>JAIOJX010000032.1:89054126-90283709 GCA_022376925.1 Tragulus kanchil
TGAAAGCACAGGCGATTGACCTTCTGGAATCCTGCTTTTGGGTAGTGGAGAGCAGATCCTTCAGAAGTTTTTTTAGTTCCCCTAGAAACATGTGTAAGAGAGGGATGCATCACTCTTTACAAAGATTGCTCAGGGACTGATAAATGTTGTACTTGCCAGTAGTTTTGCTGATCTGTAGACTGGTCAGATTTGATGTCTGGATGGTGGCCATTGTTATTAAAAACAGCTCCTTGACTCCAGGAATCTAGGAATTTAGACATTCAGAGTGGAGGCTGGGAGCCTTGTGTCCTCTGTCTTCCTGGACAAGGGAAGTAGTTTCACTAGCTGTGGAACCTTTCATAAAATTAAACTTCTTTGCTCCTGCATTATAAAATGAGGGTAATAATGTTTCCCACCTTATGGGATGGTTCAGGATTAAATCAGTGTAAATAAATGAGGATTAATAAAGGTAAAAAAAGGTTTGACATGGTTCCTGCGTATGTAACCGACACTGATGTAGTGTTTCCTTATATTTATTTATTTTCCTCATTAATATTTTTTATTTGAGATTTCCCAGAGGTTCTGTACTCATTTAGAAAAACAGCTCTTTTGATGGCACTAGGCTCCATCAGCAGTGGCTTAGGAATTCTTCCTGGGGTTGGGGGTGGGGAGAAACTTTTGTTTGAATATATTTTTCTTAATTCCTTCCCCTCACCCTTGGAGAGGGGTGCCAGGGAGAGGGCAGTGCAAAGGGAGATGTCAGAGGGGCGCAGAGGGGTGTCGGCAGAGGCTCCAGCAGGCTGCTTACTGCCTGGCCCTTGGGATTATATGATGACAGAATCAGTGATCATTCCATTTTGCCAGTTTAAATGATGCCATAGTGTTAGTATTAGGAGAAGTTGAATAAGGATATATGAGAACTCTCAGCACTGTCCTTGGAGGTCTTCTGTAAATCTAAAATTATTTCAGTATACAAGTTTTTAAAAATAAGTGGAAATAGGGAGTTCAGTGGATACGAGTTTTAGTCATGCAAGGTGAAAACAGTAATGTACATGTAGTTAACAGTTCTGTAATGTACGCTTCGTAACTGTTGAGAGGGCAACTTTATCTGTTTTTACTATGATAATGGGAAAAAGAAGGGACTTTCCTCCTATAGTCCAGAGGTTAGGACTCCATACTCTCAGTGCAGGGGGCCTGATTCGATCCCTGGTCAGGAACTTGACCTTCTATGGAATCTAGCATATCAAAGATTGCTCAGGGACTGATAAATGTTGTACTTGCCAGTAGTTTTGCTGATCTGTAGACTGGTCAGATTTGATGTCTGGATGGTGGCCATTGTTATTAAAAACAGCTCCTTGACTCCAGGAATCTAGGAATTTAGACATTCAGAGTGGAGGCTGGGAGCCTTGTGTCCTCTGTCTTCCTGGACAAGGGAAGTAGTTTCACTAGCTGTGGAACCTTTCATAAAATTAAACTTCTTTGCTCCTGCATTATAAAATGAGGGTAATAATGTTTCCCACCTTATGGGATGGTTCAGGATTAAATCAGTGTAAATAAATGAGGATTAATAAAGGTAAAAAAAGGTTTGACATGGTTCCTGCGTATGTAACCGACACTGATGTAGTGTTTCCTTATATTTATTTATTTTCCTCATTAATATTTTTTATTTGAGATTTCCCAGAGGTTCTGTACTCATTTAGAAAAACAGCTCTTTTGATGGCACTAGGCTCCATCAGCAGTGGCTTAGGAATTCTTCCTGGGGTTGGGGGTGGGGAGAAACTTTTGTTTGAATATATTTTTCTTAATTCCTTCCCCTCACCCTTGGAGAGGGGTGCCAGGGAGAGGGCAGTGCAAAGGGAGATGTCAGAGGGGAGCAGAGGGGTGTCGGCAGAGGCTCCAGCAGGCTGCTTACTGCCTGGCCCTTGGGATTATATGATGACAGAATCAGTGATCATTCCATTTTGCCAGTTTAAATGATGCCATAGTGTTAGTATTAGGAGAAGTTGAATAAGGATATATGAGAACTCTCAGCACTGTCCTTGGAGGTCTTCTGTAAATCTAAAATTATTTCAGTATACAAGTTTTTAAAAATAAGTGGAAATAGGGAGTTCAGTGGATACGAGTTTTAGTCATGCAAGGTGAAAACAGTAATGTACATGTAGTTAACAGTTCTGTAATGTACGCTTTCGTAACTGTTGAGAGGGCAACTTTATCTGTTTTTACTATGATAATGGGAAAAAGAAGGGACTTTCCTCCTATAGTCCAGAGGTTAGGACTCCATACTCTCAGTGCAGGGGGCCTGATTCGATCCCTGGTCAGGGAACTAGATCCCACTTGCTACAATACTAAGTATGGTGCAGCCAGATAAATAAAGAAAAATTTAAAAAATCAAAAAAATTAAAGAAAAAAGGCCAAAACCCCCCCAAATTTAAAGTATCAGCAACAAAACTGGCACATAGCACCCTGTCTTCAGTAGGTGCTTGATACGTGTTTGTTGTATGCAAGAGTGCTAGTGCTGACAGTCCTTTGTTTGCATGTCCCTATTTTTGTGTTTGTGTGGTTTTAACCATTATCCAGGTGTTTTTTTTTTTTTTTTTTGTATGTTTAGATTGGTTTCAGTTTTTTTCTTTTATAAACAACACCTTGATTTAGCCTCACAGCTAAATTTCTGTGTGCATACATTATGTTTTTTTAGGGTGTATTTCTGGGAGTCACACAGTTCCTGTTTTTCAGGTTTCTTTCCATTACCAGATTGCCTCCAGATAGTTTGTAACAATCTGCCATTCCCCACAGCAGTACAGGGAACAGAATTTTGATAGGCAAAAGTGGGAGATTGGGGCGTCAGGCGAGTAGCCACTGCAGGAAAGAGGGGCTGTTTTTCACACCATGTTAAAGTTTGAGGACCACCTCTGAATGCTGGTCTGAGCTTCCAGAGCATGATTCCCCAGGGCACAAGCAGTCAACCTTGGGCCTTAGAGGTAGAGCCCCACTGCTGTGGTTAGTGTGGGCTCAAGGTCACAGCTGACAGCTGCCCCAAGTATACAGAACTGTACTGTTGACAGATTAGGGGAATGGAAAGGCAGTACTTTTGCTTAGGCCCTCCTTCCCCTGGGAGCTGCAGTCTGCTGGAGTTGGGGAGATTGGAGTAGGCAGGTCATCAGACCTAATTAGAAATTACCTTCCTCCCCTGGAGTAGAAAATGGCAATTCGCTCCAGTATTCTTGCCTGGGAAATTCCATGAACAGAGCTGCCTGGTAGGCTACAGTCCCTGGTGCTGCAGAGTTGGGCATAACTAAGCGACTGCATGTACACGCAGACACAGACACACACATGTTAGAGCTTGACAAAGATTGTGAAATTATCTGGTAAAGTCGATTTTGACTCCTTGGAGGTCAAGGTATACTATTTCAGATCCAATCCCACATGGAACCTCAGTGTACCAAAGAGATTAATTTTATAAGGACAGACTTAAAAGTATCATAACATTGACTTATTGCTAGAGGCCAGAGAACAATAGCTGATTGTAGCTGATTGAAGCTGATTTCACGAGCACTGAATTTTGAGTTGGGTTCAGAGTGGCAATCTCCATCATCTGCCAGTTTTACTATCTTGTTTATTTATTTATTTATTTTTAAAAGATTTATGTATTTATTTATTTTTGGGCGGGGGTCGGGTTGGGGAGGGAGGGGAGCGGGTGGGCCACTTCTATTGGTCTTTCATTTATCTATTTTCATCCGTCTTTGTTCTTTGGCTCCTGTGGGTCTCCCATCGCGGTGGCGTCTGCCGTTGCAGAGCACCGGCTCTGGGCGCATGCGCTCCAGAGCGCTGGCTCGGTAATTGGACACATGGGTCCAGCCGCTGTGCGGCACGTGGGATCTTCCCAGGCCAGGGATTGAACCAGCGGCCCTTGCACTGCAAGGCAGTGTCCTTACCCACTGGACCACCAGGGGAAGCCCTTGTTGATTTCTGAATTTAATTTTGGTTGCAGTATGTAAGAATCTGATTTGTGTGGATAAATAATCACAGGTAGTTTATTAGTAACTTGTAGTTTCAAGATACTATTCAATTAATTTGACCCAGAAGCGTGAAAGAAGAATTAGGTTAGGTTAGGACTCTGCATCAGTCATGTCTGACTCTTTGTGACCCTGTGGACTGTAGAATACTGGAGTGGCTTGCCATTTTCTTCTCCACTGATCATGCGTACCTCACTCATTTCAGTACTTTTCATTTCTCATGCCTTCTCTTACTGAAAACACTTCTCTTTAGTTTTTTCCCACATTGAGTTCCTTTTTTTGTTGACAAATTTGTAGCAGACAAAATAGTCTTATTTGACTTCTAGTAAACCTAGGTACAACAAAAGTGTTATACTTATTGATGGTTCTAAAGACATGTCTATTACTATGTATAAGTTTAATACTGATTGTTTTCTAGTTCACATGAACCTGAAGTTCATTTAGCTTAATTAGGAATTGTTTGATTTGTAAGTGCTTACTTTATGCCAAATAAATAGACCTTATTTACAAATTAATCTCAACAATATTATCCAGATACAAAGACACGTATGGAGACATACACATATCCAGACAGACATAATGCGAGATCTGTCTTTATTTTCTAAACTTAGTCGTCAGTCAGATACTATAGTATAAAATTCATAAGTTTATATAAAAAACAGTTGGAATAAATAAACATTTTAAAAGCTTTTTCCTGTTTTCCCTCAGTCTCAGGAGTTAAAAATGGTCTAGAGAAGTGTTCCTGAGAGCTCTGGTTTCAAGACACAGGGACCTCAGGGTCAGAATTCTAAAAAACCATTTGATCGAGTTTGTTTTTACTAACTGTATCTGCAAAAAGAACCAATTTTGCAGTGAATTAAATGGATTAATGAATGAATTAGAAGTCTTAAAAGACTTTTCCCTAGACCAACTTTCTCTGAGGTCTAAACACAATGGCGGCCACACAAAGCAAAATGTCCATCACAAATCACAGCACAGAACACATATGCATGCCCAACCATCTTAATTAGACACTTCCTTAAATATAAGATTCCAGTTTCAGAAAACCTCCTACAGAGAGTTTCTCAGGAAACCTCCTATAGAACTTCAGATCCAAGTATTAACAGAGTAAATAAAATATCTCAGGTCTTCAAAGATTTGAAAGGAGGCCAGGTTGAAAGAAGAAGGGGAAGGAGGTGGGAGAAAGAGGCAAAAGGGGTGGCTTTCCAGACGTCTCTTGTCACCTGCAGATACCCATACGTTACAGGACTTTACCCTGGATCTCTTGGGAACGGAAGACTGGAACTCAGCCCTACCAGAAACCAGACCAGAATCAGCATCAAACCAGAAACCAGACCAAAACAGAGCCAGCATTTGAGTTCTCTGCCAAGCAGAGTGATGAGCTCTGATCCTCAGCTCCATGCTGAGGCCCTTTGACCAGATTCCTGCGTCCACGACTAGGGGACTAGAAAAAATGGGTAGGATCAGAAGGGTTAAAAAGAGGAAACAGCGGGAAGGGGAGAGAGGTCCATAAAGCCTCTTGTTCCTTATCCCGTCAGGGTACTCTGGCCAGTGGTCTCTGTCAGGAGACCAGCTGGGCCATCTGTGGGTGAGCTGGTCTCTGAGTACCTGGAGTGGTCAGGATGTTGCAGGGAAGAAGAGTCCCCACCAGAGTCACCATTAGTTGAGGTGAGCCTATAATGCAGATCTGTTTTATTTTCTAAACTTAGTCGTCAGTCAGATACTATAGTATAAAATTCATAAGTTTATATAAAAAACAGTTGGAATAAATAAACATTTTAAAAGCTTTTTCCTGTTTTCCCTCAGTCTCAGGAGTTAAAAATGGTCTAGAGAAGTGTTCCTGAGAGCTCTGGTTTCAAGACACAGGGACCTCAGGGTCAGAATTCTAAAAAACCATTTGATCGAGTTTGTTTTTACTAACTGTATCTGCAAAAAGAACCAATTTTGCAGTGAATTAAATGGATTAATGAATGAATTAGAAGTCTTAAAAGACTTTTCCCTAGACCAACTTTCTCTGAGGTCTAAACACAATGGCGGCCACACAAAGCAAAATGTCCATCACAAATCACAGCACAGAACACATATGCATGCCCAACCATCTTAATTAGACACTTCCTTAAATATAAGATTCCAGTTTCAGAAAACCTCCTACAGAGAGTTTCTCAGGAAACCTCCTATAGAACTTCAGATCCAAGTATTAACAGAGTAAATAAAATATCTCAGGTCTTCAAAGATTTGAAAGGAGGCCAGGTTGAAAGAAGAAGGGGAAGGAGGTGGGAGAAAGAGGCAAAAGGGGTGGCTTTCCAGACGTCTCTTGTCACCTGCAGATACCCATACGTTACAGGACTTTACCCTGGATCTCTTGGGAACGGAAGACTGGAACTCAGCCCTACCAGAAACCAGACCAGAATCAGCATCAAACCAGAAACCAGACCAAAACAGAGCCAGCATTTGAGTTCTCTGCCAAGCAGAGTGATGAGCTCTGATCCTCAGCTCCATGCTGAGGCCCTTTGACCAGATTCCTGCGTCCACGACTAGGGGACTAGAAAAAATGGGTAGGATCAGAAGGGTTAAAAAGAGGAAACAGCGGGAAGGGGAGAGAGGTCCATAAAGCCTCTTGTTCCTTATCCCGTCAGGGTACTCTGGCCAGTGGTCTCTGTCAGGAGACCAGCTGGGCCATCTGTGGGTGAGCTGGTCTCTGAGTACCTGGAGTGGTCAGGATGTTGCAGGGAAGAAGAGTCCCCACCAGAGTCACCATTAGTTGCAGGAAGGTGGACCCTTCCCAGGGCCCAGAAGTGGACTCTTGCCTAAACTTGGAAATTGAGGAAATTTTCACACAAGCTAACAAGGTGAGTGGTTTTATTGGAAAGGGCGCCTGGGTGGGGAGCAGTAGGGTGAGGGTATCCAAGAGAATAGAGAGCACATTTATCACAAGGTATTTTACAAATGCGTTCATTCTCTGTGACACAGAGCAGGACAGAGGGTGAGGTGTGCTCACCGGTGTTATTCCAGGGCAGCCTGTTAGGGATTTGTTTCTTACTGAGTAACTGATTGTCCCTTGTGATAAGAGCAGATGTACCTGAGGTTTGCCTGGCAGTTAATTAAGCATGCTGCAGTTGTGCTTAGTCGTATACTTGCTTGAGCAGTTTTAAGACAGCAGACAACTGTCGGCCTGAATTTAAAAACTAGAATTCCAACTTCCTTCAGCGTCAGTGACATGTTTATAAAACATCCAAAAATAAGCTTAAATTGATGAGGTAAGCTTTATTCTGAGGTCTTCAGAAAGAGAAATGCGAATTTATGGGTAGTCTTCAGTGGGTTAAAATTTGCTGTAAAATTAGAACTTGTGAGGGTTTATTATAATTTTAAAAAGTGTTCAAATATATCTTAAAATGAAGTCAGTACATTTTTTTTTCCTTCAGTAATATATGGCACTCAAAACCTTTTGGTTCCTTAGAATATAACTTAAAAATCCTTACTAGTTATACGGTACAGCCTACCTATTTTGTTGTTGTTGTTGTTAAATAAATGATGAGATTGAGTCCTTCTTGGAGAGAGAAAATGACTCTTCAAAGGTTACTCTGCAAGTCTCTGGGAAAGCTAAGGGAAGAATACTTGTGTCTCTGTTTCTCTATCTTGTTTTCTCTCCTGAACAGTTAGGATCCCGGCAGTGGGTTAGCAGCGGGGAAATGTAAGTGGCTGCCTCCTCTGGTTTTGTGTGTACATGAGTGTAGTGCGCAGGAGTGCACTCCTGTGTGCTCACTCACATCAGACACCGTGCGTGGTGGTAGCCTCAGGGCAGAGGGTCAGGTGTGTGCAGTTTTGGGCCCACAGACTGACTGGGCTTGCCTTCCTGGCTGAACTCCTTGTTCGGACTCTCACCACTGTTTGCTGCGTGAGAATGGAATCTCCTCAAGCCTCTGCTTTCAGGCTTCTCTGCTCTGTCAAGTCATAGTAGCTAATCTGATAAACTTGTCTGTGTTAAAGGTGGCAGTGAGCTGACTGGCTCCCCTCCCTGTTTTTGCATCACCCTAAGCCTCTCATGGAATAGACGCATTCAGCCCAGGTGGCTGTTGCAGAGAGGCAGGAAGGTGGATGGGTGTTCTTCATAGTGTCTTTCATGCCTTAAGACCCCATGGTATAGAGACCAGCCTTGAGAAATAAGACTAACTCTCCTCTGGGCTGCTACTGATCTCTATGTTGTCTTTGTGCGAATAAGGAAACAGTGGCTTGTCTGGGTGGGGCAGTGCTATGCTGGGGAGTGTGGACTGGCGAGCAGGAGACGGGCGGGATTCCAGTCATCACTCCCTCTCCTCAGTTGGGCCCTCTTAGTAATGCACAATTTTCCCACCCATACACTCTGATCCCAATCCTTCTGGACTGGAATTGAGGCTCTGTTACCTGCTTTTGGTCTTGGACCTTGTGTTTGGGCCTTGTTTAGCTTTCCCTCAAGTAGAGATTATTAGCACTTCATATTGTGGTGTGGGGGTCATTTAGCGTTATATGCCCATAGCACATAGTACATGTTCAGATGACTGTAGTGGAGGTTATTAGATTGCGTGGTATGGAAGGCTATTAGTACCCACGGGAAGTCTGTGCCTCCTAATTACCTTCTTTCATATTTCTGAGGTTAGGAAGCCTAAAGGGTTGGCAGGACTCACTGGAACCATGTTAAGATGGATTTTAAAGCCATTTCCAGGCTCAGTGGGACATGATGGCATGATGTGTATTTGCTGTCCTCCTCTTCAAACTGTTTCAGGGGCAGGAAGAATAGCATCCTTTCAAGTGCCTCTAATTGTGAGTGCAGTGTCAGCAGTTTGCCTTCCAGTCCTGTAGATGCCATCTTCCTATTGACTCAGAATATTGACTGTTTTCTGCTACCTAAGAAGGAAGAGAGGTTTTAGGAGAACTATCAGTTCCTTAGACTTATTAAGCACCTACTTAGGAGCTAGGCATAGTTCTAAGGTCACTGTATGAAACAGAAAGACAGTAAGACTCCAGTTGGCCTCACAGCAGTGCACAGATGGCTAGTGATTTCTGTTGGGCCCTGCTGGTTGATGGTGGAGTAGACACCTTTGGTACTTAAAGGGCATGCCCAGGAATACTAAGAATACTACCATGTGCACAGGGGCAATACTGTGCCAAAAAGAATTTTTCTGTAGCCTACGTGATTTTCAAACCTCTATCCAGATATTCTTGAAGCGGGGGGAAACCTGTTTATAACTTTATGATTTTAGAACCCAGTTTCACTTTACATAGAGTACCGTATGTATCATTTTGGCCTATTCATGAGTTTTCTAGGAATGCAATTACTATATAAGTTGATATAAATAGTATACTATTTTATTTGGAACTTTATCAACAGCTATTCATCGTTTTTAAAAATCATGTTACCAGCATGTTTGTATTTGTGTTGTTAACCGCTAGGCCACCAGGGAACTCCTGTGTCGCCATGACTCTAAACTCATTTGAATAAAGAGTGCATTTGTTTTTAGCTGATGGTTTGAAGTTCTAGAAAATGAGTGTATCTGAATGGATGTGAAGTGGTTACAGTGGTTTAGTCCACAGCACCCTGCGCCTGAGAATCTTAGCCCAAGGGACCATAATTCTTGTCATAGTTACCACAGCCAGCCAATGGGAGTGTCCCCATGTGATCTGAACCTGAGTGGTTTCAGAGCAAAGAGAATCAGTATGTTCTTTTAAAATATTAAGGTTATCTGTTACTGCTCAAGAGTGAGTTTTGCATTTTCAGGCTTCTGTGACTCTAATTGAATGGTGTTTCATAATCACTTGCGGTCTCAGTGTAGTTTATAATCAGCCAGACTAATGAAGGGGTAATGAGACCGGAAGTTAGAGAAACAGAACTCTTTCCCCTAAGGCTTTAAACAGATAGATGTTAGGGCCAGCTGGGTAGTTATCCTGGAAACATAGTGAAATGTTTAATAAAGTGCTGACTATATTATGCATTAGTCACTGTAGTCTGGAGCTTATGGAGATAGATGGTGGAGGAGGAGGTTAGATTGGGGTGGCCCTTGAAGGGAGGAAAATAGACTAGAAAAAAGCTGCAACTATTTCTAACCCTGAAATTCCATGCTGTTAATACCCAAGCAGTCACCTTGACTTCTAGTTTGAATTTACTTTCGTAGTAATTAATAAATTCCTTTTCTTTACTACCTTATGTATGATTTCATCTGTGCCTGGTAACAGATGAAAGAGAATTAGTTTTACAGATGCAGAAACTTGAGCTCAGAAGCTCAAGTGCAGGGCCACACAGCTCATCAGTGGCAGGGCCAGGATTTGAGAGATGCCAAAGCCACTCCTTAATGCCTTTCCATATTTCATTCTAGAGATGGTGATCGTGATTAAATTGTTTACTCACCATCTTTCTGCCAAGATTATAAAGCAGATCTCCATTGGCCCAAGACTTAGAAATTTGAGTTTTTGACATAAAATCTGTGATTATATTTAAATGAGGTGTGGTTAGAAGGTTCTAGCCCAGTTAGTAATTTAGTAACTTAAAGCATTTGTCAAGCATGGTTAACCAAAAACCTAAATCATACTAAACATTTGAAGTGGTGAAGGGTAGGGGAAATTCTTGTATTGTTACTAGTCTGTTTTAAAAAAATGTGTTTATAAACTGAAAAGCCTAGGTGAGTGTATTTTTACTACTGATGTTAGTCTGACTGTGGAAATTCCCTCATTGTAACTTCTTGTAAGCTTGGCTGAAAATCGGACAGGGGATTCCAGCCCTTATTGTGTAATTAAAGTTGAGGATATAGAGTGAATTTGCAGCCATGGCTTTTTATTGTGAAGTTAGTTTTGCATTTTCAGGCTTCTGTGACTCTAATTGAATGGTGTTTCATAATCACTTGCGGTCTCAGTGTAGTTTATAATCAGCCAGACTAATGAAGGGGTAATGAGACCGGAAGTTAGAGAAACAGAACTCTTTCCCCTAAGGCTTTAAACAGATAGATGTTAGGGCCAGCTGGGTAGTTATCCTGGAAACATAGTGAAATGTTTAATAAAGTGCTGACTATATTATGCATTAGTCACTGTAGTCTGGAGCTTATGGAGATAGATGGTGGAGGAGGAGGTTAGATTGGGGTGGCCCTTGAAGGGAGGAAAATAGACTAGAAAAAAGCTGCAACTATTTCTAACCCTGAAATTCCATGCTGTTAATACCCAAGCAGTCACCTTGACTTCTAGTTTGAATTTACTTTCGTAGTAATTAATAAATTCCTTTTCTTTACTACCTTATGTATGATTTCATCTGTGCCTGGTAACAGATGAAAGAGAATTAGTTTTACAGATGCAGAAACTTGAGCTCAGAAGCTCAAGTGCAGCCACACAGCTCATCAGTGGCAGGGCCAGGATTTGAGAGATGCCAAAGCCACTCCTTAATGCCTTTCCATATTTCATTCTAGAGATGGTGATCGTGATTAAATTGTTTACTCACCATCTTTCTGCCAAGATTATAAAGCAGATCTCCATTGGCCCAAGACTTAGAAATTTGAGTTTTTGACATAAAATCTGTGATTATATTTAAATGAGGTGTGGTTAGAAGGTTCTAGCCCAGTTAGTAATTTAGTAACTTAAAGCATTTGTCAAGCATGGTTAACCAAAAACCTAAATCATACTAAACATTTGAAGTGGTGAAGGGTAGGGGAAATTCTTGTATTGTTACTAGTCTGTTTTAAAAAAATGTGTTTATAAACTGAAAAGCCTAGGTGAGTGTATTTTTACTACTGATGTTAGTCTGACTGTGGAAATTCCCTCATTGTAACTTCTTGTAAGCTTGGCTGAAAATCGGACAGGGGATTCCAGCCCTTATTGTGTAATTAAAGTTGAGGATATAGAGTGAATTTGCACGCCCATGGCTATTGTGAAGTTAGTTGCAGCTGCCAATGAAACTGACCAATGAGATAAATAAAGTTTTTAAAATAAGGGGTATCTGGCTAGCTGTTGTCAAGTAGCTAACTGAGGAGGACGTTTAATAGTAATTTTTTTCTCTCTTTAAAAATAATCAAATAAGGAACCCAACAGCTCCTTTGAATGCTGAGGGAATTTTTGTCACGCAAGGGGCTACTGAAATTTCTGTTACTGAGGAAGACTTAGCAAATGTCTAAACTTTAATGTGCAGAGAGAGGATTGCAGGTCCCAGGCTGCATGTTCTCTGTGCAGCTCTGTGATTTGAGACCAGTTTCTTTGTCTCTTCGTTTCCATTGACTCTAGCCGTGTGGTAACTAGCAATTTCTGTTTGGTGGGCACATTTCAACAGTTGTCTCCTTGGGTCGGGAGTGGGAGAAGGGGCACGTCTGGGGTCAAGCCCAGATGGGTAGGCAGTCTCAGTTCCTGTCCTCCTGGCCCTTCTCCCCACCTCTGGGATTTCTGCTCTGCTCTTCTCTTCCTGGAAGCTGTCCAGGCCTCCGTGGCTCTCCTGACTCACTTTGTGAGGAACAAGAAAGAGAAAGGTGAGGGACCAGACTGGGTTGAATTTAGGCAAAGAACCGTCACTGGACTTGGTTGTAATTTTGGTTCTATGATACCTTGTTCTTTTTGGAAATAGAAGGATCCACTCGCTAGTGATGTTGAGAATAGAGACACGTGACGGGTAGTTTATTATCACATACTGTTTTTTTTTTTAGCAGACACTTTCATAGGCGGAAGTGATAACCCTGGCCACCCACAGTACAACAGAGGGGTAAATAAGACAGGAAGAAGGAAGCTTAAGAATCATTTTTCTCATCTACAGTGTTTACAAAAGATTGAACAACTCTCATGAGTAAAATCACTAGAGTCTCCAAAAGATTTTATTTCATTCACTTGTTTTCTTATCCCCAGATCACACAGTAGTTTGGTGAGAAGAGCCTTGATTGGCAAGCCCTAGCCTTACCCCTTGCTAGCTGGATACTCTTGAGCAAGTCAGTTAAATAAAGTTTTTAAAATAAGGGGTATCTGGCTAGCTGTTGTCAAGTAGCTAACTGAGGAGGACGTTTAATAGTAATTTTTCTCTCTTTAAAAATAATCAAATAAGGAACCCAACAGCTCCTTTGAATGCTGAGGGAATTTTTGTCACGCAAGGGGCTACTGAAATTTCTGTTACTGAGGAAGACTTAGCAAATGTCTAAACTTTAATGTGCAGAGAGAGGATTGCAGGTCCCAGGCTGCATGTTCTCTGTGCAGCTCTGTGATTTGAGACCAGTTTCTTTGTCTCTTCGTTTCCATTGACTCTAGCCGTGTGGTAACTAGCAATTTCTGTTTGGTGGGCACATTTCAACAGTTGTCTCCTTGGGTCGGGAGTGGGAGAAGGGGCACGTCTGGGGTCAAGCCCAGATGGGTAGGCAGTCTCAGTTCCTGTCCTCCTGGCCCTTCTCCCCACCTCTGGGATTTCTGCTCTGCTCTTCTCTTCCTGGAAGCTGTCCAGGCCTCCGTGGCTCTCCTGACTCACTTTGTGAGGAACAAGAAAGAGAAAGGTGAGGGACCAGACTGGGTTGAATTTAGGCAAAGAACCGTCACTGGACTTGGTTGTAATTTTGGTTCTATGATACCTTGTTCTTTTTGGAAATAGAAGGATCCACTCGCTAGTGATGTTGAGAATAGAGACACGTGACGGGTAGTTTATTATCACATACTGTTTTTTTTTTTAGCAGACACTTTCATAGGCGGAAGTGATAACCCTGGCCACCCACAGTACAACAGAGGGGTAAATAAGACAGGAAGAAGGAAGCTTAAGAATCATTTTTCTCATCTACAGTGTTTACAAAAGATTGAACAACTCTCATGAGTAAAATCACTAGAGTCTCCAAAAGATTTTATTTCATTCACTTGTTTTCTTATCCCCAGATCACACAGTAGTTTGGTGAGAAGAGCCTTGATTGGCAAGCCCTAGCCTTACCCCTTGCTAGCTGGATACTCTTGAGCAAGTCAGTTAAATTCTCTGAAACTTTGTTTCTTCATCTGTGAAATGGGTACAGTGATGTCTGCCCTAAGCACTTGAGTGGATCACTGGGAATCTAAATTAACAGATGTGAAAATGCTTTATAAAATTCAAAGGGCTGTGTAAGTCAAAAGGATAATTGTTGTTATGGCTCCAGTTATCAAAAGTCTAGGTGGGGCTTCCCCAGTGGACAAGTGGGTAAAGAGTCCACCTTGCAGTGCAAGGAGCACTGGTTTGATCCCTGGTCCGGGACGATCCCGTGCCCATGTGCCACGGAGTGGCTGGACTGGTGTGTCCAATTATGAGCCAGAGCTCTGGAGCGCACGTGCCCAGAGCCAGTGCTCTGCAATGAGAGAGGCTACTGCAATGGGAGACCCTCACAGGCCAAAGAACAAAGATGGATGAAAATAAATAAAAAAACAATGAAAGAGGCCAAATTAAAAAAAAAATGAAATATAAAATATTCCTCTTAAAAGAAAAAAAGTCTAGGTGGCTGTACATGGACAGGTGAGAGAATCACATTTTAGGGCAACTGACTGAATGTTCTGTATTCCAAAGCCCAGAAATCCTCACTGGGTTTTTCCTAGTGCTCTTGTTTTTGAGCTTTGGAATGTGGCCAGAGACACATGCTATATTTATTAAAGGGCTTTGGCACTCTGTAATATGGAATTACTGGCACCAGAAGATGAAATGATAAAGGAACATCTCATTATATTCAGATGTGTGAGTCATGCACATTTATGAGTTACTTTAAACAAATGGAATCATAATAGCAGTGGGCATAGGTTCAACTTATTTTTCTCTGCTTTAGCAGTTTTCAGGTTAAAAGTCACTGTATATGTCTTAAAGCATAGCATTTATAAAAGGCTTTTAGAACTTAATCCCTGTATGAACCACCTGAATTTGAAACTGTCTTTTAATTTTCTTTTTAGTAGAGTGTGAGAGACAGTTTTGCATTGGCTGTGTCCCGTGTAACTTTGTGCAGGAAGAAGGAAGCTTAAGATTTTTATCATCTACAGTGTTTACAAAAGATTGAACAACTCTCATGAGTAAAATCACTAGAGTCTCCAAAAGATTTTATTTCATTCACTTGTTTTCTTATCCCCAGATCACACAGTAGTTTGGTGAGAAGAGCCTTGATTGGCAAGCCCTAGCCTTACCCCTTGCTAGCTGGATACTCTTGAGCAAGTCAGTTAAATTCTCTGAAACTTTGTTTCTTCATCTGTGAAATGGGTACAGTGATGTCTGCCCTAAGCACTTGAGTGGATCACTGGGAATCTAAATTAACAGATGTGAAAATGCTTTATAAAATTCAAAGGGCTGTGTAAGTCAAAAGGATAATTGTTGTTATGGCTCCAGTTATCAAAAGTCTAGGTGGGGCTTCCCCAGTGGACAAGTGGGTAAAGAGTCCACCTTGCAGTGCAAGGAGCACTGGTTTGATCCCTGGTCCGGGACGATCCCGTGCCCATGTGCCACGGAGTGGCTGGACTGGTGTGTCCAATTATGAGCCAGAGCTCTGGAGCGCACGTGCCCAGAGCCAGTGCTCTGCAATGAGAGAGGCTACTGCAATGGGAGACCCTCACAGGCCAAAGAACAAAGATGGATGAAAATAAATAAAAAAACAATGAAAGAGGCCAAATTAAAAAAAAAATGAAATATAAAATATTCCTCTTAAAAGAAAAAAAGTCTAGGTGGCTGTACATGGACAGGTGAGAGAATCACATTTTAGGGCAACTGACTGAATGTTCTGTATTCCAAAGCCCAGAAATCCTCACTGGGTTTTTCCTAGTGCTCTTGTTTTTGAGCTTTGGAATGTGGCCAGAGACACATGCTATATTTATTAAAGGGCTTTGGCACTCTGTAATATGGAATTACTGGCACCAGAAGATGAAATGATAAAGGAACATCTCATTATATTCAGATGTGTGAGTCATGCACATTTATGAGTTACTTTAAACAAATGGAATCATAATAGCAGTGGGCATAGGTTCAACTTATTTTTCTCTGCTTTAGCAGTTTTCAGGTTAAAAGTCACTGTATATGTCTTAAAGCATAGCATTTATAAAAGGCTTTTAGAACTTAATCCCTGTATGAACCACCTGAATTTGAAACTGTCTTTTAATTTTCTTTTTAGTAGAGTGTGAGAGACAGTTTTGCATTGGCTGTGTCCCGGTGTACTGTTGTGACTCTTAGTGAATCAGAAAACAGGAATGGATCCCTACAACCCTATTGACCTTCAGGAAGCCTCATGGTCATTTATTCTGCCATTTGTTTTATGGTGGGGGAAAAAGGCAGGATCGGAATTCACCCAGTCTTTGTCACAGGGCCGATAGGGAGATAGACTCCATCAGAATTTAGTCACTGCCTTGCCTGAGGGGGCCCCTCCACCACCACCAGTTTATTCCATTTAAAATCACAGCACATTTAGTTTAAGCCACTGTCCTCTGGTTTAGTCCTTTTCAGACTTGGAAATAATTTTCGAGGATTTTTCTTAATATCACACCACCTCTTTATGCTTAAAAATTGTACTTGATTTCACTTAACTAGGTATGATCACAAGTTCTCCTTTTCTGTATGGGGCTACATTTTTATTAATCAGTTTAGTCATATTTGTCACTCTTCTTGGAATGTACTTCTTTTGATTTAAGTTACTGTTTGGGCTTCCCCTGGTGGTCCAGTGGGTAAGGACACCGCCTTGCAGTGCAAGGGGCGCCGGTTCGATCCCTGGCCTGGGAAGATCCCACGTGCTGCGGAGCGGCTGGACTGATGTGTCCAATCACCGAGCCAGAGCTCTGGAGCGCATGCGCCCAGAGCCGGTGCTCTGCAACGACAGACGCCACCGCGATGGGAGGCCCACAGGAGCCAAAGAAGGAAGACTAATGAAAATAGAGAAATGAAAGACCAATAGAAGTGGCCCGCCCACTCCCCTCCCTCCCCAACCAGACCCCCGCCCAAAGTAAATAAATAAATAAATCTTTAAAAAAAAAAAAAAAAAAAAGTTACTGTTTGTCCGCAGACATTTGGGTTCTTAATCTGTGCCAGACCCTGTGCTAGGTAGATGCTGGGATTGGGGAGGCATTCAGTGATAGAAGGGCTTTGTGTAAAACTTGACTTTCTCTTGAGAGAAACTGAAGTGCCATTCAGGCCCCACCACATCCCTGTTTGTGTTTATAATAAATAATAGGTGGCCAAAAGATGGAAACAACTATTAGGAAAAGTAATGATTTTTTTTTTTTTTTTCTAAATTTCTCTTCTCAACCTAAGGAGACAAAATTACCAATAAATAGTAACACAAACTGGCAAATAGAAGTAAAGGGATTATTGTGTAGTCAAGGCTTTAGAATGTTGCTGCCATTTGAGATAATGTGTAGAGAGAAGCACAAGATTCTAATGACTGGAGAGGATAAGGTAATTGATAATTAATGAATATCTAAAAGAACCTTCCATTGTATCAGAGGTTTTAAGTATATTGGCTCATTTACTTTTGGGGGAGGAAGCTTTTTAAATTGTAAAATGTATCAAAAACATGGAAGAGTATGTAGAACATTTACAGAGAAAAATACCCAGGTGGCCACCATTCAGGTTAAGAAATAGAACATTACCAGTGTTTGAGAAGTCACCTGGTACACCTCCACACTGCACTTCCCTCAGAGGTGATAACCATCCTGAATTTTGTATTGCTCATTCCCATCCTTCCAAGTGTCTAAATAGTTGCCCCTAAAGCAGGCACAGCTGGCTGTGCCTAGGTAAGGGCAGTGTTGCCACCACTTTTCTCAGGAGAGAAGGCTCCATGGTCCTGGTTGGAATTCAGTACTCCTGGATCTGAACAGAAGCTCTGGATCAAGTCTGAATTTGGAGTTGAGAGGTGGTGGGACCCTTTGGGGGGAAGTTAGTGGAAAAGGTCATGAGAAAGTTGTGGGAAATGGGGCTCCTCATGGTTGGAGTATCTGGAAGACCAGTGGGTACAGCTGCTGGTTGTCTGAAGTATCATCAGGGCGAGTAGCTTCTCTGTATTTTATTTTTGCTTCTCCACTCACTCTGGCTCATGTTTAGCACTCAGGTGTAGGCCACAGCAGAATATAAACTTTGTGGGGTAAAGTGGTCTTTTACTGATTCAGGCATCAGGATATGGGGTGAAGAACAAGAGGGAACTTTATTGATGTATGATTAAGAAAAGCGAAATTCAGTGAAGAATCTGACATTCTGCCCCTTGATGAGGTCTTTAGGGGTCTTGTTGATGACAGCTTCTCTCTTTTTGAGTCTTACAGCCCGAGTGTGTGCTTCATCCCTAAGTGACTGCAGCTCTCATCCTGAGATCTCTTTTCTGCCCTGAGGTCTTTTTCCCCGACCCCTCCTTTTCTATTTAAGGAGACAAAATTACCAATAAATAGTAACACAAACTGGCAAATAGAAGTAAAGGGATTATTGTGTAGTCAAGGCTTTAGAATGTTGCTGCCATTTGAGATAATGTGTAGAGAGAAGCACAAGATTCTAATGACTGGAGAGGATAAGGTAATTGATAATTAATGAATATCTAAAAGAACCTTCCATTGTATCAGAGGTTTTAAGTATATTGGCTCATTTACTTTTGGGGGAGGAAGCTTTTTAAATTGTAAAATGTATCAAAAACATGGAAGAGTATGTAGAACATTTACAGAGAAAAATACCCAGGTGGCCACCATTCAGGTTAAGAAATAGAACATTACCAGTGTTTGAGAAGTCACCTGGTACACCTCCACACTGCACTTCCCTCAGAGGTGATAACCATCCTGAATTTTGTATTGCTCATTCCCATCCTTCCAAGTGTCTAAATAGTTGCCCCTAAAGCAGGCACAGCTGGCTGTGCCTAGGTAAGGGCAGTGTTGCCACCACTTTTCTCAGGAGAGAAGGCTCCATGGTCCTGGTTGGAATTCAGTACTCCTGGATCTGAACAGAAGCTCTGGATCAAGTCTGAATTTGGAGTTGAGAGGTGGTGGGACCCTTTGGGGGGAAGTTAGTGGAAAAGGTCATGAGAAAGTTGTGGGAAATGGGGCTCCTCATGGTTGGAGTATCTGGAAGACCAGTGGGTACAGCTGCTGGTTGTCTGAAGTATCATCAGGGCGAGTAGCTTCTCTGTATTTTATTTTTGCTTCTCCACTCACTCTGGCTCATGTTTAGCACTCAGGTGTAGGCCACAGCAGAATATAAACTTTGTGGGGTAAAGTGGTCTTTTACTGATTCAGGCATCAGGATATGGGGTGAAGAACAAGAGGGAACTTTATTGATGTATGATTAAGAAAAGCGAAATTCAGTGAAGAATCTGACATTCTGCCCCTTGATGAGGTCTTTAGGGGTCTTGTTGATGACAGCTTCTCTCTTTTTGAGTCTTACAGCCCGAGTGTGTGCTTCATCCCCTAAGTGACTGCAGCTCTCATCCTGAGATCTCTTTTCTGCCCCCTGAGGTCTTTTTTCTACCCCTAGAGATTCCCTCTGCCTTGTCTATTTAATCTTTATTTCTTGTGTTGGATCTCTCCTCTGCTAGCTTCTTGAAGATACATTGTTGTTGTTCAGTTACTAAGTTGTGTCTGACTCTTCGCAAAGCCCTGGACTGCAGCATGCTAGGCTTTCCCTGTCCTTCATCATCTTCTGGAGTTTGCTCAGACTCATATCCATTCAGTCAGAGGTACCATACAACCATCTCACCCTCTGTAGTCTCTTCCTCCTTTTGCCTTCAATCCTTGCCAGCATCAGGGTCTTTTGCAGTGAATGGGTTCTTTGCAGCAGTTGGCCAAAGTGTTGGAGCTTTGGCATCAGTCCTTGATACCCATGAACATTCAGGGTTGATTTCCTTTAGGATTGATGATTTGATCTCCTTGCTGTCTAAGGGACTCTCAAGAGTCTCCTCCAATGGAGAACAGTCTTATGGACATTGGGGTGAGGGAGGAGAATACGCTGTGGGACTAGGGGATCTCAGGGGCTCTGTGGCAACCTGGAGGGATGGGGAGGGAGATGAGGGGGAGGTTTGGGGAGGAAACGTGTGTATACCTCTGGAGGATTCTGGTTGATTTATGGCAGTAAACAACAAAACTATGTAAAAAATAAATTAAAATTCAAAAAAAAAAAAAAAGAGTCTTCTCCAGCATGACAGTTTGAAAGAATCAGTTTCTAAAGCACTCAGCCTTCTTTATGGTCCAGCTATCACATCCATACATGACTACTGAAAAAATCTTAAGGTTGACTATATGGACCTTTGTTACCAAAGTGATGTCTCTGCTTCTTAATATGCTGGACATAGCAGGTCTGTTTTTTTTCTTTTTTATTTTAAAGATCTTGAATGTCTGAATATGCCTTTATACCTTCTTCATGCTTTATTCATAATTTGGCTGATTTCAGACTTCTAGGTTAGGCATTATTTCCTCTTCAGAATTTTGAAGGCATTGGTTGATTGTCTCCTTGCTTCATGGAACTGTTGGAAAGACTCTCAGTTTTGGAAGAAAACCAGCCAGCCAGCCTGAAACATTCTCAGTTCGTGATCTTTTGAAGGTGGCTTCTTTTATTCTCATTTGGAAGCTCTTTAGACTCTCCTATCTTGTTTCCATGGACCCAGTAATATCCAGAGCAGGTCTTTTTCGTTCTTTCTGTTTTGGGGCTTTTCTAGTCTGGCATCTTGTGCCTTTAGCTTCTGGAAAGTCTTTCTGAAATGATTTTGCTGATGGTTTTTTTCTCTCTTCATCTTTTCTTTCCTGCAGAAACTCCTTCTACTTAGATGTGTGACTTCCTAACCTTAATTTTTTTATGTTTTCTTTCATATTTTCAAACTATTTTTGGCCGAGCAATTTCCCAAATTTTGTCCCCAAACCCTTCTATTGAAAAATTAAAAATAAAGGTATAATTTGCATACAGTAAAGTGGACAAATCCTTTTATTTCACTTTTTCAGAGTGTTTATTTATCTTTGGCTGTGCTGGGTCTCCGTTGCTGTGTGTAGGCTTTCTCTAGTTGCAGAGACAGAGTCTGTTCTCTAGCTGCGGTGTGCAGGCTGCTTATTGCAGTGACTTCTCTTGTTGTGAAGCATGGGCTCTAGGTGTATGGGCTTCAGTAGTTGCAGCATGTGGGCTGTTTTGACTCTTAGGCTTCAGAGTGCTGACTCAGTACTTGTGGTGCAGAGGCTTAGTTGCCCCATGGCATGTGGGATCTTCTGACTGATGTTCCCTGCATGGTAAGGCAACTTCTTAACCACTGGACCACCAGGAAAGTCCTTTTCCATGTAGTTTTGACAATTGCATACACTCATGCAACCATCATCCAAAGCAAAATATAGGGCATTTCTATCAACCTAGAAAATTTTCAGTACTTTTTTCCAGTCCTATGTTTCATTTCTGCTGTCTTCTTTTTAATATTCAAGAGCTCATTCTCTGAAATTTTGCTTAAAAAATGTTTTCTTCTTGCTTCATAGATAAAATGTATTCCTTTATCTTTCTGAAGGCATTAACTTTTTTTCTGTCTGTGTAAAGTAGCTTTTGTTTATTCTGGGTTGTCTCTGTGTTAGAATTTTGAAGGCATTGGTTGATTGTCTCCTTGCTTCATGGAACTGTTGGAAAGACTCTCCGTTTTGGAAGAAAACCAGCCAGCCAGCCTGAAACATTCTCAGTTCGTGATCTTTTGAAGGTGGCTTCTTTTATTCTCATTTGGAAGCTCTTTAGACTCTCCTATCTTGTTTCCATGGACCCAGTAATATCCAGAGCAGGTCTTTTTCATTCTTTCTGTTTTGGGGCTTTTCTAGTCTGGCATCTTGTGCCTTTAGCTTCTGGAAAGTCTTTCTGAAATGATTTTGCTGATGGTTTTTTTCTCTCTTCATCTTTTCTTTCCTGCAGAAACTCCTTCTACTTAGATGTGTGACTTCCTAACCTTAATTTTTTTATGTTTTCTTTCATATTTTCAAACTATTTTTGGCCGAGCAATTTCCCAAATTTTGTCCCCAAACCCTTCTATTGAAAAATTAAAAATAAAGGTATAATTTGCATACAGTAAAGTGGACAAATCCTTTTATTTCACTTTTTCAGAGTGTTTATTTATCTTTGGCTGTGCTGGGTCTCCGTTGCTGTGTGTAGGCTTTCTCTAGTTGCAGAGACAGAGTCTGTTCTCTAGCTGCGGTGTGCAGGCTGCTTATTGCAGTGACTTCTCTTGTTGTGAAGCATGGGCTCTAGGTGTATGGGCTTCAGTAGTTGCAGCATGTGGGCTGTTTTGACTCTTAGGCTTCAGAGTGCTGACTCAGTACTTGTGGTGCAGAGGCTTAGTTGCCCCATGGCATGTGGGATCTTCTGACTGATGTTCCCTGCATGGTAAGGCAACTTCTTAACCACTGGACCACCAGGAAAGTCCTTTTCCATGTAGTTTTGACAATTGCATACACTCATGCAACCATCATCCAAAGCAAAATATAGGGCATTTCTATCAACCTAGAAAATTTTCAGTACTTTTTTCCAGTCCTATGTTTCATTTCTGCTGTCTTCTTTTTAATATTCAAGAGCTCATTCTCTGAAATTTTGCTTAAAAAATGTTTTCTTCTTGCTTCATAGATAAAATGTATTCCTTTATCTTTCTGAAGGCATTAACTTTTTTTCTGTCTGTGTAAAGTAGCTTTTGTTTATTCTGGGTTGTCTCTGTGTTAGAGGCTCTCTTCAGACATTTGTTTATCTTGGCTGTTCATGATTAAACATGGGGGAGTGCTGTGCATGTGCATGGGGCTTATGAACTTTGAAGGGTGACTTGAATGGGCCATTTATTGGGGAACTGCTAATATCAGTATCTTTTGGTTGGTTCTCATTCCTCAAAAAAAGAGTATTTCAGTCTCTTGCCCGGAGGATCAAGGGACAGACTGCCAGCTTTTCTGAAGTCATGTGAGGCAGAGGGTGGAGGTTATAGCAATCCAAGTCTTCAGTTTTCTGTGTGCAGGTGTGTGCAGACATAGTCTCACTGTGCGCAGTGGTGTCTCCATTGCCTGGCATTTCTAGTCTTAGGATCCCATGTCTTACCCTTTCCATAAAATATGCCTCCAGGCCTGTACGGCTTTGAAATGCAGTAGCCACTAGTTGCATCTAGCCATTTAAACTGAATAAATAAAGACTGAGTAAAATTAAGACACCAGTTCCTCATTTGCACTAGTCACGTTTTAAGCTCTCAGTGGCCGTATGTGACTCGTGGCTATAGTACCCGGCAGAGCAGATACAGACTTTCCATTATTGCAGGCCATAAGAGTTCTGCTAGGGTAGAGGAGTGAGTGAAGGAATTCTGTTCCTCAGACCCCTCCCCAGTCCTCCTCTTTTAGCCAGTTGCGTGGTTGTGGGGGTACACATTTATTTGGTCCTCAGCTTTTACCACTGTCACCTTGGAATTCAGTTTTCATGGATCATCAGTCATTTTTCTGTACAACTATCTAATTGCCACTTTCTAAAAGTTGCCGTTTTCTCCTCACATTTTGTAGTTGCTGCCTTAAAACAAAAATATCTTTATTACTTTATACACATGCACACATATTTTAGTAGGGTTTCAAGTCTGTTTTAACCATGTACTCTTCCTAATCCTGTGAGGTGTAATTTATAAGTGTGGTTATTTTCCTTTTATAGTGAAGAAGACAGGTAAAATAATTGGCTTAAGGTCGTACAAAATTATTTTAAGTAGGTTTTTGAAGTTTCACTTTTTCTGTCTGTGTAAAGTAGCTTTTGTTTATTCTGGGTTGTCTCTGTGTTAGAGGCTCTCTTCAGACATTTGTTTATCTTGGCTGTTCATGATTAAACATGGGGGAGTGCTGTGCATGTGCATGGGGCTTATGAACTTTGAAGGGTGACTTGAATGGGCCATTTATTGGGGAACTGCTAATATCAGTATCTTTTGGTTGGTTCTCATTCCTCAAAAAAAGAGTATTTCAGTCTCTTGCCCGGAGGATCAAGGGACAGACTGCCAGCTTTTCTGAAGTCATGTGAGGCAGAGGGTGGAGGTTATAGCAATCCAAGTCTTCAGTTTTCTGTGTGCAGGTGTGTGCAGACATAGTCTCACTGTGCGCAGTGGTGTCTCCATTGCCTGGCATTTCTAGTCTTAGGATCCCATGTCTTACCCTTTCCATAAAATATGCCTCCAGGCCTGTACGGCTTTGAAATGCAGTAGCCACTAGTTGCATCTAGCCATTTAAACTGAATAAATAAAGACTGAGTAAAATTAAGACACCAGTTCCTCATTTGCACTAGTCACGTTTTAAGCTCTCAGTGGCCGTATGTGACTCGTGGCTATAGTACCCGGCAGAGCAGATACAGACTTTCCATTATTGCAGGCCATAAGAGTTCTGCTAGGGTAGAGGAGTGAGTGAAGGAATTCTGTTCCTCAGACCCCTCCCCAGTCCTCCTCTTTTAGCCAGTTGCGTGGTTGTGGGGGTACACATTTATTTGGTCCTCAGCTTTTACCACTGTCACCTTGGAATTCAGTTTTCATGGATCATCAGTCATTTTTCTGTACAACTATCTAATTGCCACTTTCTAAAAGTTGCCGTTTTCTCCTCACATTTTGTAGTTGCTGCCTTAAAACAAAAATATCTTTATTACTTTATACACATGCACACATATTTTAGTAGGGTTTCAAGTCTGTTTTAACCATGTACTCTTCCTAATCCTGTGAGGTGTAATTTATAAGTGTGGTTATTTTCCTTTTATAGTGAAGAAGAGAGGCAGGTAAAATAATTGGCTTAAGGTCATGTAGCCAGTAAGTGGGATTTGAACTTGGGTCAGGCTTAAGAGTCAGGCATCTTTTTCATTGAATAATATTGTGCTTCACTTTGTACTCAGGAAAAACTCACCCATCACACGGACCTCAAGATGCAATACTTTAATTATAGTTATATTTAAAATTTTTCAGCCCAGATATTTCTCAGTTATCCTTAAACACACTTAAGAGGTCAACCTTGAATGATTGTCTCAGAAAGGTTTTTTTCTTTTCAGCTGTTCACTTCTACTTTGTTGCAGGACTTCATGTCTTGTCTTTGTTGTTGTTGTTGTTAGGTTTTATTTTACTTTTAACTTTTACAGAGTTTCGTTATTTACAGATATGTATGTTCCCAGATGACTTCATGTCTTTTAAATTTTGTGTTAGCATTCCCTTCAGCAGTTCTTGAAGGGTTGAGGGTCAAAAACTTTCTATTTTAACCTTTTGCTCAAAATACTATGGTTATTCTCTTATGAAAATTATCTCTGTATCTCTGTCTTGAGTTGGACCCTACTTTCTCTAAGGCAGTGAGTAAGCCTGTATGTCTTTAATCCTGTAATGCCCAGTTCCTTGTCTGAGGTCAGGATAAGAGTTTGTCACACTTTGGTTGAATATCATTTTTTTCTTTGGTTCATTGTCTTGCTTCCTAGTTGCTAGTTTCTGTGCCTTGTATCTCCTGCTTGCCCAAGATGACCAATGCAAATTGGTCCTTCTCAAATGTAGCCTTCATTGGTCTCCTCTAACCTTCGCCTTTTACTCCTGGCTCCTCAACCTGCCATTGGAGGCTGACCATGACTGCATGCCTCACAGCTTTAGCCCCTTTTTGGGCCCCACTGCCACATGTATTGCACAGCCCTACGTTTTACAAAAGGGTGTCTGTGCACTCTTGAGCTGACGCCCTTTACACCTGCTTTTATTTCTGTGTGAAATGTGCTGTTTTCCTTCTCACTTGTATTTTTTCCGTTTAGTATCTATAGTTTTTCACAAATCTCAGGCCCAGGGTACTCTTCCCTCTAGAATCTTGCCTGATCCAGCCTTGTATAGAGTTAAGAGGATTCTGCCTTCTGTTCCCACAACACTGCACTTCAGTATTCTTCATCCATCCATTCATCCAGATCAGATCCTGCTATACATGTTATGTCTGCAGTTGACTTTTTCAGTTCAGTGAGTCCATGGCAATTATTTTCCCTTTGTTGTCTTTGAATTCTGTCCTTTATAGTGTAACCATAAATTCCACTTATTTCTATTTTCTCAGCATAATTATGAAAGGCACCCCCCCTCCCCCCGCCACTTTTTAAAGTCTCCCAGTTTGGACAATAAACTATATAACCAGCCACAGATCAAACACATCCAGTTAAAAGTCCATTTCTCTTTATCCAGTGGAGCAACTAAAGAGGAAGAAATAGTTGGGATACGAGATTGCATTTGAAATAGTGAATCCTGTTTGTCTCTAACCAGCCAGAGAGGAAAGTCCCACATTGTACTTTGCAAGAGTCACCTTTGATGCACCTTCAAAAATGTTTCATTTTCCAGAAGGACTGATGCTTTACTCCAGAAGTACTTTTATAAGGAGCTGTTTATATTTCAGAAATACATTTTTGCTTCCCTTTCCTGATGCTAACGTTTAAATTTCAGTTTCAACCTCACAGAAGATTCAAGACTTTCATGAATTCGTTCTCCATTCATTCTCCATGGGTCCCTGGACTGTGATGTGCAGCTTGAAGGCAAAGGGAGCTCAGAATAGCTTCAGATTGGTTGGCAGGTATATTGAGAAGAGTTTACCACTTCCATAATAGTTCCCTCCTCAGGGTTAATGTGGAGACTGAGATCATGCAGGCAGAGGTTAGCACAGGCAGAGGCACAGTAGTAAGTGCTTAGAAAATGTCAGCTTTTATTGTTATTATGATTATGATACCTTATATTTTATGTAGGCTCATTCAGAAGATGTTTATGAGGGTACTTGGGGGAAGAGTGAATAGGATCTGCCACGCAGCTTTCTGATTGCAATGTGCAGGTCTTCAGGTGCCCTTCATCACTGCATTGCAGAGTGGGGACAAAAGAAAATAGAGAAAAAGCATGGGTCATAGAGGAGAGATCAGAATGATATAACTGTGGTGGATGTGGGGAGATGTCTAGTGTTAATCTGCATCTACCTTGGACCTCTTGGGTTGGACAGATTTGGATTGGAATTAGAGGGTCGGCCTCAGAACCACCTGAAGAATCCAAAAAATACTCTTGAGTTCCTGATTCAGTAAGTCCAGGGTACAGTATGGAATAGTATAGTTTTTCAGAGTTCCCAGGTGATTCTGATGTACAGTGGGGTTTGAGAATTACTAGATTAAGTGATTGTTACCCAATAATACTACAGAATGTTTTCTACTTTGCTGCTTAATGTAGGGCAGGTGATGGCATAGTAGTACTCATTTTAGGGTCAGAAAAAAAAAATTATTGTTACTATTCTAAAATGGAAAGCCTGAAATTAACTAGGCTGAATTAAACGTTATGAGAGTTTTGAATTTAATAAGCCTGTCATGCACCATGTTTTTTTTCCAACAGAAAGTTCCATGTGTTTATTACTAAACCCCATAGACTGCTAGCGAGGAAACAGGTAACACCAGGAGCTGGGCCATTCTCTCTCTGCTAAGCTGCTCAGACAGGAGTAATGTTCTCACTATGAGCTGGCTGATTAACATGCACACAGCACGTGTGCCACTCTATATGCACACAGGCAAGTTTCAACCTCACAGAAGATTCAAGACTTTCATGAATTGTTCTCCATTCATTCTCCATGGGTCCCTGGACTGTGATGTGCAGCTTGAAGGCAAAGGGAGCTCAGAATAGCTTCAGATTGGTTGGCAGGTATATTGAGAAGAGTTTACCACTTCCATAATAGTTCCCTCCTCAGGGTTAATGTGGAGACTGAGATCATGCAGGCAGAGGTTAGCACAGGCAGAGGCACAGTAGTAAGTGCTTAGAAAATGTCAGCTTTTATTGTTATTATGATTATGATACCTTATATTTTATGTAGGCTCATTCAGAAGATGTTTATGAGGGTACTTGGGGGAAGAGTGAATAGGATCTGCCACGCAGCTTTCTGATTGCAATGTGCAGGTCTTCAGGTGCCCTTCATCACTGCATTGCAGAGTGGGGACAAAAGAAAATAGAGAAAAAGCATGGGTCATAGAGGAGAGATCAGAATGATATAACTGTGGTGGATGTGGGGAGATGTCTAGTGTTAATCTGCGTCTACCTTGGACCTCTTGGGTTGGACAGATTTGGATTGGAATTAGAGGGTCAGCCTCAGAACCACCTGAAGAATCCAAAAAATACTCTTGAGTTCCTGATTCAGTAAGTCCAGGGTACAGTATGGAATAGTATAGTTTTTCAGAGTTCCCAGGTGATTCTGATGTACAGTGGGGTTTGAGAATTACTAGATTAAGTGATTGTTACCCAATAATACTACAGAATGTTTTCTACTTTGCTGCTTAATGTAGGGCAGGTGATGGCATAGTAGTACTCATTTTAGGGTCAGAAAAAAAAAATTATTGTTACTATTCTAAAATGGAAAGCCTGAAATTAACTAGGCTGAATTAAACGTTATGAGAGTTTTGAATTTAATAAGCCTGTCATGCACCATGTTTTTTTTTTCCAACAGAAAGTTCCATGTGTTTATTACTAAACCCCATAGACTGCTAGCGAGGAAACAGGTAACACCAGGAGCTGGGCCATTCTCTCTCTGCTAAGCTGCTCAGACAGGAGTAATGTTCTCACTATGAGCTGGCTGATTAACATGCACACAGCACGTGTGCCACTCTATATGCAAGGCTTCTCATAGTCCAAGCTTGGTCCTTCTCCAATGTCTTCTCTTGGAGTTGTACCTGATTTTATTACCAGTTTTCATTCAAATCCATTGAGGAAGGGCCGATTCTGCTTTTGTTTCTTGGCCAGTAATCACTTGATCCTGAAAGTCTTGTGAGAAGACATCATGAGGGCTTCCCCTGGTGGTCCAGTGGGTAAGGACACCGCCTTGCAATGCAAGGGGCGCCGGTTCGATCCCTGGCCTGGGAAGATCCCATGTGCCGCGGAGCGGCTGGACCGATGTGTCCAATTACCGAGCCGGAGCTCTGGAGCGTATGCGCCCAGAGCCGGCGCTCTGCAGCGACAGACGCCACCGCGATGGGAGGCCCACAGGAGCCAAAGAAGAAAGACGGATGAAAATAGAGAAATGAAAGACCAATAGAAGTGGCCCACCCACTCCCCTCCCTCCCCAATCTGACCCCCGCCCAAAATAAATAAATAAATTTAAAAAAAAAAAATAAAATTACTCTAATTCTTTAAAAAAAAAAAAAAGACATCGTGAGCAGCGAACTCAACAGTACAGACGCTGGCGAAGAAAAGAGCTGCTATGTTGTTGTTATCCAGGATCCTTGGGAGGGAGGAGGAGGGCAGATCCAAGAAACAGCTGTCTGCCACCCCTTAAAGTGAACAAGGAGTTAAGGATATACACAATCAGGAAACACACTTTGACCCGATAGCTGAGGTGCATACAAAAGGAGTGAGCCCAGAGGCTTGCATCTTGTTTTTTTTGCTTAATGTAGGGCAGGTGATGGCATAGTAGTACTCATTTTAGGGTCAGAAAAAAAAAATTATTGTTACTATTCTAAAATGGAAAGCCTGAAATTAACTAGGCTGAATTAAACGTTATGAGAGTTTTGAATTTAATAAGCCTGTCATGCACCATGTTTTTTTTTTCCAACAGAAAGTTCCATGTGTTTATTACTAAACCCCATAGACTGCTAGCGAGGAAACAGGTAACACCAGGAGCTGGGCCATTCTCTCTCTGCTAAGCTGCTCAGACAGGAGTAATGTTCTCACTATGAGCTGGCTGATTAACATGCACACAGCACGTGTGCCACTCTATATGCAAGGCTTCTCATAGTCCAAGCTTGGTCCTTCTCCAATGTCTTCTCTTGGAGTTGTACCTGATTTTATTACCAGTTTTCATTCAAATCCATTGAGGAAGGGCCGATTCTGCTTTTGTTTCTTGGCCAGTAATCACTTGATCCTGAAAGTCTTGTGAGAAGACATCATGAGGGCTTCCCCTGGTGGTCCAGTGGGTAAGGACACCGCCTTGCAATGCAAGGGGCGCCGGTTCGATCCCTGGCCTGGGAAGATCCCATGTGCCGCGGAGCGGCTGGACCGATGTGTCCAATTACCGAGCCGGAGCTCTGGAGCGTATGCGCCCAGAGCCGGCGCTCTGCAGCGACAGACGCCACCGCGATGGGAGGCCCACAGGAGCCAAAGAAGAAAGACGGATGAAAATAGAGAAATGAAAGACCAATAGAAGTGGCCCGCCCACTCCTCTCCCTCCCCAACCCGACCCCCGCCCAAAATAAATAAATAAATTTAAAAAAAAAAAATAAAATTACTCTAATTCTTTAAAAAAAAAAAAAAGACATCGTGAGCAGCGAACTCAACAGTACAGACGCTGGCGAAGAAAAGAGCTGCTATGTTGTTGTTATCCAGGATCCTTGGGAGGGAGGAGGAGGGCAGATCCAAGAAACAGCTGTCTGCCACCCCTTAAAGTGAACAAGGAGTTAAGGATATACACAATCAGGAAACACACTTTGACCCGATAGCTGAGGTGCATACAAAAGGAGTGAGCCCAGAGGCTTGCATCTTGAGAAAACTAAATTCCTTAGCTTGATATCTGGTTTCCTGCCTGATCTCTTTGTTGCAAGCTTGTATATAGCCTGCCTCCCTCTCCTGCCTCCTCAGAACAGTTTTCTTGGAGCTGCTGAGAGGCTGTTTTCCCAGACTTGGTGTCCTAAACATTCCCACCAAATAAAATAACTCTCTAATTGCAGACTGTTGACTTATTTTTTTAGTTGACAGAAATGAAGTAACAATGAAAACTGTGAAATCAGCAGCAACACAAAAATCCTGTTATAATGTGAAATACTCAACACATAATTCACTGAGATTTGCATTTAAAACATAAAGATATTTTATCCCAATATTTAAAGTATCTTTTATCTCTTTTATTGAACAAGAGAAGAGTTTAAATGGGTCCACATCAGGAATATCTAGCTGATTTGGGTCATAACTTAGGTTACTTGTGAATGGGTATTGGGTTCAGAGTTGATAGACCTGGGTAGAGCCTCTGCTCTGATATTCCTCTTTGTAAATTTGAGTTACTTAACTGATCTATTTGGCATTGGCTTTCTTTATCTGTAAAATTGGGTAATATTATTGGTCTCTATCCTACATAATGTGGTTGGGGATATGATGAAGTAGTGTTTGATAGGAATGTAAAGGCATGATGAGCTCAGAGTGTTCCTGTTTGACTGCGAGGACCCTGGTCTACACCTGTTGAGTGTAGTCCTTAGCAGCACCCTCGTCAACTCTCAAGTGTCCCAGTGTGGGTGATAAATTAGTTGGTCACACTGTATCCATAACACCCATCCATTATTTACTATTGAAGTAGCAAGATTTTCTCACCTTATTCTTGCAGCCCCAAATTCCAAACAATTTAATGATGGTTTCTGGTAATTTTCTTCAATCTTATTTCAATCCCATCTCTCTAGATTGAGAAGTGGTTAAGAATGTTTTTTGTTTCTTTGCTTCTCCAGTCCTGAATAATTTCCTAGAATTGTCATGGTTTTAGCATTTTATGTATTTTAATTGTCCATTTTGACTGATGTATCCTAAGGAAGTATTAATACATTTTAAGTGTCAAGGAGAAGAAAGGAATCATAGAGGGGGAAGTGGATTTGTGGGAAAATACTTAAAAAAAGAAAAAGAGTTCAGTTTTTAGGCTGGTGGCTTGACTTGATGTTTTGGAATGCAAATGCCTGTGTTGATATTCTCAAGTGCAACGTAAATGTCTTAATAATTGGGAGAACTACAGAAGCTTCAGGAGGTCAAATTTCAAATGTTCCTTCCCACCTCAGTAGTAATTTGTTTTAAAAATAACACCAGAAAAAATTCTATTTCTGAAATAACATGCATTTTCCTTGTTCCTTTTGACAATGAAAAAATGTATTTTTTCCCTTTTCTTTTTGACACCTAAGAAACTCAGAGTTTGTGACTTATCTGTTTAGAAAGTGGTAGCTTGCAAATAATTTTCCTCTTGTCTTGACTTGTGTTCTTTGGTATAATTTCCTTGGTTCTGGATCTTCTTTTAATTCTGAATCTATTTCTGTTTTATTAAACTGCCTTAAAATCTTATAAACTGCCATAAAATTTTGCGGGTTAAGTCAGAGTAAATAAGTAACAAATGTGAAGGTAATTTAAAGTCTTGACATTATTTTTATGGGCCTGGTTGAAGTTTAAAAGGTGAAAGCTTTTGTGGCAAAGAGATCTGTATTACCTAAGAATACTAATGAGATAATTGATGTACCAACCCATTGAAGAAGTCACCCCCCTACCTCCCCGACCGCCCATATAGGGGCTAAAAAAACCCAAATCAGCTCACCATGTTGCCTGTTAAAGCTCTCGAATGAAGAATCATTAAAATGGTTGTGTTGAAGCATTAATGTAAAGATAAGGGCTGAAACTTCAGAAATACAACCTGGATTAGACCATCCCTATTCTTTTCTCTAAATGCTTCTTTCTCATAGTATGGTCTCTTGTTGTCTCTTCATCATGTCTTTTTGTTTCTTCAATCTTATTTCAATCCCATCTCTCTAGATTGAGAAGTGGTTAAGAATGTTTTTTGTTTCTTTGCTTCTCCAGTCCTGAATAATTTCCTAGAATTGTCATGGTTTTAGCATTTTATGTATTTTAATTGTCCATTTTGACTGATGTATCCTAAGGAAGTATTAATACATTTTAAGTGTCAAGGAGAAGACAGGAATCATAGAGGGGGAAGTGGATTTGTGGGAAAATACTTAAAAAAAGAAAAAGAGTTCAGTTTTTAGGCTGGTGGCTTGACTTGATGTTTTGGAATGCAAATGCCTATGTTGATATTCTCAAGTGCAACGTAAATGTCTTAATAATTGGGAGAACTACAGAAGCTTCAGGAGGTCAAATTTCAAATGTTCCTTCCCACCTCAGTAGTAATTTGTTTTAAAAATAACACCAGAAAAAATTCTATTTCTGAAATAACATGCATTTTCCTTGTTCCTTTTGACAATGAAAAAATGTATTTTTTCCCTTTTCTTTTTGACACCTAAGAAACTCAGAGTTTGTGACTTATCTGTTTAGAAAGTGGTAGCTTGCAAATAATTTTCCTCTTGTCTTGACTTGTGTTCTTTGGTATAATTTCCTTGGTTCTGGATCTTCTTTTTAATTCTGAATCTATTTCTGTTTTATTAAACTGCCTTAAAATCTTATAAACTGCCATAAAATTTTGCGGGTTAAGTCAGAGTAAATAAGTAACAAATGTGAAGGTAATTTAAAGTCTTGACATTATTTTTATGGGCCTGGTTGAAGTTTAAAAGGTGAAAGCTTTTGTGGCAAAGAGATCTGTATTACCTAAGAATACTAATGAGATAATTGATGTACCAACCCATTGAAGAAGTCACCCCCCTACCTCCCCGACCGCCCATATAGGGGCTAAAAAAACCCAAATCAGCTCACCATGTTGCCTGTTAAAGCTCTCGAATGAAGAATCATTAAAATGGTTGTGTTGAAGCATTAATGTAAAGATAAGGGCTGAAACTTCAGAAATACAACCTGGATTAGACCATCCCTATTCTTTTCTCTAAATGCTTCTTTCTCATAGTATGGTCTCTTGTTGTCTCTTCATCATGTCTTTTTGTTTCTCTCAGTTTTCTCAGCTTCATTGTTCCTGTCTACCATTCCTTCCTAATCTTTCCCTTTCCTTCCCTTCTAGCCTAAAACCTTTGTATTTGATGACCAGCTAGTTTCCTTTCCTTTAGTATTAATGTTAAACACGACATCACCCTCACCTGATTTCAACCACTTCTGCCTCTAAACCTCTCTTCCTAATCACCTCAGACCATGTGCCAGCCTGCTTGTCAGCAGCTCCTGTGTGAAGCAACCCATGCTAATCAGCTACCCTCAAACTAGGAAAAAAAATACATCATTAAATTCCAAACTATAATTTGGGGTTAAAAAAAAGAGATCATATTTGACTGGAATGCCTGTATTGCATTCTAATTGGTTAATGGTAGGAATGAGAAAAACATGGCAGTAGCTAGCATGTTAGGCAGCAAAACATGAAAAGGTAAGTTTTTTTGTGTCCTCTGTTCATTTCTTGATTCATTGATTCACTTAGCAACTACTTGTTCTTTGTTTATGAAACACACTAATGTTTCTGTGGTCTGGGTTTTTGATGACCAGAGCTTGATGAAGCCTATGACTTTGCCTTTGAATTTAATACTCACCTGGAGAAAGGCTACTTCTAATAACACAATTTCAGTTATGTATAGGGGTTTGTCTTATTCTATTTGGAGTGCTGTAACTAAATATCAGAGACTGGTGGCTTACAAACAACAGACATTTATTTCTCACAGTTCTAGAGGCAGAAAGTCCAAGGTCAGTGTACTAGCATGATTGGGTAAGGGCCTTCTTCTGGGTCACAGACTTCTTGTCATAACCTCACATTGCAGAAGCGGCTGGGGAGCTCTGGGAATCTCTTATAAGAACATTAATACTGTTACTAAGGGCTCCACTCTTTTGGTCTAATCATCTCCCAAGGACTCCGCCTCCTGACACCATCACAATGGGTATTAGGATTCTAATACGTGAGTTTGGGAAGACACAAAATTCAAACCTAGGAAGGTTATATTTACAAACACAGTAAATACACTGAAGGTGTGTGTGTGCGTGTGTGTGTGCCGTGAACATACAATATATATTTTCTAAAAAACTGTGCATATATGCTTGCATTTTAGCAAGCTTGGGATGAAATGCAGCAATTTGAATATCTTACTAGGATTATTCAAATAGCATTTTGCTAGTAAAAGGAGAAAAATATGAAGACTGGGAAAGATAGAACCCTTAGCCATCTGCTTCTGCTCTGGGGTCTTTGGGACCTTCTCCCAGATGCATTAATTCAAGCAAAACATAATTTCAAAAATCTGCAGAGTGCAGTTTTTACTAATTCGAACAAATGGCAAAGAAGACTTGCCTGAAAACTTGAACAGTGCAGTACATAAACAGGAATAAAGAATACCTGGAAATGGTAGCTTAGTAGGAAGACCTCTCTCCGTGTGTTACATCATTTTGAGAGGATTACCCCCATGAGAATAAGGACCAAAAAGCTAGCCTTATATGGCTTTTTATATGGCTTCATATGGTTTTAGGTTTTATGTTTAAGGATTTGATAAAAATTATTCGTGATTACAGTGTACAATATTTTAACCGGAGCAGTGCTGACTTGACTTCACTTTACATCACCACTTCTGCTAAATTGGTAAATGGACATTTTTAAATTGCCTGAAGTTTCTGTTAAGGAGATCAGTAGTATCCTTTACGTTGTCATTCTATTTCTTAATACTTCTGTTTTGGACAGATCGGCCAGTGCTAAACATTTTGAATATGTCTCAAGCTCCAGACTGGGAAAGTCTGACTTATACGGATTTAGGCCAATGAGAATGGTAAAGGTTTTAATTATATTTCAATCATTGGGTTGTTTTGGTGAGAGCTGAGTCCTCCTAGGTAGTTTGTAATTTTCACGCCCTGGGAGTAAAGGAACATGTGTGTATTTGACTATTTCACTTGGAGGGTAGTTCCTGGGAATCTCTTATAAGAACATTAATACTGTTACTAAGGGCTCCACTCTTTTGGTCTAATCATCTCCCAAGGACTCCGCCTCCTGACACCATCACAATGGGTATTAGGATTCTAATACGTGAGTTTGGGAAGACACAAAATTCAAACCTAGGAAGGTTATATTTACAAACACAGTAAATACACTGAAGGTGTGTGTGCGTGTGTGTGTGCCGTGAACATACAATATATATTTTCTAAAAAACTGTGCATATATGCTTGCATTTTAGCAAGCTTGGGATGAAATGCAGCAATTTGAATATCTTACTAGGATTATTCAAATAGCATTTTGCTAGTAAAAGGAGAAAAATATGAAGACTGGGAAAGATAGAACCCTTAGCCATCTGCTTCTGCTCTGGGGTCTTTGGGACCTTCTCCCAGATGCATTAATTCAAGCAAAACATAATTTCAAAAATCTGCAGAGTGCAGTTTTTACTAATTCGAACAAATGGCAAAGAAGACTTGCCTGAAAACTTGAACAGTGCAGTACATAAACAGGAATAAAGAATACCTGGAAATGGTAGCTTAGTAGGAAGACCTCTCCGTGTGTTACATCATTTTGAGAGGATTACCCCCATGAGAATAAGGACCAAAAAGCTAGCCTTATATGGCTTTTTATATGGCTTCATATGGTTTTAGGTTTTATGTTTAAGGATTTGATAAAAATTATTCGTGATTACAGTGTACAATATTTTAACCGGAGCAGTGCTGACTTGACTTCACTTTACATCACCACTTCTGCTAAATTGGTAAATGGACATTTTTAAATTGCCTGAAGTTTCTGTTAAGGAGATCAGTAGTATCCTTTACGTTGTCATTCTATTTCTTAATACTTCTGTTTTGGACAGATCGGCCAGTGCTAAACATTTTTGAATATGTCTCAAGCTCCAGACTGGGAAAGTCTGACTTATACGGATTTAGGCCAATGAGAATGGTAAAGGTTTTAATTATATTTCAATCATTGGGTTGTTTTGGTGAGAGCTGAGTCCTCCTAGGTATTTTGTAATTTTCACTCCCTGGGAGTAAAGGAACATGTGTGTATTTCACTATTGCACTTGGAGGGTAGTTCCTGTAACTTCTCGGGGGCCCAGTTCCTTAAAGTCAGGGGAATCCTGGCATGTCAGGGCTGAGCACACACTTGTAACACATCTTCTATGTATGCTTTCATTGTATCTAGGCACTGAGGCTCAGAAAGGTAAAGATGGGTGGTGGCAGGCTCTGGGCCTGGCACACTTTATAAATTCTACTTTGCTTCAGGTCTGAGAAGGGCCCAGAGAGGTATATTATGTTAGAAAAGTGTTGTTCTTTCTTTTAGAACCCAGCTTTTCATTTTCTAATAGTTATACTTTAAGGGCACCAGTAGGAATGTGTTAAATGCACTTTGATAAAATGTGCGTTTAAGTTGTTTTACTTCACAGAAACACCTCTGTGCCCAACCCTGTGTATATTTTCTGTTCAGAATTGGCATTAGGCTGTGGGAGCACCTGAACTGGCCCCCTCCCCCACCCTCCTTATTAACCTTTAAAACATTTTATACTGTTTTACGGATACACTGCAGTATTACTGAAAAGCTGACTGTATTTTAGACCCATAGACATTTCTCTCCTTTGTATGCATTTCCTCACTGCTTAGAGCAGAGATTTATTGGAAAAGAAGTTTTGAGTGTGTTGATTTAAGAGAGAAGGATGAAAGGAAAATAGAAGAACAAGCACAAAGATGAGAGCAAGTAGTATTTAGCCCCCCTCTCCCTTTTCCTGTAAAGCTTCAAGAGTAGTTAGGAATAGTGGAAGCAGTCCTTCCTTATATATGTGGAGATCTGGATTCAATACCTGGCTTTTGTCGTTACCTTACTCAGTGGGTCCTGTCACCTCTCCAAGCCAAATATTTATTTGTTCTCTATTTATTGAGCATTTACTGTGTAAAAGGCACAGCCCTATTTCTTAATACTTCTTTTAACTTCTTCGGGGAAAGTCTGACTTATACGGATTTAGGCCAATGAGAATGGTAAAGGTTTTAATTATATTTCAATCATTGGGTTGTTTTGGTGAGAGCTGAGTCCTCCTAGGTATTTTGTAATTTTCACTCCCTGGGAGTAAAGGAACATGTGTGTATTTCACTATTGCACTTGGAGGGTAGTTCCTGTAACTTCTCGGGGGCCCAGTTCCTTAAAGTCAGGGGAATCCTGGCATGTCAGGGCTGAGCACACACTTGTAACACATCTTCTATGTATGCTTTCATTGTATCTAGGCACTGAGGCTCAGAAAGGTAAAGATGGGTGGTGGCAGGCTCTGGGCCTGGCACACTTTATAAATTCTACTTTGCTTCAGGTCTGAGAAGGGCCCAGAGAGGTATATTATGTTAGAAAAGTGTTGTTCTTTCTTTTAGAACCCAGCTTTTCATTTTCTAATAGTTATACTTTAAGGGCACCAGTAGGAATGTGTTAAATGCACTTTGATAAAATGTGCGTTTAAGTTGTTTTACTTCACAGAAACACCTCTGTGCCCAACCCTGTGTATATTTTCTGTTCAGAATTGGCATTAGGCTGTGGGAGCACCTGAACTGGCCCCCTCCCCCACCCTCCTTATTAACCTTTAAAACATTTTATACTGTTTTACGGATACACTGCAGTATTACTGAAAAGCTGACTGTATTTTAGACCCATAGACATTTCTCTCCTTTGTATGCATTTCCTCACTGCTTAGAGCAGAGATTTATTGGAAAAGAAGTTTTGAGTGTGTTGATTTAAGAGAGAAGGATGAAAGGAAAATAGAAGAACAAGCACAAAGATGAGAGCAAGTAGTATTTAGCCCCCCTCTCCCTTTTCCTGTAAAGCTTCAAGAGTAGTTAGGAATAGTGGAAGCAGTCCTTCCTTATATATGTGGAGATCTGGATTCAATACCTGGCTTTTGTCGTTACCTTACTCAGTGGGTCCTGTCACCTCTCCAAGCCAAATATTTATTTGTTCTCTATTTATTGAGCATTTACTGTGTATCAGACGTTGCAGATGCTGTAGAGTATAAAACTGGCACAGCCCTGCCTTCTTGGTGCTTACATTAAGAAAAAAAATGGTGACTGAGAATGGGGTGGTGAGAAATTATTATATGTGTGACTTTTTGAAGCTAAGCTGATAGAATTGGTGATGGCTTAGATGTGGGATGTGTGACAGAGATGTCAAGAGTGACCTGAATTTTTTGCTCAGACAACATAGCGAATAGCGGTGACATTTACTGAGATACTGAATTCAGAGGAGGAGGGAGGTAGAGTGTGGTGGTGTTGAAACAATCAAGTGCTGTGTTTTTTTTAATTAACTAATTAATTTATTTGGCTCTGCTGGGTCTTTGTTGCTATAAAGGCTTCTTTCTAGTTGCAGTATGCGAGCTTCTCATTGTGGTAGCTCCTCTTGGTTGTGGTTCCCAGGCTTTAGAGTACAGGCTAAATAGTTGTTGTACACTGGCATAGTTGCTCTGTGACTTGTGGGATATTCCCAGATCAGGGATTGAACCCGTGTCTCCTACATTGGCAGGCAAATTCTTTACCACTGAGCCACCAGGGAAGCCCCAAGTGCTGTTTTTTTATATTGGCTTTAGACACTTGTCAGCCCCCAAGTGGAGTTCCTCTATCCACATTCACTCCCAAAGCAGTCACACCCTGTTGCATGATTACATGGAATTATATATATATATATATACACACACACACATAGTGCGTGCAACTGGGTGTGATTGCTTTGGGAGTGAGCATGAATAGAGGAAAGGTGAAGGTCCAGGCCAGAGTTCCAGGGCTCACCATCATTTGGAGATTGGAAAGTAGAGGAGGCTCTAGGCTCTGAGAATGAGGATGCTAGATACTAGAACCTAACCCCCACCCCTGCCAGCCCCATTGTTATAGGGGTTGTGTAAAATATTATGCAGTAACACACACTGAAAATCATTAAGTGCTTAATTGCAGTGAAAACTTGGCTTTTGGTTTTTAAGCGTTAAAAACCCTTTTGTAAAGCTTCAAGAGTAGTTAGGAATAGTGGAAGCAGTCCTTCCTTATATATGTGGAGATCTGGATTCAATACCTGGCTTTTGCTTACCTTACTCAGTGGGTCCTGTCACCTCAAGCCAAATATTTATTTGTTCTCTATTTATTGAGCATTTACTGTGTATCAGACGTTGCAGATGCTGTAGAGTATAAAACTGGCACAGCCCTGCCTTCTTGGTGCTTACATTAAGAAAAAAAATGGTGACTGAGAATGGGGTGGTGAGAAATTATTATATGTGTGACTTTTTGAAGCTAAGCTGATAGAATTGGTGATGGCTTAGATGTGGGATGTGTGACAGAGATGTCAAGAGTGACCTGAATTTTTTGCTCAGACAACATAGCGAATAGCGGTGACATTTACTGAGATACTGAATTCAGAGGAGGAGGGAGGTAGAGTGTGGTGGTGTTGAAACAATCAAGTGCTGTGTTTTTTTTAATTAACTAATTAATTTATTTGGCTCTGCTGGGTCTTTGTTGCTATAAAGGCTTCTTTCTAGTTGCAGTATGCGAGCTTCTCATTGTGGTAGCTCCTCTTGGTTGTGGTTCCCAGGCTTTAGAGTACAGGCTAAATAGTTGTTGTACACTGGCATAGTTGCTCTGTGACTTGTGGGATATTCCCAGATCAGGGATTGAACCCGTGTCTCCTACATTGGCAGGCAAATTCTTTACCACTGAGCCACCAGGGAAGCCCCAAGTGCTGTTTTTTTATATTGGCTTTAGACACTTGTCAGCCCCCAAGTGGAGTTCCTCTATCCACATTCACTCCCAAAGCAGTCACACCCTGTTGCATGATTACATGGAATTATATATATATATATATACACACACACACATAGTGCGTGCAACTGGGTGTGATTGCTTTGGGAGTGAGCATGAATAGAGGAAAGGTGAAGGTCCAGGCCAGAGTTCCAGGGCTCACCATCATTTGGAGATTGGAAAGTAGAGGAGGCTCTAGGCTCTGAGAATGAGGATGCTAGATACTAGAACCTAACCCCCACCCCTGCCAGCCCCATTGTTATAGGGGTTGTGTAAAATATTATGCAGTAACACACACTGAAAATCATTAAGTGCTTAATTGCATGAATAAATAATAGGAGTAGGGACGTTATTGGAGGTAGTCATTTTCTCACTTGATTTTTCTTCTGAAAATCTGTTTGTAAGGGATTGGATGAGGTATGTGTGAATTTGGTGTATAGCAAAGGTTCCCAGTGTGTAGGTTCTGTAACTGGAGGAGGAGAGGAGAAGGGAGTGGGAAGGATGTGGGAAATTTTCCAAGAGGCCTATCACATGATATATGCTTTAAATATACTTTTCTTTCTTTTTCTTAAAAATCAGTCCAAAAAAAAAATGTACAGGAGAGGAATCATGAGCTATTACTATTAACAGGACTCTCAGTAAAACAAAGTAGCACTGATACTTTGATATACATAGAGATGTATAATGCATAAAAAGCAACTGTACTAAGTATGAAATTAGATAGAGCTGGCGTCTGTTTTTGTGAACAGATATCTGCTCGAGTTCCCCAGTCCTGTTTGAACTTGCTGTATCTCAGTCTCTGCCACCTCCTTTCTCTATCATCTTCCCTTAACTGGGAACGAGGCAGGGTTTCCTGAAAAGTGGGCTTTCTTCTGGGAAGACTCTCTGGCTAGCTGCCAGTGTGTCTTATAACTGAAAGAGAAGACTTGCAAAAAGATCAGGGATGCAAACAGGAAAATCAAGTAGGGTGAACGGGAGAGACACAAGAAGGCCAAGGCAGAGGATCCTTTGGGGTGCAGTTGGGGAAAGGTGCCTCCACTCTGTCCCAGGTGACTGGGACAGGTGTCCCGTCTTTGAGTTTTCTTTGCGCCCAGCTGCTGTTCTCAAGTGCGAGGACTTTCCACAGGTGTTTCAGTTATTGGGTAATAGGGAACCGTAACTTTTCCTAGTCATTACTTTTCAGAACACCTGCTTGAGGTGACATGACAAAAATGCTCTGTTCTCACCATCTCTTTTTTTTTTTTTTTTAAAGATTTATTTATTTATTTACTTTGGGCGGGGGTCGGGTTGGGGAGGAAGGGGAGTGGGCGGGCCACTTCTATTGGTCTTTCATTTTTCTATTTTCATTCGTCTTCGTTCTTTGGCTCCCATGGGCCTCCCATCGCGGTGGCGTCTGTTGTTGCAGAGCACCGGCTCCGGGCGCATGCGCTCCAGAGCTCCGGCTCGGTAATTGGACACATCAGTCCAGCCGCTCCGCGGCACGTGGGATCTTCCCAGGCCAGGGCTCGAACTGGCGCCCCTTGCATTGCAAGGCGGTGTCCTTACCCACAGAACCACCAGGGGAAGCCCCTCACCATCTCTTTTATGAGTACTTTTTTTTTTTTTTTAAAGCCAAGTTCATTCTTTTTTAAAAAATTAATTAATTTGGCTGTGTCCAGTCTTAAGTTTTGGCAAGGAGGATCTTTAGTTGCGGCGGGTGGGATCTAGTTCCCTGACCAGAGATCAAGCCCTGACCCCCTGCACTGGGAGCTCAGAGTCTTAGCCACTAGACCACAAGAGAAGTCCCCTTATGAGTACTTTTTAAGTTTGAGCTGATTAAATTGAGATTTTTAGGTTTTATTCTTATGTTTATGTCTGTTTAATTTGAGAACGTGTGTATATGTGAGGGGAGGGAGAGAATATGAAAGTGATTGAATGAATGGGTGAATGAATAATGAATATCTTTTCTGAAGAATTTGATATATTAAACTATCTGTCCAAGAATGAATTTTCTGAGATTGATGCTTGTAAGTAAATTTATAGAATTTGAGGCATGAAAGAGAACATAGAAATCATCTGACTTCATACTTTTCCAGTATACATTCCCTTAAAAAAGAAGTCCCTAGGTCAAATAATTTTGCTCAAGTTGGAGACTCACTACACTACTTACCAAATTAAAGGGTGATCATCCTTCAAACTTACAGTTACCAGATGGAAAGGGGTGCAGTTGGGGAAAGGTGCCTCCACTCTGTCCCAGGTGACTGGGACAGGTGTCCCGTCTTTGAGTTTTCTTTGCGCCCAGCTGCTGTTCTCAAGTGCGAGGACTTTCCACAGGTGTTTCAGTTATTGGGTAATAGGGAACCGTAACTTTTCCTAGTCATTACTTTTCAGAACACCTGCTTGAGGTGACATGACAAAAATGCTCTGTTCTCACCATCTCTTTTTTTTTTTTTTTTTAAAGATTTATTTATTTATTTACTTTGGGCGGGGGTCGGGTTGGGGAGGAAGGGGAGTGGGCGGGCCACTTCTATTGGTCTTTCATTTTTCTATTTTCATTCGTCTTCGTTCTTTGGCTCCCATGGGCCTCCCATCGCGGTGGCGTCTGTTGTTGCAGAGCACCGGCTCCGGGCGCATGCGCTCCAGAGCTCCGGCTCGGTAATTGGACACATCAGTCCAGCCGCTCCGCGGCACGTGGGATCTTCCCAGGCCAGGGCTCGAACTGGCGCCCCTTGCATTGCAAGGCGGTGTCCTTACCCACAGAACCACCAGGGGAAGCCCCTCACCATCTCTTTTATGAGTACTTTTTTTTTTTTTTTAAAGCCAAGTTCATTCTTTTTTAAAAAATTAATTAATTTGGCTGTGTCCAGTCTTAAGTTTTGGCAAGGAGGATCTTTAGTTGGGGCGGGTGGGATCTAGTTCCCTGACCAGAGATCAAGCCCTGACCCCCTGCACTGGGAGCTCAGAGTCTTAGCCACTAGACCACAAGAGAAGTCCCCTTATGAGTACTTTTTAAGTTTGAGCTGATTAAATTGAGATTTTTAGGTTTTATTCTTATGTTTATGTCTGTTTAATTTGAGAACGTGTGTATATGTGAGGGGAGGGAGAGAATATGAAAGTGATTGAATGAATGGGTGAATGAATAATGAATATCTTTTCTGAAGAATTTGATATATTAAACTATCTGTCCAAGAATGAATTTTCTGAGATTGATGCTTGTAAGTAAATTTATAGAATTTGAGGCATGAAAGAGAACATAGAAATCATCTGACTTCATACTTTTCCAGTATACATTCCCTTAAAAAAGAAGTCCCTAGGTCAAATAATTTTGCTCAAGTTGGAGACTCACTACACTACTTACCAAATTAAAGGGTGATCATCCTTCAAACTTACAGTTACCAGATGGAAAAAGGGGGGGAGGGCAATATAAGGGTAGGGAGTTAAGAGGTATATAAACTGTTAGGCACTAAATAAGCTGCAAGGAGATTAAATCAGTTATTCCTAACAGAAGTCAACTCTGAATATTCATTTAAAGTACTGAAGCTCCAATACTTTGACTACTTGATGTGAAGAGCTGGCTCATTGGAAAAGACCCTGATGCTGAGAAAGATTTAGGCAAAAGGAGAAGGGGGTGGCAGAGGATTAGATGGTTGAATGGCGTCACTGACAAAATGGACATGAGTTTGAGCAAACTCTGGAAGATGGTAGTGAAGGACAGAAAAGCCTGGTGTGATACAGTCCATGGGGTCACAGAGAGTCAGACACAACCTAGCAACTGAACAACAAAACAAAGAAGCTGCAAAGATATACTGGACAACACAGATAATATAGCCAATATTTTATAATAACTATATATGGAGCATAACCTTTAAAATTGTAAATCACTATATTGTACACCTGTAGCTTAAATAATACTATAGAGCAACTGTACTTCAATAAAATTTAAGACTGAGTGTTCTTAAGATACCGTTAAACTAGTGTTTCACCAGTTTTTTATTTCACTGTGGACCTCCTTTTTCCTTCTACACATTTTCTGAGATGTGTGTGTATAGAACAGTTACTGCACAGAAATATAAGTCCCCAAAAACATAGTTTGGAGATACAGACTTAACCTAGTCAAAATATTTATTTTGAGTGCCACTTCTATTGGTCTTTGTCCACTTTTTTAATGAGTAGATTGAGTGGCTTGAGCACTATTGTCACTCCTGGCTATGCCATTTTGTGGTTCAGATTCATTGACATAATCAGTATTTAAAAAGTTGTATCTCTTTCTGTGTTAAAGGATCTTGTCTTTCTTGTTTCTCATTATAACATAGTCCTTAGTACAGTACCTAGCACATAGTAGCATCTCAGTCAGTGTTAATTGCACACATGTGTACACCTGTTAATTTCAGAGCACTGTGCCAACCTATGCCTTGAGGTTGTAGAGAAGAGAAGATCTTGTTCTGCCCTCTAGGAGTTTGTAATCAAGTTGATGACTTTTGCAGGTGCATGGGATATGCCAGGGAGAAAGCCCAAGTTAGATTTTTGATTGTCATAATCTGTAGGAAGGTGGTATATATATTGGAGCATGATTTCTGACCCTAAGTCAAATGTGTGGACTGGAACGCATATGGGTTTGTCATCATAATTTTCATTCTTTCTTTTCATTTTTTGGCTGCACTGCACAGAATGTGGAATCTTATGTTCCCTGACAAGGGATTGAACCCATGCCCCCTGCAGTGGATGTATGGAGTCTTAACCACTGGACCACCAGGGAAGTTTCCACCATAACTTTCATGAGAAAAAGTGCCATTTAGAGTAAGTTAAGGTAGCAACGTCATTGTTCTTTTTATCCCTGGCAAGGACTTTATATTACTACCAACTGTATTATTCCCCCCCTCCCTCTTTTGAATTCTTTTCTTCTTTTTTTTTTTCACATTTAAAAATACATTTCTCATATGTTGTTTACTTTAGACTTTCTAGTTTCAGTCAAGTCAGTAGATCATTCATATAGATATAATTGACACATTATTAGTTTTAGATGTACAACGTAATATGATGTGTGTTTTATATTTTGAATGATTACCACAGTGAATTTAATGTCCATCCCTTCACAGTTATAATTTTTTTTTTCTTACAATGGTAACTTTCTCTTTTAGTAACTTACAGATATACAATACAGATTGTTAGCTATAGTCTCTATGCTATACATTACATTCTCAGATCTTATTTATCTTGGAACTGGAAGTTTGAACCTTTTGACCCCTTTTATCTATTTCACCTGCTCCTCTACCCTCCGCTCCTGGCAGCCACCAGTCTATTCTTAGTGTCTTGAGTTTTCCTTTCTCTCTCTTTCTCTGTCTCTCTCTCTTTTTGTAAGATTCTACATGTGAGATCATACAATGGCAGAATTTCCTTCTTTTTTGTGACTGAATAGTATTCCACTGTGTGTGTGTGTGTGTGTGTGTGTGTGTGTGTGTGTGTGTATTTTTTCTTCATCATTCATCCCTTGATAGACACTTTGGTTGTTTCCATGTCTTGGCTGTTGTAAATAATGCTGCAGTTAAACATAGGGGATGCAGATATCTTTTGCAGTGAGTGTTTTTGTTTTCTTTAGATAAATAACTGATAACTGACTTATATGGTAGTAGTTCTGTTTTAATTCTTCGCTGAACCTCCACACTCTTTTCCATAGTGGCTGCACCAGTTTACATTCCCATCAGCAGTGCCCCAGAGTTCTGTTTTCTCCATGTCCTCACCAACACTTGTTCTTCTTTCTTTATTTATTTTTGATAAAAGCCATTCTACACGGGAAGTGATAACCTTATTGTGGTTTTGATTTGTATTTCTCTGATTAGTGATGTTGAGTGCTTTTTTTTTTTAACTTTTATTTTACTTTTAACTTTTACAGAGTTTTGTTGTTTACAGATATGTATGTTCCCAGATTAGTCATATGTATATGCCCCCCCTTCCCACCCCTCCCGACCATCACACAGGACCCCTGAAGGATCTCCTTTTCTCACAGAGCAATGACTATAGCTGTTTTCTTCACTTATGATAGTACAGGCCTTCATGCTACTTCCTTTACTGTTGAGTGCTTTTTAATGTACATGTTGACCATCTGTTGTCTTCTTTGGAAAAACGTTCATTTAGATTCTCTGAGCAATTTTTTTTTTTTTTTTGAGGGGGGCCACTTCTATTGGTCTTTCATTTATCTGTCTTCATCCATCTTTGCTCCTTGGCTTGTGTGGGTCTCCCATTGCAGTGGCCCCTGTTGCTGCAGAGCACTGGCTCTGGGTGCATGCGCCCCAGAGCTCCGGCTCAGTAGTTGGACACATCAGTCCAGCCGCTCCGTGGCACGTAGGATCGTCCTGTGCCAGGGATCGAACTGGCGCGCCTTGCACTGCAAGGCAGTGTTGTTACCCACTGGACCACCAGGGAAGCTCTCTCTGAGCAATTTTTAACTGGATTGTTTATGGGACTTTGTTATTGCTGTTGAGTTACGAGTTCCTGATATGTTTTGGATATTAACTCCTTACCAGATAATATGATTTGAAAATATTTTCTCCCATTTGGTTCCCTTGTTGCCTTTGCTTCTGGTATCAGATTTAAAAAGTCATCACCAATCATCAAGATGTCACTGCGCTTTCTGTGTTTTCTTCTAGCAGTTTTATGGGTTCAGGTTTTATGTTTAAGACTGTAATCCATTTTGGGTTGATTTTTGACTATGATGTGAGATGGTGGTCTAGTTTCGTTCTTTTCCATGTCCAGTTTTCCCAGCACCATTCATTGAAACTCATTTTATAAAGGAATTAAAGCTCAGAGATCCGGGAATACGGATGAACCTTGAAAAACTTATGTTAGGTGCAACAAGCCAGACACAAAAGGCCACATAATGTATAATTCTGTTTATAAAAAATGTCCAGAATAGGCAAATAGATTATTGACTGTCAGGGGTTAGTAGGAGAGAATGGAGAATCACTACTAATGGGCATGAACATGAAAATGTTCCAGAATTAGATGGTGGTAATAGTTGTACAACTTTATGGATATACTAAAATTCACTGAATTGTACACTTTGTTATATGGAAGAAACCAGCACAATATTGTTAAGCAATTATCCTGTAATTAAAGATTTTTTAAAAATTAAAATTTCAGATGCCTTTAGAGGGAAATGTAAGGGAATATTGTAAAATTGTTTGACAGTTTATCATTTGTTCTTCTCTAATAGAAATCAATATTTGGTCCATACATATAAATTTGAGGGTTTTTTTTGTTGTTGTCTACTTGCTAGTGCAATGGATTTGACACACTGTATTGAAACTTTCTTAATCATTTTACCTAGGCAGCTTCCAACAAACTATGAAATGTTGGGGAAGGTACCAAAAAAAAAAGGTTTGTTAGTTTCCCACAATTCAGTAAGGCCTATAACTATACATTTACTATTATAGAACAGTTTCTTAAATGCAAACTGGTAAATTGTATTGACCTGGAGTAGATGAGTACTTCTAGAGGAAATCAGTATGTGTGGGGTGTTGGTTAGAGATGGTATGCTGGGAAGTTCAGTTCAGTTCAGTCATGTCCAACTCTTTGAGACCCCATGGACTGCAGCACGCCAGGCTTCCCTGTCCTTCACCGTCTCCTGGAGCTTGCTCAAACTTGTGCCATTGACTCAGTGATGCCATCCAACTATCTCGTCCTCTGTCATCTCCTTCTCTTTTTGCCTTCTGTTTTTTCCCCGATATCAGGGTCTTTTCCAATGAGTTGTCTCTTTGCATCAGGTGGTCAAGGTATTGGAGCTTCAGCTTCAGCAGCATTCTTTCCAGTGAATATTCAGGGTTAATTTCCTTTAGGATTGACTGGTTTGATCTCCTTGCAGTCCAAGGGACTCTCAAGAGCCTTCTCCAATACCACAGTTCAAAGATCTATTCTTCATTGCTCAGCTTTCTTTATGGTTGGACTCTCACATGCATACATGACTATTGGGAAAACCATAACTTTGACCATATGGACGTTTGTCAGCAAAGTGATGTCACTGCTTTTGAATACGCTGTCTAAATAGTATTGACCCGAATTAGATGAATACTTCTAGAAAAAAGTGGGGGCAGTGGTCAGGGATGGCAAGCTGAGAAAGAAAATGGTTAAGCTTCTGTTCTTTCCACAAGCATTTATTGAATATCTGCTATACCTTAAGCACTGCTGTTGGTTATTGCGTATAGCTGGCTGGCCCTCATGAGGCTTAGAGACAGTGAAGACACAATTCTGCAGACGGTCCCAGAGCAATTTGGGTGCCTGCTCATGAGGCTAGTTGTAATCAGTTTATCATTTGTTCTTCTCTAATAGAAATCAATATTTGGTCCATACATATAAATTTGAGGGTTTTTTTTGTTGTTGTCTACTTGCTAGTGCAATGGATTTGACACACTGTATTGAAACTTTCTTAATCATTTTACCTAGGCAGCTTCCAACAAACTATGAAATGTTGGGGAAGGTACCAAAAAAAAAAGGTTTGTTAGTTTCCCACAATTCAGTAAGGCCTATAACTATACATTTACTATTATAGAACAGTTTCTTAAATGCAAACTGGTAAATTGTATTGACCTGGAGTAGATGAGTACTTCTAGAGGAAATCAGTATGTGTGGGGTGTTGGTTAGAGATGGTATGCTGGGAAGTTCAGTTCAGTTCAGTCATGTCCAACTCTTTGAGACCCCATGGACTGCAGCACGCCAGGCTTCCCTGTCCTTCACCGTCTCCTGGAGCTTGCTCAAACTTGTGCCATTGACTCAGTGATGCCATCCAACTATCTCGTCCTCTGTCATCTCCTTCTCTTTTTGCCTTCTGTTTTTTCCCCGATATCAGGGTCTTTTCCAATGAGTTGTCTCTTTGCATCAGGTGGTCAAGGTATTGGAGCTTCAGCTTCAGCAGCATTCTTTCCAGTGAATATTCAGGGTTAATTTCCTTTAGGATTGACTGGTTTGATCTCCTTGCAGTCCAAGGGACTCTCAAGAGCCTTCTCCAATACCACAGTTCAAAGATCTATTCTTCATTGCTCAGCTTTCTTTATGGTTGGACTCTCACATGCATACATGACTATTGGGAAAACCATAACTTTGACCATATGGACGTTTGTCAGCAAAGTGATGTCACTGCTTTTGAATACGCTGTCTAAATAGTATTGACCCGAATTAGATGAATACTTCTAGAAAAAAGTGGGGGCAGTGGTCAGGGATGGCAAGCTGAGAAAGAAAATGGTTAAGCTTCTGTTCTTTCCACAAGCATTTATTGAATATCTGCTATACCTTAAGCACTGCTGTTGGTTATTGCGTATAGCTGGCTGGCCCTCATGAGGCTTAGAGACAGTGAAGACACAATTCTGCAGACGGTCCCAGAGCAGGATTGTAAGTGCTGCTGTGCAAGGAAGCACAGGCTGCTCTGATGCCTCTACGTAGCAGGTGGGTCAGGTCAGAGAAGCCTGGATGACAGATTCTGAGCTGTGAACTGATTCCAGAACCTGCAAATAGTACACTGGAGTTTATGGTACAAATGGCGATAATGGTGTAGGAGGCTTTGAAAGCCATTTTTCTTAAGAGAGTAGAAAATAAAGTTTATAAAGAAAGCTTAAGATTTTCAGATTTGTAGTTTAGCAATAGGCTGCATTGTGGAGACTGGAATAGAGGCAGATGAAAAGGAAAGCAGGAACTTTTCGAGAGACCGTTGCCCTAATTTGAGAGAGAAATCATGGTGTGATGGAGACAGAGGAGTTAGGATGATTGGAATTTATTTACCATTTGGATGGGTGAGCGGTTTGTAGCTCCCCATCCACCATCACCTTTTCCATCTCAGTCAAACCCCTGGTCCAGTTTGTGCTTCTCTTCATGAATGCGCTTGTCTGCTCACTGTCCACCAGATAGGCTTATTGGTTTTATTCCTGATACCTTGATTACACCTTTAACTTCACCTGGAATAGAGCTTGGCTATCCTCTTTACCTGTCTAAGTCTGTGACTCCTGAAGCTTTTGGATCGTTCTGTGGGCCAGTGATCGCTTTCTCCTCTGAAGTCATAGTGTTTCATATCTCTATCGCTTATTAACAAACTACACTTCACCTTGTCACATCTCTTAATTGCTTTGGGTTGTTCATTGAACTGTTTTAAAATTACAGCAGGCAGAGTAGGTTAGATTGATAGGAAGGCTTAAACAGTTGACTAGGAGTCATGTCTCCTGAACCCCTGAGCCCAGCCCTAACTCCTTGTATAACTTGGGCAAATTACTTTTCATTAGAATAACCCATAGTTGTGTTGGAATACTTTTTTAAAAATCTTAAAAAAATGTACAAAATGAAGTGATCATTAGTCCAAAAGGCACCTTGGTAATTTTCCCTGCGGTGTCCTCCCCATCTCCCCGCTTTATTCTCTCTCTAGGGTAATATGTATGTGTCTCGGCAGCTTAGCTAGGATCGTTGTCATGTGCAGTGAAGCACATTGGGTGAAACGGGAAACCTTCTGATGCCTCTACGTAGCAGGTGGGTCAGGTCAGAGAAGCCTGGATGACAGATTCTGAGCTGTGAACTGATTCCAGAACCTGCAAATAGTACACTGGAGTTTATGGTACAAATGGCGATAATGGTGTAGGAGGCTTTGAAAGCCATTTTTCTTAAGAGAGTAGAAAATAAAGTTTATAAAGAAAGCTTAAGATTTTCAGATTTGTAGTTTAGCAATAGGCTGCATTGTGGAGACTGGAATAGAGGCAGATGAAAAGGAAAGCAGGAACTTTTCGAGAGACCGTTGCCCTAATTTGAGAGAGAAATCATGGTGTGATGGAGACAGAGGAGTTAGGATGATTGGAATTTATTTACCATTTGGATGGGTGAGCGGTTTGTAGCTCCCCATCCACCATCACCTTTTCCATCTCAGTCAAACCCCTGGTCCAGTTTGTGCTTCTCTTCATGAATGCGCTTGTCTGCTCACTGTCCACCAGATAGGCTTATTGGTTTTATTCCTGATACCTTGATTACACCTTTAACTTCACCTGGAATAGAGCTTGGCTATCCTCTTTACCTGTCTAAGTCTGTGACTCCTGAAGCTTTTGGATCGTTCTGTGGGCCAGTGATCGCTTTCTCCTCTGAAGTCATAGTGTTTCATATCTCTATCGCTTATTAACAAACTACACTTCACCTTGTCACATCTCTTAATTGCTTTGGGTTGTTCATTGAACTGTTTTAAAATTACAGCAGGCAGAGTAGGTTAGATTGATAGGAAGGCTTAAACAGTTGACTAGGAGTCATGTCTCCTGAACCCCTGAGCCCAGCCCTAACTCCTTGTATAACTTGGGCAAATTACTTTTCATTAGAATAACCCATAGTTGTGTTGGAATACTTTTTTAAAAATCTTAAAAAAATGTACAAAATGAAGTGATCATTAGTCCAAAAGGCACCTTGGTAATTTTCCCTGCGGTGTCCTCCCCATCTCCCCGCTTTATTCTCTCTCTAGGGTAATATGTATGTGTCTCGGCAGCTTAGCTAGGATCGTTGTCTGCAGGCTGCTTTGTAGCCTGCTTTTCTCATTAACATATGACTGGATCAAAAGGTGATGTTTTGGATCAATAAGGTGACCTTATTGCCCTCAAGAAAGTTTGCTTAGGGACTTCTCTGGTGATCCAATGACCAGGACTCTGCACACACAGTGCAGAGAGCCTGGGTTCAGTCCCTGGTCGGGGAACCAGACCCTGCATGCTGCAGCTAAGAGTCCTCATGCAGCAGCTGAAGATTCCACACACCACAGTGAAGATTGAGATCCTTTGTATTGCAAATAAGAGCTAGCACAGCCAAGTGAATCAAAAAATAGTTTTAAAAAAAGTTACACTGAAAAACTGAATAGCGATTAACGCTGGGAAGTAGGGAGAGGACCATTGGCTTTTCAGTGATATGTGTCTACATTGTTGAATGTGTATTTTTGTTATCATGAGTCTGAATAACTTTTATAGTTTGAAGATAACAGTAATTTATAATTCTAACTACTCCAGGATGGTATCTACATTTTAGAACAACTATACAACCTTTACTGGTATGATAAAAATAGCATCCTGTTATTTTAATTTGTTAGTGAATCTTGACCTTTTCACCATGATCATTTGCCATTTTTCTTTAGTTGTTTCCATTTCCTTTGCCTCTCAATGACTTGTATTTGAATCCCAGTTAATAAATGCATATGCCCTTTTACAAGGCACTTAGTATCTCTAGGCCTAGTTTTCTTATTATTAAAATAAGAGAAATGATACTTAAAATTATTGTGGAAATTAATGGAGATCATGTATTGAAAGTGCTTTGTAAGCTGTAAGAAATATATAATTGTATTTATTGACTTTGATGTTTATTGTATTTGTATAGTCATGTCTCCTGAACCCTTACTTTTCATTAAAGAATAACCCATAGTTGTGTTGGAATACTTTTTTAAAAATCTTAAAAAAATGTACAAAATGAAGTGATCATTAGTCCAAAAGGCACCTTGGTAATTTTCCCTGCGGTGTCCTCCCCATCTCCCCGCTTTATTCTCTCTCTAGGGTAATATGTATGTGTCTCGGCAGCTTAGCTAGGATCGTTGTCTGCAGGCTGCTTTGTAGCCTGCTTTTCTCATTAACATATGACTGGATCAAAAGGTGATGTTTTGGATCAATAAGGTGACCTTATTGCCCTCAAGAAAGTTTGCTTAGGGACTTCTCTGGTGATCCAATGACCAGGACTCTGCACACACAGTGCAGAGAGCCTGGGTTCAGTCCCTGGTCGGGGAACCAGACCCTGCATGCTGCAGCTAAGAGTCCTCATGCAGCAGCTGAAGATTCCACACACCACAGTGAAGATTGAGATCCTTTGTATTGCAAATAAGAGCTAGCACAGCCAAGTGAATCAAAAAATAGTTTTAAAAAAAGTTACACTGAAAAACTGAATAGCGATTAACGCTGGGAAGTAGGGAGAGGACCATTGGCTTTTCAGTGATATGTGTCTACATTGTTGAATGTGTATTTTTGTTATCATGAGTCTGAATAACTTTTATAGTTTGAAGATAACAGTAATTTATAATTCTAACTACTCCAGGATGGTATCTACATTTTAGAACAACTATACAACCTTTACTGGTATGATAAAAATAGCATCCTGTTATTTTAATTTGTTAGTGAATCTTGACCTTTTCACCATGATCATTTGCCATTTTTTCTTTAGTTGTTTCCATTTCCTTTGCCTCTCAATGACTTGTATTTGAATCCCAGTTAATAAATGCATATGCCCTTTTACAAGGCACTTAGTATCTCTAGGCCTAGTTTTCTTATTATTAAAATAAGAGAAATGATACTTAAAATTATTGTGGAAATTAATGGAGATCATGTATTGAAAGTGCTTTGTAAGCTGTAAGAAATATATAATTGTATTTATTGACTTTGTGTTTATTGATTTTGATTAGTTAATGGTTATGTATAGTCATGCCAGCTTTGCTCTTTTGCATTCATTTGCAGAAGGGCTAAAAAGGCAGTGCTTCCTTCATTAATATTTATTTTGGTGCAATGTGGGATCCATGAGATGTGGCATCGGAGGACCTGATTTGTGCTGTGTTTTTGCTACTTATTAGCTGTGTGTACAGGTGTAATGCATTGGACAGACAGTTCTTTTGACCAAGACAGAAATGTTCAGGAACACCTGGCTGGACACACGTCAGAGAGCTCCATGGGCTGATAAAACGTTTATGTAAACTCATGGAGGCTGTTTAGATGAATGGTTGTACAAGGAAACTTTTTCATGCAAATTCTACTAATTGGATTCCCCTATCCTGCCAGTTCCATCTCTTACAGTTCTGTGAAATGGAAATTGGTCAGAACGATGATTCTAAGGCCTGAGAAGGTCTGATATGGTATTCTGAATCATCAAAGGCAGAGAAATTTCCATTGAATATGATTTTTGTGAATTCTGCCATATTTAGATCCCTGGAAACGTGGATACTTTATGCCTATCAATTATCTAGAACATTGACTCTGGATAAGAGGGAAACAAGGCTGTGTAAACAACTCTACTGAGTAATAGATGATTTTCTGACCTCCTATTTCTGATTCTGTGTTCTCTTTATCCAAGGACAAGATGTTACAAAAATAAGTCAGAGTGACTCCCAAGGGTAGCCCCATGAACTCCTCTGTGAGGCCACACTACAGAGGATGATGAATCAACAGCAGCAGAATGTTCACTCCCCAGAGCTCTTAGTAAATGTGCCAGGCAGCTAGCAAGGAGGATGATGTTTGAAACCTTTTCACCATGATCATTTGCCATTTTACTTTAGTTGTTTCCATTTCCTTTGCCTCTCAATGACTTGTATTTGAATCCCAGTTAATAAATGCATATGCCCTTTTACAAGGCACTTAGTATCTCTAGGCCTAGTTTTCTTATTATTAAAATAAGAGAAATGATACTTAAAATTATTGTGGAAATTAATGGAGATCATGTATTGAAAGTGCTTTGTAAGCTGTAAGAAATATATAATTGTATTTATTGACTTTGTGTTTATTGATTTTGATTAGTTAATGGTTATGTATAGTCATGCCAGCTTTGCTCTTTTGCATTCATTTGCAGAAGGGCTAAAAAGGCAGTGCTTCCTTCATTAATATTTATTTTGGTGCAATGTGGGATCCATGAGATGTGGCATCGGAGGACCTGATTTGTGCTGTGTTTTTGCTACTTATTAGCTGTGTGTACAGGTGTAATGCATTGGACAGACAGTTCTTTTGACCAAGACAGAAATGTTCAGGAACACCTGGCTGGACACACGTCAGAGAGCTCCATGGGCTGATAAAACGTTTATGTAAACTCATGGAGGCTGTTTAGATGAATGGTTGTACAAGGAAACTTTTTCATGCAAATTCTACTAATTGGATTCCCCTATCCTGCCAGTTCCATCTCTTACAGTTCTGTGAAATGGAAATTGGTCAGAACGATGATTCTAAGGCCTGAGAAGGTCTGATATGGTATTCTGAATCATCAAAGGCAGAGAAATTTCCATTGAATATGATTTTTGTGAATTCTGCCATATTTAGATCCCTGGAAACGTGGATACTTTATGCCTATCAATTATCTAGAACATTGACTCTGGATAAGAGGGAAACAAGGCTGTGTAAACAACTCTACTGAGTAATAGATGATTTTCTGACCTCCTATTTCTGATTCTGTGTTCTCTTTTATCCAAGGACAAGATGTTACAAAAATAAGTCAGAGTGACTCCCAAGGGTAGCCCCATGAACTCCTCTGTGAGGCCACACTACAGAGGATGATGAATCAACAGCAGCAGAATGTTCACTCCCCCAGAGCTCTTAGTAAATGTCCCAGCCAGGCTGGCTCTTCAGCTATGAGGGCAAAAGCTTTGGGAAAGTTTCCTCTGACTCATTGACAGTGTGATTCGCAGAGGAAAACCTCTAGCTTCTCATTTTATTTATTTATATTTTTAAAGTTGTTCTTTGTGGGAGTTACATGTATATAGTAAGGTGGGGTTATAGTGTGGGTCCCTCATATGAATCTTCAAATTAGCTCTTACCAGTGACACTGTTTGGGTCTGTTCACTCAGTTAACTGTTACTGACCTGGGATGTTCACACTAGGGGAAGGGGGAGGTGGGGAATCTTAGTGTACAGTACCTGTTTATCCATCAAGGACTAGTTGACTCCTTAAAATACTCTAAAAGAAGGATATTATTGTCCAAAGGTGAATTCAAAGTGTCCCTATGCCTTTCCCCATCATCTCCTGTATCTGAAGTTCCCCCCACCCCAACCCACAGAGCACATTTTCACATACTGGAGACTTTCTTATTTCCGAGGAATTCATGTGAGTCTGGGAATTTGAGTTCTTCTCTAGGGTTCTCTCCTCAAAGGAAAGTCCATACTCCCGATTTGGGCAATTATGATCTACTGTAAACTGTTGTCAGCTTTCTCCCTTTCCTCATTTCTTTATGTTCTACATAAACCTTCTCTTCAGTCTCCAAAGTGTTGTACCCTGTCCCCTTTCCTCCTCCTATTTTTTCAGGTTTCCATTATTTGGGATGTTCCCTCAATCAACTGCTATTCTCTTCCTATTTATAACTTTCCATTCCTAAAGGCACCTTTCAAATCAATCCCACCTGCTCTGTAATGGTTATACTGTTATACGCCTGCGATGAGTGGCAGAGCCCATGTTCTAGCTCAGGTCTTGACCAGAATGTTTAACCCCTGCGTGCTGATTTTTCCTGAATTCTCTGAATTGGATTAACTACTTCAGCTCCCCACTCACACCTTCTCTCTCTCTCTTTTTTTTTTGGTTTTATTCATTTTGAGGGGGTGGGGGCGGGTTGGGGAGGGAGGAGGGCTGGCAGGCCACTTCTATAGGTCTTCCATTTATTCAGTTTCATCCATCTTTGTTCTTTGGCCCGTGTGGGCCTCCCATCGCGGTGGCCTCTTGTCGCAGAGCACCGGCTCTGGGCGCATGCGCTCCAGAGCTCCGGCTCGGTAATTGGACACATGGGTCCAGCTGCTCCACGGCATGTGGGATCTTCCCAGGCCAGGGATCGAACCGGCGCCCTTTGCACTGCAAGGCGTTGTCCTTACCCACTGGACTGCCAGGGAAGTCCCACACCTTCTCTTTTGACCATGTTCTTATGCTTTGGTTGGTTGCGTCTTGTGTTTGGAAACCAACTGTGTATTGTTTTGTCACATTGTTTTGTCACATTCTTGGATTGCTGACTCTTCTTTGATGATACATCGTTTCTTGCATTCTTTTATTCCCATCAAACTCTGCTGCACAGACTTTTCATGGTGAGTTTTTCCTTGGTTATTTTACCTATGAATGAAGTCCCGGAGAGAGGGAGATACTCCCTATAGCTATTATTATGTTTATGTCTTTCATTTTAGTCTAATTTGTCTTTAACATCCTACCCTAATATCCATCTTTAAAGTGCGCTTAGCAAATTATCCTTCCTTTCTCTTTTTCTACATTTTTGTTCCATTTAAAGGAGAAGCCAAAGAAGCTCCATGACTAGAATCCTTTTTTTTTTCCTTTGGTCCTTCTATTGGTCTTTCATTTATTCATTTTCATCCATCTTTGTTCTTTGGCCTATGTGAGCCTCCCATCACAGTGGCCTCTGTCGCTGCAGAGCACCAGCTCTGGGCACATGCTAGAGCTCTGACTTAGTAGTTGGAAACATCGGTCCAGCCGCTCCGTGGCACGTGGGATCTTCCCAGGCCAGGGATCAAATTGGCATCCCTTGCACTGCAAGGCGGTGTCCTTATTCACATCCACCCACTGGATGACCAGGGAAGCCCCCATGGCAGGAATATTTACCATTCCCCTCTTTCCCCCAAAATATACCAGCAGGAAAATTAAATGGAATGAATGAAGACCAGGCATGATACTGAATATTTTGATGCAACAAGATGGATGCCTGTCTGGCTAAATTCAAGTGTCGTCTGTTAGATAGGGGCTCTTTGATAAGAGAGTCATGAGTAGTGGTAGTCATGCTCTGAACCTGATTAGGACCTTGCTTTAGGGCACAAGTGTCTCATAGAGGTTCTACCTTCTGTGAGCAGAGTATAAAGTAAGTGTTTATCTTGAGAGAGAATAGCCATATTTCCTTACCATCTTCAGTTCACCAGTAGAAAAGCGTAATTAAAGTTGCTGCAGAAGACTTCTTGCTGGATTCATCATATAAACCATCTGCCATTTAAACCTTCAAGGCTTGGGAAGCTCCCCTCTCCCTAGAAATACCCACTGATGGCTGTTTACAATTTTTCTCTCCATTCATAGTGGTTATTTCCAGAAAACACATTGAAAATTTTACACAGATGTGAAGCAAATAGAGTGGGCTTTGAATTTCTTAGTTTCCTGCAAAACATCACTAGGAGTTGCGATTCTAAGGTCAGAAAGTGGGAACTATGGGACTAAATCATGGGTGATGGCAGAATTTACGACCTGAATCTTCTGTGCTTTGCAGATACTGTTACTACATTGTCTTGATCTCTGGCAGCATTATATGGATTTAGGAGGTAACCAACAGAAGAACTTTCTGGGAGAAGAAACTATATTGTGAAATGAAGACTGTGAGTGTGGCAGTGTTCAGCAGATCTCAGGGCAGCTGTTTGTGTTAAAACAGCAGAGATGGCACCGTGTGGGAAAGGAGGAACGACCTGCTGACACTTAAAGGAATTCCAGATGAAATGTTTTTCACTGTTTTATATTCAGCCAACTATAAACAGTGATTATAAAGTAAATTCTGTTTTGATATCTTGTTCAGTCCTTTAAACCAGTGTTTTTCAAATGGTGGTTTATTACTCATTAATAGAGTTGGTTTTGTGGGTCTTGTTTAGCATGTAAAGTCTATTATCAAAGAGGATAAAATAGTGTAGAATAGAACATATCAAGTGAATTGTATATAATAAGAATATTTTTCTGTGAAATTCATTTTTTGTCATACACACATACGGTATACATTACATTTCTTACTATAGATCGTGATAAAAAAGGTTTCAAAAGCTTTTGTAAAGCATGGCTGTTAGCACGGGTTCCTAGAATGTCAGATAGTGGTGCGTAACTGTTGCTGAACGCTTGGCCAGTGCCAGACAACTTGGACAGTTGAGGGGGAGAGAGAGGAGCCGTGCTCTGGAGGAGCCTGTTGACCCAGTGATCAAGTCTGCTGCTTTGGTGAAGACCAAGTAGATTACTCACTGTGCAAACATGGTTCACAGAAGAGCTTGGCCTGCAGTGCAGCATCGGAGACTGTTGGCAGGCTAGTTCAAGTCTAAACATAAAAACTGATGACAGTTTCTTGGTTGAGGAGAAGTCCAGGGGCCCATGTAAACCTTCAAGGCTTGGGAAGCTCCCCTCTCCCTAGAAATACCCACTGATGGCTGTTTACAATTTTTCTCTCCATTCATAGTGGTTATTTCCAGAAAACACATTGAAAATTTTACACAGATGTGAAGCAAATAGAGTGGGCTTTGAATTTCTTAGTTTCCTGCAAAACATCACTAGGAGTTGCGATTCTAAGGTCAGAAAGTGGGAACTATGGGACTAAATCATGGGTGATGGCAGAATTTACGACCTGAATCTTCTGTGCTTTGCAGATACTGTTACTACATTGTCTTGATCTCTGGCAGCATTATATGGATTTAGGAGGTAACCAACAGAAGAACTTTCTGGGAGAAGAAACTATATTGTGAAATGAAGACTGTGAGTGTGGCAGTGTTCAGCAGATCTCAGGGCAGCTGTTTGTGTTAAAACAGCAGAGATGGCACCGTGTGGGAAAGGAGGAACGACCTGCTGACACTTAAAGGAATTCCAGATGAAATGTTTTTCACTGTTTTATATTCAGCCAACTATAAACAGTGATTATAAAGTAAATTCTGTTTTGATATCTTGTTCAGTCCTTTAAACCAGTGTTTTTCAAATGGTGGTTTATTACTCATTAATAGAGTTGGTTTTGTGGGTCTTGTTTAGCATGTAAAGTCTATTATCAAAGAGGATAAAATAGTGTAGAATAGAACATATCAAGTGAATTGTATATAATAAGAATATTTTTCTGTGAAATTCATTTTTTGTCATACACACATACGGTATACATTACATTTCTTACTATAGATCGTGATAAAAAAGGTTTCAAAAGCTTTTGTAAAGCATGGCTGTTAGCACGGGTTCCTAGAATGTCAGATAGTGGTGCGTAACTGTTGCTGAACGCTTGGCCAGTGCCAGACAACTTGGACAGTTGAGGGGGAGAGAGAGGAGCCGTGCTCTGGAGGAGCCTGTTGACCCAGTGATCAAGTCTGCTGCTTTGGTGAAGACCAAGTAGATTACTCACTGTGCAAACATGGTTCACAGAAGAGCTTGGCCTGCAGTGCAGCATCGGAGACTGTTGGCAGGCTAGTTCAAGTCTAAACATAAAAACTGATGACAGTTTCTTGGTTGAGGAGAAGTCCAGGGGCCCATGTAGGGAAACACTTTTCTTGAGATTTCCCTTTTTTTCCTCCTCAGTATCACTTAACGTTTTGAGGTGGTAGCTGAGCTTCTTTGGGGTGTACACTGGAGTGGGCATTGCCATCTGATAACAGTTAACGTGCACTGACATTGTCCAGCATTTGAGCCCTCTTCTTTTCTGGAGAGACGCCAGTGTTGCTATGGAAGCTGAAGGAAGTACAGACACATGACTGGATGATCTAAGCCAAGCCTCTTGGATTCCTCTGTCTTAAGACTTTGTATCTGGAGTGTGTGTGTGCCAAGTTGCTTCAGTCGTGCGACCCCATGGACTGTAGCCCACCGGGCTCCTCTGTCCATGGAATTTTCCAGGCAAGAATACTGGAGTGGGTTGCCATGCCCTCCTCCAGGGGATCTTCCTGATCTAGGAATCAAACCTGCATGTCTTGTCTCTTGTGTTGCCTGACAGGTTCTTTAACACTAGTGCCACCTGAATCTGGAGGGAAGGGTACAGATACATAGGGGTGGCTTGAGGTCTTTTGTGGAAACAGCAGCTAGGAGTCCAGTTGTGGTGATGGCTGGTGACCAGTGGTGGCCGTGCTAGCATGATGTCGTTATCAGACTGTTCCAGTGTCTTACATTGTTCCCTTAATTTATTTTTATCCTAAGGTAAACAGAGCTTGTGTCTGTTGTTTGTAACCAGGAACTCTAAGTGGTTAAAGAGTTACAGGGAACATGTTAGATGGATTTCTACCTCCAAAGAGCTTTATTACATAATAGGGGGAGGAAGTGAATATGCAGCAGACACAAATAAATTAGTAAAATCTGGCAAGGGGTAGAGGGAAGTCAGGGTTATTTCCTGTATATTCCTTTAAATTATAGTTACCTTCAAGTTTTGCCAGATGGCATATGTGCAAGAGATTCTGTGTCTTTGCATCATGACACTTTGGAAATACAGGTTAATGAAGAACTTAGTTGTGTTAGGGTGCAGCAGAGTGTGATTTCAAACTTTTGTAAGATAGGGTTTGTTTGCTTTGTGACTTCTGTGTTGTTTTAATCTAAACATTTTCAAAAGCCTTGACTGTATTCACAGAAAACTCATTAACTAATGAACTGTGAGCATTTCGAGTGTGAGCCAGTAAAAACCTACTGTAGAAGAAGAGGTTCAGAACCTTCACCATAGCCCTGTAAAGTAGATACCTTATTAATTCCAGAGGAAGCAGAAACTTGTAGAGGTTGAAAAACATGGCTAAGGTCACACAGAGAGTAGGAGCTGGGGTCTGAACCCAGGTTGGGGTGACTCCAGGCCCAGGCTTCTTGACTGCTTCTGTTCTGTGAAGAACTGTAGAGGTTGTGTAACACTTACTGCATTGGATTTGAGCTCAGAGAGCTTTAGACTAGGCTTTTTCAATACCTAGGCAGTTTCTCTTACTGTGTACAACACACAGACACACACACACACACACTCTCTCTCTCCCCTCCCCACCCTCCCCCCCGCCCCGCCCCCTTTCTCTCTCTCTCTCTCTCCCTCTCCCCCTCTCTCTCCCCCTCTCAGTCTGACCCTGTTTTCACTCTGTCTCCTCTTTCCTGCCTGAACCCTCCTGGTCTGCCTAGTCCTTCCTCACCTCCCTCCTCTCGATTCCCCCCTCCCATGCCTCAAGCATAACTGCACCTTCTTTTCTTTTTAGACTGACTATTTGAGCCTGGAAACAAGTCTGCTCTCCTCGGTCACTTCACAGCCCCTTTTCTGCTTGACTCCTGTAGTTCTTAAGCCTTGTCTCTCTGCATTTCCTCCACATCTGATTTCTTGAGGTTCCCCATGTACATGTTCATCTTGCCAGCCTTCAGTAGACTGGAGAGTTTAGGTGGACATAGGTTTAAGCATGGTACTTCTTTAGAGTCCCCCAAAGCCTGCGCTTTGCTCAAGGCAGTGTGGCAACCTGAAAGGGCAGTGAAACTGGAGGCTGAGAAATGTGTCTGAGCCTGGTCCTGCCACTCACTGGCCACTTGACCGTGGGAATGTCTGTAGCTGAGTCTTCTCATCTGTGAAAGGAGCTGCGAGACTCAAATGTGGTTATAGATGTGAAAGCCCTTTTTAAGCTATAGAGTACCAGACGAGGGCAAGGTTTTCTTGTGAAGGTACCAGTGCTTTATAAATATTTTAGTGATGAATGATTGGAAAGTACAGAAGGTGAAGACAAGCCACCCCCTTCCATGTTTCGATTGTCCACTTCTGTCACAATATTTTGACGGCTATATTTTGTGCTCTTTAGTGACATTATAGATAAGTGGTAAAAAGAGGAAAAGTGGGATAGCAGAGCATTTGGGTACAGTGTGGCTTTTAGGAAAACATGTATTGACTTTAATATATTTGCTTTGATCAGAAGCAGTCTCTCGGGGAAAGCAGGCTCACGGGGAGCAGTGCAGAGAGCCCCGCCTATGGAGTTGGCATTGATTGTTTGATTGTCCCTAGAAGTTTATTGTAAATGAAGTGGCACTTACGGTTCTGGGGTATTCCTGGAATTGCTGCTATAGTTAGAAGTGAGTTATTCTGTGTGGCAGGAGTGGCATATAGAAAAGCCATAATTCTGACTTGCTGACAGGAAAAAAATAGCAGATTTTGTATTTATGTCATCTTTCTGGCTGGAATCCACCAGCTTTGCATAGCATCTCATGGGGCCTTCATCAGAACAGTTGTCTGGGACTTAGCAAGGCGGAGGGCATGGGAGCAACAGACAGTCATCACCGAGGCTCCGGGTGTGTGCGTATGGTGTGTGTGTGTGTTAGGTCTTTAGGAGGTTCCATGCACACCACGGCGGGCCTGTTCAGGACCGCCAGAACTTCCTCTCCACACTTTTCCACTCCTACCCTCGTGCCAGAGCGGTGCACTAGTCGTGGGCTGGAATGCAGGCAGGACCCAGGGTCTTTCAGTGATTTTCTTTGAACAACTTTTCTTTTTTTCAACTTTTTATTTTGTATTGGGCTATAGCTGATTTACAAACAATATTGTGGTAGTTTCAAGTGAACAACAAAGGGACTCAGTCATACATACACATGCATCGGTTCTCCCCCCAGACTCCGCTCCCATCCAGACCACTGCCTGACATAGAGCAGAGTTCCCTGTGCCATATCCTGGTCAGTTACCCATTTTAAACATAGCAGTGTGTACATGTCTGTCCCATACTCCCCAGCTCACCCTTCCCCTGGCACCCGTAAGTTTGAACAATAATCCTTTCAGTGTCTGGAGAGAGGAACCTGAAATGAGGTCAGTCACCTAAGTGGACGTTAGACTATGGAAAATACTAAGAAGCCAGAGAAGACAGTGGTGTTGGTGGAGCTATTTGCGGCGGGGGGTGGGGGTGGGGTGCTTTAAAGCAGTTTTTATGCCCCTGTGTAAAGAACCGGGTCTTTGGAATCAGTCACATGTTTGACATCTGGAACCCCCACTGACTGGGCTAAAATTTGTACTTTTTATGAGAATGAAGTGCATGCTCGTGCTCCATGCATGAGATGTTACAGTTGCTTGGTGTGTACTGGCGTTCCCTTTCCTTGACTGGAATGTATTCCGTCAAGCTGTAATCAGTTTAACAGAAATTTTAACCAAAAATAGGAATGCTTACTGCCTGTTGCATTCTGTGTTAGGTACTTTATACGCATTAACTAATTTAACTTTTTTAACAGCTTTAGGAGATAAAATGCTCTTTTGTATCCCTCCACTGATAGCTGAGAACATTGAGGTTTAGAGATGTTAATTAACTTGCTACGATTACAATAGCTAGTTAGTGGGGAAGGCAGGATTCAAACCCAAGTCCTTATGACTCCAGCTCAGTCTTTTAACTGCTCTGCTGTGTCATCTGAGACTTAAGAAATGGGACATTGATTTGTGACCAGGCTTTTCTCAGACCCTTATTTATTCTTTATTCTTTTAAGCAACTTGCAAGCTCATTTCAACCCTTTGTCATAAAGCCTGCATTATACCACTTTAGCACTGATACCTTTCACATCCACCGCCTCATTTGACAAAGGCCTTGTAGGAGCTTAGGGAAGATTTTTTGAAAGATCTTTCTGATCTGTTGGACAAGATGCTTCCTCTCAGGTTCTTGGATGGCTCAGATTAAAATGACTTGCTTAGGGCTTCCCTGGTGGTCCAGTGGGTAAGGACACCGCCTTGCAGGGCAAGGGGCACCAGTTCGATCCCTGGCCTGGTAAGATCCCACGTGCCGCGGAGCGGCTGGACCAACGTGTCCAGTTACTGAGCCAGAGCTCTGGAGCGCATGCGCCCAGAGCCGGTGCTCTGCGACAACAGAGGCCACCGCGATGGGAGGCCCACACGGGCCAAAGAACAAAGATGGATGAAAATAGACAAATGAAAGACCAATAGAAGCAGCCTGCCTGCTCCTCTCCCTCCCCACCCCCCCAAATAAATAAATAAATAAATCTTAAAAAAAAAAATGACTTGCTTAGGGATTCCCAGATGGTCCAGTGGGTGGGGAGTCCATCTTGCAGTGCAAGGGGCACCTGTTGCACCTGGCCTGGGAGGATCCCACGTGGTGTGTCCAATTAGGAGCCAGTACTGCAGAGCGTATGCGCCCGGGGCTCATGCTTTGCAAGAAGAGACGCCATTGCAATGGGAGGCCCGCACAGGCCAAAGGATAAAGATGGATGAAAATAAATAAATAAAAAGCGAAAAAAGAGGCCAAAATTAAAAAAAAAAAAAAAAAGACTTGCTCAGAGTCCACTTGTTAGATGCTTATAGAGGAAATAAAACCACACACCCTGGATTACAGTGATATTTCTATTGCTGATGTTGCCTGTTTTGTTGCCTTCATCCTTCGTTTAACCATTTGACGTCTTATTGATCACCTACTACGGTAAAGCATGGAACAAAAGTGACAAAAGTCCCCACCTCTCGGAGCTTGTATCGTTTGTTGCATCAGGCTTCCCCAGCAGTCATAAGACTGGTGCCTGCTAAGATACTTTTTAAGATTTAAGGTCTTCAGTCTTAACATTTCTTAAGATTTTATGCAGCTGATTTCAGGATATTTTCTAAATTTAAAATTTTCCCTTTCAGTTTTTCTGAGTTCGTATCTTAATTCATTAACATTTTATTTGTATTTTCTACTTCAGAAATCCAAAGCTTTGATTCCTTTAATGCATCCATAAAGTAATCATAACCATTCGTAATCATCCATAAACCATCACTGTAGATGTAATGGTTTCTGTAGTAAAAATAAAAATATTTTATTTTGAGTCATCATTAATTTTTAAAAATTATATATTTTAAAAAAATTTTAAATTATATTTTGCTTCCACTTATTCCTTGTTTAATTACTGTCCGTTCTTTAAAAAACCTTAAAAAATTTTTTTATTGGAATATAGTGGATTAACAACGTGTTTCAGGTTTACAGCAAAGTGATTCAGTTATACATATACATTTGTCATTGATTTTAACCATCTTCCAATCTATTTTATGATATAAATCTGGCCATGGCCTTTGGCCCAAAGCAGTCTTATTTCTGATCATCATGTTTGTGAATATTAACGTTATCTGTCTTTATGTCTGTTGTCTCTGCTATTCAAAATTTAGTTTTATGTTCTTCCCTTAGTAGATACCTGTATTTCAAAAGATGTCCTTTAGAATTTAACAGGATTTCTGTATCTTCAGACACTGTTTTCTGGAATTTTGCATCTTAAAAATAGTTGTACCCTCCCATTTATTGCACTTAGTCCTGTTCAGACAAGCTGAGTTTTATTTCTGTTACATTTCCCTCATTCACAAAGTATTGGATATGCATGCCTCTTGCATAAGACTTTTATAAACAAAAAATACTTAGAATTTACAAAATTTCCCTGATTTTTTTTTTTTTTTTTTCATGTTCAGTAGCATCTGCAGGATTGAGCCACTAAAGTAATCCTTTTATCACTGGAAGAAAGGCATTTTCTTTCAAATTCTTGAAAATTTATAAATAGGGCGGAAGAATTCACTACTGTCATCAAAAAGCTTTTGCTTTATCGTTTGTTGCATCAGGCTTCCCAGGCAGTCATAAGACTGGTGCCTGCTAAGATACTTTTTAAGATTTAAGGTCTTCAGTCTTAACATTTCTTAAGATTTTATGCAGCTGATTTCAGGATATTTTCTAAATTTAAAATTTTCCCTTTCAGTTTTTCTGAGTTCGTATCTTAATTCATTAACATTTTATTTGTATTTTCTACTTCAGAAATCCAAAGCTTTGATTCCTTTAATGCATCCATAAAGTAATCATAACCATTCGTAATCATCCATAAACCATCACTGTAGATGTAATGGTTTCTGTAGTAAAAATAAAAATATTTTATTTTGAGTCATCATTAATTTTTAAAAATTATATATTTTAAAAAAATTTTAAATTATATTTTGCTTCCACTTATTCCTTGTTTAATTACTGTCCGTTCTTTAAAAAACCTTAAAAAATTTTTTTATTGGAATATAGTGGATTAACAACGTGTTTCAGGTTTACAGCAAAGTGATTCAGTTATACATATACATTTGTCATTGATTTTAACCATCTTCCAATCTATTTTATGATATAAATCTGGCCATGGCCTTTGGCCCAAAGCAGTCTTATTTCTGATCATCATGTTTGTGAATATTAACGTTATCTGTCTTTATGTCTGTTGTCTCTGCTATTCAAAATTTAGTTTTATGTTCTTCCCTTAGTAGATACCTGTATTTCAAAAGATGTCCTTTAGAATTTAACAGGATTTCTGTATCTTCAGACACTGTTTTCTGGAATTTTGCATCTTAAAAATAGTTGTACCCTCCCATTTATTGCACTTAGTCCTGTTCAGACTCACAGAGCTGAGTTTTATTTCTGTTACATTTCCCTCATTCACAAAGTATTGGATATGCATGCCTCTTGCATAAGACTTTTATAAACAAAAAATACTTAGAATTTACAAAATTTCCCTGATTTTTTTTTTTTTTTTTCATGTTCAGTAGCATCTGCAGGATTGAGCCACTAAAGTAATCCTTTTATCACTGGAAGAAAGGCATTTTCTTTCAAATTCTTGAAAATTTATAAATAGGGCGGAAGAATTCACTACTGTCATCAAAAAGCTTTTGATTACTCACTTTTCTCCTTCATATTTTCTGTGCTTATTTATGTTCATTTGATTTGGGAATGGAACCCAATGGATCATGTTATTTTTAAAGGGTGTTGAGTAATTCCTACTGGTCAGGTTTTCTAGCATTAAAGATCTTCTTTTTGTATCTTGTAGCAGGAAACTTGATTTTTTGGGATTATCCAATTTATAAGCTGATTTTGCTCTTACCTACTTGTTCTAAAAGATAAATAGCTAGAGCATATTGTTTAGTTTATTTGGAAAGGAATGTTATTTGAACGAAGCCATTGCACAGTGCTGTAGCACCAAAAGACATTTGTCATTCTGAATGAGTCATCATTTCATATGGGTCACCTGTCTTAGGTTTAAGTGCTTACCATGCCCTTTAAGTGCTATATGGATGGCTTTTAGTTTTTATCATTAGAATATCAGTTTTCTGAGAGCAGAGATTTTTGTTCTTACTGAATCAGGCTATAAAAATATCATAGTCAATGCATATTGTCAAGAAAGTCTGTTGCTGATCTTGATTTCTCAGGGTTTGAACTCTATGCTGAGCATCACAAATTGATACCATTTTATTATGCTGTCTAGTATTACTGAAGGTCAGCTTGAAAATTAGGTACAATGTAATTTCAGTATAGTGTTGCTTGTAGTAGAGAAAGAATAAGGGAAAAATCAAACCCTTTCTGATTACAGGTTTTGATAAAATCCTGGTGATTTAGTCTGATCCTCAACCTTATATGAGGCCCAGAGCAACCCCATTTGTTCAACATGTGATCTGATTTTGCGTAAAGTGCTTTGTGAAATTTAAAAAGATTTACATGGTAGCCCTTCTGAAAGAGCATGCACCTGGTGGAACTTTAGGTCTGTTTAGGAGTGTGTGTCCCTTTTCTGGTTTTGGACTAGCTTCTGATTGTTGTAAAGCATGGAGCCCATCTTGTTGATTTCTGTTCAGCTTTGGGCACATGCTGTGAGAAGCCTGGGGTAGCAAGGCCTCATACATGCTATGCTGTTAGCAGGTATGAATGGGCTGGTGCTGCTCTTTACCCATGCATAAGAGGCATATTGGAGGGATTTCCTTATTTATGTACCTGGGGAGACCAGAATGGCTCCTCCCCTCTGTAGGGCCTTTGCACATGCTCATCCTTTACCCAGACTGCTTTCTCCCAACCCTCCATGGTAGCTGTTCTATTGCAGCTCAGGCTTACTTTCCTCCAGTCCCATCCTGGATCACATTCCTTATTATATGCTTTCTTTCCTTCCTGGCATTTTAACTTTTTTTATAATTACTTCTTTCTGTGCCTCTTTGATTCTGTTAGTCCTGTGGACTGTAAGCTCTACATGAGCAGTGACCAAATTGCTCTCATTCTTCATTGCGGCCTCTGGTTATAACTCAGCTTCTGGCATGAAGAACTGCTCAAAAATAATTGTTGGATGAGTCTCCTAGATGTGGGATTTGAACCTCTGCCTCTGAGCTAAAGCAGAGTTCTAGCATGTAGCTCATTTCAGATTGCTGTTTTGCTGCAGGGCAGGGTGTATCTATCTATGTAATTAAAGCATTTTTGTTCTTACTGAATCAGGCTATAAAAATATCATAGTCAATGCATATTGTCAAGAAAGTCTGTTGCTGATCTTGATTTCTCAGGGTTTGAACTCTATGCTGAGCATCACAAATTGATACCATTTTATTATGCTGTCTAGTATTACTGAAGGTCAGCTTGAAAATTAGGTACAATGTAATTTCAGTATAGTGTTGCTTGTAGTAGAGAAAGAATAAGGGAAAAATCAAACCCTTTCTGATTACAGGTTTTGATAAAATCCTGGTGATTTAGTCTGATCCTCAACCTTATATGAGGCCCAGAGCAACCCCATTTGTTCAACATGTGATCTGATTTTGCGTAAAGTGCTTTGTGAAATTTAAAAAGATTTACATGGTAGCCCTTCTGAAAGAGCATGCACCTGGTGGAACTTTAGGTCTGTTTAGGAGTGTGTGTCCCTTTTCTGGTTTTGGACTAGCTTCTGATTGTTGTAAAGCATGGAGCCCATCTTGTTGATTTCTGTTCAGCTTTGGGCACATGCTGTGAGAAGCCTGGGGTAGCAAGGCCTCATACATGCTATGCTGTTAGCAGGTATGAATGGGCTGGTGCTGCTCTTTACCCATGCATAAGAGGCATATTGGAGGGATTTCCTTATTTATGTACCTGGGGAGACCAGAATGGCTCCTCCCCTCTGTAGGGCCTTTGCACATGCTCATCCTTTACCCAGACTGCTTTCTCCCAACCCTCCATGGTAGCTGTTCTATTGCAGCTCAGGCTTACTTTCCTCCAGTCCCATCCTGGATCACATTCCTTATTATATGCTTTCTTTCCTTCCTGGCATTTTAACTTTTTTTATAATTACTTCTTTCTGTGCCTCTTTGATTCTGTTAGTCCTGTGGACTGTAAGCTCTACATGAGCAGTGACCAAATTGCTCTCATTCTTCATTGCGGCCTCTGGTTATAACTCAGCTTCTGGCATGAAGAACTGCTCAAAAATAATTGTTGGATGAGTCTCCTAGATGTGGGATTTGAACCTCTGCCTCTGAGCTAAAGCAGAGTTCTAGCATGTAGCTCATTTCAGATTGCTGTTTTTGCTGCAGGGCAGGGTGTATCTATCTATGTAATTAAAGCAATTGGTTATATTATAATTTTGAAACTGACAGTATAGTGATTTCTTCTTTGAATCTTTTAAAAGTCGTCCATGACAATATAGCCAAGTCAACGTCATGATGTTGAAATTTGTACTTGTAACCCCCTGTCTAGCCTCCTGTGATTAGTTTTGCCTCATCCACTGCAGAAGGAGGGCTTCTCATGTGGTGCAGGTAAAGAACCTACCTGCCAGTGCAGGAGATGCAAGAGACGTGGGTTATATCTCAGGACTGGGAAGATTCCCTGGAGAAGGAAATGGCAACCCACTCCGGTATTCTTACCTGGGAAACTCCATGGACAGAGGATCCTGGTGGGCTACAGTCCTTTGGGGTCACTAAGAGTCCAGGGGGTCACAAAGACACAACAAAGAACAGAAAATACACACACACGCACACACCCTGCCCTTCCCCAAAGCCTTCAGAAATGAGCTCTCTCCGGTGTTAGTCATGGAGTTAGCAAGGGACATAAAGATGACATCATCCACACCCACTCTGTTGATTTTAGATTGCTTTTGTGTTTTCATTTGACTGTAAGGTCCTGTGGGAATGCTGGCCTTGCAGCCTCAGAGGTAACTCATCTCCATTTCCCCGGGAACCATTCCACAAATGCCATGCAATGCATGAGACTGTGCTCTTCCTAAAACTGGATTCTGAGAAAATGTGTGGAATCCCGAAAAGGTATAGTCCTCCCCTCTGTAGGGCCTTTGCACATGCTCATCCTTTACCCAGACTGCTTTCTCCCAACCCTCCATGGTAGCTGTTCTATTGCAGCTCAGGCTTACTTTCCTCCAGTCCCATCCTGGATCACATTCCTTATTATATGCTTTCTTTCCTTCCTGGCATTTTAACTTTTTTTATAATTACTTCTTTCTGTGCCTCTTTGATTCTGTTAGTCCTGTGGACTGTAAGCTCTACATGAGCAGTGACCAAATTGCTCTCATTCTTCATTGCGGCCTCTGGTTATAACTCAGCTTCTGGCATGAAGAACTGCTCAAAAATAATTGTTGGATGAGTCTCCTAGATGTGGGATTTGAACCTCTGCCTCTGAGCTAAAGCAGAGTTCTAGCATGTAGCTCATTTCAGATTGCTGTTTTGCTGCAGGGCAGGGTGTATCTACCTATGTAATTAAAGCAATTGGTTATATTATAATTTTGAAACTGACAGTATAGTGATTTCTTCTTTGAATCTTTTAAAAGTCGTCCATGACAATATAGCCAAGTCAACGTCATGATGTTGAAATTTGTACTTGTAACCCCCTGTCTAGCCTCCTGTGATTAGTTTTGCCTCATCCACTGCAGAAGGAGGGCTTCTCATGTGGTGCAGGTAAAGAACCTACCTGCCAGTGCAGGAGATGCAAGAGACGTGGGTTATATCTCAGGACTGGGAAGATTCCCTGGAGAAGGAAATGGCAACCCACTCCGGTATTCTTACCTGGGAAACTCCATGGACAGAGGATCCTGGTGGGCTACAGTCCTTTGGGGTCACTAAGAGTCCAGGGGGTCACAAAGACACAACAAAGAACAGAAAATACACACACACGCACACACCCTGCCCTTCCCCAAAGCCTTCAGAAATGAGCTCTCTCCGGTGTTAGTCATGGAGTTAGCAAGGGACATAAAGATGACATCATCCACACCCACTCTGTTGATTTTAGATTGCTTTTGTGTTTTCATTTGACTGTAAGGTCCTGTGGGAATGCTGGCCTTGCAGCCTCAGAGGTAACTCATCTCCATTTCCCCGGGAACCATTCCACAAATGCCATGCAATGCATGAGACTGTGCTCTTCCTAAAACTGGATTCTGAGAAAATGTGTGGAATAGCCAACAGAAAACTGAGATAATAGTCTGTATTGGCAGATTATTTGGTAATTATCTGTATTAATTTGGCAATGGTTTCAAATCATTAAGAGTGGTTGCTCCTTATTTGCAAACATAGCTTGCTCTTATTCTTAAGAGTTTGTGAGGGGCTTCCCTGGTGGTCCATTGGGTGGGGAGTCTGCCTTGCAGTGCAGGGGGCACTGGTTCCATCCCTGGCCCAGGAGGATCCCACGTGCCACAGAGCGGCTGGACTGTTGTGTCCGGTTGTGAGTCAGAGCTCTGGAGTGCATACGCCCGGGGCCGGTTCTCTGCAGCAGGAGAAGCCACTGCGATGGGAGGCCCACACAGGCCAAAGAATGGAGACTGATGAAAATAAATAAATAAATAAACCAATAAGAGAGGCAAAAATTAAAAAAAAAAAAAAAAAGAAAAAAGACTGTGAGAAGCACCAAGGAAGGTTGTTAAAACAATGCAGAACTGTGTGATAGTGGTGGTTTGTGGTAAGAATAGGAGCAGGTTCTTTAATTCTACAGAACCAAACCGGTATTCTTGTTTAACATGAGTAAGACTTTGAGGTCAAGTTGGGGAGAGCCTTTATTTGCTGCCTAAGTTTTTAAATAAGAATGACTGAAAAAAACATTTGGTGGGTTGAAAGCGTCATTGGTCAGATTTGTGCCCAGGCCCTCCTCCTTTCACCATACTATCTGCCATTAAAACAAAGTCAAGGGTACACTGGATTGGGAGGAGGGCAATTCTAAAGGAAGTGGAAATGGGAAATAAAAGTCCACGTCTTTGGGTATCCTCAACTGTTGTTCACAGCCTCAGGAGAGAGAGAGATTGTTGACAGAAAAGGTACATGGTCCTGATTCACACTGGACAGAGCACTTTATGCCAAGAAGTCAAAGTCACTGGCTTCTTTCTTGAAGCAGTGAAAACAACATTGTCTTTGATCTGTATACCGTGAGATGCCTCTCTGTTCTCTCTGTGTCTTCATCAATGTCTCTCCTCCTGCTTCCTCTCAAATGCCTTTTTCTGCCTGCTTTTGGTTTGGACTACTCCCTTAATGAAAGTGTCCTCTTATTTTCTGATGCAGTTACCTCTGCAGCTGATTTATTTACGTCTTTAGCTCCACTTTGAATGGATTTTGGAAAGTAGAGAAGAAAATCCAGTCTACTAACAGAAAACTGGTTGTTTAAAACTTATTTGGCAATGGTTTCAAATCATTAAGAGTGGTTGCTCCTTATTTGCAAACATAGCTTGCTCTTATTCTTAAAAGAGTTTGTGAGGGGCTTCCCTGGTGGTCCATTGGGTGGGGAGTCTGCCTTGCAGTGCAGGGGGCACTGGTTCCATCCCTGGCCCAGGAGGATCCCACGTGCCACAGAGCGGCTGGACTGTTGTGTCCGGTTGTGAGTCAGAGCTCTGGAGTGCATACGCCCGGGGCCGGTTCTCTGCAGCAGGAGAAGCCACTGCGATGGGAGGCCCACACAGGCCAAAGAATGGAGACTGATGAAAATAAATAAATAAATAAACCAATAAGAGAGGCAAAAATTAAAAAAAAAAAAAAAAAAGAAAAAAGACTGTGAGAAGCACCAAGGAAGGTTGTTAAAACAATGCAGAACTGTGTGATAGTGGTGGTTTGTGGTAAGAATAGGAGCAGGTTCTTTAATTCTACAGAACCAAACCGGTATTCTTGTTTAACATGAGTAAGACTTTGAGGTCAAGTTGGGGAGAGCCTTTATTTGCTGCCTAAGTTTTTAAATAAGAATGACTGAAAAAAACATTTGGTGGGTTGAAAGCGTCATTGGTCAGATTTGTGCCCAGGCCCTCCTCCTTTCACCATACTATCTGCCATTAAAACAAAGTCAAGGGTACACTGGATTGGGAGGAGGGCAATTCTAAAGGAAGTGGAAATGGGAAATAAAAGTCCACGTCTTTGGGTATCCTCAACTGTTGTTCACAGCCTCAGGAGAGAGAGAGATTGTTGACAGAAAAGGTACATGGTCCTGATTCACACTGGACAGAGCACTTTATGCCAAGAAGTCAAAGTCACTGGCTTCTTTCTTGAAGCAGTGAAAACAACATTGTCTTTGATCTGTATACCGTGAGATGCCTCTCTGTTCTCTCTGTGTCTTCATCAATGTCTCTCCTCCCCTCCTGCTTCCTCTCAAATGCCTTTTTTTCTGCCTGCTTTTGGTTTGGACTACTCCCTTAATGAAAGTGTCCTCTTATTTTCTGATGCAGTTACCTCTGCAGCTGATTTATTTATCTTTGTCTTTAGCTCCACTTTGAATGGATTTTGGAAAGTAGAGAAGAAAATCCAGTCTACTATTTGGGGGACATTGGACAGCCGGATAAATGCAGGTATGTGTATTGCATATTGAAAAGAAGGACAAAGAGGAAAATAGTTTCTATAAAGAATAATGAAACTGATCTTAAACTTATAGAACTACCTGTACTGTATCTGTTTGTTTTTCATTATTGTTATTTTAATTTTTCTTCATTCAAATATTGCAATGTTGCATGTGCTACTTGGGAGTTTTTTTTTTTTTTTTTTTTTTAATTGTGGAAGTATGAGAAATATAAAGTCGTTTCCCTTGTATTTCCTTCTAGATATTACTGTTAGCAGTATACTGTCTGTTTTCCAGATTGTACATGTGCATAACAGGAAGGATCATGATATACAGACTGTGCTATTTTTTTTTTTTTTTTTAAAGATTTATTTATTTATTTATTTTGGGTGGGGGTTGGGGAGGGAGGGGAGCGGGCGGGCCACTTCTATTAGTCTTTCATTTCTCTATTTCCATCCGTCTTTCTTCTTTGGCTCCTGTGGGCCTCCCATCGCGGTGGCGTCTGTCGCTGCAGAGTGCCGGCTCTGGGCGCATGCGTTCCAGAGCTCCGGCTCGGTAATTGGACACATCGGTCCAGCCGCTCCGCGGCATGTGGGATCTTCCCGGGCCAGGGCTTGAACCAGCGCCCCTTGCACTGCAAGGTGGTGTCCTTACCCACTGGACCACCAGGGGAAGCCCCATGACTGTGCTTTTTTCATTTTGCAGTGTGTCATAGACATCTCTCAGTGTTGGTTCTGGTAGCGCTATGTCACCTCAACAGCTGCAGTATTATTCCTTTGTGTTGATATTCTTAATTTTGTTTACTGAGTCCTCTCCTGTTGGACTTTGTATTTTCATTTTCTGTTTCAAATGGTGCCACATGTTCTGCATATATAATTACGAATACTTGCCTAATTGTTTTTTTAGAGTGAAAGGGTGTAACACCATCTTTGAATTCTTCCCCTGCCATGTTTGTTTAGACTTTTTAAAAAATTTTTATTTTTTTACAGAATTTTGTTGTTTACTGCCACACATCTGCTAGAATCCTCCATAGTGTTTAGACTCTTAAGGAGAAAGGTTTTTCTTACATTGTGAAGCAGACTTTAGTTACTTTGTTTTCCATATCTCTTCTTCATTGGAGGGTAGAGTTGGAGGCCCAGTGTTGGGTTTTAAAATTTTCTTGCTTGATAGTTGATCTGAACCTTATGGTGAGCTAATCTTTCAGCCTGGTTTCTGGAGATTTTTGATCTTTAGATTTATTTTGGAGATTAAACAAGTAAAACCAAATGCCTCTTAGTTTGTAGCACTGTGGCATATTTGGTTTGTGTCCTTCCTGTAAGTATCTCCTCACCATGGCAGTTAATAGACCAAGAACAGAAATTTGGTGACGAGAACTGTGCCAGTGGCCCTCCTTCTGTGATTTGTTTTGGGTCATTCTGCAAGCTCTGTGCTAGGCACTGGTGATACAAAGGTGAAAGACACAGCCCTTGTCCTTACGGAACTCCAGCACATGGGAGTGACAGAGGAGACAGACCTTACTGAGAGGGAGGTAATTCAGCGTGCCCAGCACAGTGTGGTGAGTTTGAAAGAGAGCATCTAACTCAGGAGGTGGGATGGAGGTTCAGAGGAGGCTTCCTGGGGAGGTCATGTCTGAGCTGAGGTCTAAGGAAATCTGAAGTTTGCTGTGGAAGAGACAAGGTGGGAAGGTACTCCTGGTGGAGGATCAGCGTGAGCAAAGGCAGGAAAATGAGAAGATGGCATTGGTTGGGGGGTGGGTAACAAGAAGATGGCAGCTTTGTGGATTTCAAGTCTGGTAAGAGACTCAGTGATATGAGATGAGGCTCATGAGGCTAGCTTGCTGGGTGATGGGAAACCTGTTAGGAACTTAGTTGGTCTCTAGAATAATGGGGAGGCTTTAGAGGATCTGAAATTTGCTAGGGGAACATGGGGTTAGATAAGTTAGTTGGAAGCCATTTTCGTTGGTGTGATGGGGAGAAAGAACATGTAAGGCTGTGTCTAGTTCCCCCCTCTTTTCTCTCCATGCCCAGGGTTAAGTGGCTGAGGTTGGCTCTTTGATTCTAGTTGCTCTCCCTATTGTGGGGGCTCAGGTGACTTATTTGCAGGCTTCTCACCAGTCTGTTCTGATCTTTGCAAAGCAAGGCTTCTCAAGAAACTCACATTCTGGCGCCACAAAGGGCTGCCCATCATCCTCCCTGTCTGGGGGCTGAGAGGACCTGGCTGTACTCATGAATTCTTGTGACCTGTCCGTGTGGTTTATGAACCTGAGTTGGTAGTCCTTTTGTGTGCACTCTCTCAGAGCCATCCCTGAGCTAGGTTCTAGGGCCATGATTATAGGTAAGGATAGTCAGTACCCTCACTGAGCTTGCCATTTAGTGGAAGATAAGAGCTAAAATTAATCTATAATTCTGCCAGTAGGCTTAGTGGTAGCAGGAATATTAATAACATTAACATTAGTGGTTCCAGAATGAGGCACATTTTTCAACTGCAACTTGTGTGCAGAGAGAGAAAATAAATTCAGGTCATGTCTAAAATTACTCTGATTTTGAAGAAAATGGCCTTCCCGTAATTAGCTCATTAGAGTGCATAATTGATTACCTTCCATGGTTGCACCTGCTGTAAGCTCTCATGCATTTGATTTTCAGGGAAGGCAGGGGTAGCGGGGAGGTACTTATCCAATACCGTGTCTTTCTGCTTGCTTACCTTCAAAACTTTTTCACCACTTAAACTTTCAGCATCTAGAATGACCACATAACCTCGTTTCCTTCCACCACAGTATCTAAACATAAAAGAGGACTGCAGTGCCATGGCTTTCTGTGCTAAAATGAGGAGCTCCAAGAAGATGGAAGTGAATCTGGAGGCCCCAGAGCCGGGGGTGGAAGTGCTCTTCTATCTGTCGGACAGGGAGCCCCTCCGGCTGGGCGGCGGAGAGTACACCGCGGAGGAGCTGTGCATCAGAGCTGCGCAGGAGTGCTGTGAGTATCGGCAGCAGCCCAGAAGCCCGGCAGCTCCACCAGGTGGAAAGAGGGGTGGGCTCTGGGGGTCAGCCATTCTACCTGGCCTCAGCCCCTGACAGGCATTTGACCTTAGGCCAGTGACTTTACTTCTGAGGGTTTAACTGTGCACTGTCTTCATTACTTCATTACTTCCTTCTCTGTCACTAGTGAGCTGTGGGGTACAAGACAATCATGCTCAGTTTTCTAATTTCCCCTATATCTATGAAATTGGGATAATGTCAGCACTAAATGAGTAAAGCACCTGGCTCAAAATTACAAGCTCAGTAAGTGCCATCTCTCAATATATTAACTGCTTAAAGCTTCCAAAAAGGGTGATCTGTCCTTATGCTGCCATGGCCTGCCTCTTTCAGACCTGCCTCCCCCACCTCTCTTCTCCGCCCCAGCAGTGCAGTGTTAAAACGAAGTGAGAAGTGTCACTTTGTGGCTTGGTCAGATTGCCAACTTGTAAAAGGAAGGACAAGTGAGGCTGTGAACAACACAATCCTTTCTTGGTTTTTTATTTTTTATTTTTTCTTTAAAGTGAGGCTTGTGTTACTAAAGTTAGCCCGTTGCCCTCAGAAGATGGGAAACCAAACTAACAAACAAATTAAAGCACCTTTCATTGTCCTTTAAACTTGAAGTTATTGGCAGTTTGCAACCTTGGCCTGTAAGCTCTCATGCATTTGATTTTCAGGGAAGGCAGGGGTAGCGGGGAGGTACTTATCCAATACCGTGTCTTTCTGCTTGCTTACCTTCAAAACTTTTTCACCACTTAAACTTTCAGCATCTAGAATGACCACATAACCTCGTTTCCTTCCACCACAGTATCTAAACATAAAAGAGGACTGCAGTGCCATGGCTTTCTGTGCTAAAATGAGGAGCTCCAAGAAGATGGAAGTGAATCTGGAGGCCCCAGAGCCGGGGGTGGAAGTGCTCTTCTATCTGTCGGACAGGGAGCCCCTCCGGCTGGGCGGCGGAGAGTACACCGCGGAGGAGCTGTGCATCAGAGCTGCGCAGGAGTGCTGTGAGTATCGGCAGCAGCCCAGAAGCCCGGCAGCTCCACCAGGTGGAAAGAGGGGTGGGCTCTGGGGGTCAGCCATTCTACCTGGCCTCAGCCCCTGACAGGCATTTGACCTTAGGCCAGTGACTTTACTTCTGAGGGTTTAACTGTGCACTGTCTTCATTACTTCATTACTTCCTTCTCTGTCACTAGTGAGCTGTGGGGTACAAGACAATCATGCTCAGTTTTCTAATTTCCCCTATATCTATGAAATTGGGATAATGTCAGCACTAAATGAGTAAAGCACCTGGCTCAAAATTACAAGCTCAGTAAGTGCCATCTCTCAATATATTAACTGCTTAAAGCTTCCAAAAAGGGTGATCTGTCCTTATGCTGCCATGGCCTGCCTCTTTCAGACCTGCCTCCCCCACCTCTCTTCTCCGCCCCAGCAGTGCAGTGTTAAAACGAAGTGAGAAGTGTCACTTTGTGGCTTGGTCAGATTGCCAACTTGTAAAAGGAAGGACAAGTGAGGCTGTGAACAACACAATCCTTTCTTGGTTTTTTATTTTTTATTTTTTCTTTAAAGTGAGGCTTGTGTTACTAAAGTTAGCCCGTTGCCCTCAGAAGATGGGAAACCAAACTAACAAACAAATTAAAGCACCTTTCATTGTCCTTTAAACTTGAAGTTATTGGCAGTTTTGCCTACTTGCTTTTAAATGACAGGTGAAATTAAGTGATAGAAATTGAAAGATCTAATCTACTTGGAGCTTTGTGATGGTTGTACCACTCTGTAAATACATGAAAATTCATTGACTTGTACACTTAAAATGGGTAAATTTCATGGTATGCAAATTATATCTCAGTAAAGCTGTTTTTTAAAAAATCAACTCATCTCATCATGGGGATTCACTAGCCTTGATGACAGGTAGTCTGATGCATGCTTTAATCACCTTTAGTTCTCAAAATAACCCTGAGGCCTGTATGAGGGATTGTATGACTGTTTCAAGGATCAGCTACCTTGTTTATGATACAGTTTGTCTTTTATAATACATTTTCTTTCTGATATATTTTTGTGCTTAAAATTCTTACAATATCAGAGTTCTAATTAAAGGGGAGGGTTTGGTACTACTGAGGAAATGTAGATCCTTACCAGCTAAACATAGCCCTAGTAAAACTGGCTGAGTTACAGGTGGTTATGGGGAACCTGCATTAATATTTTAAAGTCATTTTGACTAGATAGAGTATGTAAGGAATCAGCTTTGGACAGCAGCTTTAAAAGTATTTGTCATTATTAATAGCAAAACAACTAGATACAAGTTGATGGTTCGAAAGCATTTTTAAAGACATTATTTTCACCAGTCTCTTGAAATTTGGTTTATAGTGTTTTATTCTCTTAGCCAAGCCTCTTGCCATTAGCACAGGAGGTATAAACCTTAGTTTTGTTTTGTTTTTTTTTTTTTTGCTTGCAAGGATCACACGTACAGAGTTGTTGGGCTGCAGTTAGTGAGAGATCGAGGATTGCTGTTAAAATAGGTGAGGGGAAGAGCCTGTGAACCTGGACACAGATACAGCCCTTTTTTTGGTGCCTCCCCACCCCCCCCAGCTTTGGTCACTTTGTGGCTTGGTCAGATTGCCAACTTGTAAAAGGAAGGACAAGTGAGGCTGTGAACAACACAATCCTTTCTTGGTTTTTTATTTTTTATTTTTTCTTTAAAGTGAGGCTTGTGTTACTAAAGTTAGCCCGTTGCCCTCAGAAGATGGGAAACCAAACTAACAAACAAATTAAAGCACCTTTCATTGTCCTTTAAACTTGAAGTTATTGGCAGTTTTGCCTACTTGCTTTTAAATGACAGGTGAAATTAAGTGATAGAAATTGAAAGATCTAATCTACTTGGAGCTTTGTGATGGTTGTACCACTCTGTAAATACATGAAAATTCATTGACTTGTACACTTAAAATGGGTAAATTTCATGGTATGCAAATTATATCTCAGTAAAGCTGTTTTTTAAAAAATCAACTCATCTCATCATGGGGATTCACTAGCCTTGATGACAGGTAGTCTGATGCATGCTTTAATCACCTTTAGTTCTCAAAATAACCCTGAGGCCTGTATGAGGGATTGTATGACTGTTTCAAGGATCAGCTACCTTGTTTATGATACAGTTTGTCTTTTATAATACATTTTCTTTCTGATATATTTTTGTGCTTAAAATTCTTACAATATCAGAGTTCTAATTAAAGGGGAGGGTTTGGTACTACTGAGGAAATGTAGATCCTTACCAGCTAAACATAGCCCTAGTAAAACTGGCTGAGTTACAGGTGGTTATGGGGAACCTGCATTAATATTTTAAAGTCATTTTGACTAGATAGAGTATGTAAGGAATCAGCTTTGGACAGCAGCTTTAAAAGTATTTGTCATTATTAATAGCAAAACAACTAGATATAAGTTGATGGTTCGAAAGCATTTTTAAAGACATTATTTTCACCAGTCTCTTGAAATTTGGTTTATAGTGTTTTATTCTCTTAGCCAAGCCTCTTGCCATTAGCACAGGAGGTATAAACCTTAGTTTTGTTTTGTTTTTTTTTTTTTTTGCTTGCAAGGATCACACGTACAGAGTTGTTGGGCTGCAGTTAGTGAGAGATCGAGGGATTGCTGTTAAAATAGGTGAGGGGGAAGAGCCTGTGAACCTGGACACAGATACAGCCCTTGTGTGTTGTTACTCTGGGCATCAGTTTTTAAGCCCAGTCTATAGAGAATGAGTATGAGCCTGTTGTAACCAACTCAGGGGATTGTTGCAAAAATTAATACATGAATAAAGAATGCCACAGATTCTGTAGCCATTATTATTATCTTGGTACGTGCTGTTTTGGGGGCTGTATTCTTCCTCATTTTTCAGTAGCATAGATAGGACAGATTTTTGTTCTTTTGTCTCTCATTATTTTACTGGTAGCTCTACCTAAATTTGAATGCCAGCCCTTCATTTTACTAGTTGAGTAACCTTGAATCAGATTAAATCTCAGATTTTCTTTATCTGTAAAATGGCAAAAATAATACTTAACCACATTAGGTATTAGGAGAATTAAAAAGTAACAAGTGGGGCTTCCCTGGTGGTCCAGTGGGTAGAGAGTCTGCCTTGCAGTGCAAGGGGCACCGGTTTGATCCCTGGCCTTGGAAGATCCCATGTGCCTCACCAGTGGGATCCAGTTAAGCACCACCAGTGCTGGACCAGTGTGTCCAATTATGAGCCAGCGCTCTGGAGTGCACGTGCCTGGAGCCGGTGCTCTGGCCTGACCTGGGAAGATCTCACGTGCCTCAGCAGTGGGATCCAATTAAGCACCACCAGTGCTGGACTAGTGTGTCCAGTTATGAGCCAGTGCTCTGGAGTGCATGCGCCTGGAGCCGGTGCTCTACAGTGAGAGAGGCCACTGCAATGGGACGCCCACACAGGCCAAAGAATAAAGATGGACGAAAATGAATAAATAAGGAACCAATAAAGGAGGCCAAAAATTAAAAAAAAAAAAAAAAAAGATAGCAAATGTAGAGTGTGTTAACCTGATGCCTGCTACTAAGCCCTCAGTAAATTTTAGTATTGTTTAGGTATCTTTATTGTTTGAGTGATACAAGTATAGAAGTATAGACTCATCTATGATTATAGATAAATTATGCTTCAAATATGTGTTTCACATTCAATATGAATAAAGAAAAACTAGGTTTTCAGACCAGTCCATAGAAGCCAGTTTATGAACGAAAACGTGTTGTTTACCTGAAACATAGTCTTAGTAATACTGGATCCAAAAGCCATTTACCATAGTTCCCAAGGGAAAATGCTCTTTGAAGTTTAGCTCCATCTTCTGTTGCATGGAGGAGTGTAACTCTGAAGCAGGAGTTGAGCCTGTTGTAACCAACTCAGGGGATTGTTGCAAAAATTAATACATGAATAAAGAATGCCACAGATTCTGTAGCCATTATTATTATCTTGGTACGTGCTGTTTTGGGGGCTGTATTCTTCCTCATTTTTCAGTAGCATAGATAGGACAGATTTTTGTTCTTTTGTCTCTCATTATTTTACTGGTAGCTCTACCTAAATTTGAATGCCAGCCCTTCATTTTACTAGTTGAGTAACCTTGAATCAGATTAAATCTCAGATTTTCTTTATCTGTAAAATGGCAAAAATAATACTTAACCACATTAGGTATTAGGAGAATTAAAAAGTAACAAGTGGGGCTTCCCTGGTGGTCCAGTGGGTAGAGAGTCTGCCTTGCAGTGCAAGGGGCACCGGTTTGATCCCTGGCCTTGGAAGATCCCATGTGCCTCACCAGTGGGATCCAGTTAAGCACCACCAGTGCTGGACCAGTGTGTCCAATTATGAGCCAGCGCTCTGGAGTGCACGTGCCTGGAGCCGGTGCTCTGGCCTGACCTGGGAAGATCTCACGTGCCTCAGCAGTGGGATCCAATTAAGCACCACCAGTGCTGGACTAGTGTGTCCAGTTATGAGCCAGTGCTCTGGAGTGCATGCGCCTGGAGCCGGTGCTCTACAGTGAGAGAGGCCACTGCAATGGGACGCCCACACAGGCCAAAGAATAAAGATGGACGAAAATGAATAAATAAGGAACCAATAAAGGAGGCCAAAAATTAAAAAAAAAGATAGCAAATGTAGAGTGTGTTAACCTGATGCCTGCTACTAAGCCCTCAGTAAATTTTAGTATTGTTTAGGTATCTTTATTGTTTGAGTGATACAAGTATAGAAGTATAGACTCATCTATGATTATAGATAAATTATGCTTCAAATATGTGTTTCACATTCAATATGAATAAAGAAAAACTAGGTTTTCAGACCAGTCCATAGAAGCCAGTTTATGAACGAAAACGTGTTGTTTACCTGAAACATAGTCTTAGTAATACTGGATCCAAAAGCCATTTACCATAGTTCCCAAGGGAAAATGCTCTTTGAAGTTTAGCTCCATCTTCTGTTGCATGGAGGAGTGTAACTCTGAAGCAGGAGTTGAGGTATTCAGCAGAAGCGTGAAGAAGCCAAGAAACCTGTAACTTCTTAGTGTGTGCATTGGAGAGGGCCCCTACCCGGGTTCACAGAGTCAGTGGCGGGGCAGGGGTGGGGTCCCAGTCAGTGTCTGTCCCTTCAGATGCATGAGTTGGGAAACAAGTGCCAGCCACCTCATGTTCTCCTGCCCCTCCTTTTGCCATTTAAGTTCACCGTATCTTAGTTTGTGACCTGACCACACGTGAAAATATCGACAGTAATTGATTATTTGCAGTCATTCTCCTACCTTCTCCCATGCTTTTAGATTTCAGGTGTGTGTAGTTTTAATCATGGGCTCAGAAGTGAGTGGAAAGGTACTCACCTGGCTTCATCATTTCCCTAGTCTTTTCTAACATTCGGGTATCAAAGGAGGGAGGGAGGCAGGCAGGGAGGCAAGGAACTGCTGTTGGACCATCCTTTGTCAGCAGTTATGTTCTAACTAGTTGGCAACTCATAAAAAACACTTTGGTAACTACACAGAGTACTTAAGAAGTGTATTTACCATTAATGGTAATCAATTTTAATCACCAATAAAAATCAGTTTGGTTATTCATTCTAGCACACACATTTCACATGCTACTGCCAGGAATTTATTTGCATGTTTAATGTATAATCACAGCATGTTAGAACTGTTTAAACATTTTCTGTAGTAGACAGATCAGGGATTTTTCAGATTTTTTAAGAGTGTTTCTCACTGTGATTAACAAGGTGTACAACAGGGCTGGGAGGTGGCCTTTTTCTTTTTTGGTTTTTTGTTTGAGTGATACAAGTATAGAAGTATAGACTCATCTATGATTATAGATAAATTATGCTTCAAATATGTGTTTCACATTCAATATGAATAAAGAAAAACTAGGTTTTCAGACCAGTCCATAGAAGCCAGTTTATGAACGAAAACGTGTTGTTTACCTGAAACATAGTCTTAGTAATACTGGATCCAAAAGCCATTTACCATAGTTCCCAAGGGAAAATGCTCTTTGAAGTTTAGCTCCATCTTCTGTTGCATGGAGGAGTGTAACTCTGAAGCAGGAGTTGAGGTATTCAGCAGAAGCGTGAAGAAGCCAAGAAACCTGTAACTTCTTAGTGTGTGCATTGGAGAGGGCCCCTACCCGGGTTCACAGAGTCAGTGGCGGGGCAGGGGTGGGGTCCCAGTCAGTGTCTGTCCCTTCAGATGCATGAGTTGGGAAACAAGTGCCAGCCACCTCATGTTCTCCTGCCCCTCCTTTTGCCATTTAAGTTCACCGTATCTTAGTTTGTGACCTGACCACACGTGAAAATATCGACAGTAATTGATTATTTGCAGTCATTCTCCTACCTTCTCCCATGCTTTTAGATTTCAGGTGTGTGTAGTTTTAATCATGGGCTCAGAAGTGAGTGGAAAGGTACTCACCTGGCTTCATCATTTCCCTAGTCTTTTCTAACATTCGGGTATCAAAGGAGGGAGGGAGGCAGGCAGGGAGGCAAGGAACTGCTGTTGGACCATCCTTTGTCAGCAGTTATGTTCTAACTAGTTGGCAACTCATAAAAAACACTTTGGTAACTACACAGAGTACTTAAGAAGTGTATTTACCATTAATGGTAATCAATTTTAATCACCAATAAAAATCAGTTTGGTTATTCATTCTAGCACACACATTTCACATGCTACTGCCAGGAATTTATTTGCATGTTTAATGTATAATCACAGCATGTTAGAACTGTTTAAACATTTTCTGTAGTAGACAGATCAGGGATTTTTCAGATTTTTTAAGAGTGTTTCTCACTGTGATTAACAAGGTGTACAACAGCTGGGATCTGGGACTCTCTCAGGTGGCCTTTTTTCTTTGAAGAAGAGTTTCATAAGACTGTCATATGCACTGTAATGAGAAATATTATTAGACTTATTTTTAAATGGTTTTAACCTGCTGTGCCAGGAGTTGTAGTCCACATTCCTGGGGAGTCATAATCTTTTACTATTATGCTTAAAATTGCCTGATTGAACATGGTTGGAAATTGTAATGGGCCCTGAGAGGTTGCAGATATGACCTGGATTCTTTTTGGATGAGAGAATTCCTGGTCTTTGCATAGGTAGTGCTCTGGAAACAGATGGCCAGATCTGTGTGTCTTTCTTCACTTTTCCCCAGGTATCTCTCCTCTGTGTCACAACCTCTTTGCCCTGTACGATGAGAACACAAAGCTCTGGTATGCTCCGAATCACACTATCACCGTTGACGACAAGACATCACTCCGACTCCACTACCGGATGAGGTACGGGTGGCTGCTGGGCTCCCTCACGCAGGGACACAGAATGGTTAGCCTGGAGTCCTGAGTCACTTACCAAGAAGCCGTGGTAGTCATTTTTGTAATTTGTAAGTTTTGTATTTGCTTGCTGTGAGAAAGGACTTCTTCAGTATTTGGAAAACAATTCAAGATGGGTTTGTTTGATCATCCTCCTGTGTTGCATTTTATAAAAGAAATAATTAAAATGCAGAGGGTATTTTGAATAGAATTAGTACCTTGCAGCAGGGTTTCTGTTTCATTGAATCATGGTTATGAGTTTAATTTAGTGAGTTATAACCAGAATTTTTTTTTTAGCAAGAGATAAGAATAGATAATATCAAAAAAAATAGATAATATCAGCATTTATACCTAACCTAAGAACATTGTTTTTATTTTTTTATTTTTAAAGATTTATTTATTATGGTGGGGGTGGGGTGGGGAGGGAGGGGAGCAGGTGGGCCATTTCTATTGGTCTTTCATTTGTCCATTTTCATCCATCTTTGTTCCTTGGCCCGTGTAGGCCTCCCATCGCGGTTGCCTCACTTGTCGCAGCGCACCGGCTCTGGGCGCATGCGCTCCAGAGCTCCGGCTCGGTAATTGGACACATGGGTCCAGCCGCTCCGCGGCACGTGGGATCTTCTCAGGCCAGGGATCGAACTGGCGCCCCTTGCCCTGCAAGGCGGTGTCTTTACACACTGAACCACCAGAGAAGCCCATAACATTGTTTTAGAACTTCAGTTTGAGAAAAAATTTTTTAAAAAAAAACTAGTTTTCCTGGGGAGTCATAATCTTTTACTATTATGCTTAAAATTGCCTGATTGAACATGGTTGGAAATTGTAATGGGCCCTGAGAGGTTGCAGATATGACCTGGATTCTTTTTGGATGAGAGAATTCCTGGTCTTTGCATAGGTAGTGCTCTGGAAACAGATGGCCAGATCTGTGTGTCTTTCTTCACTTTTCCCCAGGTATCTCTCCTCTGTGTCACAACCTCTTTGCCCTGTACGATGAGAACACAAAGCTCTGGTATGCTCCGAATCACACTATCACCGTTGACGACAAGACATCACTCCGACTCCACTACCGGATGAGGTACGGGTGGCTGCTGGGCTCCCTCACGCAGGGACACAGAATGGTTAGCCTGGAGTCCTGAGTCACTTACCAAGAAGCCGTGGTAGTCATTTTGTAATTTGTAAGTTTTGTATTTGCTTGCTGTGAGAAAGGACTTCTTCAGTATTTGGAAAACAATTCAAGATGGGTTTGTTTGATCATCCTCCTGTGTTGCATTTTATAAAAGAAATAATTAAAATGCAGAGGGTATTTTGAATAGAATTAGTACCTTGCAGCAGGGTTTCTGTTTCATTGAATCATGGTTATGAGTTTAATTTAGTGAGTTATAACCAGAATTTTTTTTTTAGCAAGAGATAAGAATAGATAATATCAAAAAAAATAGATAATATCAGCATTTATACCTAACCTAAGAACATTGTTTTTATTTTTTTATTTTTAAAGATTTATTTATTATGGTGGGGGTGGGGTGGGGAGGGAGGGGAGCAGGTGGGCCATTTCTATTGGTCTTTCATTTGTCCATTTTCATCCATCTTTGTTCCTTGGCCCGTGTAGGCCTCCCATCGCGGTTGCCTCACTTGTCGCAGCGCACCGGCTCTGGGCGCATGCGCTCCAGAGCTCCGGCTCGGTAATTGGACACATGGGTCCAGCCGCTCCGCGGCACGTGGGATCTTCTCAGGCCAGGGATCGAACTGGCGCCCCTTGCCCTGCAAGGCGGTGTCTTTACACACTGAACCACCAGAGAAGCCCATAACATTGTTTTTAGAACTTCAGTTTGAGATATATAATCTATATCTCCTAGGTCATGGTATTATAAAATGTTTCTTAATACATAATTCGCATGTACTAGATTGTTGTATACAGTTTCTTACTAGAGAACTTGAGAACATTGCCTGAAGTGGAAACCTAAAAATCCTAGCTTGGTCTTGTTCTAAAGTGGTAGGTGTTTTGATCCACTGCCTGAGGAGTTTTGTAGTTTTTCTTCTAGTGGATGCTTCCTGACCTTTCCTCTCATATTGCAGACGTTGTTACATGTTGCATAGTTTCCTAAGCGAGCACCATCACTACTTCATCATTATAGACTCTCTGAGTTTATGAGCATGTTTGATCTGTACCTGGAATTGGAAGTATATTTTTTAGATAGTAGTTAACCACAGGTTTACATGTGAGCATGTGAGGAGCTGATAAATAGGGTGAATCCTTTTTGAAAAGCATCTTGACGTACATAGAGGGGATTAAGTCAGTGAATTAGCTCAGGTTCTACTGGAATGCTGCAGAGTCATGGAGAACAGCCCTGAGGGTATCAGCGGCTCTTCACAATATCTTAGCTGCTATTTCCTCTGGGGGGTCAGTAGAGTTGTTACCATTCTGCAAGGGCTAGGTGTTTTTCTCAGCGGAAGCTGAACCAGATGTATGTTCTTTGATAATCATCCTGGGCTGACTTTTCTCCTCTCTCTGTGCTCACCCATGGTCTCACCATAAGAGGAGAGGTGTGTATCATGTGAGATTTCATGCCTCAGGTTTAGAGAAATGTTCACCCCCACCCAGCTCAGCCTTCTGGCTATATTTGGATTTGTTTTTCAGTGTGTCATCTTGCTTCTGTGGCCTCAGAGTTGGCTCTGGGACCCAACATTGAAATGTGTATTTGCAGCTTGAAGTCTGGGAAGGGGGCTTATCACTGAGTTCCAGTTCTTTCCCTCTAAGTTTTTCTACTTGGCTCAGAATCTAGAATGGTGGATTTGAGGACTTGGAAGGGAGAGAGTAGTTACACACATAGTGACTTGTTAAGCACTAGAATCCTCTTTGTTGGCCATGTGAATGCCTCATGATGAAAGGCATCTTTGCCAGCTTCCCATTTCTGTTGGGACTTCCCAGGTGGTGCTATGGTAAAAGACCTAAGAGACCCAGGTTCGTTCCCTGAGTCAGGAAGATCCCCTGAGAAGGAAACGTCAACCCACTCTAGGGGTTCATGCCTGGAGAGTCCAATGGACAGAGTAGCCTGGGGGCTGCAGACCATGGAATCACACAGAGTTGGACACGACTGCAGCAACTTAGCACACTGGCACGCATATTTCTGTTTGCTTCCAGGAAGTACACAGCTGCCTCATTTTTGGCACCTTGACTTTGTACCTGACATTGCGCTTCAACAGGATATTGTCTTGTTACCACAGACTCTTTGAACTTGGAAAGATCCCACCCTAACCTAAAACATTTGCATTACAACAGACTACATAATTTTGAAACCTCATCATCTCACCACTAAAGAGGGTGTAATATGAAAATAAATGTTGGTGATTATTTCAGTGAAACCCCAGCTCTAATTTGGGCACTGTTTTTGTACTTGTTTTCTGCTTTTAGATAATTTTTATAGCTGTTGTTTTATAATTTATCTTAATATAAGACAAAGATATTCTTTATTCCTTTTAAGAAAAAGCGTATTTTCTTGCTTTTTTAGCTCAATGAATTTCACAATCCGTTAGTCAGGTTCTACAGAAACCTAAAGAGAATTTGTTGAAAATAATATCTGTACATAAACTTTGAATATGTACTCATCTGTAGTACAGTTTTCTGAAAAACTTGCAAGGAAGGCATATCTCTCATTGGTGGGTCTGTCTGATGATCTCTCCCTCCCTCCTTTCTTCCTGCAGTATTCTTCCACATCATTCTGCAAAGAACTATAGTCCATTGTCATACTATATTTATTTAAGTCATTCTTAATGTTTTTCTGTTACCATGTTGTAATATCAGGAATCGGTGGCCCAAGTTTAATAATTAATTTTGAAAGGAATGTACAATTTCTGTTTTGAGTATACTTACTGTTTTTGTCTTAGTAGCAGTTAGGAAAAATGATTTTTTTTCCTGAAACATTCCCTGTTGTTTCACTTATTCATATATTTTTCTGGAAGTATAATCAGTTTGTAATTTGTTTCATATGTACAACATAATGATTCAGTATTTTTTTTAAAAAAAGATTCTTTGTTTTAGTACTTTTCTTTTAAATTTTTGACCTCTTTTTTATTGGTTTTTTATTTACTTATTTTTGTCTGTCTTTATTCTTTGGCACGTGTGGGCCTCCCATTGCAGTGGCCTCTCTTTGTTGCAGAGCACCGGCTTCAGGCGTTATGTGCTCCAGAGTGCTGACTTGCAATTGGACACACTGGTCCAGCCACTCTGTGGCACGTGGCAAATTCCCTGGCCAGGGATTGAACTGGTGCCCCTTGCACTGCAAGGCGAACTTTCTATCCACTGGACCACCAGGGAAACCCTGATTCAATATATTTTTAAAAAGATGTATTCATCTTATATTTTGATTGTGGTGAATCTTTGTTGCTGCATGTGCGCATCCTCTAGTTGTGGTGAGCAGAGGCTACTCTTTGCAGTGTGCTGGCTTCTCGTTGTGGCGGCTTCTCTTGTTGTGGAGCTTGGGCTCTAGGCACATGAGCTTCAGTCATTGGGGCGTGAATACTCAGCAGTTGAGGCTTCCAGACTCTAGAGCACCGGCTCAGTAGTTGTGGCTCACAGGCTTGCATGTAGTATCCCTTGGATTGCAAGGCAGAGTCTTAACCACTGGATCATTGGGGAAGCCTTGCTTTCGATATTTTTATAGGTTACATTCCATTTGAAATTATTACAGAATAATGGTTATATTTTCCTGTGTCGTACTATATACCCTTGTTGCTTATGGAAGATGTTGATTTTTTGGCAGTGACTACAGGATTTTTTCATTTTATTGTCTTACTAAATAGATAGCCGTCAGCCTCAGACTATAGGCAGTTTCCAGAGATCCAGCCTTGTTTTAGGTTCCCTTCAGCCTTTCTTTAGTGAAGAAGTTGCACATTGCTTTATCTCATCCGCTATATTTATTTAAGTCATTCTTAATGTTTTTCTGTTACCATGTTGTAATATCAGGAATCGGTGGCCCAAGTTTAATAATTAATTTTGAAAGGAATGTACAATTTCTGTTTTGAGTATACTTACTGTTTTTGTCTTAGTAGCAGTTAGGAAAAATGATTTTTTTTCCTGAAACATTCCCTGTTGTTTCACTTATTCATATATTTTCTGGAAGTATAATCAGTTTGTAATTTGTTTCATATGTACAACATAATGATTCAGTATTTTTTTTAAAAAAAGATTCTTTGTTTTAGTACTTTTCTTTTAAATTTTTGACCTCTTTTTTATTGGTTTTTTATTTACTTATTTTTGTCTGTCTTTATTCTTTGGCACGTGTGGGCCTCCCATTGCAGTGGCCTCTCTTTGTTGCAGAGCACCGGCTTCAGGCGTTATGTGCTCCAGAGTGCTGACTTGCAATTGGACACACTGGTCCAGCCACTCTGTGGCACGTGGCAAATTCCCTGGCCAGGGATTGAACTGGTGCCCCTTGCACTGCAAGGCGAACTTTCTATCCACTGGACCACCAGGGAAACCCTGATTCAATATATTTTTAAAAAGATGTATTCATCTTATATTTTGATTGTGGTGAATCTTTGTTGCTGCATGTGCGCATCCTCTAGTTGTGGTGAGCAGAGGCTACTCTTTGCAGTGTGCTGGCTTCTCGTTGTGGCGGCTTCTCTTGTTGTGGAGCTTGGGCTCTAGGCACATGAGCTTCAGTCATTGGGGCGTGAATACTCAGCAGTTGAGGCTTCCAGACTCTAGAGCACCGGCTCAGTAGTTGTGGCTCACAGGCTTGCATGTAGTATCCCTTGGATTGCAAGGCAGAGTCTTAACCACTGGATCATTGGGGAAGCCTTGCTTTCGATATTTTTATAGGTTACATTCCATTTGAAATTATTACAGAATAATGGTTATATTTTCCTGTGTCGTACTATATACCCTTGTTGCTTATGGAAGATGTTGATTTTTTGGCAGTGACTACAGGATTTTTTCATTTTATTGTCTTACTAAATAGATAGCCGTCAGCCTCAGACTATAGGCAGTTTCCAGAGATCCAGCCTTGTTTTAGGTTCCCTTCAGCCTTTCTTTAGTGAAGAAGTTGCACATTGCTTTATCTCATCCGAACATCTTACCAGAAGGCTTCCAAAGCAAGGCTGGTCTCACAGTGCTCAGATGGCAACCTTGGAAAATGTCCTTGTTCAGCCCCCATGAGATACCCTGAGTGCTTGGCTCTTTGCCATAGAGACTCAGCAGGGAGTAGGAGATCCATGGTTCCTACTGGTTCAGGGGAATCTGCCTTCAGTTCCAGTGTTTCAGACAGCCTCCTCCATCCTTGACATCCCTTTACTCCGTTATCCCAGGTAATCTTCATGTGTTCTGTGTGCTAAGTTGCTTCAGTTGTGTCCAACTCTGTGACCCTATTGACTATAGCCCACCAGGCTCCTCTGTCCATGGGGTTCTCCAGCCAAGAATACTGGAGTGGGTTGCCCTGCTCTTCTCCAGGGGATCTTACTCACCCAGGGATTGCACCTGTGTCTCTTGCATCTCCTGAATCGGCAGGCAGATTCTTTATCCCTGATGGGAAGCGTGCGTCTCTGCCAGAGGCCTACTTTGAGCCTTTGTATGTGGAATGCCTGGCTCGTAATTAGCACTTGGGAGCTCTTAGCTACTCTCTTTACCATCTGATTTAGTCCTCACACCTATCTCCTCCCAGGCAGATCCCATGGAACTTACAGTAGATCACTAGTTTATTGTATGAATGGTAAGAATGCTCCATTTAGAATTTCCCTCAGTAGTCAGAGGAGTTGACCGTGGCCTTGTCAATCTTTTTCTGCCCCAGCATCAGATTTCCTGCTTAGCTTCTGGAGCTAGTTCACCTCTTACTTTCTGCCTGCCCCGGGCAGCCGATCCTGGAAGAGTCCTCCCGGACTGTGCTCTATTCTGTCCTTGAAGAGCAGGCATCTCAGCCTGGGGGCAATATGAATGCCAGCCTCTTCTGCAGCTGAGAGCCTCAGGCTTCCACTTTCACATGGGAGGGTATGGGGACAGTACCCTCTAGCTGCAGTTTATGCTGCATGTGGACTCTGGATATGTGGCTTTTTTTCTGTCTGAGAGAGATGTCAAAAGGCCACAGTCAACTTGTCAGTCACTTTGGTAAGTTACATGGAAGGTGTGCTGTTGAGAATCACTGAAAATTTGTGAAATGTTGATTTTACCTTTAAAGTAACTTCTTACCTATCCTTTCCATTTTAATGACTACTTCTTGGGGTCATTCGTTGCTGTTTATGCATCCAGCAAGCATGTACTAAGCACCTTCTCCTGCCAGGCTCTGGGGATTTAGTGATGAGCAGGACATCTGAGGCCTCTGACCCCACACAGCTCATGGTGTTGCCCAGGCAGTTGCCATAGGCACCTGCTGTCTCTCGACCTCTCTTGTTTTAGCCCATCTTCTGTGGGGCTTTCTTCCAAAGGGATCCTGCCTCCCATCAGCGTGGCTCATGGTCTTTCTTCTACCTTGTCTGCATAGTCCAGACTCCATAGCCTGGTGTTTATTTACTCTAGTCAAAACTCCCTTCCCCAATTTTTACCCTTCCCTGCCACCACCCCAGCAGTGAGGGCAGCTTCTCCCTTCTTGGTTCTGCTTTGGCATCTTATCCAAGACTTGAGTACAAGAGAAGCTTATCTAGGAGGCACAATGCCTAGGGCTCACACTTTTGCTAGAACCCCACAGAAGTGTTTTAATTTCATTAAAGTTAGGAAAAAAAGTAATCTAGCCTAAAAATATTCTTTATTCCACCACAGTTGCTATATTTACCTTTAATATATTTTTATGAGGGGAAAGGAAAACTCTGTGGGGTCTGTGAAACAATGTAGTCCTGTCTGTGAGATGTGCCCTCTTGTCTGTCACTTTATGGTTATTGTTGAATTTGACTGATTTCCTCTAGACAGGGAATTCACAGCAGACAGGGCTGTGCCCAAGAACCCTGTGATTCCAGAGCCTGGCACCGGACCCGACATCCCCAAGCTCTGCCAGTATAGCTCTCAGACACACGTCTGAATTTAACGATAGCTCCTTTTCAGGAGTAGGTTTTATTTGTTCCTTCCCCATGCTGTGATGGTTTTTCATCAGTGCGTAGGCATGTCAAGGGAGAGAAATCCAGGAAGCAGCTGAGTCTGTAACCTAGAACTTCGTGAATCAGCTTGACTCATCCCCTTCACCTTCCAGACCCATGGTTTTTCTCTTACAGGTGGCAAAGGAAAGTAATAGTGGAGAAGACAGACTTGTGGTCTTAGGCAAGCTAGCCTTTTGGAACCTCAGTCTTCCCCCTCCAGGAAATGGAAACAGTGGACTGTAACTTGTACAGTTGCTATAGGCATGAAATAGCATATGTAAAGTGTTCATTAGGTCAGGGCCCTGCAGCTGATGCTTGTAGTAGTATTCATGTATTTCTTCTGTTTTAAAACTTTGTACATTGTAAGATAAAGTATCAGTAACAGCTATCTGAAAAATAGGAAACACTGCCATATTAACTGCATGGCTTGTTTGTCTGATGAAACTAGATTTCAGAAATGTTAACCTGAATAAAATAGGTCTTGGGTTCAAGACAGGCTGGCATAAAGAGTTGGAGGGAGTTGCTGGGCTAGCATCTAGTTTTGGTCAACAGTGTTTTCCTATTTAGGAAGATACACTGGGAAGTCAGAGGTGCTATCTTTGTGATCTTCAGGAAGTCACTTTATCTCCCTGATTTATAGATGAGGTCCTGGCAGGATACTCTTCACAGACTACTGGTAAGAATGAAAAGAAAAGGCTCTTATAAACAGTGAGGTGCTACCAGATGAAAGGTCTGTCTGTTTGCTTACTTCTCAGGGAAGTGTAGCCTCTGGCTCTGATTGCCTTGGGGAGAACCAGGACACTTTCCATGCGTGCCAAGATCTCCTTCCCCACAGTTAAAGTTCATCTTTCTGCCTCCCAGGTTCTATTTCACCAATTGGCATGGGACCAATGACAATGAACAGTCAGTATGGAGACACTCTCCAAAGAAGCAGAAAAATGGTTATGAGAAGAAAAAAGTTCCCGATGCAACCCCTCTCCTTGACGCCTTCTCACTGGAGTACCTGTTTGCTCAGGTAAGACATTTGGGCCCAGGGGAGTGTGAAGTCTGTGGGGTTGGTGAGACACAGCAGGAGTCAGATTCCCTGGCCCAGCTAACCATGGTGGCAACCAAGACATTTAATGGCCTCTCCCGTGGGTTGTTCTCGCATGCTGAGTCTGTAACCTAGAACTTCGTGAATCAGCTTGACTCATCCCCTTCACCTTCCAGACCCATGGTTTTCTCTTACAGGTGGCAAAGGAAAGTAATAGTGAGAAGACAGACTTGTGGTCTTAGGCAAGCTAGCCTTTTGGAACCTCAGTCTTCCCCCTCCAGGAAATGGAAACAGTGGACTGTAACTTGTACAGTTGCTATAGGCATGAAATAGCATATGTAAAGTGTTCATTAGGTCAGGGCCCTGCAGCTGATGCTTGTAGTAGTATTCATGTATTTCTTCTGTTTTAAAACTTTGTACATTGTAAGATAAAGTATCAGTAACAGCTATCTGAAAAATAGGAAACACTGCCATATTAACTGCATGGCTTGTTTGTCTGATGAAACTAGATTTCAGAAATGTTAACCTGAATAAAATAGGTCTTGGGTTCAAGACAGGCTGGCATAAAGAGTTGGAGGGAGTTGCTGGGCTAGCATCTAGTTTTGGTCAACAGTGTTTTCCTATTTAGGAAGATACACTGGGAAGTCAGAGGTGCTATCTTTGTGATCTTCAGGAAGTCACTTTATCTCCCTGATTTATAGATGAGGTCCTGGCAGGATACTCTTCACAGACTACTGGTAAGAATGAAAAGAAAAGGCTCTTATAAACAGTGAGGTGCTACCAGATGAAAGGTCTGTCTGTTTGCTTACTTCTCAGGGAAGTGTAGCCTCTGGCTCTGATTGCCTTGGGGAGAACCAGGACACTTTCCATGCGTGCCAAGATCTCCTTCCCCACAGTTAAAGTTCATCTTTCTGCCTCCCAGGTTCTATTTCACCAATTGGCATGGGACCAATGACAATGAACAGTCAGTATGGAGACACTCTCCAAAGAAGCAGAAAAATGGTTATGAGAAGAAAAAAGTTCCCGATGCAACCCCTCTCCTTGACGCCTTCTCACTGGAGTACCTGTTTGCTCAGGTAAGACATTTGGGCCCAGGGGAGTGTGAAGTCTGTGGGGTTGGTGAGACACAGCAGGAGTCAGATTCCCTGGCCCAGCTAACCATGGTGGCAACCAAGACATTTAATGGCCTCTCCCGTGGGTTGTTCTCGCCAACCCTGGAGTTGCCCCAAGTGAAGAGGGGGAAGGCAGTTCAACATCCATTCGGGACTGGTTTTCCCACTTGTGGGCTTTTCAGGCTTCACTTCTTCCCAGCCCTTGCTCTCCTCACCCTATTTCACCTGTCTGTGGGGCATCTCCTGTCTGTGGTGCCTCCTGCACCAGAGTGAGGGGAGCTCTGAGTGGGGGAAGATGTAGGTCAGCAGGGCTGGCCACGAAGGCACTTCTTAGCAGTCGCTGGGCAGGGAGATGGCCACTCAGTCACCACGGTGGTGAGTGGAGTGGTTAGACATTAGAGGAAAGCCAGAGAGTGAAGTTCAAGTCACCTAACGTTAAATTATATTAACCTGAGATAACTGACATTTTTGTTTACGTGGTTCCTGATTTTATCATGCACATACGTACCGTGCACTATGTACTTTTAAAAAATACCTTATTGTTTTGGGTGTCTGCGCTTTTTTGCTAAGGTGCTGCAGATCCTGTGGTGAACGAGACAGACGTGGTCCCTGCAGGCACCACGTATAATCAAGTTGGACAAACCAATCAAACAGATAAAATGATACCTAGATAATACACAAGAAATTGTAAAAAGTGCTATGAAGGAAAAGCTCCTGTCATAAGGAATATGGTGGGGAGAGCTAATTTAAATAGAATGATCAGAGGTCTCTCCAGAAAGGTGGCATTTGCATTGGACCTTGAAGAATAAGAGTGTATGCAGTTCTGAGGAGTGAGGCCTCTGGCTCTGATTGCCTTGGAGAACCAGGACATTTTAAGATCCTACAGTTAAAGTTCATCTTTCTGCCTCCCAGGTTCTATTTCACCAATTGGCATGGGACCAATGACAATGAACAGTCAGTATGGAGACACTCTCCAAAGAAGCAGAAAAATGGTTATGAGAAGAAAAAAGTTCCCGATGCAACCCCTCTCCTTGACGCCTTCTCACTGGAGTACCTGTTTGCTCAGGTAAGACATTTGGGCCCAGGGGAGTGTGAAGTCTGTGGGGTTGGTGAGACACAGCAGGAGTCAGATTCCCTGGCCCAGCTAACCATGGTGGCAACCAAGACATTTAATGGCCTCTCCCGTGGGTTGTTCTCGCCAACCCTGGAGTTGCCCCAAGTGAAGAGGGGGAAGGCAGTTCAACATCCATTCGGGACTGGTTTTCCCACTTGTGGGCTTTTCAGGCTTCACTTCTTCCCCAGCCCTTGCTCTCCTCACCCTATTTCACCTGTCTGTGGGGCATCTCCTGTCTGTGGTGCCTCCTGCACCAGAGTGAGGGGAGCTCTGAGTGGGGGAAGATGTAGGTCAGCAGGGCTGGCCACGAAGGCACTTCTTAGCAGTCGCTGGGCAGGGAGATGGCCACTCAGTCACCACGGTGGTGAGTGGAGTGGTTAGACATTAGAGGAAAGCCAGAGAGTGAAGTTCAAGTCACCTAACGTTAAATTATATTAACCTGAGATAACTGACATTTTTGTTTACGTGGTTCCTGATTTTATCATGCACATACGTACCGTGCACTATGTACTTTTAAAAAATACCTTATTGTTTTGGGTGTCTGCGCTTTTTTGCTAAGGTGCTGCAGATCCTGTGGTGAACGAGACAGACGTGGTCCCTGCAGGCACCACGTATAATCAAGTTGGACAAACCAATCAAACAGATAAAATGATACCTAGATAATACACAAGAAATTGTAAAAAGTGCTATGAAGGAAAAGCTCCTGTCATAAGGAATATGGTGGGGAGAGCTAATTTAAATAGAATGATCAGAGGTCTCTCCAGAAAGGTGGCATTTGCATTGGACCTTGAAGAATAAGAGTGTATGCAGTTCTGAGGAGTGAGGAAAGCATTTCTTTGGTTTTCAGAAGTAGCACTGTGGACTCTGGACTGGGTACTTCTTTGCTGGAAGGCACCGAGCATTGTGGAATATTTATGCTCCCACCCCTGTCTCCCTGTCTCCCTGCTCCTTCAGTGCTGGAAGCACCAGTGTCATGGCAGTAGAATTTGGAGGAAAATGGATAGGTCTGTGATTAACTTTGGAGACAGACTTGATATGCTGTGCTGATGAGTTGGATGTGAAAGGTGTATGAAGTATTGAAGGTGACTTTGAGGTTTCTGTCTTGGGCAGTGTTTGATAGATAATGGAGTGCTTCCCTGAGGAGGGAAGACTGGGAGTGGTAGGTTGGAGAAGGGGAGAACGAGGAGCTCTCTCTCAGAGGTACCTGAGAGGTAGCACAGGTGGAGGTTGCTGGTAGGGAGTCGAGCATGAGCCTGGAATCCAGAGGAAAAGCCAGCCTTCATGTAACTAATCCTTGTCCCTAAACATTTTTTTTTTTAATTTTTATTTTACTTTTTACTTTTATAGAGTTTTGTTGTTTACAGATATGTATGATTTTAGATTAGTCATATGTATATCCCCCCTAAACATTTTTTTTTTTTTTTTCATTTTTCCTCCCTGTTATGCTATCACTGTTACAGCACAGTCCTAGACATAGTCTGAGTGTGTGTTCTGCCTATTATATCCTCAGGATATGTGGGTTTAGTGTCAAAGTCTTCTGCTGTACAGCTTTAGTTGTTGATTGTACTCTCTGTAACGTACCTGAGGACTGGCCCCAGAGACTGCAGAGAGGTGAGACAGGGCAAAGCCCTGGGCAGATAGTGTGTGGAGAAAATAAAGTGAACTAGCTATTTTCACACTGGTCTTTCTGAATCTAGCTTCCCAGTTTCATATATACTCATGTCTGAGATGGATTATTTTACTTTATGGGGGGAGAGACAGTGCCCAATACTTAAGGAGTAAGTATGACATTAAAATCTGGCTCCTCAGAGCTTCAGGAATGAGTTCCTTGAGGTAGCAGTACAGTGATGCTTAAAGAAAATCCCAGCCAGACAGAACAGTTTCGAGTTTTGTTCTCTTCCTCACACACTGCTGGTGGAGATGATTGTTGTTGGTGCTTGCTAGTTTATGGAAGTGGTCAGTGTCCTTTTCTTACTGAGAGAACCAGAAGTCCTGCCTTGAAAAAAGGGAAACTGCTGCGGTGAGAACCCTCCATCCAAAACCCACTGAACTAAAGTCACTTCAGGGAAAGTGAGTGTCTTCCTGATGTAGGACCACCACCCCAGACTTCATGTCTGCCTCTTGCTGAGCTGGAGGAAGGCTGATGGGCCCCTCCTAAGAGCTTGGTGCACTTCCTTTTGGTGGGGGGATGCTCAGGGTTGCAGAGCCGCAGCTCTGCAGTCACATCTTGTCTGGCCCTCCACACACACGGCCCCCAGCCTCCACAGTGCTGTTTCTACTTGACTTTGGTTGTATATTTCCATTTGTTCTTTCTTCTCTGAAATCTCCGTGAGGTCAGGGGCATGGTTTGGTCTACTGCTGTATCCCTAGCACCCAGAATAACATCTGGCCCATAATTGGTTCTTGTTAGTCAGTAATTACCAAGTGAGTGAGTGAAGTTACTTAACCTTGTGGTGCCTTGGATCCCTCATCTGATAGACAGAGATGATGATGTGGGTAGCATCCCCTTCACGGCGCTGTTGTTAAGATGAATGAAATAGTGAATGAGAGGAGCCTCGCACAGTGCCCAGCACGCAGGTCAGGGGACCGAGCACTGACAGTGTCATCACCGCTCTGTACCAGGCAGGTGCTGACCACCACTTTTGAAGCCCTTGTTGCCTCTTGGAAGGTGTGGCACATCTCCATGAGTTAGGGCGTGTATTTTAATGATGCATTTCACTACTGGAAACTTGAACAGCAGACCACTGAGGTGTGGTCATGTTGCAGTGTAGAATCTGGATTCCTTCTCCTTTCTGTAAATCTGCATCAAGAGGGAGGTGGTGCCCAGCTCATTGTGGGGCTAACAGATGATCAGACCCCAGCCAGTTGCCATCTCCCATGCCTTGGTGCAGTCCAAGCCTGGTACATGCTGCTTGTTATCATCACTTACATAGGAAGCCCCACAGAGGGGCTTCATGACTTCATGCAGTTCCCTGGCACCCAGCATAGTGCTCAGTGAATATTATTAAACGAATGAATTAACCTGGGGAGACCGTTTCTTAAGCCCCTTCATGCCCAGCTGTTGAGAACACGATCCCGTGCCAGAGAAACTCTCAGTCTCATTAGTCTCATTGCTGTACTATTTTTTGGGTCACACCTCTCTGTGTGGGGATCCTCTCTCTCAAGATCAGAAACGTGGCTGGATGCTTGAAACTTAAACGGTGGTTCATTTCTTTTCTCTCTTCTACTCCAAAGGGACAGTATGATTTGGTCAAATGCCTGGCTCCCATTCGCGACCCCAAAACGGAGCAGGATGGTCATGACATTGAGAACGAGTGCCTGGGAATGGCCGTGCTGGCCATCTCCCATTACGCCATGACGAAGAAAATGCAGCTGCCGGAGCTCCCTAAAGACATCAGGTAACGCTTCCCGCTCGCTGAAGAACTGATTGTGGGGATGCTGCTGTTTTTGTACATTCTCGTCCATCTCAGCTGTTGACTGACTACTGCTCCATGCAGAGCCCAGCTCGTTTTAAGAATATATTTTATAATAGAAGATAATACAGTTATCATTGTGTCTTGATTTTGAATGTTGCCTGAAGACCTCAGAAGTTTGTACTAGGGCGCAAGTTCTGGGCTGGGTCGCCAGTCATATGAGTGCCCTCCTACCTTCTCTCTGCCCCTGCTGGGTGTTGCCATCCCTCCCTGTACATGTCCCTTTTGTGCTGGATCTGTCCTGAAATCCTTCTTGGTGTAACTCTAAGGCAGCTGCTATCGTTTCCAGCCTGTACTCATTCACTGGAGAGCTGTTAATTCTGATGTGAAGCATGATCCTCTGTTACCTTAAGAAAATTGTATTCACATAAAATGATCATTTGCAAGCAAGTCCTTGTGAAGGAATAGTCAATCTGTACTACTTCCACTATCTGTGAAATATTGATTTAATATTTTTTGGCCACCCACACGTCATGGGGGGAATCTTAGTTTCCCAACCAGGGATCAAACTGTTGCCCCTGCAGTGGAAATGCAGTCTTAGCTACTGGACAGCCAAGGAAGTCTGAAAGTAAAAAATTTTTATATCAGTGCACTATACTATTGTGTCTGTCGTAAGACAGCCATTTTGAAGAGGGGATTATTTCTAGCTGTGTTAGTTGAGATAGTGGCATGCATCTTCGCAGATTTAGTCTGCAGAGGGGCTTCATGACTTCATGCATTCCCCCCTGTAAAAACTGATTAACCTGGGAGACCGTTTCTTAAGCCTTCATGCCCAGCTGTTGAGAACACGATCCCGTGCCAGAGAAACTCTCAGTCTCATTAGTCTCATTGCTGTACTATTTTTGGGTCACACCTCTGTGTGGGATCTCTCTCTCAAGATCAGAAACGTGGCTGGATGCTTGAAACTTAAACGGTGGTTCATTTCTTTTCTCTCTTCTACTCCAAAGGGACAGTATGATTTGGTCAAATGCCTGGCTCCCATTCGCGACCCCAAAACGGAGCAGGATGGTCATGACATTGAGAACGAGTGCCTGGGAATGGCCGTGCTGGCCATCTCCCATTACGCCATGACGAAGAAAATGCAGCTGCCGGAGCTCCCTAAAGACATCAGGTAACGCTTCCCGCTCGCTGAAGAACTGATTGTGGGGATGCTGCTGTTTTTGTACATTCTCGTCCATCTCAGCTGTTGACTGACTACTGCTCCATGCAGAGCCCAGCTCGTTTTAAGAATATATTTTATAATAGAAGATAATACAGTTATCATTGTGTCTTGATTTTGAATGTTGCCTGAAGACCTCAGAAGTTTGTACTAGGGCGCAAGTTCTGGGCTGGGTCGCCAGTCATATGAGTGCCCTCCTACCTTCTCTCTGCCCCTGCTGGGTGTTGCCATCCCTCCCTGTACATGTCCCTTTTGTGCTGGATCTGTCCTGAAATCCTTCTTGGTGTAACTCTAAGGCAGCTGCTATCGTTTCCAGCCTGTACTCATTCACTGGAGAGCTGTTAATTCTGATGTGAAGCATGATCCTCTGTTACCTTAAGAAAATTGTATTCACATAAAATGATCATTTGCAAGCAAGTCCTTGTGAAGGAATAGTCAATCTGTACTACTTCCACTATCTGTGAAATATTGATTTAATATTTTTTGGCCACCCACACGTCATGGGGGGAATCTTAGTTTCCCAACCAGGGATCAAACTGTTGCCCCTGCAGTGGAAATGCAGTCTTAGCTACTGGACAGCCAAGGAAGTCTGAAAGTAAAAAATTTTTATATCAGTGCACTATACTATTGTGTCTGTCGTAAGACAGCCATTTTGAAGAGGGGATTATTTCTAGCTGTGTTAGTTGAGATAGTGGCATGCATCTTCGCAGAAGGTTATTGCTTGTATCTCCTTGCCCTTGACCAGAGTCTGCAGCAGATCACAAGTTGCTGCTCAGAAATGCAAGGACTGAGCAGATACACGCCACACTGCTTACTCCTTTTTCTGTGGCGTTTGCTCTCGGCACCTCCTCTTTATTTATTTATTTTTTTTACTGTATTTGTTGGGGATGAATTTCAAACTCCACAGTTTTCCACTGTTGCGAAACCATCTGCGTGGCAGGGATTCCCCTGTGCTGGGTGCTTTCTCAGGCCGAGGCTCCGCACTTGTTTGACCCCCCCCTCAGCCAACTTGTTCTCTTTTTCTCGAGTGTTCGTACTCCTAAAGCTGGGTCTTGTTCTTGTGGTGTATCTGTTTGCTGTGGTTCTGTTAGTCATAGGTACTCTCTCATTAAGAACCTGGATGGGTAACTTTCAGTTTACTTGTTCATCCATTTAGTATATCTCAGACATTTACATACGGCAAATGCTAAGCCTTTTCTATATGATTACTTCAGTTTTTCCCATTTCTTATAAAAGCAACATGGGATCTTTATAGAAAAACTGTAAAACAGATACGAAACAGGACAAACAAAGCATCTGTCATCCCTCTTAGTACCTTCCAGACAGCTTTCTGACTGATGCTGAACCTTGGTCATAGTGTGTTCAGGGGAGCACCGGTGTACACAGGAAGGACAGTGACACTAAAGGTCCGTCTGGCTGCCTGCCTTTGTGACCCAGAAAATCTGATGATTCTTGTAGGAATTCCCATTTCAATAAAATCTGTTGAACATGTACTTTTCTCTTTCTTTCAATCCCAGTTCACCTCCATCTCATTCTGATGATCATCCTCAAGAGTTTCACTCTTCTCTGGGAGTAGAACCTTCTTTCTCATTTGGCATCACAGGGAAGGAAGGGTTATATACTTAGGTTTGTTTCTGAGCTGTTCTGCTAACCTATGCATAAAATAAGAGACTTTTTTTAAAAACTTTTAGCTACAAGCGATATATTCCAGAAACGTTGAATAAGTCCATCAGACAGAGGAACCTTCTCACCAGGATGCGGATAAATAACGTTTTCAAGGATTTCCTAAAGGAGTTTAATAACAAGACCATTTGTGACAGCAGTGTGTCCACACATGACCTGAAGGTGAAATACCTGGCTACCTTGGAAACTCTGACAAAACATTACGGTGCCGAAATATTTGAGACTTCCATGCTGCTGATTTCATCAGAAAATGAGATAAATCGGTTCCATCCGAATGATAGTGGAAATGTACTCTGCTATGAAGTGATGGTGACTGGAAATCTTGGAATCCAGTGGAGACAGAAACCACAGGTAAGTGCTGATAGGTGACTACTCAGAGCATCCTGTGTCGCACGGAGTGTTCTGCATCTCCTGCTGGGATTACCTCTTTGCATGTTCATCACCCCTGTCGACTGAGTTTATTTCATGGGCTAGAGACCGTGTATCATCATCTTTTATTGTGTCCACGTAGCAGTAGATCTAAATAAATATTGAGTTCTGCAGGGAAATAGAGAAATAATAACATATGCAGTATGTAATAATTTAGTAATAGCAGGCATTTACCAAGTGTTTACCAGGTGCTTTCCTAAGCTGCTTACATGGATTAACTCATTTATTCCTTAAAACAAATTTATAAGAGATGCTACCATTTTCCCTATTTTTATAGATGAACGCAAAGAAGCACAGACACATTAAGAAACTTGCCCAAAGTCATAACTAATAAACCATTGTGCCAAGAACTGAATTTAGGCCTCAAGCTCCATGAACTTGGGTAAATTTTCTTGCAATTCGGAGCTTCCTTTTGAAGTGTTTATTGAATGAAGTGATAGGTCAGAGTGGTTTAAAAGTGTGGGTTTTTTTTCTGTTTTTTTTTTTTTTTTTTTTAAGCGTGGGTTTTGAATCTAAATAGACCTGGTTCAAATCATAGCTCCACAATTTATACTTACATGGCCTTGAGTGGGTTACTCCATATGTGCCAGTCTTATATTATTCATCTATAAAATGGAGATCCTTACCACATTGTCTCATAGTGTTGTTAAGAGAACTGAATGTCACTTAGTGTGGAGCCTGGAATATAATAAATGTTCAGTGAGTTATTATCGCTGCTGTCATCCATCATCATTATTATTGTAAATAGTAATATTGAAGTAAAGGTAGGATTTATTTTCTGCTCCCATTTTATTCTCATGCTAAAATAATGCCAAGCACTTACCAAGTGCTTTCTGTGTAGAGTGGGTACTATGTTAATAAGAACTTAACCTACTGCTTGAAGAACCCTGTGCAGATGTAAGGGTACTGTTTTACGAATGGGGAAAGGGAGACTCAAAGAGCAATGACATAACTAGTTAAATAATTGGCAGAGTCAGGATCTTATCCCAGATCTCTAGTCTCTAAGACTGCTGCATAAAATATGTAAGCTTGTGCAGACATGTGTGACTCCACAGGTTGTCTAAACATGGGATTCACACCTGCTCTTAAAAATTCCAACTTGAGTATGGTTGTCAAGTCAAGACATCAGTGATAGATTCTAAAAGGGATAAGCCCATGTTCAAATGGGGAGACCTGCTTGTAGATGTGTGTCTAGTGGGTAGTTATTTCTATTCCGGAGATTGTTTGTACACTGTGAATTATGTAAAGAGTAAATGAAAAAATTTTTGCAGGCATTTACCAAGTGTTTACCAGGTGCTTTCCTAAGCTGCTTACATGGATTAACTCATTTATTCCTTAAAACAAATTTATAAGAGATGCTACCATTTTCCCTATTTTTATAGATGAACGCAAAGAAGCACAGACACATTAAGAAACTTGCCCAAAGTCATAACTAATAAACCATTGTGCCAAGAACTGAATTTAGGCCTCAAGCTCCATGAACTTGGGTAAATTTTCTTGCAATTCGGAGCTTCCTTTTGAAGTGTTTATTGAATGAAGTGATAGGTCAGAGTGGTTTAAAAGTGTGGGTTTTTTTTCTGAATTTTTTTTTTTTCCTTTAAGCGTGGGTTTTGAATCTAAATAGACCTGGTTCAAATCATAGCTCCACAATTTATACTTACATGGCCTTGAGTGGGTTACTCCATATGTGCCAGTCTTATATTATTCATCTATAAAATGGAGATCCTTACCACATTGTCTCATAGTGTTGTTAAGAGAACTGAATGTCACTTAGTGTGGAGCCTGGAATATAATAAATGTTCAGTGAGTTATTATCGCTGCTGTCATCCATCATCATTATTATTGTAAATAGTAATATTGAAGTAAAGGTAGGATTTATTTTCTGCTCCCATTTTATTCTCATGCTAAAATAATGCCAAGCACTTACCAAGTGCTTTCTGTGTAGAGTGGGTACTATGTTAATAAGAACTTAACCTACTGCTTGAAGAACCCTGTGCAGATGTAAGGGTACTGTTTTACGAATGGGGAAAGGGAGACTCAAAGAGCAATGACATAACTAGTTAAATAATTGGCAGAGTCAGGATCTTATCCCAGATCTCTAGTCTCTAAGACTGCTGCATAAAATATGTAAGCTTGTGCAGACATGTGTGACTCCACAGGTTGTCTAAACATGGGATTCACACCTGCTCTTAAAAATTCCAACTTGAGTATGGTTGTCAAGTCAAGACATCAGTGATAGATTCTAAAAGGGATAAGCCCATGTTCAAATGGGGAGACCTGCTTGTAGATGTGTGTCTAGTGGGTAGTTATTTCTATTCCGGAGATTGTTTGTACACTGTGAATTATGTAAAGAGTCAGTGTGTCTATTAAGGTCTCTTCCAAGAGTAGGATCTTAAGAATCCCTGGTGGGACCCAAATTAGCCCGTAGAAGTCGACTCTCCCAGTTCTTCTGTCAGGCCAGGCATGCTGGCTTTCTTCTCCTCCACTGCAGGCCCTACACTGGTTTGCCAGGAGAAAATGAGAAAGCTGGTTTCAGTCTGTCACTTTTATGCATTTTATCAGATTGTTGCTGTTGAAAAGGAAAAAAATAAACTGAAACGGAAAAAACTGGAAAATAAACACAAGAAGGATGAGGAAAAAAACAAAATCCGAGAAGAATGGAACAATTTTTCTTACTTCCCTGAGATCACGCACATTGTAATCAAGGAGTCTGTGGTTAGCATTAATAAGCAGGACAACAAAAAGATGGTGAGTCTGTTCCAGAAGTGATTTGGCCTGGGTCTGGTGCCGGGGGGGGACTTCGCTGAGGACGGTTATGCAGCACATGCCTGTCAGGGTTCCTGTCCCAGAGAGAAGATCTTATGATCATTTTATTTAAGCCAGAAAGTCCCTGTTGCTGACTTTGACATGACCAACATCTGTTTTTAAGTTACCCAGGTACATTCTAGTGACTTTCTTTGTTCTTCAAGTGAAGACAGGATTTGCTGTCTTCCCAAAGATACTTCAGCATCAATATTTAGTTCACACAACTTAGTGGATTTGAAGCAAACCATGGGTGAGGGAGGGTCAGCATTTTCTTCCAAGGGCTCCTGTACGTCTCCTCTGCTGAGTTGGGTGGGTCACCTGGGATGAGCTCGGAAGCCCCACTTGAGCAGACTGGTGGCTGTGGCCATGGAGACAGTCCTCCTCACGGTGTCAGACACAACCAACTCACTTGATCTCTAGTCTCTAAGACTGCTGCATAAAATAGTGCTTGTGCAGACATGTGTGACTCCACAGGTTGTCTAAACATGGGATTCACACCTGCTCTTAAAAATTCCAACTTGAGTATGGTTGTCAAGTCAAGACATCAGTGATAGATTCTAAAAGGGATAAGCCCATGTTCAAATGGGGAGACCTGCTTGTAGATGTGTGTCTAGTGGGTAGTTATTTCTATTCCGGAGATTGTTTGTACACTGTGAATTATGTAAAGAGTCAGTGTGTCTATTAAGGTCTCTTCCAAGAGTAGGATCTTAAGAATCCCTGGTGGGACCCAAATTAGCCCGTAGAAGTCGACTCTCCCAGTTCTTCTGTCAGGCCAGGCATGCTGGCTTTCTTCTCCTCCACTGCAGGCCCTACACTGGTTTGCCAGGAGAAAATGAGAAAGCTGGTTTCAGTCTGTCACTTTTATGCATTTTATCAGATTGTTGCTGTTGAAAAGGAAAAAAATAAACTGAAACGGAAAAAACTGGAAAATAAACACAAGAAGGATGAGGAAAAAAACAAAATCCGAGAAGAATGGAACAATTTTTCTTACTTCCCTGAGATCACGCACATTGTAATCAAGGAGTCTGTGGTTAGCATTAATAAGCAGGACAACAAAAAGATGGTGAGTCTGTTCCAGAAGTGATTTGGCCTGGGTCTGGTGCCGGGAGGGGACTTCGCTGAGGACGGTTATGCAGCACATGCCTGTCAGGGTTCCTGTCCCAGAGAGAAGATCTTATGATCATTTTATTTAAGCCAGAAAGTCCCTGTTGCTGACTTTGACATGACCAACATCTGTTTTTAAGTTACCCAGGTACATTCTAGTGACTTTCTTTGTTCTTCAAGTGAAGACAGGATTTGCTGTCTTCCCAAAGATACTTCAGCATCAATATTTAGTTCACACAACTTAGTGGATTTGAAGCAAACCATGGGTGAGGGAGGGTCAGCATTTTCTTCCAAGGGCTCCTGTACGTCTCCTCTGCTGAGTTGGGTGGGTCACCTGGGATGAGCTCGGCGGGAAGCCCCACTTGAGCAGACTGGTGGCTGTGGCCATGGAGACAGTCCTCCTCACGGTGTCAGACACACCCAAATGACTCTGGGACAGAGGAAGGAGTGTTCAACCTCACTTCCTCTTTTCTAGTATCACTTGAGGACATGATATAGACAGACAGGCCAGCTTGGCAGGGGAAGTGGGAGCCCTGCCAAGAAAACATGTTTGTATCAGGGAGTCATGGCCGACTGCTCACGGAAGGGACAGGCTGGTGAGAGACAGTGCTCTGTGCAGTGGAGGTAGTCATCTGGGAAGTACCATGTTTTGCCTGAAATTGGCAATAACTTTGTCAGAATCCCAACACTCAAAGCTGGGGAAGAATCTGGTGATAAAGATTAGGACGAGTGGTCATTCTTTTATGTCAAGAGTAATTGGTCTTTTGGGTATACCTTTTGGGAAAGCAGTTTGATTTGCTGTTGTTCAGTTGCTCAGTTGTGTTGAACTCTTTGCGACCCCATGGACTGCAGCAGACCAGGTTTTCCTGTCCTTCACTGTCTTCTGGAGTATGCCCAGACTTCTCTCCATTGACCTGGTGATGCCATCCAACCATTTCATCTTTTGTTGTCCCCTCTTCTCTTGCTCTCAGTCTTTCCCAGCATCAGGGTTCTTTCCAGTGAGTCAGCTCTTCACATTAGGTGACCAAAGTTTTGGAGCTTCAGCTTCAGCCCTTCCACTGAATATTCAGTTGATTTCCTTTAGGACTGACTGGTTTGATCTCTGTGCTGTCCAAGATAACAGGTATTAAAAGGCTTGAAAATACCTGCATATCCTCATTCAGGAATTGAGGACCTGTCTTCTAAAAAAGGGGGAATGAGATCTTAGTGTTGCACAAAACCCTCTGTTTTAAGTTACCCAGGTACATTCTAGTGACTTTCTTTGTTCTTCAAGTGAAGACAGGATTTGCTGTCTTCCCAAAGATACTTCAGCATCAATATTTAGTTCACACAACTTAGTGGATTTGAAGCAAACCATGGGTGAGGGAGGGTCAGCATTTTCTTCCAAGGGCTCCTGTACGTCTCCTCTGCTGAGTTGGGTGGGTCACCTGGGATGAGCTCGGCGGGAAGCCCCACTTGAGCAGACTGGTGGCTGTGGCCATGGAGACAGTCCTCCTCACGGTGTCAGACACACCCAAATGACTCTGGGACAGAGGAAGGAGTGTTCAACCTCACTTCCTCTTTTCTAGTATCACTTGAGGACATGATATAGACAGACAGGCCAGCTTGGCAGGGGAAGTGGGAGCCCTGCCAAGAAAACATGTTTGTATCAGGGAGTCATGGCCGACTGCTCACGGAAGGGACAGGCTGGTGAGAGACAGTGCTCTGTGCAGTGGAGGTAGTCATCTGGGAAGTACCATGTTTTGCCTGAAATTGGCAATAACTTTGTCAGAATCCCAACACTCAAAGCTGGGGAAGAATCTGGTGATAAAGATTAGGACGAGTGGTCATTCTTTTATGTCAAGAGTAATTGGTCTTTTGGGTATACCTTTTGGGAAAGCAGTTTGATTTGCTGTTGTTCAGTTGCTCAGTTGTGTTGAACTCTTTGCGACCCCATGGACTGCAGCAGACCAGGTTTTCCTGTCCTTCACTGTCTTCTGGAGTATGCCCAGACTTCTCTCCATTGACCTGGTGATGCCATCCAACCATTTCATCTTTTGTTGTCCCCTCTTCTCTTGCTCTCAGTCTTTCCCAGCATCAGGGTTCTTTCCAGTGAGTCAGCTCTTCACATTAGGTGACCAAAGTTTTGGAGCTTCAGCTTCAGCCCTTCCACTGAATATTCAGTTGATTTCCTTTAGGACTGACTGGTTTGATCTCTGTGCTGTCCAAGATAACAGGTATTAAAAGGCTTGAAAATACCTGCATATCCCCTCATTCAGGAATTGAGGACCTGTCTTCTATAAGCAATGAGATGCAGGTGGTGGCCGATGAATGGACATGTTTATCCCAGCAGTATTTATAGTGTCAAAATACTGAAATTAACCTGCTTATATGACTATAGGAAAACAAGAAAGTAAAACATAGCTCATCCGAGTAGCAGAATGTTATGTAAGCAAGTTGCTGAATTAAAAAAAAAAAATCTGGAAAAATGCTTTGTAAATGGGAAAAAAGCAGGATATAAAACTTGATAGAATTGAACCAATTTTGTTTTAAAAAGTTTAAAGTATGCATATACATACACATGCTGTTAGGAGGATAATCAGATATCAACAGCTGTTTGTTTATGATGGTATTATGAGTGCTTTTAATTTTTTTTTAATTTATTTTTATTCTTTATTTTAAAGGTTTTACAGAGTTTTGTTGTTCACAGACATGTATGTTCCCAGATCAGTCATATGCATATCCATGGTCCCCACCCACCCAGATCCCCCCATCCCACCCCTCCAGACCTTCGCCCCAAGCCATTGTAAGCACTCCTATTCCCTTAGCACTATGACACTAGCTATCTTTTCCACACATAACACTATAGGTTTCCTTGTTACTTCCTCCATGCTTCCCCCTCCCTATTTCTTCGCCATGATGTCCCTATGTCTATGCTCTGTCTTTTTTTTCCATGAGTTCCCTGTGTGTGATATCAAGATCGTCCTACTAGATTCCATATATGTGTGTTAGTATACTGTATTTGTCTTTCTCTTTTTGACTTACTTCACTTTTTATGATAGGTTCTAGAGCCAGCCACTTCATTAGGACTGAGTCTTCTGCATTTCTTTTAACAGCTGAGTAGTATTCCATTGTATATATGTACCAGAGCTTCTGGATCCATTCATTCGTCGATGGACATCTAGGTTGCTTCCATGTTTTGGCTATTGTGTAGAGAGCTGCAATGAACATTGGGGTACAGGTGCTTCTTTCAGTTTTGATTTCATCAGGATATAAGCCTAAGAGTGGGATTGCTAGGTCATAGGGTGCTTCTATTTTTAGTTTTTTAAGAAATCTCCATACTGTCTTCCATAGAGGTGGTATCAATTTACATTCCCACCAGCAATGCAAGAGGGTTCCCTTTTCTCCGCACCCTCTCCAGCGTTTATTGTCTGCAGATTTTTTGAAGATGGCCATTCTGACGGGTGTGAGATGATATCTCATTGTAGTTTTAATTTGTATTTCTCTAATAATAAGCGAGGTTGAGCATCATTTCATGTGCTTTTGGGCCATCTGTATGTCCTCTTTGGAGAGGCGTCTCTTTAGATTTTTTTCCCATTTTTTGATTGGGTTGTTCGTTTTCCCTGTGCTGAGTTGTCTGAGTTGCTTGTAGATTTTGGAGATTAATTCTTTGTCTGTTGTTTCATTTGCTATGATTTTCTCCTACTCCGTGGGGCTTTTAATTTTTAATTCTCCCCATCCTCCCTTTTTTTGAACAATAAATATACATTGATTTAATAAGAAAACTGTAGTAAAAATGTGAGGAAGACATAGAAGAGCCCTGATAGATGCTGGTGGAGGAGAGATAGAAAATGGCAAGAGGGAGAAACTAGACATAAATCCTATTTATTCATCATATTATAGATATTAAGTCATGTTGTCAGGATTGTGGCTCCCAGGATTCCAGCAGGGAATCTGAGACTTGGGGAGAGCCGTAGAAACTTGCACAGGGGCAGCTTCAGCCTGCACTGCTTCAGGTTCCCAAAGGGGTTCTCTTCGCCAGGGACTCCATAGAGCTTGGCACACCTGTGATCTGGCTGTTCAACATGGCCAAACCCTGGAGACGTGGCAGAGGAGAGACACAGCAGCCAGTGGATGCAGGTTTTGAGAGCCTTCCCTGTCCTGTCCTGGCAGATAGAGTCAAGGCCAGCACCCAGATGGTGCACCTTTCGTCTAGGTCAGGACTCACCCTGGCCACAGGCACTGGCAGCTCTGTGCCCAGCTACAGTGCCTTTGTGGAGGTGGGCAAGAAGAAATCCCTACCTGATCTCCTTGTTACTTTGCCTTCCTTTACAAATACTAGCCCTGCTCTGTGCCAGGCAGTTCCTGTTGTAAAGGCTTGACAAATACCAGTTCTTTTCATATTGACTCTATGAGGTGGGTATATTATTATTCCCATTTTGCAGAGGTGGAATCTGAGGCACAAAGAAGTAACATACCTCGATCATACAGCTGTTACATCAAATCATTTGAAATTGCCAGTACTTGACAATTTTTGACAAATAAAAATGGTGACTGCAGGTACTTAAATGTAATAGCACGTAGAGCCTCTGAGATCTGAATCCAGATAAGCTGACTCTTGAACTGCCGGGTTAACCCTGTGCGGTGCTTTTTCTCATTTACCGCACCCTCCATCTCCTCCCTTTTAAGTGGTATTTTGATTGCTGGTCTTTCTGGAAAGCATGATGCTACCACGTAAGTGCTGATTTTTGGCTTGTAGATTTTGGAGATTAATTCTTTGTCTGTTGTTTCATTTGCTATGATTTTCTCCTACTCTGTGGGGCTTTTAATTTTTAATTCTCCCCATCCTCCCTTTTTTTGAACAATAAATATACATTGATTTAATAAGAAAACTGTAGTAAAAATGTGAGGAAGACATAGAAGAGCCCTGATAGATGCTGGTGGAGGAGAGATAGAAAATGGCAAGAGGGAGAAACTAGACATAAATCCTATTTATTCATCATATTATAGATATTAAGTCATGTTGTCAGGATTGTGGCTCCCAGGATTCCAGCAGGGAATCTGAGACTTGGGGAGAGCCGTAGAAACTTGCACAGGGGCAGCTTCAGCCTGCACTGCTTCAGGTTCCAAGGTGTTCTCTTCGCCAGGGACTCCATAGAGCTTGGCACACCTGTGATCTGGCTGTTCAACATGGCCAAACCCTGGAGACGTGGCAGAGGAGAGACACAGCAGCCAGTGGATGCAGGTTTTGAGAGCCTTCCCTGTCCTGTCCTGGCAGATAGAGTCAAGGCCAGCACCCAGATGGTGCACCTTTCGTCTAGGTCAGGACTCACCCTGGCCACAGGCACTGGCAGCTCTGTGCCCAGCTACAGTGCCTTTGTGGAGGTGGGCAAGAAGAAATCCCTACCTGATCTCCTTGTTACTTTGCCTTCCTTTACAAATACTAGCCCTGCTCTGTGCCAGGCAGTTCCTGTTGTAAAGGCTTGACAAATACCAGTTCTTTTCATATTGACTCTATGAGGTGGGTATATTATTATTCCCATTTTGCAGAGGTGGAATCTGAGGCACAAAGAAGTAACATACCTCGATCATACAGCTGTTACATCAAATCATTTGAAATTGCCAGTACTTGACAATTTTTGACAAATAAAAATGGTGACTGCAGGTACTTAAATGTAATAGCACGTAGAGCCTCTGAGATCTGAATCCAGATAAGCTGACTCTTGAACTGCCGGGTTAACCCTGTGCGGTGCTTTTTCTCATTTACCGCACCCTCCATCTCCTCCCAGCCATGGGATTTCCAAGTGGTATTTTGATTGCTGGTCTTTCTGGAAAGCATGATGCTACCACGTTATCAAATCATATCTTGATTTATCTCTTCTCTCTGCATCTTTCTGACATCTCCCCTTTCTAATTAGACTTTGGCTTTCAGAGAATTTCAGTGCTCACGTGGTTTCATTTGTTTGTGACTCAGTGAAGGGCTGCCCAAGCCAGGCTGTCTTGAATGTCCTCTTTGGGGCTCTGCTGAGAAACGCCAGGTCACATCTGAAGCGAAGCACACGTAGCACTGAGCCTCCTTCCTGCCTCGCCATCCCTGTGGTAGCCCTGTTCTCTCTCGGCCTCCTTGGCTCACAGCTGCAGGGCACCTTTCGTTTGGCATCATGGCTTTCCTTCCTAAGCCCTTTACTTCCATTCTGTCTGGTTCTCTGTATCCCTCTCCACGCTTCATTGGTCTTCTCATCTCTGCTTTTCTCTGTCACCAGTCTCTTCTTTCTCCAGTGTTATGGAAAGAGTCTCATACTCAAGAGTCATTTTGCCCTTCTCTTAATGATCAGGTGTTTGTTAATGTTAGTATTTTTGTGAGCCAGAGTTCTAAATCATGGCTTTTACATACCTTCCTTCATCACATGTTCCTGGTTGACCACATGGCTCCTCGCAGATATTCATCTCTGCTCAGAGTTATAAGATCAAGACAAGAAGCCAGGTGCCTATCTTCACCTCAAAGCATTTTTCTTCCTTCCATGGAACTCGTTTCCTCCTCCGCTTCTCTTGCCTTTGCCTCTTCCACTGTAAGACTCTGTTGGTCTCTTCCAGACCCTCTGAGGTCCCTGGACTTAATCTCACAACCTTGTTGTGTCTGCGACCATTCCTGGGTTAAAATCCAGAGTTTCACCTTCTGGACCAGCTCTGGATGGGATGAAGTGTCTGTGCCTCTGTTTTTCTTTCTGTGAACAGGAATAATACATAGTTTGAGGACCCGTGTACCACCTGCACTCTCTGCTCCTCCCACCTCTACTTCTGTGCCTCTGTCATCTTGAATCAGGCTTCCTCTTCCACCTGGACCCAGGGGGTAGCTTCTCCATGGTCTCCTGTCTCTCACTGCTGCTTGTCTCCTGTTCCCCCATGTACACTATTCCTTATCCGATAAAGTTCTGAGGTAATAGGCGAAAGAGTGTGGTAAAAAAGAATCGTATATAAAAGCCAGGGATAAAGTTCCTGGTCAACATAAAGAGCTTCCCTCTGGGTTGTGCAGCCTCCATGGTGTTAACATTAATGACTTCTCACCGCCCAGAGTCAGCTGCTTGAGATGGCAGGCACGTGGCATAACCATGGGCATTTCTACTTGCTTGCAGGAACTGAAGCTCTCTTCCCACGAAGAGGCCTTGTCCTTTGTGTCCCTGGTGGATGGCTACTTCCGGCTCACGGCAGATGCCCATCACTACCTCTGCACTGACGTGGCTCCCCCATTGATTGTCCACAACATACAGAATGGCTGTCATGGTCCAATCTGGTTGGTGTGATAACAGTTGCTTTGGGTGTGGGAAAAAAAAGAACAAACCAAAGAGATGGGGAGTGGGGCCTTCTTGGGCATGGGTGTCCTTGGGCGTTTAGGCTGAGTACCTCCTTGGTGTTCTTGTCCATCCCTGCTGTCCTGGCGAGGCCTTCCTGTCACCTCTTCTCCGTTACTTGGGTGTCCTCGTAGTTGAACCCCTCACCTCTCCACAGCTGACTGAGAAATGCTACACTTCCTAATTCCTTGCTGTGCCAAGTGCTCTGGGTAATTCAAAAAGGGTATTACATGGCTCCCAACAGCAGATGGTGCAGAAACAGACTTCCGAGTGGGTTTGTGCTCCAGTGCCATATTTGCAGTGATGGTAACCAAGCCTTAGAGCTGCAGGAGACTTTTCCAGGTGTCTCATTCCGCCTGCATCTCAGATACCTCCAGTGCTGGGGCCTTAGTACTTCTGGAGGCAGCGAGACGCTTGCAGCCCTGACAGTTGCAGGCTTGCCCGCCTTTCTGGTAGGGAGGTGAGGTCTGTTTCCCTGTAGGTTTCGTCTGCTCCTCTGAGTTCTGATGTTTGAAGCAACAGGAATTCAGTTTGCTTTATCTTATTTATGACCATCCTTCAGGCAAAGGAATACAGCTGCTATATTTCTTCTGAGTCTCTCTTCCAGACCTCAGTGCATCTTCGGAAGCTTCTCTTCAGCCACCTTCACACGAAGTGGTCCCCACCTTCTTCCCCAGCTCAGGGGCCTTGTAGACTGGCAGTTTGTCAGTGCTGTGGTCCTGGCCTGGAGAGGCTCACACAAAGACAGAGAACTGGACCATGAGGGCTAAGCCTTTTCATAAAGCATTGCCCTCAGATGTCCCAGATCTGGTTGGAAGTCAGGGCTCTGGCACCTGCTTCTCCCCTTAGACTTGAAAGCCTTCCCTCACAAGGCCACCTTCAGGGTCACTCACATACTGCCTTACTGGTGAAGTCTTCCCCACCACCTTATATAAAATAACAGCACCTCGTCTTTCTCTGTGTCCCATGCTCCCTGATTCCTTCACTCTGTTTTACTTGTCTTCAGTGGCGTTTATTACCTCCTGGCATACTAAGTTTATGTACTTTGTTCCTGTCTACATGCCCTCACTGCCCAACGACCGTGGAGCTGTTGGTGTTGGCCTTTCTAACGCATGTTGACCACATAACCCTCTCTTACCAGCACTCAGTGAGCAGAACTCACTGGGTGTAGTGTCATGTGAGGATTTAGTTAGCAGCTGTCTGCTCAGTGCCCTCTGTGGTGTGCCGGACTCCTCAGGGGCATGGGAGTGCAGGACAGGCATCCTTTCTGCTCGTAGTTGAACCCCTCACCTCTCCACAGCTGACTGAGAAATGGGTGCCAATTCGGTTAAAAGGGTATTACATGGCTCCCAACAGCAGATGGTGCAGAAACAGACTTCCGAGTGGGTTTGTGCCAGTGCCATATTTGCAGTGATGGTAACCAAGCCTTAGAGCTGCAGGAGACTTTTCCAGGTGTCTCATTCCGCCTGCATCTCAGATACCTCCAGTGCTGGGGCCTTAGTACTTCTGGAGGCAGCGAGACGCTTGCAGCCCTGACAGTTGCAGGCTTGCCCGCCTTTCTGGTAGGGAGGTGAGGTCTGTTTCCCTGTAGGTTTCGTCTGCTCCTCTGAGTTCTGATGTTTGAAGCAACAGGAATTCAGTTTGCTTTATCTTATTTATGACCATCCTTCAGGCAAAGGAATACAGCTGCTATATTTCTTCTGAGTCTCTCTTCCAGACCTCAGTGCATCTTCGGAAGCTTCTCTTCAGCCACCTTCACACGAAGTGGTCCCCACCTTCTTCCCCAGCTCAGGGGCCTTGTAGACTGGCAGTTTGTCAGTGCTGTGGTCCTGGCCTGGAGAGGCTCACACAAAGACAGAGAACTGGACCATGAGGGCTAAGCCTTTTCATAAAGCATTGCCCTCAGATGTCCCAGATCTGGTTGGAAGTCAGGGCTCTGGCACCTGCTTCTCCCCTTAGACTTGAAAGCCTTCCCTCACAAGGCCACCTTCAGGGTCACTCACATACTGCCTTACTGGTGAAGTCTTCCCCACCACCTTATATAAAATAACAGCACCTCGTCTTTCTCTGTGTCCCATGCTCCCTGATTCCTTCACTCTGTTTTACTTGTCTTCAGTGGCGTTTATTACCTCCTGGCATACTAAGTTTATGTACTTTGTTCCTGTCTACATGCCCTCACTGCCCAACGACCGTGGAGCTGTTGGTGTTGGCCTTTCTAACGCATGTTGACCACATAACCCTCTCTTACCAGCACTCAGTGAGCAGAACTCACTGGGTGTAGTGAATTCATGTGAGGATTTAGTTAGCAGCTGTCTGCTCAGTGCCCTCTGTGGTGTGCCGGACTCCTCAGTCCTGGGGACATGGGAGTGCAGGACAGGCATCCTTTCTGCTCACAGCTTTCCAGTTCTCATTGATTTCTTTCTTCAGTGTTCATTCCTCAATTATTTACTTATTTAATGAGAGCTGCTGTGAGCCAGCCATGCCCTGGTTATTGGGAACACAGCAGTAAGCAGAACAACCCCCATTTCACACTATCCTGAGGTTCATGCTCTAGCCTTGCAGCCTGGGATGTTGAGGGGTAGGACCCCTACTGTTGCATGGGGGCAGCTCCATGTCCCAGCCTTCAGGGAGCTCTAGCTAGAGAGAAGACGAAATGTGGGGGTATTGGGAACAGGCGGACTCGAGTCTGGAGTATCAGGCTGAGCCCCCTTCTTGACCTTGGAGACCTGCTCTTTTCTAAGACGCAGAATTTTAGCCTGCCTCGTGTCTCATACAGGAGAGGGCTTTAGGACCCAGGACAGGTAATATGAGGAATGGCAGACTTGAGGCAGCTCAGGGACACCCCGTGGGGTTTGGAGTGCTTTTGTTTGGTGTGAGCTCTGTCTCTCTGCCTCTCTCTCCTCTAGCACAGAATATGCCATCAATAAGCTGCGGCAAGAAGGCGGTGAGGAGGGAATGTATGTGCTGCGGTGGAGCTGCACCGACTTTGACAACATCCTCATGACCGTCACCTGCTTCGAAAAATCTGAGGTCAGTCAGGACCCTGACTGGGGCCAAGCCCTGTGGCCACTGGTGCAGGCTTGTCCAGGAGCTCCCGCAGTGAGGACCTTCCTTGAGGGTTAGGTTTTTCTAAGAGAAACCTTGTTAGTTCTGACAGGGGCCACCTGCGCTTTCAGGCCGTGGACCCTTTTTCTTCGTGGGCCTATCTTGTCCCTTCACGGGGCCCACGGCAGGGTTCTCTGTGCTCTGGAAGGTGGAATGTGACCAGAAAACCAGCTCACACAAAACACTCAGTGGCTTAAAGTGGTTTATGTTCCACTCAGTGCCAACACCATCACAGACCCAGAGCTGTGTCTGTCTGTGGCATTCACTGGTACAAACCAGTGCCAATACAGGCCTACTGGCAACCTGGCCTAACAGTTTTCCCCAGATGGTAGCTGCAGGCATCTTACCAGGCAGATTGCTGTCCTGCATTTTAACAAGGTGTCTGTTAGTGACTCTGGTGTGGTTGGAAGCTGGGAATGATGTGAGAGAAATCTTAAGATTTTGGCTCAGGTAGAAGCCAAATTCCTGACTTGGCTTTGCTAAATCACTGTGCTTAGTTATTCATGTAACTTTTTTTAAATACAAAAAATGGATTATTTTAGAGCAATGCGGAAACCCTATACTATCTTATGTAAAAGAGGTAACTACTGTCGATGCGCTGTGAGACTTAGGGATTGTACATGGGGGCTATACGACGGCCTAGAGCTAGGATTGGGGGGAAATGGGATATATGTATGACTAACCTGGAATTACACATATCTGTAAACAACAAAACTCTGTAAAATCAAAAAAGCAAAATAAAAAAAACCTCGTGATTGTGGGGGAAAAAAAAGGACTGTTTTAAAAGACAGAGTTTTACAGAATTAGTCCAGAAAAATACAGTAGTGTTGATGGGGTTAACCATGAACTGGGCGAACCGAGGTGGGAGGGGGTGGCAAGGGGAAAGTCAGCACATGAGCATACTGAGGCCCCAGATCTGGGAAGGGAAAGTACAGGACGACCCCTGGGGCGGACTCAGGCAGGAGTAGGGAGGAGAAGGCAGAGGGAGCCCAGGGCTGCCACGAGTCCTGGGTGGGGTCTTAAGGGGCCCCTGCTCACTAAGGTGCTCCTGGACAGCCCGGCCTTGGGTGGGGCTGATACGGATGCAGTGGGTACAGTGGTTCAGCACCTGGCAGGCCTGTTGCCTTGGTAGGATCCCTTTTCTTCTGCAGTCAGTCAGTCTTTGGAGGAGGTTTTTTACTTTTACCAGGGATAGGAACACCAGATGGCCCAACTACCTTTAGAGGTGGAATTGACCTCTGCCGTACCCAGAATGTCAGTGATTCGGTAACATAATTTCCTTGGATCAGATTACCTGGGGAAACCAGCAGTCTGAGACAGGATTGCTCCTGCTTTTTGTTTCAGCTTGCCTGACCCTCTGCTAAGTGCTTTACCTGTGTAGTCTCATTTAAGCCTTACTGTAGCTCTCTGAGGTAGGTTGTATTTTCCTCATTGAACAGATTGGAGAAACTGAGGCATGAAGATGTTAAGTAGCTTGTCCTAGTTTACACCCTAAGTAGATCTTTCTGGCCCTCTTTCTCAGCCACTAAAATAGTTTTCTTTGTACGAAAGTTTTCATGAAGGAAAGCTTCTGCCTATACCTCCTCTCTGGGTTACCGTGCAGCCCGGAAACCAGACCAGACAGCTGTCTCCCATCTCCCCAGAGGTTCTTAGAAGAGCTCAGTTTGGGGGAGTTGCTGGATATATTTTGCTGTAGTACTTATTATTTCATGCATAATAATATTTGCTGACCTTTATAAAGAGCTTACTAATTTTTTTACATGCAGCTTAACCGCAGCCATAGCCACGATGCTGAGGTTGGTGTTCTCATGGAGTTCATCTTGAGTACCAAAATGTGATACTCTTGCAGAAATCACTGCTGTGTGAGGCTGTCTCCCTGGTGTTATAAATAACTCCCATTTATCAGCACCTTCTCCTGGATCTCCTTTATTAGTTATTATTTCATTTACATATTAAGCTTTTTAATTTCTAAATAACTTTAGATTTACAGAAGTGTTATGGCGATAGTGTGGAGTTTCTGTCTGCCTTCCCTCTGGCTTCTCCTGTTGTTAACATCGTACATACCCACGGAAGATTTGCCTGGCCCATTTAAAAACAAATTCTTTCTGATTATCTTCCTAAATGGCAGGTTCTGGGTATCCAGAAACAGTTCAAGAACTTTCAGATCGAGGTGCAGAAGGGCCGCTACAGCCTGCATGGCTCAGACCGCAGCTTCCCGAGCCTTGGGGACCTCATGAGCCACCTGAAGAAGCAGATCCTGCGAACGGACAACATCAGCTTTGTGCTGAAGCGCTGCTGCCAGCCCAAGCCCCGAGGTTAGTGTCTCCAAGCCAGAGAGACAGGCTGCATCCACTCGTGATGCTCCAAGACCCAGACCAACCAAAAGGTGCTGGGCGCTTTGAAGAAAAAGGTCCTTCCCCCACAGGTTCTGGGTGTTTCTCACTGAGTTTTGTTACAAGTCTGACCTTGGCTCAGATCCCATTCCACATTTATCAGGAATTTTGTATAAAAAAGACATGCACCTTTTCTCAGTGTCTCAATTAAGGACAGAAAGAGGCATGTTTAGGATTAGTGAACAAAAATTTCTTTCTTCCTTTTATTTATTTATTTATTTTTAAAAAAAGTTTTGTTTATTTATTATTGGTGGGGGTGGGGTGGGGAGGGAGGGGAGCAGGCGGGCCACGTCTATTGGTTTTTCATTTATCTATTTTCATCCATCTTTGTTCTTTGGCCCGTGTGGGCCTCCCATCACGGTGGCCTCTGTTGTCGCAGAGCACCGGCTCTGGGCGCATGTGCTTCAGAGCTCTGGCTCGGTAATTGGACACATCGGTCCAGCCACTCCGCAGCACATGGGATCTTCCTAGGCCAGGGATCGAACTGGCGCCCCTTGCACTGCAAGGCGGTGTCCTTACCCACTGGACCACCAGGGAAACCCTCTTTCTTCCTTTTAGTAAATTGTCCTGAGAGTTCCCCTGTCAGTGGTTTGTCTGTCTCTCTGAGACATGGTCCTGGCACATCTTCTGTGGGCTGAGGACTATGTTAGAGGCACATGTACGTGACTCCGTCCCGTGCCCCAGGGGATTCCAGCCCAATACGAAAAAAGGTACAAGTAAATGAGGCCAGTGCAGCGTGTGACATTCAGCATAATACACACACACTTTAAACCCTGGGATTGCAGAGGAGGAGGTGATGGTCAAGATTCCTGAGTCAGGTGTGGAAGGCTACACAGAGGAGTGGGTCTTGAGCCAAGTGTTGGGCCGCGAGCAGTGTTGCCTCTTAGCTAAGGGAATTCCCAGCACGCATATACAGGCCAAAGCAGAAGGAAGAGAGACAAGAGACTGCAGAAAGGTTCTAGAGGGCTAGTGTGTTCAGTGAAGTCAGAGAGACAGGCTGCATCCACTGTGATGCTCCAAGACCCAGACCAACCAAAAGGTGCTGGGCGCTTTGAAGAAAAAGGTCCTTCCCCCACAGGTTCTGGGTGTTTCTCACTGAGTTTTGTTACAAGTCTGACCTTGGCTCAGATCCCATTCCACATTTATCAGGAATTTTGTATAAAAAAGACATGCACCTTTTCTCAGTGTCTCAATTAAGGACAGAAAGAGGCATGTTTAGGATTAGTGAACAAAAATTTCTTTCTTCCTTTTATTTATTTATTTATTTTTAAAAAAAGTTTTGTTTATTTATTATTGGTGGGGGTGGGGTGGGGAGGGAGGGGAGCAGGCGGGCCACGTCTATTGGTTTTTCATTTATCTATTTTCATCCATCTTTGTTCTTTGGCCCGTGTGGGCCTCCCATCACGGTGGCCTCTGTTGTCGCAGAGCACCGGCTCTGGGCGCATGTGCTTCAGAGCTCTGGCTCGGTAATTGGACACATCGGTCCAGCCACTCCGCAGCACATGGGATCTTCCTAGGCCAGGGATCGAACTGGCGCCCCTTGCACTGCAAGGCGGTGTCCTTACCCACTGGACCACCAGGGAAACCCTCTTTCTTCCTTTTAGTAAATTGTCCTGAGAGTTCCCCTGTCAGTGGTTTGTCTGTCTCTCTGAGACATGGTCCTGGCACATCTTCTGTGGGCTGAGGACTATGTTAGAGGCACATGTACGTGACTCCGTCCCGTGCCCCAGGGGATTCCAGCCCAATACGAAAAAAGGTACAAGTAAATGAGGCCAGTGCAGCGTGTGACATTCAGCATAATACACACACACTTTAAACCCTGGGATTGCAGAGGAGGAGGTGATGGTCAAGATTCCTGAGTCAGGTGTGGAAGGCTACACAGAGGAGTGGGTCTTGAGCCAAGTGTTGGGCCGCGAGCAGTGTTGCCTCTTAGCTAAGGGAATTCCCAGCACGCATATACAGGCCAAAGCAGAAGGAAGAGAGACAAGAGACTGCAGAAAGGTTCTAGAGGGCTAGTGTGTTCAGTGAAGTCAGAGGACGGGAAAGGGGAGACGGAGAGCAGAGAGACTTGGGATCGTGAGAGACCTCGGTTGATGCACCTTGGAACTGGGACTTTATTGTGCAGGTAACTAAACAGCCATGGGGGAATTATGGAGTGAAATGGATAGGAGAAATGAGGAACTTGGCTGCTTTTTTATTATGATTAATTTTTATTGTAGTATATTTGTTTTACAGTGTGTGTTAGCTTCTCTTGCATAGCGAAATCAGTCAGCCATATATAAACATATACATATATTCCCTTGCTCTTTTTTTTTAATTGAAGCATTATTGATTTACAATGTTGTGTTTCTGATGTACAGCAAAGTGATTCACATATATGTATATTTTTTCAGATTCTTCTCCATTATAGTTTATTATAAGTTATTTAATATAGTTCCATACATTAGGACTTTGTTGTTTATCTATTATAATATATAGTAGTTTGTAATTCCAAATTCCTGATTTATTCTGATGCACACTCCATTTCTTTTTTGATAACTTACCATTTTGGTAAGTTTGTTTTTTATGTTTGTGAATCTTTTTCTGTTTTAGAAATAAGTTCATTTGTGTATCTTTTTTTTTTTTTTTTTTAAGGTTTCATACGTAAAGGTTTTCCTTATAAGGTTTTTTTAAGGTTGCATATGTAAGTGATCATATGATTTTTGTCTTTCTCTGTTTGTCTTATTTTACTTAGTCTGATAAACTCTAGGTCCATCCACATTGCTGCAAATGACATTATTTCATACTTTCTATGAAAAAAGTAGAATTGAGTAATATTCCATTATATGTATATGTGTTTATCATACATTTGCATATATATATATATATACACATATATATATACACACACATATATATCTCACATCTGCTTTATCCATTTATCTGTCAGCAGACATTTAGGTTGTTTCTGTATCTTACTGAGATGCGGTCCCTCGATACCCATTTGGTAAGAATGCTTTTCATGAATGGATGTTGAATTTTTTTTTTAATTTTATTTTTGTTTTACTTTTTACTTTTACAGTTTTGTTGTTTACAGATATGTATAATCCCAGATTAGTCATATGTATATCCCTGGCCTCCTCCCTCCTCCACACCCCTCCCAGTCATCTCCATCCCATACCTCCAGGCCATCGCACAGCACCCCTGCAGGATCCCCTTTTAGTCACAGCACAATGACAATAGCTATCTTTTTCACATATGATACTATAGGTTTCCATGTTACTCCCTCTATGCCTCCTACCCACTATTCATTCCCCACAATGTCCATATGTCTGTTTTTCCATCGCTTCACTACATGTGTTGTTATTACCATCTTGCTAGATTCCATATATATGTGTTATACTGTATTTGTTCTTCTCTTTTTGACTTACTTCACTTTTTATAATAGGTTCTCGATCCAGCCACCTCATTAGGACTGATTCTTACGCCTTTCTTTTTACAGCTGGGAAGTACTCCATTGTATATATGTACCAGAGGTTTTTTTATCCATTCATTTGTCGATGGACATCTAGGTTGCTTCCGTATTCTAGTTATTGTATAGAGTGCTACAATGAACATTGGAGTACAGGTGCCTCTTTCAGTTTTGATTTTATCAGGACATAAGCCTAATAGTGGTATTTCTGGGTCATATGGTGCTTCTGTTTTTAGTTTTTTAAGGAATCGCTGTACTGTCTTCCATAGCGGCTGTATCAATTTACATTCCCACCAGCAATGCAAGAGGGTTCCCTTTTCTGCGCACCCTCTCCAGCATTTATCGTCTGTAGATTTTTTTGATGATGGCCAGTCTGACTGGTGTGAGGTGATATCTCATTGTAGTTTTGATTTGCATTTCTCTCATTATAAGTGAGGTTGAGCATCGTTTCATGTGTTTTTTGGCCATCTTTATGTCCTCTATGGAGAGATGTCTCTTTAGGTCTTTTTCCCAGTTTTTGATTGGCTTGTTCATTTTTCCTCTGTTGAGTTGTCTGAGTTTTGCTTGTATGTTTTGGAAATTAATTATTTGTCGGTTGTTTCATTCGCTATGATTTTCTCCCATTCTGTGGGTTGTCTGTTCACCATTTTTGTTTTCTTTTGCTGTGCAAGACTTTTAAGTTTCATTAGGTCCCACATGGTAATTTTTGGTTTTTAGTTCTGCTGTTCTAGTAGGCGGGTCATAGAAGATCTTGCTTTGATTCATGTCCTTGAGTGTTTTGCCTGTATTTGATTTCTGATCTTACATTTAGGTCTCTAATCCATCTTGAGTTTATCTTTATGTATGGTGTCAGGGAATGTGCCAAATTCATTTTTTTGCATGTAGCTTTCCAATTTTCCCAGCACTATTTGTTGAAGAGGCTGTCTTTGTTGCATTTTATAGTTTCACCTCCTTTGTCACAAATAGGGTACCCATATGTACATGGGTTTATCTGTGGGTTCACTATCTTGTTCCATTGGTCTATATTTCTGTTTTTGTGCCAGTACCATATTATCTCGGTGACTGTTGCTTTGTAGTATAATCTGAAGTTAGCGAGGCTGATCCTCCCGCTCCATTTTTCTTTCTCAGGACTGTTTTGGCTCTTCGGGGTTTTTTGTGTTTCTGTTAGAACTGTGTTATTCTTTGGTCTAGTTCTGTGAAGAATGTTATTGGTAATTTGATAGGACTCACATTGAATCTGTAGATGATATTTGGTAGTATGGTGCTTCTGTTTTTAGTTTTTTAAGGAATCACTGTACTGTCTTCCATAGCGGCTGTATCAATTTACATTCCCACCAGCAATGCAAGAGGGTTCCCTTTTCTGCGCACCCTCTCCAGCATTTATCGTCTGTAGATTTTTTTGATGATGGCCAGTCTGACTGGTGTGAGGTGATATCTCATTGTAGTTTTGATTTGCATTTCTCTCATTATAAGTGAGGTTGAGCATCGTTTCATGTGTTTTTTGGCCATCTTTATGTCCTCTATGGAGAGATGTCTCTTTAGGTCTTTTTCCCAGTTTTTGATTGGCTTGTTCATTTTTCCTCTGTTGAGTTGTCTGAGTTTTGCTTGTATGTTTTGGAAATTAATTATTTGTCGGTTGTTTCATTCGCTATGATTTTCTCCCATTCTGTGGGTTGTCTGTTCACCATTTTTGTTTTCTTTTGCTGTGCAAGACTTTTAAGTTTCATTAGGTCCCACATGGTAATTTTTGGTTTTTAGTTCTGCTGTTCTAGTAGGCGGGTCATAGAAGATCTTGCTTTGATTCATGTCCTTGAGTGTTTTGCCTGTATTTGATTTCTGATCTTACATTTAGGTCTCTAATCCATCTTGAGTTTATCTTTATGTATGGTGTCAGGGAATGTGCCAAATTCATTTTTTTGCATGTAGCTTTCCAATTTTCCCAGCACTATTTGTTGAAGAGGCTGTCTTTGTTGCATTTTATAGTTTCACCTCCTTTGTCACAAATAGGGTACCCATATGTACATGGGTTTATCTGTGGGTTCACTATCTTGTTCCATTGGTCTATATTTCTGTTTTTGTGCCAGTACCATATTATCTCGGTGACTGTTGCTTTGTAGTATAATCTGAAGTTAGCGAGGCTGATCCTCCCGCTCCATTTTTCTTTCTCAGGACTGTTTTGGCTCTTCGGGGTTTTTTGTGTTTCTGTTAGAACTGTGTTATTCTTTGGTCTAGTTCTGTGAAGAATGTTATTGGTAATTTGATAGGACTCACATTGAATCTGTAGATGATATTTGGTAGTATGGTCATTTTCACAGTATTGATTCTGGATGTTGAATTTTATCACATGCTTTTTATGCTCTGCTGAGATGATCATGTGGTTTTTTCTTTTTCTTTGGTTGATGTGGTATATCACATAGATGTGTTTGTTGAACCATTCTTGTAACCCTGGGATGAATCCAACTGAATGATGGTGTATGGTCCTTTTTATGTGTTGCTGGATTATGTTTGCTAATATTTTGTTGAAGAGTTTTGCATTTATATTCATTGGAGATACTGGTCTATAAATTTCTTTCTTGCAATTGTCTTTGGTTTTAGTATCAGGATGTTGGTGGGCTTTATAAAATGACTTTGGGAGCGTTCCTTCCTCTTGAGTCTTTCGGAAGAGTTTGAGAAGGATTGGTGAAAGTTTTTCTTGGTATGTTTGGTAGGATTCCCCAGTGATTGCCATTTTTAAACTTCATCGACAGTATCACTGATGTCCTGCTGGTGGACTCATCACCTCTTAATGAAAGAGCTGGAAGGACATGTAGGGGCACTTGATCAGCGTCCTGTCTCACAGAAGAGAAAGCTGAGATCTGGAGGTGGAAAGTGGTTCTCATTGCAGGCCAGAGTCAAAGGGGCTTTGAGTGCCAGGTCTACCCCTCAGTGCCAGATCCCTTGAGGACTGTTTATTTTGATGTTTCTCTGCTACAAGGTACTGCCCTGCCTGTGTCAGATCCCGCCCTTAGGGGGAGTCAGGCCTCAAGGAAAGGGCAACATAAGTGCTCCCGAGGCCCCAGTGAGTGTGGTTGAAGACAGTGAGTCCACCTTTTAACGGAATGCTTCTGTGAGTCTTTACGTTCCGGATGGGCAGTGGAATGAACACCAGTGCACAAGGGGGCCTGAGTGCTTGATGTCTGAATCGCTTTTTGGTCTCCAGCAAGGCACTGTTATCAAAGTTGGTGAAAGAGGAAGGACTTGTGTTCTTGTTGATCAGATAGGGTTTCCTGCCAGCCTTGGGGAGTAACTTGCAGCCTTTGTTTTTGTGCTGAAGATACTCTGCAAAGGTAAAAGCACATCTGCCACTTGTCTGTGAGACCTCAGAGTGAGCTAAAACCTTAGAGCCCAGCAACCCTGTTCACTCACATAAGCTCTCCTTCCAGCTATTAGAGGCAGTCATCACTTTCCTAGGGGTTAGTGGGTTCTGGTTGAGGCTAAGGCTGAGGCAGTGGAGAATGGTGGCCCTGGGAAGCGAGATGGCGGCTGCAGGCCGGAGACAAGGATGTGACTTCTCTGCTGGAATTAGCGAGGGAGGTTTCTGGTGTAGATGTCACCCTCACTGGAGACCAGTGACTGTGGTGGGAGAAGCTTGGGAACGGGACTGAACCTTTCTCACGGCTTCTGTTGAGGCTCTTGGAATGCTGCACTGAACATATGTGTTCAGTGGTTGTCTCTCCACTTGATTATAACTCTTAAGATAGGATCTGAGTCTCCCCACAATGGTTCATGGGAGGTGCAGTGCCCAGCACAGAATGGACACTCACTAATGTCTGTCGTGTGGATAGTTACAGCAGGAACTCTCACATCGGCGTGTACCTTCTATACCAGTCCCAAGCAGTTTATGTGCATATTTGCATTTTTAAAAATCTACATGATAACTCTTTGTAGCTATTATAAAGATGAGAAAATTGAGGATCAGAGATATTCGCTGACTTGGTGAAAACCTCACAGCTGGTACTATTACTAGTAGTTGCACTGAAAGTAGCAGTTTAAAAAAAAAAGGGAAAAGAAGAGTAGCAGTAAATAATAATGATGATGATAATGGCTACTATCATGTGAGTAATTCTTAAGTTTGCCAGGCACTGTTTGAGGTTCTTTCATGGTGTGAGTTATTTAATCTTCATAATAATCCATAGTATGTTGTTATCCATTATACTTGCCCTAGATCACTTAGGTAGGTAGAGCAGTCGTGGGAATCTGAACTCACGTCTTCCAACCCCAGCCACAGTGATGTTTCCCTGCATCACACTTTGTGCAGCGTTACAAGTACAGTCACCAGCCCAAGACTCGAGTGGGGGTCAGTTCTGACTCTGGGGTGGGGTGCTGTGTAGAGGAGACTGAGACTGAGTGGTATGCGGGTGGCTTTTCCTCGTAGGCCCTCAGAAGCCTCTGTCTTTCCCCTGCCACCTGCAAATTAGAGAAGTGGCAGAATTGTGAAAACTAAAGAGAGTGTCATTTTGGGTTTTTCGGTGCCTCACCCCTTCTGAGCACAAGCTTCCGATGGCCAGACCCAGCCTGGGTTTCACCCTTAAATACAACCAAGAAACTTTTCATGGCATAAATAAAACCAGGTGGCCACTCCGAGTGAGTGTGATTGTCAAGAAAGTCTACTTCTCTTGTGCATGGCCCAGCCCCGCTGCCCCTGTCCACCAATTCTGAGGGTGACCACATGAAGAAAGAGCTGGGGACCTACTGACCAGTCGTCACTGTTCCTCTCATGTTCTCATCTGTGAAGTCAGTTTCAGCATGTGGAGCTTGATTTCAACACGATTCAGCTCTGACACTGAGGACTTAGCAGATTATTGCCAAAGCTGCAGGAACCAGGTGGTGGAGGTGCTGACAGATGGGACACTGGTCACAGTCACAGGGGCTGCCAGTTACGGGGCAGTCACCTCCTACCAGGTGTTGACCCTTCATGTGCGTCATCTCGTGTATCCTTCACAGCAGCCCACTGAGGAGCATGGCTGGGTCCCCCATGTTTTAGTAAGGAGATAGGTTCACGGTGGTCTGACAGCTTTTCCCACTCGCACAGTTGACACTAGTGCCATGTTCTCTGAAGTCGTCATGCAGATAACCAGTCAACAAATGGCCCCTGTTACCATTCTCTTCTCTGATTTCCTCAATGACTCTGCTGCCCAAACCCTTCCTTGGGGCACCATTCAGGTGGCCCTTCATGTCTCTTCTCCTGAGTTGTCTGCTTGAACCTGATTTGTCCCAGGTAGCAGGGTAGAATCAGGATAACAGAATGGAGGAGAAGAGACTGAAAAGGGAATACCCAGGGTATGATATCAGGGGAGCCTGTGTCTGAACCAGCTTTTTTAGCACCCAAACATGTACCCCTTACCACTAGGGCCAGGTGTGTTGTGGAGGCAAGAGACTGGAACCAGCCCTGAATGCAGGATGAACCTAGAGCCTAACCTTGTATGTATGTTAGTTGTTTAGTTGTGTCTGACTCTTTGTGACTCCATAGACTGTAACCTGCCAGGCTCCTCTGTCCATGGAATTCTCCAGGCAAGAATACTAGAGTGGGTTGTCATTTCCTTCTCCAGAGGACCTTCCTGACCCAGGGATTGAACCCAGGTCTCCTGTACTGCAGGCAGATTCCTTACCAGCTGACCTACAGGAAAGTCCCTTGGACAAATGGTTTAATGGCTCTGAATATGATTTCTGATCTATAAAGGGGATAAGAATATTATATATCTCATAGAATTGTCTTTAAGGACAGAGGAGCTAATGTGTATAATGTTCTTTAGGACAGTGGCTGGCACAGAGAAGGCAGTCAGAAAGTGTGAGCTGAAAAACAAAACAAATCCTGCCTGGCAGGGAAGAGAAGATTTGAGTCACTTGGCTCATTGTAAGAACCAGTGCTCAAAGCTAGTGGGTGAATACATAAAAACCTTCAGGGGTTCCTAGAATACTCTCCCTGCTAGTCACATCAGAAGGTGCTTTTTTCCATAACGATAGCCTTAAAGCTCGCAGTGACTCCATGGTGGGATGGTGACTTCCGTAGATTATAAATTCCCACTTAGCCACCTGTGCTGACCCTGGGTTGGCAGATTTCATAGTGGGTTTAGTTTGCTGTTTGAGTGAGTAGAATCTGGGTATGGTCTGCCTGAAATCTGAACACGCAGCCAGCAGGTCACTGAGTGCGTCCTTGTTGTTGGGCGCTGCTGGAGCCGGAGAGCCTTAGGCACGGCCTGCTTTCTGAGTCACCCGCCCTGTTCTTCGCAGAGCTGGGGCTTTTAACCCTCTGATTCTGGTTCCTGTCCCTCCCAGTGTGTGTCCCCCATCCTCAGCTCTCACCCTTCTGCCCACACCCTGATCTCATTCACACAGCTAGCAAGTATTTACCGAGTGCCGACTGTGTACCAGGCTGTGAAGGCAGAGCAGGAAATAAGATAGACATAGGCCCTATCTTCTTGGAGTTTCCGTTCTCATGTTTAGCATTTCCTTTCTTCCCCTGGCTTCTCTTAGCATGACAGATCCTGCTGTGTCAACCCTGGAACACCTGGCCTTAAGGATTTTGACTGATTATTTGATTCATATTGTCTCTGGTATTAGCTTGCTGATGAACTCCTGGAGGGCAGGAATCAAGTACTTAGTAAATATTTGTTGAATGACTGAACCAATAAATGGACATGTACGTGTTCAGCAAGCCTGTGTCCCAGGAGATGTTGGTCAACTGGGACCTTGGCTGCTCTGCTCAGTCTTCTCTCTGTCTCTTTCCATAGAAATCTCCAATCTGCTGGTGGCCACCAAGAAAGCCCAGGAGTGGCAGCCTGTCTACCCCATGAGCCAGCTGAGTTTTGATCGCATCCTCAAGAAAGATATTACACAAGTGAGTTGCTGCTGTCGTTCCTGGGTCCAGCCCTGACCCTGCCGGACAGTGGCTGGCACAGAGAAGGCAGTCAGAAAGTGTGAGCTGAAGACAAAACAAATCCTGCCTGGCAGGGAAGAGAAGATTTGAGTCACTTGGCTCATTGTAAGAACCAGTGCTCAAAGCTAGTGGGTGAATACATAAAAACCTTCAGGGGTTCCTAGAATACTCTCCCTGCTAGTCACATCAGAAGGTGCTTTTTTCCATAACGATAGCCTTAAAGCTCGCAGTGACTCCATGGTGGGATGGTGACTTCCGTAGATTATAAATTCCCACTTAGCCACCTGTGCTGACCCTGGGTTGGCAGATTTCATAGTGGGTTTAGTTTGCTGTTTGAGTGAGTAGAATCTGGGTATGGTCTGCCTGAAATCTGAACACGCAGCCAGCAGGTCACTGAGTGCGTCCTTGTTGTTGGGCGCTGCTGGAGCCGGAGAGCCTTAGGCACGGCCTGCTTTCTGAGTCACCCGCCCTGTTCTTCGCAGAGCTGGGGCTTTTAACCCTCTGATTCTGGTTCCTGTCCCTCCCAGTGTGTGTCCCCCATCCTCAGCTCTCACCCTTCTGCCCACACCCTGATCTCATTCACACAGCTAGCAAGTATTTACCGAGTGCCGACTGTGTACCAGGCTGTGAAGGCAGAGCAGGAAATAAGATAGACATAGGCCCTATCTTCTTGGAGTTTCCGTTCTCATGTTTAGCATTTCCTTTCTTCCCCTGGCTTCTCTTAGCATGACAGATCCTGCTGTGTCAACCCTGGAACACCTGGCCTTAAGGATTTTGACTGATTATTTGATTCATATTGTCTCTGGTATTAGCTTGCTGATGAACTCCTGGAGGGCAGGAATCAAGTACTTAGTAAATATTTGTTGAATGACTGAACCAATAAATGGACATGTACGTGTTCAGCAAGCCTGTGTCCCAGGAGATGTTGGTCAACTGGGACCTTGGCTGCTCTGCTCAGTCTTCTCTCTGTCTCTTTCCATAGAAATCTCCAATCTGCTGGTGGCCACCAAGAAAGCCCAGGAGTGGCAGCCTGTCTACCCCATGAGCCAGCTGAGTTTTGATCGCATCCTCAAGAAAGATATTACACAAGTGAGTTGCTGCTGTCGTTCCTGGGTCCAGCCCTGACCCTGCCTCCCCACAGTGGAGAAGCCCAGGGATCCTGGGGAGAGCAAAGTCAGGTGTGGGGAGACCCGAGTGAACAAGGGGAAGTCCTTTCATAGGTAAAGCAAGTCACCCAGCCTTGCTGGTGCACCCTGGAGACTTTCTCCTGGAAGGAGCTGGGGCAGTCGGGTGTTGAGTGGGTATCTAGGGCTACAGGGACCTTCCATTTCCGGTCCCTGTAGTTGTAGGGACCAACTCTAGAGGCCGTTGGAGAACTTGGTGGGAATGCTGACAGGTCTCCGTAGGGTAGTATGGGCTGATGATCCTCGTGGCCTCAGAACATGCTGTGTGACCAAGCACTTCTGAATTTCAGTCCTGGGCCTTCTGATGGTTCCAGAAGGAGCAAAGCTGAGGGCACACAGAGCACCGTGAAGAGAGCAGGAGAGGCACAGTTTAGACCGGAAGGAGAGCTGTGCTGAGAAACACATCTCTCAGACCTGTGTCCCAGCCTCAGGGGGGCTCGAAGGGCCCAATGTCTGCAGCCTTAGGCAGGCCTGCTTTCCCTCATAGCTGCCGCTGGGCCTTGTAGGGTATGAGGCCCAGGGAGTCCCCACTTTCTGCACGTACTGCTGTATAAGTACTGCGTGCTAACCAGTTGTGCCACTGGAACTCCGAGTCCCCACTTTCCGTTCTGTGCCCACCTCCTCAGCCCCCTCACACAGAGCCACACGCTGGGGTAAGCTAAGCCCAGCATGCCTGCAGCCTGGGAGGGAAGTAATCTTCACAGGCCGTTCGTTGCCCTGGAGAGGTAGTGCCACCTCAGAGGGCTGCAGGGCGAGTTGTGGGCCTACTCACTGAGGACTTGGTGGCAAGGGGTGGGGTTGTTCATTTGCTTTTTGAAGTCAGTCGCTGAAATTGTGGGGCAAGTTTGAGGGAGTGGAAGACCACAGCTGCAGATCCCTTGCTTTCCTGAGGGTGGATCTTACTGTTCTGTCCCTCGAGGGGTATCAGAGCTGTGTCCAGAGATTGGCAGCACCCCAGCCTCTTTTCTTCCTGGAACTTGACATGTACCTGGGGTCTTCCTTCTCTCCTTCCCCTTGAGCCTCTGGGCAGATCCCCATCCTCTAGTGTTCATTTAGCCAACAGTGACTGAGCACTTGCCCGTGCTAGCTGAGCAGGTGCGCAGGCTGGGGGCCAAGGCGAGGGATGGGGGAGGTAGATTCTTGTCTAACTTAAGTGGGTAACTACATGACCAGGAAACAAGTCCTGAGTAGGGAGGTATATGCCAGGATGTGGGACTGTCAGATGACCATGCTGCCTGGCCTTGGGACAGCAGTGGTTTCCTGGGAGACGTGTCAGCAGAGCAGAGCCCCAGAGGACAGACAAGTGCTCGGCAAAGACAGAGTGCAGTGTGGAGGGCGGCCGGGGTGGGGCACACGGGGCCTCTGTGCTGCTGTGGAAGCCTTTCCGCACCGTGTTGTGACTTGGCCCCGGGAATAAGCAACCCTTCTGGGGGAAGAGTAATTATTATGAAAGCATATGGCTTTTACAGGATATTCTGGGAACACAACTTCCCATAACCTTGATGAATCACTTCATGACAGATGCAACTTTAATGAATAGTCACAGGACCTTGCCAGGATACAGTACAGGGCAGATGTCCCGCCATTCTGCCATGACAGATGACAACGGGGGGCATTTGTTCAAATTAATATACCCAATTAACCATTGTGTACATTCTTAAGAGAGACAGAAATCTGCCTGGGGAGTCGGTCACAAAGCATTTTCTGCATTTATAGGAGAGCCTACGATAATGTGTATCAGTAGAATGATAGAACTCCCAGTTACAAGTTTTGTGGGGTTAGTGTTAATAGCCTGATGATGCCTGAGTTTCATGAATCATATTTTGATTCACTGTAAATATTAACAATATTTAAATCAGAATTATTAAAGCTTACGCTGGAAGAGCCTTAAAAACAGATCATTGTATGTCTGGGGGCCTGGAGCAGATGATCTCATTAGTTCCCATGCTGCTCATGTGGTTTTATTACCTGTTTTCATATGTGGAAATGGAGGCCTGTCCCTGCAGTGTCTGCCTCTGCACATCAGTCACCTTCCTCTAGGGATTTCTAGAGCATGTGTACGTGTAACTTGCATCACTAACTTGAAAGCATGCACACATACACCCATGCATCAGACAGATGGATAGAAAATAAATAGTTGAGATGCAAGGGTGTGCTCAGACAAAACACCGTGGCCCAGTGGATTGACTTCTACCCACTACTTGCCAGGAGCTCTTCTCCCTAATTCTTCATTTGATAATTAACACCAACCCTAGGAGACAAACTGTTAACCCAGTTACAGAAAATGGTGAAGACTGAGTGTGATGAAAGTCAGTCTCCCAGAGGCCACCAAGCAGTAGGGCCGAGACTCCCAAACCTGTTCTGTTCCCCAGCCTGTGGGTGGACGAGCCTCCTTCAGGGTCCTGAGTCTGCTCTGGAGGCCCAGGGAGGGGCGCGTGTTGGCGGCTGTCGATGGACTGTTGGAAATTGTGTGAGAAGTCATGGTGCATATTTTGGCCCCAGGCTGTTCCTGGAGGGAGAAAGTGGGTTGCTGTTCAGAGAATAAGAGAACTGTTTCCTGGGCCCAGGGAGTGTCACCGCTGTGCTGGGCCAAGTAGTTTTTTGTCTGCTCTGGAGGCCCAAGCCCCAGAGAGGCGTGAGCTGCTGGGGCCCCTTTACTGTTGCCCTAACCGAGCAGTGTTGTGTGCCCCCCGGAGCACCCAGGCCTGAACTCTGGCATCACTGCAGCCCCGGGGGAGGTCACCTTAACCCCCTGCTTCCTCCATCAGGGCGAGCACCTTGGGAGAGGCACGCGGACACACATCTACTCTGGGACCTTCTCGGATTACAAGGATGACGAAGGAACTTCCGAAGAGAAGAAAATAAAAGTGATCCTGAAGGTCTTAGACCCCAGCCACAGGGACATTTCTCTGGCAAGTGTCGTTCTCATCGCCTCACCCTCTCCCCACCCCCATCTCGAGCCAGTAGAGCCCAGTGGGCCGAGTGGAGCCCTGGCCCATTCTGGCCTTGTTTTCTCGTCAAGATTCCTTTCTTCAAATAGAATCTTAGATAAACACCGTATGCGAAACAAGCGAGGGCAGAGTAAAGGTGAAGTGGGTTGAGCGGTACCCCCACCTTAGCCTGTCCCTCCCTGTCTGTCCTGCTCCCTCCTGTTTCCTCCCTCCACGTGGCAGTCGTGGAGCCCTGGACACTAATTGAATGGTTTCAGAGTCCCTGATGCAGTCCAGGCTGTCACTCAGGGTCTGGAAAAGCCAAGCCCAAAGGAGTAAAATGACTCACCCAGGATCCCACACCCTGTTAAGAGTGACAAAGCTCAGTTTTAACAGACATCTGCTGCCTTGGTTTTCCTTTTATTCCAATAAAGTGAAGACTGAGTGTGATGAAAGTCAGTCTCCCAGAGGCCACCAAGCAGTAGGGCCGAGACTCCCAAACCTGTTCTGTTCCCCAGCCTGTGGGTGGACGAGCCTCCTTCAGGGTCCTGAGTCTGCTCTGGAGGCCCAGGGAGGGGCGCGTGTTGGCGGCTGTCGATGGACTGTTGGAAATTGTGTGAGAAGTCATGGTGCATATTTTGGCCCCAGGCTGTTCCTGGAGGGAGAAAGTGGGTTGCTGTTCAGAGAATAAGAGAACTGTTTCCTGGGCCCAGGGAGTGTCACCGCTGTGCTGGGCCAAGTAGTTTTTTGTCTGCTCTGGAGGCCCAAGCCCCAGAGAGGCGTGAGCTGCTGGGGCCCCTTTACTGTTGCCCTAACCGAGCAGTGTTGTGTGCCCCCCGGAGCACCCAGGCCTGAACTCTGGCATCACTGCAGCCCCGGGGGAGGTCACCTTAACCCCCTGCTTCCTCCATCAGGGCGAGCACCTTGGGAGAGGCACGCGGACACACATCTACTCTGGGACCTTCTCGGATTACAAGGATGACGAAGGAACTTCCAAGAGAAGAAAATAAAAGTGATCCTGAAGGTCTTAGACCCCAGCCACAGGGACATTTCTCTGGCAAGTGTCGTTCTCATCGCCTCACCCTCTCCCCACCCCCATCTCGAGCCAGTAGAGCCCAGTGGGCCGAGTGGAGCCCTGGCCCATTCTGGCCTTGTTTTCTCGTCAAGATTCCTTTCTTCAAATAGAATCTTAGATAAACACCGTATGCGAAACAAGCGAGGGCAGAGTAAAGGTGAAGTGGGTTGAGCGGTACCCCCACCTTAGCCTGTCCCTCCCTGTCTGTCCTGCTCCCTCCTGTTTCCTCCCTCCACGTGGCAGTCGTGGAGCCCTGGACACTAATTGAATGGTTTCAGAGTCCCTGATGCAGTCCAGGCTGTCACTCAGGGTCTGGAAAAGCCAAGCCCAAAGGAGTAAAATGACTCACCCAGGATCCCACACCCTGTTAAGAGTGACAAAGCTCAGTTTTAACAGACATCTGCTGCCTTGGTTTTCCTTTTATTCCAATAAAGTGTCAAACGCTGTCACTTCCCAAAGTTTGAAGGAAGAGGAAGGTGGTGGACATGAATGTCCATTTGGAAAGTTGCCCGCTAGCCAGCCTGTCCCATCAGCCCAGGCCTGTGTCCTGTGAGGTTTTCTACCTAGGTCTGTGTCCCAGCCACAGTAGAGGCTCTGCAGTGCCTCTGGGCAGTTGAGACCAAGGCTCAGGACGAGAACAGTGGTGAGCTTTCCTGGGATTCACTGCCTTTCTTCTCAGCAGAGCCCCTTTTGGATCAGACCATGGAGGCTGGCTGTTAACATGTCTTTGTCCTGTTCTCCCACAGGCCTTCTTCGAGGCAGCCAGCATGATGAGACAAGTCTCTCATAAACACATTGTGTACCTCTACGGGGTTTGTGTCCGAGACGTGGAGAGTAAGTATGTCTTTTTGGAAGGGGAGGGTGGCCCTGGCCAGGGAGCATGGCTGCCGTGATGATGACTGGGAGCTGGTGCCCTCTTTCATGATGCCCAGTCTTCTTGCCTTTTTGGAATCAAGGAATTCAAAGCACTGAGCACGTCACTTGCTTAATAGTGGATATAAGACTAAATCTCATTTGTTTTTCATTCATTTCTTGAATGTTTACTTCTGGCGAGCTCTGGGTCCCGAAGCAAGTGGGCTGAAATCATTGCTGAAAGAGGCAGAGTAGAAGGAGCTGGAATGCAGGGCCTGTCTGACTGTGAAGCACTCTGCCATTTGTACTCCCAAGCTGAGTACCAGCCATTCAGCATGGCTCTCATAAGGGAATATGGCAGGCTGCTGTATCAGATGACAGAAGATTGCAGATGTGGCTGTTTCTGTGTTTGTAGATATCATGGTGGAAGAGTTTGTGGAAGGGGGGCCTCTGGATCTCTTCATGCACCGGAAAAGTGATGTCCTCACCACACCCTGGAAGTTCAAAGTTGCCAAACAACTGGCCAGTGCCCTGAGTTACTTGGTAAATATGTTGATGTCTGTGGTGGTCCCCACCAGGGACCAGAATGTCCTAGCTGGGGAGGCAGGAAGGAGGTACTAGTCAAGCAGACCGGAGGGCCTGGGATCTGGGCGTTCACACAGGAGTGCCTGGTGCTTAGTGAAAACCATCATCTTGGGCTGTTCTGTGTGCTTAGGTATGAATATAGCTTAGAGGGCAATTTTATCCCTTCAGAAGACTGACTTCCAAGTTGCATTGTATGATGAGAGTAAAAGTATTACAGTACTTGTTGAATGAGTGAATGAATCTAGTAGGATCAACAGTAGCTCACGTTTATTGAGTGCTTACCATGGTGCAGCTGTTCATGTGATTTTCAGGCCCTAACCACTTTAATTCTCACAAAAGCTTTATGAGGCATGCCCCCCGCTATCCGTGTTTCACCGATGAGGGAAATGGATCAGAAGGATGTCATATAACGGGCCTGAGTCACACAGACCATCAGTGGGAGTGCTAGGCCGCCTGGGTCTGGCTGGGACTGGGACTGGTGGAGCATGGGTCATGACCCGAGCGCTGGAAACAGGAGGGGCTCGGGAAGGAGGGCAGCGCCCCAGCCAGTTTTGTTGAGTCAGCCTTTTCACACTGCAGGAAGATAAAGACCTGGTCCACGGCAACGTGTGCACTAAAAACCTCCTCCTGGCCCGTGAGGGCATCGACAGTGAGTGTGGCCCCTTCATCAAGCTCAGCGACCCTGGCATTCCCATCACTGTGCTGTCCAGGCAAGGTATGTCCTGCTTCCCTCCCGCTTCCTTCCCCCCAGGCAGGTCCAGGCCAGCAAGGAGTGGGGCTGGGCTGGGGTTCTGTCTCCTTTTAGGAAGCACACTTTACAAAAGGGGTCTGGTGCTCCCGCCTAGCCCTGGGGGCGGTGGGGATGGTGAGCGTGGGAGGGTTGGTCCCTGCCCTCAGGGAGCTGACGGTGCAGTAGAAGAAACACAACCAAGGCACGTCCTGTTCTTGCGCTTATTTAAAGTGCTGGGGCAGCACCTTGCTCAGAGGCAGGCCATGGGCCCAGGTGATCGGAGAAGCGTCAAGAAGAATGGGCCCTGGGTCTTCCCATGTTAATTTTGAAGTCCCCTGTAGTGAATGAGCCGTTTGGGGAGATGTCTTAGTGACTACTGAGGCATCTTGTCTTTGAATGAGTTGTCTGAGCTTAAGACTCCCAAGGAGTGGGCAAACCTGGCAGCTGAAACACTGGGCACAGCGACACACAGCTCATGTCCTGCCTGTGGGTCACACACGGGGTCCCAGTGCACCCCCACGCCCGGTGCCTCCCGCCTGCCACGCCACTCTCTTCAACGCTGAGGGTTTTGATCAGTTGTTCAGTTAAGGAATGGACTGAGTTTGGAAGCAAACCAGAATGAAAAACAGACTCCACAAATAAGACCCACATCACCCACTCTTTGTCAGGGGAGCAGGGAGCTTCCTTTGGTACCTGTTTGACACTGTCTGGCCACCATCCACCAGTCCTGAGACAGACTCCGCCCTGAACCTGTCAGGGTCCTGTCCTCAGCAGGGGTCTTGATGTGCAGTCACTGATGACTCCAGAACAAGTAGAAAAGCCTTCGGACACGTCCAGGGGGGCCAGTAAAATGCTCTGGGCATTCAGAGGAGAGAGACAAAATCCCTGGGGTTCAGGGAGGAGGTGGGTTTCATCTGGGCCTTATGAGGTGAGCCTACAGCAAGGTGACGGTAGGCACACAGTCCTAGGGCCCGGCCTGCACTTGTCTGTGTCAGGGGAAAGGTTGTGAGAAGGCAGGAAGAAGGGCCAGTGGACCTGAGCACCAGTGCCCAGCTCAGGAGCAGCCTTCCGCCTCTGCTTTCGTCAGGAGCCGAGAGGCTGCTCCAGGAGGACACTGAGCTGTGGAGCGCCATTTCCGTGGATGTGGCCAGGTTTCTGAGCAGCTCACTGGCCTTGGTCAGTAGCCAGGTATAAAAGATGTGCGAGTTTTGTTCTTTTCCAAGTGAAAAAATTCACATAAAAGAACTATAACACTGGATTGTGCTGAGTACAGGGGACAAGGCGGTGGTTAGCCTGTGCCCACCCTGCATGTATTCACCTTTTCTCCCTGACCTTCTCTGTCTTACCCTTGTCCACATGACCTCCTCCATGTGGGGTGCTTGCCATGTTAATTTTGAAGTCCCCTGTAGTGAATGAGCCGTTTGGGGAGATGTCTTAGTGACTACTGAGGCATCTTGTCTTTGAATGAGTTGTCTGAGCTTAAGACTCCCAAGGAGTGGGCAAACCTGGCAGCTGAAACACTGGGCACAGCGACACACAGCTCATGTCCTGCCTGTGGGTCACACACGGGGTCCCAGTGCACCCCCACGCCCGGTGCCTCCCGCCTGCCACGCCACTCTCTTCAACGCTGAGGGTTTTGATCAGTTGTTCAGTTAAGGAATGGACTGAGTTTGGAAGCAAACCAGAATGAAAAACAGACTCCACAAATAAGACCCACATCACCCACTCTTTGTCAGGGGAGCAGGGAGCTTCCTTTGGTACCTGTTTGACACTGTCTGGCCACCATCCACCAGTCCTGAGACAGACTCCGCCCTGAACCTGTCAGGGTCCTGTCCTCAGCAGGGGTCTTGATGTGCAGTCACTGATGACTCCAGAACAAGTAGAAAAGCCTTCGGACACGTCCAGGGGGGCCAGTAAAATGCTCTGGGCATTCAGAGGAGAGAGACAAAATCCCTGGGGTTCAGGGAGGAGGTGGGTTTCATCTGGGCCTTATGAGGTGAGCCTACAGCAAGGTGACGGTAGGCACACAGTCCTAGGGCCCGGCCTGCACTTGTCTGTGTCAGGGGAAAGGTTGTGAGAAGGCAGGAAGAAGGGCCAGTGGACCTGAGCACCAGTGCCCAGCTCAGGAGCAGCCTTCCGCCTCTGCTTTCGTCAGGAGCCGAGAGGCTGCTCCAGGAGGACACTGAGCTGTGGAGCGCCATTTCCGTGGATGTGGCCAGGTTTCTGAGCAGCTCACTGGCCTTGGTCAGTAGCCAGGTATAAAAGATGTGCGAGTTTTGTTCTTTTCCAAGTGAAAAAAAATTCACATAAAAGAACTATAACACTGGATTGTGCTGAGTACAGGGGGACAAGGCGGTGGTTAGCCTGTGCCCACCCTGCATGTATTCACCTTTTCTCCCTGACCTTCTCTGTCTTACCCCTTTGTCCACATGACCTCCTCCATGTGGGGGTGCTTTGCTGTGTTTGAAGCCAAAGCTTCAGAAGATGGACTGGCTCAACCCTCCTGGGGACTTTGTGTTAAACAGACATATCCGCAGACCCTCGGACGGATGCATCGGAAGGACCAATGCTGAGGGGCCTGGAAAACCACCCCTTTAACAAGCTCCCTGCAGACCTAGTGCAGCCACGGCCCATGTTTGGAAAACACTGCTTGAAGGCAGGTTTCAACCGAAGAAGAAACCATCACATCTGTAGATCTGCTGTGTGGAATTTTTAGCCAGGGCTTTGGGGAGTCATTTTCTTTGTTAACTCCCAGTTCTTGCTGCAACAGCAGAGATGTACTCCCCAGGTAATTACAGACACTGATCTCTGAACACCTCTTGGCTTTACCAGAGTGCATAGAACGAATCCCCTGGATTGCTCCCGAGTGTGTTGAAGACTCCAAGAACCTGAGTGTGGCTGCTGACAAATGGAGCTTTGGGACCACGCTCTGGGAAATATGCTACAACGGCGAGATCCCCTTGAAAGACAAGACGTTGATTGAGGTGAGCAGTTGCTTTCCAGTCGGGAGCTGAGTGAGAGCCCCTTGAACACTCAAGGGCGTCTCGGAGGTTATCAGGAAACCTCATACTGTGGGAGGAGATTGGAACGGATTTGACTCTCCTCCACAGACTTACTAGCTATGTGACCTCGCACATGTTTACTTAGTTTCCCTGGGCCTTGGATTCATCATCTATGAAATGGGGATAAAGAATACCTACTTTGCTGGGTTGTTGTGAAGATTAAGTGAATAATGCATGTGGAGTACCTGGTATACAATACGAGCTCCAGTAGGTCACTCTCGTATCACAAGATCAACACACAGGTGTTTCTTGAGTCCCTCCTGCGTACCAGGCACTGTCCCAGTGAAACAGACACAGCAAGACGGGCCTTGCCTGCCCTTAAGGACCGTAGGTCCTAGGGGGACCTTAGGGCTAGTGGGAGAGTTGGGCTAAAACAGCAGTAGGGATCTGAAACCATCACCCAGAGAGCCGTGTGCTGGGTAGGGCAGTGTCATCAGCCTTGTTTTATAGGTCAGTAACTGAGACGTGGTGGCGCAAGGCCGGGGTTATTCAGCTAGAATGCGAAACTTCAGGGCCAACCCTTCTCGTGTTCACTTGCAGAAAGCTAGCTCGTTGAGCTTGTTTGGAGGTTCTAGCAGGGGAGCGCAGCTACTCAGATACCCTTGACTGAAGACTGGTCCTCCGCCACTGGGATGGTCGTCCCCTTTAAACGAGTGTACAGCTCTGGGAGGGACATAAATGGAGTGGTGAGGGAGGAGAGGATACCCGCCTCGTCAGCCAGAACAGCTGAATCAACCCTGGCGATCAGTGGGGTGACAGATGCTGCAACCAGATCGCCCTCACATCTGCTAGCTGGTGGAGGCTCTGACTCTAAAGGGATCCCCCGTAGAAATCACAGTGAAGGACCACAGATCCCAACTCACTGATTTGATTATTAGGAGGTGCCCTGTGTGTTTAGCATGGCAGGCATCACTTGTAGCTGGGAGGGAGTGACCAGAGTCTAGGGGAAGGTAGCATTTCAGCCATCTGCAGGATGCAGTGAGTGGTTCCATCTGCCTGGAGTGTGGAAAGGAGTGACAGGTGAATGGGTGGAAGGCTTGTTTGAGGGTGGGTTTTTTAGAGGCCCCCAATGCCAGGCTGCAGAATCTTACGGAGGGTGATGTGGGATGTTGAAGGGTTCGGAGGTTGGCCTGGGCAGGGTGTGCTTGGGCCAAGTTGGATGGATTGGCTGAGGAGAGGCCTCATGCCCTGCGGCATTTAGTAGCGAGAGCCAAAGCCAGTGGGGATTCAGAGTGGAGGCTGCACTTGGAGGAGATACTGAAGAGGCTAAAGAACCTCTGACCAGTTAGCCAGGTGGACGTGGTACAGGACTTGGGGAAGGAGTTAAGCTACAACCGATTTAGAAACCACATCTGTAGATCTGCTGTGTGGAATTTTCAGCCAGGGCTTTGGAGAGTCATTTTATTTTTAACTTCCTTGGAAACGAAACATCATGCCATTCGCTGTGAATATTTATTGAGCACCTTATGTTTACCCAGGGCTGAGCAGATTAGAGATGGGGTAAGGAAAGGTCTGCCCCTTTGATAAAAAGAAGGTCCCTCTCTCCTTCCAGGCACCTTTGGGTAGGTTGGACAGCCTCCCACCCACCATCCCACCCTCCCCCCAGCTACACTGGAACTTAGAAGAGTGAGACACACTCCAAGGCAGAGGCAGCCATTGGCTCCTTAATTCCTCCTCTTCTCTCCTTTGAGGCCTAACCCCCACCCCTACCTCAGGACCCATGGGGATAAGAGAAATCAGTGCCCTTGAAATTCAGCTACAGACCAGGGCCTTGAGTGGAGCAAATTCACTTGTCGTCCCCTTTAAACGAGTGTACAGCTCTGGGAGGGACATAAATGGAGTGGTGAGGGAGGAGAGGATACCCGCCTCGTCAGCCAGAACAGCTGAATCAACCCTGGCGATCAGTGGGGTGACAGATGCTGCAACCAGATCGCCCTCACATCTGCTAGCTGGTGGAGGCTCTGACTCTAAAGGGATCCCCCGTAGAAATCACAGTGAAGGACCACAGATCCCAACTCACTGATTTGATTATTAGGAGGTGCCCTGTGTGTTTAGCATGGCAGGCATCACTTGTAGCTGGGAGGGAGTGACCAGAGTCTAGGGGAAGGTAGCATTTCAGCCATCTGCAGGATGCAGTGAGTGGTTCCATCTGCCTGGAGTGTGGAAAGGAGTGACAGGTGAATGGGTGGAAGGCTTGTTTGAGGGTGGGTTTTTTAGAGGCCCCCAATGCCAGGCTGCAGAATCTTACGGAGGGTGATGTGGGATGTTGAAGGGTTCGGAGGTTGGCCTGGGCAGGGTGTGCTTGGGCCAAGTTGGATGGATTGGCTGAGGAGAGGCCTCATGCCCTGCGGCATTTAGTAGCGAGAGCCAAAGCCAGTGGGGATTCAGAGTGGAGGCTGCACTTGGAGGAGATACTGAAGAGGCTAAAGAACCTCTGACCAGTTAGCCAGGTGGACGTGGTACAGGACTTGGGGAAGGAGTTAAGCTACAACCGATTTAGAAACCACATCTGTAGATCTGCTGTGTGGAATTTTCAGCCAGGGCTTTGGAGAGTCATTTTATTTTTAACTTCCTTGGAAACGAAACATCATGCCATTCGCTGTGAATATTTATTGAGCACCTTATGTTTACCCAGGGCTGAGCAGATTAGAGATGGGGTAAGGAAAGGTCTGCCCCTTTGATAAAAAGAAGGTCCCTCTCTCCTTCCAGGCACCTTTGGGTAGGTTGGACAGCCTCCCACCCACCATCCCACCCTACCCCCAGCTACACTGGAACTTAGAAGAGTGAGACACACTCCAAGGCAGAGGCAGCCATTGGCTCCTTAATTCCTCCTCTTCTCTCCTTTGAGGCCTAACCCCCACCCCTACCTCAGGACCCATGGGGATAAGAGAAATCAGTGCCCTTGAAATTCAGCTACAGACCAGGGCCTTGAGTGGAGCAAATTCACTTACTTTTTTAAAGTGGCATCATTCGTTTCAGATTGTAAAGTAATAACCAGCTGATGAGAATTTGAAAAATAGAGAAACCTATTTAAAAGAAAATTAATTGTTATATTCCAGTCACCCTTGACTAATATTTAACACTTTTGTCTAGTATTATCTGCCAGTCTGTTTGTGTCTCTTTTTTAAACAAAATTAGGACCATGTTAGATCCAGTTATTTTTCCATTTGATATTGTAATTTTCTATATGATTAAATAAGTCTTACAGTTTTTACTAATTTGATGTAAGAGTTCATTGTTTCATTAAATTCTAATTTATTTGACTGATTTGATACTTGGTATTGAGGTTTCATATTTGTAATATTCTGTTGAATTCTGCAGGGACTATCTTTAAACACAAATCTTTGTTTATTTGACTCATTTCTGAGTCATTCCGCAATTGCAGTTAATGAGTCAAAGAGTTTGAAGAATCCGAAGATTTCTACATGTTGCCAAATCATATTCCAGAAGGTTGCGTGATTTTGCAGGAATACAGCTTATTTGGAATTAGGCGGAATAGACTGCGTGTTTTCCTTGAATTCAGATTATTTTTATATCAGGGCTGAGATTTTCTACAGCTGTAAAAAGGCAACAGTAGCACCCACATATATGAAGTCTGCCCTTGAGCAGAGCTCTTGGGAATTAAATTAGGGATTGTTAGGGTAACTCCTGATTTGCAATAAAAGGTTTGTGGGTGGTTCCCCTGGTTTCTTCCATGGCGGTCCTCTTCTTTGCAGAAAGAGAGATTCTACGAAAGCCGGTGCAGGCCAGTGACCCCATCTTGTAAGGAGCTAGCTGATCTGATGACCCGCTGCATGAACTATGACCCCAACCAGAGACCCTTCTTCCGAGCCATCATGAGAGACATCAATAAGCTAGAGGAGCAGAGTAAGACTGCCTTAAGCTGTTCAACCAAGACCAGCCCGGGCCTGGGGAATGGGGGGTAACTCAGAGCCTGGAGGGGCATTTATTCCTTTTTAACGTGGTTTCTTTTCTCTTCTGTTAGATCCAGACATCGTATCAGAAAAAAAGCCAACAACCGAAGTGGATCCCACACATTTTGAGAAGCGGTTCTTAAAGAGGATCCGTGACTTGGGAGAGGCAAGTTCTACTGCTGACCGTTCACCTCTCTGGACATCTAAAGCCGTTCTCCATTCTCTCTGGTTTTGGGTCAGAGTTTGTAAGAGAAAGCATCTTACTAGGGTTGTGCATGTCTCCATTTGACACAAGGTGGCAGCATGCACATGCCTGACTCTTTATGTACACGGGATATTGGTCAGCTCCCTCAGGAGCGCCCTCTGTCCCCGCCCCCCTTTTTTTAAGGGACAGAGAATGAAAAGGGAGAGGCATGGGAAATGGGTATAGATGTGGTAGAAATAGGACCATCCCTACCTCTGACATTTGGGGGGAATACACATCCTGTGAGGCTGCTGAAATGAGGGGGTGGATTTACTTCACAGAACGCTGAAACAGAATGCTAGCTTTTCTTCTGGACTTTTAATGGCAGTTTCCCAACAGTAAATGTGAGGAGAGAAGCTGCTGAGGATTTGCACCTTGATGCAAATTTCCTGTAGCTGGTGAAAGACTGTCCCAGCTCGGGTACCTGCCCTGCGCCAAGGCCAAGTGTTGGGTACTCTGCAGGCACAGTGGTCCTGCTTCCTCACAGCATCCCCCAGGGTTTATTGCCAGTAGTCACACTGAGTACCTCTGGAGCCAGCTCGGAAGACCCGGGGACCAGGCCCACATCACTAGGCTTAGCTGGTGGCTTAGCTGGGATCTAATCCACGTTTTCTGAAGACCTCATGCCTTGCCCTTTAGCCACATTGTGGTGCTTCCTATAGCATGGACCCAGGCTGTCAAAGAATGCCATGGCTGTATTGCCTGACAGATCCATTGCATTTTGGGTTACACTTTCATGAAAACTAGGATCGATGTGTTGGTTCGCCAGTCACTCCTTTGCTTGTCTTAGCGCAGTAATAGGGGAAGGGATGGCATATGAGCCCAGTGGGAAGGGTCGCAGAGCGTGGCAAGAGGCTAGGTAGGAGCTTATTACCTGCAGGGCCAGGTGGTGCCTGCGCCCCTGGCCTTCGGGGAAACATGAGGAGCAAGCCTCATCTTTGAAGTGTGTCCTGCTGGCCCAGGCTGGGACCGCTCCGATCAAGCACTTGCATCTTTCCCTCCAGGGCCACTTTGGGAAGGTCGAGCTCTGCAGGTATGACCCTGAGGGGGACAATACGGGGGAGCAGGTGGCTGTCAAGTCCCTGAAGCCCGAGAGTGGAGGAAACCACATCGCTGATCTGAAGAAGGAAATTGAAATCTTAAGAAACCTTTATCATGAGAACATCGTGAAGTACAAAGGCATCTGCACAGAAGACGGTATGTTGTGCAAAGGGGGGCTGGTTTAGAAACTGAATGGCCGTCTGGGGTCACATAAAGGCCAGTGCCGAGCAGGCCGTGCCCTCGGCCTCATCTGGACCACCTGAGTGCTAGCTAAGGACCCCAGAGCTCTAGGACTTCCACGCCATACACACTGACCGATCCCTCAGCAGCTCAGAGGTTCTGAGAAGGCGACACAGCCTCCCTTCTAGGCAGGGGTGATTGTTCCTCTAGGCTGCTCCTGCAGCTACGCTGGGGATTAGGTGTCCCCCGTGCTGATACCTGCACTCTAGGCCAGGTGAAACCGACAACCACTCCTCTCCTTTCCCTGTTCTTTTGATCCAGCACTAGGGCCCTTAATTTTCTAATTGTCTAAATAAAAGAGGCAAATAGTATTTACTGTTAAGTCTTTTACTTACAAGCCAGTACAACACTAATGTATTGTACTTTAAAATTCGTAGTGAAAATGATATGGCTCATAATTTTTAAAAATCACCATTTGCGAAGTGGTTTACAGAACACTACGTTGTCTCAGCAAGTCGTGACAACCCCAGGGTAGGTACCCTGGTCACTGCTGAGGATCCTGTGACTCTGGAACCTCTGGGGTTAAGCAGCTTGCCTGTGGTTCAGGGACGATGCTGAAGTCATTTCAGGTCCTCTGTCTTCAGATCCTGTGCCCTTTACTCTTCCTTCACCTGACAGCCTTGTACTGAGGGATTAGATTGAGGGCAGAAGAAGAGGGCAGCAGAGGATGAGATGTGTGGATGGCATCACTGACTGAGTAAACATGAACTGTGACAAACTCTGGGAGATGGTGAGGGACAAGGAAACCTGATGTGCTGCAGTCTAAGGGGAAAATGTTGGAAATGATTTGGCAACTGAACGACAACTGATGGGTTTTTTCCCTCCCCCAAACAGGTGGAAATGGTATTAAGCTCATCATGGAGTTTCTGCCTTCAGGAAGCCTTAAGGAGTATCTTCCAAAGAATAAGAACAAAATTAACCTCAAACAGCAGTTAAAATATGCCGTTCAGATTTGTAAGGTAAAAAGAAAAAAAAAAAAAGCCTGGTAAAAATTAAAAATCAGGCACTCTATTGTGGGCAATTGGTTTGTAATTAGGCTACAAGTGGGAAACTTTCCAATAATTATACTGAGTTTATTTTGGTCTGTATGATGTAGGTTGAAAATTAGCCTCTACTAAGAAAGTGAACGGATTTGTTAATAGGGTTTCTTTAATGTGTATTTCTTTGAATCAGGTTGGTCTCACTATTTTTGCAAAAAGTGAAAACAAGTCAGTGGTATGTGGATGAAACAATATTTGTATTTTTTGTGTGTGTTATGAAGTGGCAGGTACAAAACCCAGTCTGATCTGACCTCAGCAGCACGCTCTGCCTTTGCTTCTCCCACAGGGGATGGACTATTTGGGTTCTCGGCAGTACGTTCACCGTGATTTAGCAGCGAGGAACGTCCTTGTTGAGAGTGAACACCAAGTGAAAATCGGGGACTTTGGTCTAACCAAAGCCATTGAAACTGATAAGGAGTACTACACAGTCAAGGACGACCGGGACAGCCCTGTGTTTTGGTAACTGAATCAAACAGATTTCCTCCGTGTCTCGTAGCGTTTCCACTGTTCTGTTAGGTCCTTTTAAGGTATGTTAAATTCTCTTATTAGTCCAGATTAGAAAAGACTTAGATCATTTGGAATTGACTAATTTTTGCCTTCAAGAAACAACTCCTAAGCTGTTTCACTGAAAGCAACACACACAGCAGTGTCTGAGCTTTGTAGACATCTTCCAAGGCAGAAATCAAATAGTGGTCAGCATCTCTATCTTCCTCCAGAAGGCATTCTCTGACACAGTTCTTGTTAGCAGCTAGAGTAGTCACATCCATGCAGAGGAAGCCCGGAGAGCAGGTAGGAGGCGGCACAGGAAGGTGACAGGGAGGAGGTGATGAGGAGGCTTCGATAGCAGATTCAGGGAGGGGCCCGATAGAGCAGAGGGAAATCCATGGGAAGCTTTGCTATCTTCTCATGCATCCCCAGGATGTCCTGGTTGGAAGGCCATACCCTGACCTTGACCGTTCTCCGCCTGGAACACTATCCAGGGGGGAAGCGGCTGAACTCTACCTGTCCTGTAGAACTGTCCTCCCATACCCCTCCCCAGAGAGCCTGCGCTGTGTGAACTGAGGGCCTGTAAGGGTATTGTTCGCATATCAGGCGTGTGACTGACACATAATACACAGTTAGTCTATCTTAGGTGTCTTAGAAAGTTAAATTCTAACTTAGTCCAGAGAGCTGACTTTTTAAATGTTTTTTTGGAATGTCCTTCCCAGGAATCGAAGTTCTTGTTCTGCTTTCTTTCAGGTATGCTCCAGAATGTTTAATTCAGTGTAAGTTCTATATTGCCTCTGACGTCTGGTCTTTTGGAGTGACTCTGCATGAGCTGCTTACCTACTGTGATTCAGAGTCCAGTCCCATGGCCGTAAGTTGTACTTGAATCTGGCACCCAATTAAAATGTGTCCATCCCTCTGCTTTCTAAGTTTGGTCTGTAAAACGGAATCAGTGTGTCGGAAAGGAAAACTGCCTTGAACTTTCACTTAGTTACTCAGGAGAAAAGTCTGTTTTCATTTCCAATTCTAGAAATTTTACCTTAATTTCTCTGGATTTTATATGACTATGTGCAAAAAAGTAAAATATTCTGTTTGGTTTTATGTAGTTATTCCTGAAAATGATAGGCCCAACACATGGCCAGATGACAGTAACAAGACTTGTGAATACACTGAAAGAAGGAAAACGTTTGCCTTGTCCATCTAACTGTCCAGAAGAGGTAGGTATTTATGGACCAGTACACAACTGTTTGTATACAAGTGTTTTCACTGTTTGCCTTATCCAGCATGGGACTGGAGTTGGGGAGCAGGAATGAGTAGAAAACTTTAACTTAGTTTCCTGAGGTTGAATCTTGGCTGAGAACACCATCTTTGGGGCAGATGACAGCCTCACGTCATGTTCAACACAGGGAAGCGTCCCTTCAAGAGTAGGCTCACCTCAGGGAGCACCCTCAAGGAACATATTTTGGTGTGAAAGTTTCTTAGTAATCGACAGTATTTGTGACATTCAGTTTTCTGTATTTTGCCATCAAAACTAATTCTTTAGACTATTCAAGATGTCCTAAACAGTGTGGCTGAGCCCAAGAGTGGAAGCAGCTGGTTAAGGAAATTTGGAGTCTAAACCTAAGCTATAACTTCACCCTTAAACTGATTTATAGTAATTTGTGACCTGGATATTTTGCAAGGTCAGTTAAGCCCTGAGCTTCTCAAACATTAAAATGTCTATGAATAATATTAATATTTATTGATGTGCCACATTTTCTATATTTTAAGTTATTCAAACACACACTTTTCTAGTATGACAAAGTCACTCACATTTTAAAAATTATGTTCTTCCTCTTGGTGTTTCTATAATTTAAAAAAAGCTCCTCAACATTTTTACTGTTGTTGTTACAGGTTTATCAACTTATGAGAAAATGTTGGGAATTCCAACCATCTAATCGGACAACCTTTCAGAGCCTAATTGAGGGATTTGAAGCACTTCTAAGAAGCATGAATAACATTTAAATCCTACTGCCTATCAAGTCCTGCTCTCTCCCACCAATACCCAAGCCATTTAAAAAGTTTGTATTCTGTCTAAAAAGATACTAGGGTACGTATCCATGGATAAGGCACACCGTGGTGCTTAATATGTGTAAGTACGTCTTTAAATTTGGCACCAGTAACACAGTGACAAATAACACGCAGTGAAAACCAAAATATTAGAAAGCACTTAAGCACTCCTCCTTTTGGAACGAATATACCCCCGTTTCACCTGGTTAGTTTACCATCTCGATGGAGTACCAGAATGGGATTGCTCAAAACAAGAGGAGCTGACCAAAGTCAGGTCTCAACATGATTGCATTTCTTAGCTGCCAGTTGATGTGAAATGTTTTTCTGGCACATAAATCAAAGATTGATGGACTTAGGCGATACTCTAAGATGCCCTCAAATTTCAATATCTATACCATGATAGAGGAAACATTCTTGAAATACTAGATACCAGTTAGTATGCTAATGTCTCTATACAAAGAGGAGTGTAGTCCTGTCCACAGTAGGACAGACTTTGAGTTGTTTCTGCAGTGGCTTAGCTCCTGTCCTCTTGGCATGACCAGTGGTAGCCATTTTCGAGAAGACTGGTCATACCCAGAGGGGCAGCTGTGGAATAGATACTTTGCTGCATGTTATCTCTTGAGAACTAAACCTGTGCCAGTGCTTCCCTAAACAGTATACCTTTAACCAGAATTGAGGCCCACAACCTGGCTACTCTTCTACATGCTTTCCAGAACTGTCTGTGTACATCCTTTTGTAACTACCACTTTGGGGCAAGCTCGTCCAGCCTTGGTTTTGGATGCCGACTGCATGTATACCATGTTCATTGCACTGTTCTTAGAGCCTTTCACTACTCACCATCCATCTACAAGAGTCGATCACGATTTTGACCATCATCCTACAGCGCAAAACTTGAAAGACCCAGCCAGAAGACTCAAGTTCAGGATCCACTAGGTGGTTCTCAGTTTGCTAGGAGACAGCTGGGTGAATCAGATTTGACATTTTTGATTAATGTGAGCTGTATATCATCTTTTTTGACCAAGAGTCTGAAAAACTTTTTGTTGATGCTGTCTAGAATTTCCCCCTTTGAACCTGAAAGAATTGTGTATCGATTCAGTGGCGGCAATAAACTTGCCATTTAAATCTGTTCCATAACCATGGATCATGAAAGTTTCTGTCTGTGTGAAACCTGTGGCCACTCTCTATGCACTTTGTTTACTCTTTATACAAATAAATATATAGAGACTTTACATGCATATGCCTTTTAATATTAAGAGTTCATTTTCAAAGCATTTCAAACAGTTTTTACATAGAAAAATAACAGTATAGACTGGGCAGGGGTACGTGGAGAATGGTCCTTATTACTAACACCACCAGAGTCATACTTAATCTGTTGTGTTCCGCTGATAATGAGGCACAGGCCAGGATGAATGGCAGACCTACACGTGCTAACTCAAAGTACCTTTGAGTTTTTTCAACCTCTTCCTGCTTACATCTTAAAAATATACCATCTTCCCTTTCTTCTGTCAAAGAGGTGTGACAGAGCACTGAAGAGGCTTAATGAAACAGGAAAATAAGTGCAGAGCATGTAGAACACATTTCACATCTGCTGTGTCAGAATTGAGTGATGCCCATCCTGATCAGTTATTTATAGGTACTATGTACTTCCTGGAAATTATCCGTAGAAGGTACTAGAGGCGATACATTACAAATCAGGTGTACCGGTTTTAAACTCCTAAATTAACACAGGAGAGATACCCTCTATTGCAGTCATTAAGTCCCTCAAATACACTATTTAAAGATCTGTTTCCAAAAGACTAGGATCACTGAGATCCCTCAACTCCACATCATCAATTAGTGTCTCATGACAAAGAACAAACTTACACATTCTGGATAGCAAAAGGATTTCTCATGCATTTTGAATACCAAGCTCTTCAGGAAATGGTAATTTCAAAAGTTATATGCAACAAACAGTTCTTTCAAAAGGAGATTGGATAAAACTGGGTTAAACACCTGACAATTTTTTAGCCTAACACACTGCAGAAGAATAAGAAACAAAGCAGAGAGTGAGGTATAGCTCATTATCTTAAAATGGCTATAAATACTTTTACCCCATAAGATCCTTTCAGAAACAGCAGAATTGAAGGCTTTGCTGTGGAAATAGGGCATGTAAATTACAAACCATGTAAATTAATCATCACTATGCTAACGAGACACAGAAACCTATGTTTTTTGCCACTTACAAATCTGTTGCAAAATTTAAAGGTCTCTTTGTAGGTGCAGAGTAAAAGGATTAGGGAATTAACTGCTATTAGATCGGAAGTCTGTGAAGTTTCATAAAGGGCCAGATAGTAAACATTTTAGACTCTGCAGCTCCTCAGTTCTGCCATTGTCGCACAGAAATTAGCCGTAGATGACATGTAAGTGAATAAGCATGGTTGTGTTCGAATAAAATTTTATGTATGGACACCGAAATGTGAATTTCAAGTCTACATTTTTAGATGTTTGGAGGAAAAAAATATATAACATTCTTAGCTTGCAGGCAGTACAAAACAAGTGGAGGACTGAATTTGACCACAGGGAGTAGTTTTCAACCCCTGAAATTATTAGATCACCAAAGCTACTTAAAAAAATACCTTGTGTTTTTCACCAGAGGTGTAAGTGGTAAATACTATCTTAAGTGTAAAGCATCTGTAGTGGTATACCTTGGTCGTCATCTCTCATGTCTGAGTTTTATCCTGTATGATGGGTGTGAGGGTGATAATTAAATTTGCATGTAGAGTATCTGTAAACCACCACCAGTCACTGCATTTTGTACTTACACTCTTCTAATTCTAGGAAAAGTTCTAAAAGTTTGTGAATGAGATTACTTCCAGATAAAGTAAACTGAAATGCATTTTGGCTTATCAGAAATTTACTCTAAGGCTCAGGAAACAAAAATGTTTCCTATTTTATTGCTTCACACTCTTATATATGGTGGCAAAACAATTCCCAGTCTAAACGGGGAATACTGGACTCTGTTAATTTCTCCAATGGACTGTAAGTTAATAGCACATTAAGATGCAGCTGATTCTAGTGGAGTATGTCCTCAAAGTGGTCTCTCTTCCTATTGCTACCTACTTTTTTTATTTGGCAATTCTGCCTGCTGCTGCACAACACAGTTCATTCTGGGAAGTTATAAACCCGTATTTAAAGATATGGCTAGTCTGAATATAGTTAAGGCAGCGATGAACAGCAGAGATACTGCAGAGAACCTTGTAAGTTTATAAAGAGAGAACTTAACTCAGTACACTCGCTTCTTTTTTAAGTAGGTTTCCATGTAATAGGTTCCTGTGCCCTGAGGATGCTGTTCAACAAGTTCCACTGAACCACCTTCTGGGGCAGAGACGAGATACGATGAGCCTCGCTTTTCATTTCTTAAAGATGATACCTATTAGAAAAAAGAAACCATAACTAAAGCTAAAATCTAAATGAAAACTGGTTGATTTGTTAAAGATATTTATAAGAAAAGCAGAATAGATAACAAAGTTGTCAAAAAAAATTATATGAAGTTTCTATATCAGAATCACACCTGGAACTTTTGAAAAAATACAAACCAGCTTCTTAATGTCCTTCATCCCCTATTCCCCACATTTTCAGGAAAGAAAAAGTGACACTATGTTCGTATGTAGTTAAACCTCAAAGAGTCCGAGTACCAGTAGCCCTCTGAGGACGGAGCATGGCTAAGGTGGAACTGAATCTGCAATTAGATGTAAGTTAAAAAATACCTTGTGTTTTTCACCAGAGGTGTAAGTGGTAAATACTATCTTAAGTGTAAAGCATCTGTAGTGGTATACCTTGGTCGTCATCTCTCATGTCTGAGTTTTATCCTGTATGATGGGTGTGAGGGTGATAATTAAATTTGCATGTAGAGTATCTGTAAACCACCACCAGTCACTGCATTTTGTACTTACACTCTTCTAATTCTAGGAAAAGTTCTAAAAGTTTGTGAATGAGATTACTTCCAGATAAAGTAAACTGAAATGCATTTTGGCTTATCAGAAATTTACTCTAAGGCTCAGGAAACAAAAATGTTTCCTATTTTATTGCTTCACACTCTTATATATGGTGGCAAAACAATTCCCAGTCTAAACGGGGAATACTGGACTCTGTTAATTTCTCCAATGGACTGTAAGTTAATAGCACATTAAGATGCAGCTGATTCTAGTGGAGTATGTCCTCAAAGTGGTCTCTCTTCCTATTGCTACCTACTTTTTTTATTTGGCAATTCTGCCTGCTGCTGCACAACACAGTTCATTCTGGGAAGTTATAAACCCGTATTTAAAGATATGGCTAGTCTGAATATAGTTAAGGCAGCGATGAACAGCAGAGATACTGCAGAGAACCTTGTAAGTTTATAAAGAGAGAACTTAACTCAGTACACTCGCTTCTTTTTTAAGTAGGTTTCCATGTAATAGGTTCCTGTGCCCTGAGGATGCTGTTCAACAAGTTCCACTGAACCACCTTCTGGGGCAGAGACGAGATACGATGAGCCTCGCTTTTCATTTCTTAAAGATGATACCTATTAGAAAAAAGAAACCATAACTAAAGCTAAAATCTAAATGAAAACTGGTTGATTTGTTAAAGATATTTATAAGAAAAGCAGAATAGATAACAAAGTTGTCAAAAAAAATTATATGAAGTTTCTATATCAGAATCACACCTGGAACTTTTGAAAAAATACAAACCAGCTTCTTAATGTCCTTCATCCCCTATTCCCCACATTTTCAGGAAAGAAAAAGTGACACTATGTTCGTATGTAGTTAAACCTCAAAGAGTCCGAGTACCAGTAGCCCTCTGAGGACGGAGCATGGCTAAGGAATGGAACTGAATCTGCAATTAGATGTAAGTTCATCTAGTAATAAAAGCTGTGGCAAGAGAATACATTAGAAGGTGCAAACATTAGCAAATGATGTCAACACAACAGCCTAATGAAACATTCCAGAGAGCTACAGGAACTCAAACTTTAGTTCACAAAATAATCACCTGGAAAACTTGTTAAAACGCAGGTTTCTGGGCTCTATCTCAGATATTCTAATCCAGAAGTGTTCACGATAAGGGCCAAAGTGTTCCTCAGAAGTAGCCACAATATATTAAACCAGATTATGTAGCACAACTCTATGACCACCTAGTTCCTCCCAACTGTAGCTTTTATATAATTCTTTAGTAGTTGTCAGACACAGTATTTAATACAAGAATGTAGAAATCAGTATGGTACTGAACAAAAACAGAAATACAGACCAATGAAACAAGGTAGAAATCACCAGGGAGAAACTGATGCACTGATGGGCATCTTAGCTTTGACAAAGAAGACAAGAAAAAATAATAGAGAAAAAACAGTCTCTTCAATAAGTAGTGCTAGGAAAACTGGCCAGCTGCATGTAAAACAATAAAATTAGAATACTTCTTAACACCACACACAAAGATAAACTCAAAATGGATTAAAGACCTAAATGTAAGACCAGAAACTAAAACTTCTAGGGGAAAACATGCAGAACACTCTTTGACATAAATCACAGCAAATCCTTTAGAGTAATGGAAATAAAAACAAATAGGATTTAATTAAACCTAAAAGCTTTTGCACAACAAAGAAAACAGTAAACAAAGTGAAAAGACAACCCTCAGAATGGGAGAAAATAATTGCAAATTAAACTGACAAAGGATTAACCTAAAATACAGCAGCTCATGCAGCTCAATACTAGAGAACAATCAATCAGAAAGTAGGTAGAAGACAGAAATAGGCATTTCTCCAAAAGACACACAGCTGGTGAACAAACACATGAAAAGATGCTCAACATTGCTCATTACTAGAGAAATGCAAATCAAAACTACAACCTCACACTGGTCAGAATTGAAACAACAAATGCTGGAGAGGGTGTGGAGAAAAGGCAACTCTCCTATACTGTTGATAGGAATGTAAATTGGTACAACTACTCTGGAGAACAGTATGGGGATTCTTTAAAACACCAAGAATAAAATTACCATATGACCCAACAATCCCACTACTGGGCATATACCCTGAGGAAGCCATGATTGAAAAAGACCCAATGTTCATTCTAGCACTATTTACAATAGGCAGGATATGGAAGCAATCTAGATGTCCATCAACAGATGAATGGATAAAGCAGCAGTGGTACATATATATACAGTGTGGTATTACTCCGCCATAAAAAGGAACGCACTTGAGTCCGTTCTAATGGGGTCGATTAACCTAGAGCCTATTATACAGAGTGTAGTTCAGTCATAAAGAGAAAAATAAATATACATTAAAGCAGATACACATGGCACATAGAAAGATGGTGCTGATGAACCTATTCCTGCAGTGCAGGGATGGCGACACAGAACAGACTAGTGGACAGTGGGGGAAGGAGAGGGTGGGATGAACTGAGAGCGTAGCGTGGAAACGTGTCTTACCACATGTAAAACAGCTAGCCGGGGGCGGTGGTGGGGTGGGGTGGGGGTTGCTTTTGACACAGCTCCACCCAGTGCTCTGAGACAGCCTACAGTAGGGGGATGTAGGGGAGGGGGTGGAGAGAGTTCAAGAGGGAGGGAACATATGTATACCTATGGCTGGTTGATGTTGATGTATGGCAGAAATAAACAATGCTCTAAAGCAATTAACCTCTAGTTAAAAATAAAATTTAAAAAAGAATGTAGAAATGACTCATAAGGAAGGCTTATAGAAGTGACAATTCTATAATTGTCTCACATTACAATTAAATTTACAAGTTTTTGAATCAGCAGTGGCCACAGTTTTTTAAACCAAGTTCAACTTCAAAGGCGACAGACAAGGAGTCTGTGTACCCTTGTAGATAAAGCAGTTCTCAATCATCCATGTTAAGAAGAGGGACAGGATAGAGATGACCACGGAGGCTCCAGAGCCCTTCAGGGATGCCAGCTGTATACAAAAAAAACAAAGGGGGCTGGAAAAAAAGGGTGAACAAACACATGGATGCTCAACATTACTAGAGAAATGCAAATCAAAACTCCTCCTAAATAACTGTTGGAGAAAAGGCCACTCTCCGTATCTGTTGATAGGAATGTAAATTGGTACAACTACTCTGGAGAACAGTATGGGGATTCTTTAAAACACCAAGAATAAAATTACCATATGACCCAACAATCCCACTACTGGGCATATACCCTGAGGAAGCCATGATTGAAAAAGACCCAATGTTCATTCTAGCACTATTTACAATAGGCAGGATATGGAAGCAATCTAGATGTCCATCAACAGATGAATGGATAAAGCAGCAGTGGTACATATATATACAGTGTGGTATTACTCCGCCATAAAAAGGAACGCACTTGAGTCCGTTCTAATGGGGTCGATTAACCTAGAGCCTATTATACAGAGTGTAGTTCAGTCATAAAGAGAAAAATAAATATACATTAAAGCAGATACACATGGCACATAGAAAGATGGTGCTGATGAACCTATTCCTGCAGTGCAGGGATGGCGACACAGAACAGACTAGTGGACAGTGGGGGAAGGAGAGGGTGGGATGAACTGAGAGCGTAGCGTGGAAACGTGTCTTACCACATGTAAAACAGCTAGCCGGGGGCGGTGGTGGGGTGGGGGTGGGGGTTGCTGTGTGACACAGCTCCACCCAGTGCTCTGAGACAGCCTACAGTAGGGGGATGTAGGGGAGGGGGTGGAGAGAGTTCAAGAGGGAGGGAACATATGTATACCTATGGCTGGTTGATGTTGATGTATGGCAGAAATAAACAATGCTCTAAAGCAATTAACCTCTAGTTAAAAATAAAATTTAAAAAAGAATGTAGAAATGACTCATAAGGAAGGCTTATAGAAGTGACAATTCTATAATTGTCTCACATTACAATTAAATTTACAAGTTTTTGAATCAGCAGTGGCCACAGTTTTTTAAACCAAGTTCAACTTCAAAGGCGACAGACAAGGAGTCTGTGTACCCTTGTAGATAAAGCAGTTCTCAATCATCCATGTTAAGAAGAGGGACAGGATAGAGATGACCACGGAGGCTCCAGAGCGCCTCTCCTCCTCCACGGGTATGCCAGCTGTATAGCTACATGTGCCCTCTGAAAGATACTCAGAAACTAGTGGGCGGCTCTTACATAGTAAAGAAATGAGAAAACGCCCACACTAAAATGGGCAGGAAAGGCTGAGATACACTCTAACCACGCATCCCAACCCTGGCACAGCACCGCATCAGCAGAGAGCTCTCAGTTCTTAGCTTCTTGAGCAGTGAGAATTCAGGCCCCACATCTAGAACTCTTAATTCTGAAGACTCCCACTGAAGGTACAGGTTCTCAAAATACTTAGCTCTGAAAGCCAACAGGGCTTGTGGTGTTCATGAGAACCACAAAGCTATAGAAAATAAAGAAGCATTCTTTATTATTATTATTATTATTATTAATCATGAAAATCTGATGGAATTCATTTCTTTTTCATCATTAAGATCTAGAAACAATAGATGGAACCGAGAAAACTTTTTTTGTTTTTTTACAATTGTATTCATTTATTTATTTTCAGCTGAGTTGGGTCTTCATTGCTTTTTCTCTAGTTGGGCTTCTCACTGCTCTGGCTTCTCCTGTGGAGCACAGGCTCTAGGGATCTTGGGCTTCAGTAGTTATGGCTCCTGGACTTGAGTACAGGCTCAATTGTGGCCCTAGGGCTTATTTGTTCCACAGTATGTGGGATCTTCCCCTATCAGCAACCAAACCTGAGTCTCCAGCACTGGCAGGCAGATTCTTTACTCCTGAGCCATCAGGGAAGCCCTAAAGAAGCATTCTTAATGGCCACACAGCGTGCCCTGTGACTATCCCCTCAGGGCCTGGTGCAGAGGGTGCAGGCAAAACTGCCCATCTTCCAGTCTTCCCCTGAAAGGGGTTTATCTGTATGCATTAAAAGCTACTGCCTAAGGCCAGGCTCCTAGTCTAGCGGGTGCTAGGGGCAGCTGCAATCTTCCCTAGAGACTGGGGAAGTTGAAAGAAACCTCTCCCACCTTCTCCTTCCAGCCCACTTCAATCACTAGTATCTCCCTTGAAGGAGTTTATACATGTCTGTACCCCAGCTTTTATGTCTTACGCCCAAGGAATAGTTCCTGGGTCATCTGGCTCTGATAGCCAGTGGGCTTACATTCATGTACTCTTAGGATTATAGCAAACAAAAACACAATTCTAAATGGATGCAGGTACCACCACCTCTGTCCCCTAGTGACTGTACACCTGTGCTCAACACAAAAGGAACACAGGGGAATCTGCCCATTCCCCCGTGCAGGGCTTAACTACACACTCTCAGCTGCAACCTCAGGGTCCAGGTTCTAATCAACCTGCATCTAAGTGCCAACGGCAGCCCCACCTTTGACACACAAGTCTTAGCATACCCTCTAATAGTCACCAAAGTTGAGAGACAACTAAGAGCTCAGGCTGCAGTGAGCAACAGCGTTCATCTGTAACAGACCAATCATTCAGGACCAGAAGAAGTGGCTATTGGTATAATGTACAGAGACCAATTAAAAAAGGAATAAAGGTGATGCTGCAAACAAAAGGCCACGAACAATATCCAGAACAGATCTAATGAACAAAGTGACTTTCCCAAGACAGAGTTCAAAATAATGGTCGTAAAGATGCTCACCACGGTCAAAAGATCAATGCATGAACAAAAAATTACAACAAAGATAGAAAATTATAACTGAACTGAAAGCTTCAACAGAGGGATTCAGCCTCAGACTAGATCACAGCAAACTTGAAGATAGGTTAGGGTAATTCATTCCATCAGAGTTGCAAAAAAGGAAAAAAAAATTTTTTTTATAAAGAGTTAAGCTTAAAGGACTTATGAGACTCCATCAAATTGGGCAATATATGCATTATAGAGGTCCCAGAGGAAAAGGAGACAAAGGGGCAGAAAAGATGTTCAAAGAATAAATGGCTGAAAAACATCCCTAATCTTGGGAAAGAGATAGACATCATGATGATCCAGAAAGCCTAGAGAGACCCAAACAAGATCTCTCCCAAGAAAATCCCAGAATGAGACACACAAGTTGTATTCAAAGTGCTTAAAGAAAACTGCCAACCAAGAGCATGTGGCTAAGCTGCCCTTCAGAAATGAAAAAAGTTTTCCAGACAAAAGCTGAAGAATTTCATCATCACTAGATCAGCCTTATTCCTTGAAAGGGAGTTAGTTCTTCAGCTGACATGGAAGGATGCTTAGTTTTCCTCAATAACAGGAAAACACGAAGGTATAAAGCCACTGGTAGGGCTTCCCTGGTGGTCCAGTGAGTAAGGACACAGCCTTGCAGTGCAAGGGGTGCCGGTTCGATCCCTGATCTGGGAAGACCCCATGTGCCCTGGAGCGGCTGGACCGATGTGTCCAATTACCGAGCTGGAGCTCTGGAGCGCATGTGCCCAGAGCCGGTGCTCTGTGACAAGAGGCCACTGCGATGGGAGGCCTACACGGGCCAAAGAACAAAGATGGATGAGAATAGATAAATAAAAGACCAATAGAAGGGCCTTCCCCGCCCCCCCCAAAAAAGCCACTGGTAAAGATAAACATGTACTTAAATTCAGAAAACTGACGATGTTGAGGAAATCAATTACAACTTTAGTATGAAAGTTAAAAGATGAAAAATTACTATACAAATATTTGTCAATGGATACACAGTGAAAAAAAAAAAAGATACAAATTTTGACATCAAATTAATATGGGAGGTGGGAGAGCTGCAAGCATTTGAAGTTATCAGCTTAAAACAGACAATTATAAGGACTTTTATGTAAGCCTCGTGGTAACCACAAAGCAAAAGCCTATAGGGAAATGAAAGAATCAAAGCATATAATTCTAGAAAATTATCAAATCACAGAGACAGCAAGGTGGAAAGGACAGAGGAATCACAAAACAACCAGAAAACAACAAAATGGCAACCGGTCAATCCACAACTACATTAGTTGAATTCATGTGCCTATAGTCTAATCTATAACAAAAGAGGCAAAAATATATGATGGAGAAAAGACAGTCTCTTCAGCAAGTGTTGCTGGGAAAGCTGGGCATCCATGTGTAAACCAAGGCGATTAAAACATTCTCTCAGACAAAAAGCTCAAAATGGATTAAAGGCCTAAACGTTAAGAATGAAAACCAAAAAGTTCTTAAAAGAGAACATAGGGGGAACACTGACATAAATCACAGCAGTATTTTCTTGAATTAGTCTCCTAAACCTCCCCTCAACCCCTGTACACAAAAAGTAAAAATAAACAAATGGGACCTAATTAAACCTAAAATCTTTTGCACAGCAAAAGAAACAACTGACAAAATGAAAAGATGACATACAGACTGGAAGAAACAATTTGTGAATGATGTGATCAACAAGGGGTTAATATCCAAACTATACAAGGAACTCACACAACTCAATAGCAGAAAATAATAATAATAATCCAATTTTAAAATATGAAGACTTGAATAGACACTTTTCTGAAGAAGGCATACAGATAGCTAACAGGAACATGAAAAGATGCTCAACATTCCTAATTACTAGACAAATGCAAAATGAAAATAAGATATCACCTCAAACTTATTAGGAGAGTTATCATCAAAAAGTCTACAAATAACGTGTCAGAGAGTATGTAGAAAAAGAGGAAACCTTCTATACTGTTAGTGGAATGTAAGCTGGTGCACCCACCATGGAGAACAGTATGGAAAATCCTGAAAAGAAAAAAAAAGAAAAAAAACAAATATTTGAAAACAGTGAAAAAAAAGATACAAATTTTGACATCAAATTAATATGGGAGGTGGGAGAGCTGCAAGCATTTGAAGTTATCAGCTTAAAACAGACAATTATAAGGACTTTTATGTAAGCCTCGTGGTAACCACAAAGCAAAAGCCTATAGGGAAATGAAAGAATCAAAGCATATAATTCTAGAAAATTATCAAATCACAGAGACAGCAAGGTGGAAAGGACAGAGGAATCACAAAACAACCAGAAAACAACAAAATGGCAACCGGTCAATCCACAACTACATTAGTTGAATTCATGTGCCTATAGTCTAATCTATAACAAAAGAGGCAAAAATATATGATGGAGAAAAGACAGTCTCTTCAGCAAGTGTTGCTGGGAAAGCTGGGCATCCATGTGTAAACCAAGGCGATTAAAACATTCTCTCAGACAAAAAGCTCAAAATGGATTAAAGGCCTAAACGTTAAGAATGAAAACCAAAAAGTTCTTAAAAGAGAACATAGGGGGAACACTGACATAAATCACAGCAGTATTTTCTTGAATTAGTCTCCTAAACCTCCCCTCAACCCCTGTACACAAAAAGTAAAAATAAACAAATGGGACCTAATTAAACCTAAAATCTTTTGCACAGCAAAAGAAACAACTGACAAAATGAAAAGATGACATACAGACTGGAAGAAACAATTTGTGAATGATGTGATCAACAAGGGGTTAATATCCAAACTATACAAGGAACTCACACAACTCAATAGCAGAAAATAATAATAATAATCCAATTTTAAAATATGAAGACTTGAATAGACACTTTTCTGAAGAAGGCATACAGATAGCTAACAGGAACATGAAAAGATGCTCAACATTCCTAATTACTAGACAAATGCAAAATGAAAATAAGATATCACCTCAAACTTATTAGGAGAGTTATCATCAAAAAGTCTACAAATAACGTGTCAGAGAGTATGTAGAAAAAGAGGAAACCTTCTATACTGTTAGTGGGAATGTAAGCTGGTGCACCCACCATGGAGAACAGTATGGAAAATCCTGAGAACTGAAAAAAGAGCTACCATAGACCCAGCAATTCCACTCCCTGAGTATATGCTGGGAATAAACAAAAACATCAATTTAAAGAGTTACATACACCTCGATGGTCATATCAGCATTGCTGACAAGAGCCAAGACATGGAAGTAAATCAAGTGCCCATCAACAGATGACTGGATTAAGAAGATGTATTTATATATTTATATTTATATATTTATCTGTTTCCCTGATGGGTCAGTGGTAAAGAATCTACCTGCCAATGCAGTAGGCATGGATTCAATTCCTAGGTCAGGAAGATCCCCTGGAGAAGGAAATGGCAACTCACTCCAGTATTCTTGCCTGGGAAATTCCATGGATAGAGGAACCTAGTGGGCTATAGTCCATGTGGTTGCAAAGAGTCAGAAATGACTTGGTCACTAAAATAGAAATCACAAAATTTATCTCTCTATATAAATATACATAAATGTATGTATGTGGGTATATATATGTACATACAGTATATCTATATGTATATACTATATATATATATATATATATACACTATATATTACTCAGTCATAAAAAAGAATAAAATACTCCTATTTGCAGCAATATGAATGGATCTGGGGAATATTATGGATAGTGAAATAAGTCACAGAAAGACATAGACTATATAATATCACTTAAAGTGGAATCCAAAAAAATAATACAAATGAATGCATATACAAAACTGAAATAGATTAACAGATACAGAAAAAAAAAACTGTGGTTACCACAAGGGAGAGGGAAGGGCGAAGGGACACATTAGGAGCACGGGATTAACAGATACAAACTACTATGCACAAAATCGATAAGCAACAAGGTTATAATGCATAGCACAAGGAATTACAGTGATTATATTATAATAACCTATAATATAGTCTGCAAACGTACTGAATCACAATGCTATACACCTGAAACTAAACATAATACTGTAAATCGGGCTTCCTTGGTGGTCCAGTGGGTAAGGACACCGCCTTGCAGTGCAAGGGGCGCCAGTTCGATCCCTGGCCTGGGAATTTGTAAGACTGGTGCACCCACCATGGAGAACAGTATGGAAAATCCTGAGAACTGAAAAAGAGCTACCATCGACCCAGCAATTCCACTCCCTGAGTATATGCTGGGAATAAACAAAAACATCAATTTAAAGAGTTACATACACCTCGATGGTCATATCAGCATTGCTGACAAGAGCCAAGACATGGAAGTAAATCAAGTGCCCATCAACAGATGACTGGATTAAGAAGATGTATTTATATATTTATATTTATATATTTATCTGTTTCCCTGATGGGTCAGTGGTAAAGAATCTACCTGCCAATGCAGTAGGCATGGATTCAATTCCTAGGTCAGGAAGATCCCCTGGAGAAGGAAATGGCAACTCACTCCAGTATTCTTGCCTGGGAAATTCCATGGATAGAGGAACCTAGTGGGCTATAGTCCATGTGGTTGCAAAGAGTCAGAAATGACTTGGTCACTAAAATAGAAATCACAAAATTTATCTCTCTATATAAATATACATAAATGTATGTATGTGGGTATATATATGTACATACAGTATATCTATATGTATATACTATATATATATATATATATATACACTATATATTACTCAGTCATAAAAAAGAATAAAATACTCCTATTTGCAGCAATATGAATGGATCTGGGGAATATTATGGATAGTGAAATAAGTCACAGAAAGACATAGACTATATAATATCACTTAAAGTGGAATCCAAAAAAATAATACAAATGAATGCATATACAAAACTGAAATAGATTAACAGATACAGAAAAAAAAAACTGTGGTTACCACAAGGGAGAGGGAAGGGCGAAGGGACACATTAGGAGCACGGGATTAACAGATACAAACTACTATGCACAAAATCGATAAGCAACAAGGTTATAATGCATAGCACAAGGAATTACAGTGATTATATTATAATAACCTATAATATAGTCTGCAAACGTACTGAATCACAATGCTATACACCTGAAACTAAACATAATACTGTAAATCGGGCTTCCTTGGTGGTCCAGTGGGTAAGGACACCGCCTTGCAGTGCAAGGGGCGCCAGTTCGATCCCTGGCCTGGGAAGATCCCATGTGCTGCGGAGCAGCTGGACCCATGTGTCCAATTACCGAGCCGGAGCTCTGGAGCGCATGCGCCCAGAGCCGGCGCTCTGCAACAACAGACGCCACCGCGATGGGAGGCCCACAGGAGCCAAAGAACAAAGACGGATGAAAATAAATAAATGAAAGACCAATAGAAGTGGCCCGCCCGCTCCCCTCCCTCCCCACTCCACCCCCCACCAATAATAAATAAATAAATAAATCTTAAAAAAATATATTGTAAATCAACTATACTTCAATAAACATTTTTAAACTTTAAATGTAAATGGTTTAAATTCTCTTATCAAAAGACAAAGTGCCAAGGCCAGTGCTCTGGGACCCGGAGGGTTAGGGTGGGGAGGCAGGTGGGAAGGGGTCCAGGATAGGGGGGAACATGTATATCTGTAGCCGATTCAGGATGATCCATGGCCAAAACCATCACAACTTATAAAGTAACTATTCTCCAATCAAAATAAACTGATTTTTAAAAAGACAAAGTGGCTGAATGGATAAAAAGCCAAGTCAAACTACATATTGACTAAGAGTCTCACCCAGCTTAAAGGAGACACATAGACTGAAAAGTTGCAGGGATGCAAAAAGTCATTCGTTGCAAATTAAAACCAAAAGAAAACAAAGGCTGCTGTACTTATATTAGACAAAATAAACTTCAAGCTAAAAAAAAATGCAACAAGAGACAAAAAGGTCATTATAAAAGATAAGTCAGTAAATCTGTTTTAAGTATGAACCCCAAACAGGAAAATTTAAATATATATAAAGCAAATATTGATTGTGAAGGGAGAAAAAGAGCAATGCAATGTCAGGGAACTTAAATACTCCATTTTCAACAATGGCTCACTTAGCCAGAAAAATCAGCAAGGGAACAATGGACTTACACTACATATTAGATAAGATGAACCTAAAAGACTTAGTAACATAACTTTACATCTGAACAGTAATCAAATACACATTCTTCTCACGCTCATGTGGAATATTCTTCAGGATAGATCATATCTTAGGTCACATGTCTTAATATATTTCAAAAGACTGAAATCCTATCTGGCATCTTTTCCAACCATGATTGTATGAAAACTAGAAATCAATTGTAAAAAAAAAAAAATTGGAAAGTTCACACATATGTGGAGATTAAACAACATATTCCTGGAACAACCAATGGATCAAAGAAGAATTTTTTAAAAAAACACTTTTTAAAAAAATTCTTTATTTTAAAGATTTTACAGAGCTTTGTTGTTCACCAACATGTATGTTCCCAGATCATTCATATGCATATCCCTGTTCCCCTCCCACACCCAGTTCCCCTGCTCCCACCCCTCCGGACCATCACCCCAAGTGATTGTAGGCACTCCTATTCCCTTAGCACAATGACAATAGCTATTTTTTCCACACGTGCCAGTATAGGTTTCGATGTTACTTCCTCTATGCCTCCCTCTCACTGTTCGTTCTCCACAATGTCCCCATGTCTATTCTTTGTTCCATGAGTTCACTGCGTGTGTTATCATGACCATCCTACTAGATTCCATATACATGAGTTAGTATACTGTACTTGTCTTTCTCTTAAAAAAAAAACAAAACAAAAACAAAACAACACTTTTGAGACAAATGAAAATAGAACCAAAACCTACCAAAACTTAGAGGATACAGCAAAAGCAGTTCTAAAAGGGAAGTTTATAGCTATAAACACTTACATGAAAAAAGAACAACTACATTTATATCTTGAGGAATTAGAAAGGAATAAACTAAGCTCTACAGGAGGAGGAAATGGCAATCCACTCCAGTATTATTGCTTGAAAAATCCCATGGACAGAAAAATCCCTGGCAGGCTGCGAAGAGCTGGTCACAAAGAGTTGGACACAACTGAGCAAAGTCCTATCAAACTAAGCTTCAAGTTAGGCAAACAGAAGTAGCAAAGAGTGGAAATAAATGAAACAGAGACTAAAAAGACAACAGAAAAGATTAATGAAAGAGCTGTTGTTGTTGTTTTTTTTTTTAAGATAAACTAGACAAACTTTTAACCAAAGCTACCAAGAAAAAGAGAACTGACATAAAGATATAAATGAGAAAGGAGATATTACAACCAATACCACAGAAATACAAAAGATCATAGAGACCACTATGAATACGTATATGCCAACAAGCTGGATAACTTAGAAGAAATGGACTAATTCCTAAAAAAATCTTACCAAGACTGAATCATGAAGAAACAGGAAATCTGAACAAATTACTAGTAAGGAGACCAAACCGGTAATCAAAAACCTCCCAACAATAAAAAAGTTCAGGGACAGACAGCTTCACTGGTGAATTCCACAAAACATTTAAAGATTAATTAATACCAATCTGTTTCAATCTCTTCCAAAACACAGAAAAGGAAATAACACGTTCCAATTACTTTTACAGGTTCAGCTTTACTCTGGTACCAAAGGCAGACCAAGACATTACAAGAAGAAAAATTACAAGCCTATATTCCTGATGCAAAAATCCTCATAAAATATTACCAAATTGAATTCAACAGTAGATTAAAAGGATCATACACCATGATCAAACTGGATTTATTCCAGTGGTACATGGAGTATTCAATACCCACTGACCAAACATGACATATAGCACATTAACAAAATAAAGGATAAAGATCATATCATCATCTCAACAGATACAGAGAGCATTTGACAAAATTCAACATCCATTCATGATTTAAAAAAAAACTATCAACAAACTGTGTATCAAGGGACTGGGGACTGTACCTCAACATAATAAAGGCTGCATATATCAAACTCACAGATAACAACATACTCAATGGTGAAATGCTGAAAGTTTCTCTCTAAGATTAAGAACGAGACAAGGATACCCACTGTCGTCACTTTTATTCAACACTGTACTGAAGTCCTAGCCAGAGAAATCAGGCAAGAAATAGAAATAAAAGGCATCCAAATTGGAAAGGAAGAAGCAAAACCTGTTAGCAGATGATGTTATATTTAGAAAAGCCTAAAGAATTCACAAAAAAACTGTTAGAAACATTGGGATGGCCAAGAAGTTCATTTGGTGTTTTTCTGTAACATCTTATGGAAAACTCCAATGAACTTTCTGATCAGCCCAATAGTAAACAATTTCAATGAAGTTGTAGGATACAGAATCAATATAAAAAATCGATTGGTTTTCTACGGACTAACAATGAACTATTCAAAAATCAAATTAGGACTACTTAGGAATAAATTTTACCAAGGTGAGAAATTGTACACTGAAGATGTAGAAAAGATGACACAAATAAATGGAAAAATATTCTGTGTTCATGAACTGGAAGAATATTATTAACATGTCCAGGGCTTCCCTTGTGGCTCAGTGGATAAGAACCCGTCTGCCAATGCAGGAGACACAGGTTCGATCCCTGATCTGGGAAGATCCCACATCCCACAGAGCAGCTAAACCCACACATCAACAAAGACCCAGCATAGCCAAAAATAAATAAAGTTTTTTTTTTTTTTTTTTTTTTAAAGGGGCTTCCCCTGGTGGTCCAGTGGGTAAGGACACTGCCTTGCACTGCAAGGGGCGCCTGTTCGATCCCTGGCCTGGGAAGATCCCACGTGCCAAGGAGTGGCTGGACTGATGTGTCCAATTACCAAGCCGGAGCTCTGGGGCACATGCGCCCAGAGCCGGCGCTCTGCGATGACAGAGGTCACCGTGATGGGAGGCCCACAGGAGCCAAAGAACAAAGACGGATGAAAATAGAGAAATGAAAGACCAATAGAAGTGGCCTGCCCGTCCCCCTCCCTCCCCACTCCACCCCTCAAAAGATAAATAAATAAAAAATAAATGTTTAAAAAAAAATGTCCATAATATTGAAGCAATCTACAGACTCAATGCAATCTCTGTAAAATGCCAAAGGCATTTTTCATAGAAATAGAATAATCTTAATATTTGGAACCTGGCTCTCCGGCCAGTGATGTGCCTGAGTTCCTCCATGCGCTGGGCCAGTGGCCTCTGAGACTGCCCACTGGAGTGCCCCGGGAGTCAGTGGGTGGCGGCCCTCACCAGCAACCCTCCAAGAGGCCCAGGGGAAAAAAAGTGGCTCTAAATCCAGCAGATGCATATTGAGGCAAGTTAAAGGATTTAATATGAAGCACAGAATGCCAAAAAAAACAAGCAGTATTTGGTACACATTTAGTAAGTGGGACAGCATTTCCTTCTCCCACTGCTGTTGAGATGGCAGAAATTAGTCAAATTCAGTATGAAATGGAATACACCGAAGGGATTAAAAAATAAGTGTCCTGAAAAAATTAAAGGTAGTATCACTAAATGCTGACCCGGAAGAAGGATTCCAAGGAGTTTCAAATGCTCGTGTGATGATGCAGGTTCCAGAGAGAACTGTTGTAGCAGGAAATAATGAGGACATTCCATTTTCAAGACCAGCAAATCTTGACCTTATACAGTCAGCTCCCTTTAAGCCTCTGGCACTAAAAACACCACCTCACGTGCTTACACTTAGTGAGAGACTGCTAGATTTTTCTGGATTTAGAAAGACGTCCCCAACCCTTCAAAATGAAGAAAGGCGTGCAGTTGGCAGGCTGAAAAGACTGTGCTCTATGAGTGAAAATGCTGTTCGCCAAAATGGACAGCTGGTCAGAACTGACTCCATGTATGGTGTTTCAAATATAGATGCAATGACTGAAAGAACTCAGAACCCATGACAGCTGTAGATGCAGCTTCATTAAGATGACAGATAATCAAACTAGATAGATGTCTACAATTTTTGGAAAAGAACAAAAGAATGAAAGAGAAATGAAAGACCAATAGAAGTGGCCCGCCTGCTCCCCTCCCTTCTCACTCCACCCCTCAAAAGATAAATAAATAAAAAATAAATGTTTAAAAAAAAATGTCCATAATATTGAAGCAATCTACAGACTCAATGCAATCTCTGTAAAATGCCAAAGGCATTTTTCATAGAAATAGAATAATCTTAATATTTGGAACCTGGCTCTCCGGCCAGTGATGTGCCTGAGTTCCTCCATGCGCTGGGCCAGTGGCCTCTGAGACTGCCCACTGGAGTGCCCCGGGAGTCAGTGGGTGGCGGCCCTCACCAGCAACCCTCCAAGAGGCCCAGGGGAAAAAAAGTGGCTCTAAATCCAGCAGATGCATATTGAGGCAAGTTAAAGGATTTAATATGAAGCACAGAATGCCAAAAAAAACAAGCAGTATTTGGTACACATTTAGTAAGTGGGACAGCATTTCCTTCTCCCACTGCTGTTGAGATGGCAGAAATTAGTCAAATTCAGTATGAAATGGAATACACCGAAGGGATTAAAAAATAAGTGTCCTGAAAAAATTAAAGGTAGTATCACTAAATGCTGACCCGGAAGAAGGATTCCAAGGAGTTTCAAATGCTCGTGTGATGATGCAGGTTCCAGAGAGAACTGTTGTAGCAGGAAATAATGAGGACATTCCATTTTCAAGACCAGCAAATCTTGACCTTATACAGTCAGCTCCCTTTAAGCCTCTGGCACTAAAAACACCACCTCACGTGCTTACACTTAGTGAGAGACTGCTAGATTTTTCTGGATTTAGAAAGACGTCCCCAACCCTTCAAAATGAAGAAAGGCGTGCAGTTGGCAGGCTGAAAAGACTGTGCTCTATGAGTGAAAATGCTGTTCGCCAAAATGGACAGCTGGTCAGAACTGACTCCATGTATGGTGTTTCAAATATAGATGCAATGACTGAAAGAACTCAGAACCCATGACAGCTGTAGATGCAGCTTCATTAAGATGACAGATAATCAAACTAGATAGATGTCTACAATTTTTGGAAAAGAACAAAAGAATGTGCTAAAAGAGAAATGGTCATTATTCAATGACTATAACATTCTGACTGCTTAATAGCTGGCTCTGGTTTTGCTGCTAGAGGTAACCTGAATTCTCAGAAATATTGTCTCGACAGCTGGAAATATAAAGAATTTGCAAACTTCTTTGTTTCTGTCTTTGCACAGTATGCTGTTTCACAGTCCATGGCCTGAGAATGTATTTCTCCCAGAAAGGAAGGGAGAAGGACTTGTATTTGCAGAGGTAAACGTATACTCTGTCACTTGACTGTATTTACTTTTAACCAGTTATGCCATGACACCTACTAAAACTCTCACTTTGTATATTTTTTAGAACAGGATCTCAGTTTTATTTCAGGAACTTTTTCTTATTTTTTGCCTTATCATTCTGCACAACTAACTATGAATGGGAGAGAAAGCGTATAGAAAATGGATTGAGAGAAATGTCTACAAATAAAACAATATTTTGTCCTGTTTGCAGTGTTGCCTCAAATTCTACTAGATTGAACAGTTCAGGTAATAGACATTTTTGCATCCACATTTCAACCTTAACCCTACTAAAGTCATTATCTGGTGTCAGATTTAATAAAATCAAGCCACCCCATGTTTCATGATCACCTTCAATAAAATAATTCCTAACATTTTCAGTAGTTCAACTAAAATGTGGGCAATGGGCTTCCCCGGTAGCTCAGTGGTGAAGAGTTCTGCCACTGAAGAAGACATGGGTTTGAACCCTGATCGAGGAAGATCCCACACGCTGTGGAGTAACTAAGCCCATGAGCCACAACGATGGAGCCTGTGCACTAGATCCTCGGAGCCGTAGCTACTGAGCCCACGTGCCACAACTACTGAAGCCTTAGAGCCTGAGTTCCACAACAAGAAAAGTCACCACAACAAGAAGCCTGCTCACCTCAACTAGAAAGTAGTCCCCACTCTCTGCAGCTAGAGAAGAGCCTGTGGCAACAGTGAAAACCCAGAATAATTAAAAACATAAAATAAGATGTGGGCAAAAATGTGCATTTTTATTTTGTAGATGGTTTTCTATGAAGTACATTTTTTTTTTTACTAATTCTATGTGTGAATGATTTTTTAAAAAGTACAGAATAAGGTGCAACTATACTGTATTCAATAAACTGTCAACCAAAAAAAGATTTTTTTTTTGAACCTGAAAAAAACCCTAAATAGCCTAAGTAATCTTGAGAAAGAACAAAGCTAGAGGCATTACTCTTCCTGATTTCAAAGTACACTGCAAAGTTTTGTTAATCAAAATAGTATGATACAAAAAAAAGACTAGCATGATAAGAGACCCCTAAAATGAACTCAAGCTATGTAGTCAATTAATTTATGACAAAGGAGCCAAAAACATGACGGTGAAAGGATACCTCTTCAATAAAAAGTGTTTGGAAGGTTGGATAACCACATGAAAAGGAATGAAACAGGATCACTACTTACAAAATACTGAAAAGTCAACTCAAAATGGATTACTAAAGACCTGAATGTAAAACCTGAAACTACAAAACTCCTCTAAGAAAACAATGGGCAATAAGCTACTTGAGATTGGTCTTTGCAATGATATTTTAGATTTAACAGCAAAAGGAAAGGAAACAAAAGCAAAAATAAATATGATTACATTCTACGGTATTCCTAATGTGATTTATTCCTAAGTATTCCTAATTCTTTTACAAACTAAAAAGATTCTACACAGCAAAAGGAACCATCAACAAAATGAAAATTAAACCTATGGAATGGCAGACTATATTTGCAAACCATATATCTATTAAGGAATTAATATTCAAAATATTCTTCAAACATACACAACTTAACAGTTAAAAAGGCCCCAATTAAAAGCAGGTAGGGCTTCCCTGGTGGTCCAGTGGGTAGAGAGTCCACCTTGCAGTTCAAGGGCCACTGCTTTGATCCGTGGCCCGGGAAGATCCCACGTGCCACGGAGTGGCTGGACCTCTCTGTCCAATTAGGAGGTAGCACTCTGGAGTGAATGCACCCAGAGCCCGTGCTCTGCAAAGAGAGAGGCCATTGTAATGGGAGGCCCACACAGGCCATAGAATAAAGATGGATGAAAATAAATAAATAAAAAAACAATAAAAGAAGCCAAAATTTAAAAAAAAGACAGGAGATAACAAATGCTGGCATGTAGGAAAAAGGGAATCCCCATACACTCTTGGAATGTAAACTTGTATAGCCACTACAGAAAACAGCATGGAGATTAAAGACTGAAATACCATTTGATCCAGCAATCTAACTTCTGAGCATATTCTGATTTCCTTTGGTAACAAAATCATTGACTTGAAAAAATATTTGTATTTTCACATTCATAGCAGCATTATATACAATAAAGAAGGTATGGGGAAAAAACCTAAGTGGGGAAGAAAAAGAAAATGTGGACTGTGTTAGTGACTTGCATTTCCCTACGGATGTATGTATGTATGTGTGTGTGTGTGTTTGTGTATATATATATACACACATATACACAATGGAATATTATTTAGCCTTAAAGAAATCTTGTCATTTGTGACAACATGGATGAACCTGGAGAGCATTATGCTAAATGAAATTTTTTTAAGGAGATAAGAAAATGAAAGTCAGTCTCATGGAAACAGAGTAGAGAAGTGGTTGCCAGTGGCTAGAAAGTGGGACAAGAAAAGTTTAGAAAAACAGTACAAACTTTCAGTTATAAGATGAATACAGTCTAAAAATCTAATTTATTACACAATGACTATAGTTGATAACACTGTGTTGTACAACTGAAACTTGCTGGATGGAAAATGTCAATGTTTTCATAAATAGTGAGACAATGGATGCATTAATTTAGTCAACGAGGTGACCTCTTTCACAATGTACATGTAAATCAGATCATCATATTGCTATACACTTCCAATAACTTACAGTTTTGTCAATCATACCTCAATAAAGTTGGAGAAAACAATGATTTTTTTTTATTATCCAGTGGGTAGAGAGTCCACCTTGCAGTTCAAGGGCCACTGCTTTGATCCGTGGCCCGGGAAGATCCCACGTGCCACGGAGTGGCTGGACCTCTCTGTCCAATTAGGAGGTAGCACTCTGGAGTGAATGCACCCAGAGCCCGTGCTCTGCAAAGAGAGAGGCCATTGTAATGGGAGGCCCACACAGGCCATAGAATAAAGATGGATGAAAATAAATAAATAAAAAAACAATAAAAGAAGCCAAAATTTAAAAAAAAGACAGGAGATAACAAATGCTGGCATGTAGGAAAAAGGGAATCCCCATACACTCTTGGAATGTAAACTTGTATAGCCACTACAGAAAACAGCATGGAGATTAAAGACTGAAATACCATTTGATCCAGCAATCTAACTTCTGAGCATATTCTGATTTCCTTTGGTAACAAAATCATTGACTTGAAAAAATATTTGTATTTTCACATTCATAGCAGCATTATATACAATAAAGAAGGTATGGGGAAAAACCTAAGTGGGGAAGAAAAAGAAAATGTGGACTGTGTTAGTGACTTGCATTTCCCTACGGATGTATGTATGTATGTGTGTGTGTGTGTTTGTGTATATATATATACACACATATACACAATGGAATATTATTTAGCCTTAAAGAAATCTTGTCATTTGTGACAACATGGATGAACCTGGAGAGCATTATGCTAAATGAAATTTTTTTAAGGAGATAAGAAAATGAAAGTCAGTCTCATGGAAACAGAGTAGAGAAGTGGTTGCCAGTGGCTAGAAAGTGGGACAAGAAAAGTTTAGAAAAACAGTACAAACTTTCAGTTATAAGATGAATACAGTCTAAAAATCTAATTTATTACACAATGACTATAGTTGATAACACTGTGTTGTACAACTGAAACTTGCTGGATGGAAAATGTCAATGTTTTCATAAATAGTGAGACAATGGATGCATTAATTTAGTCAACGAGGTGACCTCTTTCACAATGTACATGTAAATCAGATCATCATATTGCTATACACTTCCAATAACTTACAGTTTTGTCAATCATACCTCAATAAAGTTGGAGAAAACAATGATTTTTTTTTTATTATTTTAAAAAGAGGTGGGTTACCATCCCACTAAGAATCCTCTTGCTATTGCAGGGGACACAGGTTCAATCCCTGTCCAGTAAGGTTCCACATGCCTAGATGCAGGTTAGCCCATGGGTTACAACTATGAAGCCTGAGCTCTAGAGCCTATGCTCTCCCAACAAGAGGAGCCATCACTGCAATGAGAAGGCCACACACAACAGACGAGTAGCCCCCACTCGCCACAACTGAGCTTAGCAAAGAAGAGCCTGTGTGGCCGCAATAAAGACTCAGTGCAACCAATAAATAAAAATTAAAAATCAAAAAAAAATAATGACAGAAGGCTGGCAATCAGAAATCCATATACTTTGGTACTTTATTTTGATGGTGTCTACTACTGTGACAGTTCACTAAAATTCTTCTTCACATAAACATTTAAAGGCAAGCTTCACTAAGTGAAACGGATTAGCAAAGAATTTGGTTTTAATTCCTGTGTCAAAATTTTTCCAGGTAATAAAGTATATAATATATGCATGATGCATGCTTTGAATGAATGAGAAAGGGAATGGATAGGAGTAAAGATGAGGGGAACCCAGCTGTGAGGTGACAAATCATTAAAACTGGGTTAATGGGTACAAGATACTTCACCCAGTTCCAGTTCAAAACGGTGATGCAGGTGCATCCTGAACTCATCTCCACCCACGGACACACTGAATCTACAGCTGCATATGGAGTAATTTCCTCTGACAGAAACCAAAAAACTAGAAAAGTGACTCCTACACATTGAGTAAATGAGAAAAAAGAAACCACACTACAATGGGTGAGAGAGGCTGAGAGAGCATCTCACCATAAACCCCACCCTCAGTGAGCAGCTCACAGCTGGGAGGGAACTCACAAGCCGGAGAATCTCCCCAGGAAGTAAAAGGTGATACCCAAGCTGATACTTCAACTTTCCTTTTATTTTTTACTAAAGTATAGTTGACTTACAATATTAAGTTTCTGGTATACAGTGAGTGATATGGTTATTACTATGTGTCTATATATTCTTTTTCATGTTCTTTTCCATTATGCTTTATTAAAAGATACTGAATATAGTTCGCTGTACTATACAGTAGGACCTTATTGCTTATCCAGTCTCTATACTAATAGTTTATATCTGCTAATCCCAAACTCCCTATCACCCCTCCTTCTTCCCTCCCCCTCCTTCCACCTGGAAACCCCAAGTCTTTTCTCAGTGTCTGCAAGTCTGTTTCTGTTTCATCAATTCATGTTATATTCATGTTATATTTTAAATTCCACATGTAAGTGATACCATATGGTATTTGTCTAACTTCATTTAGGGTGATAATCTCTTGGTCCATTCGTGTTGACGAAAATGGCACTATTTAATTATTTATTCTATGGCTATATAGTATACCATTGTATGTATATACATCTCTTCTTTATCCATTCATCTGTTGATGGATATTTAGGTTGCTTCCATGGCTTAACTTAAATAGTGCTGCTATGAACACTGGGTGGCACCTCAACTTATAAAATCTGTGCCTAAGACACGAGCCCCCAAAATATCTAGTATGGAAGTTCTGAGGATGAGATAGTTATCATCTAACTGATTCAATGGGCATGAATTTGAGCAAACTCTGGAAAATAGAGAAGAACAAGGTAGCCTGGCATGCTGCAGTCCATGTGGCCGCAAAGAGTCAGACACAACCTAGCAGCTGAACAACGGCAAGAACCTTAAGGTCTGGTTTCCAATTGGCCTGAATCTAGATACTAAGATCTGCCCCCTTGGGACACTGACAGGTCTTGGCACACGCTCAGCTTCTCAGAAGCACTAAGAATAAAGCAGGCCACCCGAACAATCATAGGTTCAAAATACAATCAAGAACTAGGGCAGGACTGCTCCTTCGAGTCTGGGAAAGGTGTATATTTTATCAAATGTATAGAAACCAACAGACAATCAAGGAAAGTAAAGAAACAGAGGAATGTTCCAAGTGAAAGAACAAGATAAAACTTCAGAAAAAGAACTTAATGAAATTGACATTAGTGATGTACTTATGTAAATCATATAAAGAGTTCAAAATAATGATCGTAAAGATGCTATTACTATGTGTCTATATATTCTTTTTCATGTTCTTTTCCATTATGCTTTATTAAAAGATACTGAATATAGTTCGCTGTACTATACAGTAGGACCTTATTGCTTATCCAGTCTCTATACTAATAGTTTATATCTGCTAATCCCAAACTCCCTATCACCCCTCCTTCTTCCCTCCCCCTCCTTCCACCTGGAAACCCCAAGTCTTTTCTCAGTGTCTGCAAGTCTGTTTCTGTTTCATCAATTCATGTTATATTCATGTTATATTTTAAATTCCACATGTAAGTGATACCATATGGTATTTGTCTAACTTCATTTAGGGTGATAATCTCTTGGTCCATTCGTGTTGACGAAAATGGCACTATTTAATTATTTATTCTATGGCTATATAGTATACCATTGTATGTATATACATCTCTTCTTTATCCATTCATCTGTTGATGGATATTTAGGTTGCTTCCATGGCTTAACTTAAATAGTGCTGCTATGAACACTGGGTGGCACCTCAACTTATAAAATCTGTGCCTAAGACACGAGCCCCCAAAATATCTAGTATGGAAGTTCTGAGGATGAGATAGTTATCATCTAACTGATTCAATGGGCATGAATTTGAGCAAACTCTGGAAAATAGAGAAGAACAAGGTAGCCTGGCATGCTGCAGTCCATGTGGCCGCAAAGAGTCAGACACAACCTAGCAGCTGAACAACGGCAAGAACCTTAAGGTCTGGTTTCCAATTGGCCTGAATCTAGATACTAAGATCTGCCCCCTTGGGACACTGACAGGTCTTGGCACACGCTCAGCTTCTCAGAAGCACTAAGAATAAAGCAGGCCACCCGAACAATCATAGGTTCAAAATACAATCAAGAACTAGGGCAGGACTGCTCCTTCGAGTCTGGGAAAGGTGTATATTTTATCAAATGTATAGAAACCAACAGACAATCAAGGAAAGTAAAGAAACAGAGGAATGTTCCAAGTGAAAGAACAAGATAAAACTTCAGAAAAAGAACTTAATGAAATTGACATTAGTGATGTACTTATGTAAATCATATAAAGAGTTCAAAATAATGATCGTAAAGATGCTCACACAGGAGAACAATGAATGAATAAAGTGAGAATTTCAACAGAGGTAGAAAATATAAGAAAGTACCAAACAGAAACTACAGACCTAACGCATACAGTAATTAAACTGAAAAACATAACAGAGGGGCTCAACATCTAACTACATGAAGCAGAAGAAAAACATCAGTGAACTCAAACAGAGCAATGGAACTTACCCAATCAGAGCAGCAAAAAGAACAATTTTAAAAAAGTGAAGAGAGCTTAAAGGGACTTTCAGGACACTAGCAAGGGTGTCAAAAGGAAGAGAGAGAAAGAGGCAGGAAAGTTATTTGAAGAAATGTGGTTCAAAATTTCCTTAACTTGGGTAAGGAAATAGCCATCCAGATACAGGAATTCCAGACAGTTCCAAATAAGATAAACCCAAAGAGACTCACACCAAGATATATGATAACTAAAACATCAAATGTTAAAAGACAAGAAGAGAATCTTTAAAGCTGCAAGAAAAAAAACTTGTTACATACAAGAGGACCCCCATAAGATGGTAAGTAGATTTTTCAGAAGAAACTTTGCAAACCAGAAAAGAGTGGCATGATATAGTCAAAGTGCTGAAAGGAAAAAAAAAACCCTGCCAACCAAGAATATTCTACCTGGCACAACTGTCCTTCAAAATTGAAGGAGAGATGAAGAATTTTCCAAATAAGCAAAAACTATAGGATTTCATCACCATGAAACTAACCTTACAAGAAATGTTAAAGGGACTTCTCTACGCTGAAACAAATGCTACCATTTAGTAACAGGAAAGCCTATGAAAGTACAAATCTCACTGGTAATGATAATGATAAATATATGGTATAATTCAGAATACTCTAATGTTATAAAGATAGTGAAGTAACCACTTACAAAGCTAGCATGAACATTAAAAAAGAAAAGTTGTAAAAACACAATAATTTGTAATGGACACATAGAAAGATGTAGATTATAACATCAAAACCAAAACATGAGTAATATCAGCATCATGCTGTACTGAAACATTCCCTTTATCTTCCTTCCTCCATCTATCATCAGTAAAGCATCCACAACTAAACAAAGTTGCATCTAGCCAATACACCAGGATGCTGGAGAATTCCACATGTCTGTACATCTAAAGGCCAGTGGTGTGCGTGTGTGCTCAGTCTTGTCCAACTCTTTGTGACCCCATGGACTGCAATCTGCCAGACTCCTCTGTCCGTGGAATTCTCCAGGCAAGAATACTGGAGTGAGTTGCCATTTCCTCCTCCCAGGGATCTTCCCAACCCAGGGATCGAACCTGTGTTTCTTGTGTCTTCTACACTGGCAGATGGTGTTTGACCACTGGGCCATCTGGGAAGCCCAAAGGTAGGTGGACTGGAACATAAAGAGGAGGTGAAACCAGGGGAACTGCATCCCAGCCACAGCAGGTGAGCTTGCAGGCCCAGAAGACCTGGTAGCAGCAGGGGAGGCCTATAGAGAATGCCAGTTTCAGGAGTCATGCTCACAGTAGTGGTGTGCACAGGGACAGATAACCTGGCAGAAGCAGTGAGGGCTATGTTCCGTCCCTTCAAAGAGGCACCCAGGACCCAGTCCCCAGTCCTCCAGGCCCCAGTCCTCCAGCCCACTCCCATTCACAGTGGTGATACCCTGGAAACCCAACAACTCTCAACATGGTAGAGGTGCCTGTGACCCCACTCTCCTCTCACCTCCCCTGCAACTCAGATCTGGGACACGGCAGAAGTGTTGACCGTCCCAGTCTTCAGGAGGTGACACCAGCACCAGCAGCAAGGCACCAGGACCCTAGAGGCACAAGCAAGTAACAAGGAAGGCGGTGGGGAGTTGACACCTCTGATAGGTAAAGTGCTGACTCTCACACAGAACCAGGAGCAGCTCAGGTTAAAAAAAAAAAAAGAAAAAGAAAAAAACACTTGCGCTATAGTGACATCTACAGGAAAACAAAGGAGAGCGCTTTCATTTCTAAATTGCTGAATGACAAGAATCAAGCCCCACCAACTCCAATTTTTTTTTTTTTACCTAAAGAAGATGTCCATTACTTCAAATGCTTTGGCAAAGGAGCAATTCATCAAGCTTAATGAAAACCCACAATAACACTGCATTCAAAACAGAAAATGGCAATTCTCTATAAACCAAAGTCATGGAATACTGTGATCTAAGAATTCAAAATAGCTGTCATGAAGAAATGCAAGAAAATTCAGTGAGTTCAGAAATAAAACTAAGAAACAGAAGGGATATTTTACTAAAGAGACTGATATTCTACAAAAGAACCAAACAAATTTTGAAGAATTCAACAAATGAGATGAAAAAATGCATTAGAATTCATTGGATATAGAGTAGACCTTATGGAAGAGAGAATCAGCAAGCTTGAAGATAGAAACCTAAAAATCATACAGGTAGAAGAAAAGAATTATTATCGGATGGCAGGGCATCAGCCCAAAGGTAGGTGGACTGGAACATAAAGAGGAGGTGAAACCAGGGGAACTGCATCCCAGCCACAGCAGGTGAGCTTGCAGGCCCAGAAGACCTGGTAGCAGCAGGGGAGGCCTATAGAGAATGCCAGTTTCAGGAGTCATGCTCACAGTAGTGGTGTGCACAGGGACAGATAACCTGGCAGAAGCAGTGAGGGCTATGTTCCGTCCCTTCAAAGAGGCACCCAGGACCCAGTCCCCAGTCCTCCAGGCCCCAGTCCTCCAGCCCACTCCCATTCACAGTGGTGATACCCTGGAAACCCAACAACTCTCAACATGGTAGAGGTGCCTGTGACCCCACCTCTCCTCTCACCTCCCCTGCAACTCAGATCTGGGACACGGCAGAAGTGTTGACCGTCCCAGTCTTCAGGAGGTGACACCAGCACCAGCAGCAAGGCACCAGGACCCTAGAGGCACAAGCAAGTAACAAGGAAGGCGGTGGGGAGTTGACACCTCTGATAGGTAAAGTGCTGACTCTCACACAGAACCAGGAGCAGCTCAGGTTAAAAAAAAAAAAAGAAAAAGAAAAAAACACTTGCGCTATAGTGACATCTACAGGAAAACAAAGGAGAGCGCTTTCATTTCTAAATTGCTGAATGACAAGAATCAAGCCCCACCAACTCCAATTTTTTTTTTTTTACCTAAAGAAGATGTCCATTACTTCAAATGCTTTGGCAAAGGAGCAATTCATCAAGCTTAATGAAAACCCACAATAACACTGCATTCAAAACAGAAAATGGCAATTCTCTATAAACCAAAGTCATGGAATACTGTGATCTAAGAATTCAAAATAGCTGTCATGAAGAAATGCAAGAAAATTCAGTGAGTTCAGAAATAAAACTAAGAAACAGAAGGGATATTTTACTAAAGAGACTGATATTCTACAAAAGAACCAAACAAATTTTGAAGAATTCAACAAATGAGATGAAAAAATGCATTAGAATTCATTGGATATAGAGTAGACCTTATGGAAGAGAGAATCAGCAAGCTTGAAGATAGAAACCTAAAAATCATACAGGTAGAAGAAAAAAGAATTATTATCTAGAGAAAACTGAGGAAATCTATGAGAACTATCCAACTCTTTCAGGAAGGGTGACATTAGGATAATGGGTATCCCTGAAGAAGAAAGGGAAAAAGCAGCAGAGAGTTTAAAGAAATAATAGATGAGAACTTCCCACACTTGGAGAAGGAACTGGATGTACAAGTCCATGCAACAAAGAGAACAGATGATTACCTCAATGCAAAAAAGACCTTCCCTAAGACACATTATATTAAAACTGTCAAAAGTCAAATAATTTTAAAGGCAGCCAGGGAAAAGAGGGTGGTCATCTGCAAAGGAAGCTGTCGAGGTCCGTGTGCGGGTTGGAAAAGAATTTCCAGATATGAGGCAGAGTGAAAGGAAAGGAAAGTTTATTAGAGTGGGAGATGGGAGAGTCGCTGCCAATATAGCGGGCCGGTTTAAGGAAGAATCAGCATGGAAGACACTGCCAGAACAGCGACACTGCCACTGTCAGCTCAAAGGAGAACTGATGTTAAGCAGGGGTCTTTGATTCCTATTATACCTGGGGTCTAAGGAGCGGCACAGGGGTCTTAAGGATCATTGCTGATTGGATGATGTACTGGGTGGGTAGAGTGATGACTACAGCATGAGGGAAAGACAGCAGGGTCCAAGGAGTGGCTTAGGGGTCTTAAGGATTGGGTGGTGGACTATAGCAGACGGGAGGACAATAAGCATCTCACATTCCAAGACCCTCCTAGTTTGTCTTGTTCTTTCATCCTTGCGCACCACAGAAGCCCCATTAGATTATCAGCAGATTTGTTGGCAAAAACTCTACAGGCCAGGAGAAAAGAGGACATTCTCAAAATACTGAAAGAAAAACCATCAGTTTAAGGATATGCTATCCAGCCAAGTTACCATTCAGATCTGAAGAAGTAGAGGCTTTCTCCACTAACAAAAGCTGAGGGAGTTCATCAACAATGGACTTGCCTTATAAGAAATGTTGAAAGGAATTCTTCTACTAGAAAAAAGCAAACGTACATAGAACCTTGAGGAAGGTGATAAATAGAATCAGAAAATTTCCATTCTGTATCAGAGTAAATTTTAAAACATGTTATTATGGTATAAAGGCTAAAAGGGAAAGCAGGAAAAAAAAATCACTTAAATCTGTTAAACTCACAACATAAAGAGGGATAATTTGAGACAACAAAACATAAAGGGGAAGAGTAAAAAGATGAAACCTTATAGGCAAGTGAAGATAAGATGCGATCAGCAGAAAATCATACTGTTTTCCCTATGAGATGATTTATACAAACATTACGGTAACCACAAACAAATCTAGAGTAGAGACAAGCAACACAAAAAAAGATGGAAGTGAGAAAAACATAGAAAACTACTAAACCAAAATAGCAGACAGAAACACAAGGAAAAAGAAATAATTGTGATATATATATATATATACACACAAATTTTCTAAAGCCAGTACTGAGTACTCATTTATCAGTAATCAACCGATAAATGAACATCATTCAAATGTAAATGAATTCATCAATTAAAAGACAGCATGCGGCTTCCGTGGTGGTCCAGTGGGTAAAGAGTCTGACTTGCAGGACAAGGGGTGCCGGTTCGATCCCTGGCCCAGGAAGATCCCATGTGCTATGGAACGGTTGGACCGGTGTGTCCAATTACGAGGCAGCACTCTGGAGCACCTGGGCAGTGCTCTGCAACAAGAGAGGCCACTGTGATGGGAGGCCACACAGGCCAAAGAATAAAAGAGAGGCTTAGGGGTCTTAAGGATTGGGTGGTGGACTATAGCAGACGGGAGGACAATAAGCATCTCACATTCCAAGACCCTCCTAGTTTGTCTTGTTCTTTCATCCTTGCGCACCACAGAAGCCCCATTAGATTATCAGCAGATTTGTTGGCAAAAACTCTACAGGCCAGGAGAAAAGAGGACATTCTCAAAATACTGAAAGAAAAACCATCAGTTTAAGGATATGCTATCCAGCCAAGTTACCATTCAGATCTGAAGAAGTAGAGGCTTTCTCCACTAACAAAAGCTGAGGGAGTTCATCAACAATGGACTTGCCTTATAAGAAATGTTGAAAGGAATTCTTCTACTAGAAAAAAGCAAACGTACATAGAACCTTGAGGAAGGTGATAAATAGAATCAGAAAATTTCCATTCTGTATCAGAGTAAATTTTAAAACATGTTATTATGGTATAAAGGCTAAAAGGGAAAGCAGGAAAAAAAAATCACTTAAATCTGTTAAACTCACAACATAAAGAGGGATAATTTGAGACAACAAAACATAAAGGGGAAGAGTAAAAAGATGAAACCTTATAGGCAAGTGAAGATAAGATGCGATCAGCAGAAAATCATACTGTTTTCCCTATGAGATGATTTATACAAACATTACGGTAACCACAAACAAATCTAGAGTAGAGACAAGCAACACAAAAAAAGATGGAAGTGAGAAAAACATAGAAAACTACTAAACCAAAATAGCAGACAGAAACACAAGGAAAAAGAAATAATTGTGATATATATATATATATACACACAAATTTTCTAAAGCCAGTACTGAGTACTCATTTATCAGTAATCAACCGATAAATGAACATCATTCAAATGTAAATGAATTCATCAATTAAAAGACAGCATGCGGCTTCCGTGGTGGTCCAGTGGGTAAAGAGTCTGACTTGCAGGACAAGGGGTGCCGGTTCGATCCCTGGCCCAGGAAGATCCCATGTGCTATGGAACGGTTGGACCGGTGTGTCCAATTACGAGGCAGCACTCTGGAGCACCTGCGCCCAGAGCCAGTGCTCTGCAACAAGAGAGGCCACTGTGATGGGAGGCCCACACAGGCCAAAGAATAAAAAGATGGATGAAAGATAGCATGGCTAGATGGATTAAAAAACAAGACAAATATATGCTAATGCTAGAAGACTCTGAATAGATGAATCATTAATAAAGAGATTGAAACAGTAATCAAAGAAAAAAAAAAAAAGTCCAGGACTAATGGCTTCACAGGTAAATTCTGTCAAAGATGCAAAGGAGATTTAATCCCTATCCTTCTCAAACTCTTCTAAAATGCTGAAGAGAAGCAAATGCTTCTTACTTTACAAGGTCAACATTACCCTGTTATCAAAATCAGACAAGGACAACACAAAGAAACCAAATGAAAGGTCATTATCTGTAGATGAACATAGATGCAAAAATCATTAACGAGATATTAGCACACCAAATACAACAGTACATTAAAAGGATCATACTGGGAATTCCCTGGCAGTCCAGTCCAGTGGTAGGACTCTGCTTTCATGAGAGGGGCCCAGTTAGATCCCTGGTCATGGACCTAAGATTCCACAAGCTATGGTGTGGCCAAGAAAATTAAGAAAACAAGATCATATATCATGATCAAGTGAAATACTTTCAAGGATGCCAGGATGATTCAACATCCATAAACCAATCGATGTGATATAGTGCATTAACAAAAATGAAGGCTAAAATCCACAGGATCATCTCAATGGGTGAGAAAAAACATGACAAGATTTAATATCTTTTTATGATTAAAAAAAAAAAATCTCTCAATGTGTACAGAAATAACATACTTCAGCATAATATTGGCCATATATGAAAAATCATAGCTAACCTAAGCCTCAGGAATAAAACAAGGATGCCCACTCTCACCACTTTTATTTCAAAATAGTATTGGTATTCCTAGTCCAAGCATTTAGGCAAGGAAAAATAAAGGTATCCAAATCAGAAAGAAAGAAGTAAAACTGTCATTATTTGCAGATGATATGACTTTATACGTAGTAATCCCTAAAGACCACATGCACAGAAAAAAACTATTAGAAATAATAAATGAATACAGTAAGTTTTTCAGGGCACAAATTCGACATACAAAATCTGTTGTGTTTCTATACACTAACAATGAGCTTACAGAAAGAAAAATCAAGGAAAAAGTCTCATTTACAATCACAAGAAAAGGAATAAAATACAACTAAGGTGAAAGATCTCTACACTGAAAACTCTTAAGAGGTTGCTGAAACTGAAGAAGATGCAAAAAATGGAAAGATAATGCATGCTCATGGATTGGAAGAGTTAGCATTGTTAAAATGTCCATATTACCTAAAGCAATCTATAAATCCAATGCAATCCTTATCAAAATTCCATTCTCTTTTCAGAGAAACAGAAGGAAAAAATTCTAAGATTTATATGGAACCACAGAAAATTCTGTAAAGTCAAAGCAATCTCGAGAAATAAGAACAAAGCTGAAGATATCACACAGCTTCATTTCAAATTGTATTATAAAACTATATTAATTAAAAAAAAAAAGCCCAGATACATAGATCAATGGAACAGAACAGATACTTCAGAAATAAACCTACACATATAAGGAAAATTAATTTATAACAAAGGAAAAAATATACAATAAAAAAAGGTAGTCTCTTCAATAAATGGTTTGAAAACTGGACAGCCACATGCAAACAAAAATGAAACTAGGGGGCTTCCCCTGGTGGCCCAGTGGGTAAGGACACAGCCTTGCAGTACAAGGGGCGCCGGTTCGACCACTGGCCTGGGAAGATCCCACGTGCTGCGCGCGGAGCGGCTGGATTGATGTGTCCAATTATCGAGCTGGAGCTCTAGGGCGCATGCGCCCAGAGCCGGCGCTCTGCAACAAGGACGCCACCGCGATGGGAGGCCCACAGGAGTCAAAGAACAAAGACGGACGAACATAGAGAAATGAAAGACCAATAGAAGTGGCCCGCCCGCTCCCCTCCCTCCCCAACCTGACACCTGCCCAAAATAAATAAATAAATAAATCTTTAAAAAAAAAAAATGAAACTAGGCTACTAACTTACACTATACACAAAAATTAACTCAGATTATAAAGACCTGACACCAAAACAATTAGAAATAATAAATGAATACAGTAAGTTTTTCAGGGCACAAATTCGACATACAAAATCTGTTGTGTTTCTATACACTAACAATGAGCTTACAGAAAGAAAAATCAAGGAAAAAGTCTCATTTACAATCACAAGAAAAGGAATAAAATACAACTAAGGTGAAAGATCTCTACACTGAAAACTCTTAAGAGGTTGCTGAAACTGAAGAAGATGCAAAAAATGGAAAGATAATGCATGCTCATGGATTGGAAGAGTTAGCATTGTTAAAATGTCCATATTACCTAAAGCAATCTATAAATCCAATGCAATCCTTATCAAAATTCCATTCTCTTTTCAGAGAAACAGAAGGAAAAAATTCTAAGATTTATATGGAACCACAGAAAATTCTGTAAAGTCAAAGCAATCTCGAGAAATAAGAACAAAGCTGAAGATATCACACAGCTTCATTTCAAATTGTATTATAAAACTATATTAATTAAAAAAAAAAAGCCCAGATACATAGATCAATGGAACAGAACAGATACTTCAGAAATAAACCTACACATATAAGGAAAATTAATTTATAACAAAGGAAAAAATATACAATAAAAAAAGGTAGTCTCTTCAATAAATGGTTTGAAAACTGGACAGCCACATGCAAACAAAAATGAAACTAGGGGGCTTCCCCTGGTGGCCCAGTGGGTAAGGACACAGCCTTGCAGTACAAGGGGCGCCGGTTCGACCACTGGCCTGGGAAGATCCCACGTGCTGCGCGCGGAGCGGCTGGATTGATGTGTCCAATTATCGAGCTGGAGCTCTAGGGCGCATGCGCCCAGAGCCGGCGCTCTGCAACAAGGACGCCACCGCGATGGGAGGCCCACAGGAGTCAAAGAACAAAGACGGACGAACATAGAGAAATGAAAGACCAATAGAAGTGGCCCGCCCGCTCCCCTCCCTCCCCAACCTGACACCTGCCCAAAATAAATAAATAAATAAATCTTTAAAAAAAAAAAATGAAACTAGGCTACTAACTTACACTATACACAAAAATTAACTCAGATTATAAAGACCTGACACCATAGAACTCCTAGAAGGAAATATAGGTAGTGTGGTCTTTGATTTATAACTATGGTCTTAGCAATATCTTTCTGGATATGTTTCCTCAGACAAGAGAAATAAAAGCAAAAATTAATGGGACTACATCAAACTAAAAAAGTCTGTACAGCAAAAAATTAATAAAACGTAATGACAGTCTACTGAATGGGAGAAAAGAAGTGAAAGTCATTCAGTCATGTCCAACTCTTTCCGACCCCACAGATGAGCTAAGGAATTCTCCTGGTAAGAATGGTAGAGTCGATTGCCATTTCCTTCTCCGAGAGAGCTGCCCAACTCAGGGATCAAACATAGGTCTCCCACACTGCAGGCAGATTCTTTACTATCTAAGCCACCAGGAAAGACCAAGAATACTGGAGTGGGTAGTCTATCCCTTCTCCAGGGGATCTGTTCGACCCAGGAATTCAACCCAGGTCTTCCACATCAGCAGGCAGATTCTTTACCAGCTGAGCTATGCTGGTGGCTCAGTGGTAAAAGAATCTGCCTGCCAGTGTGGGAGCCACAGGTTCACAGGTTCAGTCCCTAGATTGGGAAGATGCCCTGGAGAAAGGAGAAGAGAAAATACTCGCAAATCATGTATCTGATAAGGGGCTACTATCCAGAATATATAAAGAACTCATACAACTCAATATGAGAAAACAGACCACCAGATTAAAGAAATGAGCAGAGAGGTAATATAGACACTTTTCCAAAGAAGGCATATAGACGGCCATCAGGTCCATAAAAAGATGTCCAACATCACTAATTACTAGGTAAAGGCAAATCAAAACCACGACATATCACCTCACTCTTCTTAAAATAGCTATTATCAAAAAGGCAAGAAATAACAAGTGTTGGCAAGGATATAGATAAAAGGGAACAGTGTTGGTGGGAGTATAAACTGGTGTAGCCCCTATGGGGGCTTCTCTGGTGGCTTAACGGTGAAGAATCTGCCTGCCAATGCACGAGACATGAGTTTGATTCCTGGGCTGGGAAGACCCCCTGGAGAAGGAAATGGCAACCCACTCCAGTATTCTTGCCTGGAGAATCCCACAGACAGAGGAGTCTAGGGCATCACAAAAGAGTTGGACATGACTTAGCAATTGAACAAAAACAAGCCACTATGGATAACACTATCAAGATTCCTCAAGAAAATTAAAAAATAGAACTGTCTTCAGATCTAATGATGTCACTTCTGGGTATTTATCCAAAGTTGGGGGAACCAGACTTGAGAAGTCTGTGTTCACTGCAACATCATTTACCATTTACAATAACCAATACATGGAAATAACCTAAATGTTCACTGATGGATGAATGGATACAGAAAATGTGGGATACACACACAAACATTATCCAGAAACAGAAAAGGAAATCTTGCCATTTGTGACAATGTATGGCCCCTGAGGACATTATGCTAAGTGAAATAAGTCAGAGAAAGACGAATATTGTGCGCCCTCACCTATAGGTGAAATTGAAGAAACAAATAAAAAACAAACAACAAAAGAGAGTGAACCGGTCTTTCCTGGTGGTCCAGTGGGTAAGGACACTGCCTTGCAGTACAGGGGGCACTGGTTCGATCCCTGGCCCGAGAAGATCCCACGTGCTGCGGAGCGGCTGGACCCATGTGTCTAATTACTGAGCCGGAGCTCTGGAGCACATGCGCCCAGAGCCTGTGCTCAGCAACAATAGAGGCCACTGCGATGGGAGGCCCACACGGGCCAGGGAACAAAGAAGGATGAAAATGGATAGATGAAAGACCAATAGAAGTGGCCTGCCCACCCCCCTCCCTCCCTAACCCGCCCCCCTCCAAATAAATAAATAATAAATAATAAAGTCAAAGAACTACCCCAGAAAAATCAATAACAAAAAGAAAAGAGAGTGAACCTAACTCGTGGATACAGAGGACAGATTGGTGGCTGCCAGAGGTGGGGGTTAGGTGATTGGCAAAATGGGGGACAGCAGTCAAAAGACACAAACTTCTCATTACAAAATAAATAAGACCTGGGAATATAATGTACAGCAAAGTCACTGTAATTAATAATAATTAATTTATTAATTTATTTATCCTGTAATTAATCATGTAACTAATTATCATATAATTATCATGTAATTAATTTATCATATAATTGAAAATTTCTAAGAGTAACTCTTAAATCATCACAGGAGAAAAAAATTACAATTGTGCAGTGATGGATGTTAACCAGACTTACTGTGGTGATTACTTCACAAAATATACAAATGTCAAATCATTATGCTGTCACATGAAACTAATATGTTATATGTCAACTTTACCTCAACAAAAAAAGAAATCCCACCCTGATAAGGGGTGCCTGTGACAAAACTGCACGCTTACCTACTTAGCTGGGGCCCCTCCCCCCGCCCCGAGTCCTCTCTCTCAGCTCTCACACCTCTTCATCATTCTCTTCAACTGTCTTCTCTGTTTCCACCCTTTGGCTGGTCTAGTGATTTTACTGCACTTTGGACCTTAGCCACTAACACTGTCACACCCTTAGCTTCAGGTATAATGTGCTCTTTTTTCCTCCATTAGGCTTTCTTCCTCTAATAACTGATCAGTCCGTTTAATTTTGAAAAGCTACCTGTTTTTATAACCCAATTCATTTTTCTAAGATAAGAAGAACAGAAACAACCAATACTTGGTTCTGGGGCCTGGAAATCTCAGTCTGGACTCCCTTTCCTGATTCTTCTGCTGTGCAGTCATGCATGTCTTAGTATAAAGCAGAACAGCCACCTGAGTGTTCCTGTCTTTCTATACCATCTTCATCCTTAAAGTCCAGGAAATTCATTAGATACTTTTATTCAAAGGATTTCCTAATTGTGCTATACAATTCGCAGAAAGAACCAACTGGCATGCATGAGTTCAGCAAAAAAACTTCACCAAGAAACATGGGAAAGTATAAGAAAAAGAAATGAAAATGAATATCATGGGAGCCCATGTGATATTGGGGGAAAGGTAATTTTTCTAATACACTCTATTAAAAGTATCCAACTTTTAGTGTAAGAACTGATGGATTACATAGGAAATGATGATAGTTGATTAAGATTTTTGAAACAAAGATCTGTTCTTGGGGGAATATATTGATATCAAATAAACATCAAAAGGGAGAAAATCAAACCAAGCAAGCAAGTACTTTTCCTTCTATACTATATTTTCAGAATATAAACATCTCCTCTTTCAAAGACTAACCACTGATAGCACTGGGCTCTCTTACGGGGTTACCTAGATGAATGAAACCTCCAAGAGCTCATATCTTAGAAAGGGAAATAAGAGTAGCACAAACAAGGCCTTCCGTGGTAGGCCAGTGGCTAAGGCTCCACCCTCCCGACGCAGGGGGCCTGGGTTCAGTCTCTGGTCAGGGTACTCATCAGACATCGTGGCAACTAAGAGTTTGCAAGCCACAACTAATGCTTGCAACAACAAAGATCGAAGATTCCACGTCCTGCAACTAAGATCAGACACAGTCAAAAAATAAAGAAAAATGCATAAAAAGAAAGAAAAGCGCAAAACAGAATTGTAAAACGAGAATTCTGCCATACAAAAGAGAAACAGAGGTGAAGTGCTAAAGGTTTTTCAGAGAAGGGAAAATGAGAGTGGGGTGTTTAAGCAATATGAGAAAGGGTTTCAGGGATGAGATGGCATCTGGGCTAAGACTTGGAGGTGAGGTTAGATAGGGACACTTTATTAACCAAGAGAAGGGAATGATCATTTTAGGAGAAAGGAAATGCCTGACAAAGGCAGATGGCACAAATTCATGCACCTGTGAAAGGACACAGTGGCTGGTCCATGGAAGACAGTAGAGGCAAATGAGGTTGGAAAGACAAGCTGGCCTCCACCTTGGAGGGGCTGAAACATCAGGCTAATACTCGATTAATTACAAACAGGGAACGACATGTTTGATCTTGGACTTTTTACGCTAGTTAAACAGCTTCATAAAAAATGTAGCAATGAAGGAGACAGGCATTAGAAGGTCTCTCCAGGAGGCCAGTGAACTTGTCCATGCTGTTAGATACATGTATGCGGGCAAACACTGATCACATGTGATTCCAATTTTTGGTTAGCATTTAAAAGGAATTTATAGATGAGAAAGAAAAAAGTGGTACACTTTGAAAATATGAGAAAACCAATTTCAACAGGCATATATGCTTTGAAGAGAATAAATAAAGACACTGAGAGAAGCTCTAAACCTCTAGTTTTGCATGTCTAGTCTTCAGGCAGAAATGAGATCAACAAAATAGTCAAACCACAGTACATGTGGAAAGGTATGAACTGATATGTATGCTGACATTTGATGATGTCCTACACAGTATCACTGACTTGTGCAGTAAGCAAGGAAGAAATTATTATCTTCACTAAAGAGATGAGAAAGCAAAAGCTCAGAAAACTTGTGTGACTTGGCTAAAATCACAAGGCTTCTTAGGTGGCTCCGATGGTAAAGAGTCTGCAATGCAGGAGATCGAAGTTTGATTCCCTGGTCAGGAAGATCCCCTGGAGAAGGGAATGGCTCCCCACTCCAGTATTCTTGTGTGGAGAATTCCATGGACAGAGGAGCCTGGTGGGCCACACTTCATGGGGTTGCAAAAGAGTCAGATACAACTTAGTGACTGGGCTATGAATCCAACCCAACTTTTCTCACTTTAGTATTCTTACCAGTATTCTAATCTGTTTTATTTTTAAAAATCCAAACTTTGCACACATTACTATGAAACCCAGTCTGTAACTATGCAGTTATTATTTTTGGATTAAAAAATAAGTCCCATTTTCTTCCTCTTATTAAAGCAAATCTTTATATCTTCATGTAAATATAGACTAACCTGTTTATTTCCATGTGAAAGTCAAAGTTGGATACTTACAATGTATATTAAGCACAATTTTAATGTTCATTTCAATCACTGAACTGAAAGCTTATTTTTAAAGTACTCACAAGAATTTGAGATAATGGAATCTTGACTATTCCTCAGGGAGATCCCTTGGGATATGTTCATGATGAGTGTGATTTTGATTAGGCTCATCTACTACAGTTCAAATCAAAGATACTTCCTTACCATTAATGCTCTTCTTAAAGAAATGTAACCACTAAGCACGCAATTTTGGTAAGTACAAAATCAAACTGGTTTTCAGAAAATTCTGCCTCTATATAGGACTCCTCAGTGTCACCTTCACCTTTAGCCCCACACTTTATCTTTTCAAGGTCTTGTCTCTTGAGTAGAGTTGGATGGGATGGAAAACCTGAAATGACCAATTGTACTAGTTCACTGAAAACCTGAGTCAAATCCCTAATATCCTTCCTTACAGTTTCCAGTCCAGTTTTTACAACTAAGAAAATAAGAATGTGATTATTTTTTCTGCATTAAACATAGTTCACTTCTAAAATTTTATTTAAAGAACATAATTTTTATTTTTACCCAGTTGTTAGAAAATGTTTTAATATCAACATGCTTCATTTTGTTACATTAATAACAATAAAATATTTGTGTGTATACGTGTGTATATATATATATATATATATATATATACATTCAGATGTTTTCAATTTTCATGTTACTCTCTGCCTCTCAGCTACTTGTCTTTATTCATGAGTAATATTAAGTCTTAACTTTGAAATTAAAGACTGATCCTCCAGAGCTTCCCTGGTGGTTCAGTGGTGGAGTCTCCCTGCCAATGCAGAAGACAGGTTCGATCCCTGGTCCTGGAGGATTCTGAATGTCGTGGAGTGGCTGAGCCCATGCAGCACAACTAATGAGACTGTGCTCTAAAGCCCATAAGTCACAACTACTGAAGCCCACATGCTAGAACTCTGCTCTTCAATAAGAAACCCTCACACAGCAACTAAAGAGTAGTCTCTGATCTGTGCAACTAGAGAAAACCTACTTGCAGCAACAAAGACCAGTGCAGCCACAAGTAAATAAATAAAAATAATTAAAAAAAAAAAAAAAGACTGGTCCTCCAAAAGGTATTGTAGTATTTTTTGGGAGGAGGGGCACTTCTACTGGTCTTTCATTTATTTCCGTGTTTGTTCTTTGGCCTGTGTGGGCCTCCCATTGCAGTGGCCTCTCGTCGCAGAGCACCGGCTCTGCTCGCATGCGCCCCAGAGCTCTGGCTCGGTAATTGGACACATCGGTCCAGCCGCTCCATGGCACGTGGGATCTTCCTAGGCCAGAGATTGAACCAGCGCCGCCTGCACTGCAAGTCAGTGTCTTTACCCACTGAACCACCAGGGAAACCCAGTTTTGGTAAGTACAAAATCAAACTGGTTTTCAGAAAATTCTGCCTCTATATAGGACTCCTCAGTGTCACCTTCACCTTTAGCCCCACACTTTATCTTTTCAAGGTCTTGTCTCTTGAGTAGAGTTGGATGGGATGGAAAACCTGAAATGACCAATTGTACTAGTTCACTGAAAACCTGAGTCAAATCCCTAATATCCTTCCTTACAGTTTCCAGTCCAGTTTTTACAACTAAGAAAATAAGAATGTGATTATTTTTTCTGCATTAAACATAGTTCACTTCTAAAATTTTATTTAAAGAACATAATTTTTATTTTTACCCAGTTGTTAGAAAATGTTTTAATATCAACATGCTTCATTTTGTTACATTAATAACAATAAAATATTTGTGTGTATACGTGTGTATATATATATATATATATATATATATACATTCAGATGTTTTCAATTTTCATGTTACTCTCTGCCTCTCAGCTACTTGTCTTTATTCATGAGTAATATTAAGTCTTAACTTTGAAATTAAAGACTGATCCTCCAGAGCTTCCCTGGTGGTTCAGTGGTGGAGTCTCCCTGCCAATGCAGAAGACAGGTTCGATCCCTGGTCCTGGAGGATTCTGAATGTCGTGGAGTGGCTGAGCCCATGCAGCACAACTAATGAGACTGTGCTCTAAAGCCCATAAGTCACAACTACTGAAGCCCACATGCTAGAACTCTGCTCTTCAATAAGAAACCCTCACACAGCAACTAAAGAGTAGTCTCTGATCTGTGCAACTAGAGAAAACCTACTTGCAGCAACAAAGACCAGTGCAGCCACAAGTAAATAAATAAAAATAATTAAAAAAAAAAAAAAAGACTGGTCCTCCAAAAGGTATTGTAGTATTTTTTGGGAGGAGGGGCACTTCTACTGGTCTTTCATTTATTTCCGTGTTTGTTCTTTGGCCTGTGTGGGCCTCCCATTGCAGTGGCCTCTCTCGTTGCAGAGCACCGGCTCTGCGCGCATGCGCCCCAGAGCTCTGGCTCGGTAATTGGACACATCGGTCCAGCCGCTCCATGGCACGTGGGATCTTCCTAGGCCAGAGATTGAACCAGCGCCGCCTGCACTGCAAGTCAGTGTCTTTACCCACTGGACCACCAGGGAAACCCCTGTAGTATGTTTAAAAGAGCAAAATCTGATCACCACCTAACCAGTTTCAGTATATCAAACTGAACACATTATATATCTTAGACTTAAGTATGTTTAAAAAGTATTTTTTAAAAATCAAGAGACATTAAAATCCCTTGAAAAATTAGACTAACATGTCAGCATAGCAATTCAAAACCCTCTTTAGATTTATTCATATTGTATATTATTCTTATTGCTTGTTATGCTAACCTCCACATTTCCTCACCAGGGGCAACACACACACATTATTGTATATTATTCTTTTGTTGATTTTTTAAACACTTAAAAGACTGACTTGTTTTATAAAGAAAGGTTTTACAGTGATAATAGCAACTTTAAATAAATGTCAACAACTTGCTTTCCTTCGTTCAATTTTTAAACAATCATTTTTTAATGTACATCTCAAGCTACTATCTAGGGATAATATAATCTGCGGTTCATTAATTACTGTTTAAAGTAGGTTTGGGTTTTAAAAAATATTTCATATAATTAGTGTTTCTCACATGATTCTGACCTATCACATTCTACACAAAATGTTCTGGCAAGTCTCTGCCTTATCTACCCATTAGGTGGCAGCATTAGGCTCTATATGAAAGGAGTAAATACCAGCAGTCCTTTTTGTTCATGTTTTTGTTTTCCTTCATCACACCATCTCATCATACATTCTGTAGTGGATTCCTAGAACAGGTAGTCAGCTTTCTGGCAGGAAGGACCCTGTTCCCCCGGTAGTGGATGTAGCCACAAGTAATAAATAAAATAATTAAAAAAAAAAAGACTTAAAATTGTAGTATTTTTTGGGAGGAGGGGCACTTCTACTGGTCTTTCATTTATTTCCGTGTTTGTTCTTTGGCCTGTGTGGGCCTCCCATTGCAGTGGCCTCTCTCGTTGCAGAGCACCGGCTCTGCGCGCATGCGCCCCAGAGCTCTGGCTCGGTAATTGGACACATCGGTCCAGCCGCTCCATGGCACGTGGGATCTTCCTAGGCCAGAGATTGAACCAGCGCCGCCTGCACTGCAAGTCAGTGTCTTTACCCACTGGACCACCAGGGAAACCCCTGTAGTATGTTTAAAAGAGCAAAATCTGATCACCACCTAACCAGTTTCAGTATATCAAACTGAACACATTATATATCTTAGACTTAAGTATGTTTAAAAAGTATTTTTTAAAAATCAAGAGACATTAAAATCCCTTGAAAAATTAGACTAACATGTCAGCATAGCAATTCAAAACCCTCTTTAGATTTATTCATATTGTATATTATTCTTATTGCTTGTTATGCTAACCTCCACATTTCCTCACCAGGGGCAACACACACACATTATTGTATATTATTCTTTTGTTGATTTTTTTAAACACTTAAAAGACTGACTTGTTTTATAAAGAAAGGTTTTACAGTGATAATAGCAACTTTAAATAAATGTCAACAACTTGCTTTCCTTCGTTCAATTTTTAAACAATCATTTTTTAATGTACATCTCAAGCTACTATCTAGGGATAATATAATCTGCGGTTCATTAATTACTGTTTAAAGTAGGTTTGGGTTTTAAAAAATATTTCATATAATTAGTGTTTCTCACATGATTCTGACCTATCACATTCTACACAAAATGTTCTGGCAAGTCTCTGCCTTATCTACCCATTAGGTGGCAGCATTAGGCTCTATATGAAAGGAGTAAATACCAGCAGTCCTTTTTGTTCATGTTTTTGTTTTCCTTCATCACACCATCTCATCATACATTCTGTAGTGGATTCCCTAGAACAGGTAGTCAGCTTTCTGGCAGGAAGGACCCCCTGTTGCCAAAGGCAACATGAAAGCACAGCATGCAAAGTAGACGGTGCCATCCTAATGTAGGGCACATCGGTATGGCAAGTGTCAAATGCAGATTCAAAACCACAACTAAAAAAGACATAAGATACTTTTCAACATTATTTTTAATGTTATTAGAACTAATGACTATGTCAAAGAAAAGTTGCTTAAAAGAAATTTTACCTACATTACTAATAGGGAGGAATGTCTCGGTTTTCAGAGATTATAGTTATATGTTATATTTAGGTGTTTAATAAATAATTAATAAATTGGCTCAAAGGTTTCTCCTCTACAGTGGCTTCTTCCAACTGTCTGACACAGGTATACTTATTCATCTCCAGCTCAGAACCTGACTTTCCAAACTCCACTTGTACTTTCAAGCTAACAGGATTACATACCTGACTATAATGCTACTAACAATGAGAGAGTATACAAAACAAAATTTTAAACAGCATCTATTTCTGATTTAACTTTTCTTAGCAACAGTTCAAACATTTCAGAAGTGCAGTTGTTGAGAAAACAAATAACTGCAGCTCAGTGGTAATTCTCATTAATTACTATAATCAACTAAAGAAGTGGGAGGGGTAGCTCATCTTAAACTGGTTTCTAATTAGTACTAGATCTGTAATTATTGATTTAAGTCATTTGTTTATCATTAGATAATTATAAGATGTCTAAAACAATAAATGGAAATTCTACTCTAGTATAGTTCATCAAGGTAAATTGGATGTGGTCAAATGGGAGATGGTGAGAGTGAACATCTATACTTTTAGAATCAGTGAACTAAAATGGACAGGAATGGGAGGATTTAATTCAAGTTTTTTATTCCATAGAAGGAATGGAGTAGCCCTCATATCTGACATTCTACACAAAATGTTCTGGCAAGTCTCTGCCTTATCTACCCATTAGGTGGCAGCATTAGGCTCTATATGAAAGGAGTAAATACCAGCAGTCCTTTTTGTTCATGTTTTTGTTTTCCTTCATCACACCATCTCATCATACATTCTGTAGTGGATTCCCTAGAACAGGTAGTCAGCTTTCTGGCAGGAAGGACCCCCTGTTGCCAAAGGCAACATGAAAGCACAGCATGCAAAGTAGACGGTGCCATCCTAATGTAGGGCACATCGGTATGGCAAGTGTCAAATGCAGATTCAAAACCACAACTAAAAAAGACATAAGATACTTTTCAACATTATTTTTAATGTTATTAGAACTAATGACTATGTCAAAGAAAAGTTGCTTAAAAGAAATTTTACCTACATTACTAATAGGGAGGAATGTCTCGGTTTTCAGAGATTATAGTTATATGTTATATTTAGGTGTTTAATAAATAATTAATAAATTGGCTCAAAGGTTTCTCCTCTACAGTGGCTTCTTCCAACTGTCTGACACAGGTATACTTATTCATCTCCAGCTCAGAACCTGACTTTCCAAACTCCACTTGTACTTTCAAGCTAACAGGATTACATACCTGACTATAATGCTACTAACAATGAGAGAGTATACAAAACAAAATTTTAAACAGCATCTATTTCTGATTTAACTTTTCTTAGCAACAGTTCAAACATTTCAGAAGTGCAGTTGTTGAGAAAACAAATAACTGCAGCTCAGTGGTAATTCTCATTAATTACTATAATCAACTAAAGAAGTGGGAGGGGTAGCTCATCTTAAACTGGTTTCTAATTAGTACTAGATCTGTAATTATTGATTTAAGTCATTTGTTTATCATTAGATAATTATAAGATGTCTAAAACAATAAATGGAAATTCTACTCTCTAGTATAGTTCATCAAGGTAAATTGGATGTGGTCAAATGGGAGATGGTGAGAGTGAACATCTATACTTTTAGAATCAGTGAACTAAAATGGACAGGAATGGGAGGATTTAATTCAAGTTACCATTATATCTACTACTATTCCATAGAAGGAATGGAGTAGCCCTCATCGTCAACAAAAGAGTCCGAAATGCAGTACTTGGTTGCAATCTCAAAAGTGACAGAATGATCTCGGTTCGTTTCTGAGGCAAACCATTTAGATCAAAGTGATTCCAGTCTATGCCCCAACCACTAATGCTGAAGAAGCTGAAGTTGAATGATTCTATGAAGACCTACAAAACCTCCTAGAGCTAACACCAAACAAAGATGTCCTTTTCATCATAAGGGATTGGAATGCAAAAGCAGGAAGTCAAGAGATACCTGGAATAACAAGCAAGTTTGGCCTTGGTGCTTTTACAGGGCAAAAGCTAACAGAGTTTTGCCAAGAGAATACACTGGTCAAAGCAAATACCATATTCCAACATCACAAGACAACTGTACACATGGGTATCACCAGATGGTCAATACAGAAATCAGATTGATTATATTCTTTACAGCCAAAGATGGAGAAAGTATATACAATAAGCAAAAACAAAACCTGGAGTTGACTGTGGCTCAGATCATCAGCTCCTTATTGCAAAATTCAGGCTCAAATTAAAGAAAGTAGAGAAAACCACTAGGCCACTCAGTTATGACCTAAACCAAATCCATTATGATTATATAGTGGAGGTGACAAATAGATTCAAGAGATTAGATCTGTTACACAGAGTGGCTGAAGAACTATGGATGGAGGTTTGTAACATTGTACAGGAGGCAGTGTTCAAAACCACCCTCAAGAAAAAGAATGCAAAAAGGCAAAGTGGTTGTCTGAAAAGGCTTTTCAAATAGCTGAGAAGAGTAGAGAAGTGAAAGGCAAAGGAGGAAGGGAAAGATGCAGAGTTCCAGAGACTGGCAAGAAGAGATAAGAAAGCCTTCTTAAGTGACCAGTGCAAAGAAATAGAGGAAAACAACAATATGAAAAAGACTAGAGACCTCTTTAAGAAAACTGGAATTACCAAGAGAACATTTCACATAAAGACAGACACAATAAAGGACAAAAACAAGGACCTAACATAAGTAGAAGAGATTAAGAAAAGATGGCAAGAATACACAGAAGAACTGTACAAAAAAACTCCTAATAACCCAGTTAACCATGAAGATGTGGTCACTCACCTAGAGCCAAACATCCTGGAGTGTGAAGTTTAGTGGCCCTTAGGAAGCACCACTACGAATAAAGCTAGTGGGTGTGATGGAATTCCAGCTGAGCTATTTCAAATCCTAAAAGATGGTGCTGTGAAAGTGCTGCACCCAATAGGCCAGGAAATTTGGAAAACTCAGCAATGGCCACAGGACTGGAAAAGGTCAGTTCTCATTTCAATCCCAAAGAAGGGCAATGGCGAAGAATGTTTAAATTACCATACAATTGCGCTCATTTCACATGCAAGCAAGGTAATGCTCAAAATTCTTAAGGCTAGGCTTCAGCAGTACATGACCAAGAAATTCCAGATATACAAGCCAGATTCAGAAAATGCAGAGGAATCAGAGATCAAATTGCCAACATTCATTGAATCACAGAAAAAGCAAGGGAATTGCAGGAAAACATCTACTTCTGCTTCACTGACTACGCTAAAGCCTTTGGCTGTATGGATCACAACAAACTGTGGAAAATTCTGAAAGAGATGGAAATACCAGACTCACCTTACCTGCCTCCTGAGAACCTGTAAGCAGGTCAGGAAACAGAACCAGGCATGTAACAACAGACTGGTTCAAAATTGGGAAAGGAGGATGCCAACGCTGTATACTGTCACTCTGCTTATTCAACTTATATGCAGAGTACATCATACAAAATACTGAGCTGGATGAAGCACAAGCGAGAATCAAAATTGTAGGGAGAAATAACAATAACCTCAGAAATGCAGATGACAACCCTTATGGCATAAATAGAATACAAATTAAAGAGTCTCTTGATGAATGTGAAAGAGTAGAGTGTAAAAGCTGGTTTAAAACTCAACATTCAAAAGACAAAGGTCCCAGGAAGAAATAGAAATTATGAACAACCCAATTACAAGCTCAGAAATCGAATTTGTAATAAAAAATCTACCCAAAAATAAAAGCCCAGGACCAAATGGCCTCACAGGTGAATTCTACCAAACATTTAAAGAAGAAATAATGCCTATCCTTCTGAAACTCTTTCAAAAAATTGCACAAGAAGGGATACTTTCAAACACATTCTACAAGGCCACCATCACCCTCATACCAAAACCAGGCAAAGACATCACAAAAAAAGAAAATTACAGGCTAGTAGTTCTTTTTAAAAAAAATTTAGAAAAAAAAAAGTCAAAATCCCCAAAACTATTTCAAATCCTAAAAGATGGTGCTGTGAAAGTGCTGCACCCAATAGGCCAGGAAATTTGGAAAACTCAGCAATGGCCACAGGACTGGAAAAGGTCAGTTCTCATTTCAATCCCAAAGAAGGGCAATGGCGAAGAATGTTTAAATTACCATACAATTGCGCTCATTTCACATGCAAGCAAGGTAATGCTCAAAATTCTTAAGGCTAGGCTTCAGCAGTACATGACCAAGAAATTCCAGATATACAAGCCAGATTCAGAAAATGCAGAGGAATCAGAGATCAAATTGCCAACATTCATTGGATCACAGAAAAAGCAAGGGAATTGCAGGAAAACATCTACTTCTGCTTCACTGACTACGCTAAAGCCTTTGGCTGTATGGATCACAACAAACTGTGGAAAATTCTGAAAGAGATGGAAATACCAGACTCACCTTACCTGCCTCCTGAGAACCTGTAAGCAGGTCAGGAAACAGAACCAGGCATGTAACAACAGACTGGTTCAAAATTGGGAAAGGAGGATGCCAACGCTGTATACTGTCACTCTGCTTATTCAACTTATATGCAGAGTACATCATACAAAATACTGAGCTGGATGAAGCACAAGCGAGAATCAAAATTGTAGGGAGAAATAACAATAACCTCAGAAATGCAGATGACAACCCTTATGGCATAAATAGAATACAAATTAAAGAGTCTCTTGATGAATGTGAAAGAGTAGAGTGTAAAAGCTGGTTTAAAACTCAACATTCAAAAGACAAAGGTCCCAGGAAGAAATAGAAATTATGAACAACCCAATTACAAGCTCAGAAATCGAATTTGTAATAAAAAATCTACCCAAAAATAAAAGCCCAGGACCAAATGGCCTCACAGGTGAATTCTACCAAACATTTAAAGAAGAAATAATGCCTATCCTTCTGAAACTCTTTCAAAAAATTGCACAAGAAGGGATACTTTCAAACACATTCTACAAGGCCACCATCACCCTCATACCAAAACCAGGCAAAGACATCACAAAAAAAGAAAATTACAGGCTAGTATTTCTGATAAATTTAGATGTCAAAATCCAACAAAATTCTAGCAAACAAAATTCAACAACACATCAAAAAACTGATACATTATGACCAAGTTGGGTTCATCCCAGGCATGCAAGGATTCTTTAGTATCTGCAAATCAATCAATGTGATATACCATATCAACAAACTGAGAAACAAAAATCACGTGAAAATCTCAATAGATGCAGAAAAAGCCTTTGACAAAATCCAACATCCATTTATGATAAAAAACTCTTCCAAAAAATGGGCATAGAAGGAACCTACCTCAACACAGTGAAAGCCATAAATGAGAAGCCCATAGCGAACATTATTCTCAATGGTGAAAAACTGATAGCATTCTCTCTAAGATCAGGAACAAGACAAGGGTGTCCACTTTCACCACTATTATTCAACATAGTCCTGGAAGTTCTAGCTACAAGCAATAAGAGAAAAAAAAGAAATAAAAGGAATCCAGATGGGAAAATAAGAAGTAAAACTCTCTCTATTTGCAGACAACATGATACTATACATACAAAACCCCAAAGACACTATTAGAAAACTACTAGAGCTAATCAACAAATTCAGCAAAGTCGCAGGATACAAAATCAATACACAGAAATCACTCGCATTCCTATATACGTATACAATGAAAAATCAGAAAGAGAAATCAAGGATGCAATCCCATTCACCACTGCAACCAAAAGAATAAAATATCTAGGGATAAACCTACCTAAAGAGACAAAGGAAGTGCATACAGAAAACTACAAGACACTAATGAAAGAAATCAAAGTAAAAGAGTAGAGTGTAAAAGCTGGTTTAAAACTCAACATTCAAAAGACAAAGGTCCCAGGAAGAAATAGAAATTATGAACAACCCAATTACAAGCTCAGAAATCGAATTTGTAATAAAAAATCTACCCAAAAATAAAAGCCCAGGACCAAATGGCCTCACAGGTGAATTCTACCAAACATTTAAAGAAGAAATAATGCCTATCCTTCTGAAACTCTTTCAAAAAATTGCACAAGAAGGGATACTTTCAAACACATTCTACAAGGCCACCATCACCCTCATACCAAAACCAGGCAAAGACATCACAAAAAAAGAAAATTACAGGCTAGTATTTCTGATAAATTTAGATGTCAAAATCCAACAAAATTCTAGCAAACAAAATTCAACAACACATCAAAAAACTGATACATTATGACCAAGTTGGGTTCATCCCAGGCATGCAAGGATTCTTTAGTATCTGCAAATCAATCAATGTGATATACCATATCAACAAACTGAGAAACAAAAATCACGTGAAAATCTCAATAGATGCAGAAAAAGCCTTTGACAAAATCCAACATCCATTTATGATAAAAAACTCTTCCAAAAAATGGGCATAGAAGGAACCTACCTCAACACAGTGAAAGCCATAAATGAGAAGCCCATAGCGAACATTATTCTCAATGGTGAAAAACTGATAGCATTCTCTCTAAGATCAGGAACAAGACAAGGGTGTCCACTTTCACCACTATTATTCAACATAGTCCTGGAAGTTCTAGCTACAAGCAATAAGAGAAAAAAAAGAAATAAAAGGAATCCAGATGGGAAAATAAGAAGTAAAACTCTATTTGCAGACAACATGATACTATACATACAAAACCCCAAAGACACTATTAGAAAACTACTAGAGCTAATCAACAAATTCAGCAAAGTCGCAGGATACAAAATCAATACACAGAAATCACTCGCATTCCTATATACGTATACAATGAAAAATCAGAAAGAGAAATCAAGGATGCAATCCCATTCACCACTGCAACCAAAAGAATAAAATATCTAGGGATAAACCTACCTAAAGAGACAAAGGAAGTGCATACAGAAAACTACAAGACACTAATGAAAGAAATCAAAGACAACATAAACAGATGGAGAGATATTCCATGTTCCTGGGTCGGAAGAATCAATATTGTGAAAATCACCATACTACCAAATATCATCTACAGATTCAATGTGATCCCTATCCAACTACCAATGACATTCTTCACAGAACTAGACCAAAGAACAACACAGTTCATATGGAAACACAAAAGTCCTCAAATAGCCAAAGCAATCCTGAGAAAGAAAAATGGAGCTGGAGGAATCAGCCTCCCTAACTTCAGACTATACTACAAAGCAACAGTCATCAAGACAGTATGGTACTGGCACAAAAACAGAACTACAGACCAATGGAACAAGATAGAGAACCCAGAGAAAGGCCCACGCACCTATGGATACCTCATTTTTGACAAAGGAGACGAAAATCTAAAATGAGACAAAGACAGCCTCTTCAAGGTGCTGGGAAAATTGGATAGCTACATGCAAAAAAATGAAGTTGGAACATTCCCTGACACCATACAGAAAGATCAACTCAAAATGGGTTAAAGACCTAAATGTAAGACCAGAAACTATCAAACTCCTAGAAGAGACTATAGGCAAAACACTCAAGGACATCAATCAAAGCAAGATCTTCTATGACCCAACTCTCTAGAATATCGGAAATAATAATAAAAAAAAAATGTGGGACCTAATGAAACTTAAAAGCTTTTGTACAGCAAAAGAAACCACAAACAAGGTAAACAGACAACCCACAGAATGGAAGAAAATCATAACAAATGAAACAACTGACAAAGAATTAATTTTCAAAACATACAAGCAACTCAGACAACTCAACACTGAAAAAACAAATAACCCAATCAAAAAATGGGAAAAAGACCTAAAGAGACATCTCTCCAAAGAGGACATACAGATGGCCAGAAAACACATGAAAAGATGCTCAACGTTGCTTATTATTAGAGAAATGCAAATCAAAACTACAACGCGATATCACCTCACATCAGTCAGAATGGCCACCATTAAAAAATCTACAGATAATAAATGCTGGAGATGGTGCAGAGATAAAGGAATACTCCTGCATTGTTGGTGGGAATGTAAATTGATAAAACCGCTATGGAAGACAGTATGGAGATACCTTAAAAAACTAAAAATAGAAGCACCATATGACCCAGCAATCCCATTATTAGGCATATATCCTGATGAAATCAAAATCAAAAGGGACGCCTGTGCCCCAGTGTTCACTGCAGTACTCTGTACAATAGCTAGAACATGGAAGCAACCTAGATGTTCACTGATGAGTGAATGGATAAAGAAACTATGGTACGTATATACAATGGAATACTTCTCGGCCATAAAAAGAAATGCAGAAGAATCAGTCCTAATGAGGTAGATGAACCTAGAACCTATTACACAAAGTAAGTCAAAAAGAGAAGAACAAGTATAGTACATTAAGATATATATATGGAATCTAGTAAGATGGTATCGATAAATGTACACGCAGAGGAGCGATGAAGAAACAGACTTAGAGAACAGACCTATAGACACTGAGGGGAGGGAAGATCAGACGAGAGGTAAGGAAAGAGCAATAAGGAAACCTGCACTATCATATGTAACAGAGATTACCACTGCGATTGAGCTGTAAGACTAAAGGAACCTATATAGGGACTAAGCATCAACCTGGGAGGGTAGGAAGGGGGAAAGGGAGAGAGGGCTCAGGGGTGAGGGGTCACGGATATACCTATGACTGTTTGGGGATTATATACACCTATAAACAAGAAAACTCTGTAAAAACGTATAGCAATAACTTCCTGTACACCTGAAGCTAATGCAACATTGTAAAACAAATGCACCCCAATAAAAAACTTAGAGAAAATATATCAACAAAAATGAAATAATAAAAATTGAATCCAAAAAAAAAAAAAAAGATGAAGATCATGGCATCTGGTCCCATCACCTCATGGCAAACAGGTGGGGGAAAGTGGAAACAACAACAGACTTTATTTTCTTGGGCTCCAAATTCACTGCAGCAAGGAGATCATTCCATTCAATCCTAAAGTAAATCAACCCTGAATATTCATTGGAAGGACTGGTGCTGAAGCTGAAGCTCCAATACTTTGGCCACCTGATGTGAAGAGTCAGCTCATTGGAAAAGACCCTGATGCTAGGAAAGAGTGAATGCAAGAGGAGAATGGGATGACAGAGGACAAGATGGTTGGATGGTACCACTGACTCAATGGACATGAATTTGAGCAAACTCTGGGAGACAGTGAAGGACAGGGAAGCCTGGCACGCTGCAGTCCATGGGGATCACAAAGAGTCAGACACGATTGAGTGATTGAACAACAAGGCTATCAAGATGAAAGAACAAGGAGAGGGAACAAATTTCACTTTATGAACAGGTATGAGGAAACAGCAGGGACTGTTCAAGAAGACACTAAAACCAGCGAGGATCCACATCTCCACAGTTTCTTTGATTAAGCAAGTGTAGAGTTAGGAGTGAGGTTGGCAGTACAAAGGCCTGTTTATCACAGAATTTCTCCATGAGTAAATGAGAAAGGCCTTTCTCTGGAGAGAAGCGTACAATAAACCATAGTAATCTAACAAGCAAAACTGCTATGCAGCAAAGCAACACAAATTTCAAAATTGAAATAAATGAAAAGGTTAACTATGAAAAATAACTTTTAAAGCTTAAATCACACATTTAACTAAATTTAAAAAAAATTACTGTGCTTCCTCTTGTTTATGAAAGTGAACTTTTTTCCTTATGAAAGCAAAACATGAAAATTGTATCAGACTATATATATTTTAAGATTAAAAAATAGATTATGAAGTTTTACCATGTATTTATACATTTTTACATGACTTTTAATATGTGCATTATAGTTCATGATATAAATGACATAATTTTTTTTCTTCAGTCTTTTATTGAAATTTTAGGTTACTTTTGATTTTCACAACTATAGGTTATTCATAAATGATTTTATATATCTCTGATCATTTCTTTGCCTTTTGTCACTTGTAAATATAATCAGCACTCAATCAATGTCCTTATCTAAGTTATCACTTAAAACATTAACAAATAAGGGAACAAAGATGGAACCTTATGAAATACAGAAGAGAATGCCATCCAGAGAATGAATTCCAAATTGTATCAATTCATTACCATTCCCTAAATACAGGTATGTTGCCATCTAATTTCATCATCTTCCAATTCATATTTCTCCATCTTTTCCATAAGTATATAACAGACAATGTGATATCCATCTTTACCATTTATGTGAAGCCATCTGACCTGCTTTCTAGTGTACTACCACAAAAGCATAATCAGGCATAGATTGTTGTAAGTCAATTTTATTTTTTTATTTTTTTCTAAGTTTATTAGAGATAAGTGAAACCAACACAGTTGTTCTAAAGAAAGCAAAGTGGAAGTATTGCTCCCATAGACACGAGAGAGCTGAGAAGGTGACCACTGTGAGAAATAAGAATGAATCAGATTGTTAATTATAAGACTTTCATGATTACCTAAGATCACACACTACTAACATGATACACATTCTCAGTGTAAAACACTAAGAATAAGCTGAGGGAGAAAGGGCCAGTGTTTTAAGAATTAGCGTAATAGGGCTAGTTATGATCATGTCTCTACATTCACAGGCAGTGGGGAAAGAACAGAGGCATTTCCTAAGGTTTCTTAGTCAGGTCTATAGTGGTATAAACCAGAGGTCACCAGAGGTCTTCTGTAAAGAGCCAGAAGGTAAGTATCAAATCCTGTGGGCCATGTAGTCTCTGCTGTAATTATTCAGCCCTGCTTTTGTAGCACAACAGCACCGTAGACAACATGCAAATAAGTGGATGTAGATATATTTTAAGATTAAAAATAGATTATGAAGTTTTACCATGTATTTATACATTTTACATGACTTTTAATATGTGCATTATAGTTCATGATATAAATGACATAATTTTTTCTTCAGTCTTTTATTGAAATTTTAGGTTACTTTTGATTTTCACAACTATAGGTTATTCATAAATGATTTTATATATCTCTGATCATTTCTTTGCCTTTTGTCACTTGTAAATATAATCAGCACTCAATCAATGTCCTTATCTAAGTTATCACTTAAAACATTAACAAATAAGGGAACAAAGATGGAACCTTATGAAATACAGAAGAGAATGCCATCCAGAGAATGAATTCCAAATTGTATCAATTCATTACCATTCCCTAAATACAGGTATGTTGCCATCTAATTTCATCATCTTCCAATTCATATTTCTCCATCTTTTCCATAAGTATATAACAGACAATGTGATATCCATCTTTACCATTTATATGAATCCATCTGACCTGCGTTTCTAGTGTACTACCACAAAAGCATAATCAGGCATAGATTGTTGTAAGTCAATTTTATTTTTTTATTTTTTTCTAAGTTTATTAGAGATAAGTGAAACCAACACAGTTGTTCTAAAGAAAGCAAAGTGGAAGTATTGCTCCCATAGACACGAGAGAGCTGAGAAGGTGACCACTGTGAGAAATAAGAATGAATCAGATTGTTAATTATAAGACTTTCATGATTACCTAAGATCACACACTACTAACATGATACACATTCTCAGTGTAAAACACTAAGAATAAGCTGAGGGAGAAAGGGCCAGTGTTTTAAGAATTAGCGTAATAGGGCTAGTTATGATCATGTCTCTACATTCACAGGCAGTGGGGAAAGAACAGAGGCATTTCCTAAGGTTTCTTAGTCAGGTCTATAGTGGTATAAACCAGAGGTCACCAGAGGTCTTCTGTAAAGAGCCAGAAGGTAAGTATCAAATCCTGTGGGCCATGTAGTCTCTGCTGTAATTATTCAGCCCTGCTTTTGTAGCACAACAGCACCGTAGACAACATGCAAATAAGTGGATGTAGATATAACCCAATAAAACTTTATTTAAAAAACAGGTTGTGGAGAAAAGGGAACACTCATGCATTGCTGATGGGAATGTAAATTGATACAGCCACTACGGAAGACAGTATGGAGATACCTTAAAAACTAAAAATAGAATCTCCATACGACCCAGCAATCCCACTATTAGGCTTATACCCTGATGAAATCAAAACTGAAGGAGGCACCTGTACCCCAGTGTTCACTGCAGCTCTCTATACAATAGCCCGAACATGGAAGCAACCCAGATGTCCATCGACGAATGAATGGATACAAAAGCTCTGGTACATATATACAATGGAATACTACACAGCTATAAAAAGAAAGGCAGAAGAATCAGTCCTAATGAGGTGACTGGATCTAGAATGTATCATAAAAACTGAATAAGTCAAAAAGAGAAGGACAGATACAATATACTAACACATATATATGGAATCTAGCAGGATGGTAACGATAACACACACAGTGAAGCAATGGAAAAACAGACATGGAGAGTAGACATATGGACATTGTGTGGAATGAACAGTGGGTGGGAGGCGTAAAGGAAGTAGCATGAAAATCTATACTATCATATGTGAAAAAAATAGCTATTGTCATTGTGCTATGAGAAAAGGGGATCCTGCAGGGGCACTGTGAGATGGCCTGGAGTGGTGGGATGGGGGGGGGATATACATATGACTAATCTGGGATCATACATATCTGTAAACAACAAAACTCTGTAAAAGTCAAAAGTAAAATAAAAATTAAACAAACAAACAGACAAACAAAAACACTAAGAATAAGCTGAGGGAGAAAGGGCCAGTGTTTTAAGAATTAGCGTAATAGGGCTAGTTATGATCATGTCTCTACATTCACAGGCAGTGGGGAAAGAACAGAGGCATTTCCTAAGGTTTCTTAGTCAGGTCTATAGTGGTATAAACCAGAGGTCACCAGAGGTCTTCTGTAAAGAGCCAGAAGGTAAGTATCAAATCCTGTGGGCCATGTAGTCTCTGCTGTAATTATTCAGCCCTGCTTTTGTAGCACAACAGCACCGTAGACAACATGCAAATAAGTGGATGTAGATATAACCCAATAAAACTTTATTTAAAAAACAGGTTGTGGAGAAAAGGGAACACTCATGCATTGCTGATGGGAATGTAAATTGATACAGCCACTACGGAAGACAGTATGGAGATACCTTAAAAACTAAAAATAGAATCTCCATACGACCCAGCAATCCCACTATTAGGCTTATACCCTGATGAAATCAAAACTGAAGGAGGCACCTGTACCCCAGTGTTCACTGCAGCTCTCTATACAATAGCCCGAACATGGAAGCAACCCAGATGTCCATCGACGAATGAATGGATACAAAAGCTCTGGTACATATATACAATGGAATACTACACAGCTATAAAAAGAAAGGCAGAAGAATCAGTCCTAATGAGGTGACTGGATCTAGAATGTATCATAAAAACTGAATAAGTCAAAAAGAGAAGGACAGATACAATATACTAACACATATATATGGAATCTAGCAGGATGGTAACGATAACACACACAGTGAAGCAATGGAAAAACAGACATGGAGAGTAGACATATGGACATTGTGTGGAATGAACAGTGGGTGGGAGGCGTAAAGGAAGTAGCATGAAAATCTATACTATCATATGTGAAAAAAATAGCTATTGTCATTGTGCTATGAGAAAAGGGGATCCTGCAGGGGCACTGTGAGATGGCCTGGAGTGGTGGGATGGGGGGGGGATATACATATGACTAATCTGGGATCATACATATCTGTAAACAACAAAACTCTGTAAAAGTCAAAAGTAAAATAAAAATTAAACAAACAAACAGACAAACAAAAAATAGGTTGTGGCTGTGGGCTTGATTCAGCCTCTAGTTTTCTGTCTATTAGCTCAAACAATGTGAAGTAAATACCTAGGGCAAAACCATACTTAGCAATCTCTTGAACATGTCCTAAAACTCCATATGGTGGGCAAGAAATACTGTATAGATCTGTCTAGTTTTACTGCCTTCTATTACAGCAATTGCAGTTTCATATCTAGTGAACTCAGTATATAGTTGAAGCAATTTTTACATATATCATCAAAACCTGAGAATCACGTACCTGTGCATAATCACCGAAAGATTGAGAATAAGCAATACACTTCTCCAAGGTGTGTTGTGATTCATTTCCCTGAGAGATTGTATCCAGAATGTTGCTTGCAATTCCAGTCTTCTGTAGAGTGGTTTTACTTGCAGGGGCTTAAGACAATATCAATACATATATTTTAGTTAGGTAGTTTTATTATAAATTACAGAGTACACTGTAACCCGTTAACTCAGCATATTCTCAACTAGAATACAAATTTTAGTTTGCCAGTAAAGATCTACATTTATCATCCTTAGGAGAAAAATATATAGTATATGATATTATCTTAATTTAAAGGAAATGAAAATGTAAGTCTGCCCTATGGGTAAATAATCTTGATGGAAACATCTTAAAAGTATATGTCTAATTTCTAAAATAAGGCACTCAAAAATCTAAATTAACCATTCTTATTAACAGCTGCAAAAATCAAATTCTTAAACCAGGTAAAAATATATTAATGATAGGCATAGAACATAAGGGAAACATTTTGTGGATGGTACGATAACACACACAGTGAAGCAATGGAAAAACAGACATGGAGAGTAGACATATGGACATTGTGTGGAATGAACAGTGGGTGGGAGGCGTAAAGGAAGTAGCATGAAAATCTATACTATCATATGTGAAAAAAATAGCTATTGTCATTGTGCTATGAGAAAAGGGGATCCTGCAGGGGCACTGTGAGATGGCCTGGAGTGGTGGGATGGGGGGGGGATATACATATGACTAATCTGGGATCATACATATCTGTAAACAACAAAACTCTGTAAAAGTCAAAAGTAAAATAAAAATTAAACAAACAAACAGACAAACAAAAAATAGGTTGTGGCTGTGGGCTTGATTCAGCCTCTAGTTTTCTGTCTATTAGCTCAAACAATGTGAAGTAAATACCTAGGGCAAAACCATACTTAGCAATCTCTTGAACATGTCCTAAAACTCCATATGGTGGGCAAGAAATACTGTATAGATCTGTCTAGTTTTACTGCCTTCTATTACAGCAATTGCAGTTTCATATCTAGTGAACTCAGTATATAGTTGAAGAAATTTTTTACATATATCATCAAACCCTGAGAATCACGTACCTGTGCATAATCACCGAAAGATTGAGAATAAGCAATACACTTCTCCAAGGTGTGTTGTGATTCATTTCCCTGAGAGATTGTATCCAGAATGTTGCTTGCAATTCCAGTCTTCTGTAGAGTGGTTTTACTTGCAGGGGCTTAAGACAATATCAATACATATATTTTAGTTAGGTAGTTTTATTATAAATTACAGAGTACACTGTAACCCGTTAACTCAGCATATTCTCAACTAGAATACAAATTTTAGTTTGCCAGTAAAGATCTACATTTATCATCCTTAGGAGAAAAATATATAGTATATGATATTATCTTAATTTAAAGGAAATGAAAATGTAAGTCTGCCCTATGGGTAAATAATCTTGATGGAAACATCTTAAAAGTATATGTCTAATTTCTAAAATAAGGCACTCAAAAATCTAAATTAACCATTCTTATTAACAGCTGCAAAAATCAAATTCTTAAACCAGGTAAAAATATATTAATGGTAGGCATACCAGAAACACATTCAATTTTTTCTTGCTTTAAAAAATTATAAATTAGTGCCTAGGCTTAACAGGATACCACATAAAATACAAAGAATATATATTAGAAATAAAAGTCACCTTTTATTTCTTCATTCAATTCTATTCTTTCTCCTAGAGTTAACAGTCTAGAATTTATTTTCTCAGACTTACTTTAGGCATTTACTCATTCAAATAGATGTATATGCATATGACTGATCTGGGAACATACATGTCTGTGAACAACAAAACTCTGTAAAACCTTTAAAATAAAGAATAAAAAAAGGGCTTCCCTGGTGGTCCAGTGGGTAAGGACACTGCCTTGCAGTGCAAGGGGTGCCGGTTCGATCCCTGGCCTGGGAAGATCCCACGTGCCGTGGAGCTGCTGGACCCATGTGTCCAATTACCGAGCCGGAGCTCTGGATCGCGTGTGCCCAGAGCCGGTGCTCTGTGACAACAGAGGCCACAGTGATGGGAGGCCCACACGGGCCAAGGAACAAAGATGGATGAAAATGGACAAATGAAAGCCCAGTAGAAATAGCCCGGCCGCCTCCCTCCCCAGCCCGCACTTCCCCCCCAAAAAGTAAATTTGTTAAAAAAAAAAAAAAAGAATAATAATAAAAAAAGAATACATAGCTTTCAATAAACATAAATGGAATCAATCTAGGCACACATTTGCTCCTTGCATTTAAGAATCTGTTACAGATCACTTCATATTGCCACATATAGTGCTCCCTCAACTTTATGAATGTTCATTTATGCAACCATTCCTCCATAATTATTTTAGTTTTATTGCCAGTAAAAAGTTTTTTTTCAGAGTACACTGTAACCCGTTAACTCAGCATATTCTCAACTAGAATACAAATTTTAGTTTGCCAGTAAAGATCTACATTTATCATCCTTAGGAGAAAAATATATAGTATATGATATTATCTTAATTTAAAGGAAATGAAAATGTAAGTCTGCCCTATGGGTAAATAATCTTGATGGAAACATCTTAAAAGTATATGTCTAATTTCTAAAATAAGGCACTCAAAAATCTAAATTAACCATTCTTATTAACAGCTGCAAAAATCAAATTCTTAAACCAGGTAAAAATATATTAATGGTAGGCATACCAGAAACACATTCAATTTTTTCTTGCTTTAAAAAATTATAAATTAGTGCCTAGGCTTAACAGGATACCACATAAAATACAAAGAATATATATTAGAAATAAAAGTCACCTTTTATTTCTTCATTCAATTCTATTCTTTCTCCTAGAGTTAACAGTCTAGAATTTATTTTCTCAGACTTACTTTAGGCATTTACTCATTCAAATAGATGTATATGCATATGACTGATCTGGGAACATACATGTCTGTGAACAACAAAACTCTGTAAAACCTTTAAAATAAAGAATAAAAAAAGGGCTTCCCTGGTGGTCCAGTGGGTAAGGACACTGCCTTGCAGTGCAAGGGGTGCCGGTTCGATCCCTGGCCTGGGAAGATCCCACGTGCCGTGGAGCTGCTGGACCCATGTGTCCAATTACCGAGCCGGAGCTCTGGATCGCGTGTGCCCAGAGCCGGTGCTCTGTGACAACAGAGGCCACAGTGATGGGAGGCCCACACGGGCCAAGGAACAAAGATGGATGAAAATGGACAAATGAAAGCCCAGTAGAAATAGCCCGCCCGCCCCCTCCCTCCCCAGCCCGCACTTCCCCCCCAAAAAGTAAATTTGTTAAAAAAAAAAAAAAAGAATAATAATAAAAAAAGAATACATAGCTTTCAATAAACATAAATGGAATCAATCTAGGCACACATTTGCTCCTTGCATTTAAGAATCTGTTACAGATCACTTCATATTGCCACATATAGTGCTCCCTCAACTTTATGAATGTATTCCATTTTATGACAAACTATTTAACCATTCCCCAATGAAGACCACTAAGGCACTGTCCTCCCAGGCAAGCTTCGGAAGATGTGAGGGACAGGCAGGCCTGGAGTGCTGCAGTCCATGAGGCTGCAGAGTCAGACACAACTGGATGACTAAACAACAAGGCACTTCCCAATTTTTAATTACTGAAAACCAATGTTGCAGTGAATATCTTACTGCCTAGAGCACAATATATTTGTGATTTTCTCTTAAAAGTATATTTTAATTAATAGCTTTAATTTACTAATTGAAGGCCTGAAGAGGTTCTCTAAAGGAATAAATGAGATTTCCATCTCTGACAGTTATGAGTATTGAGTGCTGAGTTGTGTCCAACTTTTTGTGACCCTGTGGACTGTAGCCCGCCAGGCTCCTCTATCCATGGGATTATCCAGGCAAGAATACTGGAGTGGGTTGCCATTTCCTTTTCCAGGGGATCTTCTCAGCCCAGGAATCAAGCCTGTGTCCCCTGCACTGGTAGGCAGATTCTTTACCAATGAGCCACCTGGGAAGACAATTATTAGCAATATGTGGCAGTATTTGGCAAATACTTTGGATATATTAGATTATATAAAGGTTTGAATTTCATATTTTAGAAATGTGATTCTATAGGTATTGCAAAGAATCATAGTATTGCCAAATAATCCCTTTATCCAACTATTTTCAATCATGATTTCATAATATTCAATGAACTGACTATATGAACATATTAGTTGCTCAGTCATGTTCAGTTTTTTGCAACCTCATGGACTATAGCCTGCCAGGCTCCTCTGTCCATATGATTTTCCAGGCAAGAATATTGAAGTGGGTTGCCATTCCCTCCTCCACAGAATCTTCCCCAACCTAGGGATCGAAACCAGGTCTCCTGTATTGCACGCAGATCCTTGACCATTTGAGCCACAAGTACGGTCAATAAAATATCATAAAAGATGTTTTCCTTAAATAAAATAGAATGCACTTTAAAAGCTTTAACTTATTTTTTAAATTTTTTTTTTCCTTTTTTTGGGGGGGGGATGGCAGGTTAGGGAGGGACGGGGGCTGGCGGGCCACTTCTATTGCTCTTTCATTTATCTATTCTTCATCCATCTTTATTCTTTGGCCTGTGTGGGCCTCCCATCGCGGTGGCCTCTGTTGTCGCAGAGCACTGGTTCTGGGCACATGGGCTCCAGAGCTCCGGCTCAGTAATTGGAAACACCAGTCCAGCTGCTCCACGGCACGTGGATCTTCCCAGGCCAGGGATCAAACCAGCGCCTTGCACTGCAAGGCAGTGTTCCTACCACTGGACCACCAGGAAGCCCTTAATTATTTTTTGATTTAAGAACTAGGGTCTTAAGTAATTTAGGCTTCAATCTAAGAGGTTTCTCTAAAGGAATAAATGAGATTTCCATCTCTGACAGTTATGAGTATTGAGTGCTGAGTTGTGTCCAACTTTTTGTGACCCTGTGGACTGTAGCCCGCCAGGCTCCTCTATCCATGGGATTATCCAGGCAAGAATACTGGAGTGGGTTGCCATTTCCTTTTCCAGGGGATCTTCTCAGCCCAGGAATCAAGCCTGTGTCCCCTGCACTGGTAGGCAGATTCTTTACCAATGAGCCACCTGGGAAGACAATTATTAGCAATATGTGGCAGTATTTGGCAAATACTTTGGATATATTAGATTATATAAAGGTTTGAATTTCATATTTTAGAAATGTGATTCTATAGGTATTGCAAAGAATCATAGTATTGCCAAATAATCCCTTTATCCAACTATTTTCAATCATGATTTCATAATATTCAATGAACTGACTATATGAACATATTAGTTGCTCAGTCATGTTCAGTTCTTTGCAACCTCATGGACTATAGCCTGCCAGGCTCCTCTGTCCATATGATTTTCCAGGCAAGAATATTGAAGTGGGTTGCCATTCCCTCCTCCACAGAATCTTCCCCAACCTAGGGATCGAAACCAGGTCTCCTGTATTGCACGCAGATCCTTGACCATTTGAGCCACAAGTACGGTCAATAAAATATCATAAAAGATGTTTTCCTTAAATAAAATAGAATGCACTTTAAAAGCTTTAACTTATTTTTTAAATTTTTTTTTTCCTTTTTTTGGGGGGGGGATGGCAGGTTAGGGAGGGACGGGGGCTGGCGGGCCACTTCTATTGCTCTTTCATTTATCTATTCTTCATCCATCTTTATTCTTTGGCCTGTGTGGGCCTCCCATCGCGGTGGCCTCTGTTGTCGCAGAGCACTGGTTCTGGGCACATGGGCTCCAGAGCTCCGGCTCAGTAATTGGAAACACCAGTCCAGCTGCTCCACGGCACGTGGGATCTTCCCAGGCCAGGGATCAAACCAGCGCCCCTTGCACTGCAAGGCAGTGTTCCTACCCACTGGACCACCAGGGAAGCCCTTAATTATTTTTTTGATTTAAGAACTAGGGTCCTTAAGTAATTTAGGCTTCAACTGGTCAATAGGCATTATTTGCTTTCATTCAGTTAAAAAATAAAAAACAATTAAGTAAAACTCACTATGAAAAGCACTCAATAAAATTCCAAAATACGAATACTGAGTTTTCACTTACATGATAAGCACACACTGGGCAACACACTTGCCAAATTCAAGTATGGATTTTTGCTGAGCCGAATTTCTTTTGGTGGTTCTCCCAAGAGTGAAGTCTGATTCTTAGAGGCAGCCTATTTATCAAAAAAAAGAGAGTGAGTGCTTAATGAGAGGTACAAGGAAATAAAAATGTAGAAAGAGTAGAGAAATACTTATTCTCCAATAAATCTGGTCTAATGCAATATATATTAGTGAAATCTAATGTTTAAAGCTATCAATTCATGAAATATTTCTGGATTCTGACTGAAAGGATTACATTTTACCTGCTACTATTTTTCCAATTAGCTTTTAAAAACTCTTCTAGAACCATAAAACTTTAGAATTGAAAGAACTAAAGGTCATCATGTACAACCTTCTCATTTGAACCATTTGAGAAAATTCATTTTCACAAGAAGAAACAAATCCCATACCTTATTTCCAGAAATACTATCATCGACATTTTCTTGTTAAGATATTTACTTAATATTGTATGGTCACAGCCATGTGACAAAGGGCAGTTCATTTATTTCTGGTATTAAAATAATACCAAATAAAATAAACGAATGCACTTTAAAAGCTTTAACTTATTTTTTAATTTTTTTTTTTCTTTTTTTGGGGGGGGGGAGGGCAGGTTAGGGAGGGACGGGGGCTGGCGGGCCACTTCTATTGCTCTTTCATTTATCTATTCTTCATCCATCTTTATTCTTTGGCCTGTGTGGGCCTCCCATCGCGGTGGCCTCTGTTGTCGCAGAGCACTGGTTCTGGGCACATGGGCTCCAGAGCTCCGGCTCAGTAATTGGAAACACCAGTCCAGCTGCTCCACGGCACGTGGGATCTTCCCAGGCCAGGGATCAAACCAGCGCCCCTTGCACTGCAAGGCAGTGTTCCTACCCACTGGACCACCAGGGAAGCCCTTAATTATTTTTTTGATTTAAGAACTAGGGTCCTTAAGTAATTTAGGCTTCAACTGGTCAATAGGCATTATTTGCTTTCATTCAGTTAAAATTAAAAAACAATTAAGTAAAACTCACTATGAAAAGCACTCAATAAAATTCCAAAATACGAATACTGAGTTTTCACTTACATGATAAGCACACACTGGGCAACACACTTGCCAAATTCAAGTATGGATTTTTGCTGAGCCGAATTTCTTTTGGTGGTTCTCCCAAGAGTGAAGTCTGATTCTTAGAGGCAGCCTATTTATCAAAAAAAAGAGAGTGAGTGCTTAATGAGAGGTACAAGGAAATAAAAATGTAGAAAGAGTAGAGAAATACTTATTCTCCAATAAATCTGGTCTAATGCAATATATATTAGTGAAATCTAATGTTTAAAGCTATCAATTCATGAAATATTTCTGGATTCTGACTGAAAGGATTACATTTTACCTGCTACTATTTTTCCAATTAGCTTTTAAAAACTCTTCTAGAACCATAAAACTTTAGAATTGAAAGAACTAAAGGTCATCATGTACAACCTTCTCATTTGAACCATTTGAGAAAATTCATTTTCACAAGAAGAAACAAATCCCATACCTTATTTCCAGAAATACTATCATCGACATTTTCTTGTTAAGATATTTACTTAATATTGTATGGTCACAGCCATGTGACAAAGGGCAGTTCATTTATTTCTGGTATTAAAATAATACCAAATAAAATAAACGAATTTGGTAAAACCCAATTCAACATTCAGATAACCCTAGAGATTCATATTTATTGAAAATATATGATGCCAGTATATCTTTATAAATAGGTGTAAGGATTCAGCCATTTCTTTAAGAGAAAAATAAGGAGAGAAAATCATGGGCTGATTCTTCAGTGTACTTCATATTGCTCTGCCAGAAGTCTTACTTTTCATTCTAGGACAGTAAAGATTTTAAAATAAGACACAGTTCAGTTTGGTTAATGCTAATGGCTATGTATTCTTTTAAGTTAATTTTTATTTTCTTCACTGAACAGAATGAAGAAAGCATAATCTCAGGTGCTTATCTCTATATTTGAGAGCCAGAGCTCCTTACATTTTCTCCTTCTCTGGCCAGTATGATTGGATTTGGACAGATGAAGCTGTCTTATACATCTCAGTAAGCCCCTCAGGAGTCAACATTTGCTTGTAAATCACTGATGTAGATGTATTCATTCATATGTGTATATTGAATATTTACTATGCTCTAGGCACTGGAGTAAGCACTGACAATACTCAAATAAGTAAAACGGGGATACTATCCTTAAAAAGTTCAGTCTAATAGACAAGACAGTTCAAGAGCAATCTAAGATGGAAGCATAAGGTTACAAATGGGAGCTAAACCATTCGATATATGCCAAAGGAAAAGCATATAGCATGAGAAGGGACAGAACCCTAGAGAAAAACCCAATGACTGAGTAAAACAAAGGTAGCCAGCAAAGAAGTTTCAGATTCTGTTTCTAAAATACTCAAATTACTAAAGAATCAGATTATATCCCTAGCAGGTATTCTCTCTCTAGCTATGCATAAGAATCACTTTAAAAACTCAAATAAATAAACACAGAGTCAACAAAGAAAAGCTATGGACCAAATGGTGAATTCCATTTGGACAATTCTACCAAGTTCTACAAGGAATTAACATCAATCCTTCTCAAACTCTTCCACAAAATTGAAGGAGAATGCCTCTAACCTCATTCTGTGAGACCAGCATTACACTGGTACCAAAGCCAGAAAGACACAAGAAAACTACAAAATGATGTCCCTAATGAATAATGATGCAAAAATTACCAACAAAATACCAGCAACACGAATTTGGCACATGATCAAACAGATTAAACACCCCAACCAAATGAGATTTCTTCCCAGAATTCAAGAATGATCCAACATACAAAAATCATTCAATATAATGTATCCCATTAACAGACTGAAAGGAAGGAAAACAATGTATGATCTCTCTCAACTGATGGGGAAAAAAGAAACTGACAAAATTCAACACAGTTTCACAATTAAAATTTAACAGTTTCAACAAAGTAATAATAGAAAGAAACTAACAACATAAGTCACATACAAAAAGCCAACATTATACTCAGTGGTAAAAGACTGTAACCTCTCTTTCTAAGATCAAGACAAATATGCCTGCTTTCACAACTTCTGTTCAGCATATAACTGGACATTTTAGCCAGAGAAATTAGGCAGGAAAAAGAAAAAAAGCTTTCAAGTTGAAAAGAAGGAAGTAAAATTAGCTCTCTTTGTAGATGACATGAAAACCCTAAAGATTACATACACAGAAATGCACAAAATATAAGAATAAAAATTTAGTAGTTGTAGGAAAAAAATAAATCAAAAAAGAAAATCTATCCTTAAAAGTTCAGTCTAATAGACAAGACAGTTCAAGAGCAATCTAAGATGGAAGCATAAGGTTACAAATGGGAGCTAAACCATTCGATATATGCCAAAGGAAAAGCATATAGCATGAGAAGGGACAGAACCCTAGAGAAAAACCCAATGACTGAGTAAAACAAAGGTAGCCAGCAAAGAAGTTTCAGATTCTGTTTCTAAAATACTCAAATTACTAAAGAATCAGATTATATCCCTAGCAGGTATTCTCTCTCTAGCTATGCATAAGAATCACTTTAAAAACTCAAATAAATAAACACAGAGTCAACAAAGAAAAGCTATGGACCAAATGGTGAATTCCATTTGGACAATTCTACCAAGTTCTACAAGGAATTAACATCAATCCTTCTCAAACTCTTCCACAAAATTGAAGGAGAATGCCTCTAACCTCATTCTGTGAGACCAGCATTACACTGGTACCAAAGCCAGAAAGACACAAGAAAACTACAAAATGATGTCCCTAATGAATAATGATGCAAAAATTACCAACAAAATACCAGCAACACGAATTTGGCACATGATCAAACAGATTAAACACCCCAACCAAATGAGATTTCTTCCCAGAATTCAAGAATGATCCAACATACAAAAATCATTCAATATAATGTATCCCATTAACAGACTGAAAGGAAGGAAAACAATGTATGATCTCTCTCAACTGATGGGGAAAAAAGAAACTGACAAAATTCAACACAGTTTCACAATTAAAATTTAACAGTTTCAACAAAGTAATAATAGAAAGAAACTAACAACATAAGTCACATACAAAAAGCCAACATTATACTCAGTGGTAAAAGACTGTAACCTCTCTTTCTAAGATCAAGACAAATATGCCTGCTTTCACAACTTCTGTTCAGCATATAACTGGACATTTTAGCCAGAGAAATTAGGCAGGAAAAAGAAAAAAAGCTTTCAAGTTGAAAAGAAGGAAGTAAAATTAGCTCTCTTTGTAGATGACATGAAAACCCTAAAGATTACATACACAGAAATGCACAAAATATAAGAATAAAAATTTAGTAGTTGTAGGATATAAATCAACATGTCAAAATCAGTTATGTTTCTATACACTATTAATGAACAATCCAAAGGGAATATTTTTTAAAAATTCCACTTACAATAGCATGGAAACAAATAAAACAATCAGGAATTAACTGAAACAAGAGGAGAAATACTTGTACACTTAAAACTATAAAACAAGGACTTTCCCCGTGGGTTCAGTGGACCCCCGGTGGGTCCACGGGTCCTATGCTCCCAATATAGAAGGCCAGGGTTCAATTCCTACTCAGAGATCTAGATCCCACATGCTGCAAATCAGACCCAGAACAACCAAATAAACAAAAATAAATACTAAAGAACTACAAATTGCTGAAAGAAACAAAAGGCATAAATGAAAAACATCCTGTTTTCATGTACTGGAAGACTTAATATTGTTAAAATGCCAACACGAACCAAAGTGATCAAAAAATTCAATATAATCCCTACCAAAATTTTGCCTTTTAAGAGAAAAGAAAATGTCATCCTAAAATTGATAAAGTAAAAATAATACTGAAGAAGATTTACTAGAATGGATGGCTCATATTTTCTCAATTTTGAACTTATTACACAGTTACAGTAATCACAACAGTAGGGTACAAGCATAAACACAGACATATAAACCAATGGAATAGGATAGTGAGCCCAGAAAAAAAATTATTTTATATATAGTTAAATTATTTTCAATGAGTATCAAAATTATATGATGGAAACAGTCTTTTCAACAAAAATGATGAGAAAATTGGATATCCATGCAGAAGAATGAAATGGATCCTTAACACCACAACTAAAAATTAACTCAAAGATCTAATAAGAGCTAAAACTATGAAGTCTTAAAGAAAAGCTTAGGTGAAAAGCTTCATAATACTAGATTCAGCAATCATTTCTTGGAGATGATCCCAATAACAGGAGCAAAAAGAAAAAAAGATGATATGTTGGGCCACAAAACAACTCTTGACAAATTTAAGAGTACTGAAATCATATCAAGGGTTGTTTTAACCACAATGGTATGAAACCAGGGATCAGTATTAAGAGAAAAATGAGTATTCACAGACATGCAGAAATTAAGTAACATACTCTTGAACAACCAATAAGTCAAGGAAGAAATCAAAAGACACATTAGAAAGTATCCTGAGACAAACAAAAATGGAAATACAACATACCAAAACTTATGGGATGCAGAAAAAGCAGTAAAAGAGAAGTTCATAGCAAAAATGTCTAAATGAAGAAAAAAGAAAGATTTCAGAGAAATAATCTAAACTTACCCCTCAAGTTACTAGTAAAATGCCAAAGTAAGTCAAAAATCAGCAGAAGAAAGGAAATAATACAGATGAGAGCAGAGATACATGAAACAACACTATAAAGACAGATCAATGAAATTTAAGTGTAGGTGTTTTGAAAAGATAAATGAAATAGACAAAGCTAGCTACAGAAATCAAGAGAAAGAGAGGACCTGAGTAAATACAACTGGCTCCTGAACAACAAGAACTTGAACTGCAGCTCCACTCATGTGAATTACTTAAAAATATAGTTCCTGGTTTTTTTTTTTTTTTTCATTTTACAGATCTTTGAATTAACTAAGTGTGGGGCAAAAGGTTGCGTGTAATTAGAGATCACAGTAATGTGTAATCAAAAAGGGCCATGAGGGACTTCCTTGGTGATCCAGAGGTCAACAATCTTTCTGCCAATCTAGGGTATACATTTGCCCAACTTTGGAACTAAGATCCCATGTGCTGTGATCTAAGCTCATGGGCCACACCTACTGAACCTGTGCTATGGAGCCTGTGAGCTGCATATACAGAGCCCACACACCGCAGCTCCTGAGCCTCCCCACTCTAGAGCCTGTGCTCAGCAGCAAGAGAAGCCACTCCAATGATAAGCCTGCACATTGCAACTAGAGAGTAGCCCCAGCTCCCTGCAACTAGAGAAAGACTGAACACAGTGACAGAGACCATGCATCTCAACAAAGATCCAGCACAGCCGAAAATAAGGAAACAAATACATTTTTCAATTAAAGAGAAATGGGGCCTGAGATCATCCAAACTCTTTTCAGCTACATGGATTTTGACTGCTTGGGAGTGAGTGCTCTTAACCTTTTTGTAGTCTAAGAGCTGAATTACAAATGGAAGAGGAGACATTACAACTACAGATACCACAAAAATACGAAGGATCATAAGCAATTATTGTCAACAAATATATGCCAACCAACTGGGTAACCGAGGGAGAAAAAAATGGATAAATTGCTAGAAACATAGAAGGTACTAAGACTAAACCAAGAAGAAACAGAAAATACGAACAAACCAAAAATGAGTAAGGAGTAATCAAATACCTGACAATGAAAACTGAGGCTACATGATTTCACTGGTGAAATATACCAAGTATTTAAAGAATAATTACACCAATCCTTCTGAAACTCTTCCAAAAATTGATGAGGAAGGAATACCTCCTATTTTATGAGGCCAGTAATGCCCTCATACTAGAGCTAGACAAAAACATTACAAGAAAAGAAAAATACAGGCCAATATCCCTGATGACTCTTGAGAGTCCCTTGGACTGCAAGGATTTCAAATCAGTCACTCCTAAAGTAAATCAACCCTGAATATTCATTGGCAGGACTGATTGATGAGGCTGAAGTTCCAATACTTTGGCCACCTGAGGCAAAGAGACAACTCATTCGAAAAGACCCTGATGTTGGGAAAAATTGAAGGCAAAAGGAGAAGGGGACAACAGAGGACAAGGTGGTTGGATAGCATCTCTGAATCAATGGACATGAGTTTGAGCAATCTTTGGGAGATGGTGAAGGACAAGCAAGTATGCCATGCTGCAGTCCATGGGATCACAAAGAGATGGACATGAATGAGTGACTGAATCGAACTGAATCCTTTAAGAACTTAGATTCAAAAATCCTCACCATGATATTTGCAACCATAAATGAAATACTAGCAACCTGAGTTCAACAACACATTAAAAGGATTAAACACTATGATCAAATGGGATTTATCCCTAGGATACAAGGACGGTTCAACAAAGGCTAATCAATAACTATGATGCACCACATTAACAGAATAAAAGATAAAAATCACATGATGGTCTCAGCAGATGCAAAAAACACACTGGACAAAATTCTACATCATTTTATGATCAAAACTCTCAACAAACTGCACAGAGGAAATGTATACACCTCAACATAATGAAAACCATATGTAAAAGATAAAGGACGTGCCCACAGCTAATATCATAGCTTTTCCCCTAACATCAGGAGCATGACAAAGATGCCCACTCTCACCACTTTTATTTACCACAGTACTGGAAGCCCTAGTTAGAGCAATTTGTCAATAAAAAGGAAATAAAAGGTATCTAAATCAAAAGGAAGAAATTATACCATCAGTATTTGTATCCATTGCATTTCAGTATATTAACAATGAACTATTCACAAAGAAATTAAGAAAACAATGCTAGTTATAATACCACCAAAAGAGTAAAATAGGAATAAATTTAGCCAAAGAGGCGAAAGATCTGTACACTGAAAACTATATGACACTGATGAAAGAAACTGATTACACAGATAACGGAAAGATATCTTGGATTCATGGACTGGAAGAATTAATACTGTTAAAACGACACACTGCCCACGGTGATCTGTGGATTCAATGCAATCCCTGTCAAGGCTTTAATAGCACTTTTCACAGAAATAAAACAAATAATCCTAAAATTTATGTGGAACCACAAAAAATCCTGAATAGCCAAAGCAATCTTGTGGAAAAATTCAAAGTTGGAGGTATCACACACTTCCTGGTTCCAAACTAGCTTACAAAGCTATAGCCATCAAAACAGTATGGTACATGCATAAAAACAGACATACTGACCTATGAAAAGAATAGAGTCCAGAAATAAAGCCATATTTCAACCAATATTTGAAATACTAGCAACCTGAGTTCAACAACACATTAAAAGGATTAAACACTATGATCAAATGGGATTTATCCCTAGGATACAAGGACGGTTCAACAAAGGCTAATCAATAACTATGATGCACCACATTAACAGAATAAAAGATAAAAATCACATGATGGTCTCAGCAGATGCAAAAAACACACTGGACAAAATTCTACATCATTTTATGATCAAAACTCTCAACAAACTGCACAGAGGAAATGTATACACCTCAACATAATGAAAACCATATGTAAAAGATAAAGGACGTGCCCACAGCTAATATCATAGCTTTTCCCCTAACATCAGGAGCATGACAAAGATGCCCACTCTCACCACTTTTATTTACCACAGTACTGGAAGCCCTAGTTAGAGCAATTTGTCAATAAAAAGGAAATAAAAGGTATCTAAATCAAAAAGGAAGAAATTATACCATCAGTATTTGTATCCATTGCATTTCAGTATATTAACAATGAACTATTCACAAAGAAATTAAGAAAACAATGCTAGTTATAATACCACCAAAAGAGTAAAATAGGAATAAATTTAGCCAAAGAGGCGAAAGATCTGTACACTGAAAACTATATGACACTGATGAAAGAAACTGATTACACAGATAACGGAAAGATATCTTGGATTCATGGACTGGAAGAATTAATACTGTTAAAACGTACACACTGCCCACGGTGATCTGTGGATTCAATGCAATCCCTGTCAAGGCTTTAATAGCACTTTTCACAGAAATAAAACAAATAATCCTAAAATTTATGTGGAACCACAAAAAATCCTGAATAGCCAAAGCAATCTTGTGGAAAAATTCAAAGTTGGAGGTATCACACACTTCCTGGTTCCAAACTAGCTTACAAAGCTATAGCCATCAAAACAGTATGGTACATGCATAAAAACAGACATACTGACCTATGAAAAGAATAGAGTCCAGAAATAAAGCCATATTTCAACCAATATTTGAAATGAGTGCCAAGAATATACCATGGGTAAAGGGCATTCTCTTTAATAAATGGTGTTGGGAAAATTGTATGTCCATATGGAAAACAGGAAGTCTGGATCCTGATCTTACACAATATACAAAAATTTATTCAAACTGGATTAAAGACTTAGACTTAAAACCATAAAACTACAAGAAAATATAGGGAAAAAGCTACCTGACATTGGTCTTAGGCGTCATATTTTTTTGCATATGATTACAAAAGCATAGGGAAACAACAAAAGCGAAAATAAGCAAGTGCTAAAAAGCTAAATTGGTATACTGCAGTCCATGGGGCTGAAAAGAGTTGGACAGGCCTTAGCAACTGGACAACAAAAGCTAAACTAAATAGCTTCTCTACAGCAAAGGAAACAAAGGCAACGTATGGAATGGGAGAACATATTTTCAAAGTATGTATCTGAGAAGGGATTAATATCCAAAATATATTTAGGAATACATCTTACTCAATAGCAAAAAAATAGCAAATTAAAATAACCCAAATTAAAATATAGCAAAGAATCTGAACAGACATTTTTGCAAGAAGATATGCAGGTAACCAATAGGCATATGAAGAGGTGCTTGACATCATCACTAACAACTGGAGGAATGCAAATCCAAAAGCACAAAGAGACACAACATTGGTGTGTATGTGGAGAAACTGAAACCCTCATGCTCTGCTGGTAGAAACATAAAATGGTATAGCTGACGTGGAAAATAGAATGGCAATTCCTCAAAAAATAAAATATAAACGTACATATGAATTTGCTATTTCACTTCAAGAGAAATATTTGTATTCACAGCAGCATTATTCACAAGAGCCCAAAGACAGAAACAACCCAACATAAGAATTTAAAATTTTTTTGTGGAACCACAAAAAATCCTGAATAGCCAAAGCAATCTTGTGGAAAAATTCAAAGTTGGAGGTATCACACACTTCCTGGTTCCAAACTAGCTTACAAAGCTATAGCCATCAAAACAGTATGGTACATGCATAAAAACAGACATACTGACCTATGAAAAGAATAGAGTCCAGAAATAAAGCCATATTTCAACCAATATTTGAAATGAGTGCCAAGAATATACCATGGGTAAAGGGCATTCTCTTTAATAAATGGTGTTGGGAAAATTGTATGTCCATATGGAAAACAGGAAGTCTGGATCCTGATCTTACACAATATACAAAAATTTATTCAAACTGGATTAAAGACTTAGACTTAAAACCATAAAACTACAAGAAAATATAGGGAAAAAGCTACCTGACATTGGTCTTAGGCGTCATATTTTTTTGCATATGATTACAAAAGCATAGGGAAACAACAAAAGCGAAAATAAGCAAGTGCTAAAAAGCTAAATTGGTATACTGCAGTCCATGGGGCTGAAAAGAGTTGGACAGGCCTTAGCAACTGGACAACAAAAGCTAAACTAAATAGCTTCTCTACAGCAAAGGAAACAAAGGCAACGTATGGAATGGGAGAACATATTTTCAAAGTATGTATCTGAGAAGGGATTAATATCCAAAATATATTTAGGAATACATCTTACTCAATAGCAAAAAAATAGCAAATTAAAATAACCCAAATTAAAATATAGCAAAGAATCTGAACAGACATTTTTGCGAAGAAGATATGCAGGTAACCAATAGGCATATGAAGAGGTGCTTGACATCATCACTAACAACTGGAGGAATGCAAATCCAAAAGCACAAAGAGACACAACATTGGTGTGTATGTGGAGAAACTGAAACCCTCATGCTCTGCTGGTAGAAACATAAAATGGTATAGCTGACGTGGAAAATAGAATGGCAATTCCTCAAAAAATAAAATATAAACGTACCATATGAATTTGCTATTTCACTTCAAGAGAAATATTTGTATTCACAGCAGCATTATTCACAAGAGCCCAAAGACAGAAACAACCCAACATAAATACAATGGAATATTATTCAACCTTAGAAAAAAAAGGAAATTCCAATGCATGGTACAACACGGATGACACCGAAGACTAGTGTCTTCATTAGTCCTGTATCCTTCCACTTACCCTGGGTACCTACAATAGTCAAATTCTGAGAGAGAAACTAAACAGTGTTTATTGAGGCTAGGGAGAAGGGAAAATGGAGAGTTGTTGAATGGGCACAGAGCTGTGGTATGGTATGATGAAAAAAATTTTGGAGACGGATAGCAGTCATAGCTGCAGAACAATGTGAATGCCACTGAGTTGGTACTTAATGCCACTGAGCTGTATCCTTAAAATTCAGTTTTCATTCCTATCTCTGCAGTCCAACTCTCACAGCTACAGTGGTCATTCTGACAAAAAGACAGAATCAAGAATCACTCGTCAATATAATGCAAAAGAGGCAGGTCTGAAAACCTGCAGCCAAGTTTAATCAATGGTTTAACCAAGTTCAACATCTTACTACATACTTAGCAAACATACTTTGAGATCATCTGGTCCAAGCCCTTTGGTCAGGAGAGACGAATCACTTCTCCAGCAATCTGTACAGATGTTCACTGAGGTCTGTATAATTCATAGCTTTGTGAAAGTAGTCAAACTTTTTTGTTTGAAAACTTCAATTGATCTTTGTTAAGCCTAAATCTGCTTTATTATGTCATACTTATGAGACTAATTCTGCCACTAGAGAAACATAAAATACTATGTGACTAGACTAGTCCCTGAATTTCTTTTCCTAAATGTTAAATTAAATGGCAGACATTTTTGAAGAAGATATGCAGGTAACCAATAGGCATATGAAGAGGTGCTTGACATCATCACTAACAACTGGAGGAATGCAAATCCAAAAGCACAAAGAGACACAACATTGGTGTGTATGTGGAGAAACTGAAACCCTCATGCTCTGCTGGTAGAAACATAAAATGGTATAGCTGACGTGGAAAATAGAATGGCAATTCCTCAAAAAATAAAATATAAACGTACCATATGAATTTGCTATTTCACTTCAAGAGAAATATTTGTATTCACAGCAGCATTATTCACAAGAGCCCAAAGACAGAAACAACCCAACATAAATACAATGGAATATTATTCAACCTTAGAAAAAAAAGGAAATTCCAATGCATGGTACAACACGGATGACACCGAAGACTAGTGTCTTCATTAGTCCTGTATCCTTCCACTTACCCTGGGTACCTACAATAGTCAAATTCTGAGAGAGAAACTAAACAGTGTTTATTGAGGCTAGGGAGAAGGGAAAATGGAGAGTTGTTGAATGGGCACAGAGCTGTGGTATGGTATGATGAAAAAATTCTGGAGACGGATAGCAGTCATAGCTGCAGAACAATGTGAATGCCACTGAGTTGGTACTTAATGCCACTGAGCTGTATCCTTAAAATTCAGTTTTCATTCCTATCTCTGCAGTCCAACTCTCACAGCTACAGTGGTCATTCTGACAAAAAGACAGAATCAAGAATCACTCGTCAATATAATGCAAAAGAGGCAGGTCTGAAAACCTGCAGCCAAGTTTAATCAATGGTTTAACCAAGTTCAACATCTTACTACATACTTAGCAAACATACTTTGAGATCATCTGGTCCAAGCCCTTTGGTCAGGAGAGACGAATCACTTCTCCAGCAATCTGTACAGATGTTCACTGAGGTCTGTATAATTCATAGCTTTGTGAAAGTAGTCAAACTTTTTTGTTTGAAAACTTCAATTGATCTTTGTTAAGCCTAAATCTGCTTTATTATGTCATACTTATGAGACTAATTCTGCCACTAGAGAAACATAAAATACTATGTGACTAGACTAGTCCCTGAATTTCTTTTCCTAAATGTTAAATTAAATGGCAGTTGGTCAATCCTTGCCAAGTTTCCCTCAATTCTTCTTCAAGGAACTTGTGTTCCAGGCCTTGCCCCGTTTTAGCTGTTTTCTTCAAGATACACTCTCATTTGCCCATTATGTGAATCACCTCAAGTCCAGTTTTTCTGAGGATTCCAGTGCACGGGTATCCAACCTTTGGGATCTAATGCCTGATGCCCTGAGGTGGAGCTGATGCAATAATAATAGAAATAAAGTGCCCAATGAATGTAATAGCCTTGAATCATGCCAAAACCATCCTTCCTACCATCCATGGAAGAACTATCTTCCACAAAATCGGTCCCTAGTGCCAAGAAGGTTGGTGATCGCTGCCTTAGTGCTTTTCACTAATTAAAAAGTCTGCGGGCTTCCCTGGTGGTCCAGTGGGTAAAGAGCCTGCCTTGCAGTGCAAGGGGCACCAGTTCAATCCCTGGTGTGGGAAGATCCCACATGTTGCAGAACGGCTGGACCAGTGTGTCCAATTAGGAGCCAGCGCTCTGCAGCCCATGCGCCCAGAGCCGGTGCTCTGCAATGCAGGAGACCACTGCAATAGGAGGCCCACATAGGCCCAAAAATAAAGATGAATGAAAATAAATTAAAAAAATAAAATGCCAAAATTAACAACAACAACAAAAAAAGGTCTGTGCAGGGCTTCCCTGGTGTTCCGGGTGTTCCAGTCAAGTGGCACCGGCTGGATCCCTGGCCCGGGAAGATCCCACGTGCCACAGAGCGGCTGGACCGGTGTGTCCAATTACCAGCCAGCACTCTGGACCACATGTGCCCAGGGCCAGTGCTCTGCAATGAGAGAGGTCACTGCAATGGAAGGCCCACGCAGGCCCACACAGACCAAAAGAATAAAAGATGTATGAAAGTAAATAAACAATTTAAAAAAACAATAAAAGAGCCCCCCCTACCAAAAAAACACCTGAATAAAAAGCTACTTTTTACTTTGAAAAAAAAAGTGCAAACAGATAAAAGACTATTCATATATGAGTTTTAACTTCCCTCAAAAACTAAGAAATTAATCCTGTGGATAAATGTTTAAAATTCATTCTATGAAGAACCACGTTAGCTTTCTCAATACAGAATCACAGGCATTCTATCCATACCTCCTGTCATGACTAGATGATGCCAAAACCTCTTACAAAGTCAATATAACCATTTTGACATTTGAATACCAGTCAACTGCAAGAAATTTTTCCTTACATGTCACTTTTTTTTTTTTTTTTTTTTTTAAACTTTTATTTATTTATTTTTGGCTGTGCTGGGTCTTTGCTGATGTGTGGGTTTAGCTGCTCTGCGGTATGTGGGATCTTCCCAGATCCGGGCTCGAACCTGTGTCTCCTGCATTGGCAGACGGGTTCTTATCCACTGAGCCACAAGGGAAGCCCCTTACATGTCACTTTTAAACCAAATGGTATTTTAGGGCACAAATAAAATAACTAAATGTACTTTATCCTACCTACTATAATATTTATGAACGTCAATGACTTATGAACCAATAAAATATTGATAATACCCACCAGAATCAAAACTAAGATTAGGTCCTTTTGAACAGACCTGAGATTAGTAACTGGCTTTGAAATTTTTCAGATAAAACAATTTATTCTACCTTCAAATATTAAAATAATATACAACCAGCTAGAAGAATATACATTTTAGGAAAACAGTACATTTTAAAGAACAGCATTATCATTTACTAAGAAATTCTTATAAATAATATCATTATATAGTTGGTTAATTATTTATGGTACTCCTATGCTTTCCCAAACTACAAAATTTTGCTTATATTATATTTGAAAACTAAGCACATCTCAAGGTTTATAGAAAGCCAAATATCTATAGGGATAAAGTGTTCATATTTAAATATTTTATAACAGATTTTAAAAACATTTTATACAAATTATTTACAAAACTGGCAAGTAATTAAGTAGAACCCCAAACATCATTTGGCATAATTTATCAAAGGCTGAATTTTTATTTGTTTATAATGACAAGCTTTTTTTAAAGGGTCCAATCTTCTTTTCTCTTTTGAGAAGTAAATGTACACTATATAAAGTCACGTCACGGATATAGGAATTATCTAGTTTGTAATCCATATTTATATACTTTGAAGTTCAAAACTAGTTCAGATTACTTGATACTTCATAAATTATACCACCTGTAAAGTAACCCAAAATTAGATTACTCTAGAATTTGAATCATTGAAGATATAATTAAAACTACACATATATACTTCATGTATACACATGTGTGCATTTATATGTATGCACTTACATGTGTGCATGCAACACACACACACACACACACACACACACACGTGTATAGTTTTCTTACCCCTGAACTTATCTCCAGGCTTTTTGGCTGACTTTGTTGTTGCTTATGATGTCCTGTGATCAAGCCTCCAGCAGTAACGTTTGGAAAGCTCTGAAGGTAAGTCTGTGACCCTGCGAAATTTCCTTCTGCCATCCCCCGGCTGTTTTGTCCTGAGTATTCCCATGCCCTGGCCCAGCTTGTCCAGCAATGTGCTGATTTGGAAGGTCCTGCCATGTCACTTTTAAACCAAATGGTATTTTAGGGCACAAATAAAATAACTAAATGTACTTTATCCTACCTACTATAATATTTATGAACGTCAATGACTTATGAACCAATAAAATATTGATAATACCCACCAGAATCAAAACTAAGATTAGGTCCTTTTGAACAGACCTGAGATTAGTAACTGGCTTTGAAATTTTTCAGATAAAACAATTTATTCTACCTTCAAATATTAAAATAATATACAACCAGCTAGAAGAATATACATTTTAGGAAAACAGTACATTTTAAAGAACAGCATTATCATTTACTAAGAAATTCTTATAAATAATATCATTATATAGTTGGTTAATTATTTATGGTACTCCTATGCTTTCCCAAACTACAAAATTTTGCTTATATTATATTTGAAAACTAAGCACATCTCAAGGTTTATAGAAAGCCAAATATCTATAGGGATAAAGTGTTCATATTTAAATATTTTATAACAGATTTTAAAAACATTTTATACAAATTATTTACAAAACTGGCAAGTAATTAAGTAGAACCCCAAACATCATTTGGCATAATTTATCAAAGGCTGAATTTTTATTTGTTTATAATGACAAGCTTTTTAAAGGGTCCAATCTTCTTTTCTCTTTTGAGAAGTAAATGTACACTATATAAAGTCACGTCACGGATATAGGAATTATCTAGTTTGTAATCCATATTTATATACTTTGAAGTTCAAAACTAGTTCAGATTACTTGATACTTCATAAATTATACCACCTGTAAAGTAACCCAAAATTAGATTACTCTAGAATTTGAATCATTGAAGATATAATTAAAACTACACATATATACTTCATGTATACACATGTGTGCATTTATATGTATGCACTTACATGTGTGCATGCAACACACACACACACACACACACACACACACGTGTATAGTTTTCTTACCCCTGAACTTATCTCCAGGCTTTTTGGCTGACTTTGTTGTTGCTTATGATGTCCTGTGATCAAGCCTCCAGCAGTAACGTTTGGAAAGCTCTGAAGGTAAGTCTGTGACCCTGCGAAATTTCCTTCTGCCATCCCCACCAAGGCTGTTTTTTTGTCCTGAGTATTCCCATGCCCTGGCCCAGCTTGTCCAGCAATGTGCTGATTTGGAAGGAATGGCAACATGCCCATGCCAGCTGTTATAGTTGTTTGAGTTGGAATCATATTAGATGCTGTAGTGGACCATAAATGCAAAAAATTTTTGGTTAGGTGAGGCTTATTCACAATAGTCCTTTAGATTTTGTCAAGTTATGGGCAAAAGGTGCAGAAACCTATTTTTTATCTAATAGAAAATAGTTTAAGGTTGAAGTTAAAGGTTGCAAATTAGCATTACCCTGTATGGAAAAACAAAAACCTCTAATAGTAGTCATGATTTTCCTATTTCAACAATTTTCAGTATAATCTCAAGGATACTATACTTTTTAATTCTAAGTTTTAACTGTATATTTTAGAAGATGAGAGTAAACTTTATGTACTTTTTTGGTATTTAAGTTGTATCAGGGTCTTTTCCTTAATCCTGTCACTGTCAACTGCCAGCTTCTATGTTTGAAGGAAATAATTAAATAAGCCTTCAGCTTTAAAAACTCTCTGACAGTCAAAATTTAACAAAGCTCCATTAGCCCAACAGTATAGTTAGTCATCTGGCTTGTGCCAGCCCATGAGTCAGGTATACTGTCTGCTCTCAGCTCCTGAGTTCAACGTCTTTGCATGGGTAGCCAGAAACCAGCCATGGTTGGACTGTTTACACACAAAGTCCACATGCTACAAATCAAGATTTTCCTAATTCAGAGAGCTAGTTTTTAAACATCAGCACTTTTATTGGTTTAAAAATTATCAATATTTATGAATAGATAAGAACACTGAAATTCAAAGTGGCCAAGTGGGCTACAGTCCAGAGGGTCACAAAGAGTCAGACACAACTGAAGAGCACACATGCACACATACGAGCACCAAATAAAGTTTACTACATGAAAGTTTTACATTTTTATTCATAGGGAAAACCAAGAAATTCTGATAAAGAAATACAAGTTTTAATAGGAAAATTCTGAAGCATATTATAAAAAATCTATAAGTCAAAACTAAATGAAAAGAACTAGCTCTGACAACTATTTTAGTTAAATCAAAATTATACTTTACAAATTCACTAAACAAACATCCTCAGTTATTTTTAGTACTAAATATTTAGAGATAGATTCTTAGGCCCACTTTTGAGCAATATACTCACTTGGACACTTTGGATTTCAGTGTTCTTAAAGCAGCAATGCTAAAGCGAATAACTCATTATTTAACCAATACAAATAATAAACATATACATAAGCTTTTAGGTATACAAAATTTAACTTTTAGGACAGATCCCATCTCACCATAAAAATTTCTATACTTATCTATATATTGGCTGAACTTCCAATACTTCCCGGTCAATTTCAAGACTCTGAATGAACTGATCATTTAACCATCTGACTTAGTTTTATGTACAAGAGATTCAATATGTTACCCATATTTTATTTTATTTTTTAAATCACTCTTCTAATGGCTTTTTTTTTCACCCTCCTCAGCATGCTAACTTCAAACAGATTTCAGTGAAACTTCAAACTGAAAACGCCTTTCAAAATCACATTCAAGAAATCTTGGTATACTACCATACGGTTATTCTAGAAAGAAAAATAACTGTTCTGTTCAAATTTGTCATATTTTAGAAGCACATAGTACACATAATTTTTATTTCTTTGACTAAGTTGGAGTTTGCATTTTAAAAATGATACAAATAAATAATAAAACTTTAAATTTACAATTACCAGGTATTTCTTAATAAAAGTTATGAGTTTCTTCATCCAGGCAAAGGTTAAAAGGATCCCTCTGTAATGTGCGGTCAGCCCAGTGGGCAGCATGTCAGTCTCAAATGGACCTATGTCTTTGCCTCATGCTGTTTTGAAACTTCATCAAATATTAAAGTATATCCAACAGAGAAAGTCTTCTCTTGGCATGGAGGTAAGTTCATCAATAACTTATCAATAGTATTCTAATGTTAAAAATAGAAAAGCCAAGCGAGCTCTTGAAACTTTAAATGACTGAATAAAACTCAAATCTGACCTTCCTGTAAATAAAAGTAGAATACAGGTACACTATCTTTAAATCTCAAATCTGACTGTTTACTGATGTCTCAGCAAATACACATCATTTACTTTTATGTGTTTCTCCAAGATGGCCCAACTCTGTTTTCAATGGAAGCGGTGACCCTATCCCTACTGCAGTTTGAAGTACCATAGCTGGGGGTTCTCCAAGTAAGCCCGGTTTCTGCAAAAGAGAAAAGAATTTTGCTCATGGCAGCAAGATAAAACCTAAAAAAAAAACTACACATGTGAAAATTCATAAACAACCTGACCAACAGCCTGATTACAGAAAAAGAGCAAACTCATTTCAAAACAAAAAAAATTCCATACTTACATTATTCGTATGAATATTCTCAAATTTCATTAACTGTTGCTGTGCCAGTGGTACATGAGAAAGATTCTGAAGAAATAAATTAGAAGTATTACCCATAAGTGAGCTCTGTGAAAATGATAAAACATTAAGTTAGTTTAATTTTGAAGAGCTACTTGTTGTGTAACCCAATTCGTTTTAAAGTTGAATTCCCCAGTTGATCTGAGCACAAGCTTTATCCAACTTTCTGATTACAGGTAACACTAACTGATTCTTCCAATAATATACAAGATGTGAGCATGCAGTCATGAAACTAATTCCACATCTCTTCCTTTCCTTTCATTCTTTCTCCCCTTTCCTCACCCTCTTCTGGCTTTGATATCAGTATCATTCAATCATTTATTTGTTCATTTGTTCATTCAACAAAAATCTACTGAGCACTTCCATGGTGCAGGCGCTGTGCTACATAGAGAGGAAAACAACAATATGATCTACCCTCATAGATCTTACAGTCTCCTGAGGAAGGAAGACACTAATTAATTATAAAAATACAGAATTAAAAATGGTGATGTGTATCAAGGAAAAATACAAGGAGTTGTGAGAACAAACAGTGGTGGAACTTGATTTAGACTGGCAAATTGAAGGAAGGCTTGCCTGAGGAACTAACCCTTGCACAGAGACCTGAAGGCTGCAGAGAAATAACTAGGTGAAGTCTGGTGGAATGAGGTGGTGTTGGGATGGGACGCATTCCAGGCAGGAGGAATGGCAGGAGCAAAGGACTAAGCAGAAGAGAAGAAAGTCCTCAAAGGATCAACAGCAGTTCACCATAGCTGGGAAAGGGACACCTAAGGCACATGAGAGACTGGAGAAGTCAGTTTGGTCAGGCCCTCAAGGACAAATTATGCAGTTTGGTCTTTGTGTTCATCATTCAGTCGTGTACAATTCTTTGTGACCCCATGGACTGTAGCTCACCAGGTTCCTCTGTCCATGGGATTCTCCAGCAAGAATACTAGAGTGGGTTGCCATTTCCTTCTTCAGGGAATCTTCTGGACCCAGGGATCAAACCCAAGAACCTTGCCTTACACACAGATTCTTTACCGTGGGAGCCACCAGCAAAACCCTGTTTTGGTCTTTATTTTAAATATTTGCTCTTTATTTTAAATAGGGAATATTGTCAATACTCTGGACTCCCATTTCATATCACTTTAAATCTTATTGTAATTAACTGTATAATGTCTGTTTTCTCTGTTTGTTGAAATTCAATAAGAACATGGACTGTGAATATTCTGTACAGTGCTATAGCATCAGTGACTAGTAGTGTGTCTAGTACATGTTGAGTAAATGAATGAATAATGTACAAGGTCCTGTGTTAGATTCTAAGAATAAAAAATAAACAATAGGCTTTACCCTTAAAAAGCTGGATTTAGGAACAAATATTCACTTATTCAATCTACAACAACCATCTATTACATATTAATATTAGGCTTGATTTGTAATTGTGCTTCTATATAGATACAGCCTTAAATAGTACCTGAAATTAGTAAGTAATATTTATCTCCAATATTATAGGCATTCATGTACACAAACAATTTTAAAATGCTTACCTGAAAAATGTAAGAAAAATATTTTTTACTCTCATAAATATATAAATTATTTTTATAACACTGATTAAGAATCGAGTTATTGTTCATTTATTTTTCTTTCTGTACTTTTATGAGTTAAGATTTGTTTTGAGCTTCTGATTTATTTCTAGAAAGATATACCATAAAATATACCTCTTACAACTTGCCTGAGGAACTAACCCTTGCACAGAGACCTGAAGGCTGCAGAGAAATAACTAGGTGAAGTCTGGTGGAATGAGGTGGTGTTGGGATGGGACGCATTCCAGGCAGGAGGAATGGCAGGAGCAAAGGACTAAGCAGAAGAGAAGAAAGTCCTCAAAGGATCAACAGCAGTTCACCATAGCTGGGAAAGGGACACCTAAGGCACATGAGAGACTGGAGAAGTCAGTTTGGTCAGGCCCTCAAGGACAAATTATGCAGTTTGGTCTTTGTGTTCATCATTCAGTCGTGTACAATTCTTTGTGACCCCATGGACTGTAGCTCACCAGGTTCCTCTGTCCATGGGATTCTCCAGCAAGAATACTAGAGTGGGTTGCCATTTCCTTCTTCAGGGAATCTTCTGGACCCAGGGATCAAACCCAAGAACCTTGCCTTACACACAGATTCTTTACCGTGGGAGCCACCAGCAAAACCCTGTTTTGGTCTTTATTTTAAATATTTGCTCTTTATTTTAAATAGGGAATATTGTCAATACTCTGGACTCCCATTTCATATCACTTTAAATCTTATTGTAATTAACTGTATAATGTCTGTTTTCTCTGTTTGTTGAAATTCAATAAGAACATGGACTGTGAATATTCTGTACAGTGCTATAGCATCAGTGACTAGTAGTGTGTCTAGTACATGTTGAGTAAATGAATGAATAATGTACAAGGTCCTGTGTTAGATTCTAAGAATAAAAAATAAACAATAGGCTTTACCCTTAAAAAGCTGGATTTAGGAACAAATATTCACTTATTCAATCTACAACAACCATCTATTACATATTAATATTAGGCTTGATTTGTAATTGTGCTTCTATATAGATACAGCCTTAAATAGTACCTGAAATTAGTAAGTAATATTTATCTCCAATATTATAGGCATTCATGTACACAAACAATTTTAAAATGCTTACCTGAAAAATGTAAGAAAAATATTTTTTACTCTCATAAATATATAAATTATTTTTATAACACTGATTAAGAATCGAGTTATTGTTCATTTATTTTTCTTTCTGTACTTTTATGAGTTAAGATTTGTTTTGAGCTTCTGATTTATTTCTAGAAAGATATACCACAAAATATACCTCTTCACTTAATGCCCTACAAATAGGAATCAATAAATATATACAACTATGCTGTTATGATTACCTTATTAAGTTCTATTTTTATATAGGTACATTTATTACTAAGAACTTTATCTAAAAACAAAACACTCATTTAAGCCCTTGGGAACTTTAAGTATCAACTAACAAACTTTAAGAACAAACAACATATTGACTCCAAATTTTTGATGTTTCAATACTCAATACTAGTTACATACCTGATGGGCTTTATTCAAATGTAAAAATGCAGGGGAGATGGATGGTTTCATCAGATGTGGCAAGCTGTGAGGTGTTCCAAGGACTGCTTGAATAAAATAAAAGTAAAAATTTAACTTAATGATATATGGAATTAAAAAAGAAATAATGCAAACTCCAAAAAGGGTAAATGAATACTTCCTTACACATGTAACATATTCACTGGAAATTCAATGATATACTAAACTTGTCATTGTACAGAGAGAGGTTTCTTTCCTTGCCATTCAATTCTAGAATTTGATTTGAAATTTCAATACCTTCTGTCTTAATGGAAAAACACCAAACCTAGTCTTACTCTTTAGCACTCAGTGCAAGAAAACTGTATCTTTCAATAAACAGAATACTAATCAAACCCATGTTATTTGCTCAGTATTTTTGTCAGTTTTTTGGCGTATTTTGACAGAGTGTCAGGATGGGAGGAGAAGGAAGTTATACAATGCTGTTGCTAAATCTTATAATCCAATTGAGAAGAGAGCATATTATATTAATATGTACATTTAAAAGAATAATTCATAACAAAAAAGAAACAATACTGTACATAGCTGATAAATAAATCATAACCATGCTTTTTGTCAAATTTTTCTAAGAGTATAAACACCAGAGTATGTATCAGAAGAGATATTTTAAGAATAGACAATATACAGATAAAAGAAACATGAGATAAAAAAATACACGAAGCAACTTCATCTAATTTTAAGATGCAACTAGTCATAATATACAATTAATTAGAATCATAGAGGGTCAGGTTTAGAAAGCACTTCAAAAAGCATGTAATCCAATGATCAGACATATTTGAAATTTATACATAACATCACCACAAGTTGACTCCATGGCTTAAAAATTTTGTTTCAACATTTTGCTACTTGTTGAGGCAGATCATTACATCTTCGGAAAACTTTAGTAAGTACTTTCTTTAGAATAAGCCGGCTTCATGGTAAGTGATGGGAATATTAGGATCATTCAGATAGGTTGTTTATAAAGGAAAATACTGTTTATTAGGAAACAGGAATAATGATGGTCATTTCATAAATATAAAGGGATCAATTCATCTACAGGCTGCAATAATCAGCAGCCTGTGGTGTGTCTATGCACCACATAATAAAGCTTCAAAATATATAAAGCAAAGATTTCTAAAACTGAGAGAAAAAGTAGACAAATCCACAGCTACGATTAGAGATTTCAATCCCTCTAATAAAATACAGCTACTGTATTTTATTAAAAATCATTAAGATATTTTTCCATAGTTTTAGTGAATATAGTATTCCCAGTTTAAAACAGTAACAACCAGAATTAAAATGCTCTGAAAATGCCCACAGTCTCACATCTACCCTTAGATCTTGGCTAGGTCTCCCATTCAGCCTCTTCCTCCCCTCAACTGATAGCATGCTGTTGCTCTTCAGTTGTGAAGTCACGTCAGACTTGGCAACCCTGTGAACTGCAGCCCGCCAGGTTTCTCTATCCAGGAGATTCCCCAGGCAAAATATTGGAGTGGGTGCCATTTCCTTCTCCAGGGTTCCTTCCTGACTTAGGGATCAAACCCGTGCCACCCATTTAGCACGCAGATTCATTACCACTGAGCCACCTAGGAAGCCCAATTGATAGCATAAAATTGACTGAAAACCAGTAAGGATATAGTAGACTTGAACACTATCAACCAACAATATATACAAGAGATTATAATACATCATGACCCAGTGTGGCTTACCCTAGGAATAAAAGATTGGTTTAAACAGGTGGCTCAGTGATAAGGAATTCGCCTGCCAATGGCAGGAGACCCTTCATCTAATTTTAAGATGCAACTAGTCATAATATACAATTAATTAGAATCATAGAGGGTCAGGTTTAGAAAGCACTTCAAAAAGCATGTAATCCAATGATCAGACATATTTGAAATTTATACATAACATCACCACAAGTTGACTCCATGGCTTAAAAATTTTGTTTCAACATTTTGCTACTTGTTGAGGCAGATCATTACATCTTCGGAAAACTTTAGTAAGTACTTTCTTTAGAATAAGCCGGCTTCATGGTAAGTGATGGGAATATTAGGATCATTCAGATAGGTTGTTTATAAAGGAAAATACTGTTTATTAGGAAACAGGAATAATGATGGTCATTTCATAAATATAAAGGGATCAATTCATCTACAGGCTGCAATAATCAGCAGCCTGTGGTGTGTCTATGCACCACATAATAAAGCTTCAAAATATATAAAGCAAAGATTTCTAAAACTGAGAGAAAAAGTAGACAAATCCACAGCTACGATTAGAGATTTCAATCCCTCTAATAAAATACAGCTACTGTATTTTATTAAAAATCATTAAGATATTTTTCCATAGTTTTTAGTGAATATAGTATTCCCAGTTTAAAACAGTAACAACCAGAATTAAAATGCTCTGAAAATGCCCACAGTCTCACATCTACCCTTAGATCTTGGCTAGGTCTCCCATTCAGCCTCTTCCTCCCCTCAACTGATAGCATGCTGTTGCTCTTCAGTTGTGAAGTCACGTCAGACTTGGCAACCCTGTGAACTGCAGCCCGCCAGGTTTCTCTATCCAGGAGATTCCCCAGGCAAAATATTGGAGTGGGTGCCATTTCCTTCTCCAGGGTTCCTTCCTGACTTAGGGATCAAACCCGTGCCACCCATTTAGCACGCAGATTCATTACCACTGAGCCACCTAGGAAGCCCAATTGATAGCATAAAATTGACTGAAAACCAGTAAGGATATAGTAGACTTGAACACTATCAACCAACAATATATACAAGAGATTATAATACATCATGACCCAGTGTGGCTTACCCTAGGAATAAAAGATTGGTTTAACACTCAAGAATCAGGTGGCTCAGTGATAAGGAATTCGCCTGCCAATGCAGGAGACGCAGGTTCCATCTGTGGGTCAGGAAGATCCCCTGGAGAAGGAAATGGCAATCCACGTCAGTCTTCCTGCCTGGAAAATTTCATGGACAGAGGGGACTTCTGGGCTACAATCCATGGAGTCGAAACAGTCAGACATGACTGAGCAACTGAGCACACATAAGTCGTCATAAAAACCGACCAAAAAAAAAAAGGCTACATTGATGATTTCAATAAATGGAGAAAAGCAGTAGATCAGTTCTGGCAATTACTATGATAATATTTCTCAGCAATATAGGAATAAGCTTGAAAAAGAAATCTGTAAATAAAAAAATATAGCTAAGATAATGCTTAATAATAAAAGAATGAATGCTTTCTCTGTAAGGTCAAGAACAAGGCAAGGACGACCACTCTCATCAGTTCAATGCACAAATTTTGCTGAGATTTCTATCAACTGCAGTGGACCAAGAAAAATATAAGGTGTACATACTGTAAAGAAAGAAGTAAAACTGTGTTTATTTGTAGATGACATGATAGTTTATACAGAAAATCCTAAGGGCAAAATCTGCTAGAAATAAAAGTCTTCATGATACAAAATAAATATACAAAATCAATTGTATATGCCAGCAAGAGGAAATTAAAATTTAAAAAGTAATACTATTTTTTGGGCTTCCCTGGTGGTCCAGTGGGTAAGGACACTGCCTTGCAGTGCAAGAGGCGCTGGTTCGATCCCTGGCCTGGGCCCCAAGGGGAATTCCAGAATCCTGACCACTGGAACTCAATCTTGATTCCAGAAAATATTGGAGTGGGTGCCATTTCCTTCTCCAGGGTTCCTTCCTGACTTAGGGATCAAACCCGTGCCACCCATTTAGCACGCAGATTCATTACCACTGAGCCACCTAGGAAGCCCAATTGATAGCATAAAATTGACTGAAAACCAGTAAGGATATAGTAGACTTGAACACTATCAACCAACAATATATACAAGAGATTATAATACATCATGACCCAGTGTGGCTTACCCTAGGAATAAAAGATTGGTTTAACACTCAAGAATCAGGTGGCTCAGTGATAAGGAATTCGCCTGCCAATGCAGGAGACGCAGGTTCCATCTGTGGGTCAGGAAGATCCCCTGGAGAAGGAAATGGCAATCCACGTCAGTCTTCCTGCCTGGAAAATTTCATGGACAGAGGGGACTTCTGGGCTACAATCCATGGAGTCGAAACAGTCAGACATGACTGAGCAACTGAGCACACATAAGTCGTCATAAAAACCGACCAAAAATAAAAAGGCTACATTGATGATTTCAATAAATGGAGAAAAGCAGTAGATCAGTTCTGGCAATTACTATGATAATATTTCTCAGCAATATAGGAATAAGCTTGAAAAAGAAATCTGTAAATAAAAAAATATAGCTAAGATAATGCTTAATAATAAAAGAATGAATGCTTTCTCTGTAAGGTCAAGAACAAGGCAAGGACGACCACTCTCATCAGTTCAATGCACAAATTTTGCTGAGATTTCTATCAACTGCAGTGGACCAAGAAAAATATAAGGTGTACATACTGTAAAGAAAGAAGTAAAACTGTGTTTATTTGTAGATGACATGATAGTTTATACAGAAAATCCTAAGGGCAAAATCTGCTAGAAATAAAAGTCTTCATGATACAAAATAAATATACAAAATCAATTGTATATGCCAGCAAGAGGAAATTAAAATTTAAAAAGTAATACTATTTTTTGGGCTTCCCTGGTGGTCCAGTGGGTAAGGACACTGCCTTGCAGTGCAAGAGGCGCTGGTTCGATCCCTGGCCTGGGAAGATCCCACGTGCTGTGGAGCGGCTGGACCGATGTGTCCAATTACCGAGCCGGAGCTCCGGAGTGCATGTGCCCAGAGCCGGTGCTCTGCGACAACAGAGGCCACCGTGATGGGAGGCCCACATGGGCCAAAGAACAAAGATGGATGAAAATAGACAAATGAAAGACCAGTAGAAGTAGCTGCCTGCTCCCCTCCCTCCCCACACCACCCCCCAAAAAATAAATAAATAAATAAATCTTTTAAAAAAAAAAAGTAATACTATTTTTAAATAGTATCAAGAATATATAAAGAACTCAGCAACAAAAAGACACACAACCCTGTTTAGAAGTAGGCAAAGGGCTTCCCTGGTGGTCCAGTGGGTGGAGCATCCACCTTGCAGTGCAAGGGGCATGGGTTCGATCCCTTGTTGGGGAGAATCCCACGTACTGCAGAGCCACTGGACCAGTGTGTCCAATTACGAGCCAGCGCTCTGGAGCGCATGCGCCCACGGCCTGTGCTCTGCAACAAGAGAGGCCACTGCAGTGGGAAGCCCACACAAGCGAATGAATAAAGATGGATGAAAATAAATAAGTTAAAAAAAAACAACAAAAGTGGCCAAAATTAAAAAAAAAAAAAAAGACAGGCAAAGAACTTGATTAAGCATTTCCCCAAAGATGACATAAAACCAGACAACAAAAGCATCAGAAAAGATGCTCAAGATAATTAGTCATTAGGAAAATTCAAATCAAAGCTATGCATTGTTAGTTTATTCCCATTTGAATGGCTAAAATAATAATCATAGAAAGCAGAAAGTAACATAGGTCTATGAAAAACTGGAACCCTCGTACACAGCTTTGGAAATGTAAAATGATGCAGCCACTGTAAGAACAGCTCAGCAGTTCCTCCACAAGTTAAACATACAAAAAAACATATGACCCACCAATTCTAGTTCTAGGTATAAAATCCCAAAAGAACTGAAAACAGATGATCAAATACTTGTACATGAATATTCATAGCAACACTCATCTTAATACTCAAAAAATGAAAACAAGTCAAATGTTCATCAATGATGAATGAAGAAATAAGCCACGGCACACACATACAATGGAAGATTATTCAGCCACAAAAAGGAATGAAGTCCTCACATACATTACAGCACTCAAAAACATCATAGTAAGTCAAAAAAGCCAGAGACCCAAAGTCACATAGTGACTGTTGTTTGTATGTAGCATCCAGGACAAGCAGAAGTGTAAAGAGAGACAGCAGACTGATTGTTGCAGAGGAAAACAGGCTGAGTAAGTGCGTAATGGCTACAGATTTTAGTTTTAAAGAAGGAAGACAAAACAGACTGATTGTGCAGAGGAACATACTATTTTTAAATAGTATCAAGAATATATAAAGAACTCAGCAACAAAAAGACACACAACCCTGTTTAGAAGTAGGCAAAGGGCTTCCCTGGTGGTCCAGTGGGTGGAGCATCCACCTTGCAGTGCAAGGGGCATGGGTTCGATCCCTTGTTGGGGAGAATCCCACGTACTGCAGAGCCACTGGACCAGTGTGTCCAATTACGAGCCAGCGCTCTGGAGCGCATGCGCCCACGGCCTGTGCTCTGCAACAAGAGAGGCCACTGCAGTGGGAAGCCCACACAAGCGAATGAATAAAGATGGATGAAAATAAATAAGTTAAAAAAAAACAACAAAAGTGGCCAAAATTAAAAAAAAAAAAAAAGACAGGCAAAGAACTTGATTAAGCATTTCCCCAAAGATGACATAAAACCAGACAACAAAAGCATCAGAAAAGATGCTCAAGATAATTAGTCATTAGGAAAATTCAAATCAAAGCTATGCATTGTTAGTTTATTCCCATTTGAATGGCTAAAATAATAATCATAGAAAGCAGAAAGTAACATAGGTCTATGAAAAACTGGAACCCTCGTACACAGCTTTGGAAATGTAAAATGATGCAGCCACTGTAAGAACAGCTCAGCAGTTCCTCCACAAGTTAAACATACAAAAAAACATATGACCCACCAATTCTAGTTCTAGGTATAAAATCCCAAAAGAACTGAAAACAGATGATCAAATACTTGTACATGAATATTCATAGCAACACTCATCTTAATACTCAAAAAATGAAAACAAGTCAAATGTTCATCAATGATGAATGAAGAAATAAGCCACGGCACACACATACAATGGAAGATTATTCAGCCACAAAAAGGAATGAAGTCCTCACATACATTACAGCACTCAAAAACATCATAGTAAGTCAAAAAAGCCAGAGACCCAAAGTCACATAGTGACTGTTGTTTGTATGTAGCATCCAGGACAAGCAGAAGTGTAAAGAGAGACAGCAGACTGATTGTTGCAGAGGGAAAACAGGCTGAGTAAGTGCGTAATGGCTACAGATTTTAGTTTTAGCTAATGAAAATGTTTGGAAAGTTAGGCAGAGTTGGTGATTAGACTACATGGTGAATGTACCAAATGTCACTTAATTATTGACTTTGAAACGATCAATTTCATGTTATGTGAATTCTGCCTCAAAAATTACTACAATAAAAGAATAGTGTCAAGGAATATGAAATGCTAAGGATAAATATGAAAAAATGTGTCAGTTTTATACCCTGAAAACTATTAAGTTTGCTGAGAGAAGTAAAAGAAGACCTAAATAAATGGAGAGATACATTTATGGCAAATTGTTGACAATTCTGCACAAATCAGCAAACAGAGTCAATAAAATTCTAAATTCCCAGTAGACTTTTTATAGAAATTGACAGCTGATCTAAAATTTATACGCAAAAAATACAACGGACTACAACAGACAAAACAAACAGAAAAAGAATAGAGTTGAAGCACTTACTCATAACTGTTTTCAGGACTTACTATAAAACTATTTTATCAAGACAATGTAGTCAGATGAAAATATGGGACACTAAATTTTGGGAGGGGTAAGAGATACTAACTCATATTATTAACAAATTAAATATAACCAGAGTAAACCGAATTGCACCCCAAACGTTCTGAAAACAAGTACAAAAGGGGGTTAATGATTTTTGGCAATGGATACAAAGCCCTTTCACCTGGTTTAAAAATGCTTTCTATCTGCTTGTTTTTGTTGCCTTACTAGCTATATTGTTTAAGGTCAAGGGCGTTATGGCCAACAATAGACAGCTGCAACAAAAAATAATTATGCTTGCTCAGGTCATAGAAGATGAGCCCCACGTTGGGCACCCACAAAACCCCTGGGTCGATATGGCCCTTCAAGAAATCACTCGAGACATATAATGAGGCCTTCGAATAAAAAATGCTCTAAAAACACCGTCCAGCCCCCATGAGATGGCTGGTTAGCCAGTGATGGGTAAGATCCTCAGAGGAGGACAACCTAAGACAGGCACAGCTGCAGGGGAGAGCTGACGAGGCTAGAGGCTGGCCACCTCTTAGCTCTATGCCTTGCCTCAACAAGAGTCTCTTAATTTTAAAATAAAAGAGGGGGAGATGTGGGGCCCTAAATGAAAGAAGGCCTTTGCAAGCATAAGGAAGCTTAAGCACATTATTTGCAGTTTGGAGCTAAGATGACACCTACAGGGAGAGACGAGGGCATAATCTAAAGTCCATTGTCAAAACTTCTGATTGATTCCCCTGGTTTCCATGCTTGTGGACAATGCATGCTCACCATAAATTCCTATTGCAATATAAATACATAATTGCTTGACCTTTAGCTTGATTGGTGTATCTATAGGAAGTCCCTTGCAAAACCCCCTTCATTTGCCTATAAAAGCTGTAAGTCTGTACTAATAAAACGGAATTGCTTTGACAGAAAAAAAAAAAAAAACAGACAATGTAGTATTGGTATAAGACAGGCATTCTGATCACTGAAAAAGAGTAGAGGATCCAAAGACAGAGCCACATATATATGCAGTCAATTGATTTTTGTAAAAAGTATCAAGAAATCCAACGTAAAAAGATAATCCCTTTTAACAAATGACACCAGAACAAGTGTTAAAACAAATTAACCTGGACCTTTACCTCATATCATAAACAACAATTAACTTGAAATCATTCATAAACCTAAATGTAAGGGGTAAAATTATAAAACTTCTTAAAGAAAACATAGGAGGATATCTTTGTAATCCTGAGCTTGGCAAAGATTTTTTAAACATGACATAAGTAGTATGAACTATAAAATAAAAATAATAAACAGAACATTGTCAAAAAAAGAAAATTTGCTCTTCAAAAGATATTAAGAAAATAAAAAGGACAATCTACAGAGTGGCTGTGAACCCAAATATATCCAATAAAGGACCTGTTTCTAGAATAAAGAACCCTAACAACTTAAGAAGATGATAAACAGCTTAATTTTAAAATGTACAATATATTTTAAAAGATACATTAACTAAGGAGATATAAATATGGCAAATTAGTACATTAAAAAATGTTCAAAACCATTTGTCAAACGGGATATCCAAATTATTATCATGAGACAGCACTATAAACCAAATAGAAAAGCTAAAATTAAAGAGACAGTATATCATCAAGCCTGACTATCCATTGGAAGGCCTGATGTTGAAGCTAAAGTTCCAATACTTTGGCCACATGATACAAAGAGATGCCTCACTAGAAAAGACCCTGATGTTGCAAAAAATAGAAGCAGGAGAAGGGGACGACAGAGGACGAGATGGTTGGATGGCATCACTGACTCAACTGACATGATTTTGAGCAGGTTGTGGGAGATGGTGAAGGACAGGAAAGCCTGGTGTGCTGCAGTCCATGGGATCACAAAGAGTCAGACACAACTAAGTAGACTGAACTGGTATCAAATGTTGAGGACACAGAGTGAATTAGAGTCTTGGACACAGATGGTGAGAATGTAGAATGGTTCAACCACCTTAGACAACAGCTGAGGACTTCCCTGGTGATCCAGTGGCTAAGACTCCACTCCCAATGCAGACAGCCTGGGTTCTATCCTGATGAGGGAACTAGGTCCCACATGCCATAACTAAAGATCCTGCATGTTGCAATGAAGACTGAAGAGCCCACATGCCACAACTAAGACCCAGTGCGGCCAAATAAATAAATAAATAAAAGCAAGTGTTTATAGCAATTTTATGTAATGACTCCAAATAGAAAATAACCCAATGCTCAACAAATAATGAAAATGCAAATTGTGGAATGGAATACTGCTCAGCACTAAAAAAGGAAAAACCTACTGATATGTGCAGCAACATGGATGAATCCCAAAATAAGAAGCTGTGGGGAATAAGTCACACAGTACATACTGTATGACTCCATTTATATAAATTTCAAGAAAATACAAGCTTTAGTGACAGAAAGGAAATCAGTCATTTGCTGGGAATGTGGTCGGGAGAAGAGGTGGGTTACAAAGAGGCAAAAGGTAAGTGTTGAGAATAATCACTAGCTTCTTGATTTTGATTATGATGATCATTTCGTGGGTCACATAAGTGTTACAACTTACCAATCTGTACAATTTAAATATGTGCAGATGAATGTGCCTCAATTATACCTCAATAAGGCTGTTAAAAATACAATTTAGACTATAAGTAATTATACACTAGTTAAAACTGAAAGTAGATACACACACAGAGAGAAAAGAATCTACAATGTTTACATTATACTGTACTTTTTAAGCTAGTTCAAAGGTCTGGATTGAAGAGAAAAGACCAGTATGGTTCCAAGTAACATAACATGGGTGGTGAGGAGAAAAATCAGTAAGGTTTCACAGATTAGGAAATGATACAAAGAGATGCCTCACTAAAAACCTAGAAAAGGCAGGAGAAGGGGACGACAGATGGAGAGATGGTTGGATGGCATCACTGACTCAACTGACATGATTTTGAGCAGGTTGTGGGAGATGGTGAAGGACAGGAAAGCCTGGTGTGCTGCAGTCCATGGGATCACAAAGAGTCAGACACAACTAAGTAGACTGAACTGGTATCAAATGTTGAGGACACAGAGTGAATTAGAGTCTTGGACACAGATGGTGAGAATGTAGAATGGTTCAACCACCTTAGACAACAGCTGAGGACTTCCCTGGTGATCCAGTGGCTAAGACTCCACTCCCAATGCAGACAGCCTGGGTTCTATCCTGATGAGGGAACTAGGTCCCACATGCCATAACTAAAGATCCTGCATGTTGCAATGAAGACTGAAGAGCCCACATGCCACAACTAAGACCCAGTGCAGCCAAATAAATAAATAAATAAAAGCAAGTGTTTATAGCAATTTTATGTAATGACTCCAAATAGAAAATAACCCAATGCTCAACAAATAATGAAAATGCAAATTGTGGAATGGAATACTGCTCAGCACTAAAAAAGGAAAAACCTACTGATATGTGCAGCAACATGGATGAATCCCAAAATAAGAAGCTGTGGGGAATAAGTCACACAGTACATACTGTATGACTCCATTTATATAAATTTCAAGAAAATACAAGCTTTAGTGACAGAAAGGAAATCAGTCATTTGCTGGGAATGTGGTCGGGAGAAGAGGTGGGTTACAAAGAGGCAAAAGGTAAGTGTTGAGAATAATCACTAGCTTCTTGATTTTGATTATGATGATCATTTCGTGGGTCACATAAGTGTTACAACTTACCAATCTGTACAATTTAAATATGTGCAGATGAATGTGCCTCAATTATACCTCAATAAGGCTGTTAAAAATACAATTTAGACTATAAGTAATTATACACTAGTTAAAACTGAAAGTAGATACACACACAGAGAGAAAAGAATCTACAATGTTTACATTATACTGTACTTTTTAAGCTAGTTCAAAGGTCTGGATTGAAGAGAAAAGACCAGTATGGTTCCAAGTAACATAACATGGGTGTGAGAGAAAAATCAGCCTAATGGTTGTGCACAGATTAGATCAGATAGCAAAGAAGGCAGACAAGAAAGGTGGTTAAAAATTTACAGACTATGGATAAGGAAATGGCAACCCACTCCAGTATTTCTTCCTGGGAAATCCCATGACCAGAGGATCCATGGACAGAGCTGGACATGACTTAGTGATTAAACCACAACCACCACTACCAACTTCTTAGTGAAAGACTTGGATGTTATTTGTTTCTCATTTTTGTGATTGGAAACTTTCTATCTACCTCTGCCTTTATTGTACTTTCTAAGTTTGTACAAATATATATACACACACTTAAGCTTTTGTGTATATGTATTTTATACACATGTATATAATATTTAAATCGAAAAAATTTACAGACTAGATCATATATAGCAAGGTATGCATAAGTCATGTAACAGAGAAGTAAAAGAAGGAGTTTAATCAGTAAACAATATTTAAGTACTTTCCACTCTAAATAGCAGTTCTGTTCTAGGTGCCTGAGATGAACAAAACAGATAAATTTTTGCCTTTATGGAACCCCCTGTGTTGTAGTGGAAGAGAAGGTGATAAACAAGTAGATATGTCTTTTTTTTTTTTTTTTTAAGAAACAAATGATACAATGAGCAAGAAGTAGGGCGAGGATTTAAATACAAATATATAGGCATACTTCAGAGACATTTGTAGGTTTGGTTCCAGGCCACTACAATAAAGTGAGTACAAAGTGCAAGTTGCTCACTTGTATCTTGACTCTTTGGGATACATGGACGAGCCATGAAATTCTCTAGGCAAGAATACTAGAGTGGGTAGCCTTTCCGTCCAGGGTATCTTTCCAGCACAGAGAAAACTCAGGTCTCCTGCATTGCAGGCCAATTCTTTACCATCTAGTACAATTTTAAGATGAATGTGCCTCAATTATACCTCAATAAGGCTGTTAAAAATACAATTTAGACTATAAGTAATTATACACTAGTTAAAACTGAAAGTAGATACACACACAGAGAGAAAAGAATCTACAATGTTTACATTATACTGTACTTTTTAAGCTAGTTCAAAGGTCTGGATTGAAGAGAAAAGACCAGTATGGTTCCAAGTAACATAACATGGGTGTGAGAGAAAAATCAGCCTAATGGTTGTGCACAGATTAGATCAGATAGCAAAGAAGGCAGACAAGAAAGGTGGTTAAAAATTTACAGACTATGGATAAGGAAATGGCAACCCACTCCAGTATTTCTTCCTGGGAAATCCCATGACCAGAGGATCCATGGACAGAGCTGGACATGACTTAGTGATTAAACCACAACCACCACTACCAACTTCTTAGTGAAAGACTTGGATGTTATTTGTTTCTCATTTTTGTGATTGGAAACTTTCTATCTACCTCTGCCTTTACTGTACTTTCTAAGCTTGTACAAATATATATACACACACTTAAGCTTTTGTGTATATGTATTTTATACACATGTATATAATATTTAAATCGTAAAAAAAATTTACAGACTAGATCATATATAGCAAGGTATGCATAAGTCATGTAACAGAGAAGTAAAAGAAGGAGTTTAATCAGTAAACAATATTTAAGTACTTTCCACTCTAAATAGCAGTTCTGTTCTAGGTGCCTGAGATGAACAAAACAGATAAATTTTTGCCTTTATGGAACCCCCTGTGTTGTAGTGGAAGAGAAGGTGATAAACAAGTAGATATGTCTTTTTTTTTTTTTTTTTAAGAAACAAATGATACAATGAGCAAGAAGTAGGGCGAGGATTTAAATACAAATATATAGGCATACTTCAGAGACATTTGTAGGTTTGGTTCCAGGCCACTACAATAAAGTGAGTACAAAGTGCAAGTTGCTCACTTGTATCTTGACTCTTTGGGATACATGGACGAGCCATGAAATTCTCTAGGCAAGAATACTAGAGTGGGTAGCCTTTCCCGTCTCCAGGGTATCTTTCCAGCACAGGGAGAAAACTCAGGTCTCCTGCATTGCAGGCCAATTCTTTACCATCTGAGCCACCAGGAAAGAAGCCCTAATAAAGTGATTACTGCAGTAAAGCAAGTCACCCAAGTGTTTTGATTTCCTGGCACATATAGAAGTTGTGTTTATGCTATATATCTAAAATGATATATACACCTGAATTTTAAAACGCTAACCATCATCTGACCAAGCAGTGTTGCCACAAACTTTCAATTTTTAAAAGTCACAGTATCTGTAAAGCACAATAAAATGAGGCATACATATATATACACACACACACATATATATATGTACAGTATCAGGATATACTGTATACTACAGTATAAGAATAATTACAGAGAAGTATGATCCTTTGTAACTATTGTCATTTGCTCTGAGGCCACTGTGAAGAGTTTAGGATATAGTAAGAAACATAATTAAGATATAGCAATTGTAAAAAAAAAGCCAATGGAATTTATTAACAAGATAGTTTATTTTTCCTGAACATCAAGAAACTTTCCAAGCATTCTCCAGAAGTTCTGTGTGTGTTCAGGTAAGGTATTCAACCCTCTTCCCTTGCCATTCTAAATAAAGATAAGGCTATCAGTGTAATACTGAAATATCCTTCCTAAAATTATAAAAGTAGCACTAAAGTCAACAAGCATAATTTTATATGGTCATATGTCAACCTGAGTAGAAGAGCATATCGGAGAATACAAATCCATAGATAAAAAGAAGAGAAAAAAATTATTTGGGGGAAAAGTTACTAAAGACAGCCTATGAGTGAACTACTGGTTTCTACAAGATCCATGAGTGTACTATACTTGTTTAAACGCTGACACAATCTTGGACTGCATTACTAGGAATATAATGATGACAGGAAGGAGGTGCCACTGCATTCAGTGGTGAGGAGAATCCATCAACAGGATAAATTCATGTCTGTGCACGCCGTACTGCAGGACAACCCAGACCAACTATCCACAAGAGGACAACTTGCTGGGGGCTCCTGTGAGCATATCCTATGACCTGATATGTAAAGTCAAATACAGAACCACAGTCTACGAAGAGGGAAAAGAGGTGTATAAAGCAAACTATACTCAATATTTCATTATAACCTAAGGGAAAAGAATCTGAAAAAAACAGATATATATGCATACTTGAGTCACTCTGCTATATACCCCAAACTAACACAATACTTTAAATCAATTTCACTTCAAAAAAAAGCAAAATTAAATAAGGCTGTTCTGAAAGAGAGAACTGTAACTTATATTAACTTCCATCTTAAAACATAAAAATATTTAGGTACACCAGTTCTTAATATATGGGTTGATAAAGGTGCATTCATATAACTGACACATAAGTGATACATATACCTACTGAGGTAGGACATAGATGGGTCCCTGCATGGACAGCTGGTGTTCGTCAAGCTGAGTAAAATTCAAGCGTTGTTCTTACCCACACATTCTAAGGACAAAGCTAGTGACAAAAGCTGAGTTCTGCCACTGTGAAGAGTTTAGGATATAGTAAGAAACATAATTAAGATATAGCAATTGTAAAAAAAAAGCCAATGGAATTTATTAACAAGATAGTTTATTTTTCCTGAACATCAAGAAACTTTCCAAGCATTCTCCAGAAGTTCTGTGTGTGTTCAGGTAAGGTATTCAACCCTCTTCCCTTGCCATTCTAAATAAAGATAAGGCTATCAGTGTAATACTGAAATATCCTTCCTAAAATTATAAAAGTAGCACTAAAGTCAACAAGCATAATTTTATATGGTCATATGTCAACCTGAGTAGAAGAGCATATCGGAGAATACAAATCCATAGATAAAAAGAAGAGAAAAAAATTATTTGGGGGAAAAGTTACTAAAGACAGCCTATGAGTGAACTACTGGTTTCTACAAGATCCATGAGTGTACTATACTTGTTTAAACGCTGACACAATCTTGGACTGCATTACTAGGAATATAATGATGACAGGAAGGAGGTGCCACTGCATTCAGTGGTGAGGAGAATCCATCAACAGGATAAATTCATGTCTGTGCACGCCGTACTGCAGGACAACCCAGACCAACTATCCACAAGAGGACAACTTGCTGGGGGCTCCTGTGAGCATATCCTATGACCTGATATGTAAAGTCAAATACAGAACCACAGTCTACGAAGAGGGAAAAGAGGTGTATAAAGCAAACTATACTCAATATTTCATTATAACCTAAGGGAAAAGAATCTGAAAAAAACAGATATATATGCATACTTGAGTCACTCTGCTATATACCCCAAACTAACACAATACTTTAAATCAATTTCACTTCAAAAAAAAGCAAAATTAAATAAGGCTGTTCTGAAAGAGAGAACTGTAACTTATATTAACTTCCATCTTAAAACATAAAAATATTTAGGTACACCAGTTCTTAATATATGGGTTGATAAAGGTGCATTCATATAACTGACACATAAGTGATACATATACCTACTGAGGTAGGACATAGATGGGTCCCTGCATGGACAGCTGGTGTTCGTCAAGCTGAGTAAAATTCAAGCGTTGTTCTTACCCACACATTCTAAGGACAAAGCTAGTGACAAAAGCTGAGTTCTGCTAAACCAAAGGTGCCCACTCCTGAGGTCAAGACTTCTGCGTATGTGCAGAAAGGCTTCTTGGGGGCGTGGTGTCAAAAAGGGAGAGAGCCTCACCCCATAATTGTGGGCATGTACCCATAGACCATCTGTGGTAGGATCCATCTTAGCAAAAAGTTGCACAGGTATCTAGGGGAGGATCCAAGGACCAGTCGGATGTGAAGAAAGGAACAAGAAAATTGGCCAAATGTAAACAAAGACCCAGAAACACTGTTAAATGCAAGTGATTTATATCACCTCACTCTCAGGATGTTTGCACTCCTCTCTGGGTGTGAGTTTCTGTCTTGTTTCTGTCTTAAATAAACTGTTTCTCTGCATGCTTTTCCATAGACTGTGCTGTGTTTCTAATGATAAACTTTGTACCTGTTTTTAACAGTTTTGCTTCCTTGAAACATTCTTGCTTTCAAATGGAGGAAAGGGCCAGGGCCACTCTGCTTCTAGCCCCCAGGCCCTGGCCTGGTGGTTAGGATTCCTGGTTTTCATTTAGGTTACCCAGGTTCAATTCCTGGGCAGGGAACTTAGATTTGTCTTCAGGACCAGTCACTATCCTCTCTCTCCAAATCAGTATCAGCCTAGCCTCCTGACCTCCAAGGAGAGGAAGAGAACTTCAGATAAGCATTCAATAACACAGCCAGTTATGTCTAGATATAAAGCCCCTATAATATCTCTAGAGACTGAAGTTAGTTCAGTAGAGACTTCTGGTTAATTAATACACTAGTATGCTGGGAGGCAGATGTGCTCTAATTCCATGAGTAAAGAGCATAAGTGCTCTGCAGTCAGGACCTCCCAGACAGAGCCCCAAGTCTCTTGATTGCACTGTTTCTGAGCTACATCCTTTGTAACAAAACTGTAATCATAAGTATACTGCTTTCCTAAATTCTGGGAGTCTAATAAATTATTGAACCTGTAGGGTCAAAGGAATCCCCAAATTTGAAACCAGTTAGTCAGAAGAGGCATGGAGACCTTCAGAGGCTTGGATACCTCTGAAGTGTGGCTAGTATCTTAAGCTGGGGCAGACCTGCTGGGGACTAAGCCCTTACTTGTAGCATCTATGCTAACTCTAGGTAACTCTGGTTAGTGCTAGAACAGAACTGAGTATACTAGCTGGTGTTAGACCAGTTGGAGCTGAAACAGAATATATATATATATTTTCTTTGAAATATATTTAATCTAAACATTTGCAATCTAAAGCTTAATGCTGAATACAGGCATTCACTTTCTCATGATGAAACATACACTTTGTGCATGTACAGTTGTGCATTTCAAAAGGGAAATAAACTCTTTCAATAGATACTAAATAGACAGAAATTTAATGCATGCCAATATTATAACAATTCCATAGTACTAAAAAAATGATACTTCTTTTTTTTTAAACATTTATTTTATTTATTTATCTTCTGGGGGGTGGGGTGGGGAGGGAGGGGAACGGGTGAACCACTTCTATTGGTTTTTCATTTCTCTATTTTTCATCTGTCTTTGTTCTTTGACTCCTGTGGGCCTCCCATCACGGTGGCCTTTGTCGTTGCAGAGCGCCGGCTCTGGGCGCATGCGCTCCAGAGCTCCGGCTCGGTAACTGGACACATGCGTCTGGCCACTCCACGGCACGTGGGATCTTCCCAGGCCAGGGATTGAACAGGCGCCCCTTGCCCTGCAAGGCGGTGTCCTTACCCACTGGACCACCTAGGAAGCCCCTGATACTGTTTCTGTCACTTTCTACAGTGCAACAATTTCAAAATGAAAAAACAAAATTTAAGAGTAGAGAGGAAACTGACCTTTTAGCACTCTCCAATGAAGTAATTCTGCCAAAAATATGACACAGGAAGGTATCATATCCTTTGCTAAAATAAGCTGTAACAACTTAGTATTTTAAAGTTAAAAGTAAAAGTCACTCAGTTGTGCGCTACTCTTTAATACCCATGGACAAGCTATGGAATTCTCCAGGCAAGAATATTGACATACTTAGCCTTTCCTTTTTCCAGGGTATCTTCCCAACCCAGGGATCAAACCCCAGAACTGCCACATTGCAGGCGGATTTCTTTACTGTCTGAGCCACAAGGGAAATCCAAGAATAGTCAAGTGGGTAGCCCACCCCTTCTCCAGAGTATCTTCCTGACCCAGGAACTGAACCAGACAGACTCTTTACCAGCTGAGCTACCAGGGAAGCCCATATTACCTTATTAAACTATGTATAACCTGGTTTACAAATTCATGGCAACCAGTAACTACACTTGAAAGTTTAATATTTAATACTTACTAGTAGTTAAAAAAAAATCAGGAAAACCATATGCACTTTGTGCCTACCAAAAAGAGTTAAAATGCATTTTCACCTCACGTCATTAAAATTCATTGATAAAAGTCTAGAAAAAAAATATTTTGGACTAATTTAAACATGTTTTTAATGTAAAACAGTACAATTAAGTTCATGCCAGCATCGACATTTCATTAGTACACATGATGCTTACCAGGTTTAAGAGTCCGTCCGCAGATTTGGGGCTGCAGAAGAACTTGCAACATGGCAGGGTTGTTTAAACTCTTCATGATTTGCAGTGGATTTGGCTCTGGAAGTAAGCCCTTTTGATTACTGTGCCTCTTTGATGAATATAGAAATAGAAAACATTAGAACATGGGTAAGTGCAAAGATGAAACTGTAATGGTTTTTTCTCAGAAATTCTTATTCATGTGACAGGATCTGCTTTATGATAAACACAATTTGATTTATGTCATATACTTGTCATATACATTCTAACACAATTCCTAATTACAGTAAGATATTCTACCATGCAATATACACTGAAATCTTTACAGAATATTTCCATGACATAGAAATTCGCTTTAAGAGAAATAACATTTAGCCAGATAATCTCTTCAGGCAAGGGGAAAGATATCAAGGGAATCTGAATTTACTAATAGGAGGTAACCTGCTGACACATTATGAATACTTTCACACTATAGAAGAACCTTACTATAATGCTGATCTAAAATTTAATAATGTGGGATGCTTTACAAAGCATTATTTTCTTATAATTAAGGCGCCCCTTATAAAAAACATACAATGAACTCCAGGGTATCTTCCCAACCCAGGGATCAAACCCCAGAACTGCCACATTGCAGGCGGATTTCTTTACTGTCTGAGCCACAAGGGAAATCCAAGAATAGTCAAGTGGGTAGCCCACCCCTTCTCCAGAGTATCTTCCTGACCCAGGAACTGAACCAGACAGACTCTTTACCAGCTGAGCTACCAGGGAAGCCCATATTACCTTATTAAACTATGTATAACCTGGTTTACAAATTCATGGCAACCAGTAACTACACTTGAAAGTTTAATATTTAATACTTACTAGTAGTTAAAAAAAAATCAGGAAAACCATATGCACTTTGTGCCTACCAAAAAGAGTTAAAATGCATTTTCACCTCACGTCATTAAAATTCATTGATAAAAGTCTAGAAAAAAAATATTTTGGACTAATTTAAACATGTTTTTAATGTAAAACAGTACAATTAAGTTCATGCCAGCATCGACATTTCATTAGTACACATGATGCTTACCAGGTTTAAGAGTCCGTCCGCAGATTTGGGGCTGCAGAAGAACTTGCAACATGGCAGGGTTGTTTAAACTCTTCATGATTTGCAGTGGATTTGGCTCTGGAAGTAACCCCTTTTTGATTACTGTGCCTCTTTGATGAATATAGAAATAGAAAACATTAGAACATGGGTAAGTGCAAAGATGAAACTGTAATGGTTTTTTCTCAGAAATTCTTATTCATGTGACAGGATCTGCTTTATGATAAACACAATTTGATTTATGTCATATACTTGTCATATACATTCTAACACAATTCCTAATTACAGTAAGATATTCTACCATGCAATATACACTGAAATCTTTACAGAATATTTCCATGACATAGAAATTCGCTTTAAGAGAAATAACATTTAGCCAGATAATCTCTTCAGGCAAGGGGAAAGATATCAAGGGAATCTGAATTTACTAATAGGGAGGTAACCTGCTGACACATTATGAATACTTTCACACTATAGAAGAACCTTACTATAATGCTGATCTAAAATTTAATAATGTGGGATGCTTTACAAAGCATTATTTTCTTATAATTAAGGCCTTGATTCATTACTTTAATCTTCTAATATGAAACAAAGATGACCTGGCTTTACATACATATAACTGGGTCACTAAACATATGAAGCTGTTCTCAGTTCTTAAAAAGCAGCTCTCCTTGTCCATCCTCTAGCCCCTCAACCTCTAAACATTCACATACAAGAACATCAGCTGCCACACGCTACCAAAGGAAACATGTATTCACAGAACAAAATAACTAGACAACTGAAGAGTGCAGTCACAAAAACTAAAGGCAACAAGCTGAAGCACCTATAAGGGGCAAAGCAGAAATAAGAGATAGGAAATAATCAAAATGTTAAATAAACATAACAGATATTCTAAAAAAGATAATGGATTTTCATTAGTAACACAAAAGATGGACAAGCAATTATAAAGAACAACCAGTTAGAAATACAATGCATGAAAAGCACAACTGTCCGGGAAAACATAATAGCAACCATCATTTACTACATAGGCTTGGCATTGTTCTAAGCATGTTACATGGATTAAAGCACTTAATCCCCCGCAATGACTTTACAGGGTTAGTATTATATCCCCATTCTATAGGTGAGAAAACTGAAGAAACTCACCAAGAATTATTCTTAACCTCTACTGTCTGTTTTATGTTAAATAATAGAATATATGCAACAGAAAAACAAAACAGTGATCTGAAAGGTCAGGTCAGATAAAGGTCCAAGAATATATGAACAAAGGATAAAGAAGGAATCATCAACAAAATAAAACATGGTAATGAAAAAATGCAAACAAAAGAGAAAACCAAGTCACTGAAGAGACTAGAAGTCTTAATATCTATATAATAGGAGTACTTGAAGGATTAGAATAGAAGGAATCTTTGAAGAAATAATGACTCAATTTCCCAGAATTAAAAAAAAAATTAAAGACCACAAAATGAAAGGGTTCAAACTATGATATAGAAAAAACCACACCTCCTCACATTTTTTTTGGTGTGAAATTAAGAACATCAAAGCCTTTCCCCATCCCAAATGCTAATAACTTCCAGCGAGAAAGAACATGTATCAAAAAAGAAAAGATAAAAAGAAATCTTACATACATATAATTTTGGGTCTATTTTTTAAAGCATTATTTTCTTATAATTAAGGCCTTGATTCATTACTTTAATCTTCTAATATGAAACAAAGATGACCTGGCTTTACATACATATAACTGGGTCACTAAACATATGAAGCTGTTCTCAGTTCTTAAAAAGCAGCTCTCCTTGTCCATCCTCTAGCCCCTCAACCTCTAAACATTCACATACAAGAACATCAGCTGCCACACGCTACCAAAGGAAACATGTATTCACAGAACAAAATAACTAGACAACTGAAGAGTGCAGTCACAAAAACTAAAGGCAACAAGCTGAAGCACCTATAAGGGGCAAAGCAGAAATAAGAGATAGGAAATAATCAAAATGTTAAATAAACATAACAGATATTCTAAAAAAGATAATGGATTTTCATTAGTAACACAAAAGATGGACAAGCAATTATAAAGAACAACCAGTTAGAAATACAATGCATGAAAAGCACAACTGTCCGGGAAAACATAATAGCAACCATCATTTACTACATAGGCTTGGCATTGTTCTAAGCATGTTACATGGATTAAAGCACTTAATCCCCCGCAATGACTTTACAGGGTTAGTATTATATCCCCATTCTATAGGTGAGAAAACTGAAGAAACTCACCAAGAATTATTCTTAACCTCTACTGTCTGTTTTATGTTAAATAATAGAATATATGCAACAGAAAAACAAAACAGTGATCTGAAAGGTCAGGTCAGATAAAGGTCCAAGAATATATGAACAAAGGATAAAGAAGGAATCATCAACAAAATAAAACATGGTAATGAAAAAATGCAAACAAAAGAGAAAACCAAGTCACTGAAGAGACTAGAAGTCTTAATATCTATATAATAGGAGTACTTGAAGGATTAGAATAGAAGGAATCTTTGAAGAAATAATGACTCAATTTCCCAGAATTAAAAAAAAAATTAAAGACCACAAAATGAAAGGGTTCAAACTATGATATAGAAAAAACCACACCTCCTCACATTTTTTTTGGTGTGAAATTAAGAACATCAAAGCCTTTCCCCATCCCAAATGCTAATAACTTCCAGCGAGAAAGAACATGTATCAAAAAAAAGAAAAAGATAAAAAAAGAAAGAAAAATTCCCATACAAAACAAGAAGCAAATTAATACCATCTTCATTCTCAAAGCATCAACACTAGATTTAAGAAAGCAACAAATTAATATTGCCAAAATGCTACAGGAAAAAACCTTGAATCTAGATTTTTATATTCAGCTAAGATATTAGTTAAATGTGGAAACAACAAATATTCCCAGCCATACAGTCTCAAAAAGTTCTTACTGCATGCATACCCTTTCTGAAAATGAGAATAAATGCATGATGACATTACATGATATATAGAAATTAAGGTATGTGTTACTGTAGTTAATTTTATTTTATTTGTTTTGTAGTTAATTTTAATCTTATATACAAAAACCAGGACCATAAAAACAAACAGAAACATTAAGGTAGGGAACTGCCTGGCAGTCCAGTGATTAGTCTCAGTGTTTTCAACTGCAATGAGCTGAGTTCAATCCCTGGTCAGAGAACTAAGATCCTGCAAACTATACAGTACAGCAAAAAAAAGAAAAACAAAAACAAATTAAGGCAATCTTAAGGTAAAAAAGGTACTTTATGTATTCCCAATTTGGTGGCAGGTGGTGTAGAAGGAAGAAGCAGGACGGAATTTAGAATGACCTAAGTGAGAAGAAAGAGACACTGATCAGCCTTGTGGTGTTAATAAGTAAGGAACACTCACCAATAGGATAAAAAAGAACGTATCACTCTTAAAGCAGAAGAAAATTCTAATTTTTTCAATAGTAGATGAGAAACAAAAATAAAGGAAAAAAGCATAGTTAAAAGATAGCATGACGGGCTTCCCCTGGTGGTCCAGTGGGTAAGGACACCGCCTTGCAGTGCAAGGGGCGCCAGTTCAATCCCTGGCCTGGGAAGATCCCACGTGCCGCGGAGCGGCCGGACCCATGTGTCCAATTACCGAGCCAGAGCTCTGGAGCGCATGCGCCCAGAGCCCGCGCTCTGCAACGGCAGACGCCACCGCGATGGGAGGCCCACAGGAGCCAAAGAACAAAGACGGATGAAAATAGAGAAATGAAAGACCAATAGAAGTGGCCCACCTGCTCCCCTCCCTCCCCGACCCCCCGCCCTAAATAAATAAATAAATAAATCTTTAAAAAAAAAAAAAAAGATAGCATGACAAGTGTTAGCAAACAGAGGTTCCTCAAAAAATTTAAAGCAGAACTATCGTATGACCTACTAAGTCAACTTCTAGGTATTTATCCAAAGAAAACAAAAACACTAACTCAAAAAGACATATGGGGGCTTCTTTGGTGGTCCAGTGGGTCAAGAGTCCGTCTTTCAGCGCAAGTGGCACCGGTTCAATCCCTGGCCAGGGACGATCCCACATGCTGAGGAGCAGCTGGACCAGTGTGTACAATTACAAGCCAGCACTCTGGAGCGCAAGTGCCCAGAACAAGTGCTCTGCAACGAGAGAGGCCACCGCAATGGGAGGCTCACACAAGTCAAAGAAGAAAGATGGACGAAAATTAAATAAATAAACCAATAAAAGAGGCCAAAATAAAAACAAACAAAAAAAGACATATGGAACCCCCCCCCAAGTTCATTGTTGCATTATTTATAATAACCAAGAGAAGAATATGGTGTAAGTGTTCAAAAAATGGATAAAGAAAATGTGGTGTGTATATGTATATAGACAATGGACCAGTATTCAGCCGTAAAAAAAGAATGAAATCTTGTCATTTGTAACAACATGGATAAACTTGGAGGGCATTATGTTAAGTAAAATAACTCTGACATAGATTGATATTATATGATCTCACTTTCATGTGGAATCTCAAAACAAAAACAAAAGCAAGGCCACAGAGAACCAACTGAGGGTTGCCAGAGGGAATGGGTGAAGAATGAGTGAAATGATAAAGGAGGTGAAAAAGTACAAACTCTATAGTGTTCAGACAAATAAGTCATGGGAATGTGATGTATAGCACAATGACTCTGGCCCCCATTCATAATATTCTATCACATATTTGAAGGCTATCAAGAGACAGATCTTAAAAGTTCTCATCACAAGAAAAACAAAATCTGTAATTATGTGTGGTGATGAATGTTAACTAGACTTATTGTGGTGATCATTTCACAATATATGCACATATTGTGGAAATCTAATTGTTCAAGAAGCTCCAGTTGTGAAGAAAAAGTATTACAAATCCCTGCATCTAGAGAGGACTTAAAAGAGAATAATTTGAGCATGTTTATAAGCAAATGGGATGGAAGTAGTGAACAACAGGTCAAGTGCAAAGTAAAGGATGTAGATTCTGGAAGATGGGGTGCCTGAGCAGGCCCCTGCTTTGGTGGGAGGCAAGCACAGCTCTCCCTCCACAATAGCAGGGATCTCTGTTTTGTTCACTGAATGAGTTCTAAACATCTCCAACACATCACATATGTAGTGAGTACCCAGGAAGTATTTATGGAATGAATGCTGTTAAAGATAAAATGAAGTAAAAAATGAGGCACTTTTGCTCGAGTAGTGTGAAAGAAGCTGAATGAATGAGTCCAGCACATGGTCTGCATATTTCTATAAAGTATGAGCCATGATCATCAAATAGAAAGAAAGACAAAGACTAGAAATCTGTGAAGATTTGAGAGTCGTAGAAAACAGAAAAGTGGCTCATGAGAGATAGCTGGGTTTGCTGGGGAATCAACTATAAAGAATGTCAGACATGTGCGGGAGCACAAGTCACCTAGTTGCCTGTTTTTCTCCATGAAGACAGAGTATGCTGCCCACAGAAGTGAGTGACTGGATGGATTCAGCATCAGAAACTCAACAAATTCAATCCAACAAAGAGACAACTTGACTAAAGGGAACAAAACTGACCGTGAAAGAAAGGCTGAAGTCGTGAATTATGTCAGCAAGGACATGAGGATGACAGAAGATCCTAAGGAAAGGACATACCAAGAATAAGGGAGAAGACATCCAGGACCAGGGGTGAGGTCAAAGAATAAGAGGAGGTGGCAAGCAAAAGTGCGGGGACCTTTCAAAGAAAGGGAAGGCAGCGGGATTGCCCCCGGCTGAACCGGGAGATCTCGGAGAGGTGAATCTTGCTGCCGTGCCCCCTCCCGCCCACCGGTGCACGCCAGGGACGATCAGACACTGCAGGGGTTCTGTCAGAGCAGTTCCGCTTTATTAGTGTAAACTAAATTTTTATAGGCAAATGAAGGGGGTTTTGCAAGGGACTTCCTATAGTTGTGAAGAAAAAGTATTACAAATCCCTGCATCTAGAGAGGACTTAAAAGAGAATAATTTGAGCATGTTTATAAGCAAATGGGATGGAAGTAGTGAACAACAGGTCAAGTGCAAAGTAAAGGATGTAGATTCTGGAAGATGGGGTGCCTGAGCAGGCCCCTGCTTTGGTGGGAGGCAAGCACAGCTCTCCCTCCACAATAGCAGGGATCTCTGTTTTGTTCACTGAATGAGTTCTAAACATCTCCAACACATCACATATGTAGTGAGTACCCAGGAAGTATTTATGGAATGAATGCTGTTAAAGATAAAATGAAGTAAAAAATGAGGCACTTTTGCTCGAGTAGTGTGAAAGAAGCTGAATGAATGAGTCCAGCACATGGTCTGCATATTTCTATAAAGTATGAGCCATGATCATCAAATAGAAAGAAAGACAAAGACTAGAAATCTGTGAAGATTTGAGAGTCGTAGAAAACAGAAAAGTGGCTCATGAGAGATAGCTGGGTTTGCTGGGGAATCAACTATAAAGAATGTCAGACATGTGCGGGAGCACAAGTCACCTAGTTGCCTGTTTTTCTCCATGAAGACAGAGTATGCTGCCCACAGAAGTGAGTGACTGGATGGATTCAGCATCAGAAACTCAACAAATTCAATCCAACAAAGAGACAACTTGACTAAAGGGAACAAAACTGACCGTGAAAGAAAGGCTGAAGTCGTGAATTATGTCAGCAAGGACATGAGGATGACAGAAGATCCTAAGGAAAGGACATACCAAGAATAAGGGAGAAGACATCCAGGACCAGGGGTGAGGTCAAAGAATAAGAGGAGGTGGCAAGCAAAAGTGCGGGGACCTTTCAAAGAAAGGGAAGGCAGCGGGATTGCCCCCGGCTGAACCGGGAGATCTCGGAGAGGTGAATCTTGCTGCCGTGCCCCCTCCCGCCCACCGGTGCACGCCAGGGACGATCAGACACTGCAGGGGTTCTGTCAGAGCAGTTCCGCTTTATTAGTGTAAACTAAATTTTTATAGGCAAATGAAGGGGGTTTTGCAAGGGACTTCCTATAGTTACACCAATCAAGCTAAAGGTCGAGCAATTATGTATTTACATTGCAATAGGAATTTATGGTGAGCATGCATTGCCCAGAGTGCAGAAACCAGGGGCATCAATCAGAAGTTTTGACAATGGACTCTAGATTATGCCCTCGTCTCTTCCTGTAGGCATCATTTTAACACCAAACTGCAAATATGTGCTTAAGCTTCCTTATGCTTGCAAAGGCCCTCTTTCATTTAGGGCCCCACATGAAAGGAGAGTAGGAAATCAGTGACAACCTGCCACCTCTTCCCTCCCCAGACGTCTCTCTCTGTCCACAGTATTTACAAACCATTTCCAGGCCAGGTGATCTCTTGTTGTCTTAGCTATGATCCTGCATGTATACTTTTACGTTCCTTGGAATTCAAAAACTTGACCTTGTTTATCAAATTCAGTCTAAGCTGTGAGTGCCCAACAGTCCTCCCTCTGCAGGCACTGAGATACCATTCCACCACACATCTCCACACACTCCGTCTACCGAGATCCCTTCCACTCTTCAAGCATGAAAATTCACCTCATCCGACTGCTTGAAAAGGTTTTGTCATGGCCGGAGTAAGTTTGGTCACTCACTCTCCCTCCTTGAGGTTGCCAGATTCAGCAACTAATTTTTTACTGAAAACACAGGGCATCAGATAAACAATGGATAATGTTTAATGTAAGCATGTCCCATGTAAGATGTGTGTTCACCTGGCAATCCTATCCTCCACGCCATCAACATTTCAAAATTATACCTTAATGTCACATTCAAAGGTCACCTTCGTCATTCTGAAGTCTTCCCTGGATCCTTCAAAAGCATCTTTCTTCCTTCACTTGATCAGTGGGTATTTACTATTCTCAGTGCTAAGAGTAAAAACTGGCAAAGGAATAGTTGCTCTCTACAAGGGAATTTTCGACTAGAGAAGCAGCGAGGGGAGTGGTAAGACAGTTCCAGTGAAGAAGTCAGTCCGGTGGGCTGTCTGTGCAAAACTGGGGTTGACGCCTTCCGCTGCTTCTACTAGACAGACCTATGAACAGTTTTTGAAACAGGGGGCAATGCTGCACTCAAGACTTACAGAACAGGAACTCTTAACATCTACTGAACAAATAAAAATGTCCTCAATTCTTGAGATGAATACACTTTATGAAATACAGTTGCCTCTAATGTACTGACTGCCAGTCTGATCTAGCAGAAGTACCACTTAGCCAATTAAAAAAAAGAAGAAGAATGCCTTCATGGAATAATAATATAATGATAGGTCAATCAATGATTAACTAGTTTGGATACTTTTCTTCTGTATTCTTAAAAAAGAACAACTTACCACCCGTTGAGCTGCTATTAATGCTGCTAAGGTGCTTCGCCCTGCTGCTCCTGGGGCACAGAAGGAAACTTGAATTTTGCTTCCCTTGATGGTCATACCATCAGCTGCTTGTTGAACCTCTTCAGCATGCTCTGCAGTGCTATATTCAACCACTGCAAAGCCACCAACATAGCTACCTTCATCCTGTGCAAGCTGATGTGATACAATTATTAAAAAGGGAATTCTAATACTTAGTTAGGAATATTTACTTACAAGTATATCATCTATCAATTCAAGGACAAATGTCTTGGAGCATGATACTTGTGAAAATACATTTTTTTTTTCTGAAAATAAAAGTTTACCTGTTGGGTGTATACCATGTTTCTAGAAGATGGGAAGATACCTAAGATTCTGCCAAGCTTCTTTTTACTTCTTTGAATCTCTGATTTATTTTAAAAGTCAATGATGAAATGATACTAGTCCCTATATATTAAGATATATACAATTAATAATCTGTAGAAAAATTCAGAGACACAATAATTGAACTTTCTTTAAAACACATTCACCAGACACAGATGATTGAACATGTTAAACAATGATTTGATCATGTATCTATTTGCATTATTAAGAGAAGAAAAGTTGAAGGAATGATATTCAACATTTATTTCAATATTTTAGGCAGATCTCAGGAATTTGGTCAAGTGTACCAAAGTAAACCTTACTGAGGAAAATTGTGACATAGGTTTGTTTAAAATATCATATGCAGGACACAACCTTTTTATGAATGTGCTCTATATAAAGTCCTGCAATGCTGAACTCAATGTATTTCCAGTTACCCACCTGTAAGAGTATAAAGGAAGAATTTTAAGCCCTGGATCTGTACAGATTGGTCCAAAGAGCAAAAGTAAGAAAAAAGGATTCCCTGGTGGCCCAGTGGGTAGAGAGTCCACCACCTTGCAGTGCAAGAGGCACTGGTTTGACCCCTGGCACAGGAGGATCCCACATGCCACAGAATGGCTGGACCAGGGTGTCCAATTATGAGCCAGCACTCTAGAGCACATTGCTCAGAGCCCGTGCTCTGCAATGAGAGAGGCCATTGCAATGGGAGGTCCCCACAGGCCAAAGAATGAAGACAGATGAAAATATCTATCTAGACAAAAGAGGCCAACATTTTTTTAAAAAATTTAAAAAGAGAATTTTGCTTCCTTGATGGTCATACCATCAGCTGCTTGTTGAACCTCTTCAGCATGCTCTGCAGTGCTATATTCAACCACTGCAAAGCCACCAACATAGCTACCTTCATCCTGTGCAAGCTGATGTGATACAATTATTAAAAAGGGAATTCTAATACTTAGTTAGGAATATTTACTTACAAGTATATCATCTATCAATTCAAGGACAAATGTCTTGGAGCATGATACTTGTGAAAATACATTTTTTTTTTCTGAAAATAAAAGTTTACCTGTTGGGTGTATACCATGTTTCTAGAAGATGGGAAGATACCTAAGATTCTGCCAAGCTTCTTTTTACTTCTTTGAATCTCTGATTTATTTTAAAAGTCAATGATGAAATGATACTAGTCCCTATATATTAAGATATATACAATTAATAATCTGTAGAAAAATTCAGAGACACAATAATTGAACTTTCTTTAAAACACATTCACCAGACACAGATGATTGAACATGTTAAACAATGATTTGATCATGTATCTATTTGCATTATTAAGAGAAGAAAAGTTGAAGGAATGATATTCAACATTTATTTCAATATTTTAGGCAGATCTCAGGAATTTGGTCAAGTGTACCAAAGTAAACCTTACTGAGGAAAATTGTGACATAGGTTTGTTTAAAATATCATATGCAGGACACAACCTTTTTATGAATGTGCTCTATATAAAGTCCTGCAATGCTGAACTCAATGTATTTCCAGTTACCCACCTGTAAGAGTATAAAGGAAGAATTTTAAGCCCTGGATCTGTACAGATTGGTCCAAAGAGCAAAAGTAAGAAAAAAGGATTCCCTGGTGGCCCAGTGGGTAGAGAGTCCACCACCTTGCAGTGCAAGAGGCACTGGTTTGACCCCTGGCACAGGAGGATCCCACATGCCACAGAATGGCTGGACCAGGGTGTCCAATTATGAGCCAGCACTCTAGAGCACATTGCTCAGAGCCCGTGCTCTGCAATGAGAGAGGCCATTGCAATGGGAGGTCCCCACAGGCCAAAGAATGAAGACAGATGAAAATATCTATCTAGACAAAAGAGGCCAACATTTTTTTAAAAAATTTAAAAAAGAGAGAAACAGTCCAATAAAAATGTCTATAAAACTTCTATGTGGACTCAGCATCTGATAAATTGATAACACAAATCATTTCTTAGTCTTTTTTCTCTTATCTTTGGAGCTTTTTTGTATAGTAGACTGAATTTCTATTATTTTCTCTCACTCTTTCTTCCTGTTAAAACTGTCCTCAAATGTCTTTTCCTCCATAAAACTTCTTCCCTTCACATGAGAGAACAAGAAAATAACACTTCCTCCAAATATTTCTCCTACAACCTCACTCCTTTCATCCAAACTAAATCTTAAAATTAGATTTGTAAAAGTCATTAGTTCCTTTGTTCCCTTCTGATCACAAGGTAAGAAGACTGTGTCTTCCATATAGTCTATATCAATCTACCAAGCGAGAGAGCCTGAATTTAACAGACTTACTGATTAAGGTATTGTGAAGTGGCTTTATCAAGCTTTTGAAAATTTCTAAAATATTTTTACTATTCCTAGTTCATTATATAACCTTCATGTCAAATAAATTGCATTATTAAGTCTTTCAAAAAACAAAATCATTTTAATTCATAACACTGGTAATTTTAAAGAGGAATATTTCCATTTAATATGAGAGCCATTCAAGCATGTAATGGCCTGACTTGTGATCTATTAGTAGTTAATCTTCCATTACTTCAAAATATTTTAACAGAAACTAGATAATCACTCACAATTATTGCAACAAACCTTTTTTTTTTTTTTTTAACCAGATGGAATGCAAGACCAGATAACCTCTTAGGTCCCTTCTAACTCTGAGATTCATAATTCAAATACATGAAAAATACATTTTCCCCTCATATTTGCTTCAAAGGCATTAACTAAAGCTACAGAGAATTATGCTTGGCCACAGGATTTTACTATACAATTCCTAGTATTCAAGAATAGCATATCAGTAAGACAACTTTCAATAACCCGGCAAAGATTTGTCACAAAGTATTCTAATTTTTTGAAGCTCCATAGACAGTTTCTTTGATGCTTATCATATTGGGATGGGAGTGGCAGAAGTATAAGAAAAAGTAAGACAGTAGCATCAATTTTAATCAAATAAACTATACATAAATTTCAAAAGTTCTACTGCAATAGTAGAGATTCAACACATGTACGATTACAAAAAACTAAGGGTGGAACAGAGGAAAGATACAAAGTAAGGAAGAGGAAAGGAGGAGAGAAGAGAGAGAAGGAAGAAATGAAGGGAAGCAAAAGAGAAAGATTTCATTAGGTGCTATAAAAATCTATACGGGAAGGAGCCATATACAGTATATATTTTTGTCTATTTAGAATTTAATTTTACTCTGATAAAGTGCTTGAGAATTCTTACCAATGTTGTCAGTTTTCAGGATCTTCGCTAAATGTCTCACTTACTATGATCCATCCCATTAAGACAGAATAATGCCTTCTTTCTATACCATATCACAGTTTTATTTTGCATTATCTCACTCTCCATATGGGATATACAATTATTTACTTACCTGTCAATCTCTTCTACAAAATCATGAGGTACTGAGAGACTATCTTTCTATTTGTTATATTTCTGACATCTAGCAATATAGTATCTGCCACTGAAGTGTAAATCAGATGTGGGTAGATGAAGAAATCAATGGATGAATGGTTCAAGAATGGATGGAAGGAGAAGGTGAATGCATTAAATGATGGGTTTACTAAGACATAATTATATAAAAACAATATAGTCTGGCCCATCAGCAAAAGAAATTGATTTAAAATTTACCATCATGTTAAAGTGCTCATTACAAACTAAAGTAGAATTAGATTATCTATGGTGATATTTATCTAGGTATAATAAATATGTGAGCGTATGCAGATACATATGCAGATATTTTTAAATATTTCAAATAATACCTTAGAAATACATACCTGGCAAAACACAGGTTTATGGATACTGGAAAAAAACTGCAACAGCTCCTCTGAATCCCTATAGTCACTAGGGAGTTTATCTATACAAAGGCACTTAGAATGAATGAGCTCTGCGGCCAATAGATTAACATCCATCCATTGTGCAAAGAGAGCTGATGCTCCCAACTGTTTACCCAATAGCTCCAATCGAGCTTTTGCAGCAAAGTCCTTTTTCATGTATTCCACAAATCCATATTGGGATGGGAGTGGCAGAAGTATAAGAAAAAGTAAGACAGTAGCATCAATTTTAATCAAATAAACTATACATAAATTTCAAAAGTTCTACTGCAATAGTAGAGATTCAACACATGTACGATTACAAAAAACTAAGGGTGGAACAGAGGAAAGATACAAAGTAAGGAAGAGGAAAGGAGGAGAGAAGAGAGAGAAGGAAGAAATGAAGGGAAGCAAAAGAGAAAGATTTCATTAGGTGCTATAAAATCTATACGGGAAGGAGCCATATACAGTATATATTTTTGTCTATTTAGAATTTAATTTTACTCTGATAAAGTGCTTGAGAATTCTTACCAATGTTGTCAGTTTTCAGGATCTTCGCTAAATGTCTCACTTACTATGATCCATCCCATTAAGACAGAATAATGCCTTCTTTCTATACCATATCACAGTTTTATTTTGCATTATCTCACTCTCCATATGGGATATACAATTATTTACTTACCTGTCAATCTCTTCTACAAAATCATGAGGTACTGAGAGACTATCTTTCTATTTGTTATATTTCTGACATCTAGCAATATAGTATCTGCCACTGAAGTGTAAATCAGATGTGGGTAGATGAAGAAATCAATGGATGAATGGTTCAAGAATGGATGGAAGGAGAAGGTGAATGCATTAAATGATGGGTTTACTAAGACATAATTATATAAAAACAATATAGTCTGGCCCATCAGCAAAAGAAATTGATTTAAAATTTACCATCATGTTAAAGTGCTCATTACAAACTAAAGTAGAATTAGATTATCTATGGTGATATTTATCTAGGTATAATAAATATGTGAGCGTATGCAGATACATATGCAGATATTTTTAAATATTTCAAATAATACCTTAGAAATACATACCTGGCAAAACACAGGTTTATGGATACTGGAAAAAAACTGCAACAGCTCCTCTGAATCCCTATAGTCACTAGGGAGTTTATCTATACAAAGGCACTTAGAATGAATGAGCTCTGCGGCCAATAGATTAACATCCATCCATTGTGCAAAGAGAGCTGATGCTCCCAACTGTTTACCCAATAGCTCCAATCGAGCTTTTGCAGCAAAGTCCTTTTTCATGTATTCCACAAATCCATAGCCTTTGGAATGACCAGTGACTTCACTGTAGACCAGAAAACATCTCTCGACATTTCCATAAGCACGAACAAGTTCTTCAAACTCTTCTAATGTAAAAGAGGTGGGCAAGTTGGTAATACAGAGCAAAGCATCTGTTGGCTGGAGCTGGACTACTAAGTCTTTTCCTCGAAAAGAATATTGATGAAACACCCGAATTGCATTCTGAGCTTGTTCCCCATTCAGTAAAGTAACAAAAGCTGGAAGAAGATAAAATGAATGAGTTTTTTCTGAGCCAGTGTTTTCAAACTTTTTAGATCATGACCCACAGTAAGAAATGTATTTTATACCTATGCCTCAGTGCACACATGTAAGTGCATTAGTCACTAAATCATGCCTGACGCTTTAGCCCACCAGGCTCCTCTATTCATGGAATTCTCCAGGCATGAATACTAGAGTGGGTTGCCATTCTCTTTCCTCAGGGGATCTTTTCAGCCCAGGGATCAAAGCCAGGTTTGCTCATTGCAGGCCTACTCTTTACCATCTGATCCACTAGTAAAGCCCACATGTATGCATATACATACAAACATACATACATATATGCACACACACACACACACATATATATATATATATATATATATTTCTGAAACAAAAGTATCAGGAGGTAATACATCTATTGTGGGCAAGGCATTCTCACATTTTTTATTCTATTTCATTGTTTTTAAATGCTGATACTCCCACTTAAATAATTTCATTATCAGTAATTCAAATAAAATGATCTCCATACACAAAGAAACTACTTACAGAGGAACAGCTAACTCTTCCACTCTAGGGGGGAAATGGCTTTGCTGCGCTTTCTGAGAGATTATCCCTTGATTTCCAATAACCCCTTTTAAAGGACTTGAATTATTTTGATCCTATGCCTTTCTTCTCTTATGCTGACATAGGACATCATTTAACGATACTTTGCTAAAACTAGCAAACAAGTCAACAATCATTTGTAAATACTGTTTATGTTCCTATATCAGCTCAAAACTCATCCATTCAAAAACAAACAAACAAAAAAAACAAAAACAAAAAACTCATCCGTTCATATCTGACTTGAATTCTCTGGGTATCTGAAACTGTTAACCATTCCTTTCCTTCACTTCCTTAATAAAGTCCTCACTGAGTTTCTTCATACCTGCCCAAGCACTCCTCCTTCCATTTCCTCTGCTGTATTTTTCTCCACTTACACCTGCAAATCCTTAGGTTCCTTCCTGGCAGAGGCTCACACAGTGACAGCTGGTGACTGTACCCAGCACCCCTGAGTCATAAGTCCCTCCTGTCTATGCCCCCTGCCCTGGGCACTCACACCCATGCTCATTTATTCAGTCTCACATACCAGGTACCATCTCAGGCACTGGAAAGGAGAGGGTCAGCAAAACAAGTAAGATCCTTTACAACAAGGACCTCACAATCCAATAGAGGACGACAGAGACTTGACAGTTACAAGTGTGATGTTATCAATAAGAAGTATGAGGGACTATGCAAGCAAATGAATAGAGCAAAATGGCTAGTCTGGGGGCTCACAGAAAACCTCTTATACTCTCAAGTCTCAGAAATATGTTTCTAGTCCTTAGCTCCATGTTTATTCATGTGCTGATTTGCACATGACTAAACATAACTCATGATCTTCATCCTCTCTCTGCCATTCCTCTAAAATCCCAGCATTGTTCAGCTCCCTTCACTCTCTGTCGTAGCTGCTAGCGTCACATTCACAAATCAGAATCCTGGGAGTTACCCAACGCTCCAGATGTTTTACCAATCCTGCATAAAAGGAATCCTCAAATTCTACCCTTCAAATAGGTCTTGGATCCATCCACTTTCCTTCATTCTTCTAGCTTTTTTTTTTTTCACTTTTTTTCTACAATGGCAATAGAGTGAACTCTCAAAAATGAAAGTCAAATCATCTACTGCCTAAAAGGCAGTGGATTAGTATCACCAATGAAGCCAAGCTCCAGTGGAGTTATCATGCCCTACCAGGTGCCTCTGATCTGACGCCAGCCTCGTTAACTGCCAAACTTCCCTTCCCCACCACACTTCTTCATTCTCCAATGACACTGAGTTATTCATAGCTTCCTAGATATCACTTTGTTTCAAGCATCTATACAGTATCCATGCAATTTCCCCATCTACAAGATCTCTCCCATATCTGCAGTCACTGAAACTTTTTAGTTGCCTTTCAAATTCAGTTCAGGAGTTAATACATCAGGATCTCCAGGATGCATTCCCTGATGTTCCCTTCCAGTTAGAGTTAATCCTTGTTTTATTACACCTCTGTTTTTTGAACACTGATTGAATTGCTGTATATAATTCACACTGTATTATAATCTTTGTTTAAATGTCTGCTATCCTATCAACTGTGAGCTCCCTAAACAGCTAACAAATATGTCTCCATCAACTACCCTACTGTCCAGCACACAGTGGAGTCTCTGTGTCAGCTAAATGGATGAATACATATATGCATACATTAACTAGTACATTTTAAAACTGACCACTTCTTATTTTCCTTTCCTTAGGTATCTGCATTGCTCAACCCAAATAAGGTACTTCGTGGTAGAATTCAGATAATTTATGAAGTAAACTTAAAAGTCCAGGCAGTATGGAAAAGAGGCCATTGACTCTCAAGTTCAGCTCCACTTTACATTTTTCTATTTTGATCTTCATCCTCTCTCTGCCATTCCTCTAAAATCCCAGCATTGTTCAGCTCCCTTCACTCTCTGTCGTAGCTGCTAGCGTCACATTCACAAATCAGAATCCTGGGAGTTACCCAACGCTCCAGATGTTTTACCAATCCTGCATAAAAGGAATCCTCAAATTCTACCCTTCAAATAGGTCTTGGATCCATCCACTTTCCTTCATTCTTCTAGCTTTTTTTTTTTTCACTTTTTTTCTACAATGGCAATAGAGTGAACTCTCAAAAATGAAAGTCAAATCATCTACTGCCTAAAAGGCAGTGGATTAGTATCACCAATGAAGCCAAGCTCCAGTGGAGTTATCATGCCCTACCAGGTGCCTCTGATCTGACGCCAGCCTCGTTAACTGCCAAACTTCCCTTCCCCACCACACTTCTTCATTCTCCAATGACACTGAGTTATTCATAGCTTCCTAGATATCACTTTGTTTCAAGCATCTATACAGTATCCATGTAATTTCCCCATCTACAAGATCTCTCCCATATCTGCAGTCACTGAAACTTTTTAGTTGCCTTTCAAATTCAGTTCAGGAGTTAATACATCAGGATCTCCAGGATGCATTCCCTGATGTTCCCTTCCAGTTAGAGTTAATCCTTGTTTTATTACACCTCTGTTTTTTGAACACTGATTGAATTGCTGTATATAATTCACACTGTATTATAATCTTTGTTTAAATGTCTGCTATCCTATCAACTGTGAGCTCCCTAAACAGCTAACAAATATGTCTCCATCAACTACCCTACTGTCCAGCACACAGTGGAGTCTCTGTGTCAGCTAAATGGATGAATACATATATGCATACATTAACTAGTACATTTTAAAACTGACCACTTCTTATTTTCCTTTCCTTAGGTATCTGCATTGCTCAACCCAAATAAGGTACTTCGTGGTAGAATTCAGATAATTTATGAAGTAAACTTAAAAGTCCAGGCAGTATGGAAAAGAGGCCATTGACTCTCTTCTATAGTTCCTCCATTTCTTTTCAAGGCCACATATTCTCTTTAAAAAAGAAGTCCAGCTTTTTCTCACACTGACTGTAGAAGTGGAAGATGTCACTTTACAGAGAAAATGTTATCAGGCATTTGGAGATTAGTTCTGTTTCCATTTTCCTACCAAAAGTTTAAACTTCAACAACTGGCCCCAATCCTTTCACAAGTCATAATTTTATTTATCCTTTGCCACTGCTTGCTCGACTAATTAAATTTACTATCGGCACAAATTTGATGGCAAGCATGCAAACATTTTTTCTCTAACGTATCCTATTTTTAAATAATTTCATTTATTTATTTATTTTTGGCTGTTCTGGGTCTTCGTTGCTGCACAAGGGCTTTTCTCTAGTTGCAGTGAACAGGCTTCTCACTGCAGTGGCTTCTCTTGTTGCAGAGCACGGGCTCTAGGGCTCAAGAGCTTCATTAATTGTGGCTCCTGGGCTTAGTTGCTCCACAGCATGTGGGATCTTCCCAGATCAGGGATCGAACCTATGTCTCCTGTGTTGGCAGGCAGATTCTTTACCACTGAGCTACAAGGGAAGCCCTAATGTGTCCTGTTTTAAAGCAATTATTTCTACTTATCTATAAAAGAAAGCTCTGATTTAAGGTCATAGTTTATAATTGTAACCATCTCTTATTAATCTATTTTTTATTATCTGTTTCTTCAAATACCACCATAGGTAATGAAATTCAAGGCAATGTCATTTAATACAATGACTGAGTTTCTTCACTGTATTCTTCTAGTGGGTGATTCAGGCTTTGAAGTACATTATCTGTAACCTAACAGTTACCATCAAATCACACTGATCTCTCTGCATATAGTTAAAACTTTACAACAGCATACATCCATTCCTCCTCTATCAATGCCTGAATTCTGTTGAGCATTTTATTTCTAGTGTTATAACCTCCACAATATACTATTTTTTTAAAAGATTTATTTATTTATTTATTTAGGGCGGGGGACAGGTTGGGGAGGGAGAGGAGTAGGCGGGCCACTTCTATTGGTCTTTCATTTATCTATTTTTATCCATCTTTGTTCTTTGGCTCCTGTGGGCCTCCCATCGTGGTGGCCTCTGTTGTCGCAGAGCACCAGCTCTCGGCGCATGCGCTCCAGAGCTCCGGCTCGGTGATTGGACACATCGGTCCAGCCGCTCCGCGGCACGTAGGATCTTCCCAGGCCAGGGATCGAACCGGCGCCCCTTGCACTGCAAGGCGGTGTCCTTACCCACTGGACCAACAGGGGAAGCCCCACACAATATACTATTATTTTAACTTTAGATAGCTATCTTTTAAAGAAATCTGAATATTAACAAAACAAAGACAACATGTTACATTCTTCATTTTTGTGTGTATAGATCCAGATGTCCATCTAGCATCATTTTCTCCCTGCTTAAAGGGCTTCTTTAAATACTTCTTATAGTGAAGGTCTCATGGCAATTAATTCTTTCAGCTTTTATATAATTAAAAAACATCCTTATTCACCCTTTTAAAAGATATCTTTGGTGGGTAAATAGTCCTGTGGGATTTTTTAATATAAATGACACATATTAAGTTCAGGTGTTTAATAATTCAATATTTGTGTACATTATGAAATAATCACTACAAGTCTAGTTAACATCCATTGCCACACATAATCACAACAATTTAGGGACAAGGGATGAGAACTTTTATGATCTACTTCCTTAACAACTTTCAACTATGCACTCTAGTACTGTTAACTATACTAATCATGCTATACATTAAATCCTCATGACTTAGTTTATATGGAAGTTTGCACCTATGACTCTCTTCACCCATTTCACCCCATTCCTAGCCTCTGGCAACCACCAATCTGTTCTCTGTATCTATGAGACCATAGTGTTTTGGTTTTTCGATTTCACCTACAAGTGAGGTCACAAAGTATTTGTCTTTCTCTGACTTATTAAACTTAGCATAATGCTCTCAAGGCCCATCCAGCTTATCACAAATGCTAAAGATTCCATTCCTTTTTAAGGCTGAATAATATTCCATTATCTCTATATATGACATCTTTCTTACCCATTCATCAGTAACCACTTAGGTTTTTTTCTGTCTTGACTGCAATGAGCATGAAGGTCTTTATATCTTTTTGAATTAGTGTTCTCATTTTCTTCAAATTAATACTGCAAAGTGGAATTGCTGGACTATATGCTAGTCTCATCTTTACTTTTTCTGAAGGACCTCCATTCTGTTCCCCATAGTGGTTGCACCAATTTCCATTATCACCAACAATGCAAGGGTTCGCTTTTCTCCTCACTCTCTCCAGCAACTGTTCCTTGTTTTTTCTTTCTTTTTTTTTTTAAATGACAGCCATATTCTAACTAGTGTGAGGTTAAAATCATTGTGGTTTTGTTTCGCATTTTCCTGATGACTAGCAATACTGAACACCACTCTATGAAGCTGTTGGCCACCTATACACCTAATTGGGAAAAATGTCTATTTAGATCCTCTGCCAGGTTTTCAGATTGTTCTTTTGCTATTGAGTTGCATGAGTTCTTCATGTATTATGGATAGTAGCCCCTTAATCAGATCTGATTTGTCACTACTGTCTCCCATTAAGTAAGGTGCTGTTGTTGAGTCAGTTGCTCAGTCGTGTCCAATTCTTTGTGACCCATCAACTACAGCCTGCAAGGCTCCTCTGTCCATGGAATTCTCCAGGCAAGAATACTGGAATGAGCTGATATTCCTTTATCCAGGGATCAAAGCTAGGTTTTCTGCATTGCAGGTGGATTCTTTACAATCTGAGCCACAAGGGAAGCCCCATTAAGTAGGCTGCCTTTTCATTATAATGGTTTTGTTTGCTGTAAAGAATTATTATAGTTTTATATTTTTACTTTTGTTGCCCCTGCTTGAGTGTAAAATCCAAAAAATCATCACCAAGACTGATCAGAAGCAGCTTACTGCCTGTTTTCTTCTACGAATTAAATGATTTCAAGTCTTTCCTTCAAGTCTAATACACTCTGGGTAAATGTTTTGTATGTGGTATAAGATAGTGGTCCAATTTCATTCCTTTGTCTGTGTCTGTCCTGTTTTCCCAACAACATTTACTGAAGACACCGTCCTTTATCCATTGTACATTCTTTGTTCATGTGTCCTAAATTAATTGACCACATATTTGTGGGTTTATTTCTGGGCTCTCTATTCTGTTCCATTGATCTATATTTCTGTCTTTATGCCAATATCATATTAATTACTATGGTTTTATAATATAGCTTTATATCAGGGAGTGTGATACCTCCAGCTTTGTTCTTCTTAAAGACTGCTTGTGTTATTCTGGCTACTTTGCAGCTTCATACAAATTTAAGGATAATTCTATTTCTGTGAAAAATGCCAGGGGAACGTTTGTTCAATTGTGAAGTTGGGTCCACCTCTTTGTGAACTCATGGACTGCAGCATGCCAGGCTTCCCTGTCCTTTACTATTTCCCAGAGTTTGCTCAAACTCACATCCACTGAGTCAGTGATTCTATCAAACCATCTCATGCTCTGTCACTCCCTTCTCCTCCTGCCCTCAATCTTTCCCAGCATCAGGGTCTTTTCCAATGAGTCAGCTCTTCGCATCAGGTGACCAAAGTATTAGAGCTTTAGCTTCATTCATCAGTCCTTCCAATGAATATTCAGGGTTGATTTCCTGTAAGATTCAGTAGTATGGACAATAATAATAATTTTATGGTGATCTTTTTTCTTTCAGCAAAGAAAGAAAAGATGTTGCCTCCTGGTCTTCTCATTTGCATTGTTTCCAATAAATATGTAGTCATATTTATCTTTTTCCATCTAAACATAATACGTCTTTAGGGGGGGCTGTTTTTAGGATTTTCTCTATCACTAATTGTAAGTAAGCTGATTACAAATGTACCTTATTATAGTTTTTTATATTTTTGTGCTTGAGGTTGATTAAGCTTTGGGGATCCCTGCGTTCAGAGTTTTCATCAGATCTGAAAATTTTTCAGCCAGTAATTCTTTTAATATTTTTCTGTACTACTTACTCTTTCATACATAGACTTAATTACTCCAACATCAGAGCTATGAAGTTGGCCCAGAGTTCACAGATAACTCTGTTCATGTTTCATAGTCCTTTTTTCCCCTTTGTTTCATTCTGGCTGTTTCTAAGTATTCACAAAAACTAACCTGTTCCCCTGTAATATCTGCTCTGCTGCGAATCCCATCCTCCCATCACATTTTTCAACCTAACTCTAGTTTTCACCTCCAAAAATCTGAATTAAGTATACTTTAATAACTTCCATCCTCTACATAATATGTTCAATTTTTACTGTAAATTCTTATACATATGAAACACAGAAACTGTTTTAATTCACCGTTTCAACTCCAGATCAGCTCTGATTTTTCTCCTCATTATGGATGGTACTTTTCTGGGTTTTTTTTTTTTTTTTTTGCCATATCTGGTAATTTTTAATTAATTAATATAAATATTCTTGAGTTTTTTCTAGGCTGTCATTATCAGGAACGAGCTTGCTTCTTTCTGGTCTCACTTTAAAATTTTTAGCATTGTTTGTCTAGAGTTAATTTTATCCTGCTTTAGACAAAACACTTCTGAATACTCCTTCTGATCAACCCATCAGTTATGATGTCTATCATTCTAGCTGGTAGGAATAGTACCATCCCTGGCGAAAAGTGAGCTTGCAAAGTCCCTGTCAATATTTTTAACAATGAATTTGAACACAACTTATAAACACAGCAATTCACTCATGGAGAAACAGTTGCAGTGCATATTAGAAGACAAGAAAAAGCATACTTACCGCAGCATTTTTTGAAATGCTGGAAAAGCTAAAGTTCCCTAAATGCCCAGCAGTAATGAATAGGCTTACCCACGGTGATAAATTCACAGGACAGAATAATATGCAGCAGTTTAAATCAATGAGCTAGAGCTACATGTACAATGTGGAACAACTCAAAAGACAAAGTAGGGGTAAAAAATCGCCAACTGGAAACTAAAGGAGAATAACATTTACATTGTTTAAAAAACAGCAAGTATTCAATACAACATTGCTAACTTTACATATAATAGAATTTCAGGCATTAGCTAGGATGCTTTGACAGGAAACAGCTTCACAATTTCAAACGCTTATAAAAAAACAAAAGGTTTTTTTTCCTCCTTGTTCTTCTTCTTATATATTCCATGCTCCAAGGAAGGAAAGAAGGAGGCTTTGCTCATTATAGTCACTCTGCGATGTTTCTAAGTATTCACAAAAACTAACCTGTTCCCTGTAATATCTGCTCTGCAATCCCATCCTCCCATCACATTTTTCAACCTAACTCTAGTTTTCACCTCCAAAAATCTGAATTAAGTATACTTTAATAACTTCCATCCTCTACATAATATGTTCAATTTTTACTGTAAATTCTTATACATATGAAACACAGAAACTGTTTTAATTCACCGTTTCAACTCCAGATCAGCTCTGATTTTTCTCCTCATTATGGATGGTACTTTTCTGGGGTTTTTTTTTTTTTTTTGCCATATCTGGTAATTTTTAATTAATTAATATAAATATTCTTGAGTTTTTTCTAGGCTGTCATTATCAGGAACGAGCTTGCTTCTTTCTGGTCTCACTTTAAAATTTTTAGCATTGTTTGTCTAGAGTTAATTTTATCCTGCTTTAGACAAAACACTTCTGAATACTCCTTCTGATCAACCCATCAGTTATGATGTCTATCATTCTAGCTGGTAGGAATAGTACCATCCCTGGCGAAAAGTGAGCTTGCAAAGTCCCTGTCAATATTTTTAACAATGAATTTGAACACAACTTATAAACACAGCAATTCACTCATGGAGAAACAGTTGCAGTGCATATTAGAAGACAAGAAAAAGCATACTTACCGCAGCATTTTTTGAAATGCTGGAAAAGCTAAAGTTCCCTAAATGCCCAGCAGTAATGAATAGGCTTACCCACGGTGATAAATTCACAGGACAGAATAATATGCAGCAGTTTAAATCAATGAGCTAGAGCTACATGTACAATGTGGAACAACTCAAAAGACAAAGTAGGGGTAAAAAATCGCCAACTGGAAACTAAAGGAGAATAACATTTACATTGTTTAAAAAACAGCAAGTATTCAATACAACATTGCTAACTTTACATATAATAGAATTTCAGGCATTAGCTAGGATGCTTTGACAGGAAACAGCTTCACAATTTCAAACGCTTATAAAAAAACAAAAGGTTTTTTTTCCTCCTTGTTCTTCTTCTTATATATTCCATGCTCCAAGGAAGGAAAGAAGGAGGCTTTGCTCATTATAGTCACTCTGCGATGTTTAAAGAGGACATACAACCCTCCTCCATCACTTTAACAAGTAAGGGAGAGGGTGATGAATCAGTCACAGGCTAGCTCTGAAATCTTCCACCTGGAGGGGATATATGTCACTTCCACTGCACTTCATTCACTGAAGGCCAAACCACATGCCCGTCTGTAACTTCAAAGAGAGACAGGGAAGCACTGTCTTATCTCAGGACCAGAAGAGAAAGAATTTGTGAACCACTCTAACTGCTCTGTACCACGATATGATCACACAAATGCAAAGCATGCACCAAATTCCTAAGTGCTTGCCTTTTGGTAAGGAGAGAAGGAGGGACTGGAATCAGAGAGAGGTAGAAACCTGATTTCATTTTTAACTGTAATATCTTTTATATTTTTTACAAGTCAAAAAAAAATAAATGCAGAATTTCTTACCATACTATGAGAGGTATTTACTCAGTAGTACTACATTAGGGCTCTAGCATCTATATAATATTTTTAAAGTCAAAAAGTACTTTAAAAACTTTTAAAAGTCAAGGATAATCGCCACATAACATTAAAGTAGTTTCAAGTATATAACATTATGATTGGATATTTGTATACATTGCGAAATAACCACCACAATAATTGTCATTAGCATATACAGTTAAAAGTTTTTTCTTGGAATGAAATTAACCCACCAAACAATAATTTAATACAGTCACCATGCATATCCATTCTGGAAAAGCTAAAGTTCCCAAAGCCAGCTAATGAATAGGCTTACCCACGGTGATAAATTCACAGGACAGAATAATATGCAGCAGTTTAAATCAATGAGCTAGAGCTACATGTACAATGTGGAACAACTCAAAAGACAAAGTAGGGGTAAAAAATCGCCAACTGGAAACTAAAGGAGAATAACATTTACATTGTTTAAAAAACAGCAAGTATTCAATACAACATTGCTAACTTTACATATAATAGAATTTCAGGCATTAGCTAGGATGCTTTGACAGGAAACAGCTTCACAATTTCAAACGCTTATAAAAAACAAAGGTTTTTTCCTCCTTGTTCTTCTTCTTATATATTCCATGCTCCAAGGAAGGAAAGAAGGAGGCTTTGCTCATTATAGTCACTCTGCGATGTTTAAAGAGGACATACAACCCTCCTCCATCACTTTAACAAGTAAGGGAGAGGGTGATGAATCAGTCACAGGCTAGCTCTGAAATCTTCCACCTGGAGGGGATATATGTCACTTCCACTGCACTTCATTCACTGAAGGCCAAACCACATGCCCGTCTGTAACTTCAAAGAGAGACAGGGAAGCACTGTCTTATCTCAGGACCAGAAGAGAAAGAATTTGTGAACCACTCTAACTGCTCTGTACCACGATATGATCACACAAATGCAAAGCATGCACCAAATTCCTAAGTGCTTGCCTTTTGGTAAGGAGAGAAGGAGGGACTGGAATCAGAGAGAGGTAGAAACCTGATTTCATTTTTAACTGTAATATCTTTTATATTTTTTACAAGTCAAAAAAAAATAAATGCAGAATTTCTTACCATACTATGAGAGGTATTTACTCAGTAGTACTACATTAGGGCTCTAGCATCTATATAATATTTTTAAAGTCAAAAAGTACTTTAAAAACTTTTAAAAGTCAAGGATAATCGCCACATAACATTAAAGTAGTTTCAAGTATATAACATTATGATTGGATATTTGTATACATTGCGAAATAACCACCACAATAATTGTCATTAGCATATACAGTTAAAAGTTTTTTCTTGGAATGAGAACCTTTAAGATCTACTCTCTCAGCAACTTTCAAATATGCAATATAGTATTATTAACTACAGTCACCATGCATATCCATTACAAACCCAATACTTATTTACTTTATAACTCGAAGTTTCTATCTTTTGACCCTTTCCACCAATTTCAAAAAAAAAAAAACAACACTTAAAAAACAAAATATCTCAATAAAACATTTAGTAATTTAGGGGACTTCCCTCATGGTTCAGTGGTTAAGAATCTGCTTTCCAATGCAAGGGTATGCATGCATGTGTGCTGAGTCATGTCCGACTCTTTGAGACCCTTTGGACCATAGCCTGCACGGGGGATTTTTCAGGCAAGAATACTGGAGTGGGTTGCCATGTCCTCCTCCAGGGGACTTTTTCTGACCTAGGGATTGAAACTATGTCTCCTGTATCTCCTGCAGTGTGGCAGATTCTTTACCCCTGGGCCATCTGGGGAGTCCCAATGCAAGGATTCAGTCCCTGGTTGAGAAATTAAGATCCCACATGCCTTGGGGCATCTAAGCCTCTGTCACAATCAGGGAGCCCATGCACTGCAACTAGAAAATCCCTCATGTGCTGTGTCTAGAGAAAGCCCACACAGATCCAGCACAGCAGGAAAAAAATTGCTTCTTGGAAGTTGGTGTCACCACTTAGCAACTAACCTAAACAGCCCACACAAACACACACACATATGTGATGGTTATACAATCTTCCATGCACTTCCTTACCCTGTCATCTCAAAGAGGCGTTTTTAAACACTTACATATCATATATAGACAAACAAAATAATATAATTCTAGGCTTTTAATCTCACAGATATAAAATTAACATGTAGAAAAATTAAACAACTTATCCCAATCACATAACCTATTCAACAAACTCCAATAATAGAGTATTCAAATCACATAAAACCAAATTTTTTCATACTTAAAACAGTCAAGGATAATCGCCACATAACATTAAAGTAGTTTCAAGTATATAACATTATGATTGGATATTTGTATACATTGCGAAATAACCACCACAATAATTGTCATTAGCATATACAGTTAAAAGTTTTTTCTTGGAATGAGAACCTTTAAGATCTACTCTCTCAGCAACTTTCAAATATGCAATATAGTATTATTAACTACAGTCACCATGCATATCCATTACAAACCCAATACTTATTTACTTTATAACTCGAAGTTTCTATCTTTTGACCCTTTCCACCAATTTCAAAAAAAAAAAAACAACACTTAAAAAACAAAATATCTCAATAAAACATTTAGTAATTTAGGGGACTTCCCTCATGGTTCAGTGGTTAAGAATCTGCTTTCCAATGCAAGGGTATGCATGCATGTGTGCTGAGTCATGTCCGACTCTTTGAGACCCTTTGGACCATAGCCTGCACGGGGATTTTTCAGGCAAGAATACTGGAGTGGGTTGCCATGTCCTCCTCCAGGGGACTTTTTCTGACCTAGGGATTGAAACTATGTCTCCTGTATCTCCTGCAGTGTGGCAGATTCTTTACCCCTGGGCCATCTGGGGAGTCCCAATGCAAGGATTCAGTCCCTGGTTGAGAAATTAAGATCCCACATGCCTTGGGGCATCTAAGCCTCTGTCACAATCAGGGAGCCCATGCACTGCAACTAGAAAATCCCTCATGTGCTGTGTCTAGAGAAAGCCCACACAGATCCAGCACAGCAGGAAAAAAATTGCTTCTTGGAAGTTGGTGTCACCACTTAGCAACTAACCTAAACAGCCCACACAAACACACACACATATGTGATGGTTATACAATCTTCCATGCACTTCCTTACCCTGTCATCTCAAAGAGGCGTTTTTAAACACTTACATATCATATATAGACAAACAAAATAATATAATTCTAGGCTTTTAATCTCACAGATATAAAATTAACATGTAGAAAAATTAAACAACTTTCCCAATCTATATAAATCAAGGTCAAATCACATAACCTATTCAACAAACTCCAATAATAGAGTATAAAACTGAAGGATACTAAGCATATTCAAAACACTCATTAAAATGTTATAACATACAACATTAAAACATTCACTGTAAAAAGTCATAAAGTTCTAGTAGTATTATATTATTTATTTATATTTTTAAAAAACAGTACAAATTCCTTTTGCTTAACTTTTTATTTGGGTATAGTTAATTTACAATATTATATTACTTTAGGTGTATATCAGTGATTCAAATGTTTACAGATTATACTCCATTTAAATTATTATAAAATATTAGCTACTTTCCTGTGCTGTACAATATATCCTTGTAGCTTATTTTATGCATAATAGTTTAAACCTCTTAATCCTCTACCCTAATCTTGCCCTTCCCTGTTTCCTCTCTGCACTGATAACCATTAGTTGGTTCTCTATATTTGTAAGTCTATTTCTGCATTGTCATATTCAAAGAGTGTCCTGCCTATGTTTTCTTCTAGGACCTTCTGGTTTCCAGTCTTCCATTTAGATCTTTAATCCATTTTTAGTTTAATTTTGTGTATGGTATGAGAAAATGTTCTAACTTCATTCTTTTACAAGAGCTGTTCAGTTTTCTCAATATCATTTCTTGAAAAGACTGTATCGAATTCACTGATGAATTTTTGGTGGCATCTTTAGAAATTTCTCTGTATAATGTGTGTCATCAGTTTTACTTCCCCCTTTCTAATCTGGGCTTTTTCCTTTATTGTCTGACTGCTGTGACTAGGACTTCCAATACCATGCTGGATATAAGTGCCAAGAGCCAGCATTTTCATCTTGAAATTTGCTTCATTGTTGAACTGACTATATGGTGTCACCACTTAGCAACTAACCTAAACAGCCCACACAAACACACACACATATGTGATGGTTATACAATCTTCCATGCACTTCCTTACCCTGTCATCTCAAAGAGGCGTTTTTAAACACTTACATATCATATATAGACAAACAAAATAATATAATTCTAGGCTTTTAATCTCACAGATATAAAATTAACATGTAGAAAAATTAAACAACTTTCCCAATCTATATAAATCAAGGTCAAATCACATAACCTATTCAACAAACTCCAATAATAGAGTATTAAACTGAAGGATACTAAGCATATTCAAAACACTCATTAAAATGTTATAACATACAACATTAAAACATTCACTGTAAAAAGTCATAAAGTTCTAGTAGTATTATATTATTTATTTATATTTTTAAAAAACAGTACAAATTCCTTTTGCTTAACTTTTTATTTGGGTATAGTTAATTTACAATATTATATTACTTTAGGTGTATATCAGTGATTCAAATGTTTACAGATTATACTCCATTTAAATTATTATAAAATATTAGCTACTTTCCTGTGCTGTACAATATATCCTTGTAGCTTATTTTATGCATAATAGTTTAAACCTCTTAATCCTCTACCCTAATCTTGCCCTTCCCTGTTTCCTCTCTGCACTGATAACCATTAGTTGGTTCTCTATATTTGTAAGTCTATTTCTGCATTGTCATATTCAAAGAGTGTCCTGCCTATGTTTTCTTCTAGGACCTTCTGGTTTCCAGTCTTCCATTTAGATCTTTAATCCATTTTTAGTTTAATTTTGTGTATGGTATGAGAAAATGTTCTAACTTCATTCTTTTACAAGAGCTGTTCAGTTTTCTCAATATCATTTCTTGAAAAGACTGTATCGAATTCACTGATGAATTTTTGGTGGCATCTTTAGAAATTTCTCTGTATAATGTGTGTCATCAGTTTTACTTCCCCCTTTCTAATCTGGGCTTTTTTTCTTTTTATTGTCTGACTGCTGTGACTAGGACTTCCAATACCATGCTGGATATAAGTGCCAAGAGCCAGCATCCTTGTCTTGATCCTAATCTTAAAGGAAATGCTTTCAGCTTTTCACCATTGAATATGATGTTAACTATGGGCTTATCATATGGCCTTTATTATTATGAGGTTTGCTTCCCTCTTTACCCACTTCGTTGAGTTTTAACCATAAATAGGATGTTGAATTTTGTCAAAAGCTTTATCTCCATATTTGAGATGGTCATGATTCTAACTTCAATTTTTTAGTATGGTTTATCATACAAATTAATTTGCAGATTTTAAACTATCTTTGCATCCTCAGAATAAGGCCTGCTTGCTCATTGTGTATGATCCTTTCAATATATTGTTGATTTCAGTTTACTGATACATTGTTGAGTATTTTTGCATCCATGTTCATTGCCCTACACATGTCACCTTTTTGTGGTATCTTTGGTTTTGTTATCAGAGTGATGTTGGCCTTGTAGAATGAGTTCAGAAGTATTCATTCCTTTGAACGAACCCAATCCAGTTTTGTTTTTAATGGCTTGAGAAGGAGAGGTGTTAACTCTTCTGTTACTGTTTACTAGAACTCACCTGTGAACCCATTTCATGCTGGACTTTTGTTTGTTGGGAGTTTTCTGTTACTGACTCAATTTCAATACTCTAGTAATTGGCATTTTTCTTCCCTACTTTAAACAAAAATTGAGTCTTTCTACTAATCTATGATTATTCTAATTTGCCATTTTCTTAACTTCAAGTGCAGTTTTAAAACCTGGCATTTCACTCCCCTCCCTGACAATTACTGTTTTTGACATATGCTACATCTTTTTGTTTTGTGTACCCTTTAATTATACATTTCAGATATAAGCTATTTTACTCGTTTTGTCTTTTAGCTTTCCTATTAGCTTGCACATAGTTGATTCACTGTCCCTTTGTTGTATATTTGCTTTTACCAATGAACTTTCTCCTTTTGCATTTTCATGTTTTTAGCTGTGCCTTTTCTCTTTGGCTTAAAGAAGACCCTGTAACATTTCTTGTAAAAACTGACTCAACGGTGCTGAGCTCTTTTGGATTTTGCTTGTGTGTAAAACTCTCAATCCCTCCATCAAATCTGAATGAAAGCCTTGCTGGGCAGAGTATTCTTAGTTGTGGGTTTTCACTTTCTTCAGTTTATATATATCATGCCACTCCCTTCTTGCCTGCAGAGCTTCTGCTGAAAAGTCAGAACTTTGACCTTACAAGAGTTCCCTTATATATAATTTACTATTTTTCTCTTGTTGCTTTTTTATATTCTCTTTATCAATTTTTGCCAATTACAAAGTGTCCTGCTGGGTCCTCTTAGGGACTCTCTCTGCTGCCTATATCTGAATGTTTTCCTTCCCAGGTTAGGGAAGTTGTTCAGTTAGTATGTCTTCACAAATGTTCTCTTCCCCCTTTCTGTCTCTCTTTTCTTTCTTGGACCTCTATAATAAGAATATTATAGATGATGACATTGTCTCTGAGGTCTTTTAAACTGTCCTCATTTCTTTTTCCTCTTTTTCCTCTTAAGTTTATCAGTCATTTCTCGTTCTCCTGTCTCCCAGCTCACTGATTTGTTCCTCTTATTATTTAATCTACTTTGATTTCCTCTGGTGTATTTTTCATTTCAGTTATTGCATTCTTTACCTGTTTGGTCCTTTTTAAAATTTTCCAACTTTTTGTCAAAAACATCTGACTTCTCACTCTATTAATCCTATCTTCTCCTGAGTTCTTTGATCATCTTTCGATCACTACCTTATTTCTCAAGCAGAGAGCCTATCTCCACTTCACATTGTTTGGAGTTTTATCTCATTTGTCTGTTTGGAACATGCTCTTTTGTCATTCTGCCTATGACATTTTGCCATATTTGCTGTTTCTTTTTCTCTGTATCTGATAGGTTGGTTATGCTCCTGACTTTGGAAGAGTGGCCATAGGGTGTAAGAGGCACCCTATGCATGCTGGCGGTGCACTCCTGCCTGGCCGCCAGAGCTACATGCCCTCGGGTGCCCCCTATGTTGGTTGCATGGTCCTTCTGCGTGGCCGGCTGAGTACTGTGGGAAGACTGGCAGGCATGGTTCCCTGGTCCAGGTGGCTGCCAGGCCCTGCACTGTGAAGAGGCTGCTGACGTTTGATGGGGGGGACCACGTCGTAAGCTGAGGAGCTACTGCAGGCTCTCCTGTGGGCAGGGTGAGTTCTGAGAAAGAGGTGGCTGCAAGACCCCGGTTCCTGACTTAGTTTTGGACTGCTGGAGGCGGGGTTGATTCCCGACATGGCTGGCTATAGGTTCTGGGGTGTGCCCAGACTGGTGCTGTTCCACTGGGTAGATTCTGGGGCAATTGGAGCAGCAGTCCGATGTTTATATTCTCTTTATCAATTTTTGCCAATTACAAAGTGTCCTGCTGGGTCCTCTTAGGGACTCTCTCTGCTGCCTATATCTGAATGTTTTCCTTCCCAGGTTAGGGAAGTTGTTCAGTTAGTATGTCTTCACAAATGTTCTCTTCCCCCTTTCTGTCTCTCTTTTCTTTCTTGGACCTCTATAATAAGAATATTATAGATGATGACATTGTCTCTGAGGTCTTTTAAACTGTCCTCATTTCTTTTTCCTCTTTTTCCTCTTAAGTTTATCAGTCATTTCTCGTTCTCCTGTCTCCCAGCTCACTGATTTGTTCCTCTTATTATTTAATCTACTTTGATTTCCTCTGGTGTATTTTTCATTTCAGTTATTGCATTCTTTACCTGTTTGGTCCTTTTTAAAATTTTCCAACTTTTTGTCAAAAACATCTGACTTCTCACTCTATTAATCCTATCTTCTCCTGAGTTCTTTGATCATCTTTACGATCACTACCTTATTTCTCAAGCAGAGAGCCTATCTCCACTTCACATTGTTTGGAGTTTTATCTCATTTGTCTGTTTGGAACATGCTCTTTTGTCATTCTGCCTATGACATTTTGCCATATTTGCTGTTTCTTTTTCTCTGTATCTGATAGGTTGGTTATGCTCCTGACTTTGGAAGAGTGGCCATAGGGTGTAAGAGGCACCCTATGCATGCTGGCGGTGCACTCCTGCCTGGCCGCCAGAGCTACATGCCCTCGGGTGCCCCCTATGTTGGTTGCATGGTCCTTCTGCGTGGCCGGCTGAGTACTGTGGGAAGACTGGCAGGCATGGTTCCCTGGTCCAGGTGGCTGCCAGGCCCTGCACTGTGAAGAGGCTGCTGACGTTTGATGGGGGGGACCACGTCGTAAGCTGAGGAGCTACTGCAGGCTCTCCTGTGGGCAGGGTGAGTTCTGAGAAAGAGGTGGCTGCAAGACCCCGGTTCCTGACTTAGTTTTGGACTGCTGGAGGAGGGGTTGCTTCCCGACATGGCTGGCTATAGGTTCTGGGGTGTGCCCAGACTGGTGCTGTTCCACTGGGTAGATTCTGGGGCAATTGGAGCAGCAGTCCGATGTACCTTGGAGCTGGTGTTGTCCTGCTGGTGGGCAGGTCTGGGGTGCCAGCTCACTGATAGACAAAGCTAGGCGTCCCTCCCACCCGTGCCAGGTTTTCCAGCTGCACGGCCCTTGAAGCTGCTGTCAACCCACTGGCAGACGGTACTGGATCCTGGGTGCTGGGGGGCTCAAGGTGTCCCAGAGTGGATACCTGCCTGCTGGTGGGCAGAGCCAGGGCATGATACCGTCCTGCTGAGTGCTGGATAAACGCTGACAGGGCAGGCTGCTGTGCTGTGGTGGCTCTGAGGCTGCTGGAGGCCTGCCCGCTGGTGGGCGGTATTGGGATCCCAGGGCTGGTGCTGGCCCACCCAGTGAGTAAAGCTGGGTTCTGGGGCTTGTGCTGGCCAACTGGTAGGTAGAGTTGTGTCCTGGGGTCTCTGGCTGCAGGGCCCATGGGGTCCCAGAGCTAGTGATGGCTCACTGGTAAGTGGAATCATGTCCCAGGATCTCTAGTTGGAAGGTCCTGAGAGTCCCTGAGTTGGTTTTAGCCCATCGGTAGGTGGGGCTTGTTTCCGAAACTGCTGGCTCTGGGGTCCCAGTGTCCTGAAGCTTGTGCTGACTTCCTGGTAGGTGAGGCTGGAAGCCGTTGAGGGGTCCACGATGACTCAGAGCTGATGCTGGACTGTTGGTGACGGGCTGGGCCCTGCCATGGCAGGCTGTCGGGCTGCGGTGGTCTTGGAGCTGAGGCCTGCCCACTGATGGCTGAAGCTGGGTCCGTGGTCTCTGGCTGCAGAACTCTGGGGGTCCCAGGGCTAGTGGTATGTGGAACTGGGTTCTGGCTCCTCTGGCAGACAGGGCCTGATCTCAGGGTGGCTGTGGGCTCAAGGGATCTCAAGGCAGCTGCCTGTTGATTAGTGGGGCTATGTCGCTATCCTGTTAGTTGCTTGGCCTGATGCAACCCAGTAGTGATCCAGAAAGGCTGGCAGGCAGGGCCAGGTCAGGCACTAATAACCCAGATAGAGCATTCTAAAGCGGTGCTTGGGCTTCCCCTGGTGGTCCAGTGGGTAGGGACACCGCCTTGCAGTGCAAGGGGCGTCGGTTCAAGCCCTGGCCTGGGAAGATCCCACGTGCCGCGGAGTGGCTGGACGGATGTGTCCAATTACTGAGCCGGAGCTCTGGGGCGCATGCGCCCAGAGCCGGTGCTCTGCGACGACAGACGTCACGGCAATGGGAGGCCCACAGGAGCCAAAGAACAAAGACGGATGAAAATAGAGAAATGAAAAGACCAATGGAAGTGGCCCACCCGCTCCCCTCCCTCCCCAACCCGACCTCCGCCCATAACAAATAAATAAATAAATCTTTAAAAATAAATAACTAAATAAAGCGGTGCTTGCCAATGCCAGTGTCTGTGGGGTAGAATGAGTCCCTCCAGAATGACCAACACCAATGCTGCATTTATTTATGCGACTAAAATTTAGAATAATAATTTTAGCTTCAGAAAACAAACTATGTAACATGTACATGATTTAATGCTTAAGAATTTCAAGGATGAGTTTAAAAAGCAAAAGAGATATTTTGCTTTTTGCTCCATATCAACATTGTGCAGAGTAAAAATAAAATCAGATACTTAGAAATCTTACCTGTTCGCTTATTTCTGTCCACATAGCAGTATTTTAATTCATAGTCTTGTAATAAATCATGAACTTCCTGAAAGAGACCAAACATGAACTCAATAAACACATGAGTGCAGTTGGTGGACAATCCATCTGGATTAGACTGCCACCACGACCATCACCATCCCCCATGCAAAAAAAAATCTCCCATGCTTCTCTATCACTCATTTAAAGGCAATCAAGGCCCACCAGATCTGGCACCCACCTATCCTTCAAATGTATCTCCCAACATACTCCTACACATGCCCATATCCCTGCTCAGAGGAACAGCTCTTCTCTCATGAGTATACTGTGTGCAATCTTCACTTTGAATTTACACTGACATCTTGACCTCGCATGTGGCAAACAAACCCCTACAGCCTCTAGACTCACCTGCAATCACATACATCCTCTGAAATCCCTGCTCATTCTTCTCTGAAATTTTTTAAAAATTCTTTTCCACAGAACATCACCTCTATGTTTTATTTATGCCCCCTAACAGAAATACTAAACATTTCTACTTGTGTACTACAAACCTAGTTTTTAACAAGTATTATACCTGTATGTGGTCATATCAATATGTAGGAGAAACAAATATAAATTAAAACCTAACTTAGGGCTTTCCTGGTGGTCCAGTGGGTAAAGACTCTGCCTTGCAGTGCAAGGGGGGCTGGTTCGATCCCTGGCCCAGGAAGATCCCACATACTGCAGAGCAGCTGAACCAGTGTGTCTAATTACGAGCCAGCGCTCTGGAACACATGCGCCCAGAGCTGGTGCTCTGCAACGAGAGAGGCCACTGCAACGGGAGGCCCACATAGGCCGAAGAATAAAGGTGGATGAAAAATAAATGGAAAAATCAATGAAAGAGGCCAAAATTTTTAAAAAAAGAAAAAAAAAAACCCTAACTTCGAGATCACTGGGTTATAGCATGCGGTCCAATTTATTGCCCCTAGGCTTCCCAAGATGTTTAAACTGGCTTTCTGGTTCAGGCTCTATTATTAATCCAGTCTGAATTCTTACATTCTGATATCATAACTTCTATCCACCTGGGAAAATATAGTATATTTCCTCTCTATTTCTCTAAACCCTTCTATTAAATTGATAATTTGAGCACAAGCACTGTGTTTTATTTATCTGTATATTGCTCATATTGTTTTGAATATACTAGGCACTCATATAAACATTAAAGTGAATATAATTTATTTTGTCATTGATTCGATATTAGGCCTTGAAAATTTTACTCATAATATACAACAGATACTCTTTTTTACAGGAATTGAACTATCACATAACTGGACATTTGTACCCCAGATTAGAGACTGGTACATCCAACCTCTTCTATGTTACGAAGAAATACAGTAAACAGACATTAGTGCTAGGATGTGAAGTCTGCAACCTAACTATCGATAATTAATTCAATAATAATGATCCTTATTACTGCTATTTCTATAGTTAACATCCACTTAGTTTTTATTAGATACCAGATCACTGAATGCACCCTTTGGTTAAAAACTCAGGAAAGCAAAGTAGAGCAAATTCAGGTAACTTGCCAAAGTCTTACACTTAGTAATTTTCTAAGCATAGATTCACCAGTTGGTTAGGTTCCAGGGATTACACTCTTAACCTCTATGCTATACTGACTTATTCCTTCCAGGATTAACTAAAAATAGTACACTGCCACAGACAGTTCCAAAACCAATACTTCTAGTGCCCGAATAAGAGATCATATAGAAATGGAAAATAAATAAGACGACAGTTACAAATTGAGAAAGATTTTCTCTTTCAACCCAATGCAAGGGGGTAGGGAGACGGACATAATAAGCAAAGTATAAAAACAGGGCTGGGTGAAAAAAAGAGCATCATCTTTTATATAAGAAGGATAAGAAAGGTAAAGCTGATACGTTAGTCTTCTTTATTATTAAGTCAGTATTAGAAATGTTTTAACATATACATTTGCCAATTGTGTAAAATATTGTTTGATGAATTATATAGTAATATGATCAACATACAGATTAGTTTCTGTATTACTATGGTAATTTTTTATCTTGTAAGTGTCAACATTTTCTTGGACTTAAACACAGCATACGAAATTCACTAAGAAAACCTAACTCTCTCGATAGCATACCCTACGCATCTTGCCAATAGGTTAACTGAATACTTTATATAGAAGGTGACACAGTTTTGTTTGAAGGCATCCAGTGTATGCTTTCAGTTGCAGATTCTAATCTCTCATTTCACCAGTTAACAGCTGTCAAATGCCAGATAAAGAAAACATGATACTGTTCTTCACTTTATCAAGTATCCATAAACAATGACATGTTCTATTACTCACTTAGCCGAAAGAACCACCTGAGAGAGCTTAAGTTTTCAAAGATGCATTTTTGCATCTTTTACTTTTTAAAAACCCCTATTTCTAATCACAGTTTCCCTATGTATCAGATGCGGAGTACAGACTTCGTCAACTGGGAAAGTTTACAAAACTTCCTGCAGAGAAAAAAACAATTATTTTGCCCTCGTTGCTCTGACCCAGGAAAAAGTAGGTCACTCCTCAATTTGAGCCTTGGCAAGCTGGCCGAATTAAAGTCAGAACCTGAAAGACAGACCTAACAACCATTTGCCCCAATCCTACTCTGCTCCACATCACACAAAACAGAAAGTATGAAAGTCATGCCTTCCTGTTCTAATTTAGCTTTGACACTTCTATGAATTTACACTCTAACTTTAAGGAATGAAGTTGCACCGTTGATGAAATCACTCTGTACTCTGACTAGCAATATTAGCCACACATTTATTACAGTAAGATGAGCTCATCAAAATCGGTAACTATTAAGATAGCTTTAGAAACCTACTTCCAGACCAGATTCACCATCACTCCCTGAAACTTGAGTTTTCCAAATATGAAATGTTTCCTGGGGAGAGGTTCAATAGCTTTCAGCTCAAAGCAGTCATTCAATAACAACCCCCGCCCCTCAAAATTAAACAATCATTGTTCTAGCTGGTTTGAACTTCTTCCTGATTGAAAGCCAGCCTTAGTCTTAAACTTGAATCACATTGTCTTCTAATCCCTTTGCAGATTTATGTTCTGAAAAGGACTTTCATAGATTAAAACATTCTTCTTTTAAATTCCATTTGGTTTTGAAATGAGAAAAAACATTGGGTTCATTTAGGTTATTCCATAAGATGGTATAGGAAAAACCAACCAAAATACTGGCCAACCCAGTATTTTTATTTATGTTCTTTTAAAATATTAAGTGATATGATAATACAAAATGATTATCTGCAACATACATTATAAGGCATAATAATGAAATAAGCGCCCAGGAGCTCAACACCAAACTTAAAGACTAGAACACTGGCAATACTGTCTACCCAACTATGTCTCCTTCACTAACCCATACCCCATAGTTAAGAGTCCTCACATAGGTTTGTATTCCCAACAATACGTTGTTTTGGCTTGTTTCTGAGCTTTATAAAAAGCTATTTTAATTTTATTATGCTATTTTAATCTTCTGTTCCTTTAATCTTTTATACTCAATATTATGCTTCTAAAATTCACTCATGATTCACATGGCTATTGTTTATTTATTCACTACTGATTAGTATTCTATTCCATGATTTTAGTATGATTCATTAAATCATACTAAATGATCCATTTTTCTATCAATGAATACTTGATTTGTTTCCAGGCTGTTGCTGTTTTACCACTTATATATACATTTAACACTACATCAACTTTTTGTAAATTTTACCTTATCTCCTGGTGTTTCTAGGTAAAAATGTCTGAAGGAATGAACTTTCTAGGCTATATATATCTCTACAAAAAGTGCCAACTTCTTTATCAGAACAACTGCTACAGTTTACATTCCCATTGACAATATATGAGAATCCTTACAATGCTTGGTCTCATCAGATCTTAAATTTTGTTGATTTAGTGGATATAAAATCATACTTCCATGTGCTCTTTATTTGCATTCCCTTGATTATTAAGGGAAGGCACTGTGATGGTTAGTTTTGTATGTGAACTCGGCTATAGAATCTAAAACTGTTCTAGCTGGTTTGAACTTCTTCCTGATTGAAAGCCAGCCTTAGTCTTAAACTTGAATCACATTGTCTTCTAATCCCTTTGCAGATTTATGTTCTGAAAAGGGCTTTCATAGATTAAAACATTCTTCTTTTAAATTCCATTTGGTTTTGAAATGAGAAAAAACATTGCATTCATTTAGGTTATTCCATAAGACGGTATAGGAAAAACCAACCAAAATACTGGCCAACCCAGTATTTTTATTTATGTTCTTTTAAAATATTAAGTGATATGATAATACAAAATGATTATCTGCAACATACATTATAAGGCATAATAATGAAATAAGCGCCCAGGAGCTCAACACCAAACTTAAAGACTAGAACACTGGCAATACTGTCTACCCAACTATGTCTCCTTCACTAACCCATACCCCATAGTTAAGAGTCCTCACATAGGTTTGTATTCCCAACAATACGTTGTTTTGGCTTGTTTCTGAGCTTTATAAAAATGCTATTTTAATTTTATTATGCTATTTTAATCTTCTGTTCCTTTAATCTTTTATACTCAATATTATGCTTCTAAAATTCACTCATGATTCACATGGCTATTGTTTATTTATTCACTACTGATTAGTATTCTATTCCATGATTTTAGTATGATTCATTAAATCATACTAAATGATCCATTTTTCTATCAATGAATACTTGATTTGTTTCCAGGCTGTTGCTGTTTTACCACTTATATATACATTTAACACTACATCAACTTTTTGTAAATTTTACCTTATCTCCTGGTGTTTCTAGGTAAAAATGTCTGAAGGAATGAACTTTCTAGGCTATATATATCTCTACAAAAAGTGCCAACTTCTTTATCAGAACGACTGCTACAGTTTACATTCCCATTGACAATATATGAGAATCCTTACAATGCTTGGTCTCATCAGATCTTAAATTTTGTTGATTTAGTGGATATAAAATCATACTTCCATGTGCTCTTTATTTGCATTCCCTTGATTATTAAGGGAAGGCACTGTGATGGTTAGTTTTGTATGTGAACTCGGCTATAGAATCTAGTTATTAAACTCTAATCTAGGTGTTACTGTAAAGGCATTTGATAGATATGGTTAATATCTACAATCAGTTTACTCTAAGTGAAAGAAATCACCTGAGTAATATGGGTGGGCCCCAGCTAATAAGCTGCAGACGTTAAGAGAAAAACAAGTATTCTGAAGAAGAAATCCAGTATCAATATTGTAGCATCAGGGCTTTCCCGGTGATCGAAAGGTTAGAAATCTGTCTTCCAACACAGGGGTTGCGGGTTCTGTCCTTGGTCAGGGAACTTAGATTCCATAGACCATGGCTCAACTAAGCACATGTACTGCAACGTGAGCCCACACACCCTAGATCCTGCATGCCACAATTAGACAGAAGCCCATTAGCCACAGTAAAGAGCATCGACACCTGCCTGAGTTTTAAACCTGCTGGTTTACCTCATCAGATTTTAGAGTAGCCAGCCCTCCAGTCAATCAATCAACTTGTATAAATACAAATTAATAATATATATATATATATATGCTTCTCAGAAGAACTCTGACATAGGTATATTTTCAGATTTATTTACCATTTGCTTATTTCCTCTTTTGATATACACTTACTTCATTGCCCATTTTTCTATTTATATTTTGTTTACATGTAGAATTTTTTTTTAAATATTCTAAATACTAACCCTTTGTTGGAAAGCATGAAGTATTTCCCTGGTTAATGGTTCGTCATTTTATTTGTGAGTACCTTTGGTAAAGATTATTTTTTTTGTTAACATTTTATTTATTTATCTTTTGGGAGGTGGGTGGGGAGGGAGGGGGACAGGCGGGCCGCTTCTATTGGTCTTTCATTTGTCTATTTTCATCCGTCTTTGTTCTTTGGCCCGTGTGGGCCTCCCATCGCGGTGGCCTCTGTCATCGCAGAGCACCGGCTCTCGGCGCATGCGCGCCAGAGCTTCGGCTCCGTAACTGGACACATCATCGGTCCAGCTGCTCTGCGGCACGTGGGATCTTCCCAGGCCAGGGATGGAACCGGCGCCCCTTGCACTGCAAGGCGGTGTCCTTACCCACTGGACCACCAGGGAAAGCCTGATAAATTTTTAATAAAGTCAAATTTATCACTTTCTTCCTTTATAATTTGTTTTTCTGTGTGTGCTTGAAGAAATCCTTTCCTGCCCGAAATCATAAAGGCACTGTCTTCCAAAAGTTTTTAAATGTTTTCTTTCACTTAGCTTTTCGTCAGTTGGAGCTGGTTTACATTATTCTAGCCATAAAGCAATTCTGGCATTGCTTTCAATCTCACATGGAAACTTTTCAATATTTTGCCAAGGAATATGACTGCTTTTGGTTTTTGTAGATAATCTTGAAGTTTGGGGAATTCTATTTATGTTTACTATGAGGTTTTTTTTATTATTATGAATGGATGTTAAATTTTATCAAAAGTTTTTTCTGCCTCTATTGAGATGACTTAACTCCCACCTTTATGCCAGTGGTCTCAACTTCAGATTTCTCTCCTAGGATCCACACCTAGGATGCTAGGAAAGAGAATAGCAAATATACGCCATTGCTTGTTTACAACAGCCTTTGAATGTTAGACACCAGATAATACTTTCTTGACCCAACACAAGGCTGGATACATTTCATGATATTAGCTAAGTAAACGTGGTGTCAATTTTAACTCAGCTAAATTTTTAGCAGCTTTCAATGCAGCAGTTTAGCTGGAAAGTTCATTTGAATACCAACTTTTTGCCAAGGGAACATTTTGACTTGGACTAAAGAAAATTAGTAAACTTTCAGTTTTTTTTATTAGAAGTATAATAATAATAATTTACTGAATGTTTATCCCAGGCTCTATATTTTGTTTAACCTTAACAACTCCATGATCTGGATTTTTAAGTTGGATGTTATTATTGATTTTAAAGCCAAGGATACAGAGGCCTAGAGAAGGGACTTGTACAGACAATATGCAATGAATCCGGAATTCAAATGCAGTTTGACAGACATTAGTGCAAACACACTAAACTACTGTATCTTAATATCATCAATACAAAAGTCAAACCTATGAACTATTCACTCCCACCACATTCTTAACACTTACTGCATCGCTGATTTTCTGAACCTCAGGGCAGAGATCAGGGTTAAAAACAAAGTCTGGGAGATAAAAACTACATAATTTTACTTTTTGAAAGCTACACATCAAAAAAATAAATAAATAAATAAAATTTTTTTAAAAAAGCTACACATCTGAATGCATCACTCCCTTGTTTAAAGATTTCTGTGGATCCACGTTTCCCTTCAAATAAAATTCAAACTCTCTTAAATAGCTTACAATCATCTGTTCCCGCTCAATGTGCTAACCTTTTGTTGAATCACAGCCCCCTCAAACTCTACCAAACCCTACGTGTCAGCAACAAGGCACCTTTTTTAGAATATGACTGCTTTTGGTTTTTGTAGATAATCTTGAAGTTTGGGGAATTCTATTTATGTTTACTATGAGGTTTTTTTTATTATTATGAATGGATGTTAAATTTTATCAAAAGTTTTTTCTGCCTCTATTGAGATGACTTAACTCCCACCTTTATGCCAGTGGTCTCTACTTCAGATTTCTCTCCTAGGATCCACACCTAGGATGCTAGGAAAGAGAATAGCAAATATACGCCATTGCTTGTTTACAACAGCCTTTGAATGTTAGACACCAGATAATACTTTCTTGACCCAACACAAGGCTGGATACATTTCATGATATTAGCTAAGTAAACGTGGTGTCAATTTTAACTCAGCTAAATTTTTAGCAGCTTTCAATGCAGCAGTTTAGCTGGAAAGTTCATTTGAATACCAACTTTTTGCCAAGGGAACATTTTGACTTGGACTAAAGAAAATTAGTAAACTTTCAGCTTTTTTTATTAGAAGTATAATAATAATAATTTACTGAATGTTTATCCCAGGCTCTATATTTTGTTTAACCTTAACAACTCCATGATCTGGATTTTTAAGTTGGATGTTATTATTGATTTTAAAGCCAAGGATACAGAGGCCTAGAGAAGGGACTTGTACAGACAATATGCAATGAATCCGGAATTCAAATGCAGTTTGACAGACATTAGTGCAAACACACTAAACTACTGTATCTTAATATCATCAATACAAAAGTCAAACCTATGAACTATTCACTCCCACCACATTCTTAACACTTACTGCATCGCTGATTTTCTGAACCTCAGGGCAGAGATCAGGGTTAAAAACAAAGTCTGGGAGATAAAAACTACATAATTTTACTTTTTGAAAGCTACACATCAAAAAAATAAATAAATAAATAAAATTTTTTAAAAAAAGCTACACATCTGAATGCATCACTCCCTTGTTTAAAGATTTCTGTGGATCCACGTTTCCCTTCAAATAAAATTCAAACTCTCTTAAATAGCTTACAATCATCTGTTCCCGCTCAATGTGCTAACCTTTTGTTGAATCACAGCCCCCTCAAACTCTACCAAACCCTACGTGTCAGCCACAAGGCACTAATTTTTGGCCATGCTTTTTCTTTTCTTTAAGACTTGGTACAGCTTGTTACTGCTAAGAATATTCCTCACCTTTCTCGTTCACTCCCTTCTCCTAGTTAATTCCTCTCTGGGTTTCACCTTAAATAAGCCTCTCTAAGAAGCCTTTTGAATCTCTAAAGTGTGGAATAGCTATCTTTATTTTGGGCTCCCACAGCATTTTTCACTTTTTCCATCACAACACTTAACAGCACCTATCATCTGTATTTTATTGCTTATACGCCTGTATCTTTCTTAGATTGTAGGCTCAGTAAATGGCAAATACCATGGGTCTGGCCTTGTTCATAAAAAGGTCTCCAACGCCTAGCAAAAATCAAACTTTGAATATGTAAATGCATATCTGTTTCTATCTATTGTCTTTATCAACTCTAATATAACACTCTTTTCTGAGAGTATTTTACAATCAAACATAAACCAATATGTTTAAAGTACTCAAAAATGACTCTTCTTACACTTAGCTAATACAGAACTCACTTCTTTAAAAGAAAATATTTGACCCTCCTCCTTCCTTAAGCAATGAAGATAAAAACAAAAATAAACAAACAGGACCTAATTAAACTTAAAAGCTCTTGCATGGCAAAGGAAACCATAAACAAGATGGAAACACAACCCTCAGGAGGGGAGAAAATATTTGCAAACAAAGCAACAGATAAAGGACTCCAAAATACACAAAGGGCTCATGCTGCACAATATCAGAAAAACAAACAACCCAATCAAAAAATGGGCAGAAGACCTCAACTGACATCTCTCCAAAGACATACACAGGGCCAGAGGCAGATGAAAAGATGTTCAACATCACTTATTATTAGAGAAATATAAATCAAAACTACAATGATGTATCACTTTATACCAGTAAAAATCACCATTTACAAAAAATCTACAAACAATAAATGCTGGAAAGGATATGAAGAAAGGGAAACCCTCTTACACTCTTGGTGGGAATGTAAATTGATACAGCCACTGTGGAGAACAGTATGGAGGTTCCTTAAAAAAAACTAAACACAGCACTGTAATATGACCCAGCAATCCCACTACTGGGCATACACCCTGAGAAAACCATAATTCAAAAGGACACATGCACCCCAATGTTCATTGTAGCACTATTTACAATAGCCAGGACAAGGAAACAACCTAAATGTCCAATGACAGATGATCAAAGAAGATACAGTACGAATATACGATGAAATACTGTGTTTGTGTGTGTGTGTTAGTCACTCAGTCGTGTCTGACTGTTTGCAACCTCCAACTGTAGCCCACGAGGCTCCTCTGTCCCTGGGACTCTCCAGGCAAGAATCCTGGAGTGGGTAGCCATTCCCTTCTCCAAGGGATCTTCCCAACCTAGGGATTAAACCCAGGTTTCCTGCACTGCAGGCAGATTCTTGACCATCTGAGTCACTCCTCAGCCACCAAAAGGAATGAAACAGGGCCATTTGTAAAGACATGGATGGATCTAGAGTCTCTCATACAGAGTGAAGTCAGTCAGAAAGTGACAAATACTGTGTATTAACACATACATGTGGAATATAGAAAAATGGTACAAATGAACCTATTTCCAAGGCAGGAACAGAGACCCAGACCTAGAGGACAGACATGTGGACACGAGGGAAAGGGGAAAGTGGGACAAACTGCGTGATGGAGATTGACAGATGCACCCTACCATCTAGTCAGAAGCTGCTATAAAGCTCAGGAAGCTCAGATTTTGACAGATGCAACAGATAAAGGACTCCAAAATACACAAAGGGCTCATGCTGCACAATATCAGAAAAACAAACAACCCAATCAAAAAATGGGCAGAAGACCTTAACTGACATCTCTCCAAAGACATACACAGGGCCAGAGGCAGATGAAAAGATGTTCAACATCACTTATTATTAGAGAAATATAAATCAAAACTACAATGATGTATCACTTTATACCAGTAAAAATCACCATTTACAAAAAATCTACAAACAATAAATGCTGGAAAGGATATGAAGAAAGGGAAACCCTCTTACACTCTTGGTGGGAATGTAAATTGATACAGCCACTGTGGAGAACAGTATGGAGGTTCCTTAAAAAAAACTAAACACAGCACTGTAATATGACCCAGCAATCCCACTACTGGGCATACACCCTGAGAAAACCATAATTCAAAAGGACACATGCACCCCAATGTTCATTGTAGCACTATTTACAATAGCCAGGACAAGGAAACAACCTAAATGTCCAATGACAGATGATCAAAGAAGATACAGTACGAATATACGATGAAATACTGTGTTTGTGTGTGTGTGTTAGTCACTCAGTCGTGTCTGACTGTTTGCAACCTCCAACTGTAGCCCACGAGGCTCCTCTGTCCCTGGGACTCTCCAGGCAAGAATCCTGGAGTGGGTAGCCATTCCCTTCTCCAAGGGATCTTCCCAACCTAGGGATTAAACCCAGGTTTCCTGCACTGCAGGCAGATTCTTGACCATCTGAGTCACTCCTCAGCCACCAAAAGGAATGAAACAGGGCCATTTGTAAAGACATGGATGGATCTAGAGTCTCTCATACAGAGTGAAGTCAGTCAGAAAGTGACAAATACTGTGTATTAACACATACATGTGGAATATAGAAAAATGGTACAAATGAACCTATTTCCAAGGCAGGAACAGAGACCCAGACCTAGAGGACAGACATGTGGACACGAGGGAAAGGGGAAAGTGGGACAAACTGCGTGATGGAGATTGACAGATGCACCCTACCATCTAGTCAGAAGCTGCTATAAAGCTCAGGAAGCTCAGTTAGGTGCTCTGTGATGAGCTGCCAGAGGAGGGGATTTGGGGTAAAAGGGAGACCCAAGAGGAAGGGGCTGTAGGTATGCATATGGCTGATTCACTTCACTGTACAAAAGAAACTAGCACAACACTGTAAAGCAATTCTATTTCATTAAAAAAAAGTTCTGAGCAAAAGGAAAAAAATAAAGTGCTCAAAAAAATGATTCTTTTTACACTAACCTAATACATAACTCACTTCTTCTTTAAAAGAAAGTATTTACATACCTCAATTTAATGAATATTATATATTTAGCAACAAGAGGTTCTCCATGAGCGGCTCCAGATATCCCCAGCAGAGAGATGGTTAAATAACCATCTCTCCCAAAGAAAACCTATACAGAAATCACAATCTCCACTTCTCTGACCAAAATGGTTTTTCTTTTAAATATCACCTAGCTGTACTACTAATTATCACAAATTAAATCACTTAAAAATAACTGCCACTTGTTATCTCTCAGTTCTGTAGGTCAAAGTTCCGGCAGGCTCAAAGGAATTCTCTACTTAGGGTCTCTCAAGGCCAGAATCAAGGTCTTAGGCAGACTGGCTTCTTATCTGGAAGCTCTAAGAAAGAATTCACTTCCACTCATTAAGGTAGTTAGCAGAATTGAGTTGCGTGCAATTGTTGAACTGAAGTCCGTATTTTCTTGCTGCTGTCAGTTGGGGACCACACTCGGCATCTAGGAACTGTTCTAAAATCCTTGTGTGGACCCTTCCAACTTCAAACCCAGCAACAGTGCATAAAATCCTTCTTCTCCAAGGGATCTTCCCAACCTAGGGATTAAACCCAGGTTTCCTGCACTGCAGGCAGATTCTTGACCATCTGAGTCACTCCTCAGCCACCAAAAGGAATGAAACAGGGCCATTTGTAAAGACATGGATGGATCTAGAGTCTCTCATACAGAGTGAAGTCAGTCAGAAAGTGACAAATACTGTGTATTAACACATACATGTGGAATATAGAAAAATGGTACAAATGAACCTATTTCCAAGGCAGGAACAGAGACCCAGACCTAGAGGACAGACATGTGGACACGAGGGAAAGGGGAAAGTGGGACAAACTGCGTGATGGAGATTGACAGATGCACCCTACCATCTAGTCAGAAGCTGCTATAAAGCTCAGGAAGCTCAGTTAGGTGCTCTGTGATGAGCTGCCAGAGGAGGGGATTTGGGGTAAAAGGGAGACCCAAGAGGAAGGGGCTGTAGGTATGCATATGGCTGATTCACTTCACTGTACAAAAGAAACTAGCACAACACTGTAAAGCAATTCTATTTCATTAAAAAAAAGTTCTGAGCAAAAGGAAAAAAATAAAGTGCTCAAAAAAATGATTCTTTTTACACTAACCTAATACATAACTCACTTCTTCTTTAAAAGAAAGTATTTACATACCTCAATTTAATGAATATTATATATTTAGCAACAAGAGGTTCTCCATGAGCGGCTCCAGATATCCCCAGCAGAGAGATGGTTAAATAACCATCTCTCCCAAAGAAAACCTATACAGAAATCACAATCTCCACTTCTCTGACCAAAATGGTTTTTCTTTTAAATATCACCTAGCTGTACTACTAATTATCACAAATTAAATCACTTAAAAATAACTGCCACTTGTTATCTCTCAGTTCTGTAGGTCAAAGTTCCGGCAGGCTCAAAGGAATTCTCTACTTAGGGTCTCTCAAGGCCAGAATCAAGGTCTTAGGCAGGCTGGCTTCTTATCTGGAAGCTCTAAGAAAGAATTCACTTCCACTCATTAAGGTAGTTAGCAGAATTGAGTTGCGTGCAATTGTTGAACTGAAGTCCGTATTTTCTTGCTGCTGTCAGTTGGGGACCACACTCGGCATCTAGGAACTGTTCTAAAATCCTTGTGTGTGGACCCTTCCAACTTCAAACCCAGCAACAGTGCATAAAATCCTTTCTGTGCTTCAAATCACCTCACTTCTCCCTCTGCCACCACCTGGAGAAAACTGGTTTTTAAAGGACTAGTATGATCAGATACGGCTCACCTGGATAATTCCCCTTTTGATGATCCTAAATCAACTGAGTACTAACCTTAATTAGATCTGCAAAAATCCCTTTTTGTCATGCATGTAACAATTACACATGTGACACACTGTCATATTCACAGTTTCATGGATTAGCAATCCTGAGATGGGGGGGTGGGCTGCCAGTTCTAAATTCTGCCCACAACAATCACTAATAATAGATAACATTTACTATACCCTTGGGCCTCCACGGTTGCTCAGTGGTAAAGAACTTGCCTGCCAATGCAGGAGACACATATTCAATCGCTAGGTCAGTAAGATCCCCTGGAGAAGGAAATGACAACCCACTCCAGTATTCTTGCCTAGGAAATCCCATCGACAGAGGAGCCTGGTGGAGGAGGCTGGAGTCAGACATGACTTAGCGACTAAACAACAACTGTACTCTTAAACATACTTTACACAAAATATCTTATTTAATACCTTGGGTTTCAGAGCTCAAGCAAGTAAGAAGGACACTTGCCCAGAAGGGAAATCCAGCACAAAATGTCAAGACTCAAGCAAAATGAAGAGCCTTCTGGCCAGTGCAACAGCTCAGTGCAGGAGGATGGAGCTTATACTGGACGAAGTGGGGATTTGCATGGGGAGGAACATCTGCAGTGCTGATAGGAGATTGATCACTTACAGGAGAATTGTTCAAATAAGTAGATATGCTAAGGACAACAAACACCAGGTTTCTCACTCTCAGAAAAAGAAATAACAAATAGAGATTAGGGCTCAAGGAATTCTCTACTTAGGGTCTCTCAAGGCCAGAATCAAGGTCTTAGGCAGGCTGGCTTCTTATCTGGAAGCTCTAAGAAAGAATTCACTTCCACTCATTAAGGTAGTTAGCAGAATTGAGTTGCGTGCAATTGTTGAACTGAAGTCCGTATTTTCTTGCTGCTGTCAGTTGGGGACCACACTCGGCATCTAGGAACTGTTCTAAAATCCTTGTGTGTGGACCCTTCCAACTTCAAACCCAGCAACAGTGCATAAAATCCTTTCTGTGCTTCAAATCACCTCACTTCTCCCTCTGCCACCACCTGGAGAAAACTGGTTTTTAAAGGACTAGTATGATCAGATACGGCTCACCTGGATAATTCCCCTTTTGATGATCCTAAATCAACTGAGTACTAACCTTAATTAGATCTGCAAAAATCCCTTTTTGTCATGCATGTAACAATTACACATGTGACACACTGTCATATTCACAGTTTCATGGATTAGCAATCCTGAGATGGGGGCGGGGTGGGCTGCCAGTTCTAAATTCTGCCCACAACAATCACTAATAATAGATAACATTTACTATACCCTTGGGCCTCCACGGTTGCTCAGTGGTAAAGAACTTGCCTGCCAATGCAGGAGACACATATTCAATCGCTAGGTCAGTAAGATCCCCTGGAGAAGGAAATGACAACCCACTCCAGTATTCTTGCCTAGGAAATCCCATCGACAGAGGAGCCTGGTGGAGGAGGCTGGAGTCAGACATGACTTAGCGACTAAACAACAACTGTACTCTTAAACATACTTTACACAAAATATCTTATTTAATACCTTGGGTTTCAGAGCTCAAGCAAGTAAGAAGGACACTTGCCCAGAAGGGAAATCCAGCACAAAATGTCAAGACTCAAGCAAAATGAAGAGCCTTCTGGCCAGTGCAACAGCTCAGTGCAGGAGGATGGAGCTTATACTGGACGAAGTGGGGATTTGCATGGGGGAGGAACATCTGCAGTGCTGATAGGAGATTGATCACTTACAGGAGAATTGTTCAAATAAGTAGATATGCTAAGGACAACAAACACCAGGTTTCTCACTCTCAGAAAAAGAAATAACAAATAGAGATTGGGAGGGGACTAGAAATAAATCCATGGCGTCAGACTAAAATTTGATACATCAAAGTGAACTCATTACTCTCAATAGATAGCTATGGGTGTAAATACATATGTGTACACAATATATACACTCGTATGTTCTCAAGCTTTGCCTAAGAGCAACCGACAGCAGCAATTGACAGCAGGGACATCTCAATGGCAATGAGTACATCTAGCTCCCAGATCTTGGCTTCTTAACATCATTTCCCCTAAAAGAAATGAGGCTCTATCACAATCATCTAGGGCTGCCGCCATAAAAATATCACAGGCCACAGAACCTTAATTTCCTTACAGTTCTGGAAGCTATAATTCCAAGATCAAGTCGGTTTGGTTTCTGTTGAGATTTCCTCCCTGGTGTGTACACGGCCACCTGCTCGCTGGGCCCTCCCACAGTCTTCCCTTGGTGCTTGCACACAGTGGAGTACGGCTGGAGCAAGGCATGCAGCAGAAAAGAGCTCTCATGTCTCTTCTTCAATGACAATAATCCTATCAGATCAGGATCCCACCTTTATGACTTCCTTTAGATTTAATTATTTCCATTGAGACTCCAGCCATAGTGGAAGTTAGGGTTTCAACATATGAATCTGGCGGAACACAAGCATTCAGTCCCTAACGAAATGGATCATTCATGGGCTAAAGTAGTGGTCTCCGATCTTTTTGGCACCAGGGACCAGTTTCACGGAAGACAATTTTTCCATGGACCAGGAGGGGCTGGGGATGGTCTGGGGGTGATTCAAGCATGTTACATTCATTGTGCTCCTACAAGAATCCAATGCCGCCACCGGCCTAACAGGAGATGGAGCTCGGGCGGTAACGTGAGCGATGGGGAAGGGCCGTAAATACAGATGAAACGTGGCTCACTGGCCCGCCGCGCACCTCCTGCTGGGAAGTCCAGTTCCTAACAGACCACAGAGTGGTACCAGTCCTCAGCTCAGGCTGGAGACTCTTGGACTAAATCATAGGAAGTTACAAGTTGTAACACGTTCTTATGTCAAAACAAAGGAAGTGCTCAGCGAATGACTGGGACATGTCAAAAGTACATCAGACCAAGAGACAAGATATAGAAGCAACCTAAGTCCCCATGAAAAGTGAATGGATAAAAATGGGGTGCCATATATATATACACAATGGAATATGAGCCATTAAAAATAACGAAAATTTGCCATTTGCAACAACATAGTTGAAACTGGAAGGTATTGTGAGAAAGACAAATACTGTGTTATCACTTACGTGTGGAATCTAAAAAATAAAACAAAGAAATGAACCTAACAAGGCAGAAACAGACTTACTGATAGAGAACAGACTAGTGGTCACCAAGGAGGAGAGAGATGGGGAAAGGACACAACAGGAGTAGGGGATGAAGAGGTACAAAGCACCATGTATAAAATAAGTAAGATATAAGCATGTGATATATGAAACAGGGAATATAACTAACATCTCATAATAACTTTAATGGCGCATAATCTGTGAAAATACTGAATCACTGTTGTGTTTACTTGAAACTAATATAACACTATAAATTAACCATACATATATATTTTTAAAAGGACCCTTTCCTAAAGTATGAGAACAGAATCAGTGACTTGTTTCCAAAACACAGTGCACAGGAAAGAAGAGGCTCTTCACCGAGGAGTGATGTGGCAGACATAATCCTAACCAAACGGACAAGGTTAACACCCCCAGTGGAAGGCACAGCGATGACATGCACCATCAAACAACGTGATTGGAAGTGGACTTCACCTCTGTGCAATTCTTCCCCAAATCCTGTAACCCTGATCTCCCGTAACAAAATGATCATACAGACCCGAGGCGAAGGATGTTCTAAAAATTGTCTGACCAAATTATCAAGGTACAAAGAAAGACTAAGAAACTGGTGCGCGATGGAGACTAGGGAGATGTGCTGACTAAACGCAATGTGGTACCCTGGGCTGGATCCTGGAACTGGAAAAAGACGTAGTGAAAACACAAATGAAATTCAAACAAAGTCTGTAGTTCAGTTAATAATCACGTACCAATGTCAAGTCCTTAGTCTTGACTAGTGTGATTACATGATGTGACATTAGGGGAAATTGGGTAGAGAATATGTGGAAAGTCCATGTATTACCTTTGCAACTTTTTTTTTGTAAATCTAAAATTATTCCAAAATAAAAAGTTTATTTAAAAAAGGAAACAGGGGCTTCCCTGGTGGTCCAGTGGGTAAAGACACCGCCTTGCAGTGCAAGGGGCGCCGGTTCGATCCCTGGCCTGGGAAGATCCCACGTGCTGCAGAGTGGCTGGACCGATGTGTCCAATTACCGAGCCAGAGCTCTGGAGCGCATGCGCCCAGAGCCGGCGCTCTGCAGCAACAGAGGCCACTGCAATAGGAGGCCCACACGGGCCAAAGAACAAAGATGGATGAAAAATAGAGAAATGAATGACCAATAGAAGTGGCCTGCCCTCTCCCTTCCCTCCCCAATCCGCCCCCCCCCACACCCCTGCCGCCCAAGAAAAGGAAACAGGAGCCAGCTTAAAGAAGCCCCCAATATCCAAAAGTAAAATAACTAAAGCATAAAAGTAAGTAATAAGAGTAATGAAGCATATAAATCATCAAACAACATAGGAAACTGAGAGTTTACTTTTGACATAAATGAATAAACTTAACACTGGAAAGGGAATGCAAGCATACCTCAAAGATACTGTAAATTAAATTCCAGACCATTCAATAATGTGAACATTCAAACAAAGCAAGTCACATTTTTTTTAGTTTCCTGCTGCATAGAAAGTTATGTTTATAGTATATTAAGTGTGCAGAAGCATTATGTCTAAAAAAAAAAAAAAACTAACAATTTTTTTTTTTGCATCTAAGTCATCATTTATTTTTCCTTCATCTTTATTCTTCAGCCTGTGTGGGCCTCCCACTACAGCGGCCTCTCTTGTCGCAGTGCACTTGCTCTGGGCGCATGCGCTCCAGAACGCTGGCTCATAATTGGAACACACCAGGCCAGCCACTCCTCGACATGTGGGATCTTCCCGGGCCAGGGGTCACAAGGTGGACTCTTTACCCACTGGACCACCAGGGAAGCCCCAGATAACTTAGTTCTAAAAAATACTTAATTGCTAAAATTGCTACCTATCATCTGAGCCTTCAGCACATCATATTCTTTTTGTAATAGTACTGTAGAGCACCATAACAAATGTAATAATGAAAAAGTTGGAAATACTACAAAAGCGACCAAAATGTGATACAAAGACATAAACAGCAAATGCTGAAGGAAAAATGGTGCTGAGAGATTTACTTGGTAAACTTTCAATTTGCAAAAAGTATCTGTGAAGTGCAAATAAAAGCAAAACACACTAAAATGAGGTATGCCTGTAGAATATTTATAGAGTTTTAATAGAAGTACGTCCTCAAAATCTTTATTAGTTACAAACAGAAAAACTGCTTGTAGAAGCCTGGCAGATTTCACTTTTAAAAAAAGTCAGAGGGAATCAAGGTAACTTTATCAACAATGAACTAATTCTACAACATGTACCACTCTGTGGTATTCCTGCCAAGGCGACGTAACTTGAATTTAATTATGCAGAACTAATCTAATTATCTAGAATGTCCCAACTGAAGGACACTCTCTAAAGTAACTGGCCTGTAATCTCTGAAAGGGTCAAGGTTGTAAAAGTTATTCCAGAAAGAAGACTAAAAAGACACAACTACTAAGTGCAATAAGTGATTCTGAACTGGATTCTTTCACTAGAAAAGATATTAATGGGAAAATCAGTAAAATTTAAATGTGATCTGACGATTAGATGGCAGTATTTTTAGTCTGACGGTAGTGATGTGTTAATGCTGGAGGAAGTCCATATTTGTAGGAAACATACAATAAGTCATAGAACGTAGGTCAGTTCTCTCAGACAATTCAGGAAAAAAACTTCTTTGTACGTAACAACTTTTTTGCAAGTTTGTGATTATTTCAAAATTTAAACCTTCCCAGATTCACATGTTCTTATTTATTGTTGTTATTTCTAGTCTAGATCAAGATGCAAAAAAAAAACAAGGTATTTATACCTTGGCTTCCCCTGGTGGTCCAGTGGGTAAAGACACCACCTTGCAGTGCAAGGGATGCCGGTTCGATCCCTGGCCTGGGAAGATCCCACGTGCCGTGGAGCGGCTGGACCCATATGTCCAATTACTGAGCCGGAGCTCTGGCGCGTGTGCCCAGAGGCGGTGCTCTGTGACGACAGTGGCCACCGCGATGGGAGACCCACAGGAGCCACAGAACAAAGATGGATGAAAATAAAGAAATGAAAGACCAATAGAAGTGGCCCGCCCATCCCCCTCCCTCCCCACCCCACCCTCCAAAAGATTAAAAAAAAAAAAAGAAAACCAAGGAGAGTAATTGATATGAATAAATTATTTTTAAAAAAAATAAAAAATAATAATGTCAGAGAGATGGAGACTAATGTGAAATCAAAACCAAGCAGCTGAACCTGAGAGTGACAGCAGATCCAAAGTTCAGGAAATAAAGGCAAGCTGGGAACTAGAAAGCAGATAATCACTATAGTGGGCTAAGGAAAGATGTAAAAACTGATTGGCTAGTGCAAAGAGGGTGAGGTGGGCCTGAGTGAAAGGGGATGGCAGGAAAGAGGCAAAGCATGTGTTTGCAAATACAGGCTCAAACAAAGGTAACTATAATGTTATTTTGGTAACAAAGGTTTAACAGAAAGCTTCAAACTCACAAAGAAAATGTACAAGCATAAGAATGAAGGAAATATAAAGAAAATGAAGGTAAATAAATGCAAAATTAAGCATCAAATGCTAAAAAACCAAGTTTAGGGATGCAGAGTAAGTTAGAGACTCAGACATCTAACAAAAAAGAAACTTTTCATAGCAATAATAGTTACTGTGAACAGTCTTGATATGTTTTAAAGAGAAACCTTTGTATCCACACACGTTAGGTGGCAGTATTTTTAGTTTGACGGTAGTGATGTGTTAATGCTGGAGGAAGTCCATATTTGTAGGAAACATACAATAAAGTCATAGAACGTAGGTCAGTTCTCTCAGACAATTCAGGAAAAAAACTTCTTTGTACGTAACAACTTTTTTGCAAGTTTGTGATTATTTCAAAATTTAAACCTTCCCAGATTCACATGTTCTTATTTATTGCTGTTATTTCTAGTCTAGATCAAGATGCAAAAAAAATAACAAGGTATAAAGTCAGGCTTCCCCTGGTGGTCCAGTGGGTAAAGACACCGCCTTGCAGTGCAAGGGATGCCGGTTCGATCCCTGGCCTGGGAAGATCCCACGTGCCGTGGAGCGGCTGGACCCATATGTCCAATTACTGAGCCGGAGCTCTGGCGCGTGTGCCCAGAGGCGGTGCTCTGTGACGACAGTGGCCACCGCGATGGGAGACCCACAGGAGCCACAGAACAAAGATGGATGAAAATAAAGAAATGAAAGACCAATAGAAGTGGCCCGCCCATCCCCCCTCCCCCCCCCCCCCACCCTCCAAAAGAATAAAAAAAAAAAAAGAAAACCAAGGAGAGTAATTGATATGAATAAATTATTTAAAAAATAATAAAAAATAATAAAGTCAGAGAGATGGAGACTAATGTGAAATCAAAACCAAGCAGCTGAACCTGAGAGTGACAGCAGATCCAAAGTTCAGGAAATAAAGGCAAGCTGGGAACTAGAAAGCAGATAATCACTATAGTGGGCTAAGGAAAGATGTAAAAACTGATTGGCTAGTGCAAAGAGGGTGAGGTGGGCCTGAGTGAAAGGGGATGGCAGGAAAGAGGCAAAGCATGTGTTTGCAAATACAGGCTGAAACAAAGGTAACTATAATGCTATTTCGGTAACAAAGGTTTAACAGAAAGCTTCAAACTCACAAAGAAAATGTACAAGCATAAGAATGAAGGAAATATAAAGAAAATGAAGGTAAATAAACGCAAAATTAAGCATCAAATGCTAAAAAACCAAGTTTAGGGACGCAGAGTAAGTTAGAGACTCAGACATCTAACAAAAAAGAAACTTTTCATAGCAATAAATAGTTACTGTGAACAATCTTGATATGTTTTAAAGAGAAACCTTTGTATCCACACACATTAGGTGGGAAATAATACACGGTGTAGTATTTTGGACTCTGAAAAAAAAATTCTAAATATCTACTCTGTGCCATGCATGCTATATAAAGTGTTAGTAATATTGCGTAACCAGAGAACCATGAGCTTTTACAACAAACATCAAGTGACTTTCTGAGAAAGAAAATTAAGAAGGCTGATTTATTTTCCTGCCCAGAGAGAGGACCATGCCACCTATGCATAAACATGGCCCGCAGAAGCTTCTGCTGAAAATTCTTCTCAAGAAGCAGCTTTGGACATGGTCATGTTGTAAGGGTCAGGGAAAGGGGCAGGGCACAATTTTTGAAAGAATGACATAGCCCGGGGCCACAGCACAAACCCCTTAGAATAAATGGATCCAAGGTGGCAGACTAGACCTTGATTCTCAGTCAGCAAGCTAAATGACACACCCAGAGGCGCCAGGACGGTTCTGCCCCTTCCCCAAAAGAGCTGGAATAATCCTCCCACTCATTAGCATATGGAATTACCCAGCCCATAAAAGCTAAGAACGCCATGGTTTCGGGGCCAGTGGTCTGTCTGCGATAGCCCATACTCTGTCTGTGGAGTGTGCTTTTCTCTGAATATGCAAAAATCCATTTCTTACCTAACACTTTGTCTCTCACTGAATTCTTTTCTGCAAAGAGACATGAAGAATCTGAGCTCTGTTAGGTCCTGAAACCAGATATGGTGGGTTTGGGCTGGGTTTGAGTCTCAAGCACATGGGTTCAAGTCCCAAGCAGGGTTTTGGCAGGCTTAGAACCTCAGCCACAGGAATTCAACTCCCAAACTGGGTTTTGGGTTTAAGTCCCAGTCCAAGGTAGAACAGTTTCAAAGTGGTCCATACTCAGGTGAAATCCCCAAAACATGATCAAAATTATAACAGCGTCGGAAGGTGCTTCGCAATCTAGGTCTAAAATCTACCAGAGTCAGATAAGATTCACAGCCCCTTGAAATTACATGCAGATTTCCATGTGCCTATGAACCTTAGAACTTTTCTGGACAGAGGGTTTATACCTTTCAACTTACAAGCCATAAATAGCTGACTGACAGAATAATTTTATGTGAATGGAGTTCACTGCCAAAAAAACTAATGCAGTCTCACAATGCAAAATGTGTTCATCTTACAAACTACTCCTGAAGGTTTGCCATGTGACAGACACAAGAACAGAAGTATTACATTTTTAGAACAAATAGGTGGGTAGTCTTCTTCCATTTTAAACTTCCCTTGGAACGATGTGTCAGGTTCTAGCTTAAACACTGGTGACACCAAGGTAAATATTACATAACCCCTGTCCTTTGAAACAGTTGGAATATAGTGTATGTATGGAAAATACAATCATAACACTGTGTACGTTAAGAATATGAACTTTGGAATCAAAATGACATCAGCTTTTCCACTCTACCACTAATAAGCTGAATGACTGCACAGACTGCTTGATATTAATTTTACATGTCTGTTTCCCTATCAATAAAATGACAAAATTTAAAAATTCTCATCTTACAGCCTTGAGAAAAGGATTAAATATAATGCAAAAGCAGCACAGTACCAGACAACAGCAGGCATCCAATGAATAAAGATTATTGCTATTATTGGGCATTCCTGGTGGCTCAGACCATAAAGAATCCACCTGCAATGCTCCACCTGCAATGTGGGAGATGTGGGTTTGATCCCTTGCTTGGGAAGATCCCCTGACGGGCACAGCAATTCACTCCAGTATTCTTGCTTGGAGAATCCCCATGGAGAGAGGAGCCTGGTGGGCTGCAGTGCATGGGGTGACAGAGTTGGACACGACTGAATTGACTGAGCATGTATTGGTTGTAATAACATAAGACCCACCTGGAAAAAGAAATGCTATAATAAACTTATAAAGCATATTAAAGAGCAGAGACATCACTTTGTCAGCAAAGGCCCACATAGTCAAAGCTATGATTTTTCCAGTAGTCACGTACAGATGTTAGAGTTGGGCCATAAAGAAGGCTGAGAGCTAAAGAATTGTTGCTTTTCACTGTGGTGCTACAGAAGACTCTCAAGAGTTCCCTGGACAGCAAGGAGCTCAAACCAGTCAGTCCTAAAGGAAATCAACCCTGAATATTCATTGGAAGGACTGATGCTGAAGCTCCAATGCTTTGGCCACTCATGAATCTGCTCACACGAAGAGAGGACTCAGTGGCAAAGACCCTGATTCTGGGAAAGACTGAGCACATGAGGAGAAGTGGGTGACAGTGCATGAGATCACTGAATGGCATCATCGACTCAATGGATATCAGTTTGAGCAAACTCCAGGAGATGGTGAAAGACAGGGAAGTCTTGCACGCTGCAGTCCATGGGGTGGCAAAGAGTTGAACACGAGTGAGTGAGTGAACAGTAACACCTCAAAATAACTGAAAAATAAAGGGAAGTTAGGATCTTCTGTAACTAAGAAATCCAAAGGTAGGTCAAGTTTTAGACATAGTTTGATTAGCGTTCTAGCTCAGCTTCTCTGCTCTTTTTCCTTCCTTCTTTCTTTTTTAGGTTAATTCTCCTTTGGATGTATGCTTTGTCCTCAGAACATCAGTTGAATCAGAGCAGTGAATCTGTGCACTCATATCCCATGGAAAGAACGAATTATTTACCTTAACAACCAAAGTCCGAATTATTTACCTTGAGAAAAGGATTAAATATAATGCAAAAGCAGCACAGTACCAGACAACAGCAGGCATCCAATGAATAAAGATTATTGTTATTATTGGGCATTCCTGGTGGCTCAGACCATAAAGAATCCACCTGCAATGCTCCACCTGCAATGTGGGAGATGTGGGTTTGATCCCTGGCTTGGGAAGATCCCCTGACGGGCACAGCAATTCACTCCAGTATTCTTGCTTGGAGAATCCCCATGGAGAGAGGAGCCTGGTGGGCTGCAGTGCATGGGGTGACAGAGTTGGACACGACTGAATTGACTGAGCATGTATTGGTTGTAATAACATAAGACCCACCTGGAAAAAGAAATGCTATAATAAACTTATAAAGCATATTAAAGAGCAGAGACATCACTTTGTCAGCAAAGGCCCACATAGTCAAAGCTATGATTTTTCCAGTAGTCACGTACAGATGTTAGAGTTGGGCCATAAAGAAGGCTGAGAGCTAAAGAATTGTTGCTTTTCACTGTGGTGCTACAGAAGACTCTCAAGAGTTCCCTGGACAGCAAGGAGCTCAAACCAGTCAGTCCTAAAGGAAATCAACCCTGAATATTCATTGGAAGGACTGATGCTGAAGCTCCAATGCTTTGGCCACTCATGAATCTGCTCACACGAAGAGAGGACTCAGTGGCAAAGACCCTGATTCTGGGAAAGACTGAGCACATGAGGAGAAGTGGGTGACAGTGCATGAGATCACTGAATGGCATCATCGACTCAATGGATATCAGTTTGAGCAAACTCCAGGAGATGGTGAAAGACAGGGAAGTCTTGCACGCTGCAGTCCATGGGGTGGCAAAGAGTTGAACACGAGTGAGTGAGTGAACAGTAACACCTCAAAATAACTGAAAAATAAAGGGAAGTTAGGATCTTCTGTAACTAAGAAATCCAAAGGTAGGTCAAGTTTTAGACATAGTTTGATTAGCGTTCTAGCTCAGCTTCTCTGCTCTTTTTCCTTCCTTCTTTCTTTTTTAGGTTAATTCTCCTTTGGATGTATGCTTTGTCCTCAGAACATCAGTTGAATCAGAGCAGTGAATCTGTGCACTCATATCCCATGGAAAGAACGAATTATTTACCTTAACAACCAAAGTCCTAAGCTTTTTTATCATACTAGGCTGAAATGACCACTATGGCTAAGGGACTACCCTGTGCTGACTGGCTCAGGTACAGGTTATTGCCCATCCTTCAACCAATTCCAATGGCAAAAGCGAGAAATTCGGCTCATTGTATGTCACTTCTACAGATAGGGAACAGAGAGCCAACCCAGTCAAACCATATCACTCAAGAAAGGAGGGCTAAGTCCTCAGAGAAAGATCTGGGTGCTATTAGGAAAGGTAAGAAGGCAAAAGGAGACTGAGTAAGCAGCAGAATCAGGGACTCAGCAAGAAACAGATGACACACTCCAAACCTAAGTAGCTGGAGAAGATTTCTGAAAGAAATGATCTTCAAAAGTTTATAGAAAGCACATGGTTAACAACAGTCAGTCCACTATAACCCCTAGGCCTAATAAGGCCAGGGTATTAACAACCCAGAGAGCTTAGTTGCATAGAGGAATCCATTGGAAAGAAACTGTGACCTTAGAAAGAGGAAATAGCCAAGTCCCAGGAACCTGGAAGAGAGGGAGCTGGGTGAATAAGTGCCCCAATCTCTCTCTCCTCCATCATTTGATCTCCCACTAGAGACTCTGGCCAAATGCAATCAGAAACCAGCAAATCTAGAGAGCCCTGTCAGTGCAATTCACAGTAAATCAGCCTCCAAGGACACAAAGCAGGTGAGAAGGGTGGAGAAAGGTCTGGAGAAACAAGCGGAAGATATTCAGTATAGCAACCAGGGACGATCTTCTGCAGTTAATCATGAGCCAAAATACGTAACACAAACAAGTGTTCTAGGGGGTCTGCTCTTCCCCCTTCTCTGTCAGTAACACTCAGTGAACAAACACTATCCCCTTTGTGCAAGGCAACTGCCTCTTTGGCAAACAAAGGAAAACAGACCAGGGTTTCTAAGAAGCAGTTACAGATCTTTAAATGTATAGAGGATTCTGTTTTCTATCGTGAAGCAGCTCTTAGGGGTTTCCTAAGAACATCAGTTGAATCAGAGCAGTGAATCTGTGCACTCATATCCCATGGAAAGAACGAATTATTTACCTTAACAACCAAAGTCCTAAGCTTTTTTATCATACTAGGCTGAAATGACCACTATGGCTAAGGGACTACCCTGTGCTGACTGGCTCAGGTACAGGTTATTGCCCATCCTTCAACCAATTCCAATGGCAAAAGCGAAATTCGGCTCATTGTATGTCACTTCTACAGATAGGGAACAGAGAGCCAACCCAGTCAAACCATATCACTCAAGAAAGGAGGGCTAAGTCCTCAGAGAAAGATCTGGGTGCTATTAGGAAAGGTAAGAAGGCAAAAGGAGACTGAGTAAGCAGCAGAATCAGGGACTCAGCAAGAAACAGATGACACACTCCAAACCTAAGTAGCTGGAGAAGATTTCTGAAAGAAATGATCTTCAAAAGTTTATAGAAAGCACATGGTTAACAACAGTCAGTCCACTATAACCCCTAGGCCTAATAAGGCCAGGGTATTAACAACCCAGAGAGCTTAGTTGCATAGAGGAATCCATTGGAAAGAAACTGTGACCTTAGAAAGAGGAAATAGCCAAGTCCCAGGAACCTGGAAGAGAGGGAGCTGGGTGAATAAGTGCCCCAATCTCTCTCCTCCATCATTTGATCTCCCACTAGAGACTCTGGCCAAATGCAATCAGAAACCAGCAAATCTAGAGAGCCCTGTCAGTGCAATTCACAGTAAATCAGCCTCCAAGGACACAAAGCAGGTGAGAAGGGTGGAGAAAGGTCTGGAGAAACAAGCGGAAGATATTCAGTATAGCAACCAGGGACGATCTTCTGCAGTTAATCATGAGCCAAAATACGTAACACAAACAAGTGTTCTAGGGGGTCTGCTCTTCCCCCTTCTCTGTCAGTAACACTCAGTGAACAAACACTATCCCCTTTGTGCAAGGCAACTGCCTCTTAGGCAAACAAAGGAAAACAGACCAGGGTTTCTAAGAAGCAGTTACAGATCTTTAAATGTATAGAGGATTCTGTTTTCTATACGTGAAGCGTTTTAACATTCTTTTATTAGCCTCTTTTAGCTGGGCTAAGCACACAGCCTTTGGCCCACAGATGAGAAATGAGCCCTGGAGACCCCAAGGGTCACTGTCTGTAAGGCAGGGAAGATAAGAGAACCAGAAGAATCAAGAGACAAGACTCAGAGGGTCAGTAATAGGGACCCCCTTTAGTAGCAACAACCTTCAATCGGAGTTCATCTCACTTAATGCTTCCCTGATCTTCCGAATCTTGTTTATTTAAACAGCAATTCTCTTAAATGCAGCTCCTTCTTGAGCATCTGCCATAAGACACAGGTGCACCCATCAATGACTAGATGCTGGAGTCTCTGCTCCAACACAGAGCTAACCAGATCTTATTGTACTATTTGGAGTCATCTTAAACTTTAGAAGCATCATAACTTAAATAAATGTCAAAATGCTAATTGGCAAAACTAAATACCATCTACCATAACCCTTCTATGGGAAAACATGTTGCAAGTCCAAAAATAATTTATAAGCATAACTCATTCATTAATCAGCGAGGGAATGGTCTATAAATCACCTGAAACTTCTTTGGACTGCTCTTTTAACACTCAGCATTGTGAAGGTAACCACAAAGTACTCCTCTTCTCAAATGTGTTTTTAGAGCAATGTTTAAACACTTTTTAAAGAATTTCTGCCAAGACTAGAAGTTCACTGAGCCAGTGGTGTCCCAGAAATGTAGAAATATACTCCTTTAGCAGTTTTCAGTGTCTTTGTTATACTGGGACTAGGATAATAGAATAGACAGAAAAGACGGAGAACCCATGAATCAACTCTGATTACACTAAAAAAAAAAAAAAAGGAAACGTAATAGGTAACTTTTAAGTAGTAGAAATTACACTATGAAAAGTAACTTCTGGAAGTAAGCAAAATTACATTCTTAGTGAGAAAAAGAACGATTTCACAGTGTAAAAACATACTACTATTGTCAGGAAAAAGTGATGAATAACAGATCTAGTTTAAGAGAAGCAATTATTACTGAATTTATGGTTAAAGAAAACCAATAAGGTATATTTTAAAATCACACAGTTAAAGAGCACAGAGCACATGAGAAAAATCTATTGGCTTTTGACTAACATAAAAGAAAAATAAGGATAAATAGCATTTAAAGAGAAAATCAACCAGAGTTTCCTACATTTGGTGGTTTGTTACTCTAAAAGGTGCTACGCTTTCAAGTGGGTCTCTATGGATTAACCACAAGCTTCTCAACTGGCTACCATAACAGCACACTTTAAACTTAAATAATACCCAAAGTGAGACAACACAGCGTTTTTTTCTGTTTATCAATCCTGGCTGTTAGCCCTAAGCACTTCACATTTCCTCCTAATTACATAGTAAAATCTCAGATTTTAAAATAAATACGACAAAAACAAAATACATGTATATAGTATTTAAGGATAAAAACTGAGTGAACTCAAATAATATTGGATAAAATGCCACTGTTTCTCCATCTTGAAACCCCAGTAAATATTGGAAAACATGTTGCAAGTCCAAAAATAATTTATAAGCATAACTCATTCATTAATCAGCGAGGGAATGGTCTATAAATCACCTGAAACTTCTTTGGACTGCTCTTTAACACTCAGCATTGTGAAGGTAACCACAAAGTACTCCTCTTCTCAAATGTGTTTTTAGAGCAATGTTTAAACACTTTTTAAAGAATTTCTGCCAAGACTAGAAGTTCACTGAGCCAGTGGTGTCCCAGAAATGTAGAAATATACTCCTTTAGCAGTTTTCAGTGTCTTTGTTATACTGGGACTAGGATAATAGAATAGACAGAAAAGACGGAGAACCCATGAATCAACTCTGATTACACTAAAAAAAAAAAAAAAGGAAACGTAATAGGTAACTTTTAAGTAGTAGAAATTACACTATGAAAAGTAACTTCTGGAAGTAAGCAAAATTACATTCTTAGTGAGAAAAAGAACGATTTCACAGTGCAAAAACATACTACTATTGTCAGGAAAAAGTGATGAATAACAGATCTAGTTTAAGAGAAGCAATTATTACTGAATTTATGGTTAAAGAAAACCAATAAGGTATATTTTAAAATCACACAGTTAAAGAGCACAGAGCACATGAGAAAAATCTATTGGCTTTTGACTAACATAAAAGAAAAATAAGGATAAATAGCATTTAAAGAGAAAATCAACCAGAGTTTCCTACATTTGGTGGTTTGTTACTCTAAAAGGTGCTACGCTTTCAAGTGGGTCTCTATGGATTAACCACAAGCTTCTCAACTGGCTACCATAACAGCACACTTTAAACTTAAATAATACCCAAAGTGAGACAACACAGCGTTTTTTTCTGTTTATCAATCCTGGCTGTTAGCCCTAAGCACTTCACATTTCCTCCTAATTACATAGTAAAATCTCAGATTTTAAAATAAATACGACAAAAACAAAATACATGTATATAGTATTTAAGGATAAAAACTGAGTGAACTCAAATAATATTGGATAAAATGCCACTGTTTCTCCATCTTGAAACCCCAGTAACGATGCTACTGAAACATAATCAGCGAAGCATATAATATAAACAATTTGTAGGAATACAATTTAAAAACCACATATCAGGGCACCACCTTTAATCAAAATTCTTAAGTCAGAGTTTCAAAAGATTATTCACACATATATAGATGCACATACATACACAGTGTCTGCACTGAATAAGAACTGGTGTTCAAAGCATCGTAATTATTCACTATAAACAATTATGATTATTATAAACATTAGTCATAATGAATTAATCACTATAATTACATTCCCAAATATTAACATTCAAAGACGTAACTATAAATTACCAAATCACAGTTGTACCAAGTACTCAGGGATCAAGGTAGATTGAAACACTTTGAGTAGACTCCAGTGCAAGACCAATAAAAAAAGAAACTAGAAATGTAGGCAGGGGTCAGTCACAAAAAGCCTAGAGTCTTACATCTCCATCCTAGTAAGTCATGTTTCTCAAGCGATATCCGAGTACTCCATGGTTATACCAGAGTATGGAAAATCATAGGATAAATACGGTGCATTTTCCTTAAGTGTCAAGTTTATGAAAAAAGATTTGGAGGGAAGTTAACTGAGTTTAAGTCACTGTTTTTATATTAAATCCAATGTGAATTTTTCAGGCAGATCATGAAGCTTCAAGAGCAATTTTACTCTTTCAGTAGGCTAATCCAGGTTCAGTGTTCCTTACAGTTTGAGGAAGAGAGACAAATGAAGAATTAAGGGAAAGTTTGAGAAGCAGTGCTGGTAGAGTTTCCTACATTTGGTGGTTTGTTACTCTAAAAGGTGCTACGCTTTCAAGTGGGTCTCTATGGATTAACCACAAGCTTCTCAACTGGCTACCATAACAGCACACTTTAAACTTAAATAATACCCAAAGTGAGACAACACAGCGTTTTTTTCTGTTTATCAATCCTGGCTGTTAGCCCTAAGCACTTCACATTTCCTCCTAATTACATAGTAAAATCTCAGATTTTAAAATAAATACGACAAAAACAAAATACATGTATATAGTATTTAAGGATAAAAACTGAGTGAACTCAAATAATATTGGATAAAATGCCACTGTTTCTCCATCTTGAAACCCCAGTAACGATGCTACTGAAACATAATCAGCGAAGCATATAATATAAACAATTTGTAGGAATACAATTTAAAAACCACATATCAGGGCACCACCTTTAATCAAAATTCTTAAGTCAGAGTTTCAAAAGATTATTCACACATATATAGATGCACATACATACACAGTGTCTGCACTGAATAAGAACTGGTGTTCAAAGCATCGTAATTATTCACTATAAACAATTATGATTATTATAAACATTAGTCATAATGAATTAATCACTATAATTACATTCCCAAATATTAACATTCAAAGACGTAACTATAAATTACCAAATCACAGTTGTACCAAGTACTCAGGGATCAAGGTAGATTGAAACACTTTGAGTAGACTCCAGTGCAAGACCAATAAAAAAAGAAACTAGAAATGTAGGCAGGGGTCAAGTCACAAAAAGCCTAGAGTCTTACATCTCCATCCTAGTAAGTCATGTTTCTCAAGCGATATCCGAGTACTCCATGGTTATACCAGAGTATGGAAAATCATAGGATAAATACGGTGCATTTTCCTTAAGTGTCAAGTTTATGAAAAAAGATTTGGAGGGAAGTTAACTGAGTTTAAGTCACTGTTTTTATATTAAATCCAATGTGAATTTTTCAGGCAGATCATGAAGCTTCAAGAGCAATTTTACTCTTTCAGTAGGCTAATCCAGGTTCAGTGTTCCTTACAGTTTGAGGAAGAGAGACAAATGAAGAATTAAGGGAAAGTTTGAGAAGCAGTGCTGGTACTGTGGAACCAAAGACTGTTGTTGTTTTGAATATGAGAGGGATATGATCGGATTTGTGCTTTGGGGAGCTCTCTCGGGGAAGCGGAATAGGATGGGCTAAAACATATGAGACAGTACAGAAATGAGAAGCAGTAACAAACAGAAAAGTTGTAATTGTGCAAGAGATGAAAAGAATATGAACAGAGTTGAAGAACACAGAGGGCTTAGGAGAACTCCAGAAAGCCTACGATGGTCACCAGACAGCACCTGGTTGATGGCACAGTATTCTTTTGAGAACTTATTTGTGTAAAACTGTTCATTTTTTTTAGAGCTAGTATTTCTACTACTGTAAGGTACTTGATATTTGTTCCTTTAAAAGCTCCCTCTTAAAAACAACACCTTCAGTGTGTCTTCTAATCATGGGAAGAGTGATGCTGTGGGATGTTATTTTAAACCTGTTATACCAAATACTAAACAAAATATGAGTAAGACTTAAGAAAACTGTGTTAAATAATGAAAATGCCCATGTTTTCAAAATGTTAAGAAAAAATTATTGGGCTCCTATGGATCAACCACCAACATAGCTTTTCTTGGAATATAATTATATAGTTTGACAAACAGAGTTAGGAATGAATTTGATGCTTAATGTGATATTCCCAAATAAATGAATAAATAAGCATACCTTCTCCTAGAAAAGAACAAGAACCTGGGTATTTAAAATATCTGATTACTTAGAAATTGAAAAAAAAAAAAAGCACGGTCACTTTTTAAAAACCACGTTAATCATTTCATAAGGAGTAAATAGGAGTTTATTCAGGTGATATTGGCTAAACAATACAAAATTAAACAATCCCTCACTAATAAGTTGACAGCAAAATACAGCCACCAGGTAAAGTGAAAATTAGAATCGTTATGGGAAATAAAAGATAAAACAAAACACTTGCAGAGTATATTCATAAAAATATTCCAACTTGAGAAGTACATTGAGTAAATGTGAATTTTATTGGACTAGTAAGAACAGCAATTCTTGTTTTAAGTATTCTAAAGAGTGCCTTTTACTTGCTTTTAGAAATTAGCATACTTTGGTCTACTTATTTATGTAACACAGATTATTGATCATTATGATTGTGATCAGAAAACTTAGAAAAGGGCTTCCCTGGTGGTCCAGTGGGTAAGGACACCGCCTTGCAGTGCAAGGGGCACCGGTTCGATCCCTGGCCTGGGAGGATCCCACGTGCCGAGGAGCGGCTGGAGCCATGTGTCCAATTACGAGCCGGAGCTCTGAGCACTCCAGAAAGCCTCGATGGTCACCAGACAGCACCTGGTTGATGGCACAGTATTCTTTGAGAACTTATTTGTGTAAAACTGTTCATTTTTTTTAGAGCTAGTATTTCTACTACTGTAAGGTACTTGATATTTGTTCCTTTAAAAGCTCCCTCTTAAAAACAACACCTTCAGTGTGTCTTCTAATCATGGGAAGAGTGATGCTGTGGGATGTTATTTTAAACCTGTTATACCAAATACTAAACAAAATATGAGTAAGACTTAAGAAAACTGTGTTAAATAATGAAAATGCCCATGTTTTCAAAATGTTAAGAAAAAATTATTGGGCTCCTATGGATCAACCACCAACATAGCTTTTCTTGGAATATAATTATATAGTTTGACAAACAGAGTTAGGAATGAATTTGATGCTTAATGTGATATTCCCAAATAAATGAATAAATAAGCATACCTTCTCCTAGAAAAGAACAAGAACCTGGGTATTTAAAATATCTGATTACTTAGAAATTGAAAAAAAAAAAAAGCACGGTCACTTTTTAAAAACCACGTTAATCATTTCATAAGGAGTAAATAGGAGTTTATTCAGGTGATATTGGCTAAACAATACAAAATTAAACAATCCCTCACTAATAAGTTGACAGCAAAATACAGCCACCAGGTAAAGTGAAAATTAGAATCGTTATGGGAAATAAAAGATAAAACAAAACACTTGCAGAGTATATTCATAAAAATATTCCAACTTGAGAAGTACATTGAGTAAATGTGAATTTTATTGGACTAGTAAGAACAGCAATTCTTGTTTTAAGTATTCTAAAGAGTGCCTTTTACTTGCTTTTAGAAATTAGCATACTTTGGTCTACTTATTTATGTAACACAGATTATTGATCATTATGATTGTGATCAGAAAACTTAGAAAAGGGCTTCCCTGGTGGTCCAGTGGGTAAGGACACCGCCTTGCAGTGCAAGGGGCACCGGTTCGATCCCTGGCCTGGGAGGATCCCACGTGCCGAGGAGCGGCTGGACCCATGTGTCCAATTACCGAGCCGGAGCTCTGGAGCACATGTGCCCAGAGCCAGTGCTCTGCAACAACAGAGGCCACCGTGATGGGAGGCCCACAGTGGCCAGAGAACAATGATGGATGAAACTGAATAAATGAAAGACCAATAGAAGTGGCCTGCCCGCCCCCCTCCCCCCCCACCCCCCCCCCCCCCTCCCAACCAAAAAAAAAAAAAAAAAAAAACTTAGAAAGGTAGAAGGACTGAATACCCCCCAAAAAAACAAAACAAACCACTACTTAAACAAATGTTATCGGTTTTCAAGCTCTGTTTAAATTTTAAAACTACATTATTGGAAATATTTAAAATATTTCACATTTAGCTGGAATTTCTGTATTTTGGGGGGGAGGGGGGGCTATCATAAAAAATCATATAAAAAATAAAGACTAGGACAATCTGCAAATTAGTCTCTAGGTCCTAATTTTACTTTTTTGCTTACAGATGAAACTTTTCAGTTCCCAAAATACCTGGCATAAGAATTTAACATAAAAATGTAAGATACTTTAGTTGGCAGTGAAACACTCATCTACATACACAGATTTTGCACCAATTTTATTTGATAGCTTATTCTTATTACCTTATAGTTGTTTCATCACTAAGCTGTGTCCAACTCTTTGTGACCCCATGAACTGCAGCACACCAGGGCTCTCTGCCCGTCCCTTCACTGTCTCCCAGAGTTGGCTCAACTCATGTCCATCTACCTCCTAAAAAATTCTAAAGTTTAGGCTACACATAAATTCGTAACACAGAGATAATATCTCAAAAATACACATCAGTGGAATTCTCATAAAACCTCTCACCATCACAAACAAGTAATTAACTATTCATTTTGTTGGGCTCTGATAGATTTTTTTCCAAGTCTCTTGAGAAGAGAGATGAGAAAGATATCAATAGCAAAGGACAAATAGAAATGTCTAAAATTTTTGGTCCAAATATTTTTTAGAATCCAAAGAAATGTGGTAACCAATACAGGTGACATTCTACAAAGGAAATCAAGACACTTCTCTCTCTTCTAGATTACCTACAGGTACCACAGAACTATTTCTTCATTTTTTCTTTTTTTAATGCCATCTGCCTTTTCCAAACCTCTTTCTGAGTTCACTTGCTGTCCTCTATCTGCGTGGGCACAGGAAAGCGGCTTCAATGAAATCAGTCCATTGCAGGTGTCTTTATAGCATTACAAAACATTACCTACCTGAGGGGAAGTGGATAATAATGCAAAGAGGTGAAAGAGGGATGAGATGTACTGATACAGACAGAGGCTATTTTTACATTGCTTTTGTGAAACAAAATGGCCCTTCACGCATATGGGTTACAAGGGTACGTGTTCACACTTATTGTAGCTATGTAAGGTATAATTACATTGAAATGAGGCACTGGTCTCATTTCACGGATCCGAAAGAAGAACCGCCGCGTTTATCAATTAGCAGCCCCCTCGCCCGCCGGCATACCATGCACCCAGGAACTGTCTCAAATCTGCAACCACCAGGACAACCCACCCGCCCCACCCCCACAAAATACAGAAATTCCAGCTAAATGTTCAATATACGTGAACATCTAAACAATTAAGAAACCCTCAATAGCCAAAGAAATTCGGGGTGTTTTTTGGGGGGGGTTAAAAAACGCACAGGAAAAGGTAATATTCCATGTTAACAATGGTTCTCCTTAAATATCAAAGATACAGGTGATTTCTGTTTCCCTCTTTGCGCTTCTTAGTGTTTTCTAGCTTTCTTAAAATGAGCAAACGAGCCTGTTACTTTGGCAATGGAGGAGAAAAAAAAAAAAACCAACAACAAAAAACAGAAAACGTCAAATAGATGCAGAGCTTAAAGCAACAGTTAATTTGGATCAAAGACACAGAGTAGACCAAGCCTCCTCGGAGTCACTGAGTAAGTTGGCAGCAAGGCACCCCAAAGCGCAGCGATAACCTCTCTATACCAAGGTCTTAGCAAACAGAGGGGACAGAGTTGTTTCAAGCAAACTTGGTCAAGTACTCCTACAACAGCAAAACTCACTCCCAGCTCTCCCGAGAGGCCGCCTCCCATGGCACACCCAGGTCCCGAGGACCCTGCGGGACCCTGCGCCCGACTCAAGGTGCTCCCACAGCCTTGGCCCCCCGCTAGATGCGGTCCGCAGCCCACAGCCACTCTCGTTCACCCACTCCGACCCCTTCCCACAGCCCCGGTTCCAAACCTCTTTCTGAGTTCACTTGCTGTCCTCTATCTGCGTGGGCACAGGAAAGCGGCTTCAATGAAATCAGTCCATTGCAGGTGTCTTTATAGCATTACAAAACATTACCTACCTGAGGGGAAGTGGATAATAATGCAAAGAGGTGAAAGAGGGATGAGATGTACTGATACAGACAGAGGCTATTTTTACATTGCTTTTGTGAAACAAAATGGCCCTTCACGCATATGGGTTACAAGGGTACGTGTTCACACTTATTGTAGCTATGTAAGGTATAATTACATTGAAATGAGGCACTGGTCTCATTTCACGGATCCGAAAGAAGAACCGCCGCGTTTATCAATTAGCAGCCCCCTCGCCCGCCGGCATACCATGCACCCAGGAACTGTCTCAAATCTGCAACCACCAGGACAACCCACCCGCCCCACCCCCACAAAATACAGAAATTCCAGCTAAATGTTCAATATACGTGAACATCTAAACAATTAAGAAACCCTCAATAGCCAAAGAAATTCGGGGTGTTTTTTGGGGGGGGTTAAAAAACGCACAGGAAAAGGTAATATTCCATGTTAACAATGGTTCTCCTTAAATATCAAAGATACAGGTGATTTCTGTTTCCCTCTTTGCGCTTCTTAGTGTTTTCTAGCTTTCTTAAAATGAGCAAACGAGCCTGTTACTTTGGCAATGGAGGAGAAAAAAAAAAAAAAAAAAAAAACCAACAACAAAAAACAGAAAACGTCAAATAGATGCAGAGCTTAAAGCAACAGTTAATTTGGATCAAAGACACAGAGTAGACCAAGCCTCCTCGGAGTCACTGAGTAAGTTGGCAGCAAGGCACCCCAAAGCGCAACGATAACCTCTCTATACCAAGGTCTTAGCAAACAGAGGGGACAGAGTTGTTTCAAGCAAACTTGGTCAAGTACTCCTACAACAGCAAAACTCACTCCCAGCTCTCCCGAGAGGCCGCCTCCCATGGCACACCCAGGTCCCGAGGACCCTGCGGGACCCTGCGCCCGACTCAAGGTGCTCCCACAGCCTTGGCCCCCCGCTAGATGCGGTCCGCAGCCCACAGCCACTCTCGTTCACCCACTCCTCCGACCCCTTCCCGCGACACACGACCCTGGTACCGACCGGACTTAGAGACAGCGCTCCTGGTTCCGGTGACCTTGGACAAGCCCATTCGCCTCCCCGAGCCTCAGTTTCACAATGTGCCTCCCTCGCGGGGCGACCGCCGGCTCAGAAACCCGAGGGGGAGCTCTCTGCAAAAGCCACGGACCGTTCTCGTAACTCTGCACGACCCCCTTCTCCCCCGGGACCGCTTCCAGACGCTGGGCACGAGTCTGGACACCTAAGGGGCAGCACTGCTGTGCAGCTCCTGCCCCGGAGCCCCCGGGACGCGTCGCCTCGCAGCCCGTCCCCGTACCTGGCAGTTGCTGTCCTGGGGCAGGTTTTTCACCAGGATTTTCCTGCGGTTGCTCAGCTCCCGGCGCATCCGCTGCAGCCGCGCGGCGACCTCCTCCGAGTGCAGCGCCGCGGGCGCGGGGCCCCGGGCGTCGTCGCGCGTCTCGGCGAAGGGGCTCGGCTCGCGGGGCCCCGACCCGGGCGCCGCCTTGCCCCCCAGGTCCGCGCCCCCCTCGCCGCCGCCGTCTCCCGCCGCCGCCGCCGCCATCTTTCCGGGCGCCCCGCGGCTGCGGGCTCCTCGGAGGCTCGAGGGGAAGGGAGAGCGCGAGCGGGAGGAGGCCCGGGCGGGGGCGAGGCGGGCCGAGGCCGCAGAGCGGGCCCAGCCGCCAGGGGGGAGGGGGGAGGGGACGGAGGCGGCGCTGCAGCCTGCAGCCGGCCGGCGGGAAGAGGAAACCTGAGCGCCGAGGAGGAGCCCAGAACCACCTCGCGGGAACTCCCCTCGGGCCCCCGGCCCCGGCGCAAGGGAGCGCCCGCCCCCTAGCCCGCCCGCGGGGGCCTCGGCGCCGCCCCCGGACACCTGTGCCGGCACGGGCTGGCGCGCTCCCCTCCCAGCAAGGCCCTAGGGAACGCCCAGGTTTGGACGCTGGGCATGCGGCCCTTTGGCACCGACTTCCTCGGGGGCACTCGAGCCCCAAGCGCCTGTCCCCGCGCGGCCTTCCCACGTGACACCGCCACTGTCCCCGAGTTCCCGTCGAAACTCCCGCACTCCGGGGCTGCAGACGCGCATTGAGCCCCTGCAAACCCGGGGAAGCCCCTGCCCGCTCCGGACGGTACCCCTCTGCTGGGCTCAGCATGTGCACATTTGGCAAAGGAGTTAGAATTTGCGATGAAAAATAAAACGTGAGGGTTTCTAGGGAGTACAAAGAGAGATATTCCGGAGGGAATTTTATATATTTGGAAAAACCTGATGGGAAAGTATGTTCCTAGCTGTGTCTGTGAGAAAGCCTGTGCCTTTGGCCCGTCCCTCTTCTTTTGTACGTTTCCTAAAATGTAAAACCTAGACGGTTACTTAAAGGGGGGCCAAAACAAAGACAAATGGAAGAGGATCTGTGGCAGAGGGTAGGAGAAAACGCTACTTGGAACATTATTTTAATTGAAGCTTGAGGAGAGGTACATTCTTGAACTAAGTCAAAGTGATGTTATCATATCAAACAGCTCCCGGCGCATCCGCTGCAGCCGCGCGGCGACCTCCTCCGGGTGCAGCGCCGCGGGCGCGGGGCCCCGGGCGTCGTCGCGCGTCTCGGCGAAGGGGCTCGGCTCGCGGGGCCCCGACCCGGGCGCCGCCTTGCCCCCCAGGTCCGCGCCCCCCTCGCCGCCGCCGTCTCCCGCCGCCGCCGCCGCCATCTTTCCGGGCGCCCCGCGGCTGCGGGCTCCTCGGAGGGTCGAGGGGAAGGGAGAGCGCGAGCGGGAGGAGGCCCGGGCGGGGGCGAGGCGGGCCGAGGTCGCAGAGCGGGCCCAGCCGCCAGGGGGGAGGTGGGAGGGGGGAGGGGACGGAGGCGGCGCTGCAGCCTGCAGCCGGCCGGCGGGAAGAGGAAACCTGAGCGCCGAGGAGGAGCCCAGAACCACCTCGCGGGAACTCCCCTCGGGCCCCCGGCCCCGGCGCAAGGGAGCGCCCGCCCCCTAGCCCGCCCGCGGGGGCCTCGGCGCCGCCCCCGGACACCTGTGCCGGCACGGGCTGGCGCGCTCCCCTCCCAGCAAGGCCCTAGGGAACGCCCAGGTTTGGACGCTGGGCATGCGGCCCTTTGGCACCGACTTCCTCGGGGGCACTCGAGCCCCAAGCGCCTGTCCCCGCGCGGCCTTCCCACGTGACACCGCCACTGTCCCCGAGTTCCCGTCGAAACTCCCGCACTCCGGGGCTGCAGACGCGCATTGAGCCCCTGCAAACCCGGGGAAGCCCCTGCCCGCTCCGGACGGTACCCCTCTGCTGGGCTCAGCATGTGCACATTTGGCAAAGGAGTTAGAATTTGCGATGAAAAATAAAACGTGAGGGTTTCTAGGGAGTACAAAGAGAGATATTCCGGAGGGAATTTTATATATTTGGAAAAACCTGATGGGAAAGTATGTTCCTAGCTGTGTCTGTGAGAAAGCCTGTGCCTTTGGCCCGTCCCTCTTCTTTTGTACGTTTCCTAAAATGTAAAACCTAGACGGTTACTTAAAGGGGGGCCAAAACAAAGACAAATGGAAGAGGATCTGTGGCAGAGGGTAGGAGAAAACGCTACTTGGAACATTATTTTAATTGAAGCTTGGAGGGAGAGGTACATTCTTGAACTAAGTCAAAGTGATGTTATCATATCAAACAGCTGAGGAGCCTTTGACTAGCACCGACCAGAGCAAAAGGAAACGAACGGTGCGTCTTAAGTTCGGAGCATGAAGATAGCTCTTAAACAACAACAAAGCCTGTTTAATAACATTCAGGTTACTGCATCAGGGGAAAATATTTTCAGTAAATGCTATCAAAAAAGTAAAACCAAAAAGAATTTTTTAAAAATATTCTATGCATTCCGTTTAGCTGGTGCCCCCACATACTTCTAAGTACAAATGTTTCATTTACTCTTCACAGTAATTAGGTGGGCTTTATTTTCCTCACTTTACACGTGAAGAAACAGGCAGGTGTCTTAATTCTAAAGACCGACTCTCCTAATAACATAAAAAGACTCACCTGTCATGTCTCCATCACAGTACAAGGATTGCTAATATTCCTGCACTTATTTTCTGCCAACAGACACTTGTATCGTCAAAATGATTATGCACTACACATATGTTCATAGCAGCACTATTGTCAACAGCCAAAGGGTAGAAATCACCTAGAAGATCTACCAAAGAATAAACTATAGCATATGGGTATAATGGCAAAGTTATTCCGCTACATAAAAAAAATCAAGGGTTGCTACAAGGTGGCTAAACCTTCAAAACGTTATGCAAAGTGAAAGAGACCAGACAAAAAAAAGAATTTAGATATTCCGCAACCCTTGGGCTGCAGACGCGCATTGAGCCCTGAAACGGGCCCCCCATACCTCTGCTGGGCTCAGCATGTGCACATTTGGCAAAGGAGTTAGAATTTGCGATGAAAAATAAAACGTGAGGGTTTCTAGGGAGTACAAAGAGAGATATTCCGGAGGGAATTTTATATATTTGGAAAAACCTGATGGGAAAGTATGTTCCTAGCTGTGTCTGTGAGAAAGCCTGTGCCTTTGGCCCGTCCCTCTTCTTTTGTACGTTTCCTAAAATGTAAAACCTAGACGGTTACTTAAAGGGGGGCCAAAACAAAGACAAATGGAAGAGGATCTGTGGCAGAGGGTAGGAGAAAACGCTACTTGGAACATTATTTTAATTGAAGCTTGGAGGGAGAGGTACATTCTTGAACTAAGTCAAAGTGATGTTATCATATCAAACAGCTGAGGAGCCTTTGACTAGCACCGACCAGAGCAAAAGGAAACGAACGGTGCGTCTTAAGTTCGGAGCATGAAGATAGCTCTTAAACAACAACAAAGCCTGTTTAATAACATTCAGGTTACTGCATCAGGGGAAAATATTTTCAGTAAATGCTATCAAAAAAGTAAAACCAAAAAGAATTTTTTAAAAATATTCTATGCATTCCGTACTTAGCTGGTGCCCCCACATACTTCTAAGTACAAATGTTTCATTTACTCTTCACAGTAATTAGGTGGGCTTTATTTTCCTCACTTTACACGTGAAGAAACAGGCAGGTGTCTTAATTCTAAAGACCGACTTTCCTAATAACATAAAAAGACTCACCTGTCATGTCTCCATCACAGTACAAGGATTGCTAATATTCCTGCACTTATTTTCTGCCAACAGACACTTGTATCGTCAAAATGATTATGCACTACACGTATGTTCATAGCAGCACTATTGTCAACAGCCAAAGGGTAGAAACCACCTAGAAGATCTACCAAAGAATAAACTATAGCATATGGGTATAATGGCAAAGTTATTCCGCTATATAAAAAAAATCAAGGGTTGCTACAAGGTGGCTAAACCTTCAAAACGTTATGCAAAGTGAAAGAGACCAGACAAAAAAGGTAGATATTACATGATTACATTTACATGAAATATTCCTAATAAGCAAATCCATAGACAGAATAGAGGCTGGTAAATACCAGGCGTTGGGGCAGAAGGGAATGGGAAGCAACTGCTTAATGGATACAGGCTTCCTTTTGGGGTGATGAAAATGTTTTGTAACAGGACAGAGACAGCAGTTGTCTAATACTGTGAAAGTACTATGTAGACACCAAATGTGTGTGTAGTCACTCAGTCATGTCCAGCTCTTTGCAGCCCTTTGGACTGTAGCCCACCGTGCTCCTTTGTCCATGGAATTCTCCAGGCAAGAAGATGGGAGTGGCTTGCCATGCCCTCCTCCACGGGATCTTCTCAACTCAGGAATCGAACTTGCATCTCCTGTGTCTCCTGCATTGCAGGCAATACTTTACCCACTGAGCCACTGAGGAAGCCCCTAAACACTGAATAGTTCACTGTAAAATGGTTAATGAGTTTCATCAGATAAAAAAAGTAAATGATATTCTGCAGTTTACAGCTTTATCTGCTTTTTACAGTATAATTGTCTCTATGCCAATATAATTGAACATCATTATTTTTAATAGCTGCATATTATTCTATTATGATAATTACATCACCACTTGCCAAGTATTAGACATATTTATCTATTGTACACTGCACTGAGATTAATACCATTGTGTCCCTATTTTCAGATTTGTAACTTTTTCGTAGACTAACGAACTAGAAGCAAAATATCTTCATTAATAAAATAAGTATATATGAAGATTTTTGATATGCATTTCCAAACTACCTTTCTCAGTTTTCCCTGTCACAAACATGGCATGAGAGTGCTTGTTTTCATGCTTGCATCCATGATAATTTGATATCAAAATAATGTCTCATTTTGGTTTTACATTTTATTGCTTGTGAGATCTTAGTTCTCCAATCAGGGATTGTTAAATCCAGGCCCTTGGCAGAGAGAGCAAGGAGTCCTAACTACTGGACTCCAGGAATTCCATGTTTTATCCCTTTGATTAAAAGCTATGAGTTGTAAGCTCCAATCAGCACTGTTCTGAAGAGATTTTAAGAAGCATGTTTTTAAAGTGGGCAATGAATAGACTTAGCATTCACTCAGACCTTGAGTCAGTCATTAAGTTTGAGAATATATATTTATCTAAATTTTATTTAAATGTTCCTTTCTCATGGGAAGCAACTGCTTAATGGATACAGGCTTCCTTTTGGGGTGATGAAAATGTTTTGTAACAGGACAGAGACAGCAGTTGTCTAATACTGTGAAAGTACTATGTAGACACCAAATGTGTGTGTAGTCACTCAGTCATGTCCAGCTCTTTGCAGCCCTTTGGACTGTAGCCCACCGTGCTCCTTTGTCCATGGAATTCTCCAGGCAAGAAGATGGGAGTGGCTTGCCATGCCCTCCTCCACGGGATCTTCTCAACTCAGGAATCGAACTTGCATCTCCTGTGTCTCCTGCATTGCAGGCAATACTTTACCCACTGAGCCACTGAGGAAGCCCCTAAACACTGAATAGTTCACTGTAAAATGGTTAATGAGTTTCATCAGATAAAAAAAGTAAATGATATTCTGCAGTTTACAGCTTTATCTGCTTTTTACAGTATAATTGTCTCTATGCCAATATAATTGAACATCATTATTTTTAATAGCTGCATATTATTCTATTATGATAATTACATCACCACTTGCCAAGTATTAGACATATTTATCTATTGTACACTGCACTGAGATTAATACCATTGTGTCCCTATTTTCAGATTTGTAACTTTTTCGTAGACTAACGAACTAGAAGCAAAATATCTTCATTAATAAAATAAGTATATATGAAGATTTTTGATATGCATTTCCAAACTACCTTTCTCAGTTTTCTCTGTCACAAACATGGCATGAGAGTGCTTGTTTTCATGCTTGCATCCATGATAATTTGATATCAAAATAATGTCTCATTTTGGTTTTACATTTTATTGCTTGTGAGATCTTAGTTCTCCAATCAGGGATTGTTAAATCCAGGCCCTTGGCAGAGAGAGCAAGGAGTCCTAACTACTGGACTCCAGGGAATTCCCATGTTTTATCCCTTTGATTAAAAGCTATGAGTTGTAAGCTCCAATCAGCACTGTTCTGAAGAGATTTTAAGAAGCATGTTTTTTAAAGTGGGCAATGAATAGACTTAGCATTCACTCAGACCTTGAGTCAGTCATTAAGTTTGAGAATATATATTTATCTAAATGTGTACCCTTTTCTTGACATTTAAAAATGTCTCTTACGGAGACATTTCTCCAAAGAAGACATACAGATGGCCAAAAAACACATGAAAAGATGCTCAACGTCGCTCATTATCAGAGAAATGCAAATCAAAACTACAATGAGATACTACCTCACACCAGTCAGAATGGCCATCATCAAAAAATCTCCGTTTAATAAATGCTGGAGCTGGTGCGGAGAAAAGGGAACACTCTTGCATTGTTGGTGGGAATGTAAATTGATACAATCACTATGGAAGACAGTATGGAGATTCCTTAAAAAACTAAGACCAGAAGCACCATATGACCCAGCAATCCCACTATTAGGCTTAGACCCTGATGAAACTAAAATTGAAAGATACACCTGTACCCCAGTGTTCTCACAGCACTCTTTACAATAGCTAGAACATGGAAGCAACCCAGATGTCCATCGACAAATGAATGAATGAATAAAGAAGCTATGGTACACATACAAAATGGAATATTTCTCAGCTGTAAAAAGAATTGCAGAAGAATTAGTCCTAATGATGTGGATGAACCTAGAACCTGTTATACAAGGTGAAGTAAGTCAAAAAGAAAAGGACAAATATAGTATACTAACACATATATATGTAGTCTAGTAAGATGGTACTCATAAATACACACGCAGAGCAGCGATGGAGAAACAGACAAAGAGAACAGACCTATGGACATTGAGGGGAGGGAAGATCAGGTGAGAGGTATGGAAAGAGTAGCATGAAAACCTATGTAAAAGAGATAACCATTGTGATTAAGCTGTAAGACTAAAGGAACTTACCTGGAGGATATGCATCAGTCCTAGGTGTAGATCTTAGTTTCCATCAGGGATTGTTAAATCCAGGCCCTTGGCAGAGAGAGCAAGGAGTCCTAACTACTGGACTCCAGGAATTCCATGTTTTATCCCTTTGATTAAAAGCTATGAGTTGTAAGCTCCAATCAGCACTGTTCTGAAGAGATTTTAAGAAGCATGTTTTTTAAAGTGGGCAATGAATAGACTTAGCATTCACTCAGACCTTGAGTCAGTCATTAAGTTTGAGAATATATATTTATCTAAATGTGTACCCTTTTCTTGACATTTAAAAATGTCTCTTACGGAGACATTTCTCCAAAGAAGACATACAGATGGCCAAAAAACACATGAAAAGATGCTCAACGTCGCTCATTATCAGAGAAATGAAAATCAAAACTACAATGAGATACTACCTCACACCAGTCAGAATGGCCATCATCAAAAAATCTCCGTTTAATAAATGCTGGAGCTGGTGCGGAGAAAAGGGAACACTCTTGCATTGTTGGTGGGAATGTAAATTGATACAATCACTATGGAAGACAGTATGGAGATTCCTTAAAAAACTAAGACCAGAAGCACCATATGACCCAGCAATCCCACTATTAGGCTTAGACCCTGATGAAACTAAAATTGAAAGATACACCTGTACCCCAGTGTTCTCACAGCACTCTTTACAATAGCTAGAACATGGAAGCAACCCAGATGTCCATCGACAAATGAATGAATGAATAAAGAAGCTATGGTACACATACAAAATGGAATATTTCTCAGCTGTAAAAAGAATTGCAGAAGAATGATGTGGATGAACCTAGAACCTGTTATACAAGGTGAAGTAAGTCAAAAAGAAAAGGACAAATATAGTATACTAACACATATATATGTAGTCTAGTAAGATGGTACTCATAAATACACACGCAGAGCAGCGATGGAGAAACAGACAAAGAGAACAGACCTATGGACATTGAGGGGAGGGAAGATCAGGTGAGAGGTATGGAAAGAGTAGCATGAAAACCTATGTAAAAGAGATAACCATTGTGATTAAGCTGTAAGACTAAAGGAACTTACCTGGAGGATATGCATCAGTCTGGGGGGTGGGACAGGGGGGGAAAGGGAGAGGGGTTCGGGTAGGAGGGGTCAGGGATATACCTATGACTTGTGGGATTATGTATAGCTGTAAACAACAAAACTCTGTAAAAGACGTATAACAACAACTTCACTGTACACCTGAAACTAATACAACATTGTAAAACAACCAAACCCCAATAAAAAAAAGTCTCTTATGTACCAGACAATATATGTAAAGGCACTAAGATGGCAGAGATAATAATGTTTCTATATGATAAGGACTCAGTTTTGAGAAAATTATATAAGAATTAAATGTGATAAATATGCAAGCTGAAACATCAGAAACAGCCCTGGAAAATAGTGATGTGGGTCTAACTTTAGTGATTTTTGCCTTGGCTGAAGATATTTTTCAAGTTGCTTTTTTGGTATTGACTTCAGAATTTATGACAAATTCCTCTGCATAATTTCTGTGATAGTGAATGTTCATCTCTTGGAGATGGATTTGATTTTTTGAACTAATTATATGTTATCTGAAGCCAAGTCTGCTGAATGAATCAGGTGTTGATTATGTGTTTGGGATTTTTAATTACGTAATTGGGGTTTTTTTGTCCCAAGTGGGACATCATTCAATGTTACCGAGTTATTAAACCAATTTCATTAAGTGGTTACATGGAACTGATCCCACTCTTTCAACACTATTTCTGTCCTATAGAATGGCAGCTTTAAAACTTTTTTGACTCAAACCAGCAGGAAACATATATACCACAGTGGGAAATAACCCCACCATGGGAAATATATTTTATGTTACAAACCGGTAAACACACATACATACAACTGAAACAGATTTCACAGAACAATATACCCTCCCATGATGCAGCATACTCTAGTTAATTTTTTAAGTTGTATTTTATTCCACTTAAAAACTGCTAGGAGGGAGGGTGCACACTAAGTTGACTTCAGGTGCCACTGTGTTCTAACTCATTGTTAACAGTGCCCCAGGTTTCAGTCATTATCTTTCATCCTTACTGTGGCTCAACTGTTTTCCAGATATTAAGGGAAGTAATAGAATCTGTTGACTTTAAATTATTTAACTGAATTGATTATTACTGCCACATGAAAGAAATGGATGGAAATTGCAAAGACTTGGAAATGCTGTTATACTTCCCGAGTGCCTCTCATTCCAGGTTTTAGCCTGACTCTTTAAATAGCAACTTCTGTGGTAAACTTAAGGAACAGTCTAATCTAAACCTGCAGTGAAGTACAATTATAAAGCTGCAATGTATTTACCAGTGCCCACAGGTAATTATCATGAGCTATATAATTACCTTGCTCTTAAAACAGGAGCCCTATGCTCACTTTTGCCTTTATTTTAAAAATCATTGGTGGTTATTTTTAAAGCTCTGGGAGAATCTTGGAGAGATTTAATAAGTCTCAGTTAATAATGATAAATATGCAAGCTGAAACATCAGAAACAGCCCTGGAAAATAGTGATGTGGGTCTAACTTTAGTGATTTTTGCCTTGGCTGAAGATATTTTTCAAGTTGCTTTTTTGGTATTGACTTCAGAATTTATGACAAATTCCTCTGCATAATTTCTGTGATAGTGAATGTTCATCTCTTGGAGATGGATTTGATTTTTTGAACTAATTATATGTTATCTGAAGCCAAGTCTGCTGAATGAATCAGGTGTTGATTATGTGTTTGGGATTTTTAATTACGTAATTGGGGTTTTTTTGTCCCAAGTGGGACATCATTCAATGTTACCGAGTTATTAAACCAATTTCATTAAGTGGTTACATGGAACTGATCCCACTCTTTCAACACTATTTCTGTCCTATAGAATGGCAGCTTTAAAACTTTTTTGACTCAAACCAGCAGGAAACATATATACCACAGTGGGAAATAACCCCACCATGGGAAATATATTTTATGTTACAAACCGGTAAACACACATACATACAACCGAAACAGATTTCACAGAACAATATACCCTCCCATGATGCAGCATACTCTAGTTAATTTTTTAAGTTGTATTTTATTCCACTTAAAAACTGCTAGGAGGAGGGTGCACACTAAGTTGACTTCAGGTGCCACTGTGTTCTAACTCATTGTTAACAGTGCCCCAGGTTTCAGTCATTATCTTTCATCCTTACTGTGGCTCAACTGTTTTCCAGATTTTAAAGGGGAAGTAATAGAATCTGTTGACTTTAAATTATTTAACTGAATTGATTATTACTGCCACATGAAAGAAATGGATGGAAATTGCAAAGACTTGGAAATGCTGTTATACTTCCCGAGTGCCTCTCATTCCAGGTTTTAGCCTGACTCTTTAAATAGCAACTTCTGTGGTAAACTTAAGGAACAGTCTAATCTAAACCTGCAGTGAAGTACAATTATAAAGCTGCAATGTATTTACCAGTGCCCACAGGTAATTATCATGAGCTATATAATTACCTTGCTCTTAAAACAGGAGCCCTATGCTCACTTTTGCCTTTATTTTAAAAATCATTGGTGGTTATTTTTAAAGCTCTGCAGTTGGGCAGAATCTTGGAGAGATTTAATAAGTCTCAGTTAATAATGATAATAATACAGCCCCTTGTATCTAAACAAAATCTTTTTAAAAATTTTTTTGGCCTCTTTTATTGATTTTTGATTTATTTGTTTTCATCCATCTTTATTCTTCGGCCTGTGTGGGCCTCCCATTGCAGTGGCCTCTCTCGTGGCAGAGCACCGGCTCTGGGCGCATGCGCTTCAGAGCACTGGCCTACAATATACCAGATACTCTACAACACCACAGATTTGATTGACTTTTATTTTTAAAAAGGCCTTTTCCCTGGGGAAAGTCATTGAAATTCAGAATTTGTAAATTCAGCATGAAAAATACTGAATATGATACATACTGAATATGATACTATTAATAACTCAGAGGCATGACTGATTTTTTTTTAACACTTTTATTTTACTTTTAACTTTTACAGAGTTTTGTTGTTTACAGATATGAGCATGACTGATTTTGATGTAGGTATCTTGAAGGGTTTTGAAGGACAGGGAGGAGTTTTCTAGATAAGGGGTAAGTACTGAAACAGGAAACAGAAAGTAGGCAAAAAGCATGAAAGGAACTGGGATGTCCGGGGACAGGAAGTCTGATGCCAGTCAAGAATGTGCTCCTCTGGGGGAGTAGCAGGAAATAAATGAGAAAGGTAACAGATGTCATTCCTTTTTAAGAAGCTGATTTCATCTTAAATCACTGCTTAAGTATGACATAAAAGGCCATCCCATAGAGAAAAGGAGTATCGGAGGCTCCTAGGCAGAGAAATGACATGATCAGGTCAGACTTCACTTTTTCAAAAATAATTCTGGCAACAATGGAGAGGCATCATGTCAGGGAGATCAACTAGAAACGTTCCGAGACAGAGTAAAAACATTCAAGGACTTATACGGAGGAGAAGAATAACAAACGGATTAAGTTTTCACATAGGTATTAGGTGTATAGAGCTTTACAGGAGTTACCTAAGCTTTTATTCTTTTTTTCCCTTTGGAAACTCGATAATCGATTGGTGATATAGTTAGCATCTACCTAGTAACCAATGAGGAATGGAAGGAAGAGAGGGTAACCCGTCCAAAGTCGCACATTAGGCAGGGGCCGCAGGATTCCAATACAAATCCATCTACATTGGAGCCCAGGTATGCACATTCCTGTAACTATAGCTGGAAGAGGAGCTGGATTTCTGAGACTTTTCTGACAGAAACACAGTGGACTAAAGTAGAAGCAGTACCCAGTAGTTGAGAGAGCAGTATTCGGCATTAAAATACCTGAATTCAATTCTGTGTAACTGGAGTGATCTATTTAATGCACAAGAAAACAACAACAACAGATAAGTGAAAGTGTTAGTCCCTGACATGGGTAGCTGTTCCCCTCTCCAGAGGATCTTCCTGACCCAGGGATTGAACCCAGGTCTCCTGCATTGCAGATGGATTCTTCACCACCTGAGCTGCCAGAGAAACCCCCCATTTAAGCATGAGAGAGTTAAGTCCAATAGGCCAAGCCTCAGATTCTTCATCTATAAAACAGAGATAATAAAAGCCCCCACAAGGCTATTATCAAAGGCCATTATGAGGATTAGATGAAGTGATACATATAAAAGGCTTTAGTAGAGTGCTTAGCTCAAGGGCTAAAAACAATTGGTGATTATTTCTAAAAATCTTCATATCTCATTGGATATCAGCAAAGAGAAAGAAGTTACGGATAGCGTGTTTTCTAATATGAGATTAGATGGGGTTATGCCACAGCTGAAGAGGGAACAGTTTAGGAGGTAGAGATAAGCTCGATTTAGACATCTGAGCTTCAAAATATACAGGACACATAGATAAAAATACCCAGTCGACAGACTATAACTTGTAAGAGAATTAGGTAGTTTAAATATGAGGCTTGGACTTCCCTGGTGGTCCAGTGGGTAGTAAGGACACAGCCTTGCAGTGCAAGGGGCGCCAGTTCGATCCCTGGCCTGAGAAGATCCCACGTGCCGCGGAGCAGCTGGACCCATGTGTCCAATTACCGAGCCGGAGCTCTGGAGAGTGTGCACCCAGAGCCGGCGCTCTGCAACAACAGATGCCACCGCAATGGGAGGCCCACACAGGCCAAAGAACAAAGATGGATGAAACTAGACAAACGGAAGACCAGTGGACCACCCACCCCCCTCCCTCCCCACCCCCGCCAAAATAAATAAATAAATAAATGTTTAAAAAAAAAAAAATGAGGCTGGATGAGATCACTGAGACTGAATGCGTAGACTGAAAGGGAGGTCCAAGAAACACGGCCTTAGAGGACAATATCAAAAGGTCAAAAGGAAAAAAGGTAGGAAGTATTGTACTTGGCAGTCTAACAAGACTCTGCTCATACCACTCATGTGCCCAGCCCAAGAAAAGAAAGCCAGATGAAAGTGTTAAAGGTATCAGGCAAAAATAGTTGGATTGCATTAGGTAGAGCTCCCAGTATTCCTCTCTCTAGTTACCTTAGGCCACGCTCCAGCTTCTGATCCATTCCCTAGCACCAGCTCTCCTGTTCAGCTTCTGCACAGCCACTCCTCAGTTCCTGGGTCTTCACAGTATTGATTTGCCCTTTTTTTTTTTTTTTTTGACTTCTTTCTTGGATTACAAGCTGAACCTGCTCACCACTCACTGCCTTCTGCTATTGACCTTGCATTCCATGACACACCAGCCATAAAAGAAACCCCCAAATCGAAAGAAAAAAATAATATTGAAAATGAACTGAAAGAAAGGTTTCAGAGAAGCCAAGAAATGAAGACATTTCAAAAAGGAGAACGGTTAATATGCCAGGAAAGCAGAGAGGACAAAGAGAATGAGGACTGAAAATGAGGCAACTGGATGTGGCATTTGAGAAGTGCCTGGAGTCTCTGAATGAGAACAAATTCAAGAAAGTGAGAGACAAGAGACAAGTCTATGAAAAAGAATTGGTAAGGTAAACTTTACTCTCTAATTTTCCCAACGAAGCAGAAAGGAGATTGTCCTTGGACAGTGATGAGATTTTAGTGGAAAGTTAAAATTGTGGCCTACCTAGGTGATTTATCTTTATTTAATTCTTACAACCACTGTTTAGAGTGGGTATTGTTAGCCTTGCAGTGCAAGGGGCGCCAGTTCGATCCCTGGCCTGAGAAGATCCCACGTGCCGCGGAGCAGCTGGACCCATGTGTCCAATTACCGAGCCAGAGCTCTGGAGAGTGTGCACCCAGAGCCGGCGCTCTGCAACAACAGATGCCACCGCAATGGGAGGCCCACACAGGCCAAAGAACAAAGATGGATGAAACTAGACAAACGGAAGACCAGTGGACCCCGCTCCCCTCCCTCCCCAACCTGATCCCCGCCCAAAATAAATAAATAAATAAATGTTTAAAAAAAAAAAAAATGAGGCTGGATGAGATCACTGAGACTGAATGCGTAGACTGAAAGGGAGGTCCAAGAAACACGGCCTTAGAGGACAATATCAAAAGGTCAAAAGGAAAAAAGGTAGGAAGTATTGTACTTGGCAGTCTAACAAGACTCTGCTCATACCACTCATGTGCCCAGCCCAAGAAAAGAAAGCCAGATGAAAGTGTTAAAGGTATCAGGCAAAAATAGTTGGATTGCATTAGGTAGAGCTCCCAGTATTCCTCTCTCTAGTTGCCTTAGGCCACTCTCCAGCTTCTGATCCATTCCCTAGCACCAGCTCTCCTGTTCAGCTTCTGCACAGCCACTCCTCAGTTCCTGGGTCTTCACAGTATTGATTTGCCTTTTTTTTTTTTTTTTTTGACTTCTTTCTTGGATTACAAGCTGAACCTGCTCACCACTCACTGCCTTCTGCTATTGACCTTGCATTCCATGACATACCAGCCATAAAAGAAACCCCCAAATCGAAAGAAAAAAATAATATTGAAAATGAACTGAAAGAAAGGTTTCAGAGAAGCCAAGAAATGAAGACATTTCAAAAAGGAGAATGGTTAATATGCCAGGAAAGCAGAGAGGACAAAGAGAATGAGGACTGAAAATGAGGCAACTGGATGTGGCATTTGAGAAGTGCCTGGAGTCTCTGAATGAGAACAAATTCAAGAAAGTGAGAGACAAGAGACAAGTCTATGAAAAAGAATTGGTAAGGTAAACTTTACTCTCTAATTTTCCCCCACGAAGCAGAAAGGAGATTGTCCTTGGACAGTGATGAGATTTTAGTGGAAAGTTAAAAATTGTGGCCTACCTAGGTGATTTATCTTTATTTAATTCTTACAACCACTGTTTAGAGTGGGTATTGTTATCCCTGTGTCATTTTTTAGGCAACTGACATAGTGAATTTAAGTCACACAGCTGACGTGAAGCAAATTTAGAACTCAACCCAGGTCTGTCTCCTAATTTTCTGCTTTCCTTACTGCATTCAAATTAGGGTAGCCACTAAGTGGAATGCGAAAGTGTTGAGATAGTAATAATAGTGGTAGTATTATAAACACTATTACTTATATATAAGTATGTACTAGTGCAAATAGTGAGTAAAATGGATCAGATGATGGTAGTGCTGATACTGGAGAAATTAATGGTTTTACTTCACATTTGGGCTTCCCTGGTGGCTTAGTTGGTAAAGAATCTGCCTGCCAAATGCAGGAGATGCAAGAGACATGGGTTTGATCCCTGGGTTGGGAAGATCTCCTGGAGAGGGAAATGGCAACCCACTCCAGTATTCTTGCCTGGGAAATCCCAAGGACAGAGGAGCCTGGTGGGCTACAATCTGGGAGGAGTCAGGACACAACTTAGTGACTAAATGATAACAGCAATAACTCATAGGCACTGTGCTTTATATCATAAAGTTAGATATGAAGCTATTACTTGCAGTTAAATTTGGAGTGGTGGTGGTTTAGTCACTAAGTCGTGTCCAACTCTTACAACCCATGGTCTGTAGCCTGCCAGGCTCTTTTGTCCATGGGATTTCCTGGGCAAGCTTGCTGGAGTGGGTTGCCATTTCCTTCTCCAGGGGATCTTCCCAGGCTTGGGATCAAACCCATGTCTCCTTCTTGGCAGGCGGATTCTTTACCACTGAGCTACCCTAAATGTTAAATACCATTTGACACCACTTAAATTATGTTACTTAGTAAGAGTTACTTTTCTTAGTTTTAATATAGTCACAACAAAGCATTTATAAACTTTCTTTTTGTTATGTCTAAGCATATTTATAAAATATTTTAAAACTCTCACTGTAATCTAGGTTTATTTTATATCTAAAGTTACAGAAGACATTTTGAAAATTGTTAGTATGCAAACTACAAATATTTTCCTTGAACCTTGAAATGTATTAAATAATACCAAAAGAATTGTATTCTTTGCCACTGAAGTTAAAATTCTCTTGGCACTGTGCTTGCTGAATTATGGAAGCCTAAGGGAGTAGCATAGTTTCAATCAAAAATGTAATTTTAAAAAAAAGGTTGCTATAAAATTATAGAAAAAGCCATGAAACAGGCAGCATGAGTATTTGAAAGATAATAAAGTATAACTCAGCTATCTGGCAGGGAAATGAATCTTTTAAAATTATTATTAGGTTTTTGTGTAGAATAGAGGAACTTACCATTTATGTAAGTCACATTTTCAAAAATCATTTTGTTGAAAATCTTATTAAAGTGCACATATTAAAGAGTACATATTTACTTCATAAAACAGATGATACTCAACATGAATTATCCTTTTTGTGATGATTTCAATAATAGCACGATTGCCCTCTAGGTATATTGAGGATTATAGGATGATTTCCTCCTATATTGAATGGTTCCATAAAGCTAACCTTCTTAGTTCTTATGTCTGCTTTTTATAGATTTTTTTTGTCTCCTTCCATGTCAATGCTCATTTCTCATGGCAGCCTGTACACTTGTATGGACTCATTCATGCCTATAGTGACATTAACCAGCCCACCAAAGACATGACCATGGAAACAAAAGTAAATTTGCACATGCTCATGCTTATTATCCACAGAATTCCTTTGTAGGCTCCCAATCTATTTTCCATGAGGCCTCCTGGTCTCGGCTTCTTTTCTTCCTATGCCTGCCATTAGACTTGACTGTAGAGGTGTGCCACTCAGCTCTCCCTTCAACTAGTGTAAGAACTGTAGTCAGCTCACCACCTCCAGCTAGCCATTGTACCTCTGCACCATTCACACTGAGGCCATTCTCTCCCCCGGAGGTGCCCTGCCAATGACCAACCACAGTCAGGGTACTACAGCCGGGCCACTTCTGCCTCTGGGGGGGCAATCTTTACCCCACCCCGACCCCTCCGTCACCTGGCCAGCAGCTTCTCAGAGCTGTACAGCAGCAGCCTGGGGCTCTTCCTACCAAATCTTCTCTCCTTCTCTCCTCTTTCACAAGCGTCTGACCTGTTTGTTGGGACACTTACCAGTTCCATTTACTCTCGTTCCCCTTCCCTTTATGCTTCACAGGTGTTTCCCCAATAGATCTTTTGCCCATCTAATTTTGATTTCGTGTCTGCTATATAGGAAGCCTAACTCACATGGTCAATTAAAAAAAAAAAAAAGGTCCAAGAAAGAAGGAAGTAAAATAAGGTTTGAGGACTATTTACTCATACTTGGCTGCAAGTAGGATATCATCTTGAGTGCACTGTGGGGAATTGGTAGTCCTTGGTAGGACGGTAGTCCCACAGTTGCTGAAGATTTCACTGGTGATGACCTGGGAATGTGTCCTGGGAGACGGGAAGAGCTTTGCTTTTAAAAGCCAAATTGGGGTGAAGATTTCAAAATGGTGATGACCTAGGGAATGTGTCCGCTATTTACTTCATAAAACAGATGATATTAAAGTGATGATTTCAATAATAGCACGATTGCCCTCTAGGTATATTGAGGATTATAGGATGATTTCCTCCTATATTGAATGGTTCCATAAAGCTAACCTTCTTAGTTCTTATGTCTGCTTTTTATAGATTTTTTTTGTCTCCTTCCATGTCAATGCTCATTTCTCATGGCAGCCTGTACACTTGTATGGACTCATTCATGCCTATAGTAACATTAACCAGCCCACCAAAGACATGACCATGGAAACAAGTAAATTTGCACATGCTCATGCTTATTATCCACAGAATTCCTTTGTAGGCTCCCAATCTATTTTCCATGAGGCCTCCTGGTCTCGGCTTCTTTTCTTCCTATGCCTGCCATTAGACTTGACTGTAGAGGTGTGCCACTCAGCTCTCCCTTCAACTAGTGTAAGAACTGTAGTCAGCTCACCACCTCCAGCTAGCCATTGTACCTCTGCACCATTCACACTGAGGCCATTCTCTCCCCAGGAGGTTCCCTGCCAATGACCAACCACAGTCAGGGTACTACAGCCGGGCCACTTCTGCCTCTGGGGGGGCAATCTTTACCCCACCCCGACCCCTCCGTCACCTGGCCAGCAGCTTCTCAGAGCTGTACAGCAGCAGCCTGGGGCTCTTCCTACCAAATCTTCTCTCCTTCTCTCCTCTTTCACAAGCGTCTCACCTGTTTGTTGGGACACTTACCAGTTCCATTTACTCTCGTTCCCCTTCCCTTTATGCTTCACAGATGTTTCCCCAATAGATCTTTTGCCCATCTAATTTTGATTTCGTGTCTGCTATATAGGAAGCCTAACTCACATGGTCAGTTAAAAAAAAAAAAAAAAAAAGGTCCAAGAAAGCAGGAAGTAAAATAAGGTTTGAGGACTATTTACTCATACTTGGCTGCAAGTAGGATATCATCTTGAGTGCACTGTGGGGAATTGGTAGTCCTTGGTAAAAAGGTGGCCCCACAGTTGCTGAAGATTTCACTGGTGATGACCTGGGAATGTGTCCTGGGAGACGGGAAGAGCTTTGCTAGTTTGAAGATGTTAGGCCTTTGAAAGATATGAGGAGACTAATGCCTACAAGTGTAGTGGTAGTGGCTGGTTATTTAAAACTTCGACTGATGTCCTATGGAGCAATCATGAGAAACTGAGAAGTGATGCCACAGTCAGAGGCACAGTGGGAGAGACAGAGAGCCTGTTTGACTTGGAACATTTTCTTGGAAAATGGGATTTAACACCATGACAAGGACTCTCCCCTGCCCAGGGAATGGGGCACACGCACTGTAGGGAAGTCTGGCTCTTGGAAGCCCAGCAAAGGTGATAGTCAGGCTGATGTGGAAATGCCCTGAGTTGCCATGGAAGATGGAATAGAAGGAAATAAAGAGGCTGTGGGAAGAGGTGAGCTGTAATGGATTCATTGTGTGAGACCAGAGGGTCCATCAGAAGATTGTGTTTCCATAGCAGAGCCCAGAGAACACATCATGCTCCAAAGCCATCAGGAATGCACTGGTAAGAGAGGCACTAACGTCATTAAAAGCCCAGTGGTGGCTCTCTTTGCAGGCCAGGGATGAGGCTATCACAAACTTGAGCTTGTTAATAGCAATGAGGGTGACTGTCCTCCAAAATAATTTAAGTCACATAAGCAAGCAAATAAAAGCCTGGGACAACCATTACTATAACTACCTGTAACACTGGAATAGCTGGTGGGCTTCCTTGGTGGCTCAGTGGTAAAGAATTTGCCACCCAGTGCAGGTGACACGGGTTCAACCCTGGACTGGGAAGATCCCCTGGAGGAAGAAATGGCAACCAACTGCAATATTCTTGCCTTGGGAAATCCCATGGACGGAGGAGCCTGGAGGGCCACAGACCATAGGGGCGCAAAGAATCCCTATTAGTGACTAAGCAACAAGGGAGCCTGACTCACAGGAAGTTATGGAAATAGCTAATAGCCTGGTGTCCCTAGGGGCAAAATAAAAGGGTAACCAATGAGAGCATCATTAACTGTCTATAATCAGAAATAGGCAAGAACGGGCTTCCCCTGGTGGTCCAGTGGATAGGGACACCGCCTTGCAGTGCAAGGGGCGCCGGTTCGATCCCTGGCCTGGGAAGATGCCACGTGCCGCGAAGCGGCTGGATGTGTCCAATCACCGAGCCGGAGCTCTGGAGCGCATGCGCCCAGAGCTGGCGCTCTGCGACAACAGACGTCGCCGCAATGGGTGGCCCGCAGGAGCCAAAGAACAAAGACAGATGAAAATGGAGAAATGAAAGACCAATGGAAGTGGCCCGCCTGCTCCCCTCCCTCCCCAACCCGACCCCCGCGCAAAAATAAATAAATAAATCTTTAAAAAAAAAAAAAAAAGAAATAGGCAAGAACAGAGAAATAGGAGGATAAGGGTAGTTGCCCCAATAAGAATTCATGATTCATTGCTCAGTTGTTGGTCCTTAGACACTTGAGACCAAGAATGCAGTGATTGAGAGATAGCTGCCTCTGAAGGAGGAAGACACCTGCAAGACCATGATAAGTATTTGTTTATTTATTTATTTATTTTGGCCCCTTCTATTGGTCTTTCATTTATCTATTTTCCTCCATCTTTGTTCTTTGGCCTGTGTGGGCCTCCCATCACAGTGGCCTCTCTCGCTGCAGAGCATCGACTCTGGGTGCATGTGCGCCAGAGCTCCAGCTCCATAGTTGGACACATCAGTCCAGCCGCTCCACAGCACATGGGATCTTCCCAGGCCAGGGATCAGACCGGCGCCCCTTGCACCGAAAGGCAGTGTCCTTACCCACTGGACCACCAGGGAAGCCCCCGTGATAAGTATTAACTATAGTGATTTCCCCGTCCTGCTCTAAAGGGACCTACAGTCACATACTTAGATGACTATACACTTGAAAAAGAAAAAAAGGAAAAGCGCACATATTGAGGACTTTGGACAAGTTTTCAAAGCTGATCTTGATACCTGAAAACCTAACATGTCCTCAGGATCTCCTGTTGGAGTTTGGATCCAGTGATGTAAGCAGGCTGGCTGAAGTCTATCTTAAGGTGAGTCCACTGGGTTCATGAACTCAGTTGATCATTTGACCCACTTTAGGGAAAATTAGGATTAACATTCCTGGCAGTCTGACTCACTTAGGTCCTTGACAAGCAGAGTAAGAACCATTATATTAGGGAAGACCAAAAGGAAGCCTCTGAGACTACCACTTTCCCAATTCAAGATACTGAATCAAAAGTAATACTGCATTCCAGAAATGAAGGCAGAAGTTAGTACCACTGTGACAGTAAGCTTTATGTGTCAAATTGACAGGACTGTAGTGCCTGGATATTTGGTCAAACATTATTCTGGATGTTTCTGTGAGGATATTTTTGGATGAGACTTTGATTTAAATCAGTAGGCTTAAGTAAAATAGGTTGCCCTCCATAGTGTGGATGGGCTTCATCCAGTAAGTTTAGAAGCGATAGAACAAAAAGCTGATCTCCCAGGAGCAAGAGGGGATTACGCCAGTAGACTGCCTTTGGACTTCATCTGCAACATCTGCTCTTCCTGGTTTGTCAGCACACTGTGTTTAAGACTAGAAATGCAGCTCAGTTCTGTGTCTTCATACTGCTGGCCTCCTCCATCAAAATTTGGATTTTCAAGCCTCCACAATTACATGAGACAAACAGATTTCTTTAAATGTTTTCTAAAAATTAATTTAAATATGTATTTATAAAATATATTTATTAAGAATAAGTTTATGTGTATATGTATCTATTCATCTATTGCTATCCTCTTTGTTTTGATATTAGTTCTAGAAGATGCTTTGGGTCTTCATAGAACTAGTCAACTTCAGCTTCTTTAGCATTTGTGATTGGGGCATAGACTTGGATTACTGTCATATTGAATGGCTGGCCTTGGAAACAAACCAAGATCATTCTGTTGTTTCTGAGGTTGCACCTAAGAACTGCATTTCTAACCCTTTTGTTGTTGACTAGGAGGGCTACTCCATTTCTTTTACCGGATTCTTGGCACAGTAGCAGATAATTTAGTCATCTAAATTAAATTGGCCCATTTCCATCTATTTTAGCTCTCTGATACCTAAGATGTCAATGTTTGATCTTGCCACCTCCTGCTTAACCTCATGAAATTTACCATGATTCATGGACCTAACATTCCATGTTCCTATGCAATGTTCTTCTGCTTTTTTTTTTTTTTTAAATTTTGACCTCTTTTATTGGTCTTTCATTTATTTATTTTCATCCATCTTTATTCTTTGGCCTGTGTGGGCCTCCCATTGCAGTGGCCTCTCTCGTTGCAGAGCACTGGCTCTGGGTGCATGCACACCAGAGTGCCGGTTGGTAATTCAACACACCGGTCCAGCCACTCCTGGGCACATGGGATCTTCTCAGGCCAGGGATTGAACCAGTGCCCCTTGCACTGTGACAGTAAGCTTTATGTGTCAACTTGACAGGACTGTAGTGCCTGGATATTTGGTCAAACATTATTCTGGATGTTTCTGTGAGGATATTTTTGGATGAGACTTTGATTTAAATCAGTAGGCTTAAGTAAAATAAGTTGCCCTCCATAGTGTGGATGGGCTTCATCCAGTAAGTTTAGAAGTGATAGAACAAAAAGCTGATCTCCCAGGAGCAAGAGGGGATTACGCCAGTAGACTGCCTTTGGACTTCATCTGCAACATCTGCTCTTCCTGGTTTGTCAGCACACTGTGTTTAAGACTAGAAATGCAGCTCAGTTCTGTGTCTTCATACTGCTGGCCTCCTCCATCAAAATTTGGATTTTCAAGCCTCCACAATTACATGAGACAAACAGATTTCTTTAAATGTTTTCTAAAAATTAATTTAAATATGTATTTATAAAATATATTTATTAAGAATAAGTTTATGTGTATATGTATCTATTCATCTATTGCTATCCTCTTTGTTTTGATATTAGTTCTAGAAGATGCTTTGGGTCTTCATAGAACTAGTCAACTTCAGCTTCTTTAGCATTTGTGATTGGGGCATAGACTTGGATTACTGTCATATTGAATGGCTGGCCTTGGAAACAAACCAAGATCATTCTGTTGTTTCTGAGGTTGCACCTAAGAACTGCATTTCTAACCCTTTTGTTGTTGACAAGGAGGGCTACTCCATTTCTTTTACCGGATTCTTGGCACAGTAGTAGATAATTTAGTCATCTAAATTAAATTGGCCCATTTCCATCTATTTTAGCTCTCTGATACCTAAGATGTCAATGTTCGATCTTGCCACCTCCTGCTTAACCTCATGAAATTTACCATGATTCATGGACCTAACATTCCATGTTCCTATGCAATGTTCTTCTGCTTTTTTTTTTTTTTTAAATTTTGACCTCTTTTATTGGTCTTTCATTTATTTATTTTCATCCATCTTTATTCTTTGGCCTGTGTGGGCCTCCCATTGCAGTGGCCTCTCTCGTTGCAGAGCACTGGCTCTGGGTGCATGCACACCAGAGTGCCGGTTGGTAATTCAACACACCGGTCCAGCCACTCCTGGGCACATGGGATCTTCTCAGGCCAGGGATTGAACCAGTGCCCCTTGCACTGCAAGGTGGACTCTTTATTCACTGGACCACCAGGGAAGGCGCCTTGTGCAATGGATTCTTTGTAGCATCAGACTTTACTTTCGCCACCAGCCACATCCACAACTGAGTGTCATTTCCACTTTGGCCCAGACACTTCATTCTTTCTGGGGCTGTTAGTAACTGCCCTCTGCTCTTCCCCCAGTACCACACTGGACATGCTCCAACCTGGGGGCTCATCTTCCGGTGTCATATCTTTTTGCCATTTCATACTGCTCATTGGGTTCTCCTGGCAAAAATACTGGAGTGGGTGGCCATTGCCTCTTCCAGTGGACTATGTTTTGTCAGAACGCTTCACTATGACCTGTCCATCTTGGGTGCCTCTGCAAGGCTTAGCTCATAGCTTTATTGAGTTACACAAGTCCCTTTGCTACGACATCATAGGGGACTGGAATGCAAAAGTAGGAATTCAAGAGACACCTGGAATAAAAGGCAAGCTTGACCTTAAAGGACAAAGTAAAACAGGGAACATGCTAATAGGGTTTTGTCAAGAGAGCATGCTGGTTATAGCAAACACCTTTTTCTAACAGCACAAGCGACAACTCCATACATGGATATCACCAGATGGTTAATACTGAAATCAGATTGATTACGTTATTTGAAGCTGAAGATGCAGGAGCTCTATACAGTCATCAAAACAAGACCTGGGGCTGACTGTGCTCAGATCATCAGCTCCTTATTGCCAGATTCAGGCTTAAATTTGAGAAAGTAAAAAAGACCACTAGACCCTTCAGGTATAACTTAAATAAAATCTCTTATGATTATACAATGGAGGTGATGAATAGATTCAAAGGATTAGATCTGGTAGACAGAATACCTCAAGAACTAATGATGGAGGTTCATAATGTATATTGTACAGGAGGCAGTAACTGAAACTGTCCCAAAGAAAAAGAAATACAAGAAGGCAGTGACTGTCTGAGGAGTCTTTACAAATAGCTGAGGAAAGAAGAGAAGTGAAAGGCAAAGAAGAAAGGGAAAGATATACCCATCTGAATGCAGAGCTCCAGAGAATAGCAAGGAGAAATAAAAAAGCCTTCTTAACTGAACAATAAAAAGAAATAGAGGAAATCAATAGAATGTGAAAGACTAGCGATCTCCTCAAGATAATTTGAAATGTCAAAGGAAAATTTCATCAAGGATGGGCATGATAAATTTGGTTTCCTATGTCTTCCCTGGTAGCTCAGGCAGTAAAGAGTCTGCCTACAATGCAGGAGACTCGGATTAAATCACTGGGTCAGGAAGATCCCCTGGAGAAGGAAATGGCAACCCGCTCCAGTATTCTTGCCTGGACAGAGGAGCCTGGCAGACTACAGTCCATTGGGTAGCAAAGAGTCAGATTCCACTGAGCGACTTTCACTTTCACTTTGGCTTCCTAGATACTCTTCTACTGCAACTTAAGAAAATAATTTAAATGACTATATCACAGATACTACATATGAATAAAAGATCTGATTTTGACCTAATAAAAAACTTGACTGCAAAAAAAGATGAAAGGATGCATGATGTCTGTCCACATCCTCGTACTCAGTCACTTCAGTCATGTGACGCCGTAGACTGTAGCCTGCCAGGCTTCTCTGTCCATAGGGATTCTCCAGGCAAGAATATTGGAGTAGGTTGCCATTTCCTTCTCCATGTCCATATCCTATCTCCATTTAATTCACCAGTCTGACATGAACAGAAACCACATGGATTCTGAAGAATGATGACAGATTTCCACAAGCTCAACCAAATAGTAGGTCCATTGCACTGGCATTGCTAGACTTGCTGATGGTAAAGCAGATTGTGAAGGTCTCAACTCTGTCATGTACAGTCGCTGATCTGATGATTGCATTCTTTTCTATACAGATCAAAAATAGTTCACTTTATCATGAAATTGACAAGGTTCACTTTTACAGTATTGCTCCAGGGCTATGTGAACTCTTCATACTCTGTCATAATGCAGTTTAAAGGGTCTATATCATCACATTGATCCAAAGAATTATTGGTATGATGCAGATCTGGTAGGATGAGCAAAAATAGATTTTAATGCTGGAGGCCTTGGTAAGGCATGTGAGCGTCAGAAGGTGGGTGATAAAAACTCAAGTAGTCTCAGGTATCTGCCATTTCAGGAGACCTTTTGAGTTCTTTGACCAGGGGCAAGTCAAGACATCTCCTCTAAAGGAAAAGACAAATGCTGTGTCTTCTGTCTCCTGGAAGCACAACCCATGGTGGGTTTCTTTGGGTCTAGAAGCAATCTGACCTATACCCAATACTGGAACTGTACTCACTATATTTCAGCCTGGAGACTTTGTGACATGAAAGGAAGCCAGTTTTGAGGAGAAATTAGAGCATAAAAGAGCTTTGCAGCAGGTGCTGTCAGCAGTTCAAATATTCCTACCCCAGGAATTTGAGAGATGAGAAGGTCTGCCATGGAAAAATGTGGACGAACATACAAAAAAGGAGAAGTGTGAAGACTTTTGTGTTACATGTTAATACTCACCAGAGAGTGTCTAGCTTGGAAAAGGCACTGAAGAACCAATTAGTGAAAATTACTTGACTAATCAGAAAGAGGAAAACTAATATGATATAATATTACTTATATATGGAATATAGAAAATGGTACATATGAACTTTTTTGCAAAGCAGAAATAAGACACAGATGTAGAGAACAAATTTATGGATATCAAGGTGGGGAAGGAGGGTTGGATAAATTCACAAATCAGGACTGACATATATACACTACTATGTATGAAATAGATAACTAATGAGAATCTACTATATAGCACAGGTAACTCTATTCAATGCTCTGTGGTGACTTAAACGGGAAGGAAATTTTTTAAAAAGAGGGGATATATGTATATGGATAATGGATTCACTTTGCTGTACAGCAGAAACTAACACGACATTGTAAAGCAACTATGGGCCAATAAAAATTTTGTAAAGTGCTTTACTAGTTTATATTAGCCAGCTTTCATTATTGACCATTGACCAGTCTAAAACTGACAGAATGGGCACATGAATGAAAGTGCTATGTTATCAAAGTGATGGTGTCTATGCGGGGGCCCACACAGCATAAATACCTACTCACTAAGTTCAATCTAACTACCATTACCTCAGAATATGCAACCTGCCAGCAGCAGAAGTCAACACTGAAACCTGCCATGGCACTAGTCCTCAAGGAGACCAACAGCCACATGGTGTCCCGGGATAGGCTTGGTAAAGGCATGTGAGTCGATTAAAAACTCAAGTAGTCTCAGGTATCTGCCATTTCAGGAGACCTTTTGAGTTCTTTGACCAGGGGCAAGTCAAGACATCTCCTCTAAAGGAAAAGACAAATGCTGTGTCTTCTTTCTCCTGGAAGCACAACCCCTGGTGGGTTTCTTTGGGTCTAGAAGCAATCTGACCTATACCCAATACTGGAACTGTACTTACTATATTTCAGTCTGGAGACTTTGTGACATGAAAGGAAGCCAGTTTTGAGGAGAAATTAGAGCATAAAAGAGCTTTGCAGCAGGTGCTGTCAGCAGTTCAAATATTCCTACCCCAGGAATTTGAGAGATGAGAAGGTCTGCCATGGAAAAATGTGGACGAACATACAAAAAAGGAGAAGTGTGAAGACTTTTGTGTTACATGTTAATACTCACCAGAGAGTGTCTAGCTTGGAAAAGGCACTGAAGAACCAATTAGTGAAAATTACTTGACTAATCAGAAAGAGGAAAACTAATATGATATAATATTACTTATATATGGAATATAGAAAATGGTACATATGAACTTTTTTGCAAAGCAGAAATAAGACACAGATGTAGAGAACAAATTTATGGATATAAAGGTGGGGAAGGAAGGTTAGATAAATTCACAAATCAGGACTGACATATATACACTACTATGTATAAAATAGATAACTAATGAGAATCTACTATATAGCACAGGTAACTCTATTCAATGCTCTGTGGTGACTTAAATGGGAAGGAAATTTTTAAAAAAGAGGGGATATATGTATATGGATAATGGATTCACTTTGCTGTACAGCAGAAACTAACACAACATTGTAAAGCAACTATGGGCCAATAAAAATTTTGTAAAGTGCTTTACTAGTTTATATTAGCCAGCTTTCATTATTGACCATTGACCAGTCTAAAACCGACAGAATGGGCACATGAATGAAAGTGTTATGTTATCAAAGTGATGGTGTCTATGCAGGGGCCCACACAGCATAAATACCTACTCACTAAGTTCAATCTAACTACCATTACCTCAGAATATGCAACCTGCCAGCAGCAGAAGTCAACACTGAGACCTGCCATGGCACTAGTCCTCAAGGAGACCAACAGCCACATGGTGTCCCTAGGATAGGCTATTCTGTCCTGGAAGTGCTAGCAGTTCATCCTCACTGCAATAGACACCTATTCTAGATGCCTCAGTCAGTATTACTATCCAAGAGGGTACACAATGCTGATTCACGGGCATGAATATCCACATTCATAGCATCTGACCAGGGAACCATTCAACAGTGAAGGGGCTGTAAGAGTGGGCCCTTGACAGAATCCAGTGATCCCTCACTATCATTAAGTAGCCATCCTGGTAGAATGTCAGAACAGCTAACTAAAGCACACTGAAATTCCATCCCAGAGGCAATACTCTTCAAGGACAGGTGACATCATCAGTACATACAGTAAATAAGAGACCCCTGTGTGTCACTGAGTCTCCATAGGAAAGACTAGACAGGCACTCCAGGGTAGAAGCAGTTGTGGTCCGCTTATGATTACTCTCTATGATGCCAGAAGACTTTTTGCTTGATATACCTACAACTCTGAGCTCAGAGGGGATGAAGTTCTTTTTCCCCAAGGAGCATACTCTTGCCAGGGGGATAGTTCAGTTCAGTCACTCAGTCACATCCAACTCTCTGAGACCCCATGGACTGTGGCACGCCAGGCTTCCCTGTTCTTTACCATCTCTTGGAGCTTGCTCAAACTCATGTCCATTGACTCAGTGATGCCATCCAACCATCTCGTCCTCTGTCGTCCCCTTCTCCTTCTGCCTTCTATTTTTCCCAATATCAAGGTCTTTTCCAATGAGTTGTCTCTTCGCATCAGGTGGCCAAAGCATGGGAGCTTCAGCTTCAGCATCAGTCCTTCAGTGAATGCTCCATTTGATTACTAGCTATGGCAGCTGCCCAAGCATTTGGACTCCTTGTAACCAAGGAGTAACCAGCAAGCAAGAAGAGAAGCTGTCGCCCTCACCAGGGTAGTAAACTCAGAACAGACAGAGGAAATAGGCTGCATTTCACCAAAGTAATCCATTTGAGTGCCTCTTGGTAAATCCCATGACCAATTAGAACCATGAATGGGCATGTGTAGCAATGTTGGCCTGAGAAGATATGATTCCCACAGAATCAGGTCCCTCAGGATGAAGGTTCAAATTTTACTGTCAGAATAGACACCAGAAACAACAGAGGTGAGTTGAGGGTGAGAGGAATTCATAGGGGGCAGTGGAGGAAGGAGACAGTGACTATTAGTTACAGCTGAAACCAGCTATAGCGGCTTGAGGTATAGTTTATCCCCCTAACCTTCCTCTTGAAAGCTTCTTTGTGGAAGAGAGAAGGGTGGCTGTGAGGCACAAGCAGGCAGCTGGGCCCCGATCTAAGACACTGATTCATCCCATAGTAGCCATCCTGGTAGAATGTCAGAACAGCTAACTAAAGCACACTGAAATTACATCCCAGAGGCAATACTCTTCAAGGACAGGTGACATCATCAGTACATACAGTAAATAAGAGACCCCTGTGTGTCACTGAGTCTCCATAGGAAAGACTAGACAGGCACTCCAGGGTAGAAGCAGTTGTGGTCTGCTTATGATTACTCTCTATGATGCCAGAAGACTTTTTGCTTGATATACCTACAACTCTGAGCTCAGAGGGGATGAAGTTCTTTCTCCCCAAGGAGCATACTCTTGCCAGGGGGATAGTTCAGTTCAGTCACTCAGTCACATCCAACTCTTTGAGACCCCATGGACTGTGGCACGCCAGGCTTCCCTGTTCTTTACCATCTCTTGGAGCTTGCTCAAACTCATGTCCATTGACTCAGTGATGCCATCCAATCATCTTGTCCTCTGTCGTCCCCTTCTTCTGTTTTTCCCAATATCAGGGTCTTTTCCAATGAGTTGTCTCTTCGCATCAGGTGGCCAAAGCATTGGAGCTTCAGCTTCAGCATCAGCCCTTCAGGGAATGCTCCATTTGATTACTAGCTATGGCAGCTGCCCAAGCATTTGGACTCCTTGTAACCAAGGAGTAACCAGCAAGCAAGAAGAGAAGCTGTCACCCTCACCAGGGTAGTAAACTCAGGACAGACAGAGGAAATAGGCTGCATTTCACCAAAGTAATCCATTTGAGTGCCTCTTGGTAAATCCCATGACCAATTAGAACCATGAATGGGCATGTGTAGCAATGTTGACCTTAGAAGATATGATTCCCACAGAATCAGGTCCCTCAGGATGAAGGTTCAAATTTTACTGTCAGAATAGACACCAGGAACAACAGAGGTGAGTTGAGGGTGAGAGGAATTCATAGGGGACAGTGGAGGAAGGAGACAGTGACTATTAGTTACAGCTGAAACCAGCTATAGCGGCTTGAGGTATAGTCTATCCCCCTAACCTCCCTCTTGAAAGCTTCTTTGTGGAAGAGAGAAGGGTGGCTGTGAGGCACAAGCAGGCAGCTGGAGCAGCCAGGCATGTCTGGCACTCAGATCTCCCTTCCAAACAACCAGCTGTGAGGGGTGTGGTTGGCTGACCATCTCCAGCTGCTGCGCAGCATTCATGCTAAAGCCAGGCACCCTTAACAGGCCTGGGCACAGTGGTGTTACTAGGGCTGGGTCACTTCTCCCCAGCACAGAATGTTGCAGTGGGTAACCTTTGAGAGGGCACTTGTCAATCAGCCATGCTGCACTGCGTTCTGGGGCTCTTTCTGAAAGACTCTCCTTCCTTTCCTCTCCCCTTTCACAGGGAGCCCACCCTAGCTACTCCTCCCTCATAAGCATGTCTGTCTCTCAGTAAATTTCCTTTCCATCTCATTCTATTTGGGGGTCTTGCTTCTTGGAGGACCCAAACTGAGACAAATTTTTGTTTCAACTTTGATATATTTAGAGCTCTCTACAAAGTTTGATATATGTTCATCCTTCTGTTTTAGCCTTCTGCCATCTTGTTTAATCCACCTCCATTTTATTCCTTTAGTCTCCAGCCCCTGGCATATCTTCATGCTTGGTTGTCAATTTATACTGGAATCTGGCATTCAACCACACATTCAAGACCATATCTAATTAGCGCCATCCTGACAACAGTCTTATCACTGATTAGTAATGGATTACAGTCCTCGGACAATCATTGCTTTTGAAGCCAAGCTAACAAGTGCTTCCCATCGTCAGTGCATAAATTATCTGGGCTCATTTAGAAGACAGCTTTAAAAAACCATGTTAAACGTCCCTTCACAGATTTTCCCCCGCAGCTCAGGACAGACAGAGGAAATAGGCTGCATTTCACCAAAGTAATCCATTTGAGTGCCTCTTGGTAAATCCCATGACCAATTAGAACCATGAATGGGCATGTGTAGCAATGTTGACCTTAGAAGATATGATTCCCACAGAATCAGGTCCCTCAGGATGAAGGTTCAAATTTTACTGTCAGAATAGACACCAGGAACAACAGAGGTGAGTTGAGGGTGAGAGGAATTCATAGGGGACAGTGGAGGAAGGAGACAGTGACTATTAGTTACAGCTGAAACCAGCTATAGCGGCTTGAGGTATAGTCTATCCCCCTAACCTCCCTCTTGAAAGCTTCTTTGTGGAAGAGAGAAGGGTGGCTGTGAGGCACAAGCAGGCAGCTGGAGCAGCCAGGCATGTCTGGCACTCAGATCTCCCTTCCAAACAACCAGCTGTGAGGGGTGTGGTTGGCTGACCATCTCCAGCTGCTGCGCAGCATTCATGCTAAAGCCAGGCACCCTTAACAGGCCTGGGCACAGTGGTGTTACTAGGGCTGGGTCACTTCTCCCCAGCACAGAATGTTGCAGTGGGTAACCTTTGAGAGGGCACTTGTCAATCAGCCATGCTGCACTGCGTTCTGGGGCTCTTTCTGAAAGACTCTCCTTCCTTTCCTCTCCCCTTTCACAGGGAGCCCACCCTAGCTACTCCTCCCTCATAAGCATGTCTGTCTCTCAGTAAATTTCCTTTCCATCTCATTCTATTTGGGGGTCTTGCTTCTTGGAGGACCCAAACTGAGACAAATTTTTGTTTCAACTTTGATATATTTAGAGCTCTCTACAAAGTTTGATATATGTTCATCCTTCTGTTTTAGCCTTCTGCCATCTTGTTTAATCCACCTCCATTTTATTCCTTTAGTCTCCAGCCCCTGGCATATCTTCATGCTTGGTTGTCAATTTATACTGGAATCTGGCATTCAACCACACATTTAAGACCATATCTAATTAGCTCCATCCTGACAACAGTCTTATCACTGATTAGTAATGGATTACAGTCCTCGGACAATCATTGCTTTTGAAGCCAAGCTGACAAGTGCTTCCCATCGTCAGTGCATAAATTATCTGGGCTCATTTAGAAGACAGCTTTAAAAAACCATGTTAAACGTCCCTTCACAGATTCTACATTTCCACCTCCCCTCTGAGCCAACAGAGGTGGGGCTTTTCAAGTTAATATATCCCATACCTTCCCAAATATATTGCTGGATCTAAATACCTCATTTTCTCTAGTCAAAGCCTAAATTTTTAACAGAATCATTAGCATTTGAGCTACCCACTCAGAGAAGTGTTTCTACAACTGCCTCTATTTTCAGCTAATTTTATATCCCTCCGTTTTGCTGTATTCCAGTTCTCTTGCCAGCTCTTCCATTTCTTTTTTGGTTGTAATATTCCATTACCCCTTCTGCTTTTGCACTCAATTGTCCATTTACGGGCAGCAGTTTGCTTTTCTTCAACCCGTAAGAGAAATTCAACCTTTGAAGTGGTATGATTCTAGAATAGTTTTCACATGAGCACAGACCTTTTTCCTAATATACTTTTCAGCTGGTGAACTCATTTCTTACACAGAAAAAGATTCCAAGATAAGGCATGACAAAGAAAACCTGGGTAAAGTAGGTTAGTGCTAATTCCATACATATGGTTGGCGAGATTCCCAGGTGCTCACAATTATAGAAACCTACCTCTTTATGAAAATGAATACTTAATGCAACCGTAAATATTCTACTTGAGAATGTCCATTCACAAAGCTCACCTAAAGTTCCACTAAACTGAGTCTAACGCAGCACAAGCATATCTACATCTGCTTCATAATGACCCCCTTAGACAGCCATATGCCTGAAGGAGTTTGAGGAAGTCAGCTGTGCTCTCCTGCCTTCAGGCAGAACTGTACATAAACACCCAGACAGAAAAATGCTTCCCAAGAGAGAGTCAACAACCTTATTCTAGCATTTAACAATGAACACAGCCAGGAATTTCAATTTCTCCTTGAATATACAAGATCCTCTGTTACAGCTTAAATCTGTTTTTTTTTTCTTATTATAAGTCTGATATAGAGGTTAAAAATTCTTGTATTTTTTCATATGACTAATCTGGGATCATACATATCTATAAACAACAAAACTCTGTAAAAGTAAAAAGTAAAATAAAAATTTTTTTAAATCTTGTATTTTTTAATACAGCAAGTAAACAACTCATTGGAAAATATCTGATGCTGGAAAAGGTTGAAAGCAAGAAAAGAAGGAGACAACAGAGGGTGAGATGGCTGGATGGCATCAATGACTCAATGCAAACGAGTTTGAGCAAACTCTGGGAGATGATGAAGGCCAGGGAACCCTGGCATGCTGCAGTTCATGGGGTTGCAAAGAGTTGGACATGATTTAGTGACTGAAGAACAACAAAAAACATGTTCTCTAAGTTGCAACTGGTTATTTTCATGTTAATGACTATTTTCTACATTGAACAAATTATGACTCATTCATTCATTTAATAAATAAATATTTTAAAAATCTCATATCATCCTTTCAGCAAATTTTTAAAATCACTTCCACCTTTAGGATATTATCATGGACTCATGGCTCCTCTGACAAACTTAACAAACTCAACTTTTCAATTATTGTGATAATTTTTTACGCCAAATGTATCACCTTTTCCCAGTGACTAATCTCCAGTCTGTATTATTTTTAACATTTATTTAGGTATTAACAAAAAAAATCTTCAGTTTTTGTGAACAAGACATATTTGTCTCTTTTTGCTCTTTTCTCCTCTGAGATCTGGTATTAGATACCTTCCATAGAAATGTAATTCCCTTATCTAAAAATTTGGAAGGAGAAAAGCTATGATTAGGGTGAATGATAGTTCATATTATATATTTACCCATGACTAATGAAAGTAGGTTGCACTAAGATCTACAGGATAAATAGGAGTTAACCAGATGACATAGAAGGGCAGGTGTGTTTTAGGAGGGTGTAGGTGAGGACGAGATCTAAAAAGACAAGACAACAATTAAACAAGAAATAAAAATAATATGTACAGTTGCTCCCACTTATACAAGGGCAGCGTGTTCCAAGCCCCCTCAGCGTATGCTGAAACTGTGGATAGTATCAAACCCTACATATGCTGTTTTTTAAAATACATACATATCTATGATAAACTTTAATTACTAAATTAGGCACAGTAAGAGATTAGTGACAATAATAAAATAGAACAATTTTAACAATATACTGTAGTAAGTTATGTGAATGTAATCTTTCTCTCTCAGAATATCTTATTACATTAATGCAAATCTAATGCCTTTTCCACTTTAACTAAGACACTTAGCAGAACTGTGGCCACAACTTTTGTGGTCTGAGGTATAACAGCAAAACTAGGATGAAGTTCTTTTTCCCTCTTCACAATTTCACACAGAGAAGGTTTGCTCTTGCCATAGATCTCAGCGACCTCAGCGTACACTTTTCTTTCTTTCCTTATTAAGCTGAGAACTTTGACCTTTTCACTTAAAGGAAGAATTTTATGGCGACCTTTTAGTACATCTGAACAGTCAGCCATACCGTTCTTGTGCTTTGGGGCCATGAATTAAGTGAAAAGCACGTTACTTGAACATAATCCCTGAGATTCCACAACATTTGATCTGGTAACTGAGATGGCTACTAAAGGATTCACAGGCAGGGTCGGCAAAGGGATGATTCACATCCTGGGTAGGATGAAGCAGGAGAGCTGGAGATCTCATCCATACTATGCAGAACGGCACACAATTTAATGTAAATAAATGCATTATTTATTTCTGGAATCTTCCATTTAAAGATTTCAGACTGTGGATAATGGAAACTGCATAAGAGGAACTACTGCTGATGATGTCAGAGGATGTGAAAGTATTATGGAAGCTAGCAAAGCAACATCTTACCTGGAAACTGGTAAATGTTGGTAAGAAAAGGCTGTCTGAACAAGTGACTATGGGCTTAGGTAGAAGCCTCCCTGATGCTTACCAAAATCTTTCCAGTACTGCTCTCGTACCCATGCTTAGGAAAGGCTCTGCTTCTTGGATTCCCTTTAAATAATGTAGAGTGTATAGCTAGAGGAAGCTAATGAAGTGTGAGCATGGGGACCAATAACATTCTAGATGGTAGAACCTCAACCACCTGGGGCCTTGGCTGATCGCATAAAATAGAGCATGCCTTTGTCTGCTTTGCAACAGGCATAGTGTGAATAACAAATAATCTTGTATGCGCTAAGTAGCTGAAATTTGGAGGTCATTGGTGGCTGTAGCAAACCTAGTCTATTAATGTATCTTCCTTACTCTCCTCTGGAAACTCGACACTTCTTGGGTTGGCTCCAGCAGCAGGGCAATGAGGCATCAAGGTATCAGTCTGCAACCCAAGCTGACTTATGAAAGTCATCAGGAAAATAAGCTTTTCTGTCTTCTTCTAATCCAAGGTTCCTTCTAGGAAGTGATGCTGCCAGACTGAACAGTAGGTTAAAAATACTCCGTGGTGACTTAGATGGGTGGGAGGAAGGGGTAGGAGGGAAGGCCATGAGGGAGGGGGTATATATATTATACACACACATACATATGGATGATTCACTTTGTTGTACACCAGAAACTAACACAACATTGTAAGGCAACTATATGCCAATTAAAAAAAAAGAAGACCTAGTCTGTTTTGGCTTCCTTGGTGGCAGTAGTGGTAAAGAACCGCCTGCCAGTGCAGGAGATATTCAAGTCATGGGTTTGATCCCTGGGTCAGGAAGAGGGGGAGAGCATGGCAGCCCACTTTAGTATTCTTGCCCAGAGAATCCCATGGACAGAGGAGCCTGGTGGGCTGTCGTCCATGGGGTCACAAAGAGTCAGACAAGACTGAAGTGACTTAGCACAAGTCTGTTTATACTAGTTATGATCAACTATGTGAGAGGTAGAACAGGTCTTCAATCACTAGACAGTTCTGGAGATAACTCCTCCCTAACTATAGTTTATTTCTCTTTTATGTGGTTCTTTTCACTACGCTATCATTAATTAATATGGGTGGGGCGGTGGTGAAGGGATATCACAAGGCCGGCAACAGAGGCAACGGGGAATGATTCCTAACGCATTTGAGCCTGAGCAGAACTGCCGGCTCTGAGTTTACCTCAGTTATGTGATCGTAAAAACATAAACAATTTATATTCTATCTTGTAGATTTTCTTACTGGCTCAACACATTCTTCTAAACCCACTAAATCAACATGTTGTATTTCTCTTAATATAACATGCACCTAATATGTGGAAATTTTTCAAGTGTACTTAACTACGTAATTACAGCTTTTAAAATTGTCTGTTGAGTTAAATGTGCATTGACAGAGGAATGGATAAATAAAATGTGGTGTATATATATATATATATATATATATATAATGGTACATTAGTCATAAAGAAGAACAAAAGAATTCCATTTGTAGCAACATAGATGGACCTAGAGAGTGTCGTACTGAGTGAAATAGTCAGAGATGAAAAAATACTGTATGGTGACGCTTATATGCAGAATCCAAAAAGAAATAATACAAATTAAGTTATTTATGAGACAGAAAGAAACTCATAGACTTAGAGAATGAACTTATGGTTGCCAAGGGGGTAGAATGGAGGGAGGAGATAAGAGAGTTTGGGATCAACATATACACTATGCTATATTTAAAATGGATAACCAACAAGATCCTACTGGATAGTGTAGGGATCTCTATTCAATGTTGTGTGGCAGCCTGGATGGGAGGGGAGTTTGGGGGAGAATGTAAACAAGTATATGAGTCCCTTTGCTGTCCACCTAAAACTATCACAACATTGTAAGTCAGCTATACTTCAAAAAAAAATCTTAAAAATCCCATTTGTTCCACTGTGATGGTAGGCCCACAGAGGCCAAGGAAAAAAGATGGATGAAAATAAATAAATAAATAAACAATAAAAGAGGCCAAAATTAAAAAAAAAAAAAGGGAATCCACTTATTAAAAACTGTTTTAGATAATTGTGTTAGTATCACCTTCTTCTGATTAGAATGTAAATTCCATGAGGACAAGGGACTCTATTTTGTGCTTCATTCCTATCCCCAGAACGTAGAAAATGTCCTGGTACACAACAGGCATGCAATTCCTTTGTTGGATGAATAATTCACTTTACAAGGATCACTTATAATTGTAATGAAAATAATAGATTATAATTCAGTGAGAGTAGAAGCAGAGAGTCCAGATGGAGACCACGGCAGTTCTTCATAGGAGAGATGAAGATTGTATTCAAGGATCAAACTTTTTATAATTGTTGAAAATTAGATTTTTTGGCTCAACACATTCTTCTAAACCCACTAAATCAACATGTTGTATTTCTCTTAATATAACATGCACCTAATATGTGGAAATTTTTCAAGTGTACTTAACTACGTAATTACAGCTTTTAAAATTGTCTGTTGAGTCAAGTGTGCATTGACAGAAGAATGGATAAATAAAATGTGGTGTGTATATATATATATATATATACATATAATGGTACATTAGTCATAAAGAAGAACAAAAGAATTCTATTTGTAGCAACATAGATGGACCTAGAGAGTGTCGGACTGAGTGAAATAGTCAGAGATGAAAAAATACTGTATGGTGACGCTTATATGCAGAATCCAAAAAGAAATAATACAAATTAACTTATTTATGAGACAGAAAGAAACTCAGAGACTCAGAGAATGACCTTATGGTTGCCAAGGGGGTAGAATGGAGGGAGGAGATAAGAGAGTTTGGGATCAACATATACACTATGCTATATTTAAAATGGATAACCAACAAGATCCTACTGGATAGTGTAGGGATCTCTATTCAATGTTGTGTGGCAGCCTGGATGGGAGGGGAGTTTGGGGGAGAATGTAAACAAGTATATGAGTCCCTTTGCTGTCCACCTAAAACTATCACAACATTGTAAGTCAGCTATACTTCAAAAAAAAATCTTAAAAATCCCATTTGTTCCACTGTGATGGTAGGCCCACAGAGGCCAAGGAAAAAAGATGGATGAAAATAAATAAATAAATAAACAATAAAAGAGGCCAAAATTAAAAAAAAAAAAAAGAAACCCACTTGTTAAAAACTGTTTTAGATAATTGTGTTAGTATCACCTTCTTCTGATTAGAATGTAAATTCCATGAGGACAAGGGACTCTATTTTTTGCTTCATTCCTATCCCCAGAATGTAGAAAATGTCCTGATACACAACAGGCATGCAATTCCTTTGTTGGATGAATAATTCACTTTACAAGGATCACTTATAATTGTAATGAAAATAATAGATTGTAATTCAGTGAGAGTAGAAGCAGAGAGTCCAGATGGAGACCACGGCAGTTCTTCATAGGAGAGATGAAGATGATTCAGACCAATATCGTCACAGGGGCAATGGAGAGAAGCAAACAGATTGGAGATATATTTAGAAGCAGAGCAGAAAGGACCTGGTGATTGATTGGAAATTAGGAGATTTGCAGGGGTAAAAATCAAGAGTTCTGCTCTGGGCACCAAAAATTAGAAAGGAAACCCTGAGGAAGAATGGTTTAGGAAAGCAGAGGTGGATGATAATAAGTCCAGTTGGCATGGATTCCTCCAACCTATTCAAGTGCCAATGCCCAGTAGGCAATTGTGTTTATCAATTCTGCCATTGGGAAAATGGTCTGTGCCTGAAAAATAGGTTTGGGAAAAAACATAGCTGTAAAAATTTTTCAGCCATGTAAATATATGAAAACACTTTGTGAGAAGAGAACCTAAGATAAAACCCTGACGATTATCCACAGTTAAGATTTTTTGTTTTGAAGAATAAAAGCTTGTTGATTAAATTAGTTGACTTGGTAGGATATACTCAGAAAATAGCTTTATTGTTCTTTCATCAATGCCTTCAAACCATTTCACCTTGGACAATATCTTGAGCACATTCCATTAATGTTTTCGACTTCTCAGTATTCAGTCTTATTTTCATATACAAAAAATGTCCAGGCCAAGTTAAATTAAAACTTCCAAGAAGTTTCCGGTGGCCTGGTTAGTGGAAGGATTCTGGCTGTCACTACTGTGGCCTGAGTTTGGTCCCTGGTTGGGGTGCTGAGATGCCATTGGCTGTGTGGCACAGTCAAAAATCTTAATAGGGGCTTCCCTGGTGTTCCAGTGGTTAGGAATCTGTCTTTGGGAGTTTGGTCCCTGGTTGGGGTGCTGAGATGCCACAATTAAAAAAAAAAAGAAACCCACTTGTTAAAACTGTTTTAGATAATTGTGTTAGTATCACCTTCTTCTGATTAGAATGTAAATTCCATGAGGACAAGGGACTCTATTTTTTGCTTCATTCCTATCCCCAGAATGTAGAAAATGTCCTGATACACAACAGGCATGCAATTCCTTTGTTGGATGAATAATTCACTTTACAAGGATCACTTATAATTGTAATGAAAATAATAGATTGTAATTCAGTGAGAGTAGAAGCAGAGAGTCCAGATGGAGACCACGGCAGTTCTTCATAGGAGAGCTGAAGATGATTCAGACCAATATCGTCACAGGGGCAATGGAGAGAAGCAAACAGATTGGAGATATATTTAGAAGCAGAGCAGAAAGGACCTGGTGATTGATTGGAAATTAGGAGATTTGCAGGGGTAAAAATCAAGAGTTCTGCTCTGGGCACCAAAAATCAGAAAGGAAACCCTGAGGAAGAATGGTTTAGGAAAGCAGAGGTGGATGATAAGTCCAGTTGGCATGGATTCCTCCAACCTATTCAAGTGCCAATGCCCAGTAGGCAATTGTGTTTATCAATTCTGCAATTGGGAAAATGGTCTGTGCCTGAAAAATAGGTTTAGGAAAAAACATAGCTGTAAAAATTTTTCAGCCATGTAAATATATGAAAACACTTTGTGAGAAGAGAACCTAAGATAAAACCCTGACGATTATCCACAGTTAAGATTTTTTGTTTTGAAGAATAAAAGCCTGTTGATTAAATTAGTTGACTTGGTAGGGTATACTCAGAAAATAGCTTTATTGTTCTTTCATCAATGCCTTCAAACCATTTCACCTTGGACAATATCTTGAGCACATTCCATTAATGTTTTCGACTTCTCAGTATTCAGTCTTATTTTCATATACAAAAAATGTCCAGGCCAAGTTAAATTAAAACTTCCAAGAAGTTTCCGGTGGCCTGGTTAGTGGAAGGATTCTGGCTGTCACTACTGTGGCCTGAGTTCGGTCCCTGGTTGGGGTGCTGAGATGCCATAGGCTGTGTGGAACGGCCAGAAATCTTAATAGGGGCTTCCCTGGTGTTCCAGTGGTTAGGAATCTGTCTTGTAATGCAGGGGACACTGGTTTGATCCCTGGTCTGGAAGGATTCCACCTGCTGTGGAGCATCTAAGCTCATGCACCACAGCTGCTGTGCCTGTGCTCTAGAACCTCTGAGCTGCAACTACTGAAGCCCACACGCCTAGAGCCTCTGCTCTGTAACAAGAGAACCCACCTCTGAGAAGTCTGTGCACTGCAATTAGGGTAGCCTCCACCTGAACCTAACACAACATTGTAAATCAACTACACTTCAGTATAAATTCACCCCCCAAAACCCTCCTTCCCCCAAACAAAAGCTTCCATCCAGTCCAAGCTTTCTTCCTGCTCTGTTTCCAGCCTGACTCAGTTTCCTAGACATGGAGCAGAGAAAAAGTGTGATCTGTTCTCTCACTGTTCTTGCACCAGACTTCCTCCATCCCGTCTCCAGTTCTTAGTTCTTGCCAGGTTAATGTAGGAAGATAGGATTTAAAAAAATACATAACAAAAACATTTCTTTTGTAGTTGGCAGTCAAATATCCCGTCCCATGATTTAAAATGATTTTCCTCCTGTGGGGAGTTGGTGAGCTCTCTAAATACACTTATCCCTCATCTTACCTCAAATGCCTGGGAATCTCTACAGGGTATTCTTCCTTGACTCAGAAAAATCCATTACCCAACTGACCTCTCACAATTCCTGTCAACCTCCATCTTTTTTTTTTTTCTAGAAAGTAACCCATTTCCTGAGTTGGATTTTTAAGGGTATGCAGCTCTCTCGTATCAGTCAGCATAGGCTAGGTTATGCTACAACAGCTCCTTAGCCAGTAGAAATTTACTCTCACTCATCTATGTGCCATTGTAGGTTAGTAGGGACTCTACTTATCTCAGTCATTCAGGAACCCAGGCTGATAGAGACTCCCTCTTGACTCATGCTTCTAGAATCACCATGTCAGGTGTAAAAAAACACACCAACCTGTGCTGACTCTTCCACCTCCTCCCCAGAAGTAATATCTTCAGTCCACATTTCATGGGCTAAAGCTAGGCATATGGCTTTCCAAGTGGCGCAGTGGTAAAGAATTTGCCTACCAAGGCAGGAGGTGCAAGAGATACGGCTCTGATCCCTGGGCTGGGAAGATCCCCTTGAATGGGAAGTGACAACCCGCTCCAGTATCCTAGCCTGGAAAATTCCATATACAAAGGAGCCTGGCAGGCTACAACTCATGGGGTCACAAAAGAGTGGGGCACTACTGAGCAACTGAGCACACACACACATAGACACACACACACACACACAGAGGGATCTATCCAACTCTAACCTGAAGGAGAGTGAAGAAGTACAATCCACATGGCCAGATAAAGAGAAGAATTAGGATATTTTTAAGTTGTCCTAATGATTGTCATATCCCCATATGGTCCAGTTGGCTGGGAGGAAATATTCCAAACCCTTGTAACATAAGCTGTTCCTGCCCTCTCTTTCTCTATCCTCCCTCTTCCCTTCACTGACAGAACCTTTTCAGGCAGTTTCTGTCTTTATCACATAGACTTTTTTGAAAAAAAAATCATTACTTCTTTTTTAAAAAAAATTTAATTGGAGGATAATAGCTTTACAATATTGTGTTGGTTTCTGCAGTACATCAACATGAATCAGCCACAGGTACACATGTGCCCCTTCCCTCTCCCACTCTACCTCCTTCCCACCTTCTACCCCATCCTACCCTTCTATGTGGTCACACAGCACCAGGCTCACACTCCCTGCATCATACAGGAGATTTCCACTGGCTATCTATTGCACATATAGCAACGTATATGTTTCACTGTTACTCTTTCAAATTCACCCTTCCCGCTCCTTCCCCCACTGGGCCCACAAGTCTGTTCCCTATGTCTGCATCTTCATTGCTGCCCAGAAAATAGGTTCATCAGTACCATCTTTCTAGAGTCCACATATATGCATTCATATACAGTATTTGTTTTTCTCTTTCTGACTTACTTCACTCGGATAGACTTTAAATTTTTCAAGCCCATGTCAGGCTCTCCCTAAAACTGGGTGTGACCCTGGTACAAACCTAGAAGTAAATCAAGAAGCTTTAGAATTTCAGCTGGAAGTAAGAGGCCAGTGCTCATTTCTGGAAGGCACTCAGCCTGTATTTCTCTGAGTGTTCACTTACTGTCTCTCTCAGGTGGCTTGGACGAGGTAGCCTTCCCCTTACCCCTCTATGGGAGGAGAGGAAAAATACTGCAGCAATCCCAACTTGGCCAGCCACTCTCTTCCAAGAAATTCTTTCCCTCTGATGATTCCCTAGATGAGCTGAGTACAGGATAAGATCTGGCCACTCTTACTAAATTATTTTATTAATAATAGTTCTCTTTTGAATATGGCAGCATATGGTGTTTGCATCCTACTTTGGGTTTCAACTTAAATTTGAGACAAGAGGGATGCTCCTATTTTGCATTTTATCCCATCTGTAAGTAAACTGGGAACAAACTACCAAACAGGTAGGAAGAAAACCAGGAGAACATATGGTCTTGAGAGCCAAGGAGTGCTTCTAGAAGAAAGAAGTGTTGTGGAATCTAAAAAATTGATACAAATTAACTTAGAACAATTGAAACACTTAGAGATTTCAGAAAAAAAATTTCTGGTCACCAAAGGGGAAAGGTTGATGGGGAGGGATAAATCAAGAATTTGGGATCAACAGATGTACTGTACTATTATATATCCCCTGGAATAGGAAATTGCAACTCACTCCAGTATTCTTGCCTGGGAAATTCCATAGAGGAGCCTGGTGGGCTACAGTCCATGGGGTTGGCAAAAGAGTCAGACACGACTGAGCACTCACACACTGCTATATATAAAATAGACAGTCAACAGAGACCTACCAGGTAGCACAGGGAATACCACTCAATATCCTCTAGTAACCCATATGAGAAAAGACTCTGAAAAAAAATGAATACACACACACAGATATATACCTATGGCTTCTCAGGGGCATTAATGGTAAGGAATACACCTGCCAATAGAGCAGACTCAAGAGATGTGGGTTCTATCCTTGGATCAGGAAGATTCCCTGGGGTAGGACATGCTAACCCACTCCAGTATTCTTGCCTGGAAAATTCCATGAACAATGAAGCCCGGCGGGCTACAATCCATGAGATCACAAAGAGCCAGGCATGATTGAGCCACTATGCACACACACACGTACATGTATAACTCAATCCCCTTTTTGTACCCCTGAAACTAACACAACACTGTAAATCAACTATACTCCAATAGAAAATAAAAATTCAATACAAAAGAAAAACAAGTGTTCAGCTGCTTTTAAATCTGCTGAGAGATCAAGAAAAATAAAAGCATAAAAGTGTGCATTGGATTTTGGGGAAAGCATGATGAGCACATCAAAGACGGTTTGAGCAGTAGGGTGGGGAAGGAGTCAGCGAACAGTGCTGGGAGTGAGGGGGTAGGTGAGGAGGTGGGGACAGCCCCTGCAGCAAGCCCACAACAGAACTGTGGCTGGGAAGGGCAGAGAGGGCAGAGGAGGAGGTGCTCAAGAGAAACATGGAGTTAAGAGGAAGTGTTTATTTATTTATTTTTCAGTGAAAGACTTGGTCATGTTTAAGTGCTAATAAAAGGGAACTTGTTGAGAATGAGACATTACACGTATGACAAAATGATTTTCAATCAGTAACTTTTCATTTCTGAAGAAAGACAGACCCACCTCATGGGTGTTTAATTCTCTAAAGAGATGCTGGTAGGGAGTTGGTCGCTCGGTACCCTATTGATGGTGGTGGTGGAGAACAAAAAGAAGGGCAATACTCTCTCTGAGGCACAGCATCGGTGCTTGGATAGCTGTGGCTTTTCATTCAACAGAATAGATAAGTTCCTAGGGCTCCAAAAATTTACAATCCCTTTTAAATCCTCTAGTACATATTTTTATTCTCTTGGTAGAAAACAAGAGTCTTAACTTGTTCTTATTGGTACTGTTTACCCTGCTCATTAATGTAACTTTTTAAATTGATTTCATTGTTTATAATAGGAAAAGCCCTAAGGGTACTGGTCGTCATTTATAATGAAGTAATCTGCTAAATATTTTTTTTTTCCTCCAACTTCCACTCAAGTATTAATACTTTGCAGCAACCACCACCATCTCTCCAGATGTGTGAACCTTTTGATTTCTGCACCTTTTAAATTATTTAACTTGGGATGATTTTTTTAAAGCAACTTCCTGTGGTATGCGTAAAAAGGATGTGTTTCCACAGCTCCATTTCAAACTCATTTCCAAATTTAGTTGTGTGGATTGTTAAGTTTGATCTCAAGATGTTCATAGATCATAATTAAAAACTAGGCCATTATTTTCATCTCAGCTCCTAACATGCTCCCCAACTTCCCTCCACCACAACCATCTCCTATGCCCAGAAACAGGAGGAGGAATGTCCGAAAGGATAAATTAGTAGTGTACATGCAACAGATGGCAGAGTGTATCTTACTCAAACTCCATGACAATGCCCTAGTCCAGACCTTTATTGAGCAGTCAAGCTGGAAAGTCTGAGCTGGAAAGCTCAGAGCTAGAGGTTTGAGACTCCTTACCACTCAGTTTCCACATACGGCCGTGCTTCCACTACGAAGACAGGTCTAAGCAAAAATTGGAAGATGGATATGACCACTGGGAAATGGAAAGCATGTCTCTGCCCATTTTCTCTCTCTTTTTTCACTTTTTTCCCTAGTGGCAGTTGAGGTTCTGGTATAGGGTCCTTAATAACTCTGAGGGTATTTGGAAGTAAATGATGTGCCTTGAAAGCCTAGCAGTGTTTAAAAAACAGAGCAGCTCAGGCAGCACTCTGGAGTCAGCTGTCATGACTGCAGCCCCCAATCACATCAGAGGCAGCAGCGCCCTTCACTTGTCAGCTCTACAGTGTGGTTCTGGAAACTGAGACTAGAACTCCGTCCTCCAGTCCTTCCAAAGAACAGGCAAGCAATTAGTGCTGCTCTGGGAAGGTGGTAGAACTGCTTGCCCCTGAGCCCTCGGAGCTGGGCTCGGCTGTGTGACTTGCTTGCGTAAAAGACATGAGAACAAATCCCACCTCTCTCCTTCTAAGAGTCCTGTCCTGGAACATGGTTGGGCTTCCCAGGTGGCTCAGCATCCACCTCCCAATGCAGGAGACATGGGTTTGATCAGTGAGTTGGAAAGATCCCCTGAAGGGGGAAATGGAAACTTATTCCCATATTCTTGCCTGGAAAATCTCATGGACAGAGAAGCCTGACGAGCTATAGCCCATGGGGTCACAAAAGAGTCAGACACGACTCCATCGGAACACAGATGGAGAGCAGTGGCTCCAGTAGCTTGGAATGATGAAGGCACAGGATAGAATCCCCATTCGACCCATGATTATCACATACACAGAGAAATAAACCTTGATTGTTTTATAAAAATGAGGTTTGGGGGCTGTTACTGCAGTACCTCCCAGGCCATCTTGTTGATCCAGTAAGTCATCTCTTATTCTTTAAACGGTGTTGAGTGAATCCTATTGTCTGTGACTGAACCCCAGTCATCTCCCCTCCCCAACTTCCCTCCACCACAACCATCTCCTATGCCCAGAAACAGGAGGAGGAATGTCCGAAAGGATAAATTAGTAGTGTACATGCAACAGATGGCAGAGTGTATCTTACTCAAACTCCATGACAATGCCCTAGTCCAGACCTTTATTGAGCAGTCAAGCTGGAAAGTCTGAGCTGGAAAGCTCAGAGCTAGAGGTTTGAGACTCCTTACCACTCAGTTTCCACATACGGCCGTGCTTCCACTACGAAGACAGGTCTAAGCAAAAATTGGAAGATGGATATGACCACTGGGAAATGGAAAGCATGTCTCTGCCCATTTTCTCTCTCTTTTTTCACTTTTTTCCCTAGTGGCAGTTGAGGTTCTGGTATAGGGTCCTTAATAACTCTGAGGGTATTTGGAAGTAAATGATGTGCCTTGAAAGCCTAGCAGTGTTTAAAAAACAGAGCAGCTCAGGCAGCACTCTGGAGTCAGCTGTCATGACTGCAGCCCCCAATCACATCAGAGGCAGCAGCGCCCTTCACTTGTCAGCTCTACAGTGTGGTTCTGGAAACTGAGACTAGAACTCCGTCCTCCAGTCCTTCCAAAGAACAGGCAAGCAATTAGTGCTGCTCTGGGAAGGTGGTAGAACTGCTTGCCCCTGAGCCCTCGGAGCTGGGCTCGGCTGTGTGACTTGCTTGCGTAAAAGACATGAGAACAAATCCCACCTCTCTCCTTCTAAGAGTCCTGTCCTGGAACATGGTTGGGCTTCCCAGGTGGCTCAGCATCCACCTCCCAATGCAGGAGACATGGGTTTGATCAGTGAGTTGGAAAGATCCCCTGAAGGGGGAAATGGAAACTTATTCCCATATTCTTGCCTGGAAAATCTCATGGACAGAGAAGCCTGATGAGCTATAGCCCATGGGGTCACAAAAGAGTCAGACACGACTCCATCGGAACACAGATGGAGAGCAGTGGCTCCAGTAGCTTGGAATGATGAAGGCACAGGATAGAATCCCCATTCGACCCATGATTATCACATACACAGAGAAATAAACCTTGATTGTTTTATAAAAATGAGGTTTGGGGGCTGTTACTGCAGTACCTCCCAGGCCATCTTGTTGATCCAGTAAGTCATCTCTTATTCTTTAAACGGTGTTGAGTGAATCCTATTGTCTGTGACTGAACCCCAAGGAATTACTTCCTGGAATATGACAGAGACATACAGCTTAAAAACGAAACACTGTTAAGCTTATGAGATCATTACCGCTCCTCAAATGAGGGGAAGCATCTTGTTTCTGTTATTTCTCCATAGTCATCACATTGCACACCCCTAGGGGGCACTGTTCACACTGCAGTAGTGCCCTGAGGAGACCACACTGTGAATGACACTCTTGGCTTCTGGCAACACCAGAAGAATACCAGGCCCAGCCAAATGCTAGAGGTGTAGCGAGAAATTGGTCTTACTTGATTTGTCTCATGAGAAAGAGGCTAGGAAGTAAACAAAATCAGTAACTATAACACAATGCTTCACTAAATTATTAACTAATATAGTTACAATGACAAGAAGACCCTAAGAGGAAGGGCTGAATCCCTTTGGAACCATCAGAATTTTTATTAAAATGTTCGATATAATTCTGTATTTTAAAATTTTAAATCTATCATACAAGAGAAGACAGATCTTAGGCCCAGCTACCTGTAGCAGAAAAATCCTAAAAAAAAAAAAAAAAAAAACCACTGACTTATACAAGACCTAAGTATTTTTTTTATATATATAAACAAATTATCCTTCTTTGGGATATTTTCTTATTTATTTATTTATTTTAGGGGGGCTGGAGTGGGGAGGGAGGGGGGCAGGTGGGCCACTTCTATTGGTCTTTCATTTGTCTATTTTCATCCATCTTTGTTCTTTGGCCCGTGTGGGCCTCCCATTGCAGTGGCCTCTGTTGTCGCAGAGCACTGGCTCTGGGCGCATGCACTCCTGAGCTCCGGCTTGGTAATTGGACACATCGGTCCAGATGCTCCGCAGCATGTGGGATCTTCCCAGGCCAGGGATCGAACCGGCACCTCTTGCACTGCAAGGCGATGTCCTTACCCACTGGACCACCAGGGAAGCCCAAGACCTAAGTATTTTTCTCTGTTACAGAGGAGTTCAGTAGGAGACAGTCCAGGCTAGAGCAGCTATAGGAAGTTGTCAGGGACCTAGGTTCTTATCCTCAGCATGTGTCATCACATTATAGTCCAAAGTGGTTGCTCAATTCATCATGTCTACATTCCAAGAAGCAAGAAGGAGAAAGAGGCAACGAGCAAGTTCCTTTAAATACCACACTTCTAATTGCATCTTATTGGCCAGAACTTAGTCACATGATCACACTCTGAACTGTAAGGCTAGGAATGGAGGCTTTATTCTAGATAGCTCTGTATCTAACTGAAAATTGAGGTTTATATTATTAAGAAATAAAGAACAGATTTGGGAGATATTAAGCAATCTATACCATCGATGTTTTAGTGTACTAATTTGAATAGTGTCCTGCCAAAGATCGTGTCCACTGTGAACCTCTGAATTTAAATTGCAGATATAATTAGTTAAGGACCTCCAGCTGAAATCATGACTGGCATTCTTATGGGGAAAGGAAAGGACATAGAGAAAAAGGCCACGTGCAGGTGGAAGCAGAGACTGGAGAGATGCTGCCACAAGCCAAGGAGCACCAACAACTGCCAGACGCTGGAGAAGGCAAGGAGGAATCCTTCCCTAGAGCTTTCAGAGGGTGGGTGGCTCTGCCAGCACCTTAAATTCAGACTTCTGGCCTCCAGAACTGTGAAACGATATATTTCTGTTGTTTCAAGTCACTGAGTCTGTGGTACTTTGTTACAGAACCCCTAGAAAACGAATACAGTCAAATTCTGTGTATAGCTATTGCTGAAATTGAGTGCTAGCACACATAGCTATAGAAGTCATGTTAACACATCATTTTGATTCCCACAACTCCTGCAGTAATTCAGAGGCAGGCTGCTTTTTGTTTTGGTAGCATGTCCCTGGTTCAGAATCTGCTCTCTCATTATCCTATCATAGAACTGTGATTCTCAGCTCCACACACAAAAAATGGAGACATAATTTAGGCATTTTACATTTACTTAGTACCTTCTAAGTAGCAAGCACTAATATAGACATTTTCATCTAATTCTTACAACTATCCTGTGAAATGGTTAGTATTATACCCATTTAAGGGCTTCCCCAGTGGCTCAGTGGTAAAGACTCTTCCAGCAGTGCAGGAGCCACAGGAGATGCGGGTTGGATCCCCGGGTCAGGAAGATTCCCTAGAGGAGGAAATGGCAACTCTGGGAAATCCCATAGACAGAGGAGCCTGGTGGGCTACAGTCCATAGGGCTGCAAAGAGTTGAACATAGCTGAAGTGACTTAGCACGTATGCACACATACCCATTTGCCAGATTAAGACACAGGATAATAGAGGTTAAGTATAGGATGTGTGTGCTGTCAAAGGAAGAATCAATGCTCATACACAAGTCTCTGTGACTCTCAACCATAGGCTCTTTCCCAAAGGGGTGATTAGGCTGTGGCATCTACCTAGAAGGATACTTTGTGCTAAAGGCCAATTAATTTGCAGAGGAGGATAAAGCCCTGCAGTGACTTTGTGCTCACTTCCAGGTACAACTTCCCATGTCAAAGCAATTCAACTCAAATAAACCCAACAAATCTTTGTGTGCTGGGAACTGAAGGGCATGTGATGATAGGGAAGATAATCTTTCTTCTCAAATTGCTTACCATCTTCACAGTGGCTAGGAACTGGAAGTCCGTAATGAGACTATATGTGTGTCTTTGAACATGGGTTCTGATTCATGGTTATACATTGAGCATACTTCTAGAAATCAAGATTATAGGCTTCACTAAGCCTATATAGAGTGAGAACATTTGAGAGTGGGCCCAGGACTCTGCATTTTAAAAAACCCTTAAGTGATTCCTATCTAGCCAGCCCAACTCCCATTTTAGGAATCAGTATTTTCCTTATACTGTACCTTAAATATTAGTGATAAATTAAAATAGTAGTTACATGTAATGATAAGCCTTAGTATTAATTGTATGTTACTTATATATCTGAAAAGCTTTAATAACAAATCATTATTTTAATAACTCCTAAATATATTTATAGTGCTTCTCTCAAGGAGGAACAGCATTTTTTTATTCCTCTGAGAAATATCAGAATAGATTACAAAGAGACCACATGATCTTATTTACATGACATCAAAACCATCCAGCAATAACCTAGCTGTATGATGTGTAAATATTTCACCCGGACCAGGTAATGAGGTAAGAGAGCAGAGGTTTCTGACCCCTGGGCCACAGACTGGTACATGGTTTGCACGGAACCAGGACCCCCCAGCAGGAGCTGAGCAAAGCTTGCCCAATTAGTTTTCTTTAAAATTCTTTCCACTTAGCAATGAATGGAATGCTCTAAAGATGCACTCTATTTAATACGTACAACAGATGCCAAACTGGGGTACTGGCAAACTTATTTAAATTTTTAATCATCGTGGCAGATTAAGACACAGGATAATAGAGGTTAAGTATAGGATGTGTGTGCTGTCAAAGGAAGAATCAATGCTCATACACAAGTCTCTGTGACTCTCAACCATAGGCTCTTTCCCAAAGGGGTGATTAGGCTGTGGCATCTACCTAGAAGGATACTTTGTGCTAAAGGCCAATTAATTTGCAGAGGAGGATAAAGCCCTGCAGTGACTTTGTGCTCACTTCCAGGTACAACTTCCCATGTCAAAGCAATTCAACTCAAATAAACCCAACAAATCTTTGTGTGCTGGGAACTGAAGGGCATGTGATGATAGGGAAGATAATCTTTCTTCTCAAATTGCTTACCATCTTCACAGTGGCTAGGAACTGGAAGTCCGTAATGAGACTATATGTGTGTCTTTGAACATGGGTTCTGATTCATGGTTATACATTGAGCATACTTCTAGAAATCCAGATTATAGGCTTCACTAAGCCTATATAGAGTGAGAACATTTGAGAGTGGGCCCAGGACTCTGCATTTTAAAAAACCCTTAAGTGATTCCTATCTAGCCAGCCCAACTCCCATTTTAGGAATCAGTATTTTCCTTATACTGTACCTTAAATATTAGTGATAAATTAAAATAGTAGTTACATGTAATGATAAGCCTTAGTATTAATTGTATGTTACTTATATATCTGAAAAGCTTTAATAACAAATCATTATTTTAATAACTCCTAAATATATTTATAGTGCTTCTCTCAAGGAGGAACAGCATTTTTTTATTCCTCTGAGAAATATCAGAATAGATTACAAAGAGACCACATGATCTTATTTACATGACATCAAAACCATCCAGCAATAACCTAGCTGTATGATGTGTAAATATTTCACACGGACCAGGTAATGAGGTAAGAGAGCAGAGGTTTCTGACCCCTGGGCCACAGACTGGTACATGGTTTGCACGGAACCAGGACCCCCCAGCAGGAGCTGAGCAAAGCTTGCCCAATTAGTTTTCTTTAAAATTCTTTCCACTTAGCAATGAATGGAATGCTCTAAAGATGCACTCTATTTAATAGGTACAACAGCTGCCAAACTGGGCTACTGGCAAACTTATTTAAATTTTTAATCATCGTGGCAGGTGAACACAGGAGGAAAAAAACTATATAAATTCTCCCGCTAGTGTAGCTATAAAAATTTCAAAACAGTTTCCATTTTCTGGAAACAAGCTTTGCTGGGCATATTGTACCACCTTTTTCTCATAGTCAAAAAATGGTTCTAAGGCATATGTGTTCAATTATATCACAGGACATACATTCAATTTAGTACTATTATTAACAAAAAGACCACCTTTTTCTTTAAAAAATACTTTTCCCATTAAAAACTGGGGAAAAAATTATGAAACAAAAGCAAGAAGTTAATTAGGAAAAATTATTTACTGAATGAAATAAATGAATAATAGAGAAGTGCTGGAAAAAATATCAAGAGATACCTGGAGTAACAGGCAAGTTTGGTCTTGGAGTGCAAAATGAAGCCGGGCAAAGACTAACAGAGTTTTGCCAAGAAAATGCACTGGTCATGGAAAACACCCTCTTCCAACAACACAAGAGATCATTTTACACATAAGCATCACCAGATGGTCAACGCTGAAATCAGACTGATTTTATTCTTTGCAGCCGAAGATGGAGAAGCTCTGTACAGTCGGCAAAAACAAGACTTGGGGCTGACTGTGCTCTGATCATGAACTCCTTATTGCAAAATTCAGACTTAAATTGAAGAATGTAGGGAAAACCACTAGGCCATTCAGGAATGACCTAAATCAAATCCCTTATGACTATACAGTGGAAGTGACAAATAGATTTAAGGGACTAGATCTGACAGACAGAGTGCCTGAAGAACTATGGATGGAAGTTCGTAACATGGTACAGGAGGCTGTGACCAAAACCATTGCCAAGGAAAAGAAATTCAAGAATGTAAAATGCTTGTCTGAGGAGGCCTCACTAATAGCTGAGAAAAGAAGAGAAGACAAAGGCAAAAGAGAAAGGAAAAGATATACCAAACTGAATATATTTGGTATGCAGTGTTTCCAAAGAATAGAAAGGAGGAATAAGAAAATCTTCTTAAATAAACAATGCAAAAAATAGAGAAAAACAATAGAATGGAAAAGACTAGAGATATCCTCAAGAAAATGAAAGATACAAAAGGAATATTTCACGTAAAGACAGGGTTTCCCTGGTGGCCCAGTGGGTAAGGAGTCTGACTTGCAGTGCAAGGGGTACCGGTTCAATCCTTGTCCCGGGAAGATCCCACACGCCGTGGAGCAGCTGGACTGGTGTGTCCAATTATGAGCCAGCACTCTGGAGCACATGCACTCAGAGCCCGTGCTCTGCAACAAGAGAGGCCACTGCAATGGGAGGCCCACATAGGCCAAAGAATAAAGATGGATGAAAAATAAACAAATTTTAAAATCAATAAAAATAGGCCAAACATTAAAAAAAAATGCTTTATATAAAAAAAGATAGGCACAGTAAAAGACAAAAGGGTATGGATCTAACAAAAGCAGATTACAAAGAGGTGGCAAGAATACACAGAACTGTACAAAAAAGGTCTTAATGATCAAGACACTCTCTAACAGTGTTTTGCCAAGAAAATGCACTGGTCATGGAAAACACCCTCTTCCAACAACACAAGAGATCATTTTACACATAAGCATCACCAGATGGTCAACGCTGAAATCAGACTGATTTTATTCTTTGCAGCCGAAGATGGAGAAGCTCTGTACAGTCGGCAAAAACAAGACTGGGAGCTGACTGTGGCTCAGATCATGAACTCCTTATTGCCAAATTCAGACTTAAATTGAAGAAAGTAGGGAAAACCACTAGACCATTCAGGTATGACCTAAATCAAATCCCTTATGACTATACAGTGGAAGTGAGAAATAGATTTAAGGGACTAGATCTGATAGACAGAGTGCCTGATGAACTATGGATGGAGGTTCGTAACATGGTACAGGAGGCTGTGACCAAAACCATTGCCAAGGAAAAGAAATTCAAGAATGTAAAATGCTTGTCTGAGGAGGCCTCACTAATAGCTGAGAAAAGAAGAGAAGACAAAGGCAAAAGAGAAAGGAAAAGATATACCAAACTGAATATATTTGGTATGCAGTGTTTCCAAAGAATAGAAAGGAGGAATAAAAAAATCTTCTTAAATAAACAATGCAAAAAATAGAGAAAAACAATAGAATGGAAAAGACTAGAGATATCCTCAAGAAAATGAAAGATACAAAAGGAATATTTCACGTAAAGACAGGGTTTCCCTGGTGGCCCAGTGGGTAAGGAGTCTGACTTGCAGTGCAAGGGGTACCGGTTCAATCCTTGTCCCGGGAAGATCCCACACGCCGTGGAGCAGCTGGACTGGTGTGTCCAATTATGAGCCAGCACTCTGGAGCACATGCACTCAGAGCCCGTGCTCTGCAACAAGAGAGGCCACTGCAATGGGAGGCCCACATAGGCCAAAGAATAAAGATGGATGAAAAATAAACAAATTTTAAAAATCAATAAAAAATAGGCCAAACATTAAAAAAAAATGCTTTATATAAAAAAAGATAGGCACAGTAAAAGACAAAAGGGTATGGATCTAACAAAAGCAGATTACAAAGAGGTGGCAAGAATACACAGAACTGTACAAAAAAGGTCTTAATGATCAAGACACTCTCACAATGATATAGTCAGTCACCTAGAGCCAGATATCCAGGAGTGTGAAATCAAGGGCACCTTGGGAAGTATTACTACAAAAATGCTAGTAGAGGTGATAGAATTCCAGCTGAGCTATTTCAAATCCTAAATGAAGATGCTGTTAAAGTGCTGTACCCAGTATGCCAGCAAATTTGGAAAACTCAGCAGTAGCCACAGGACTGGAAGAGGTCAGTTTTCATTTCAATCCCAAAGAATGGTAATACCCAAGAATGTTCAAACTACCACACCATTGCACTCATTTCACATGCTAGCAAGGTAACGCTCAAAATCCTTCAAACTAGGCTTTAACAGTACATGAATGAAAACTTCTAGATGTACAAGCTGGATTTAGAAAAGGCAGAGGAACCAGAGATCAAATTGCAAATATCCACTGAATCACAGAACAAATAAGAGGATTCTAGAAAACATCTACTTCTGCTTCATTGGCTACACTAAGCCTTTGACTGTGTGAATCACAACAAACTTTGGAAAATTCTTAAAGAGATGGGAATACCTGACCACCTTATCTGCCTCATGAGAAACTTGTACACAGGAAAAGAAGCAATAGTTAAAACCAGACATGGAACAATGGACTGGTTGAATCTGGGAAAAGAGTACGTCAAGGCTGTATATTGCCACCCTGCTTATTTAACTTTTATGGAGAATACATCATATGAAATGCTGGTCTGGATGAATCACAAGCTGGAATCAAGATTGTTGGGAGAAATATCCATAACCTCAGATATGCAGATGACACCACCCTAATGGCAGAAAATAAGGAGAAACTAAAGAGCCTCTTGACGAGGATGAAGGAGGAGAGTCACCCAAGGAAAAATAATGTGAACAGTCTTTTATGCCTTTCTTCTCTCTTCCTCATAAATTCATAGATATATATACTTACCTATGTATCCATATCTATACACATATTAGAACAATGTATCATATTTAGATACAGTTTTGTATATTGCTTTGTTCTCATGACTTAGTATTTTTCTATATTCTGTAGCCTGTAAACATTTTAATGGCCCCTATCAATGTTACAAAGAGGTGGCAAGAATACACAGAACTGTACAAAAAAGGTCTTAATGATCAAGACACTCTCACAATGATATAGTCAGTCACCTAGAGCCAGATATCCAGGAGTGTGAAATCAAGGGCACCTTGGGAAGTATTACTACAAAAATGCTAGTAGAGGTGATAGAATTCCAGCTGAGCTATTTCAAATCCTAAATGAAGATGCTGTTAAAGTGCTGTACCCAGTATGCCAGCAAATTTGGAAAACTCAGCAGTAGCCACAGGACTGGAAGAGGTCAGTTTTCATTTCAATCCCAAAGAATGGTAATACCCAAGAATGTTCAAACTACCACACCATTGCACTCATTTCACATGCTAGCAAGGTAACGCTCAAAATCCTTCAAACTAGGCTTTAACAGTACATGAATGAAAACTTCTAGATGTACAAGCTGGATTTAGAAAAGGCAGAGGAACCAGAGATCAAATTGCAAATATCCACTGAATCACAGAACAAATAAGAGGATTCTAGAAAAACATCTACTTCTGCTTCATTGGCTACACTAAGCCTTTGACTGTGTGAATCACAACAAACTTTGGAAAATTCTTAAAGAGATGGGAATACCTGACCACCTTATCTGCCTCATGAGAAACTTGTACACAGGAAAAGAAGCAATAGTTAAAACCAGACATGGAACAATGGACTGGTTGAATCTGGGAAAAGAGTACGTCAAGGCTGTATATTGCCACCCTGCTTATTTAACTTTTATGGAGAATACATCATATGAAATGCTGGTCTGGATGAATCACAAGCTGGAATCAAGATTGTTGGGAGAAATATCCATAACCTCAGATATGCAGATGACACCACCCTAATGGCAGAAAATAAGGAGAAACTAAAGAGCCTCTTGACGAGGATGAAGGAGGAGAGTCACCCAAGGAAAAATAATGTGAACAGTCTTTTATGCCTTTCTTCTCTCTTCCTCATAAATTCATAGATATATATACTTACCTATGTATCCATATCTATACACATATTAGAACAATGTATCATATTTAGATACAGTTTTGTATATTGCTTTGTTCTCATGACTGTACGTATTTTTCTATATTCTGTAGCCTGTAAACATTTTAATGGCTTCTTACTATCTCATCACATCAATAAGTATAATTTCCTTCTATTAATTTTCATCAGGAATGAAGATTCTTCTCCCCAGGGCTGAGTCCTTGGTCATGTCTTCCCCATCTCCAGTCACTCTCAACCAGTCTTACAACTATAAATACCCATACGCTGACAACTCCCCAATTTATATCACCCTCCCAGACCTCACTCTCCTCTCCAGATCTGAACCCCATTATTCTCTTTATCACAATCTGTTTCAGCTTTGTTGATGGCAACTCCATCCTTCCAGTTGCTAAGCCAAAACCTGAATATCATCCTTGACTCTTTTCTTTCAAACTTCACCTCCACCTTGTCAGGAAATTCTCTTGACTCACCCTTCAAAATACATCCAGACCCTGACCTTCCTCACTGTCTTCACTGCTACCAGCAGAGTCTGAAGGCCCAGCATATTTCACCTGGATTATTACATAGTCCCAGGGGGCTCTCTTCTTCCTCACTGGCACTCTGTTGTATATTCTTAACATCGGACATAGAGTTATCCTTTGAAAACCCAAGCTCATGTCACTCCAAACCCTCCAGGGGCTTGCCATGTCACTCAGAATGAAAGCCTGCGTCCTTAAAACGGGGCACGGGGCCTGACACAACCTGTCCTTCCCCTACTCCTAGCTGTAGCTTCTCCATCCTTATCACTCCTTTAACCTGGTCAGTCTTCCCCTCTCACTCACTTTGCTACTGCCATACCAGTCTAGCCTTGCTGTTTCTTGAACAGTCACACTGGATCCCATGTTAGGGTCTTTCATTGGTTCTGCCCTCAGATGACCCTCCTCTCCTTCAAGTCTCTGATCAAATTTCACCTTCTCAATGAGGCCCACCCTGACCACCACATTCCTGAAAGTTTTTTCCCTTACCACTCAATATATTTTTATAGCTACCTATTTTATTGCTAAAATTTTTTCTCATGAAAATACAAGGTCCACAGAACTGAGATCTTTGTTTAGCTCTTTAATGTATCCAAGTACCTGGGACAGTGCATGACACATGGTGTGTTCAACAAACATACACTGAATAAATGAATGCCTGTCTCTCTATTTTGTATGACATTTTTACCAGAGGTATTTTCTAGTTTTCCATTCAAAATATTTTTAGTAGTGTATGTGCTAATATTTTTTTGGTCAGTATGTATTCTGATAATAATTTTTTTTTCATTTTTGGTTATTCTATGACAATATGTGAAATGACTGAAGTGACTTGGCACAGCACAGCACATGCAAGTTAGCTACTGCTTTAAAATGCATCAGGGATTTTGTTTTATTCATGGTGGTTAGGCCAGAAGAGCATGAGATGGCTACCAATTTTGAGATAGTTTAAAGATTGTTAACTAAATTTACGTGGCAACTGTTTTGCAATCTTCACATATATCAAATCATCATGTTGTACATCTGAAGTTAACATGGTGTTATATGTCAATTACAGGTCAACAAAAATGGGAAAACATGGTTTGTTACTTACAGTTCCTGAGAAAAGGGGGCATGCCATGCAGGGCCAGCTGGGGAAACACCAGGGTTGGTCAGGAGGCAAAAGGCATACAGGGAAGATATGTCATGAGCCTTTATTGCGGTTTCTGTGGGAAAGGTAGGGTAAGGAGATTAAGGATTGGCTAGTTTGAATAATTTCAGTGGGCTCTGGGCTATAGAGGTGGTCCCTAGTTTTCCCTGGCTCTGGGATTATTTAGGGCAGGCAGGCAGTTTCCTGAACTGTAGAAGCCTGATAAAACGAAGCAAGTGGAAGCAGGGGCTGACGATTGGTTAGTTTATTATATCAAAGCTAAGTTTGCATTCTCTAGAAATCAACTAACCCTGAGAGGCAGTCCCTCCCCTGGTCCCTAAGACGTCAAATCACCACAAAATAGAGAAAATTAAAAATACGATTAATACAGGTACAGACGTGTTTAAAACTGTAACTCAAGATTCTTTCTGTTTCATTCAGACCTTCTAGTATGCTCTTTCCTCACCTGTAACTTCTTCCCTTTCCTTGTTTGTGTGACTATTATTCATCCTTCAGATTCTAACTTGAAGGTCATTCATCAGCTTAGCCATGTGAGAGAGCAGAGCTGGTCCTTTTCATTCATCTCCGTATCCCCGGTGCTCAGCCTGCAGCTTCATGATTATAGAGAGGAATTTAACACCAAGTATTAACCCTCAACTCATAATGCTCTGTTTCAGTGAAAATTATAGATCTGTTTCCCAAAGAGTCAAAGCTGATGCTTTTAAAATGTTTGGATGGCTGTGATTCAGTTTCCTTTCTTGTTACTGGCCCTCCCAACATCTCCTTCAGGGTTATGCCTTTTAAAATGTCTATGGACAGTGATGCATTGATAGAACCAGCTATGACAATATGTGAAATGACTGAAGTGACTTGGCACAGCACAGCATGCAAGTTAGCTACTGCTTTAAAATGCATCAGGGATTTTGTTTTATTCATGGTGGTTAGGCCAGAAGAGCATGAGATGGCTACCAATTTTGAGATAGTTTAAAGATTGTTAACTAAATTTACGTGGCAACTGTTTTGCAATCTTCACATATATCAAATCATCATGTTGTACATCTGAAGTTAACATGGTGTTATATGTCAATTACAGGTCAACAAAAATGGGAAAACATGGTTTGTTACTTACAGTTCCTGAGAAAAGGGGGCATGCCATGCAGGGCCAGCTGGGGAAACACCAGGGTTGGTCAGGAGGCAAAAGGCATACAGGGAAGATATGTCATGAGCCTTTATTGCGGTTTCTGTGGGAAAGGTAGGGTAAGGAGATTAAGGATTGGCTAGTTTGAATAATTTCAGTGGGCTCTGGGCTATAGAGGTGGTCCCTAGTTTTCCCTGGCTCTGGGATTATTTAGGGCAGGCAGGCAGTTTCCTGAACTGTAGAAGCCTGATAAAACGAAGCAAGTGGAAGCAGGGGCTGACGATTGGTTAGTTTATTATATCAAAGCTAAGTTTGCATTCTCTAGAAATCAACTAACCCTGAGAGGCAGTCCCTCCCCTGGTCCCTAAGACGTCAAATCACCACAAAATAGAGAAAATTAAAAATACGATTAATACAGGTACAGACGTGTTTAAAACTGTAACTCAAGATTCTTTCTGTTTCATTCAGACCTTCTAGTATGCTCTTTCCTCACCTGTAACTTCTTCCCTTTCCTTGTTTGTGTGACTATTATTCATCCTTCAGATTCTAACTTGAAGGTCATTCATCAGCTTAGCCATGTGAGAGAGCAGAGCTGGTCCTTTTCATTCATCTCCGTATCCCCGGTGCTCAGCCTGCAGCTTCATGATTATAGAGAGGAATTTAACACCAAGTATTAACCCTCAACTCATAATGCTCTGTTTCAGTGAAAATTATAGATCTGTTTCCCAAAGAGTCAAAGCTGATGCTTTTAAAATGTTTGGATGGCTGTGATTCAGTTTCCTTTCTTGTTACTGGCCCTCCCAACATCTCCCTTCAGGGTTATGTAAGTCATACATACGATAGAAGAGCTTTCAATTAACAGCTGAATCTATCAGTTGACAGCCTGACATTGCAATTTGTACATTACAGAATTTCCAGAACCTTTTAAACATCCTATTTACATTTAGTAGGTCAGACAGCTTCTTAAAGACTTCCCACTATTAGCAACATTCGGTAATGCTGTTAATGCCACTGGTTTCACAGCTTTGAAATATATGCTCCTATTTCCAAAGTGAGGTTTGGGAGTTACAGGCAACTTCAGAAATTTGACCTGGTTTCATAGTTTCAAAAAACTTTTACAAGTTACCCTATTTATATACCATACATATTTTGTCTTACTGCCTTGGAGAAAAGACTCCATTCAAATGATTCTGCACTTTCTCTAACTCACCATGATGTTTAAAATAGAGAATGACTTGGCAGCAAGTTGCATACTGGGGCTTCTCTCAACCCTCTGACAAAGGAATAATAACTTGTTGAAGGTACCTTCTGATTACATTTATATGTCAATTTGTATTCTTTTCCTTTGATAAGAAACTTTCTATATTTTCCAAATGAGCTCTTTTTGGTCCATTAGGAATAAAAAAGAGGTTTTCAGCTATGCCTAAGCTTTAATTACAAGTGTATTTGAGTGTTGATGAAATTATTGTGGAATTGAAGAAAGAGTGATATTTCCCAGGCTCTATATTATAATGAGGACTTTTCCTATAAGAAGAAGGGGAGAGGGCTTGGAAATGTTCTTTTTACTACCCCTGGTACACTCTTACAAATTATTAAATAAAAATGTAGGATAAAGACGGAGTAATGCAACATTTATTCTTGCAGGCTGGCACTCAAGGAGCTTGTGTCAGGCATCAGCCCTGTGCCCAACACTGGGTCAGGTGATGGGACCCTGACTTGAGAAATGTAGTCCTTGGACTCAGAGTAGCAGCATCATTTTATACACACAGACACACAGACACACAGACACACACACACAGACACACACACACACAGAGACACACACACACACACAGACACACAGACACACACACACACACACACACACACACACACTTTGTTTGGCTGCTCCAAGTAATAGCTGTGGCACTCAGGATCTTTGATCTTTTAGTTGCAGCATGCAGCACCTTTTACTAGCAGCACCTGGAATCTCATTCCCTGACCAGAGATCAAACCCAGGCACCCAGCACTGGGAACCTGGAGTCTTAGCCATTGGGCCATCTGGGAAGTCCCAGCAGGGCCATTTTGAAACTCTCTTAGTGAGCTTGGCTTCTCTCTTTATGCTCCCAGAGATACCTGTGCTAGATAAAACTCCAGGTTTCAAGAAATAAAAGCCACTTTCATTCAGGTTAAGAAATAAAGGGAAACTTCTTGTAAGGCATAGCGCTATCTCATGGAATTTAAGGGTAGCCCTGGGGCCTCTGGGAAGATGGTTGGCGGGGTCACCTCTGTCACGGCAATCTGGCTACACACAGTTGCTCTCTCTCCTTTCCCTCTCTGCACATCATCAACATTCTTTTCTCCTCTCAGGACTACTTTTCTCAACTACCCAGTTCACAAACCAGAAAAAAACAGTTAGCCTCCACTTCTCATGCTTATATCCTTTCTGCTTAAAAGGGCACCTGATTTGGGAATCATTCTTATCTCCAAATTTTCAGGAAATGTAATTCAATTGGTTTAGCTTGGGTTAGGTGCTCACCTGTGGACCAGCTGACCGTAGTCAAGGAGATGGAGTTATTTTGAACATTCCTGGGTCTCTGGAGTCACCTTCGTGACCTTATAGATTTAGGGTGGAAGTTTGGAGACACTTGGCAGACAAGTTACCTGGCTGGATAGACATCCCAATATACATCCAAAATAATGTTGCAAACTAAGCTTATTCTTTAAACCAAGAAAATAATAACCATTGCTGAAAGTCTGAAAAATAAATATGAAGGAAAACCATATCTGTATTTACAATAGTAAAAAAAACACTGCTAAATTTACTTTAACTCTTATTTATGCACACTTCACTCTCCATATACACATTTTAACTCCAATATTAAACATATAATTTTGTACTCAAGACTTAATATTATATCATGCATTTCCCCATGTAATCATGGGGAAAATTTTTAAATGACTACAAAATAGTTCAATGTATAATTATTGCTTTAATCAATTCTATGGTTTTCTCATTTCTGTTTTTTTTTACTATTGAAAAAGTGAGATATAATCAATATTCTTGTAAATAATCTTGATGCACATCTCTAATTATTACATTTAGACCTTAGAAAGGGAACAAAAACACAAAGTTTCAGAGATATTAATATCTGTACTCTCAGGTAAATAAAGTAAAAGCTTAACTGAGCAACTAGGCTTTCAAGAATTTTAAAAGCCCATGCTCCCAGAGATACCTGTGCTAGATAAAACTCCAGGTTTCAAGAAATAAAAGCCACTTCCATTCAGGTTAAGAAATAAAGGGAAACTTCTTGTAAGGCATAGCGCTATCTCATGGAATTTAAGGGTAGCCCTGGGGCCTCTGGGAAGATGGTTGGCGGGGTCACCTCTGTCACGGCAATCTGGCTACACACAGTTGCTCTCTCTCCTTTCCCTCTCTGCACATCATCAACATTCTTTTCTCCTCTCAGGACTACTTTTCTCAACTACCCAGTTCACAAACCAGAAAAAAACAGTTAGCCTCCACTTCTGATGCTTATATCCTTTCTGCTTAAAAGGGCACCTGATTTGGGAATCATTCTTATCTCCAAATTTTCAGGAAATGTAATTCAATTGGTTTAGCTTGGGTTAGGTGCTCACCTGTGGACCAGCTGACCGTAGTCAAGGAGATGGAGTTATTTTGAACATTCCTGGGTCTCTGGAGTCACCTTCGTGACCTTATAGATTTAGGGTGGAAGTTTGGAGACACTTGGCAGACAAGTTACCTGGCTGGATAGACATCCCAATATACATCCAAAATAATGTTGCAAACTAAGCTTATTCTTTAAACCAAGAAAATAATAACCATTGCTGAAAGTCTGAAAAATAAATATGAAGGAAAACCATATCTGTATTTACAATAGTAAAAAAACCACTGCTAAATTTACTTTAACTCTTATTTATGCACACTTCACTCTCCATATACACATTTTAACTCCAATATTAAACATATAATTTTGTACTCAAGACTTAATATTATATCATGCATTTCCCCATGTAATCATGGGGAAAATTTTTAAATGACTACAAAATAGTTCAATGTATAATTATTGCTTTAATCAATTCTATGGTTTTCTCATTTCTGTTTTTTTTTTACTATTGAAAAAGTGAGATATAATCAATATTCTTGTAAATAATCTTGATGCACATCTCTAATTACTACATTTAGACCTTAGAAAGGGAACAAAAACACAAAGTTTCAGAGATATTAATATCTGTACTCTCAGGTAAATAAAGTAAAAGCTTAACTGAGCAACTAGGCTTACCACCCTTCATGAGGAACATTCCTAAAACAGACAACAGAAATGTCACATTTTAGAGTAATAATCACCATCCACCCAACCACCTATTCTTTTTCACTCTCCATTTGTAGTTTGTCACTAGTAGACTGTTCCTCATCTTTTCCATCGCTTCTACATTTTCCCCAGACCCCGTCAGACCCTCCCTACCTGTGCATTTCCCTTATGCTTGCCCTGAGTGCTCGTTCCAGTAAGCTATGACACTGTGTTATAGCTGTTTATGGGAGTGGGTCGGTTTCTGGTGGGCTGAGGCTGTGTCCTCCTGTTCTTCACATATCCAATATCTAGCACAGTGCCTGTTATGCAGTGTATGATGGGTGAATCTGTGAATCAATACATCGGTGAATAAATAAGCAAGTTACTTCATTGGTCAATTTTCCAGCTTCCCATTTAAACACAAGAATCTTTTCTAAAGGTTTTTCTTGAACACTGCCAGTGGCCCTAGTCTGAGGAGGAAATGTGATGAAGTGAATTCACTTACCCAGTAAACATCTCTCCAGTGTCTGTTACATGCTAGAGGAGACTCATATTTCTCTGGTGATTCTTACACAGCACACCTGGATTTCTAGAGGAACAGAGGTTTGAGAGAACGACTAAGGCCTCCAAACAACAGTACTGTTTCATACTAAGATGTTTTACATGCAAATCTAAATTTTTGGCTTTTCCTTTAAAAACTAGCGATCTGTACAGCAATAATGTTACAGCTTATTGCCCTCATTTAGACAGGGGATTTATTAACACTTTCAGGTTGTCAGATATATCAATTAACTTGTTCAAAAAAACATCTAATAAATGTTTACCATGTTCCTGTAGGATTTGGTAGGCATTTCACATTATGAGCTCTGTATTAGACTAATTAATCTGGATAACTAGAAGTAGTTGAATCTGAAGAGTGTATGGGTGTAACAACTCCCTGGAGACTGAGTTCTCCATTAAGAATCAAGAACCTTGAGTTTGAGTTCTAACTTTGTCATCATCTAGTTTTGTGGCCTTGAATGAACCTTTAACAGCATCAAATTATCTGTGTCAAGGAGGTAATTGGTGATAGCCTCCAAGGTCCTTCAGCTCTGGTTTTCAATTGTGGAATTATTTTGCAAGCCAGCAGAGGTAAAGGCCACACTCATTTTGGGCTGATAAAAAGTTCTGGACATACACAATGATGGTTGTATAACATTGCTGATGTACTTAATGCCACTGAATTGTACACTTAAGAATGGTTAAGATGGCAAATGTTATGTTACATGTATTTTATCATAATAAATTTTTTACTGAAAAAGAAAAGTAACCCCTGTACCCCATGGTCATAGCAGTGCTATTCTATTTATGATAGCTAAGACATGGAAACAACCTAAAAGTCCATTGTCAGATAAATAGGCAAAGAAGACATCTACGCACACATACATATATATGTATATAATATTACTGAGCCGTAAAAAAAATGAAATAATACCATTTACAGCTACATGGATGATCATAGAGAGTATCATACTAAGTGACATACGTCAGAAAGACAAAGAACATATGCTATCACTAATATGTAGAACTAAAAATATGATACAAATAAACATCTATGAAATAGAAACAGATTCACAGACATAGAGAACAGACATGTGGTGGCCCAGGGGAAGAGGGAGTGGAGGAAGGAAGTATTGGAAGCTAGGGACACGCAGATGCAAATTCTTTGCTATAGGATGGACAAACAACAAGGTCCTATTGTATAGCACAGCAGACTATATTCAACATCCTGTGATAAATTTTGGCTTTTCCTTTAAAAACTAGCGATCTGTACAGCAATAATGTTACAGCTTATTGCCCTCATTTAGACAGGGGATTTATTAACACTTTCAGGTTGTCAGATATATCAATTAACTTGTTCAAAAACATCTAATAAATGTTTACCATGTTCCTGTAGGATTTGGTAGGCATTTCACATTATGAGCTCTGTATTAGACTAATTAATCTGGATAACTAGAAGTAGTTGAATCTGAAGAGTGTATGGGTGTAACAACTCCCTGGAGACTGAGTTCTCCATTAAGAATCAAGAACCTTGAGTTTGAGTTCTAACTTTGTCATCATCTAGTTTTGTGGCCTTGAATGAACCTTTAACAGCATCAAATTATCTGTGTCAAGGAGGTAATTGGTGATAGCCTCAAGGTCCTTCAGCTCTGGTTTTCAATTGTGGAATTATTTTGCAAGCCAGCAGAGGTAAAGGCCACACTCATTTTGGGCTGATAAAAAGTTCTGGACATACACAATGATGGTTGTATAACATTGCTGATGTACTTAATGCCACTGAATTGTACACTTAAGAATGGTTAAGATGGCAAATGTTATGTTACATGTATTTTATCATAATAAATTTTTTACTGAAAAAGAAAAGTAACCCCTGTACCCCATGGTCATAGCAGTGCTATTCTATTTATGATAGCTAAGACATGGAAACAACCTAAAAGTCCATTGTCAGATAAATAGGCAAAGAAGACATCTACGCACACATACATATATATGTATATAATATTACTGAGCCGTAAAAAAAATGAAATAATACCATTTACAGCTACATGGATGATCATAGAGAGTATCATACTAAGTGACATACGTCAGAAAGACAAAGAACATATGCTATCACTAATATGTAGAACTAAAAATATGATACAAATAAACATCTATGAAATAGAAACAGATTCACAGACATAGAGAACAGACATGTGGTGGCCCAGGGGAAGAGGGAGTGGAGGAAGGAAGTATTGGAAGCTAGGGACACGCAGATGCAAATTCTTTGCTATAGGATGGACAAACAACAAGGTCCTATTGTATAGCACAGCAGACTATATTCAACATCCTGTGATAAATCATCGTGGACAAGAATGTGAAAAATAATCTAAATGTATAACTGAACCACCTTGCTGTACACCAGAAACTAACACAACATTGTCTATCAAAAAGAAAACAAAGGAAAGTATCCACACAGATCTGGACCCAGGCCTCTTACACCAGGATCAGCCAGCCAATCTACTAATGAACGAGACAGGAAGGGGAAGGGAAGAGCCAACAACTCAACGGCTCTGATGCAAGGCTGCTCCAGCCTCCAGGCTTCCCTTAGCCTTCCTGCCCGATGCTCTTTCCCGGTCTGCCTCACTCATGCCAGGGGCTCCAGGCAGCCTACATCCTCCATCTCTAAACCGTAAGAAGGCACTACAAAATCCCCTATCAGTCTGGACCAAGCTCTAAAACTGTTTTCTCTCTTTACCTTTTCTCCCAACTCAGATAGCTTGAAGTTCTTAAAACTAAGAATTATTTGGAAAAAATCTGAAATAGTCTGAATCTCAGTTTGCTTGGGCTGCCGCTACAAATTCTAAATAACATTTACAACTGCCATTGAATGCCAAGAATTTTTCCTAATGCAAAGATTCACTGATCCTTCATAACGACTTCATAACATTTTAAATCATATCATTAATTTGGCTGAAAATTCACATCCCTTGTTAGGAATTCCAGTCATAAGCCTGCGAGGAGGATATCTGCTTGCTTTATCTTCTTACTCCTTAGCGTAAGTCCCTGCTTTACTGAAATTCAACATTTGCATCCCTGCTTATAAGATATGAAGAAAAAAGCTAATCTGAAAAGACTGTGGCCCTTTGGGGACCAACAGAGAACAGCTCCAAGGTGGCATCTTTTCTCTTCAGAGCACACACACACCCCTTTGCTTTGCTTCTCTGTCCTTTCCAACTTTTCCATAATTAAAAGGCTGAAGTAGTATCCTTTTCCTATTCATCTATTCTGTTACCCATCTCTGTAAACTGATTCCTGAACATGAAACACATGCTGTTTAGTTAGCTCAGTAAATGGCTCACAACTCCTGTCCTGCCTAGGTCTTCCTCATGGTGCCAGCCATGTAGTAAACAGTGCACATTCTCCACAAATAAAACACCTGCCCACCACCTCCATTCAACATATGGAACACACTTCTTCTAGCCCCAAACCATCTTCTGTGTGTGCCGGTGGTTGCCTGGCCATCTTCACCTGGGGTCTGGGTTGAACCCTGAAACAAATGTGAAAGTATCCAAAACACATAAAAAATCCCTGGACCCAGGCCTCTTACACCAGGATCAGCCAGCCAATCTACTAATGAACGAGACAGGAAGGGGAAGGGAAGAGCCAACAAACAACTCAACGGCTCTGATGCAAGGCTGCTCCAGCCTCCAGGCTTCCCTTAGCCTTCCTGCCCGATGCTCTTTCCCGGTCTGCCTCACTCATGCCAGGGGCTCCAGGCAGCCTACATCCTCCATCTCTAAACCGTAAGAAGGCACTACAAAATCCCCTATCAGTCTGGACCAAGCTCTAAAACTGTTTTCTCTCTTTACCTTTTCTCCCAACTCAGATAGCTTGAAGTTCTTAAAACTAAGAATTATTTGGAAAAAATCTGAAATAGTCTGAATCTCAGTTTGCTTGGGCTGCCGCTACAAATTCTAAATAACATTTACAACTGCCATTGAATGCCAAGAATTTTTCCTAATGCAAAGATTCACTGATCCTTCATAACGACTTCATAACATTTTAAATCATATCATTAATTTGGCTGAAAATTCACATCCCTTGTTAGGAATTCCAGTCATAAGCCTGCGAGGAGGATATCTGCTTGCTTTATCTTCTTACTCCTTAGCGTAAGTCCCTGCTTTACTGAAATTCAACATTTGCATCCCTGCTTATAAGATATGAAGAAAAAAGCTAATCTGAAAAGACTGTGGCCCTTTGGGGACCAACAGAGAACAGCTCAAGGTGGCATCTTTTCTCTTCAGAGCACACACACACCCCTTTGCTTTGCTTCTCTGTCCTTTCCAACTTTTCCATAATTAAAAGGCTGAAGTAGTATCCTTTTCCTATTCATCTATTCTGTTACCCATCTCTGTAAACTGATTCCTGAACATGAAACACATGCTGATTAGTTAGCTCAGTAAATGGCTCACAACTCCTGTCCTGCCTAGGTCTTCCTCATGGTGCCAGCCATGTAGTAAACAGTGCACATTCTCCACAAATAAAACACCTGCCCACCACCTCCATTCAACATATGGAACACACTTCTTCTAGCCCCAAACCATCTTCTGTGTGTGCCGGTGGTTGCCTGGCCATCTTCACCTGGGGTCTGGGTTGAACCTGGGTGGCCAGGAATCAGTGAGAGAGTGCAGAGATGGGAAACAGAGGATGCATATGTCAGAGGAAGGGCTGATCTAATTTGAGGCAAAATGAAAAAATTCAAACATTGTATCATGACAGACAAAACTATGCATAGTTTTGTTAACTTAAAGTTTTTTATACACACTAAAATGCACAGAATAAAACTGCCCAGTTTTAACAAAGGGATTCATTTGCATGACCCACGTTTTTCTGTTCTTCTAGTGTTCCTCAGCAGTCTCCCCTACTCTTAGAAGAAACCACAGCTTTGACTCTCTTTTTCCATATAGACTAGCTCTGCCTATTCGGGAACTTCATCTCAGTGGACTTGCTCTGAATGCACTTCATCTCAGTGGACTTGCTCTGAATGCTCTGAATGCACTTCTCCTGCTTAGTAACTGCCATGAAAGTCACCCATGATGTGTATCAGTCATTCATTTCTTCCATTTCTTAGTGTCTTGCTGTTACGCATGTAATGTTAAATTATTTTAATAATACAAACAATACACTTTTTTCTTGCAAAAATTTCAGACATTATAGGCAAGAAGTCTAATACCCTTTGGCCATTGCTGCTCCTTCTTCCTCCCACATGGAGAAAATTCCTGAGATCTGTTGGAGTGGGTATTTTTTAATCTTCCCCACTCTGTGCATCCACATACATGTGTATGTCCTAGGAGAAAACATGCATGATGTTTATCATGGTTTTCAAAACAGTAGGTCCCACATTATACGTAACTCTCTGCAATTTGCTTTTCTTACCCAACAAGATGTTGGTGGATGTAACCAAGTCTGTGCAGTGGTCCACCTTATTTTAAGAACTGTGCACAGCATTTACTAATATAGACATTTTACATTTTATTTAGCTCAGTAAATGGCTCACAACTCCTGTCCTGCCTAGGTCTTCCTCATGGTGCCAGCCATGTAGTAAACAGTGCACATTCTCCACAAATAAAACACCTGCCCACCACCTCCATTCAACATATGGAACACACTTCTTCTAGCCCCAAACCATCTTCTGTGTGTGCCGGTGGTTGCCTGGCCATCTTCACCTGGGGTCTGGGTTGAACCTGGGTGGCCAGGAATCAGTGAGAGAGTGCAGAGATGGGAAACAGAGGATGCATATGTCAGAGGAAGGGCTGATCTAATTTGAGGCAAAATGAAAAAATTCAAACATTGTATCATGACAGACAAAACTATGCATAGTTTTGTTAACTTAAAGTTTTTTATACACACTAAAATGCACAGAATAAAACTGCCCAGTTTTAACAAAGGGATTCATTTGCATGACCCACGTTTTTCTGTTCTTCTAGTGTTCCTCAGCAGTCTCCCCTACTCTTAGAAGAAACCACAGCTTTGACTCTCTTTTTCCATATAGACTAGCTCTGCCTATTCGGGAACTTCATCTCAGTGGACTTGCTCTGAATGCACTTCATCTCAGTGGACTTGCTCTGAATGCTCTGAATGCACTTCTCCTGCTTAGTAACTGCCATGAAAGTCACCCATGATGTGTATCAGTCATTCATTTCTTCCATTTCTTAGTGTCTTGCTGTTACGCATGTAATGTTAAATTATTTTAATAATACAAACAATACACTTTTTTCTTGCAAAAATTTCAGACATTATAGGCAAGAAGTCTAATACCCTTTGGCCATTGCTGCTCCTTCTTCCTCCCACATGGAGAAAATTCCTGAGATCTGTTGGAGTGGGTATTTTTAATCTTCCCCACTCTGTGCATCCACATACATGTGTATGTCCTAGGAGAAAACATGCATGATGTTTATCATGGTTTTCAAAACAGTAGGTCCCACATTATACGTAACTCTCTGCAATTTGCTTTTCTTACCCAACAAGATGTTGGTGGATGTAACCAAGTCTGTACAGTGGTCCACCTTATTTTAAGAACTGTGCACAGCATTTACTAATATAGACATTTTACATTTTATTTAGTCACGACTGAGGTTGCTTACAGTTTTTTCCATTCCAACAAATACTTCAGTAAACATATTTGTCAAGTATCCTAGTGCACTCAAGTTCAACTTTCCATCAGGCAGACATGGAGAATTAGAATTTCTAAGCGGGCCCCATGGTGTAATGGTTAGCACTCTGGACTCTGAATCCAGAATTAGAATTTCTGAGTCAGAGTGTATTTAAATTTCAATATTCAAAGTATCTATACCAATTTATATACCTCATTAATACTGAATGCTATATAACTTTGAAATTATTGCCAACCTATAAATTAAAAAATCTTACCTCATTTTCATGTATATTGATTAATTCTAGAAAGGTTGACTACTTCTGTATGTGATTACTACCTACTTAGGTTTTCTTTTCACTGAAGAGAAGTTCCTGACCTGCTTTTTCCATTAGGTAATTTCTTCTTTACTTACTAGTTTTATTAGATTGTTATTACTAATAGGTTAGCTTTAATACATATTCATATTCTCATTGCCAAGTCTTTGTTCTATCTTTTTCAATTTAAAAAAAATTCTGTTGCTGTTGTTGCTACTTTCATAGCATGGGCTTCCCTAGTGGCTCAGATGGTGAAGAATCTGCCTACAATGCAGGAGACCCGGGTTCGATCCATGGATCAGGAACATCCCCTGGAGAAGGGAATGGCTACCCACTCCAGTATTCTTACTTGGAGAATCCTCATGAACAGAAGAGCCTGGTCGGCTACAGTCCATAGTTTTGTAAAGAGTCAGACATGACTGAGCAACCAACACTTCCACCAATCTTTGAGTTAAGACTCTGCTTTTTTAGGCCCTGTTAAAGAAAGCCTTCTTTCACCAAGGTCAGAGGCTAGCATTTTAGATTTTTCTGATATTTTTATAGCTGGCAAATTATATTGATATGTTTGTGAAATATTCTGATAAGCCAGTTCCAATCTCTTAGAATCTTTTAGCAAATAAACTGATTCTTATTATGCTAGGTATCTTCCATTTTCAACCGTGTCTTTCAATCTATTTCCAGGCGTGTATGGGGGGGGGGTTAAATACAAAAATAAGAAATGATCTCATTCTAGTATCTTTTGTTTCTTTTTATAATCACCTTAAATTCTGATCAGAAAAAGTTTATTCACTTTGCAAATATTAGGTGCCTGCTCGAGATGGGCACCAACACACAGGATGAAGAAAGAAAGGCACCCAGGACTGTTCAGAACTCAGTTTGGTGGGGATGACAGACATACAAGAGTGATGAGTGCAAAGGAGACGTGTAGCAGACGATGTTCTAATAGCCAGATGTCAGCTGAGTCACTCTGGGCTTGGAGACTTCAGTAAAATTGGCTTGGAACTTTTAACCCAGGTCCTGCAGGAAGTTCAGTGACTGTCCTGTGATTTCTGTTTATTTCTCAGGGCTCTTGTTGCTCTGGGTCTGAGTTCTTTGCTTCACTTCATTGTTTTGCTTGTTTCTTATGCCGGCAGCTGTCCTCCACTCTCTCCTCTGTCCCAGCCAGTCAGAACTTGGTTGGTTCTCACTCAAGGCTTGTGTTTATGCAACTCTGGTGAAGCTGTGGGCAGGTGGGGGTGTACATGTGACAAACTGAAACCTAACACTCCTTTAGCCTCCTGGCCACCTGGTGCCTCGAGCATCTTTCAGCAGTCGCCTTCTCGGGGGATGCCAGAGCCTTTCTGTTTAGCATCCTCTTTTTGCTGTAAGACTTCCCATTCATCTCCCATCTTCCTGTTTTCCAATCCCTTCAGAAGCTCCACTTACCCTAGTTTACTATGCAGATCAATTTTACACAATAGAATCTCACTAAGCCCTTTATAGGACAGCAAAAACGGGCAGAAGATTCCGAGTTTCAATTTCCTTTCCCCTCTGGAAGTGGAAGGGGCCAGTGTGAAGATGGATTTCTCCCTTGGTGAGGATTTTGCTCACCTCTCTGTTAGCAGGCAGAAGCAGCCAGCCTCCGTTTTCCCATTACAGCTGGCAATTTATGTTTGTGAAATATTCTGATAAGCCAGTTCCAATCTCTTAGAATCTTTTAGCAAATAAACTGATTCTTATCATGCTAGGTATCTTCCATTTTCAACCGTGTCTTTCAATCTATTTCCAGGCGTGTATGGGGGGGGGGGGGTTAAATACAAAAATAAGAAATGATCTCATTCTAGTATCTTTTGTTTCTTTTTATAATCACCTTAAATTCTGATCAGAAAAAGTTTATTCACTTTGCAAATATTAGGTGCCTGCTCGAGATGGGCACCAACACACAGGATGAAGAAAGAAAGGCACCCAGGACTGTTCAGAACTCAGTTTGGTGGGGATGACAGACATACAAGAGTGATGAGTGCAAAGGAGACGTGTAGCAGACGATGTTCTAATAGCCAGATGTCAGCTGAGTCACTCTGGGCTTGGAGACTTCAGTAAAATTGGCTTGGAACTTTTAACCCAGGTCCTGCAGGAAGTTCAGTGACTGTCCTGTGATTTCTGTTTATTTCTCAGGGCTCTTGTTGCTCTGGGTCTGAGTTCTTTGCTTCACTTCATTGTTTTGCTTGTTTCTTATGCCGGCAGCTGTCCTCCACTCTCTCCTCTGTCCCAGCCAGTCAGAACTTGGTTGGTTCTCACTCAAGGCTTGTGTTTATGCAACTCTGGTGAAGCTGTGGGCAGGTGGGGGTGTACATGTGACAAACTGAAACCTAACACTCTTTTAGCCTCCTGGCCACCTGGTGCCTCGAGCATCTTTCAGCAGTCGCCTTCTCGGGGGATGCCAGAGCCTTTCTGTTTAGCATCCTCTTTTTGCTGTAAGACTTCCCATTCATCTCCCATCTTCCTGTTTTCCAATCCCTTCAGAAGCTCCACTTACCCTAGTTTACTATGCAGATCAATTTTACACAATAGAATCTCACTAAGCCCTTTATAGGACAGCAAAAACGGGCAGAAGATTCCGAGTTTCAATTGTTTTTCCCCTCTGGAAGTGGAAGGGGCCAGTGTGAAGATGGATTTTTCCATTGGTGAGGATTTTGCTAACCTCTCTGTTAGCAGGCAGAAGCAGCCAGCATCCGTTTTTCCCATTACAGAGGAATATGGTAGTGGAAGCTAATGCTACGTGGGTAGTCACTGAGGAAGTGGCATTGAAACTGAGATCTGAAGGACAAACAGTGGTTGTACAGGTGAAGGATGGGGCTGGGAAGAATGGGCTTGGAGAGAATGAGTTCCAGGCAGTGTGAACAGCACATGCAAATGCCCTGAGGTAGACTAGAGCAAGGCTTACTCAAGAAATTAAAAGAAGACAGCAAGAATAAAGAGGCTGTGGACAAATAGAATTAGGGTGAATTTATCCAAAGGGCAGAAAGGAAGTAGAGGCAATGGCAAAACAGAAAAGGTGTTAAGCAAGTAAGCAGAGGTTTTAATTTTACATTTTAAAAAAGACTGCTCTCCCACAATGAGCTAGTACTTTGCATTCAGTAGGACATCTCTAATGAAAAAGAGAAGAGAATAAATGTTGGCAAGGAAGCAGAAAGATTGGAACTCTTGCACATTGCTGGTGGCATGTAAAACGATTCCGCTCTAGAAAACCCTCCGGCAGTTCCTCAAAATGTCAAATATAAAATTACCATATGACTGAGCCATTCAACTCCTACGTGTATATGCCCAAAGGAAGCGAAAACTGATATTCAAACTAATACTTATGCCCAAATGTTCTAAGCAGCACTATCTACATTTGCCAAAAGATGAAAACAACCCAAAGGCCCATCAAATGTGAACAGATGAACAAAACATGGTATATCCATACAATGGAATGGACGGTATTCAGCCACAAAAGGAATCAAAGACTGATACATGCTACAATATGGGTGAGCCCATTACAACCTCTTTTTCGCTGTTTAGCATTCCTCTTTTGCTGTAAGACTTCCCATTCATCTCCCATCTTCCTGTTTTCCAATCCTTCAGAAGCTCCACTTACCCTAGTTTACTATGCAGATCAATTTTACACAATAGAATCTCACTAAGCCCTTTATAGGACAGCAAAACGGGCAGAAGATTCCGAGTTTCAATTGTTTTCCCTCTGGAAGTGGAAGGGGCCAGTGTGAAGATGGATTTTTCCATTGGTGAGGATTTTGCTAACCTCTCTGTTAGCAGGCAGAAGCAGCCAGCATCCGTTTTTCCCATTACAGAGGAATATGGTAGTGGAAGCTAATGCTACATGGGTAGTCACTGAGGAAGTGGCATTGAAACTGAGATCTGAAGGACAAACAGTGGTTGTACAGGTGAAGGATGGGGCTGGGAAGAATGGGCTTGGAGAGAATGAGTTCCAGGCAGTGTGAACAGCACATGCAAATGCCCTGAGGTAGACTAGAGCAAGGCTTACTCAAGAAATTAAAAGAAGACAGCAAGAATAAAGAGGCTGTGGACAAATAGAATTAGGGTGAATTTATCCAAAGGGCAGAAAGGAAGTAGAGGCAATGGCAAAACAGAAAAGGTGTTAAGCAAGTAAGCAGAGGTTTTAATTTTACATTTTAAAAAAGACTGCTCTCCCACAATGAGCTAGTACTTTGCATTCAGTAGGACGTCTCTAATGAAAAAGAGAAGAGAATAAATGTTGGCAAGGAAGCAGAAAGATTGGAACTCTTGCACATTGCTGGTGGCATGTAAAACGATTCCGCTCTAGAAAACCCTCCGGCAGTTCCTCAAAATGTCAAATATAAAATTACCATATGACTGAGCCATTCAACTCCTACGTGTATATGCCCAAAGGAAGCGAAAACTGATATTCAAACTAATACTTACGCCCAAATGTTCTAAGCAGCACTATCTACATTTGCCAAAAGATGAAAACAACCCAAAGGCCCATCAAATGTGAACAGATGAACAAAACATGGTATATCCATACAATGGAATGGACGGTATTCAGCCACAAAAAGGAATCAAAGACTGATACATGCTACAATATGGGTGAGCCTCAAAACCATTATACTAAGTGAAAAGAATTAGATCATCTTTTATTTACAAAAATGTTCAAAGGAGGTAAAGTCAGAGACACAAAGATTAGTGGTTTCTAGTGGGTAGGTGTGGGAAGTTAACAAGATGGTCCTCTCACCCATGTTTCGTAACTAATGACTTTGTATGGTTACATGACAGCCAAGATCACTTTCAGCTCAGTGCAAGTATGTCACGAGGTACCTGCTTGGTCACAAGCTACTTTGTGCTGTCCGCCTACATGAGGTTCACCATAAGAGCCCTCGTTGCTGCTGCACTGGGGTTACACTGGAGCAACATCATGGTTATATTACATGAGGCTATGTATAACTGTAACTAACTATAACTATGCTATAGTTATGTTATGGCTGCTGCTATGGCTGCTGCGTCAGCCAGGAGAGAGGCTGTGTTATGGCTGCTGAGTCAGCCAGGGGAGAGTAAACGTGTCTGCGATTCCTAGGCCTCCTCGAGTCTTCTTCCTCTTAGTGTGTGCCTTGCCTACCCTGGGTTCAGTCAACAATGTGAACAGCAAGACAACTGGCAATCAGGATCGTCAATATAGCAGGGGAGGGGGAAATGAGAATGATGGCTGGATGACTGTGATTTCTTTCTGGGGGTGCAAAAGTGTTTTGGGACTCAACAGAGGTGATGATTATATAACACTCTGAATGTACTAAATGCCACTGAATAGTACACTTCAAAATGGTTACTTTTATGGTACATGAAATTTAACTCAATCATAGTATTTATTCAAGACCTCACCCCAGTCTCCATGCTATCTCCTGGTAGCATCTCCTCTTCCAGGGAGCCCATCCTTGGCTGTGACTTCAGTTAGAAGCTGTAGACCCACCCTCCTCCAAGGCTGCACCCTCATCTTTGGTGCTTCCTCTCTTTTTGCCTGAAATCCTGATCGCCTATCCATTAGCCACAATGTGAGTGTTTCTCAGTCCATCCTAGCACGAGAGCCCGTGGTCCCTACTCCAAAGTTGATCTCTTTTCTCTCCCTGCAGCAGCCTCTGCATTGTTCTCCCATCTTCATTCCTGACCACCCCTCCCCCCAATTCAAAGAAAAATGGACAGGCGATCAGGATTTCAGGCAAAAAGAGAGGAAGCACCGAGGATGAGGGTGCAGCCTTGGAGGAGGGTGGGTCTACAGCTTCTAACTGAAGTCCCAACCAAAACCAAAAGGATGGGCTTTTTTCCCGGAAGAGGAAAAAGGGGAATCTGGAAAAACAAGGTTAAGGGTGTGTTATTGTAGGTCAGGTGGAGACTGGGGAGACTGGGTGATCCTTGAAATGAGTTGTACACGAGGTACCTGCTTGGTCACAAGCTACTTTGTGCTGTCCGCCTACATGAGGTTCACCATAAGAGCCCTCGTTGCTGCTGCACTGGGGTTACACTGGAGCAACATCATGGTTATATTACATGAGGCTATGTATAACTGTAACTAACTATAACTATGCTATAGTTATGTTATGGCTGCTGCTATGGCTGCTGCGTCAGCCAGGAGAGAGGCTGTGTTATGGCTGCTGAGTCAGCCAGGGGAGAGTAAACGTGTCTGCGATTCCTAGGCCTCCTCGAGTCTTCTTCCTCTTAGTGTGTGCCTTGCCTACCCTGGGTTCAGTCAACAATGTGAACAGCAAGACAACTGGCAATCAGGATCGTCAATATAGCAGGGGAGGGGGAAATGAGAATGATGGCTGGATGACTGTGATTTCTTTCTGGGGGTGCAAAAGTGTTTTGGGACTCAACAGAGGTGATGATTATATAACACTCTGAATGTACTAAATGCCACTGAATTGTACACTTCAAAATGGTTACTTTTATGGTACATGAAATTTAACTCAATCATAGTATTTATTCAAGACCTCACCCCAGTCTCCATGCTATCTCCTGGTAGCATCTCCTCTTCCAGGGAGCCCATCCTTGGCTGTGACTTCAGTTAGAAGCTGTAGACCCACCCTCCTCCAAGGCTGCACCCTCATCTTCGGTGCTTCCTCTCTTTTTGCCTGAAATCCTGATCGCCTATCCATTAGCCACAATGTGAGTGTTTCTCAGTCCATCCTAGCACGAGAGCCCGTGGTCCCTACTCCAAAGTTGATCTCTTTTCTCTCCCTGCAGCAGCCTCTGCATTGTTCTCCCATCTTCATTCCTGCCCACCCCTCCCCCCAATTCAAAGAAAAATGGACAGGCGATCAGGATTTCAGGCAAAAAGAGAGGAAGCACCAAGGATGAGGGTGCAGCCTTGGAGGAGGGTGGGTCTACAGCTTCTAACTGAAGTCACAGCCAAGGATGGGCTCCCTGGAAGAGGGGATGCTACCAGGAGATAGCATGGAGACTGGGGTGAGGTCTTGAATAAATACTATGATTTTGAAATACTGGTCTAGACTGACAGAGGAACATGGAAGAGTAATCTGAAGGGAAAGCAAGGTTAAGGGTGGTGTGTATTGTAGGTCAGGTGGCCACTGACTGGGGAAGGGGGACTGACCATGTGACTATTTGATCCAAGGGGTTGAAGAGTGTAGGGATGGTTCTAGGAAGGACGAGGAACCTTCTTTCTTCTCAGAACCAAAAAAGAGAATGAGGTCTGAGGACATCCCTGGAGGTTCAGTGGTTAAAACTCCCCACTCCCCATGCAGGAGGCTCGGGTTCAATCTCTGGTCAGAGAACCAAAGCCTGCATGCTGCAACGGAGAGCCCATATGTTGCAATGAAAAGACCCCTCATGCGGCAACTACGGCTCAGCGCAGCGAAATAAATAAATGAAAACAATTTTTATCAAAAGAGGGAATGCGGTCTGAAAGCCATTTGATGTAAAGATGGAAAAGCTGTGGGACAGCCAGTGAAACAAGAGGGTAGAATGGGTGGCAGCCGCCAAGTGGCTGTGACTGGACAGAGCACAGGCCTGGAGAGCAGAGGGAAAGGGTTTTCAGGCGAGTGCACTGGAGAGTAAACGGGGCCTGGGGAAAGCATTGCCAAGGAGCCCTGAAAGTCAAGAACATACCTTTGTCCTGGAGCCAAGCTTCTTGTTACATAATTTTTTTTTTCCAAAAGCACTAGGGCCAAAGTAAGAACTCAGGCAGTAATCCTGGTGGGTATAGTGTTACATAAAACACTTTATAATCAAGCAGCACCCAGAAATAGAATGGGAAGAGTGTGAAAGAAATACAAGAAGTCTTATGAGAAGGATTTGAAAACCTTCCATACGTAAGTTGTTTCTTAAAGAAATGCTATTTAAAACCACACTGCATATTAAATAACTAACTTCATATAAATTAGCCAACAGGAATTACTTTTCATTTAGATATGTACTGGGGTCAAAAATTTACTGTGATAATATATAGATGTCATTTTAAAGGTCTATCTACTGAGCTAAATGAAATAAATCTGACAGAGAAAAACCAACACAGAACTGTATTTTAAAAAGTCAAACTCACAGAAATAGAGCAGAAGAATGGTTGCAGTGGGCTGGAGATAGAGGAAATAGAGACAGGTTGGTAGAAGGATACAAACTTTCAATTGTAAAATGAATAATGTCTGAGGATCTAATGAGTACCATGGCGACTATATTGACCACAACAGAAAATTACTGAGTAGGATTTCAATGTTCTCATCTTCACTTACCCGCACAAAAGACAAATATGTGAGGTGATGCATGTCAGTTAAGGTGAAATCTTTTCACAATGAAAACATGTATCAAATCACCAAACTGTAAGATATTAAATATCTTACTGTTTTTTTTTTAAAAAGATTTATTTATTTATTTATTTTGGGGGGGTTGGGGTGGGGAGGGAGGAGAGTAGGTGGGCCACTTCTATTGGTCTTTCATTTGTCCATTTTCATCCATCTTTGTTTTTTGGCCCATGTGGGCCTCCCATCGTGGTGGCCTCTGTTGCCGCAGAGCACTGACTCTGGGCGCATGCACTCCAGAGCTCCGGCTCAGTAATTGGACACATCGGTCCAGCCACTCCGTGGCACGTGGGATCTTCCCAGGCCAGGGATCGAACCGGCACCCCTTGCACTGCAAGGCGGTGTCCTTACCCACTGGACCACCAGGAAAGCCCCTGTTTTTTTTTTTTTTTAATGTCAATTATACCTCAGTAAAGCTGAAAAAATAAAAACCATATACACACACACAAAGCATGAGCAAAGTCATACATTACATCAAGAAAGCCAGATGTTTGGCCAGTAGACCAGTTGGCTAGACCACAGCAAGAGGTATATGCAGGGGGTAATAAGTCCAGTGAGGTTCTGAACTTAAGCAAGATTATGAATTATGGAGCAAATCGCCAATAGGAGTAGGGAAAGAGGTGAGGCTGAAAGCTCTTATATGGCGTTGACTAACCAGAGCTAAATCATGAGCTATACATGAGAACACTTTACCATGGAGTAAATGTTCCACGTTAGTCAAAGTCATCAGCAGTTACTGGGTGGGTGTATGCAGGATGAACTTGACATGTCTAGCCATCTCACACCCAGCGTGTAAACATTCTTTACTTTCCTCCCAAAACTCTTTCTGCTCCAGTTTCCTCAACACAGAAAGTGATGCTGCTGTTGGTGTAGTAATTGTTCAAGTCGGGAATTCCTGTCTCATCACTCTCCATAACTAGCCACCCCTCTTGCCCTGATCCCCATTTCTGCTTCCAAAATTATTTTCCATCACTCTGCTTTCTTTCATCTTTACTATATTCTTGCATTTCTTACCTGACTTCTGTAGTGGTTTCCTACTCATATTTCCATTTCTGCTCACTATCCCACAATGGTCTTTCACAAATATAGACTAGCTAGCCTTACCTTCTCCCTAAAAGATCCTATTGGCTTCCCACTTCTTCTCGCGGCCAACACGACCTTATCTTCCTACCTCTTCATTCTTATCACATTCCATTTCCACTTTGCTGGCCAAAGCTCTAGATGTGATGCTCTTTCCTATCCTAGGCCCGCCTACTGCATGCTCTTCCCTTTGCTGGAAGTGTTAGCCTACTCACTGCCCCCTTGCCCTATTGTCTGGCTCTTCCCCATTCTTCAAGTAGCAGCTTCAACATCAGCCTCTTAAAGGCTCTCCATGAGTATCTAATCTAAAGCTGATTTTCTCTCTGGCCATACTCTCCCCCATGGGTTACTTTGTCCACCACCCTTCTTTTGCCTTTATAACAAATAGCCATGTTTGAAATTCTACTTATACTTTTGTATACCTCAGTAAAAAAAACTACACACACACAAAGCATGAGCAAAGTCATACATTACATAAGAAAGCCAGATGTTTGGCCAGTAGACCAGTTGGCTAGACCATAGCAAGAGGTATATGCAAGGGGTAATAAGTCCAGTGAGGTTCTGAACTTAAGCAAGATTATGAATTATGGAGCAAATCGCCAATAGGAGTAGGGAAAGAGGTGAGGCTGAAAGCTCTTATATGGCGTTGACTAACCAGAGCTAAATCATGAGCTATACATGAGAACACCTTACCATGGAGTAAATGTTCCACGTTAGTCAAAGTCATCAGCAGTTACTGGGTGGGTGTATGCAGGATGAACTCGACATGTCTAGCCATCTCACACCCAGCATGTAAACATTCTTTACTCTCCTCCCAAAACTCTTTCTGCTCCAGTCTCCTCAACACAGAAAGTGATGCTGCTGTTGGTGTAGTAATTGTTCAAGTCAGGAATTCCTGTCTCATCACTCTCCATAACTAGCCACCCCTCTTGCCCTGATCCCCATTTCTGCTTCTAAAATTATTTTCCATCACTCTGCTTTCTTTCATCTTTACTATATTCTTGCATTTCTTACCTGGCTTCTGTAGTGGTTTCCTACTCATATTTCCATTTCTGCTCACTATCCCACAATGGTCTTTCACAAATATAGACTAGCTAGCCTTACCTTCTCCCTAAAAGATCCTATTGGCTTCCCACTTCTTCTCGCGGCCAACACGACCTTATCTTCCTACCTCTTCATTCTTATCACATTCCATTTCCACTTTGCTGGCCAAAGCTCTAGATGTGATGCTCTTTCCTATCCTAGGCCCGCCTACTGCATGCTCTTCCCTTTGCTGGAAGTGTTAGCCTACTCATTGCCCCCTTGCCCTATTGTCTGGCTCTTCCCCATTCTTCAAGTAGCAGCTTCAACATCACCCTCTTAAAGGCTCTCCATGAGTATCTAATCTAAAGCTGATTTTCTCTCTGGCCATACTCTCCCCCATGGGTTACTTTGTCCACCACCCTTCTTTTGCCTTTATAACAAATAGCCATGTTTGAAATTCTACTTATACTTTTGTATTTTCTTGTTTAATGCTGATAATGGATGCTTTCAGGTACAGGTATTAAAAAGCCAATTCAGATGGTCTTATACAAAGAAGGACCCAGAGGGAAGGTGGGATTCAGATTAGATCACATCTTCCCTTATGCTGTAAGAATATCTGATGTTGAGTTGCCTTAAGTCTAAGGTTATGACTATCATCAGTAGGATGAGTTTATTGTGATTGCAGCTGGACTAATAGGAAATTCAACCCACAGATCTAGATCAATTCCTGGAGTCACATTCACTGCTTCACAATAGAGAAAGAGTGGGAGCTAGCCCTATTATCCACTGACATCTCTATGTCCACTTGAAGGAGTTGTTCTGTTTTAATTCTGTGTGAAATGAGAGGGAGATGAGGAAGTCCAAGACAGTTATGATCCTGGGATCAGAGCTCCAGGCCTCCTTGCTCTTACTTCAATGCTCTATCTTCTCAAGCAAGTAATGAAAATGTTCTGAGGACAGAACATTCTCAAATAGGGTAGATACAGCCCACAAAGGTGTGAAAACTGACACTTGGGGCAAAAAAAGGAGTTGAGCCATTTCAAATCCTAAAAGAAGATGCTGTTAAAGTGCTGCATTCAATATGTCAGCAAATTTGTAAATCTTAGCAATGGCCACAGGACTGGAAAAGGTCAGTTTTCATTCCAATCCCAAAGAATGGTAATTCCAAAGTACGTTCAAACTACTGAACAATTGCACTCAGTTCACATGCAAACAAGGTAATGCTCCAGATTCTTCAATCTAGGCTTCAACAGTATGTGAACTTAGAACTTCCAGACATAAGTGGAATTTAGATAAGGCAGAGGAACCAGAGATCAAACTGCTAACATTCGCTGGATCACAGAAAAAGCTACTGAATTCCAGAAAAACATCTACTTCTGCTTCACTCACTATGCTAAAGCCTTTGACTATGTGGATCACAACAAACTATGGAAAATTCTTGAAGAGATGGTAATACCAGACCACTTACTTTCCTCTGAGAAACCTGTATGAAGGTCAAGAAGCAACAGTTAGAACTGGACATGGAACAATTGCCTGGTTTCAAATTGGGAAAACAGTATATCAAGGCTGTATATCATCACCCTGCTTATTCAGCTTTGTATATATGTATATCACAACACAGTACATCATGTGAAATGCCAGACTGGATTTAGCACAAGCTGGAATCAAGATTACTGAGAGAAATACAAATAACCTCAGATATGCAGATGATACCACCCTTACAGTAGAAAGAAGAACTAAAGAGCCTCTTGATGAATGTGAAAGTGAAAAGTGAAAAAGCTGGCTTAAAATTCAACATTCAAAACAGGAAGATCATGACATCCAGTCACATCACTTCAAACAGGTGGGGAAACAATGGAAACAGTGATAGACTTTCTCTTCCTGGGCTCCAAAATCACTGCAGACAGTGGCTGCAGCCATGAAATTAAAAGATGGTTGCTCCTTCGAAGAAAAGCTACGACAAACCTAGACCGTGTATTAAAAAGCAGAGACGTCACTTTGCTGACAAATATCCATATTGTCAAAGCTATCGTTTCTCTAGTAGTCATGCATGCATGTGAAAGCTGGACAATAAAAATGGCTGAGTGCTGATGAATTGATGCCTTTGAACTATGGTGCTGGAGAAGACTTTTGAGAGTCCCTTGGACAGCAAGGAGATCAAAATAGTCATTCTTAAAAGAAATAAACCCTGAATATGCATTGGAAGGATGGATGATGAAGCTGAAGCTTCAACATCACGGCCACCTGACACAGAGCCGATTCAACAAATAAGACCCTGATGCTGAGCAAGATTGAAGGCAGGAGGAGAAGGGGATGACAAAGGAGAAGATGGTAGGATGACATCACTGACTCAATGGACATGAGTTTGAGCAAACTCCAGGAAATAGTGGAGGACAGGAGAGCATGGCATGCTGCAGTACATGGGTCAATAAAGAGCTGGACATGACTGAACCAATGAACAATATATAAAATAGATAATTAATAAGAACCTATTGTATAGCACAGATAGCTTTACAGTATTCTGCTATGACTTACATGAGAATAGAATCAAGAACGTGTATGTGTGTGTATCTGATTCACTTTGCTGTATAACAGAAATACAACACTGTAAATCAACTCTACTCCGATAAAACTTACTTTAAAAAAGCAAGGAAAACCAAATAGAAAACAAGCAATATAATCTGGGCAAAGGAGCCAATATTGACTTTCATGATGAAAAATTCCCCAAACCACGTATGTTCTTCTAAATAACAAAAACACAGACAAGAAACATTTAAACGACATTATATCCAATGCTCTGGAAGACAAAAGGTAACTTAGAAGATCAAAATGTCAACCCAAACCTGTACGTTAGATATTCCAGGAACTGCAAAAATTAGTAATGTTCTTATTCAAGCATAAGCATTCAATTACTCTTCCTTAAAGTTCATGATGGGGGAGAGATTCTTATCACAAAAGACACACAAAATAAATTCTTCTTATTGCCTTTGAGTAGGCTGTCGTTATTTTATTTAAGTGTTACGTTTTGTGATTTTTTTTCTTGAAAAGAACCAAGTTCCCTTCATCAAGAAGCTGGTGTCACAACATGAAGGTTTCCAACTTGAGAAAAGACCCCAGTGTTCCATGGAGAAGTTCAACATCCTGAGAAGATAGGAAAGTCATTCATTCCCCAGTAGTTAGAGAATAGCCATCTATTTATTACTAGTGACAGAAATTTAGGTGCTCAGAAAGGGGGAACTATGTTCCACACATTTTATTTGCTTTTGATTTGATCCCATTAGAGTCTTTGATTTCTTTGCATATTCAAGACAGTTACGAAGGCCCTAAAATTGACCGAGGCATGGAAAGGAGGTTTCCTTTCAGTTTGGCAACTGAGCTGCTAGGTTACAGCAAAAGTAATTTGCCTTGAAACACAAGCAGTGGTCCATTAAGAAATCACTACAGCCACTAAAACTGTCCATTCATACCATTTATTTCACTAGACTGCAATTTTATATACAGTATGAAGAGGTTTCCTGATAGCACACATATAGTTTACTTTCTGTACTGCTGAAGAACCATTTTTTTTTTTTTACATTTTATTGTAATATCCTATCATTAAAACATTATTCAGTGAATTTTTTCCCAACTACATATAGACGGAGATTTACCACACACACGGTGCAAGAACGTCTTTAGAACATATTTTGATCACAGAATGCGAATCTAAGATACATCACTGTAATTAGAACACTACTTTAAAATTACAATGCCCCATGTTACAGTAGCCAGATTTGATGGACCTCTGTATACATCACACAGAAGTTTGGTGGATCTCTTCATGGGTAACTGGCAGCAGCTTTTAACTAGGATTTCAAAAGACATCTTTAGAATTTGAAAATCTTCTTCCTTTATGTGTTCAATATTAGAAGATCAAAATGTCAACCCAAACCTGTACGTTAGATATTCCAGGAACTGCAAAAATTAGTAATGTTCTTATTCAAGCATAAGCATTCAATTACTCTTCCTTAAAGTTCATGATGGGGGAGAGATTCTTATCACAAAAGACACACAAAATAAATTCTTCTTATTGCCTTTGAGTAGGCTGTCGTTATTTTATTTAAGTGTTACGTTTTGTGATTTTTTTTCTTGAAAAGAACCAAGTTCCCTTCATCAAGAAACTGGTGTCACAACATGAAGGTTTCCAACTTGAGAAAAGACCCCAGTGTTCCATGGAGAAGTTCAACATCCTGAGAAGATAGGAAAGTCATTCATTCCCCAGTAGTTAGAGAATAGCCATCTATTTATTACTAGTGACAGAAATTTAGGTGCTCAGAAAGGGGGAACTATGTTCCACACATTTTATTTGCTTTTGATTTGATCCCATTAGAGTCTTTGATTTCTTTGCATATTCAAGACAGTTACGAAGGCCCTAAAATTGACCGAGGCATGGAAAGGAGGTTTCCTTTCAGTTTGGCAACTGAGCTGCTAGGTTACAGCAAAAGTAATTTGCCTTGAAACACAAGCAGTGGTCCATTAAGAAATCACTACAGCCACTAAAACTGTCCATTCATACCATTTATTTCACTAGACTGCAATTTTTATATACAGTATGAAGAGGTTTCCTGATAGCACACATATAGTTTACTTTCTGTACTGCTGAAGAACCATTTTTTTTTTTACATTTTATTGTAATATCCTATCATTAAAACATTATTCAGTGAATTTTTTCCCAACTACATATAGACGGAGATTTACCACACACACGGTGCAAGAACGTCTTTAGAACATATTTTGATCACAGAATGCGAATCTAAGATACATCACTGTAATTAGAACACTACTTTAAAATTACAATGCCCCATGTTACAGTAGCCAGATTTGATGGACCTCTGTATACATCACACAGAAGTTTGGTGGATCTCTTCATGGGTAACTGGCAGCAGCTTTTAACTAGGATTTCAAAAGACATCTTTAGAATTTGAAAAACTTCTTCTTTTATGTGTTCAATATTCTCAGAATCCAAATAGGACATTTAAAAATGTATAGTCTTTAAAACAAGGAGAATAAATCCAACCCTCCTTTAGCTGAAAGACTGGTGGTGTGATATTAGGTTTCATAGAAACCTATGGAAAACGCTGTATGGGAAATGGAAATACGTAAAAAGAAACATAAAACTTCTTTGAAAGTTTCCTGGACTGCCCCTCCCCACTTCCGTCAAATAGAGAAAGAATACTGCCTTGCAAATCAAGATGTATTTCATGTTCTAAAGAAAATGAATGTAAATAAGTCAGAAGGATTTCTTCATTTTCCCATTTTTGTGGAGTGAGGCAGTGGGGATGGTTATCAGTTAAATAAGACCTAGAACTTCTTAATCAAGGAACCACTTCAATTGACACACAAAACAACTAGGGATAACTGCTGGAAATTTCTCATGTGTTTCCTTTTCTTTCTCCCAAAGTTTGAGAATGTTTTGAAAGTTCAATAAATAGTAGAAAAATAATCCTTTACTTAGAAATTTTGAGATGCATCATTTAGAGCTTCATAGGAGTTCCATATAGCAATTGTGGCGTCTCGGTACTGCTGAGAAACCAGGTGAAATCTTCAAAGGACACATTTCTCTCTGCACGTGCCACATTCTCATCTCCGGTGGAGCAGACGTCTCTTTCTTCCAGTTAAGGAGAGCCGAATGTTTCTGGCTCCTCAGAGCATTCCTCTGGCTCAGCTTCACCAAGGTTCCCAATGTTTCATTTATAGGTTCCAGCTCTGTTGAGAGGTTTGCTTCTGTTCATTCCGTTGGTGTTATGGCAGGTTCATTAATCAGACTTCCTTCCCCTCCTTTTCACAGCCAGCCTTGCATCTTCACAAATGTGATGCTGCAGCTGTTTCTCTTCTTTGGAAACATGTTCATAGGCAGGAAGACGAGTTCAATGACTCTGGAGAAAGCACAGACACAAACGGATTTGACGCTGGCTCTTCTTCCCTCCAGAACAGAGCTCCTAGATTTCGTCTTCTGATGGAGGCAAGGGGGTTAGCATTCCGCGTCGACAGTGTGTACGGTCACGGCCGCCTGCAGGTGGTGGCTATGGTGCAGCGTGGGGTGGTGCAGGCGGTAGTGGTGGAATTTGTGGCTTAAGAGGGCAGCAGTCTGGGGCGGCGTGTCCAGTTCCAAGTCCTCATCATGGTTTCCCACGTCCACCCCGGCAGACAAGGGGTCGTTGGTGCACGGAGGGTTTTCACTGTCTTCCTGGGGGCTCATGGTGCTGTAACCTAGAAAACGAACACAACAAACAGGCAGCTGAGAGTCTCCAGATGCAGGGATATGCTGTCACGGCAGATTTCTGGGGGCGCTGGGAGGTGCGCCTACCTTCGTGCTACATAAGTGCCAGTGTTTGCAGGCTGCCAGCAGACCTTGAAGTAACTTACTTTTAGAGAGATCTTTCGGTAGTTGTTGTCTTAAAGCAATTACACAACAAATACATAGTTTTAGACAATATAAACAAGAACCCTTTCCCCAAACCCCAAGACTGACCAGATAAAACCGAAAATCAGTTTTTTCTGATCCATAGAGCACCACAAATTACATTTGGAGAAATAGCCTCCTACAATTTTCCCTAAGATTAAGACTATCTTTTCTTTCAGAGAGGAAAAGGAAAGGCAGCTTCAAAATGCCTGAGTGTGATACCACAGCGAGAACAAAAACAGCCACCACATGGCAGCCCTGGTGTCAAGTAATGCCTACGCACCAACAAGGCACGTATTTTAACATCCATTTTACAGGTGAGGGAAATGCCAATCAGAGAGGTTAATGCACTTGCCTGAGCCCCAGTCCTTAAGGAAACATGAACTCCACAGACCGCAGCAACTAGCAATGGAATCAGCTATTCTGTCTGTAAGCTGGTTCACTGTATTTAAAGATTAATTTCTTTTGGTATTCTAAGTAATACATGTTTCAAAAGAAAATGCCCTTGCTGATCAAAGGATTCCATTCCAAGAACCTTGGCATGTTTTTAAATATTGCAAAAAAAAAAATCCCCTTCAAGAATTTTGAGAAGTGACAGCTCATTAATATTTCTGCTGCATCTACAGTTAGTATCAATCAACACTCACCCATGGGTAGCACGAGTCACATCCGCGGCTGCAGGTGGTGGCTATGGTGCAGCGTGGGGTGGTGCAGGTGGTAGTGGTGGAATTTGTGGCTTAAGAGGGCAGCAGTCTGGGGCGGCGTGTCCAGTTCCAAGTCCTCATCATGGTTTCCCACGTCCACCCGGCAGACAAGGGGTCGTTGGTGCACGGAGGGTTTTCACTGTCTTCCTGGGGGCTCATGGTGCTGTAACCTAGAAAACGAACACAACAAACAGGCAGCTGAGAGTCTCCAGATGCAGGGATATGCTGTCACGGCAGATTTCTGGGGGCGCTGGGAGGTGCGCCTACCTTCGTGCTACATAAGTGCCAGTGTTTGCAGGCTGCCAGCAGACCTTGAAGTAACTTACTTTTAGAGAGATCTTTCGGTAGTTGTTGTCTTAAAGCAATTACACAACAAATACATAGTTTTAGACAATATAAACAAGAACCCTTTCCCCAAACCCCAAGACTGACCAGATAAAACCGAAAATCAGTTTTTTCTGATCCATAGAGCACCACAAATTACACTTGGAGAAATAGCCTCCTACAATTTTCCCTAAGATTAAGACTATCTTTTCTTTCAGAGAGGAAAAGGAAAGGCAGCTTCAAAATGCCTGAGTGTGATACCACAGCGAGAACAAAAACAGCCACCACATGGCAGCCCTGGTGTCAAGTAATGCCTACGCACCAACAAGGCACGTATTTTAACATCCATTTTACAGGTGAGGGAAATGCCAATCAGAGAGGTTAATGCACTTGCCTGAGCCCCAGTCCTTAAGGAAACATGAACTCCACAGACCCGCAGCAACTAGCAATGGAATCAGCTATTCTCTCTGTAAGCTGGTTCACTGTATTTAAAGATTAATTTCTTTTGGTATTCTAAGTAATACATGTTTCAAAAGAAAATGCCCTTGCTGATCAAAGGATTCCATTCCAAGAACCTTGGCATGTTTTTAAATATTGCAAAAAAAAAAATCCCCTTCAAGAATTTTGAGAAGTGACAGCTCATTAATATTTCTGCTGCATCTACAGTTAGTATCAATCAACACTCACCCATGGGTAGCACGAGTCACATCCGCGGCTGCAAAACTGACATGCTTGCATACAGCCAAGCAGGAGCAGTTTGTGGCTGAAAATGTTATGTGTTGTGCAAAACTGAGAAAGGCAATGCTCAGTCCTCAATGAAATGTTCAAATGACAAAATTCTTTCAGTACAACTCAACAAGTATTTACTGGGTACCTACTTTGGATAAGACACTGTGCTGGGCACAGAGGAGACCCGGAGGTGAACACCTGACCCCTGTACAAGGAGCTCGTATGCTAGGGTTCAGAAATAAAACAAGTACACACATAGCTCAATTCAATCATTCATTGATTGAAGACTATCTGGAGGCTGAAAGGAGAGACTATGAAACATGAATAAGAGATGTCTCTTTTCCTTAAGGATTTCACCCTCTGAGTAAGAGACATGTACCACAAAGTTAGTCTTACTCTAATACAGATCATGGTAAGAGAATGCAGATTTAATTGAAATCCAGCACGTGCTCAGTCATGTCTGACTCTTTCGTGAGCCAATGGACTGTAGCCCACCAGGCTCCTCGGTCCATGGGATTCTTCAGGCAAGAATACTGGAACGGGTTGCCATTCTCTCCTCCAGGGGGTCTTCCAGCTCAGGGACTGAGTCTGCATCTCCTGCATCGCAGGCAGATTCTTTACCACTGAGCCACCAGCAAAGCCCCTGTTGAACAAGGAATCACTAATTCTGGCTGGACAACTGGGAAAGCGTCATAGGAGAACTCATACTTTAGTTGGGCTTAAATGGATGAGTAGGAGTCTGAAGTGGATAGGAGCATAGGAATAGAAGCGTGTGCTAGGGATGTGCCTCCGGATGGTCTTCAATAAGTGAATAACTGAGTTGAGCTGTGCGTGTACTTGTTTTATTTCTCGAACACGAGCATACGAGCTCCTTGTACAGGGATCAGGTTTTCGCCTCCGGGTCTCCTCCAGTGCCCAGCGCAGTGTCTTATCCAAAGTAGCAGAGCACAAGGTTTATTCCTATACCACGTGGCTGTGGTGAGTGCCAGCAGGCAGTCACAGGAGGGACTTTAACTTACAAGCTATCAGCAGACCAGAAAAATAGCACAAGCATTTCTGTATTTTAAAAGGAAAGTTCTCGTGGCAGTCAGGAGGTTATTGCCACAGCCTGGATGAGAGATGATGAATTAAAAGTATGGGATTGGATAGACATCTCTGGAGTGGAAAACAATAGAAGTTCATCAGCAATTCGAGGTGGGGGCTGGGGAAGGGGATGGTACAACAATTTACAATCAGGACGATGAGAGAGGAGACCCGAGGTGAACCTGATGAAACATGAGGGTTCAGAAATAAAACAAGTACACACATAGCTCAATTCAATCATTCATTGATTGAAGACTATCTGGAGGCTGAAAGGAGAGACTATGAAACATGAATAAGAGATGTCTCTTTTCCTTAAGGATTTCACCCTCTGAGTAAGAGACATGTACCACAAAGTTAGTCTTACTCTAATACAGATCATGGTAAGAGAATGCAGATTTAATTGAAATCCAGCACGTGCTCAGTCATGTCTGACTCTTTCGTGAGCCAATGGACTGTAGCCCACCAGGCTCCTCGGTCCATGGGATTCTCCAGGCAAGAATACTGGAACGGGTTGCCATTCTCTCCTCCAGGGGGTCTTCCAGCTCAGGGACTGAGTCTGCATCTCCTGCATCGCAGGCAGATTCTTTACCACTGAGCCACCAGCAAAGCCCCTGTTGAACAAGGAATCACTAATTCTGGCTGGACAACTGGGAAAGCGTCATAGGAGAACTCATACTTTAGTTGGGCTTAAATGGATGAGTAGGAGTCTGAAGTGGATAGGAGCATAGGAATAGAAGCGTGTGCTAGGGATGTGCCTCCGGATGGTCTTCAATAAGTGAATAACTGAGTTGAGCTGTGCGTGTACTTGTTTTATTTCTCGAACACGAGCATACGAGCTCCTTGTACAGGGATCAGGTTTTCGCCTCCGGGTCTCCTCCAGTGCCCAGCGCAGTGTCTTATCCAAAGTAGCAGAGCACAAGGTTTATTCCTATACCACGTGGCTGTGGTGAGTGCCAGCAGGCAGTCACAGGAGGGACTTTAACTTACAAGCTATCAGCAGACCAGAAAAATAGCACAAGCATTTCTGTATTTTAAAAGGAAAGTTCTCGTGGCAGTCAGGAGGTTATTGCCACAGCCTGGATGAGAGATGATGAATTAAAAGTATGGGATTGGATAGACATCTCTGGAGTGGAAAAACAATAGAAGTTCATCAGCAATTCGAGGTGGGGGGCTGGGGGAAGGGGATGGTACAACAATTTACAATCAGGACGATGAGAGAGGGAGACTCCGAGATCCTGAAGGAAGGAGATAAATTTTGTTCTTGCACATCTTGATTCTGAGCATCTGTGAATAACATATGTCGAGATACCCAGCCAGAAAAGCAAGTTAGGGTGGAAGAGGAGTTCGTTGCTGTGTGCCTATCATGATCAAGTACAGTCTTGGTTCCAGATGCCACACGAAGGTTTCCTTATAAAAAGGGATAGGGTGAGGTCCCAACTCCTGAGAAGCTTCCAGTCAAGAAGGGGAAAGCAGGTACAAAATCAGAGATATACCAAATAAACACTAAAGCTGATGAACTAGGCTTAGGATCCTGGAGGAAGTGATGCTCCAGGTGACCCTCAGGGGACAGAGGGGCGCATGAGGTAAAGAGAGGGGTGGAAGGCACTGCAGGCAGGGAGATGAGCATATGCAAAGATGCAGCAGATGAGGAACAGGTAAAAGGTTCATGTGCAGGAGAAAGAGTGAGAGATGAGTCTGGACAGGCAGGCTGAGACCAGATCAAGAAGGCCTGTCAAAGGGCTGCGGGGAAGGTGGATGGCAATGACACAATGTGTGCTTTAAGAGGATCCCTCGTGGTGATGAGGAGGCTGGACAGAAGGAAAAAGTCTCCGAGGCAGGGGGCTGAGCATCGGCCTGAGGAGATGGCAGAACCCTGAAGTGGGACATCAGCCGTGTTTCAGTGCAGCTAACAGCTGTTCAAGCGCAGGGCAGGGCAGGCGTTGGTGCCCAAATGTACTTTCTGGCAAAGATGCCAAGACAGTTAACATCCTCTCAGTTTCTAGATTCAGATGCTGGGGGAGCAGTGATGCTTTTACCCAAGCTTAAGAGATCAGGAGCTAGAATGAGCTTCTCAGCTTTGGTAGTGCTAAATCTAGAAGGCAATGTAGGCTTTAAAACCTCAGTTACAAATGTGCTACACATAAGAGACCAAAGTACTAGAAAACACATTTTAGCAAAACCTCAGCGCCTGTGTTGACTATTCTCAGCCAACCTTTAGCTGTCTTTACCGTGCCTCCGACTAATGCCTGGGTGCCTCCCTGTCTCTGCTCATCTACAGGTACCCATCGTAAGTCAGAGCTTACGTGGTGTAAAATCCATCACGGTCCCTCTGCCTGCCTCGCCCTCCCCCACTTCTCTCACCACTGTGCTTCATGTTCCATTTGAAGGTCTCTTTTGGGAAACCTTCCCAACCAACACCCACTCCACCAAGTCATACCAACCCACAGGGGTTCTGGTGTTCCTTTTGTGATTTCAAATGGTATTCTCTGCAATCCGTATCTTAGATGCTACTATATTACAAAAAAACATAGGACTGTAGTGTCCATTAGCAAACAGGATCTATGCCTCACACAAAGCAGATGTTGAATTAAAAAAAACTCACATAAAATTTCAGTCATCTGTGGTTTTGCCTGGTGTGACGTTTACCAGTCTCATCTAATAATAATGACATTCCAGGATTCACTAGGCCCAGCCTGGAGCTCTGACTTAGAGTCTGGGCGCTCTGAACCCACCTGGTCACAGGCCTAGGGCAGCGGGTGGTGATGGTACTGCTGATCCCAGGGCAATTCTGGGGCACCGCCACTTTCTGATGAGAACCCCAGCAGAGATCCTTCCAAAGGGTACCACTCACTCTGGGGCAATCCTGTTTTCTTTCCTCAGTGAGACATGATTGCTCCGCCCCTCTGTAACTTAGACTTTCTCTTCTCCCCATAATTAATGGAAATCTGGAGGGAGGGAGTAGCATGTTATAGAGAAGGAGGACATCAAATACATGCTCTCACTTAGCAAATTAAATGAGCGTTTACTCGCAGCCAGGCACTTCTGCCGGGAACAAGGATGTGTAAGACAGACCCGGTCTCTGACTCACGGAGGAGACAGCACTATTTAAAACACAGAGGATATATACAGATAACTTTCAAAGAATGATTTCTGTACTCTCCAAACGTATATGCAGAGAAATTCTTGCAGATATTTCAAGGGGAAACAGCCTTTAGGGAGGAGGCTAGGCATCACTCATGAATAAAAGAGTCAAATTAGGCTTTTGCTCTTTGGTGTTCTGCTGGTGCATTTATGCGCTGGTTCTTAAAAGAAAGCTCTCTTGATGTCAAGGGCTGTTAGGTCCCACTAGGGACTCAGTCACCACCTTGTGGTCACAGAGAGCAATTGCAGGACAGTCTCTGCACACCTGTGGCAAATGGCTTTGCTGCCAACTATGGAGTTTTTGACCAGGTTTTCAAGGTTCAGCCTTAGCCTTTTAAGTCTTTTGGCATTTACTTCATGAAGAGAAAATTTCCCTTTTATAAAGAAAAAAATATTGCTTAATATACATTTGTGTAATGTTTCTAATGAGACAGTAACTTTAACACAGATTCACAAGGAATAAATACTTACTGTTAGTTTTTCACTTAAAAATAAGCCAGTTGACAGTTTCACAGAATGTGACATTTTCAAGAGAAATACAACTCTGATTCCTTTAAAATACAAAACTGTTGGCTACATGATATATTTCTAGTTAAAAATGTAGCCTGGAGTCTCTCAGTGTAGCTTGGTAGCATTTGATTTTAATTCTATTAATAGGAATATCACCACTCCGAACCATCCATGACAGTCTGGTCTACTCAGTCCTTACATATTTTATTCTTCTGAGGTTTCTTTCTATGCCTCAGACACAAGGACTCATGTGTAAATACGCTCACCAGGTAACAAAGGACTATGGCATTACCAGTTCAAGGGACAACACCGATGTCCCCCCACCTCCCTGTCCCAGGTCTTACATGATTTACTTGCAGATTAATGTAAACTCTGTCCCCATCTTCTTTTTTGTCCCAGTTCTTTAAGGAGGCTGTCCTAGTCAGCCTTTTATCAGTCTTTTGAATACACGTGTGCATTTATAATTTCCTGCTGGATTACCAACTCCTTGAGGGCAGAGTGGGTATGGAGTGAGGAGGTGAGCTCTGAGCTCATGCCTAGTTATCTCACTTAATCCTCACGACAACCTTACCAGGGTAGAATGCCTATTCCCTTTTAATTATTAGGAAACTGATGACCAAGTAGCTTCACTAAGGTCTCATCACTTGGAAAGAAGGGGATAAGTGGGGCTCCAAGTGAATTTCGTACCAGGCTGCCTGGCAGAAATAAGGCCACCCCTCCCCAACGTGCTCCTGTCTTCCAGGTAAACCGCAGATACCTGACATATTCACCTGATCGGAGAACACCCGCACGAGTAAGTCACGTGCCACAAAACAACTACTAATAGATCAGATTCCATGTTTAGTGTGTACCTATGGCTTATCCTCTAGGCACCATGGGCACATGTGCTCGATGTCACGACTTCTCATGACCCGCCACACAGGTTCAGGGGTATGACAACATGTGGCTAAATGCTATCTGGGAACATCTGGGATTACAAGGAGTGGCAGTGTCGTCCTCTCCTTTTGGTGTTGTATTCTGTCTGCACAAGAAACTATTTTTTCATTCCTTGGGGATAACAGGGATCCAATTATTGTGAAAAATGAAAGAAAGCAAGCCCTTAGCTAGATTCCTTGGCTTTCAGATACTGACACGGTATGATGCCTTTTATCTCAGCTGTTGCTTCATATGCCATTATTCCTAAGACAATGGGAGGGCTAATGCAGCATTGGAAATGTCATTCAAAATTCCAATTTTGTACTGAAACTGCTTCTACCAGGGTAGGAGGGAAAGAGAGAAAGGTGGAGGAGGACAGAGAGAAGGAAAGAGAGAAATAGGGAGTGGGAGAGAGAAAGAGGAGAGAGAAAAAGGACTCAGTATTTCTGCTGAATAAGAAATTATTCCTGTTGAACTTTAGTAGCCTCAAACCTGTTTTATTATTCAAAGGAGAAGAAGCAGAGCACTGCCTGGCAGAATTTATGAAGGTTCAAAGGTTTTTCTGGAAAAAAGGCAGACAGTCAAAGAAGGTGAGAAATTTAAGTTCTGCTTTGACTCTCCATAGAAACCTGAAGTTTAGTTGATGGGAACAATGTCATTCGGAGCCCAAATTGAGAGTCTCCGATTTACAAACCAGAGCTCTGGTTTCTCCTGTTTTCCAAACAGAGTCTGAAGAACTGGCTGTTGTGTAAAAGGTAGCTCTGACGAATATCCACGCCTGTGTTTTTTAGCACAGGTATGGAAGCACACTGCTTGAAGACATTTTTTTTTCTTCAGGGTAGATGTGGAGAAAGCAGAATAAAAAAAAAACATAAATGCATTATTCATGCATTTAAAAAAAGACTCAATTCTTGGAAGAAAAGAGATTTTTGGAAAATTAAACAGGTGAGTATACATCTATACATGTAAAGATCTGACAACTACAGGAAGGCTCTACACTTCTATTAGAACTTTGTGGAGTGGTGGGAGAGCTACATAGGCAGCAGGACACACCAGTGTTCTGTGACGATAAACCGCAGGGACACTGGGCAGGTGAGAGGCCCACGGTGGCCATGCCGCCAGTACAGCCGTGGGCTTGACACTCGCTGGCTCTTTCACAACTCAGCTCGTGTCCTTCCCGAGCATCAGCAGCACTTTAGACCCCTCCCTGACTTTGTACACATCAGTCCCTTTCCCTCTGATAGCCTTTACCCCTTGCTTTTCTTTAATTATTCTTCAAGGCCCAGGGTAAGTGCTGTCTCTTTGGTAAAGGCTTCCCTGAGGCTGAAGGACAGGCAGGAGTTCAGGGCGGGGGACACCAGATGACAGTGTGGATGCTTTCCAGGTTCCAAGAGACCGTGGCAATGCCTTACCCACCAGCACCACAGGGCGATAGGATCTGTGTAGATGCTGATTCACCAAGAACCACGTCGGGCAGGAAGCAGGTACCATGAGAGGATGTGAACCGTTATCCATAGAAGAAAACCCAGGGGGCAAACAGGTCATCTCACATATGCCTGGGAATGCTAAGCCACAAGCCAAACTCTCCTGGGGCTCTTGTAAAAAGTATCATGCTAGAATGTGTTTTTTGGAAAACTATGTCAAATAATTTATGTGAACACAGAGCAGGAAAGAGGAAAGGGTGGGTGTGAGCATCACCCATGAGAACACCAGGGGCCTCAGGGCCTCGAGGGCAGGATACCAGACCTTACCGTGATCACTTTCTGTTCCCGAGCGACCCCAGTAGCGACGTCTCCTTTCTGGACTGTGTGCGTGCCTTTCGATGACCGCAGCTATGAATCGAGTGTTGCTGACTGTGGAAGGCAAGGATGGTTATTCACTCTCAGGCCCGTGACTTTTTTATATCAAGTGCATCTGCTCTAAGCAGGCTCTATCACATGAAAGGGGTTGTTATTCATTAGAGAGCTAGAATGAGTAATTTTTTAAAGAATGCTGAGGATTAGGGGAGTTGGTTTAAGGGGTAGCAAGAGGTCCCTAAGTACATATCTCCAACATGCGTCAAGAAGATATACATTCTATATAGTCGAAGGCCAAAGCATTTCACCGCAAATGGAGCTCCCCCCACCCTGAGTTATAGACATTAGTTACGAAATTTAAAAAAGGCATACCTGATGATTCCCTTTCTAAAATGCTATACTGGAAAGTAATGAGGAGGAGAGAGAAAGGAAAGAGTAGGGTGTTTCAGGCCAAAAGTACTTAATGCAACAAAGAACACCTTGAAATCTCTGGAGATCCTCTAAAACAAAGCAAACACCTATGCTTCTTTCTAATGAAAATGGGGGCGAGAAAGAACCCCACCATGTCAAAGCATCTTAAATTGTAATACAAGAAAGCACATTATTCTGGGTCAGCCAACTGCGGACACATTCTGCAGGGAGGTAGCCTGGATACTCACTGATGCCTCTGTCCTCGGGGCTGTCGTCGTCCCCTTTTATCTCGGTCATTCTCCAGGTTGGACATACGCACTGACATTTCTACCCGTCAGAAAGAGAGACACATGACTGTTTAATTCAACAAAATTACCCACTTTAATACCCTGCAGAGGACTCGTCTGAGGGCTGGGTGACAGCATTCCATCAAGAGTGAACGGATGCCCTATCTCTTTTCCTTTTTTTTAAGGGGGTGAGCAGGAAACAGAAGAAGGAGAACAAGAGGTGAATAAACCCAAGGGCCACCTGAGACGAATTTCTGGAGACAGAGGAGAAAAGAAGTGGATGAGGCTAAGGGGTCTTCAGTCCTCTCCTTTACCAACTCAAGGGACAGGATACCAGACCTTACCGTGATCACTTTCTGTTCCCGAGCGACCCCAGTAGCGACGCTCCTTTCTGGACTGTGTGCGTGCCTTTCGATGACCGCAGCTATGAATCGAGTGTTGCTGACTGTGGAAGGCAAGGATGGTTATTCACTCTCAGGCCCGTGACTTTTTTATATCAAGTGCATCTGCTCTAAGCAGGCTCTATCACATGAAAGGGGTTGTTATTCATTAGAGAGCTAGAATGAGTAATTTTTTAAAGAATGCTGAGGATTAGGGGAGTTGGTTTAAGGGGTAGCAAGAGGTCCCTAAGTACATATCTCCAACATGCGTCAAGAAGATATACATTCTATATAGTCGAAGGCCAAAGCATTTCACCGCAAATGGAGCTCCCCCCACCCTGAGTTATAGACATTAGTTACGAAATTTAAAAAAGGCATACCTGATGATTCCCTTTCTAAAATGCTATACTGGAAAGTAATGAGGAGGAGAGAGAAAGGAAAGAGTAGGGTGTTTCAGGCCAAAAGTACTTAATGCAACAAAGAACACCTTGAAATCTCTGGAGATCCTCTAAAACAAAGCAAACACCTATGCTTCTTTCTAATGAAAATGGGGGCGAGAAAGAACCCCACCATGTCAAAGCATCTTAAATTGTAATACAAGAAAGCACATTATTCTGGGTCAGCCAACTGCGGACACATTCTGCAGGGAGGTAGCCTGGATACTCACTGATGCCTCTGTCCTCGGGGCTGTCGTCGTCCCTTTCATCTCGGTCATTCTCCAGGTTGGACATACGCACTGACATTTCTACCCGCCGTCAGAAAGAGAGACACATGACTGTTTAATTCAACAAAATTACCCACTTTAATACCATGCAGAGGACTCGTCTGAGGGCTGGGTGACAGCATTCCATCAAGAGTGAACGGATGCCCTATCTCTTTTCCTTTTTTTTAAGGGGGTGAGCAGGAAACAGAAGAAGGAGAACAAGAGGTGAATAAACCCAAGGGCCACCTGAGACGAATTTCTGGAGACAGAGGAGAAAAGAAGTGGATGAGGCTAAGGGGTCTTCAGTCCTCTCCTTTACCAACTCAAGGGACATGCGTTTCAGCAAACTCCGGGAGATACTGAAGGACAGGGAAGCCTGAGGTGCTGCAATCCGTGGAGTGGCAAAGAGCCGGATATGATGTAGGGACTGAACAACAACAGCAAGAGCCTGAAAATGGAAGGCAGGGGCCTAAAACCACGGTTGGCCATGCTGATAAAATGGTGCTCCAGCATCTGGAGGCCAAACCTAAGGTAACACTGGATGGCAGTCATCCTCAGTTGAATCAAATCTTATCAAGTGGGAAGAGCTTTGCAGTCAGCTCAGTTACTAAATCAGACCACGTGATCCCAGGACCACCCTGATAGGATTGGGACCACAGAGAGATATCCCAACATCAACTAATCATGACTGCTATCAGGCTCCTGATCAAGCCCAGGGAAAATGGCAAGTGAGCCTTATCTCCAAAAAAGTCAGGGTAACACATCCCTCTGGGCTTTTAGGGCAGATGGGGATGGTCATTTGCAAGGGGTCTGTCCCTTAATTACCATAGTACTCATAGTAGTACTCAAGCCATAATTACCAAGTATTCATTTTGTCAAGTTCTTATCCAGGTTGGACAGTCCTTATCCTATTTTAAGAGATGTGATCGTCCCTTTGAATGTGTGTTCATTTACACATGTAATAATGGCTGCATGTTCTTGCCAATAGTCACTTGGGCTGTCTTTTGTCTGCTCATCTTTTTGGAACAGAAAAATCAGCATATCTGAGCTTAGAGAAGAACCAAATTTCCCACTTAGCCTCCCAGCTCCTCTGACTGCCTTCTTCCAAAGTCAGGCTGTGGCAGGCTAACGCTGTGTAAGGAGAGAGTGAATCTAGCAGTCTTCTGAATGAGCTGTGAGCTAAAAGAGAGAAGCAAGCTTTGGGGACTTCTGAATCTATTCCATGGAAGCAGAAACTGTGGACTCTATTCTTAGGGTCACATAAAGGCTTATAAAGAGTCACTGTCCTTCTAGCCTGGGGACGAGCCCGGGGAGCCTGCTGCCTCCTGGAGGAGCCCTGGGGTTCGTTTCAAGCTCACCTTGGGCAGCAAGAGGAGACATGTGCTGGTGACTGCGGCGGTGAATCTGATGGCGGTACGCGTACACAGCCAGGACAAGGACCATGATGCAGCCCATGATGCCTCCAGCCACTGGGCCCACTGGGGCGCTTTTAATCATGTTGAGTGTGACTACCTCATCACCTTCATTAAAATACACAGACAGAGAGACATCCCTTGTAAAGATTGCCCAAGTGTAGCGGCAGATGGAGGTGAGGTTAGATGGGAAGGAATCTAGCGCAAAGGGGTTGAGAGAAGATACATAGGAACAGCTGCTTTATGCCTTGAATTCCTTGAAGGAGATCCACTAGGATGTGGGAATAGGGCTGCCTTTCACTTCTGGTTCTCAAATATAATGTTGGTTGCTTGGTTGGAACAAGAACACAACTGACAAAGACTAGTAAGGGAAGCAAGTGGATGAGAATCACTTAGCCATGTGGTGCCCAGTCTTAGGGTCCAGCTCTAGGGTGTGGGCTTCTCTTAGCAGAGAGGTTAGGGTGGCGATGAGGGCCTCTTAGGACCTATTTCCTGGACCTGGGTCCATTTATTTCAGTGGACCTATCATGTGACCTCCAAAAAGGATGCCCTTTCAAAGCATATGGGTTCCCTTTAAAATACTCTTTGCACTTTGCAGGCAGGAAACTGCAGGTGGGCATATAAAGTTGCTTCCTTAGAGCAAGGTCATTTCTACCATGTCCCAACCTGGTCCTACAGTCATATGAGGGCTCAGAACCTTTCCTCACAAAGGAAAAGCTTTTCTTCCACAGACAGGCTAATGTGGAGAGATGTCAAAAAAGGCGTTCACTTAGGCATCCCTGATGGTCCAGTGCGTAAAGAGTCCGCCTTGCAGTGCAAGGGGCACCGGTTTGATCCCTGGCCCTGGACGATCCACGTGCCGCGGAGCGGCTGGACTGGTGTCTCTAATCACGAGCCAGTGCTCTGGAGCGCATGCGTCCAGAGCCGGTGCTCTGTCATGAGAGAGGCCACTGCAATGGGAGGCCCCCATAGGCCTCCCATTTGAATGAAAATAAATAAATAACCAATAAATTAGACCAAATTAAAAAAAAAAAAGTAAACATAAAAAGGCATTCACTAAAGGTTTAACTATCTATTCACTTGCAAACCAAGCCTGAGAATATTGTAGAAAGACAAGGAGAAAATCTCAGGTTGGGCAGGCAGGCAGTATTGTGGGGGTCTGGGGCCCGGATCGTGGTGGTATTCCTCTCAACGATGTCCCTGTCTCCCGCTGTGCACTGCACAGTGTTGGCTTTTCTTGACCTTAAGGCCCTAAATACTAATTGGGAAGCTTAAGATGTCTGCCTTCAAAACTCGTGAGGGAAGGATGCAGGAGGAAAGCGATGTCCACGGGTCACTCTACCTGTCACCAGCCCTGTGTTCCTGACAGCTGGAATTCACATTCATACAAACCCCACTGTTCAGCCTCTTGGAAATCAGACCTGATATTTTTCAGAACAAGCTCTATGGGAATGCATTTCAGGATTGCAAAACTTGGCAGGAAAGACGGCTGTTCACTCTGCACAGGAGAGCTAGCCAGCTTTGAAAGTAATTATTTGCCTTGGTTTTGCAACTTAAAACTACTGGCAAAGGGAAGTAGGGTAGACAATTATTTTAAGATCTTTGTCCTAGTAGAGCAGCAAGAAAAGCTTTTCAAGAACTAAGCTATCCTGGGCTCCCCCCAAACATTACCTATTGCTCCCATGTCATCCACATAGGGACTCTTGGCTCCCACGATCCCCCCGAAGCATTCCTTCTGGGGTGCACAGTAGGATTTGTCCAGGTGGGTCTTGCCATCGCTGTCCACCATGCACCATTCACAATCCAGCACACCAAAGCAGTCCCTGCCAGAAAGACAGCGCTGAATGTTCCAGAAAGCAGTGTCAGGCAGGAGCAAGCACATGGATCTGGCCATCATATAGCTCTCAGGGGTTCAATGACTCACTAGTGCTATAACTCCCTGAGCCATGAATTTCCTTTCCTCATAAGAGGACAACGGCCATGGTCTGCCAGGGCAAAGCTGTCTAATGTCCCTCCTCAACAACCTGGAGATGAGAGAAATGAAACTGCTCTCTGTGGCTCAAACCAGGAAGTCTACACATCAAGGATTAGTGTAGGACCACTCAGAATCATTTTATTTTATTTTTTTATTTTTTATAATTTTTTTTTGGCCACTTCTATTGGTCTTCATTTATTTATTTTCATACATCTTTGTTCTTTGGCCTGCGTGGGCCTCCCATCGCAGTGGCCCCTGTCACTGCAGAGCACTGGCTCTGGGCGCATGCGCTCCAGGGCTCCAGCTCCATAGTTGGACACATCGGTCCAGCCGCTCCATGGCACGTGGGATCCTCCCAGGCCAGGGATTGGACTGGCGCCCCCTGCACTGCACAGTGTCCTACCCACTAGACCACCAGGGAAGCCCCTCAGAATCATTTTAAAAGATCACATGGCCTCAAGGTTTATTAGACATTGGCCTAACATGTTCCAGGTATATGGCTATTAAAAAAAGGTGGGGGTGCTTCCCAGGTGGTCATGTGGATAGAGCCTGCCTTGCAGTGCAAGGGGCACTGGTTCGATCCCTGGTCCAGGAAGATCCCACATGCTGTGGAGCGGCTGGACTGGTGTGTCCAATTATGAGCCAGTGCTCTGGAGTGCATGCGCCCAGAGCCGGTGCTCTGCAGCGAGAGGCCACTGCGATGGGAGGCCCACACAGGCCAAAGAATAAAGATGGATGAAAACAAATGATGACTTAGAGGCAAAAAAAAAAAAAAAAAAGGAAAAATCATTCAAACAACTTTGGGAAATAGTGATCAGCTAAACAGATTTATTCATTGCCAATTTCTTAGAACTCTTCATAGGTTGAGTGCATTATAACTTCCCTGGTGGCTCAGATGGTAAAGAATCGCTGTCCACCATGCCATTCACAATCCAGCACACCAAAGCAGTCCCTGCCAGAAAGACAGCGCTGAATGTTCCAGAAAGCAGTGTCAGGCAGGAGCAAGCACATGGATCTGGCCATCATATAGCTCTCAGGGGTTCAATGACTCACTAGTGCTATAACTCCCTGAGCCATGAATTTCCTTTCCTCATAAGAGGACAACGGCCATGGTCTGCCAGGGCAAAGCTGTCTAATGTCCCTCCTCAACAACCTGGAGATGAGAGAAATGAAACTGCTCTCTGTGGCTCAAACCAGGAAGTCTACACATCAAGGATTAGTGTAGGACCACTCAGAATCATTTTATTTTATTTTTTTATTTTTTATAATTTTTTTTTGGCCACTTCTATTGGTCTTCATTTATTTATTTTCATACATCTTTGTTCTTTGGCCTGTGTGGGCCTCCCATCGCAGTGGCCCCTGTCACTGCAGAGCACTGGCTCTGGGCGCATACGCTCCAGGGCTCCAGCTCCATAGTTGGACACATCGGTCCAGCCGCTCCATGGCACGTGGGATCCTCCCAGGCCAGGGATCGGACTGGCGCCCCCTGCACTGCAAGGCAGTGTCCTACCCACTGGACCACCAGGGAAGCCCCTCAGAATCATTTAAAAAGATCACATGGCCCCAAGGTTTATTAGACATTGGCCTAACATGTTCCAGGTATATGGTTATTAAAAAAAGGCGGGGGGTGCTTCCCAGGTGGTCATGTGGATAGAGCCTGCCTTGCAGTGCAAGGGGCACTGGTTCGATCCCTGGTCCAGGAAGATCCCACATGCTGTGGAGCGGCTGGACTGGTGTGTCCAATTATGAGCCAGTGCTCTGGAGTGCATGCGCCCAGAGCTGGTGCTCTGCAGCGAGAGGCCACTGCGATGGGAGGCCCACACAGGCCAAAGAATAAAGATGGATGAAAACAAATGATGACTTAGAGGCAAAAAAAAAAAAAAAAAGGAAAAATCATTCAAACAACTTTGGGAAATAGTGATCAGCTAAACAGATTTATTCATTGCCAATTTCTTAGAACTCTTCATAGGTCGAGTGCATTATGACTTCCCTGGTGGCTCAGATGGTAAAGAATACGCCTACAATGAGGGAGTCCCGGGCTCAGTCCTGGGATCGGGAAGATTCCCTGGAGAAAGGAATGACAACCCACTTCAGTACTCTTGCCTGGAGAATGCCATGGACAGAGAAGCCTGGCGGGCTACAGTCCAATTGGGTCACACAGAGGGACTAACACACAGACACAAAGACACACACACACACACAAGAGAATATATGCAGTGCTTCTCAAGCTTAGTAGGCTCTGGGTTACTGCATAACACACCGATTTGATCAATCTGATGCCTTGTCATTCCTCTGGTAAGATATATACCAAAAGTAGAACTGGCTGTCCCTTTCACTAATTTTGTTGAATCAAACAGTAACCTGCAGCTGTCTAGTCCCAAACACCCTAGGAAGGATGAGCAGGGAGCATGTAGATTTTAGTTCTCAAAATTGACATAAAGCACACCTGCTCTCTAAGAAAGAATTGATGAGCTTCAATGTATCACACACAGAACTGGGCTCTGGTTCTAGAACCCATGAGTTCCCACTCCCCCGGCCTTGATTCTTCATTCCATTTCCTCTGTTCCACCTCTTATTCAAGAACAACTTTCCTGCCGGAAGATGAGGCTACTTTCATGAGGTATGTGTGACAAATCGCCGTAATAAGTGGAAATGAAAGGACGCTAAACTTGGTGGATAAAAGGCCGACAAAAAAGTGTTAGAGATCTGAAAAACTGGTACAGCTTTTTAAAACATCAAGAATGAGGATGATGAATACAATTGAGTCACTGGCTCCTAGCATACCTCAGAGCTTGGATTTCTAAGGAGGAGCAAGTCTGAAGGTTAGGACCAATACCATCCAGGAAAGCTCATCGAGGTTGCTGTTCCCTATTCTTTACTAGCGTCTGCTCCCACGGCTGTGATGTTGATGTGAAATCAGAACCGGGCACTGCTTACCCACTCTCCATCCTCTGACTGCACCTGCTGTTGACACACTGGTGAAGAGCATCCTGCAGGCCGGGGTCAATAGCTGTGTACGTCACTGGCTCCTGATGCACCTCACAGCTCGGGTTTCTATGGAGGAGGAAGTCTGAAGGTTAGGACCAATACCATCTGTATTCCAAACTGACCATGCCCTTGGCCCCTGGCAGTGCCAGACAGATCTAGGTTTGAACCCAGGCTTTGACACTTACCTGTATGAAACCCTGGGCCAATCTGGTCTTAAAATCATCACTTAGTGATGCTCTATGATGTATGAGCATCCGTGTGTGAAAGGTTCCTCCATGCCTATCACAGGGTAAACTTGAAAACTAAGTGACTTACTGGGCAGACAGCACCTAACACGTTAGATACTTAATTAATGCTTGTAATAGTCTCATATTTTTGTAAGTAGCACATATACTCGTAAAAATTTAATTTTAGCATTTATATTCAAACCTGAGAGTGGACTTCATTTTAAGACACTATGGAATTTGAAAGCTGGCTCACTCAACAGTTCCATCACTAGAATGAATCACCATCTTGTACTTCCAACTAAAGCAAATCTCTATATAAAACTCTTAGTATAAATGGGGCTTCCCCAGTGGCACTAGTGGTAAAGACTCCATCTGCCAATGCAGAAGATTTGAGACACGGGCTCGATCTCAGGATCAAGAAGATCCCCTGGATAAATATGCAACGAACTCTCCAAGCAAGAATACTAGAGTGGCTTGCCATGCCATTCTCCAGAGACTGCACCCAGGTGGCAAATGAAAAGGGGAAAAAACGCTAAACTTGGTGGATAAAAGGCCGACAAAAAAGTGTTAGCGATCTGAAAAACTGGTACAGCTTTTTAAAGCATCAAGAATGAGGATGATGAATACAATTGAGTCACTGGCTCCTAGCATACCTCAGAGCTTGGATTTCTAAGGAGGAGCAAGTCTGAAGGTTAGGACCAATACCATCCAGGAAAGCTCATCGAGGTTGCTGTTCCCTATTCTTTACTAGCGTCTGCTCCCACGGCTGTGATGTTGATGTGAAATCAGAACCCGGCACTGCTTACCCACTCTCCATCCTCTGACTGCACCTGCTGTTGACACACTGGTGAAGAGCATCCTGCAGGCCGGGGTCAATAGCTGTGTATGTCACTGGCTCCTGATGCACCTCACAGCTCGGGTTTCTATGGAGGAGGAAGTCTGAAGGTTAGGACCAATACCATCTGCATTCCAAACTGACCATGCCCTTGGCCCTTGGCAGTGCCAGACAGATCTAGGTTTGAACCCAGGCTTTGACACTTACCTATATGAAACCCTGGGCCAATCTGGTCTTAAAATCATCACTTAGTGATGCTCTATGATGTATGAGCATCCGTGTGTGAAAGGTTCCTCCATGCCTATCACAGGGTAAACTTGAAAACTAAGTGACTTACTGGGCAGACAGCACCTAACACGTTAGGTACTTAATTAATGCTTGTAATAGTCTCATATTTTTGTAAGTAGCACATATACTCGTAAAAATTTAATTTTAGCATTTATATTCAAACCTGAGAGTGGACTTCATTTTAAGACACTATGGAATTTGAAAGCTGGCTCACTCAACAGTTCCATCACTAGAATGAATCACCATCTTGTACTTCCAACTAAAGCAAATCTCTATATAAAACTCTCAGTATAAATGGGGCTTCCCCAGTGGCACTAGTGGTAAAGACTCCATCTGCCAATGCAGGAGATTTGAGACACGGGCTCGATCTCAGGATCAAGAAGATCCCCTGGATAAACATGCAACGAACTCTCCAAGCAAGAATACTAGAGTGGCTTGCCATGCCATTCTCCAGAGACTGCACCCAGGTCTCCTGCATGCATTGCAGGCAAATTCTTTACCATCAGAGCTGCGGTGGAAGCCACGCACACAAACACACACACACACACACACACACACTTCAAAATATTTACCTGTTTTCTGCATTGGTGAGGTTGCCAGTGCACTCATTGACCTCTAGAGGGCACTCACAAGGACATTCACATTCATTTTGTTCCATTCTGAAAAGCCAGAAAAAAGTTACTATGCAGAGAGTTTATAAACTATAGATTGTGCACGCAGTGGGAGAAGTGAAGTAAGGACAACATGAGCTAGCTAACAGACACAGTAAAAGCTATCACCAAAGATTTAAATATGCAATTGACCCCAATCTATTGTTCTCTGGACAAGGATGTTACAAACACAGCTCTAAATGTTTTTGTAAGGAGGACTTTCCTTTAGGACACATCTGAGCATGTTACTGTGCAGTTGGCATCAGTTAAAATATTCAGTGGTGTGGTACACAGAGAGTATGACCCGTCCCATTTTTACCGGTGACAGTTGAGACAGAGCCGGTCCACCATGCTACAAGCACAGAAGGCAAGTGAGTCACATGTTTCGTTGACAATGCCCACAAACGCATTCGTTCCTGGAATCCTCGCCAGTCTATACTTAGAACAGTGACTGCCATGTACAAGGTTCGTCAAATCCCCCTGTAGACAAGAGACATGTCAGAAGTGAGAGACAACAACGCAAAGCTTCAGCTCCACCATCCTGAAAATTGCCCTTCAACCAACTGCTGCCAATAGCCTACAATACAACTTTGCTTACTTCTAATTATAACAGTAGAACAGTCACTACCAAAAATTTGGAAAATAGAAGATATTTGTAATTATCATCAGTTGGAGACAGTACTCATTTAACAGTGTGCACACATTATTCTTCTGGTTGTGGTAAAGTCATTAAGTCATGTCTGGCTCTTAAGGGCTGGGGCCCTCCAGGCTCCTCGGCTCGTGGGATTTTCCAGGCAAGAACACTGGGCTGTCCTCTTCTCCAGGGGCTCTTCCTGACCCAGGGATGGAATCCAGGTGTCCTGCGTTGCAGTCTCCTGCATTGCAGGCGGATTCTTGACTGACTAAGCCACTAGGGAAGCCCTGTGCACGTTATTCTTTTATCCATGTTCATTCAGATATGTTTTTGTAGCTGTTTTGGCAATCCTTCCTTTTTTAAACATCTAACAAAATATTATAAAATGAAAATAACTGTAAGAAGCAATGGAAAACAACTTGCTGGCACAGAATAGCTTAAATTTATTCAAAGGCAAACTTAATCAGCCAAAACATGCACCCCCGTTCCCCCATCCCTTGGCTAACAAACCTCTCATCCTCTAGAATAATACAATTGTTTATAAACCAAAGACTCTTTAAGAGGCTAGTTCTCTGCTTCTAGAATCCAACTAAATCTAACGAAAGCAAGTAACCTTTTCTTCATTCTATAATGAGACAATGCAATAGCTGGCTTTGTGGAAAATCTACCATTCTCTGAAAGCCAAAGAGTCTAAAACAGCACTGTAAAGTTGAGTATGGTCATGTTTTCTGCCCATGTCATACATAGTAGGCAATTATTATTTTTATTTATTTATTTATTTATTTATTTATTTATTTATTATTTTGGGTGGGGGATGGGTTGGGGAGGGAGGGGAGCAGGCGGGCCATTTCTATTGGTCTTTCATTTGTCTATTTTCATCCATCTTTGTTCTTTGGCCCATGGGGGCCTCCAATCGCAGGGGCCTCTATTGTCTCAGAGAGCCGGCTCTGGGCGCATGCGCTCCAGAGCTCCGACTCAGTAATTGGACACATCGGTCCAACCGCTCCGCGGCACATGGGATCTTCCCAGGCCAGGGATCGAACCGGCGCCCCTTGCACTGCAAGGCAGTGTCCTTACCCACTGGACCACCAGGGGAAGCCCAGTAGGCAATTATTTAATCCCATTCCTATTTCCATGCCCATCATCCCTTAGGTGCGCATGGTGAGGAGAAGCCTAACTCTGAGAATTACGGGCAATGCCCATCTGGAATATGCCCTCTTTATAAGCAGTAACATAGTCATTTAAAACATTTCCATGTCTGGCTCTTAAGGGCTGGGGCCCTCCAGGCTCCTCGGCTCGTGGGATTTTCCAGGCAAGAACACTGGGCTGTCCTCTTCTCCAGGGGCTCTTCCTGACCCAGGGATGGAATCCAGGTGTCCTGCGTTGCAGTCTCCTGCATTGCAGGCGGATTCTTGACTGACTAAGCCACTAGGGAAGCCCTGTGCACGTTATTCTTTTATCCATGTTCATTCAGATATGTTTTTGTAGCTGTTTTTGTAATCCTTCCTTTTTTAAACATCTAACAAAATATTATAAAATGAAAATAACTGTAAGAAGCCATGAAAAACAACTTGCTGGCACAGAATAGCTTAAATGTATTCAAAGGCAAACTTAATCGGCCAAAACATGCACCCCCGTTTCCCCATCCCTTGGCTAACAAACCTCTCATCCTCTAGAATAATACAAAAAGACTCTTTAAGAGGCTAGTTCTCTGCTTCTAGAATCCAACTAAATCTAACGAAAGCAAGCAACCTTTTCTTCATTCTATAACGAGACAATGCGATAGCTGGCTTTGTGGAAAATCTACCATTCTCTGAAAGCCAAAGAGTCTAAAACAGCACTGTAAAGTTGAGTATGGTCATGTTTTCTGCCCATGTCATACATAGTAGGCAATTATTATTTTTATTTATTTATTTATTTATTTATTTATTTATTTATTATTTTGGGTGGGGGATGGGTTGGGGAGGGAGGGGAGCAGGCGGGCCATTTCTATTGGTCTTTCATTTGTCTATTTTCATCCATCTTTGTTCTTTGGCCCATGGGGGCCTCCAATCGCAGGGGCCTCTATTGTCTCAGAGAGCCGGCTCTGGGCGCATGCGCTCCAGAGCTCCGACTCAGTAATTGGACACATCGGTCCAGCCGCTCCGCGGCACGTGGGATCTTCCCAGGCCAGGGATCGAACCGGCGCCCCTTGCACTGCAAGGCAGTGTCCTTACCCACTGGACCACCAGGGGAAGCCCAGTAGGCAATTATTTAATCCCATTCCTATTTCCATGCCCGTCATCCCTTAGGTGTGCATGGTGAGGAGAAGCCTAACTCTGAGAATAGTGGCACTGAATGGGTTTTCAGAGATCTAGAGAAATTCTCCACTGTCTGGAATATGCCCCTCTTTATAAGCAGTAACATAGTCTTATCATCCTGTTACCCCCAATAATCAGGAATGCTTTAATTCCATTTTGGAATAACTTGGACTGTCAAGAATTTGTTCTAATTCCTATTCCACTAAAATTTGCATTTTGAAAAATTTCTACTGGAGTAACCTGGCTTGTTTGCTGAAGGCTCAGAAAATTACTGTACAAATGATAGAAGATATACCAAGTAAGGCAGACTTTCATATGACAACCTTACCTGACAGCCTCCCTCTGATCACGCTCATGTTTGTCAATGTTTCCTTTATAGAAAGTATTCCTCAAAGTATGGGCGTTGAACAAAGTAATAATGACTTCCCTTGCTTTGAATACACTAACCTATTAATAGTCTACTTCCCCAGACAATTGTTTATGCAATCACTTTTTCTGAGTCTGAGTTTAGTATTTTCATTTAACGCAAGACATCTCTATGCTTATTATTATTTTTTAAACTATTGACTGCATCCTGCACCATGTAGGATCTTAGTTCTCCAACCAAGGATAGAGCCCGCAACTTCTGCATTAGAAGGTGGAGTCTTAACCACTGGAAGACTCCAGCAGTCCCTTTATGATTATTATTATTATTTTTAAAATATTTTATTTATATTTATTTGGCTGCATTGGGTCTCAGCTGTAGCATGTGTGCTTTAGTTCCCTGACCAGGGATCGAACCTGGGCCCCCTGCATTGGGAGCACAGAGTCTTAGCCACTGGACCACCAGGGAATTCCCCTGATTATTTTTTTAATGATACAGGTAATGATTTGTGAATACATTTACTTCTTATGAATAACTTTTTGAATACTGGGTCTCTCATGATCTATTCTCTGTCAGCTAGTATTATTTACAAATCAGTAAGTATATCCTTAAGATCTTTAACCATATCCAGGTAAGTCTGTCACATCTCAAATCATAAGAGAACATTCTAAGTTAAAAAAAAAAAAAAAAAGAAATTGTTTTTGGATGATCTCCATGAGCACTCTCATCTAACAGGGTGGATGACCAGGAGCTAACCTAATTTGGGTTTAGGAATTTAGGGAGACTGAGTAATCTCTAGAAGGCAGGAAGAGATGACTACATGGTGCCACATGTATTTATACAAGAGTGTGGGAACAGACTTTAGCAGACATTTCAAAGGGCTTAGATTGGATGAGTCTTTAAACAAACAAAACCAAGGCAAAATACCAAGTGTGAGACCTGAAAACATTCACTTCTCCACTCTGGGCTGTATGTTGCATGACTATTAAGTTGGTGAACTGGATCTTCATGTCTTATCACTGTAATTCCCAGGCAATGAGATAGCTGGGAGTCACTAACATTCAGACATAGACTAGGACTCCACTGTAACTCCACAGTTGGACAGGAGAGGAGAACGAGGAGGAGTCAACTTACCACAAGGCTGGTGTTGAATTTATAAAACCTCTGGACTGTTCGGTCACTGAAGCTGTTGCACAGGTTCTTCTTGACAAAGTTGGGGTGGTTCAGGATGTCATTGGCTACCAGGGGCTCCTACCAAGGCCAAGCAAGACAGAAGCCATGTGATTAGTGAGCTGCAGCCTGCTGGAGAATTGCGCTCTGGCTTCGTGACAAATACCTTGTGGGTGATGTGCTGCTGTTCCACGGGTGCGTGTCCTTTGGGGTCAATGAGGGTTGGATGTGCCACCAGATATCCCCTGTCCTCCATTATGAAGCACCTGTATCAAGACAAGGACATTCATTCATAGAAGATGCTGTTCTATGCCTTCGGGAGCATTTATCTTGCCAGCCCTGACAGGATTTACTCGAACCTGGGCCCCTGCATTGGGAGCACAGAGTCTTAGCCACTGGACCACCAGGGAATTCTCCTGATTATTTGTGTGATGATATGGGTAATGATTTGTGAATACATTTACTTCTTATGAATAACTTTTTGAATACTGGGTCTCTCATGATCTATTCTCTGTCAGCTAGTATTATTTACAAATCAGTAAGTATATCCTTAAGATCTTTAACCATATCCAGGTAAGTCTGTCACATCTCAAATCATAAGAGAACATTCTAATTTAAAAAAAAAACAAAAAAGAAATTGTTTTTGGATGATCTCCATGAGCACTCTCATCTAACAGGGTGGATGACCAGGAGCTAACCTAATTTGGGTTTAGGAATTTAGGGAGACTGAGTAATCTCTAGAAGGCAGGAAGAGATGACTACATGGTGCCACATGTATTTATACAAGAGTGTGGGAACAGACTTTAGCAGACATTTCAAAGGGCTTAGATTGGATGAGTCTTTAAACAAACAAAACCAAGGCAAAATACCAAGTGTGAGACCTGAAAACATTCACTTCTCCACTCTGGGCTGTATGTTGCATGACTATTAAGTTGGTGAACTGGATCTTCATGTCTTATCACTGTAATTCCCAGGCAATGAGATAGCTGGGAGTCACTAACATTCAGACATAGACCAGGACTCCACTGTAACTCCACAGTTGGACAGGAGAGGAGAACGAGGAGGAGTCAACTTACCACAAGGCTGGTGTTGAATTTATAAAACCTCTGGACCGTTCGGTCACTGAAGCTGTTGCACAGGTTCTTCTTGACAAAGTTGGGGTGGTTCAGGATGTCATTGGCTACCAGGGGCTCCTACCAAGGCCAAGCAAGAAGACAGAAGCCATGTGATTAGTGAGCTGCAGCCTGCTGGAGAATTGCGCTCTGGCTTCGTGATAAATACCTTGTGGGTGATGTGCTGCTGTTCCACGGGTGCGTGTCCTTTGGGGTCAATGAGGGTTGGATGTGCCACCAGATATCCCCTGTCCTCCATTATGAAGCACCTGTATCAAGACAAGGACATTCATTCATAGAAGATGCTGTCCTATGCCTTCGGGAGCATTTATCTTGCCAGCCCTGACACGCTGCATTCATCTCAGGTTCTCAAATACATGTGCATAGACAAAATGAAGAAGGCTGGCAGGCAGGTGGCAGACACATTATTCTCAAGGAGCTGGATCACCTGGCCTACAGTTTAAGGTGGGAGAGGTATACCTGACTCTGAGGTCACCTGCATACTTCATACAGAAGGTGACCAACCCAGATGATGGAACATGGGCTCAAAGATCTTTTGCAAGAACATATGAAATGAGACTCTTTCTTTCTGGGGAGGGAGACTCTGAAAAGCAGCCTTGAGTATTTCCAGGCAGAAATTTTAAGTAAATCACACAATTTCTTCTTTCAAGGATAAATATTTATAAAATACAACATTCAGAGGACATATAAAAATATATTTGATGGAAATATTAAATAAGCTAGAACTGCTTTAATCAAAACTATATTCTGGTCTATTTCACTCTCCATTCATCATAACAATTTGTGGTGAATCCTGCATTTCCCCATTAAGGGCCCACGTGCAATGTAGCAGTGATATGAAGCATGGCCGTGAGTTGGGAATAAGAAAGCTATTTTTAAAAGTGGCCTGTATTAAATCAAGGGAATGCCCTTGCTTTGATCAGACATGCTCTTTTGAAATTCAGGCGGCAAAGACTTTCGGTTCCATGAGTCTCTTTCTGGGGAAATGTACAAAGGAACAAAATGCAAAAGGTCTAAGCGTCTGAAAAATCTCACAAAGGCTTTGGTTTAACAACTAAGTTCACATCAAAAGTACTCCCTAAGAGTACCCGCTGGTCTTTCTAGCACCCAAGATATGGGAAACCTGTAATCACTGACTCCTAGAGAAGTGCGAGCTTTTGGAGCATTCTGTGCCAGAGTTACTCTCCTTGTCAGAAGCCAAATCTGTTTGCCTTAAGTCATACACAACATGCATTTATAGAAACTAAAAGAACAATTTCTGATGCTATGCATTTTTAGAAACTAAAAGACTCAATTTCTGATGCTATGACAAGGTGTTTGGCATTCAACTAGACTTCCTTGTCTCTGTGTCGTGCAGCTAGATAGGGTATGCGGTCCCTGAAGGGCTTACCTTATTTTATTGCCACCATCTTGGTTACAAACTGGTAGTAAGTCCATCAGAACCTTGTAGAAATATCTAAGCGTGAAGTCAATGCCCATCACAGCCACGGTATGCCCAGATGACAGCTGTGTACTTCATATAAAAAAGATCAATAAAAGGCAGATCATATTTAAAGGTGAAAACTATGTTCAATCCTAGGACATTGTATAGCTTCAGAAACATGTGCCCACTGATCTCCATACTTTCCACCCTTGGAGAAACAATTAACTAAATGACATAACATGGAGATGTGATAAGAGGAAAATTTAAGATTAAAGGTAGGGATTCCTAAAGAAGACTAGCTCAAAACGGGTGGTTGTGCAATAGTTCTAACTATAGATGTTTGGACAATGGTGGGAACATTCTTTGTCAAGAATATGGGAGTGGGGGGAATAGGTTATCAGGTGGAAGGTTTAATGTGTGGCTGTCAGGGTTCCTTCCAACAAAGAACCTTTTTTTCCTCATATTTTCTTTTAAACTGAGATATAGTTGATTTACAATGTATTAATTTCTATTGCACAGAAGAGTGAGTCAATTATATATATATATAATACATGTATATATATATATATATATATATATATATATATATATATATATATATATGGAGAGAGAGAGAGACACACACACACACATTTAAAATTTTTCTGTTCCATTATGGTTTACCATAGGATGTTGAATGTAATTCTCTGCAGTATAATAGGACCTTGCTGTTTACCCATTCTATATACAAAAGTTACATCCGCTAACCCCCAACCTGCCTCGCCATCCCTTTTTAAACCCCTACCCTTTGGCAACCACCTGTCTTTAAAAAAAAGGAACCTTTAGACAAGAAGTCTGAGTGATGTCATTATTTCCTTCATTTTATAGATACTGAAAAATCTATAGTTATTAATCTACACAGCTCATTTTATAGAGATCTCAAAGGTTAATTAGTTTAGGTCATACAAAACTTAGTAAAATCAATGTTTCCTTTTCTTCCTGTAATGCTAGAAGTTGACTCTGTTCAAAACCAGCTCATATTCTAGAACAAGGCTCTCTTGGCTCACCGACCAGCATGGTCTCCACTCTGAAATGCTACTCCCCCCAAATAGGAGCAAAAATAGAGGAAGTTGGGGAGGACAACATGGTGCTTGTTAGCCTTTTAGCTTTGGAATCAGCAGATCTGGGATCAACCCCTGATCTTGTTCATTTCTATCTATGTGGGTCTAGGATGCTACTTAACCTTTCTAAGGCTCTTATCTGAAAATGGGGCTAATAATAGCTACTTAAACCTTCTAAGCCCACTGATCTCCATACTTTCCACCCTTGGAGAAACAATTAACTAAATGACATAACATGGAGATGTGATAAGAGGAAAATTTAAGATTAAAGGTAGGGATTCCTAAAGAAGACTAGCTCAAAACGGGTGGTTGTGCAATAGTTCTAACTATAGATGTTTGGACAATGGTGGGAACATTCTTTGTCAAGAATATGGGAGTGGGGGGAATAGGTTATCAGGTGGAAGGTTTAATGTGTGGCTGTCAGGGTTCCTTCCAACAAAGAACCTTTTTTTCCTCATATTTTCTTTTAAACTGAGATATAGTTGATTTACAATGTATTAATTTCTATTGCACAGAAGAGTGAGTCAATTATATATATATATAATACATGTATATATATATATATATATATATATATATATATATATATATATATATATGGAGAGAGAGAGAGAGAGAGACACACACACACACACATTTAAAATTTTTCTGTTCCATTATGGTTTACCATAGGATGTTGAATGTAATTCTCTGCAGTATAATAGGACCTTGCTGTTTACCCATTCTATATACAAAAGTTACATCCGCTAACCCCCAACCTGCCTCGCCATCCCTTTTTAAACCCCTACCCTTTGGCAACCACCTGTCTTTAAAAAAAAGGAACCTTTAGACAAGAAGTCTGAGTGATGTCATTATTTCCTTCATTTTATAGATACTGAAAAATCTATAGTTATTAATCTACACAGCTCATTTTATAGAGATCTCAAAGGTTAATTAGTTTAGGTCATACAAAACTTAGTAAAATCAATGTTTCCTTTTCTTCCTGTAATGCTAGAAGTTGACTCTGTTCAAAACCAGCTCATATTCTAGAACAAGGCTCTCTTGGCTCACCGACCAGCATGGTCTCCACTCTGAAATGCTACTCCCCCCAAATAGGAGCAAAAATAGAGGAAGTTGGGGAGGACAACATGGTGCTAATTGTTAGCCTTTTAGCTTTGGAATCAGCAGATCTGGGATCAACCCCTGATCTTGTTCATTTCTATCTATGTGGGTCTAGGATGCTACTTAACCTTTCTAAGGCTCTTATCTGAAAATGGGGCTAATAATAGTATCTACTTCAAAGGACTGTTACTGGGATTAAATGAGAGAGTGTGTTTACAGCACTTAGAAAGTTGCTTAACATACTAAAACTACCTAATAAGGAGAAGTTACTTTAAAGAAAACTAAACGTGGCTTCAACTCAGGCATGGACAGAGAGAAAACATTTTACTTTCAGAGAAATGGTTAAATATATCAGAAGCATAAGCATCTCATTGGACACAAGGTTCTTTTTAGTGTATTTTTATATTCATGGGTAGTTGAAGGGTCTTGAGTTAACCAATGAACTTCTATACGTTTTTTTTTTTTTAAAGATTTATTTATTTATTAATTTTGGGTGGGGTCGGGTTGGGGAGGGAGGGGAGCGGGCGGGCCACTTCTATTGGTCTTTCATTTCTCCATTTTTCATCCGTCTTTGTTCTCTGGCTCCTGTGGGCCTCCCATCGCGGTGGCATCTGTCGCTACAGAGCGCTGGCTCCCGGCGCATGCGCTCCAGAGCTCCGGCTCGGTAATTGGACACATGGGCCCAGCTGCTCCGCGGCACAGGGGATCTTCCCAGGCCAGGGATCAAACCGGCTTCCCTTGCACTGTAAGGCAGTGTCCTTACCCACTGGACCACCAGGGGAAGCCCACTTCTATACTTTTGTTTGCTCTACATGAGATGTTCCAAGTGTCCATCAATACCACTATTTACCTGTTTAATTTCTTCATAAAGAAAATATCAAGAGAAAAATTATCCTAAACCTCAGAAGAAACTTCCCAAAGTAAAATCAATGTTTCCTTTTCTTCCTGTAATGCTAGAAGTTGACTCTGTTCAAAACCAGCTCATATTCTAGAACAAGGCTCTCTTGGCTCACCGACCAGCATGGTCTCCACTCTGAAATGCTACTCCCCCCAAATAGGAGCAAAAATAGAGGAAGTTGGGGAGGACAACATGGTGCTTGTTAGCCTTTTAGCTTTGGAATCAGCAGATCTGGGATCAACCCCTGATCTTGTTCATTTCTATCTATGTGGGTCTAGGATGCTACTTAACCTTTCTAAGGCTCTTATCTGAAAATGGGGCTAATAATAGTATCTACTTCAAAGGACTGTTACTGGGATTAAATGAGAGAGTGTGTTTACAGCACTTAGAAAGTTGCTTAACATACTAAAACTACCTAATAAGGAGAAGTTACTTTAAAGAAAACTAAACGTGGCTTCAACTCAGGCATGGACAGAGAGAAAACATTTTACTTTCAGAGAAATGGTTAAATATATCAGAAGCATAAGCATCTCATTGGACACAAGGTTCTTTTAGTGTATTTTTATATTCATGGGTAGTTGAAGGGTCTTGAGTTAACCAATGAACTTCTATACGTTTTTTTTTTTTTAAAGATTTATTTATTTATTAATTTTGGGCGGGGTCGGGTTGGGGAGGGAGGGGAGCGGGCGGGCCACTTCTATTGGTCTTTCATTTCTCCATTTTTCATCCGTCTTTGTTCTCTGGCTCCTGTGGGCCTCCCATCGCGGTGGCATCTGTCGCTACAGAGCGCTGGCTCCCGGCGCATGCGCTCCAGAGCTCTGGCTCGGTAATTGGACACATGGGCCCAGCTGCTCCGCGGCACAGGGGATCTTCCCAGGCCAGGGATCAAACCGGCTTCCCTTGCACTGTAAGGCAGTGTCCTTACCCACTGGACCACCAGGGGAAGCCCACTTCTATACTTTTGTTTGCTCTACATGAGATGTTCCAAGTGTCCATCAATACCACTATTTACCTGTTTAATTTCTTCATAAAGAAAATATCAAGAGAAAAATTATCCTAAACCTCAGAAGAAACTTCCCAAAGTAAAATCTTCTGGAAAATCAAGACGTGGAGGTGAAACTAGCTTCACCATATAGACAACTGGTTACTGTCAACATTGATACTAACATTAACCTAAGTCTCATCACCTGCCCCTCACTCCTGTCAAAAGAACCAAAGAAGCAAAACAAAATTAGAAAAAGAGACCAAGATCTGCAATGAAATTTCCATCAGGGACTCCTCTGGTGGTCCAACGCCTAAGACTGTGCTCTCAATGCAAGGGTGAGGGTTTGACCCCTGGTCAGGGAACTAGATCCCATATGTCACAGCCTAAGAGTTCATATGCTGCAATGAAGACCCACTGCAGCCAAATAAATAAATATTAAAAAAAAAGAAATTGTTGAGGTTTCCCTAGTGGCTCAGTGGTAAAGAATCCTCCTGCTAATGTAGGACACACGGGTTCGGTCCCTGGTATGGGACGATACCATATGCAACGGATCAACTAAACCTGTGCTCTAGAGCCTGGGAGTCAGAACTACTGGCTACGCCCTAGAGCCTGTGCTTTGCAACAAGAGAAGCCACAGCAATGAGAAGCCTGTGCATAGCAGTAAAGAGTAGCCCCTGCTCACCGCAACTAGAGACAAAAAGGCTGCACAGCAACAAAGACCCAGCACAGCCGTAAACAAATAAATACATTTCTATCAGCGTTTTCTTGTCAAAGCTATTTTGGGCAGGGGATGGGGGAAGACCATATTGGGGGATTGTTTTTGAGAGTCTACTGCCTCAAAAAGAGCCCCTATTATTACTTAAGTAACTTAAATTCTACCACAGAAGAAGTAGTTACCTAAGTAAGGTAACTCCCTTACAGGATCTGTATATTGCAGAAAATAATATCTCGCTGAAGTACTAGGCAAAAGGAATCTAAACACATCTCGCTTGTTCAGGAAAGAGAGATGAATCTAAACGATGGTCATCATTATGATAATAGTAATGGTTTCCATTTTCTGAATGTTCATAATTGATACACATTCTGATAGGGATATGAGTACATCATTTAGATGATTTCTCACAGAAACCTTATGAGGCATTACTTCCAGAAAACTGAAGTTTACGGAGACTAAGTATTTGGTTGAAGTCACATGGCGGAAGCAGGAATTTAAACTCCGTGCCTTTGACTCCAAAGCGCATGTGCTACATGCTAAATTGTCTCAGTCATACCTGACTCTTTGCAACGCTATGAACTGCAGCCCAACAGGCTCCTCTGTCCAAGGGATTCTCCAGGCAAGAATACTGGAGTGGGTTGCCGCACCCTTCTCCAGAGAATCTTCTCAACCAAGGGATGAAATCCATGTCTCTTACATCTCCTGCACTGGCAGGTGGGTTTTTCACCACTAGCACCACCGGGGAAGCCCGTGTATTCCTAACTAATAGGTTTTCTGCCTGCTCAGATCTGCATGGCACACAAGAGTTTCCAAGCAATTTCTTTTTTTAGATTTTTTTTTTTTAAAATTATTTATTTGGCTGCGCTGGGTCTTAGTTGCAGCATGTAGGATCTAGTTCTCTGACCAGGGAATTGAACCTGGGCCCCGTGCACTGGGAGCACAGAGTTCCAACCACTGGACCACCACCAGGAAAGTCTTCCAAGCAATTTAAAAACACCTATTTAATTTCCTGTGAAGACCTCAGAAAGGAATTATAATTCCTATTTTATAAATGAAAAATAAGGTTTAGAATGGTTTACAAACCAGTATGATTTATCTGGTTTTTTCTACAGTACTATAGCTGCCTTAGTGAAAAATACAATTCAGGTTTTTGGGGACAAGTTGATTTTGTTTCTAAAATTCCCTTGTATGACGGTCATCGCTCCTGTATATGGTAAATGTGCTGAAGTAAAAACATATATAATGCCCATGAAAATCTAGCGTTCATATTTTCACCTGCATTTACAAAAATGTACATGGTTACCATAGTACATGGTTACCATAGCAACTCAAAGAATACCATAGGAAAATGAAACCAAGCCTACATTTCTCAGCACAACGGTCCATGCTGTTTGCAGCGCTTAGGTGAGATTTTCATGCCAAAGACTTGTCTGACCAGTTCCTTAATCAATAACCATACTTCATCATCTCTACTACATTATCATTTTCCAAAAAGAATAAACATCTAGATTCTCAGGCTGCTAATAATGCTGATGAAAGAATCACAGCACAGTTGCTATAGCTGTGTAACTGATATGGGAGCACTGAAAAATCTGTCCTCAAGCACTCAGCCCAACCTAATCTAAAAGCCAATGGAGAATCAGAGTGCTTCACGACAACTTGAACATTAGCTTAAGTCCTCTCTTTTGACCCATTAAAATGCCAGAAATTTAAAGCATGAATAGCACGATAATAAACATAACTACCATTTATTGGGGCTTTGACATTGGCAAGCACAGTGGTAAGCATTTTATATGCATTTTCATCACATCAGTTCAACCCAGGCATTCCTACCTCGTGTTTTACACACGAGGCCCAGAGAATCGTGGAATATAATGCTAATAAAAATATTCAACATTTACTGAGCCTTTACCATGGGCCATGAAGTGTTCTTTGAGGCTCATGTATGTTATTTAAAATAATCTTTAAATGATCATCTGAGGTATTTATTTGGCTGCGCTGGGTCTTAGTTGCAGCATGTAGGATCTAGTTCTCTGACCAGGGAATTGAACCTGGGCCCCGTGCACTGGGAGCACAGAGTTCCAACCACTGGACCACCACCAGGAAAGTCTTCCAAGCAATTTAAAAACACCTATTTAATTTCCTGTGAAGACCTCAGAAAGGAATTATAATTCCTATTTTATAAATGAAAATAAGGTTTAGAATGGTTTACAAACCAGTATGATTTATCTGGTTTTTTCTACAGTACTATAGCTGCCTTAGTGAAAAATACAATTCAGGTTTTTGGGGACAAGTTGATTTTGTTTCTAAAATTCCCTTGTATGACGGTCATCGCTCCTGTATATGGTAAATGTGCTGAAGTAAAAACATATATAATGCCCATGAAAATCTAGCGTTCATATTTTCACCTGCATTTACAAAAATGTACATGGTTACCGTACATGGTTACCATAGCAACTCAAAGAATACCATAGGAAAATGAAACCAAGCCTACATTTCTCAGCACAACGGTCCATGCTGTTTGCAGCGCTGTTAGGTGAGATTTTCATGCCAAAGACTTGTCTGACCAGTTCCTTAATCAATAACCATACTTCATCATCTCTACTACATTATCATTTTCCAAAAAGAATAAACATCTAGATTCTCAGGCTGCTAATAATGCTGATGAAAGAATCACACACAGTTGCTATAGCTGTGTAACTGATATGGGAGCATTGAAAAATCTGTCCTCAAGCACTCAGCCCAACCTAATCTAAAAGCCAATGGAGAATCAGAGTGCTTCACGACAACTTGAACATTAGCTTAAGTCCTCTCTTTTGACCCATTAAAATGCCAGAAATTTAAAGCATGAATAGCACGATAATAAACATAACTACCATTTATTGGGGCTTTGACATTGGCAAGCACAGTGGTAAGCATTTTATATGCATTTTCATCACATCAGTTCAACCCAGGCATTCCTACCTTGTGTTTTACACATGAGGCCCAGAGAATCGTGGAATATAATGCTAATAAAAATATTCAACATTTACTGAGCCTTTACCATGGGCCATGAAGTGTTCTTCGAGGCTCATGTATGTTATTTAAAATAATCTTTAAATGATCATCTGAGGTAGGTCCTACTATCCATCTTGCACAAGTGAGGAAACCAAGGCAAGAAGGAACTTGTTAACAGTCACACAGGCAGTAAATGGCAAACCTGCTTTTTCAGAGTAGAATCCATCTTGGAGGGCAGGTTCTCATGTTGGCACATGAGATAAAAACCGCTGCTACTCATCTGGAAAAAGTACCTTTGCAGAGCCTACCTATGAATACACCAAATTAAAACTGTGGTTGTTTTGGTCAAAACCAGAAGCAGTAGTTGACCTGCATTCTAAACTATGATGAATGAAATAGAAGGCTTTAAATAACAAAAAATATGCCCATGTAAGGAAAATGTTCAAATGATCAAGTCCCTGGGACTGCATATTAACCAAAGCAAGAGCAGATACTTATTCCTGGAATATACTCTCACTGAGTGAGTGATGGATAGGATTTAAAGGGCTATTTAGCTCTTGTTAAACTGGAATAGCTAAACTTGTGTAGTCTAAATACACTCTCAGTGTTAGTTGTTCAGTTCTGTCTGACTCTTTGTAACCTCATGGATTGTAGCCCACTAGGCTCCTCTGTCCATGGGATTCTCCAGGCAACAGTATTGAAGTGGGTAGCTATTCCCTTCTCTGGAGGATCTTTCTGATCCAGGGATCAAACCCAGGTTTCCGGCATTGCAGGCAGATCCTCTTACTGTCTGAGCCATAAACAGTAACCAAATAAGGGCATTGTACCCATGTTTTTTCCTAACTTGAGAGCCCATCATATTTCCTGCATGCTTCATTTGGGCTGACACCATAAATATTTATAAATAAATGAAAAATTCTTCTAGTCATCCAAATTCTAACAAAAACAAGTATAAGAACATAAAAATCTGCAGCTCTCTGTGATTTTCCCTGTCTCCCCCACAACAAAAAGTACTGTGTAGGAGGAAAAGTTAATAGCTCTTGGTAACGAGTGGCAGGTGGGAGAAGACGGATGGAAGGTCAAGGACTAAGTAAGACACACACAGGTAGGCGTCCTTTACCAGCTCCTCAACATCGTCTTTTAAGAGCCAGATTCCAGCCCATGTCCTTGTCATCAAAGACCAGGGTGACTGCTATCCCCTTGAAGAAAACACCTTTGTTTACTTTTTCTGAATTGATTAGAATATATGGGAGAAATGACAAGTCTTTCTATTTAGACAATAGTAGCTATATGCCTTGCAGATGGTCTGTCAGTAAAAATAGTGAAAAGATTTGTTCTAAAAGAATGTTTACTTGTTTATATGTGATGAAGCCAAACAGATACTATGCCCTAAAAAGAAATCAGAATCTGGCTGGTGGCAGGGCCCTGCCTACCATAGAAACACAGGTCCTGCTATTGAAATTCCACACAGCACTGCTTTCCAGTTCTTGCTCCCAATGAACTAGCGTTAAGAATTCTACGGAATGTCAATCATTTGATATATAATGAGCACCCATGAAAAGCATAAAGTTAGCAAGAAAAATCTGTCTCCAATAAATTTTAAGGCATCGTTACAGATACCAGTCAAAATATAGTCTTTATTGGTTGCTAGGGAAAAACAGAGATTTGTATAATGAAGGGATTAAAACAATGTGTTTGACTTGCCTCTCTACCTAACATATCACTGACATTTGTAGCTTAAACACTGAAACCTCAAAAGCCTGAAGTATAAAGCACCCTAAATATATTTACAGTAACACTGACATTTTGAAGCATTCTTGGAAAAGTATGTTTTCAAAATACCTCTTCATTTCTCAAAAGAGGGCAAGGACAAAGTCAGACCAGCAACAAAGCCATCATAACAACAAATTCCAATATAATTCTAAAGAAGCCCAGATACAAGACATCAGAATCTTAAGTTCTTTTCTTCACATTTTTTTCTTCACTAAAACTACTCTTTGCTTCAGAAAACACTCTCTGATAACAATAACTGTCAAGCTCTTGGTGTCATTTCTTTGATTGTTTTAGGACTGGCATTTCAAAGAACTGCTTTCCTGAGTTTAACATCGCTGTTGTTCTTCTTCATAAGCACACTCACGGCCACTGACAGGGTTAAGTGCTTTTGATGGACGCAATCACACGATAACCTTATAAGGTAAGTATTAGCCTCACTTTACAGATGTTAGGAAGAAGCTCAAGAAATCCAAGCTCACACAAAGAAGATATTCAGACCCAGCTTGCCCCGTATCTAATGTCACACCTCTGCCCCCACTACTCCTTGGTATTTAGTATTGTATTCAGATTTTTAAAATACCCTTAATGTGTTTAAGAAATGAGGAAATATTGACTGAACTATTTATTATCTGACAGGGAAAGGAGAGGGTGGGTGAACTGAGAGAGCAGTACTGACACAGATCCATAACTGCGTGTAAAATAGCTAGCTAGCGGGAAGCTGCTGAATGACACAGGGTGCTCAGCGATGACCTAGAGGGGTAGCATGGGGTGGGGCAGGAGGGAGGCTCAAGAAGGAGGGGATAAAGGTATATGTAGAGCCAATTCATTTTGTTGTACAGCAGAAACCAATACAACATGGGTGAAGGAATTACCCTCCAATTAAAAATAAAATTAAAGAAATATTACCTGGATGAATGAATTGTATGACTGATGGTCACCACATAGCCAGCTCCTCCAACGTCTAAATAAGGGCCAGTTAAGGAAATCAAACCTGGATTAGCTACCGCATGGAGGTACCTGATGGAGACCAAAGAAAAGCCCTTACTTTATGGTATGAACAACAACTTCACACATTTCAAAGAAAAGTGAGCTTGCAACCCTAAAAAATATTATAAATGGCGCTTATGTTATGCTTGAATTCAAAAGGATTCCTACCCTTTATATCTGACTATAGCATTAACAACAAGGAGTCAAGAAAAAAATAATTCTCTTTTAAAAAGACACATTTAACAATAACTTCGCTATATACCTGAAGCTAATGCAACACTGTAAAACAAATATATCCCCCCCTCAAAATAAAAAGACACTCAGTATATATGTGAGCTTTTAAGAAGATCTAAAGTATAGATGTTTTAGACGCAAAACCAAAAAGTTAATAAATCAGGTAGAAACAAACAAAACTTGGCACATAAAAATGTGTCCTCAGTTGGTAAGGGTGGAGACCAGGCAGGAAAAAAAGTAGCCAACTCACGAGTAACTCGGTTACTAAGCAGCACAAGATGAAAAACCTTGCTTTTATGCCTAGGTTGCCCTCTTGGATAGTACTTGACTAGCTTTTGCTTTTGAAAATAAGAGTGAAAATAAATCTCTGAAGTTAAAAAATCATTTTTCAGTTTCTATGTCATTTTTCATAGGCTATGCGTGAGCTGTAATTTGATGTCCTGATCACATGCAGTGACATTAAAAATACCCATTGTGAATACATTGCATGTAAGGCGGGAATCAAACCACTAGGAATTGAGATGGACAAGTATAAAGCATTTCAGTCTCAACAGTTTAATAAAGAGATAAAAGCATTGTAGGCAGAGGAAGCCCACAAAGCTGCTGTTAATACTACATTGAAAAAACAATTCAAAAACATATTTTCAGTGCCATGAAAAGTATCTTCTGTAAATATAACTGCCTGAAGTTGCTTTATTGTGTGTACTTATCATGTCTCTCCAGGACTGGGGGTGAACCTTTGATAATGGAAGCCCCTAAAACTCACCATTGTCTCCTAGTGGGATCAAATGCTTTGTCCATCAGGGAGCCAGGATAAATTCTGAGGACGCCATTGGGCGTTGCTATGTAACGGCGGACAATGTAAGTGTTCAGGCTACTCATTTCCATTTGTGTCATCCATTCATCTGTGACGTGGCTGGTAGCCATTACTTCATTTCTGACAGAGAACTGGGAAACAAAGGAAGACATAGCGGGGATCCTTTAAGACTCACATGAAAAGAGAATGGCCTGCTGGCAGAGCTTCCCAAAGCTCTCTTACAGAAAAGCCGAGCCCAATTACTTCTTAAAAATCTTTCCACAGCAGATGGATACAGCCAAACTTGGTGAAAACAAAAGCTTCCTGAAATATAGCCAGTGGATGTGTGATTTACTCAAATGTGCATCCTAGCTAGGCTTTCCTGCATTTATGAGCAAAGAACCTATAGTGCAGGATTAAATAAATACACACACAGTCACACACACACACACACATACACCCGCACCACAAACCCTCATCATATTTATCTCAATAGACAGTAAGAACACTTTCCTTCATCCCCCTGGGAAAAACGGGGCTAGGCAAGTTTCTCTGGTCTCTAACTCCTACCCCCCTACCTAGAAGACCCCTAGTGCATCTAAGGCCTGAAAGAGATTTTGCATATGGCCCACAGGGTTTCTTAATCCATCAGAAGGGTCCTGGCCGGCCAGCCTCCCCGGGGCCATACACTCTGCCTTTCTGGCTCTTCAGCTGAGAGGCACAGATCCAGAGCCTGGCTTCCCACTTCAGAGGCCCACGGCCAGCACCCCTTCCCAGAGGGGCACCACAGAAATGCGGTCCCCAGGACAGCACTCACTTTGAGCCCTGGGTTGGCAATGAGGCGGGTGTTGTCGCTGAGATAGGCTGTATAGTGCTCCACCATGCGCTTTGTCTCTGGCTGGCTGAGGTGCTCGTACGGGGAGGAAAAGCTGCCAGCAGACAGCATGACGGTTGGACTTTCTGAAAAAGAAGCAAACAAAGCAGGCCTGAGAACACGGAGCCTGCATCTCAGGCCCAAACAAAAGCCTGGCTAAGGCCCTGCCCATCTGTCAGCTATGGGGGCTTAAAGTCATCCCAAAGGAAAGCAGAGAACTCCACACTGGAAAGAGCTGCAAAGGAAAAAAATTAGATTCTCTCCCTGCAGGAAGCTTACAGTCTTAAGAATACCTGAAGAGATACAAGGGCTGAAAATGTAACTATTCAACCTATCTTAGATCCACACATAACATCTTACACTCATTGGGACTGAGGGGGTAGCACATGACACGGAGCCTGACTGAGCCAGACCCGGGTTCCATCACTTCCTGGCTGTGTGATGTGTGGTATGCTCAGTCATGTCCGGCTCTTTGTGACCCCATAGTCTATACTCCGTCAGGCTCCTCTGTCTATGGAATTTTCCAAGCAAGAATACTGGAGTGGATTGTTATTTCCTACTCCAAGGGATCTTCCCCATTCAGGGGCTGAACCCACTTGCAGCTTCTGCAGTGGAGGGTGGATTCTTTACCACTGCATCACCTGGGAAGCCTGTGTGATTCTTGGGCAAGTTATAACATATGTGATGCTTTTATCATCTGCCAAGTGGGGGAAATAGCCGCACGGATACTACAGAGTTAGGTGAGAATACTAGTTAATATACACAAAGCAAATGCGTTAACAAGTGTAAAACATTTAGGAAAAGTCCTTGCATGAGTCATGTGTTTCTGCAAGTGTTGACTCTTACTGTTCATATTTTCCTTATTGAAGGATAAGGAAAATCGGAATAATAGTGGAGTTGATGCAAGAATCAACTAGAAAAAATCATTGTCACAGATGGGCACAGCTAAATGTAGCATTAACAAAATCTGTGAAAATGGAGTAGCTAATTGTTGGTCTCACTTAAGAGGAAAAACCCAAAACTCTTAAAAGACAGAAATTCTCACAATGAATTAACTTATGAAATAAAAACACTGCATCTTTGTCTTTGAAATTTTACTCCAACTGTGTATTTTTTTTTAATTTTTTTTTTGGTGGGGGGCCAGGTTGAGGGGGGAGGGCAGGCGGGCCACTTTTGTTGGTCTTTCATTTATCTATTTTCATCCATCTTTGTTCTGTGGCCCGTGTGGGTCTCCCATCGCAGCGGGCTCTGTTGTCGCAGAGCACTGGCTCTGGGCGCATGCGCTCCAGAGCTCTGGCTCGGTAATTGGACACATCACTCCAATCTTCCCAGGCCAGGGATCGAGCTAGCGCCCCTTGCACTGCAAGGCGGTGTCCTTACCCACTGGACCACCAGGGAAGCCCCCAACTGTATCTTAATCGGCTTCTTTTTTGATCCACACATAACATCTTACACTCATTGGGACTGAGGGGGTAGCACATGACACGGAGCCTGACTGAGCCAGACCCGGGTTCCATCACTTCCTGGCTGTGTGATGTGTGGTATGCTCAGTCATGTCCGGCTCTTTGTGACCCCATAGTCTATACTCCGTCAGGCTCCTCTGTCTATGGAATTTTCCAAGCAAGAATACTGGAGTGGATTGTTATTTCCTACTCCAAGGGATCTTCCCCATTCAGGGGCTGAACCCACTTGCAGCTTCTGCAGTGGAGGGTGGATTCTTTACCACTGCATCACCTGGGAAGCCTGTGTGATTCTTGGGCAAGTTATAACATATGTGATGCTTTTATCATCTGCCAAGTGGGGGAAATAGCCGCACGGATACTACAGAGTTAGGTGAGAATACTAGTTAATATACACAAAGCAAATGCGTTAACAAGTGTAAAACATTTAGGAAAAGTCCTTGCATGAGTCATGTGTTTCTGCAAGTGTTGACTCTTACTGTTCATATTTTCCTTATTGAAGGATAAGGAAAATCGGAATAATAGTGGAGTTGATGCAAGAATCAACTAGAAAAAATCATTGTCACAGATGGGCACAGCTAAATGTAGCATTAACAAAATCTGTGAAAATGGAGTAGCTAATTGTTGGTCTCACTTAAGAGGAAAAACCCAAAACTCTTAAAAGACAGAAATTCTCACAATGAATTAACTTATGAAATAAAAACACTGCATCTTTGTCTTTGAAATTTTACTCCAACTGTGTATTTTTTTTTAATTTTTTTTTTGGTGGGGGGCCAGGTTGAGGGGGGAGGGCAGGCGGGCCACTTTTGTTGGTCTTTCATTTATCTATTTTCATCCATCTTTGTTCTGTGGCCCGTGTGGGTCTCCCATCGCAGCGGGCTCTGTTGTCGCAGAGCACTGGCTCTGGGCGCATGCGCTCCAGAGCTCTGGCTCGGTAATTGGACACATCACTCCAATCTTCCCAGGCCAGGGATCGAGCTAGCGCCCCTTGCACTGCAAGGCGGTGTCCTTACCCACTGGACCACCAGGGAAGCCCCCAACTGTATATTTTTAAAAGCGTTAGAAAGCACTATCGCACATCCTATCTCATTTAAACCTGTGGGTCCTTTTCTATTCCTTTGTTAATTCTCACTCACAGTGTCTCATTTCCTTGTGTCCTGGTTTTCTGTGATGGACACTGGGCTTACAACAAATTTGTGGGAAATACTGAGGCTCAACAGGATGGGAATATCTTCCTCCCCAAAGGATTGCTGTGAGGCAGGATGGGAAGGTGGAAACTCTTCCAGTAAGGAGACAGGATATTGACCCATATGCTGTACTGGCAGACTATGGTATTCAACTAGTCCATGATGAGTTAACACTCAAGGTTCCTTAGACAGCTCAGAAGACAGGATTCTTACTTCAAGGGCTGACTTAGTTTCAGTTCATCCTTACCTAAACAAACAGTCCTCTGGGACCTTTGCTAAAAGCACGTATGTTCGTGGGGAGAGGTGGAGACCAGAGGGAGCAGTTTCACTTGTTTGTCTCCACCTTTTGAGGACTTTGAATTTGATTTTTGGCTTTCTCCCTGGCCCTAAGAAGCTACGGAATGCACTATTTCACAGTTGCTTCTTCTGGATTGATTATTATTATTACTGTTTTTTGGGCGTACCCCTCGGCATTTAAGATCTTAGTTCCTTCACTAGGGATTCAACTTGTGCCTCTTACATTGGAAGCACAGAGTCTTAACCACTGGACCGCCAGGGAAGTCCCTCTTTTAGGATGATAAATATGTATACTGTAAAAGCCATTTTAGATGTTAGCTTTTTCTCTGGGTTCTTATATCCTTCTGGACACTGCATCTTTGTCTTTGAAATTTTACTCCAACTGTGTATTTTTTTTAATTTTTTTTGGTGGGGGCCAGGTTGAGGGGAGGGCAGGCGGGCCACTTTTGTTGGTCTTTCATTTATCTATTTTCATCCATCTTTGTTCTGTGGCCCGTGTGGGTCTCCCATCGCAGCGGGCTCTGTTGTCGCAGAGCACTGGCTCTGGGCGCATGCGCTCCAGAGCTCTGGCTCGGTAATTGGACACATCACTCCAATCTTCCCAGGCCAGGGATCGAGCTAGCGCCCCTTGCACTGCAAGGCGGTGTCCTTACCCACTGGACCACCAGGGAAGCCCCCAACTGTATATTTTTAAAAGCGTTAGAAAGCACTATCGCACATCCTATCTCATTTAAACCTGTGGGTCCTTTTCTATTCCTTTGTTAATTCTCACTCACAGTGTCTCATTTCCTTGTGTCCTGGTTTTCTGTGATGGACACTGGGCTTACAACAAATTTGTGGGAAATACTGAGGCTCAACAGGATGGGAATATCTTCCTCCCCAAAGGATTGCTGTGAGGCAGGATGGGAAGGTGGAAACTCTTCCAGTAAGGAGACAGGATATTGACCCATATGCTGTACTGGCAGACTATGGTATTCAACTAGTCCATGATGAGTTAACACTCAAGGTTCCTTAGACAGCTCAGAAGACAGGATTCTTACTTCAAGGGCTGACTTAGTTTCAGTTCATCCTTACCTAAACAAACAGTCCTCTGGGACCTTTGCTAAAAGCACGTATGTTCGTGGGGAGAGGTGGAGACCAGAGGGAGCAGTTTCACTTGTTTGTCTCCACCTTTTGAGGACTTTGAATTTGATTTTTGGCTTTCTCCCTGGCCCTAAGAAGCTACGGAATGCACTATTTCACAGTTGCTTCTTCTGGATTGATTATTATTATTACTGTTTTTTGGGCGTACCCCTCGGCATTTAAGATCTTAGTTCCTTCACTAGGGATTCAACTTGTGCCTCTTACATTGGAAGCACAGAGTCTTAACCACTGGACCGCCAGGGAAGTCCCTCTTTTAGGATGATAAATATGTATACTGTAAAAGCCATTTTAGATGTTAGCTTTTTTCTCTGGGTTCTTATATCCTTCTGGACATTGGTTCAATACCAATTAGGTTAGTTCTCTGATACATTTTGAAAAATTTATAAAAGGTTCCATCTAGGATTTTTAGTTGAACTGAGCAGGATGGGTCACAATTGCCTAGGTTTCCTTTACCAGAACACAATGCTTCCAGTAATGCTGTCTCCTTTAACTGTTAAAGAGTTGAACCAGAGGAATGGAAGGTGAGACAACTTGGGGAGGGAACCTTTCTTGTAGTGATGTGGATCAAAGGAAAAACCAAGATACAGGACCCAGAGTGTTCTGTCTAGGAGCTAGAAACATAGCTCTTACATACATAGGACACATGGTACATATATACATGTGGACTTAACTGTACAGAATGATGTACTCTTTCAAAATTCCTCTGTGCCTCTTTGGGTAGCAAGAAAGACAGTGTCCCCTCTTTCGGACCTTTCTTAAAGGGAGCTCTGGCCTATATTAACACCTTGCCTCAAAATCCCCATCACTAATGGAAATTAGGTAGAAACCACTTATTCACCATTGTTTCCTTACATTTCAGTTCTTTTTAATAATATTTCAGTTATCCTGATTCACTTTCATTACCAACTGATACTCAACTACCCTCAGTGACCTGTCCACACATTGCCCTGGGGGAGTTCTACGGCCCAGATGGAGCTGGGCTATACAGTGGAAAGAGCACACAGTGGACGTGGGACAAGGTCTGCCTGTGTGCCCCAGACCAGCTCACTAGTTCCACGTACAGCATGGGCCCAGCACTGCCCAGCTGAAATACAATGCAACAGTTTGGGACCTTTGCTAAAAGCACGTATGTTCGTGGGAGAGGTGGAGACCAGAGGAGCAGTTTCACTTGTTTGTCTCCACCTTTTGAGGACTTTGAATTTGATTTTGGCTTTCTCCTGGCCCTAAGAAGCTACGGAATGCACTATTTCACAGTTGCTTCTTCTGGATTGATTATTATTATTACTGTTTTTTGGGCGTACCCCTCGGCATTTAAGATCTTAGTTCCTTCACTAGGGATTCAACTTGTGCCTCTTACATTGGAAGCACAGAGTCTTAACCACTGGACCGCCAGGGAAGTCCCTCTTTTAGGATGATAAATATGTATACTGTAAAAGCCATTTTAGATGTTAGCTTTTTTCTCTGGGTTCTTATATCCTTCTGGACATTGGTTCAATACCAATTAGGTTAGTTCTCTGATACATTTTGAAAAATTTATAAAAGGTTCCATCTAGGATTTTTAGTTGAACTGAGCAGGATGGGTCACAATTGCCTAGGTTTCCTTTACCAGAACACAATGCTTCCAGTAATGCTGTCTCCTTTAACTGTTAAAGAGTTGAACCAGAGGAATGGAAGGTGAGACAACTTGGGGAGGGAACCTTTCTTGTAGTGATGTGGATCAAAGGAAAAACCAAGATACAGGACCCAGAGTGTTCTGTCTAGGAGCTAGAAACATAGCTCTTACATACATAGGACACATGGTACATATATACATGTGGACTTAACTGTACAGAATGATGTACTCTTTCAAAATTCCTCTGTGCCTCTTTGGGTAGCAAGAAAGACAGTGTCCCTTTTTCGGACCTTTCTTAAAGGGAGCTCTGGCCTATATTAACACCTTGCCTCAAAATCCCCATCACTAATGGAAATTAGGTAGAAACCACTTATTCACCATTGTTTCCTTACATTTCAGTTCTTTTTAATAATATTTCAGTTATCCTGATTCACTTTCATTACCAACTGATACTCAACTACCCTCAGTGACCTGTCCACACATTGCCCTGGGGGAGTTCTACGGCCCAGATGGAGCTGGGCTATACAGTGGAAAGAGCACACAGTGGACGTGGGACAAGGTCTGCCTGTGTGCCCCAGACCAGCTCACTAGTTCCACGTACAGCATGGGCACCTCTGTGAGGTAGCACTGCCCAGCTGAAATACAATGCAATCCCCCATTATGATATAAAAATTTCCAGTAGCCACATGAAGAAAAGCAAAACCAAAGAGGCTAATTTTACTAGTGTGTTTTATAGACTCCAATGTATCAAAACATTATTGCTTTAATATGTAATCAATACAAAAAATTAAGTATGTTTTTAAAATTACAACAAATCTCAACTTTAAGGGCTCAATAGCCACATGTTTCTAGTAACTACCATATTGGATGGTATAGCTATGAAGGATTATACGAAGGAAATTAAAAAATCTAGGCTTGGGCTTCCCCTGGTGGTCCAGTGGGTAAGGACACCGCCTTGTAGTGCAAGGGGCGCCGGTTCGATCCCTGGCCTGGGAAGATCCCAGGTGCCACGGGGCGGCTGGACTGATGTGTCCAATTACCGAGCTGGAGCTCTGGGGGTGCATGCGTCCATTGCCGGTGCTTTGCAACGACAGAGGCCACCATGATGGGAGGCCCGCAGGAGCCAAAGAACAAAGATGGATGAAAATAGAGAAATGAAAGACCAATAGAAGTGGCCCGCCCGTCCCCCTCCGTCCCCACCTCACCCCTCAAAAAATAAATAAAATAAATGTTTAAAAAAAAAAATCTAGGCTTGAGCTTTTATTTTTCCCCTCAAATCCAGCCATCTTTGATTATAGGCTTGAGCTTTTCCCCCATCATGAAAAACTGCTACATTTCACTGTATCATATTTTAAAAGACTGACCTTGTAAATCAACTATACTTCAATAAAACTTTTTTTTGTTTGTTTGTTTTTGGCCACTTCTATTGGTCTTCATTTATTTATTTCCATCCATCTTTGTTCTTTGGCCTCTGTGGGCCTTCCATCGCAGTGGCCTCTCTCACTGCAGAGCACTGGGTCTGGGCGCATGCGCTCCAGAGCTCCGGCTCAGTAGTTGGACACATCAGTTCAGCTGCTCTGCGGCACGTGGGATCCCAGGCCAGGGATTGAAACCGGTGCCCCTTGCACTGCAAGGTGGTATCTTTACCCACTGGACCACCAGGAAAGCCCAATAAAACTTTTAATAAAGATTAATAAAGAATAAATAAAAATAGTAACCTCATTTTCACCAGCAGTAATAGAGTAGTATTTCCTGTAGCGGCTAAGGTAATGATGTGTATCTTAGCTTTTCCTTAAGCAGTTCTTAAAAAATGTCTATTAAAGGACATACTCTTCTGTATAGAAAGAGAAGGCAACCCCCTTCCCCCTAAAGCTAAATTATACCAAACAAACAAATGTAAAATCCCAGTTGAACCTCTGGTCATCTCTAAGTTACACACACTGATGGAATGTGAAATAGACAAGACGACTCAGGCTGGCCTGCTTTGTTGATCTCACACCCAGGCAGAAATACTTCCAGGACAGAACTGAAAAGAGAAAACTCAACACAAGTGCTCTCATTTGGAACCTGGAGAATGGGGACATCTAAGTATTTTCAAAGGTGAAGAAAAGAACACTTGTTTGATGGTACTGGGAGTATTCTGTGATAGACACACATACATCACTGATGCCTAGTATGTGTCTGGCACATGGCAGCATGCAATAAAATGGGCCTATCAGACCCAGGCAAAGCATGAACCACATCTGAGCCTTGCTACATTAGGTGTTACCACAGGAAGGTTATGATTGGGTTGGCCAAAAAGATCATTTGGGTTTTCCTACAAGAAAAATGTGAACGACTTCTTTTAGCCAACCCAACATTATGATAAGCTCAAAAGTCCTCCACTGTAACAGGCCAACTCAGATGATGGCTATAAAATATTAGCCACAGAAATAACTGCCTAAGAATGACTAAAAATTCCTTTTTAGTTTCTTTGAATTATTTGCCTATTTCCCCAACCGTTCAGAAGACAGGGATCTCTGATAGGTACAGATATGCTGTGTCGATAGGTATGCTACCCTTGGACCCTGTGCCATTTCTCCACCCTGTACCCCTGCATCCCCGTATCTGTGGGCCATACCTACCACTCTGTTAGATGGACATTCTTTGGGCTGCTAAAACCTCTTTGTCCTGCACTAGCAGCAACCTGAAAGTGACAAAGGCATATGAAAGTCCAGCTCCCTTTCCTGTGTCTGGGAAAGCTCTGCAATGTAATTTATACTAGAAAGCCCCCCACAGGATTAGGTGGAGGCTGGGATGTCACCTAAAATTTAATTCTGGCTTGCTTTCTCCTCTTTCCTTCTTCTGATTCCTTCACTTCCTCACTTGTTTCTTCTGAGAGTTCATCCTTAATAAATCACCAACCCACACATCCTCATCTCAGCGTCTGATGGAGAAGCAGATACAAGACAAGGCCTCAAATGACTTTTACATTTGTCTGTCTACACGGGCACTGCAGGCATTCAGCATGCTCAGCTGCATCCAATTCTGCAATCTCATGGACTCTAGCCTGCCAGTCTCCTCTGTCCATTTTCTAGGAAAGAATACTGGAGTGGGTTGCCATTTCCTCCTCCAAGAGATCTTCCTGACCCAGGGAATGAACCCACACCTCCTGCACTGGCAGACAGATTTTTCTTTTTTAAATCACTAAGCTACCTGGGAAGGCATTTAGCATCTTAACTGAAACTGATGCACATGGTGAGCAGCGATGAGGAAGACCCAAAAGGAAGCCGAGAAGCACAGGCGTTACCTAGAGTGGCCAGCTGTTTGAAGTGGAGGCAAGCACTAGGCTGGCCCAGGAGGTCTAGCCGGTGGTACAGTAGCTTGCTGCTGGGGACAGTGTTGAGGTTCTTCAGTTGTTTGACAGGTATCTCTGGTTGTATCACCACAATACAGAGAATGAAAGAAGTATCTTGGACCTGAAAAATCAAGAAAGAAATTTTAATAGAGAAAATGAAGGTTCCTAGGGATAGTCACTTGGTCTATATTATTTTCTGCTATCTCTGTCTTCTATCCCACACAGAAAATGGCTCTGCAAAAGATTACATTTTCTATTTTTTAATTTTTCTTTCTGATCAAGGGAACTTAATGTATGTAACAGAAAATCATGGATTTAATGAAGGGATTAGAAAATAGTCTCTCTGAAAGAGCAACGCTAGTCCTCTTTTGCTTATTTAAGCTAATGGATACAAGCTGGAACATGGCATAAGAATACAACACTTATTTCTGTTTGGGTTGGAAATTCGTTGTAAAATATACAGTTGGTTTTGCAATGAGTGTTCCGAGAATTGACTATTTTAAATGTCAATTATGAATCCATATAACACAGCCTGTAGAGAATCTGGTTTACTCATTCTATTCTCAACGAACACTTTCTTTGCTCTCAGTTAAAGGTGACTAGGATCTTGGACTAAGTGCAAACTCTATCGCTCCCTAGGAAAGTTGGCTTGACTTATCCTTTCAGACCTGGAAAGGCAAGTGTGTTGAAGCTTGGTGTAATGTAAACTCCTGCATAGAGACAGGAGTACTTTCTAATTCACTTTGCTCCTAGAAATGGAGGCTTGAATAAAATTCAAATGTCCACTAATGAATCAAAATCCAAGTGCTAGCTCCTTGACTTAAAAATACAAGAAAGCCAAACTTCTCTAAGTCCACTGTTTTAAGAACTAAGTAGAATATATTTTAAAGATGATTTGTAAATAAATGAAAAGAGTGATAACCAGCTAAGTCAGAACTAAAGCATGGTAAGAACCAAAGAAGCTCAACAGATTCACTTAACAATCCAGGAGAAACATTTTAACTAGGCAGGTTAGAGTTAACTGTAATGTGTGGTTTATGAGGACGGGTGCAGAATCTTTCTAAACACGGGAAATGTGCATCTTCCTGGAATTTTGCTTTTCAAGCCCCCCCACTGCCAAGGATATTCAATTCCAGGTTCAGTTGTTTGACAGTTTTATCTCTGGTTGTATCACCACAATACAGAGAATGAAAGAAGTATCTTGGACCTGAAAAATCAAGAAAGAAATTTTAATAGAGAAAATGAAGGTTCCTAGGGATAGTCACTTGGTCTATATTATTTTCTGCTATCTCTGTCTTCTATCCCACACAGAAAATGGCTCTGCAAAAGATTACATTTTCTATTTTTTAATTTTTCTTTCTGATCAAGGGAACTTAATGTATGTAACAGAAAATCATGGATTTAATGAAGGGATTAGAAAATAGTCTCTCTGAAAGAGCAACGCTAGTCCTCTTTTGCTTATTTAAGCTAATGGATACAAGCTGGAACATGGCATAAGAATACAACACTTATTTCTGTTTGGGTTGGAAATTCGTTGTAAAATATACAGTTGGTTTTGCAATGAGTGTTCCGAGAATTGACTATTTTAAATGTCAATTATGAATCCATATAACACAGCCTGTAGAGAATCTGGTTTACTCATTCTATTCTCAACGAACACTTTCTTTGCTCTCAGTTAAAGGTGACTAGGATCTTGGACTAAGTGCAAACTCTATCGCTCCCTAGGAAAGTTGGCTTGACTTATCCTTTCAGACCTGGAAAGGCAAGTGTGTTGAAGCTTGGTGTAATGTAAACTCCTGCATAGAGACAGGAGTACTTTCTAATTCACTTTGCTCCTAGAAATGGAGGCTTGAATAAAATTCAAATGTCCACTAATGAATCAAAATCCAAGTGCTAGCTCCTTGACTTAAAAATACAAGAAAGCCAAACTTCTCTAAGTCCACTGTTTTAAGAACTAAGTAGAATATATTTTAAAGATGATTTGTAAATAAATGAAAAGAGTGATAACCAGCTAAGTCAGAACTAAAGCATGGTAAGAACCAAAGAAGCTCAACAGATTCACTTAACAATCCAGGAGAAACATTTTAACTAGGCAGGTTAGAGTTAACTGTAATGTGTGGTTTATGAGGACGGGTGCAGAATCTTTCTAAACACGGGAAATGTGCATCTTCCTGGAATTGCTTTCAAGCACCACTGCCAAGGATATTCAATTACATTAGCAAATTTAATCCTCTTCCTCCACCCAACAAGTTAGAAAGTGGCAGAGTGTTCTGAAGTGGTGTTTACTATGGGCCCTCTTCCTGTCTCAGTCATCTTTTGAGTGTGCTTCCTGTGTTGCATGTTTTAGGGAACCAAAAGACAAAAGCTTTACGAGAATGACTGGAATGTAACTTTATAACTGGGTCAATCCTATAAGAGAAAAAGAAAATTAGCTTAAGCATCTAACAGCAACGGTTTACAATTTCTAGCTGGAATAGAAAACAGATTTCAGTATAAGTCTCCTTGCTATTGTGTTCTTAGTTGAAAAAAATAGTCTTTGCATTAAGAAACTATGTATAACATATCTAGAAGAGCTCTCCATGAGTGGGGAGTAGTTTTTTCACTGACTGGTTAACCATAGCATTCATGTTTTGAAGTGAACCATGCTTGTGTAACTCAGGAATGTTATAATATCTTCTGATATTAGTCAATATTTCCTTCGGTTATAACATGTAACCTCCTTGAATGCTCAAAGACCAAGCTAGGCTGCAGAGTGACAAAGTACTAATCTCTTTATGTTGCTAACATAATCTTTCAAGTTACATTTAAATTAATTGAGTGAAAAAATCCATCAGTATCTGCTATATCTATGGATGCTAAACAGTTTAAATAATTATAATCAGCATACACTAAATCTATTTAAATTATCTTTAGTATAAATCCTTTTTGTATAAATTTGGCCTCTTTTATTGGTTATTTATTTATTTTGAAATTCCCATTTTTGTATATAAGTGCTAGCTCCTTGACTTAAAAATACAAGAAAGCCAAACTTCTCTAAGTCCACTGTTTTAAGAACTAAGTAGAATATATTTTAAAGATGATTTGTAAATAAATGAAAAGAGTGATAACCAGCTAAGTCAGAACTAAAGCATGGTAAGAACCAAAGAAGCTCAACAGATTCACTTAACAATCCAGGAGAAACATTTTAACTAGGCAGGTTAGAGTTAACTGTAATGTGTGGTTTATGAGGACGGGTGCAGAATCTTTCTAAACACGGGAAATGTGCATCTTCCTGGAATTGCTTTCAAGCACCACTGCCAAGGATATTCAATTACATTAGCAAATTTAATCCTCTTCCTCCACCCAACAAGTTAGAAAGTGGCAGAGTGTTCTGAAGTGGTGTTTACTATGGGCCCTCTTCCTGTCTCAGTCATCTTTTGAGTGTGCTTCCTGTGTTGCATGTTTTAGGGAACCAAAAGACAAAAGCTTTACGAGAATGACTGGAATGTAACTTTATAACTGGGTCAATCCTATAAGAGAAAAAGAAAATTAGCTTAAGCATCTAACAGCAACGGTTTACAATTTCTAGCTGGAATAGAAAACAGATTTCAGTATAAGTCTCCTTGCTATTGTGTTCTTAGTTGAAAAAAATAGTCTTTGCATTAAGAAACTATGTATAACATATCTAGAAGAGCTCTCCATGAGTGGGGAGTAGTTTTTTCACTGACTGGTTAACCATAGCATTCATGTTTTGAAGTGAACCATGCTTGTGTAACTCAGGAATGTTATAATATCTTCTGATATTAGTCAATATTTCCTTCGGTTATAACATGTAACCTCCTTGAATGCTCAAAGACCAAGCTAGGCTGCAGAGTGACAAAGTACTAATCTCTTTATGTTGCTAACATAATCTTTCAAGTTACATTTAAATTAATTGAGTGAAAAAATCCATCAGTATCTGCTATATCTATGGATGCTAAACAGTTTAAATAATTATAATCAGCATACACTAAATCTATTTAAATTATCTTTAGTATAAATCCTTTTTTGTATAAATTTTTGGCCTCTTTTATTGGTTATTTATTTATTTTGACCCATCTTTATTCTTTTGGCCTGTGTGAGTTTCCCATTGCAGTGGCCTCTCTCACTGCAGAGTACCGGCTCTGGGCGCACGCACTGCAGAGCTCTGGCTCGCAACTGGACACACTGGTTCAGCCGTTCTGTGGCACTTAGGATCTTCCCAGGCCAGGGATCCAACCAGTGCCCCCACACTGGAAGGCTGACTCTTCACCCACTGGACCAGCAGGGAAGCCCAAGAATTCATTTTATTCCTGAGAAAAAGAGTACCTACTTCCCCCTTCTCTCCAATGCAACTAAAAAGTGCTTAAAAATTATTGTTCTTATTTCTGAGAAACTACACAAGCCTTTTAAGTTCAATGCCATTATTTATTACCTCTCTAAATTTTCACTTAATAGTGACGCTCCTGACAATTTAAGAACTCTGCAAAAGACTTCTACATCAAGTGATTATATGATTATATTCATTTGGCTAGAGCAGCCAAAATATACCAACATCACCAAAGAAATGTCTTAATTAATAGATAATAGTACCCAAAATAATAACACTAGATGTATTTACTGTACAGGGAAGATCTTAAAATACCTCAATTTCCTTCTGTATCTTCTAAAGCCAAGAAATATTAATATAGATTTTTCCCCAGGATATACCTGAATTACTTTCAACTAGGATATGCTGTAAGATAAGCAATCTGCAATTTTAAATACAGAAGTATTTTTCTGTTTTCTAGTGTTTGGCTTACTTTTTTTTTTTGATGTGAAAAATTAAGCAATTAGTCTTTATTTAAAAATTGTGTATATTTTATAAAGAAAAGTGCAGATGGTATGATCATTCTAAAAAAGAAAAAAATTACAGATAATGAGCTGATTCAGGAAGTTTCAAAATAGACTTTGACCTTTTCCAAATCCATATTATCAGCAAAATAGCAGTAGAATTAGGCTTATAAACATAAGTTTCTCAAATGGTTTTATTTATTATTTTGTTTTGTTCCATTTCCATTTTGTTGCTATTGTGTTCTTAGCTGAAAAATAGTCTTTGCTTGTAAAGAACTATGTATAAAGTATCCAAAAGAGCTCTCCATGAGTGGGGAGTAGAATGAGGAGAAGATCAGAAGAGACTCATATCTAAAGTCGTGTTGGCTTCTCCTGACCCTATCGTTCCTATGTAGACACTGTACAGAGTTGTTGTACTGGGGATCCACTGCTAAGCTGGATGCTTTGTGAGGGCAGAAAGTATTCTTCTTCGTCCTTCTTAGTCCACAGTCTATGTTCGATAGCGGTTCGTAAAGGTATAAACAGATTCTTTCGGATCAAGAACAAGTATTAATAAAACAACAGATATGACCTTCCAAGAGAATCTCGAGTATGACTGCAATTTAAGATAAGATTAATGACTATTATTTGATGATAAAAAATCAAAGTCTACGCTTCTTTCCATCAATTGGGCCCCATAATAGCACTGGTACGCTATTATGGGGTAAAGAAGGAGTAAAGGATAAAAACGTAAGTAAGAGGAGCAGTGTATGTGAGATTCTATTTGTCTATGATTCTTCAAGGCTTAGTATTCTTTTTTAAAAATGTATTTATTGATTTGGCTGCGTTGGGTCTTAGTTGCAGCATGCAGATTCTTCCTTGTGGCAAGCAGGCTTCTCTCCAGTCGTGGCGTATGGGGCTCAGTAGCCCTGCGGCCTGTGGAAATTTAGTTACCCAACCAGGAACCAAATCTGTGTCCCTGTACTACCAGGTGGATTCTTAACTACTGGATCACTGGAGAAGTCCCCTGAGGCTTAGAGTCTGAATAAGGCTACTGACAGAAAGCTGAAGGGAGTGTCCTGGATCATGTGCTTGTGGGAGGAACAGTCAAATCCCTGAAAAAGCCCTATTTTATAAAGAAAAGTGCAGATGGTATGATCATTCTAAAAAAGAAAAAAATTACAGATAATGAGCTGATTCAGGAAGTTTCAAAATAGACTTTGACCTTTTCCAAATCCATATTATCAGCAAAATAGCAGTAGAATTAGGCTTATAAACATAAGTTTCTCAAATGGTTTTATTTATTATTTTGTTTTGTTCCATTTCCATTTTGTTGCTATTGTGTTCTTAGCTGAAAAATAGTCTTTGCTTGTAAAGAACTATGTATAAAGTATCCAAAAGAGCTCTCCATGAGTGGGGAGTAGAATGAGGAGAAGATCAGAAGAGACTCATATCTAAAGTCGTGTTGGCTTCTCCTGACCCTATCGTTCCTATGTAGACACTGTACAGAGTTGTTGTACTGGGGATCCACTGCTAAGCTGGATGCTTTGTGAGGGCAGAAAGTATTCTTCTTCGTCCTTCTTAGTCCACAGTCTATGTTCGATAGCGGTTCGTAAAGGTATAAACAGATTCTTTCGGATCAAGAACAAGTATTAATAAAACAACAGATATGACCTTCCAAGAGAATCTCGAGTATGACTGCAATTTAAGATAAGATTAATGACTATTATTTGATGATAAAAAATCAAAGTCTACGCTTCTTTCCATCAATTGGGCCCCATAATAGCACTGGTACGCTATTATGGGGTAAAGAAGGAGTAAAGGATAAAAACGTAAGTAAGAGGAGCAGTGTATGTGAGATTCTATTTGTCTATGATTCTTCAAGGCTTAGTATTCTTTTTTAAAAATGTATTTATTGATTTGGCTGCGTTGGGTCTTAGTTGCAGCATGCAGATTCTTCCTTGTGGCAAGCAGGCTTCTCTCCAGTCGTGGCGTATGGGGCTCAGTAGCCCTGCGGCCTGTGGAAATTTAGTTACCCAACCAGGAACCAAATCTGTGTCCCTGTACTACCAGGTGGATTCTTAACTACTGGATCACTGGAGAAGTCCCCTGAGGCTTAGAGTCTGAATAAGGCTACTGACAGAAAGCTGAAGGGAGTGTCACAGGTGTGGCTATCCATGTGCTTGTGGGGCACAGGAACAGTTCACATTCTAACCTAAACCCCTCTTTTCCTCGGCATCAACAGAGATTTTCATATCTCCTTTTCAGCTCCCAGCTTCTACAATCTGAGTCGAAAATGATAAAAACAAACTGGACACAATTGAAATGTGGATTCATGAAACAATTAAAAGAAATCTGGTCCATCTCTGTTGCACAGTACAGAGCCATTAAATGTGTACGCAGGCACAGAGATGCGTGCCTGTGTGTGCATAGTAAGTTTCTGGAAATGGATGAACGTCGTTACTTCTGAGAAATGGAAGGTCAAAGTTGAGAGGGCAAAGGGCATAGTTCATGTTCTGTTTCTTTAAAATGTAGTTTGATTTATTTGTCATGAGCAATGGCTGGTTTTATAAACAAAAATAAGAAAAAAAAATAAAATTTCTGTGGGATCTATTCATTTTCCAATCACTTTAAAATGGATTAGTGACAGTGTCAGACCAAAGCGCCCTAGAATTTCCTGTTTGAGGAAGAATGCTGCACCCTGCTGTTCCCTGAGGCAAAGGAGTCTTTCTCGCACTCACCATCTTCCAGGCGTAGCTAACGTTGTAGGCCTCCTTTCCGGTTTCTCTCAGCTTGTTTATGTGCCAGGACAGAGATGAGTTCACAGGGACTGCGATAATCTGGCTGCCCAGAGGAAGGCTGCATTGGCAAACAGAATGCAATACTTCAGAGGCAGAAGATAAAATGAAGCAACTTAATTAAAGGCAGGGAAGGTGCTATGAGTCAATGACCACCTCTGATTTTGAAGCAATAAGCTCATGTAGAGTTTTAATTTTGTATTTTTAAATTTTGATTCGGCTGCGTTGGGTCTTAGTTGCAGCATGCAGATTCTTCCTTGTGGCAAGCAGGCTTCTCTCCAGTCGTGGCGTATGGGGCTCAGTAGCCCTGCGGCCTGTGGAAATTTAGTTACCCAACCAGGAACCAAATCTGTGTCCCTGTACTACCAGGTGGATTCTTAACTACTGGATCACTGGAGAAGTCCCCTGAGGCTTAGAGTCTGAATAAGGCTACTGACAGAAAGCTGAAGGGAGTGTCACAGGTGTGGCTATCCATGTGCTTGTGGGGCACAGGAACAGTTCACATTCTAACCTAAACCCCTCTTTTCCTCGGCATCAACAGAGATTTTCATATCTCCTTTTCAGCTCCCAGCTTCTACAATCTGAGTCGAAAATGATAAAAACAAACTGGACACAATTGAAATGTGGATTCATGAAACAATTAAAAGAAATCTGGTCCATCTCTGTTGCACAGTACAGAGCCATTAAATGTGTACGCAGGCACAGAGATGCGTGCCTGTGTGTGCATAGTAAGTTTCTGGAAATGGATGAACGTCGTTACTTCTGAGAAATGGAAGGTCAAAGTTGAGAGGGCAAAGGGCATAGTTCATGTTCTGTTTCTTTAAAATGTAGTTTGATTTATTTGTCATGAGCAATGGCTGGTTTTATAAACAAAAATAAGAAAAAAAAATAAAATTTCTGTGGGATCTATTCATTTTCCAATCACTTTAAAATGGATTAGTGACAGTGTCAGACCAAAGCGCCCTAGAATTTCCTGTTTGAGGAAGAATGCTGCACCCTGCTGTTCCCTGAGGCAAAGGAGTCTTTCTCGCACTCACCATCTTCCAGGCGTAGCTAACGTTGTAGGCCTCCTTTCCGGTTTCTCTCAGCTTGTTTATGTGCCAGGACAGAGATGAGTTCACAGGGACTGCGATAATCTGGCTGCCCAGAGGAAGGCTGCATTGGCAAACAGAATGCAATACTTCAGAGGCAGAAGATAAAATGAAGCAACTTAATTAAAGGCAGGGAAGGTGCTATGAGTCAATGACCACCTCCTGATTTTGAAAAGCAATGAAGCTCATCACTTTTCAGAGAGATAATGTGAGATTTTCAATTTCAGAAGCATTATGTCAATTCTGCACTGAAAACATTCCTTCCTCTCTACCCCTGCCCCATGGTTCTAATTCTTTCCAGAGACTAACTTGTCTCAAACCATTCAGTCATTAATTTACAATCAGTGAACACAAAGACCTGTTTCTCTATAGGTTACCATCTGCCAAAATAATGTATCATGGTTGGAAAAAGTCCAATCTGTTCTTTATTTCAAGAGAAGAAGTTGTATATGATTGTGCTGTCAACTTGGAATGGACGCTCTTTGCCAAGCTGTTCTTCTGGCATGCTGTAGAGCTGGCCCCTCAACTAGCCTCTGATTTTGCCTACATTATCTAACCTGGTATAACTGGAAAATATTTAAAAATGAGATAAGATGTATCTAATTTTATAACTAAATGCAGTGTGAACATAAGAATCTGATTTGTAAGACATTTTCCCCAAATAATTGTTCAAAGAGATCTTAAATTTACAAAGTAGACAAAATTTTAGCTACTATTCTTATATCAAAAATCATATTTCTGATAAAATTGAAATAATTTGAACACTTGCTCCATATCCTATTACAAATATTCATATTCAACCACAGTGGATCCTAGTCTCAGAGAAAAACAAGATATTACAACCCTCACCTTTTCCTTACCTTAGGATATTTTGCGAACCAACTCAAATTTGGGAATATTTTCATAATGAATGATATCAGTGTGAAGGGGGTTCTGATAGTAAATAGCTCTGCTAGCTGGAATACATTTGAGGAAGAATGCTGCACCCTGCTGTTCCCTGAGGCAAAGGAGTCTTTCTCGCACTCACCATCTTCCAGGCGTAGCTAACGTTGTAGGCCTCCTTTCCGGTTTCTCTCAGCTTGTTTATGTGCCAGGACAGAGATGAGTTCACAGGGACTGCGATAATCTGGCTGCCCAGAGGAAGGCTGCATTGGCAAACAGAATGCAATACTTCAGAGGCAGAAGATAAAATGAAGCAACTTAATTAAAGGCAGGGAAGGTGCTATGAGTCAATGACCACCTCCTGATTTTGAAAAGCAATGAAGCTCATCACTTTTCAGAGAGATAATGTGAGATTTTCAATTTCGCAGAAGCATTATGTCAATTCTGCACTGAAAACATTCCTTCCTCTCTACCCCTGCCCCATGGTTCTAATTCTTTCCAGAGACTAACTTGTCTCAAACCATTCAGTCATTAATTTACAATCAGTGAACACAAAGACCTGTTTCTCTATAGGTTACCATCTGCCAAAATAATGTATCATGGTTGGAAAAAGTCCAATCTGTTCTTTATTTCAAGAGAAGAAGTTGTATATGATTGTGCTGTCAACTTGGAATGGACGCTCTTTGCCAAGCTGTTCTTCTGGCATGCTGTAGAGCTGGCCCCTCAACTAGCCTCTGATTTTGCCTACATTATCTAACCTGGTATAACTGGAAAATATTTAAAAATGAGATAAGATGTATCTAATTTTATAACTAAATGCAGTGTGAACATAAGAATCTGATTTGTAAGACATTTTCCCCAAATAATTGTTCAAAGAGATCTTAAATTTACAAAGTAGACAAAATTTTAGCTACTATTCTTATATCAAAAATCATATTTCTGATAAAATTGAAATAATTTGAACACTTGCTCCATATCCTATTACAAATATTCATATTCAACCACAGTGGATCCTAGTCTCAGAGAAAAACAAGATATTACAACCCTCACCTTTTCCTTACCTTAGGATATTTTGCCGAACCAACTCAAATTTGGGAATATTTTCATAATGAATGATATCAGTGTGAAGGGGGGGTTCTGATAGTAAATATGGCCTGGTAAGAGACGGATGCATAAGGGTATACCCTGAAATAAGAAAACAAAAACACACACCATGGGAAACACATTGTAGGAAGAACCGATTCTAATAAAAGTGTCCGTCAGAGGTTTGACATGTGGGATACTCTGGGAGGGCTGTTTAACACTCAGCTTCTCAGTCTGTAACTCAGCAGTCCAATAAAACCTGAACGTGCTTTATGTGTTCTTGCATAAAACTTTGGAAGCGTAGCAAGATGTCTTAAATTACTGAACATCTACCTAATCAAGGATATTTTGGAGGTACTAGCCATTTGGTCTTTATTTTATAAAGTATTCTAATGTTTCACATAAACCTTAATGCCAGTTAATAGTAAGAAAACAATATAGACCAAGAAAAAAAAAGATCCAAAGGAGCAAGTTCTCTGTGTCATTCAATTCTTGAATTCAAGTCTAACTCCCGGATGTGGCAAATAAATTTTACCTACCCGTCAACACATGACACGAAGGTGTACAATCTTTAGATTCATTCTGCCATTGTTATGGTGTTCTATGACAAATAAGTAGTCCTAGTCACACTTTTTCTACAAATACCATCATTTTCCTACTTTGTTGGTATCAGAATATCTACAGATGACTTTTCTTCAGGATGCTAAAGAGATAGTTCTTTCTATGATAAATTTGAGTAGGTTACCTTTGTCATCTATGAGGAAAGTATAGGAAGCTAAAGAGTCTTGGTAATATGTCACATCTTCAAGGATGTAAGCCAGGTTCACGCACACCTACAATTCCCAGAAGGAGGTTTCCAAAATAACAGGGTTTACTTACAGTCATGATCAAACCTATGGGTTAAAAGCGAACCAAAAAAACAAAGTCTGTCAGAGAAGGCACGGAACAAAGGCGGGCACTATGCTCTAGGGAACTGTGGAGTTTTAGCTACTATTCTTATATCAAAAATCATATTTCTGATAAAATTGAAATAATTTGAACACTTGCTCCATATCCTATTACAAATATTCATATTCAACCACAGTGGATCCTAGTCTCAGAGAAAAACAAGATATTACAACCCTCACCTTTTCCTTACCTTAGGATATTTTGCCGAACCAACTCAAATTTGGGAATATTTTCATAATGAATGATATCAGTGTGAAGGGGGGGTTCTGATAGTAAATATGGCCTGGTAAGAGACGGATGCATAAGGGTATACCCTGAAATAAGAAAACAAAAACACACACCATGGGAAACACATTGTAGGAAGAACCGATTCTAATAAAAGTGTCCGTCAGAGGTTTGACATGTGGGATACTCTGGGAGGGCTGTTTAACACTCAGCTTCTCAGTCTGTAACTCAGCAGTCCAATAAAACCTGAACGTGCTTTATGTGTTCTTGCATAAAACTTTGGAAGCGTAGCAAGATGTCTTAAATTACTGAACATCTACCTAATCAAGGATATTTTGGAGGTACTAGCCATTTGGTCTTTATTTTATAAAGTATTCTAATGTTTCACATAAACCTTAATGCCAGTTAATAGTAAGAAAACAATATAGACCAAGAAAAAAAAAGATCCAAAGGATCAAGTTCTCTGTGTCATTCAATTCTTGAATTCAAGTCTAATTTCCTGATGTTACAAATAAATTTTACCTACCCCTCAACACATGACAAGAAAATGTACAATCTTTAGATTCATTCTGCCATTGTTATGGTGTTCTATGACAAATAAGTAGTCCTAGTCACACTTTTTCTACAAATACCATCATTTTCCTACTTTGTTGGTATCAGAATATCTACAGATGACTTTTCTTCAGGATGCTAAAGAGATAGTTCTTTCTATGATAAATTTGAGTAGGTTACCTTTGTCATCTATGAGGAAAGTATAGGAAGCTAAAGAGTCTTGGTAATATGTCACATCTTCAAGGATGTAAGCCAGGTTCACGTCCACACCTACAATTCCCAGAAGGAGGTTTCCAAAATAACAGGGTTTACTTACAGTCATGATCAAACCTATGGGTTAAAAGCGAACCAAAAAAACAAAGTCTGTCAGAGAAGGCACGGAACAAAGGCGGGCACTATGCTCTAGGGAACTGTGGAGGCGTGTATCAGCCACCTCAGTTTGCTCTGAAGAAGCTTCCTGTGTGACAGAGTAACCCAGCACTGGCTTTGCCAATAGCAAAGGGAGTTATGAATGTGAGGGAAACATACTCTTTAGGACTTCAGACATCTTAATTAACTTAAAAGGAGGTAATTTGTACATTTTCCACTATTTTTTTTTACCTAAACGGATCCAGATCCCTACAAAACATCACCTACACTCGATACATCGTTCTTCCTCAAGTGCGGATGATTTGACAGAATTTGAAAGACCACTGGACAAAGAATCTAACGTTCTGGGCTTTGGTCCGACTATGCCCCTTATGTAGCATACATGTGACACTGGACATAACTGTGATTCCCAATCTTCATGTCCGTTTAAAGGACACAGTGGCAACCACACTTACAAATTTCTGTGCTCTGCTCAGTTGCTCAGTCTTGTTTGACTCTTTGGTGACCCTATGGACTGTAGCCACCCTGCCTCTTCTGTCCAAGGAAATTTCCAGGCAAAAATACTGGAATGGGTTGCTATTTCCTTCACCAGGGACCTTCTCAACCCAGGGGATTGAAGCCCTGTCTCCTGCAACTCCTGCAATGCAGGCAGGTTCTTTACTGCTAAGCCACCAGAGCAGCTCATTTTACTAATCCCTAGGGATTGTTAAATGAAACAGATTATGGATAAAGGAAAGATACTTTACAATAAAATAGAGTATAATGAATCCTATTTTATTAATGAATCCTATGAAATCCCAGAGAAAAATAAAATCTAGAAAGGTACAGAATCTTATGATCTGACCACATGGATCTCTGAATAGCTAAAGAAGACATTAATTCTAAAGGAACATATGTCTAGTCACTTGGGCCAAGCGTTTGTAAACTTTTGCATAAATGGTCAGACAGTAAATATCTGACCTAAAGGCTTGGTGTAAGCCAGGTTCACGTCACACCTACAATTCCCAGAAGGAGGTTTCCAAAATAACAGGGTTTACTTACAGTCATGATCAAACCTATGGGTTAAAAGCGAACCAAAAAAACAAAGTCTGTCAGAGAAGGCACGGAACAAAGGCGGGCACTATGCTCTAGGGAACTGTGGAGGCGTGTATCAGCCACCTCAGTTTGCTCTGAAGAAGCTTCCTGTGTGACAGAGTAACCCAGCACTGGCTTTGCCAATAGCAAAGGGAGTTATGAATGTGAGGGAAACATACTCTTTAGGACTTCAGACATCTTAATTAACTTAAAAGGAGGTAATTTGTACATTTTCCACTATTTTTTTTTACCTAAACGGATCCAGATCCCTACAAAACATCACCTACACTCGATACATCGTTCTTCCTCAAGTGCGGATGATTTGACAGAATTTGAAAGACCACTGGACAAAGAATCTAACGTTCTGGGCTTTGGTCCGACTATGCCCCTTATGTAGCATACATGTGACACTGGACATAACTGTGATTCCCAATCTTCATGTCCGTTTAAAGGACACAGTGGCAACCACACTTACAAATTTCTGTGCTCTGCTCAGTTGCTCAGTCTTGTTTGACTCTTTGGTGACCCTATGGACTGTAGCCACCCTGCCTCTTCTGTCCAAGGAAATTTCCAGGCAAAAATACTGGAATGGGTTGCTATTTCCTTCACCAGGGACCTTCTCAACCCAGGGGATTGAAGCCCTGTCTCCTGCAACTCCTGCAATGCAGGCAGGTTCTTTACTGCTAAGCCACCAGAGCAGCTCATTTTACTAATCCCTAGGGATTGTTAAATGAAACAGATTATGGATAAAGGAAAGATACTTTACAATAAAATAGAGTATAATGAATCCTATTTTATTAATGAATCCTATGAAATCCCAGAGAAAAATAAAATCTAGAAAGGTACAGAATCTTATGATCTGACCACATGGATCTCTGAATAGCTAAAGAAGACATTAATTCTAAAGGAACATATGTCTAGTCACTTGGGCCAAGCGTTTGTAAACTTTTGCATAAATGGTCAGACAGTAAATATCTGACCTAAAGGCTTGGTGAGCCATATAATCTCTGTTGCATATATTTTTTGTTTCTTTTTTCTAACAAAGTTTTAAAAATATAAAAACCACTCTTAGCTCACAGCCCATATGGAAACAATAGGATAGTAATGGAAAGGGAAAAGCCAAGGGGAGGAAGAAATAAAGAAGCAGAAGGCATGCAGTGGCCAATTCATGCTCAGAGCAGTGGGACAGCTGGGTTCTCTTCTCAGTTTTACTCCTGAGTTGGCTACGATGTCCTACCCCTGTGAGTGAGTCTCCTCATGCATTATATGGAGAGCTGAGACAAAATGTTCTCCAGGACCCTGACAATTCTGCAATCTGATGGTTCTAATGGGGTTGAAAAGAGTTGGACACAACTTAGCAACTGAACAACAACAACACAGTTCTAAATAAAATTAAGAATAGGAGTTTTAGAACAGGATAGAGAAACGATCCATCTTGCCCTTTTTTTTTTTTTTTTAAAGATTTATTTATTTATTTTTGGGCGGGGGTCGGGTTGGGGAGGGAGGGGAGCAGGCGGGCCACTTCTATTGGTCTTTCGTTTCTCTATGTTCATCCGTCTTTGTTCTTTGGCTCCTGTGGGCCTCCCATCGCGGTGGCGTCTGTCTTTGCAGAGCCCCGGCTCTGGGCACATGCGCTCCAGAGCTCCGGAGCTTCGGCTCTGTAATTGGACACATTGGTCCAGCCGCTCCGCGGCACGAGGGATCTTCCCAGGCCAGGGATCGAACCGGCGCCCCTTGCACTGCAAGGCGGTGTCCTTACCCACTGGACCACCAGGGGAAGCCCTCCATCTTGCCCTTATATCCTCCTCTGCTTGATGACACCTTCATGCTCACCACCATGGCACAAAGCCATTCTTCTAGCAGTATCTTGGAGACTTTCTGATGTCTACAGAAAATACTATTGAGTTTTTGTGACTGAACAGGTCAAACAAATGCACCACTTGGTAAGAAGAAGTGGATACGACCCTGAAAAATGCTGTGAAAAGTTATGCCCTGTTGTAAGACAAGTAAATTCTGGGTAATGTACAGGGACTATATTTACAGTTATGAGTACTACACATTTGAAAGTTGTTTTGGGAGATCTTAAAAGTTCTTAACACAAGAAATAACTTAGAACTATGTGAGGTGGTTGGTATTAACTAAGTTTATTGCAGTATTCTGCAATATATACAAATATCAAATCATCATGCTGTACACCTAAAACTACTGCTCTATTGTAGGTCAGTTATATCTCAGTGAGACAAGAAAGAATAAAAGTCATGCAATGAGCATTTAGTATAAATTCAAAAGCTTTCTTTAAGTAGTCAGGCTTCAGAATGCCATCTATTGATTCTAAAACATTTTAAAATAATAGTTACCTAAGGTATTAACAATCCATTTTGGAGGTTTTTTGCTCAGGTATCCCTGGACAAAGGGGCTATAAGTGATGGAGCAGCGCCATAAGGGCCAACAGGCAGACAGAGGTCACAGTCTGCATGCCACATTCCTCTGGGGTTTAGGTGAAGATGAAAGTCATTTTCACAGTGCAGTAAAGTACAATAGAAATACTCAGAGACCACATGCTCACTTCAGATTTCTATTCTCCTCTGGATATACTGAGAGCCGGCTTGATAGAAGAAAGGCAGTTTTACTTTTCAATTATCAATTTGGGCAGAAGACCCTTTATCCCATTGTGGTAAATAAAGTATGCTAAGCTCTTGCTACACTTAATGAAATCCCCATATACCCTCCGTACTTTCAAGCCCATAGACTTGCCTTTTAAAAGACATACGTCTAGTAACTGATATTTAAATTTGTGAAGATTCTGAATTAGAGCCACGTAAACATGAGTTTCCTTAGACTCAGTGTCCCCTCGTCATGGAATTAGAGGAAGTATCACCCAATCGTTCTAGGGACTGAAAATACAAAGATCAATATGATACACACTAGTAGGGGAATGTAGCAGACTGGTAAAGAGTCATTGAAGCCCATTGCATTGGAGTTACAAAATAGGCCCTAAGGATTAAACTTTGGTAAGTATCAGGCTTGCACACAATTTAATTTAAAGCATACATGGTAGCTTCTGGATGGTAAATTTTAGGAAGGGTCCGACTACCTGATATTGCTAGTGGTAATTGAACTTGACTGTATAATCCTCTCTGATTGTTCAGGACTCATTTTCTATATCTGTCTTCATTCCTTTCACACAAAATTGTCATGTGTCATTGATTTATTTTTCTCCTATCAGATTAAAATGCTTGTTGAGGGTGAGATATGTGTCTTGTCCATCACTGCTTTACAAAATGTTTGACTGGTATATACAAATATCAAATCATCATGCTGTACACCTAAAACTACTGCTCTATTGTAGGTCAGTTATATCTCAGTGAGACAAGAAAGAATAAAAGTCATGCAATGAGCATTTAGTATAAATTCAAAAGCTTTCTTTAAGTAGTCAGGCTTCAGAATGCCATCTATTGATTCTAAAACATTTTAAAATAATAGTTACCTAAGGTATTAACAATCCATTTTGGAGGTTTTTTGCTCAGGTATCCCTGGACAAAGGGGCTATAAGTGATGGAGCAGCGCCATAAGGGCCAACAGGCAGACAGAGGTCACAGTCTGCATGCCACATTCCTCTGGGGTTTAGGTGAAGATGAAAGTCATTTTCACAGTGCAGTAAAGTACAATAGAAATACTCAGAGACCACATGCTCACTTCAGATTTCTATTCTCCTCTGGATATACTGAGAGCCGGCTTGATAGAAGAAAGGCAGTTTTACTTTTCAATTATCAATTTGGGCAGAAGACCCTTTATCCCATTGTGGTAAATAAAGTATGCTAAGCTCTTGCTACACTTAATGAAATCCCCATATACCCTCCGTACTTTCAAGCCCATAGACTTGCCTTTTAAAAGACATACGTCTAGTAACTGATATTTAAATTTGTGAAGATTCTGAATTAGAGCCACGTAAACATGAGTTTCCTTAGACTCAGTGTCCCCTCGTCATGGAATTAGAGGAAGTATCACCCAATCGTTCTAGGGACTGAAAATACAAAGATCAATATGATACACACTAGTAGGGGAATGTAGCAGACTGGTAAAGAGTCATTGAAGCCCATTGCATTGGAGTTACAAAATAGGCCCTAAGGATTAAACTTTGGTAAGTATCAGGCTTGCACACAATTTAATTTAAAGCATACATGGTAGCTTCTGGATGGTAAATTTTAGGAAGGGTCCGACTACCTGATATTGCTAGTGGTAATTGAACTTGACTGTATAATCCTCTCTGATTGTTCAGGACTCATTTTCTATATCTGTCTTCATTCCTTTCACACAAAATTGTCATGTGTCATTGATTTATTTTTCTCCTATCAGATTAAAATGCTTGTTGAGGGTGAGATATGTGTCTTGTCCATCACTGCATGACAAAATGTTTGACTGGTATTCAGCCACATTGGTATAACGCATAAAAGGTCACTCGAATTTAAGACCTGACATTTCCCTATTAAAGGAAATAACTTTATCTAAAGGCGGGAGTTTCTATTCTATACACATCTGTTGGCTCTAACAGAAATTGAAAGGATAAAGAAATTGAGGTGTCGCAGTAGCTACCATGCTTCTTCCCGATAGAAGGAACATCTCTACCTAATTTCTAGAAAACATAGTCTCTACAGGGCTTATAACTTTTTATATTTGAGTTTTCTCTGAATATTTACTTGTGAAAATTCCCAGTTAATGGAACCTAAAAACAAGATCCCATATGGTAATGATGTTTGTCTAGTAATTAGCTGGCTCTTCAATCTTCCTTATCTAGAGAGGAGAGGGAAGGATGCAGGGAGAAAGAATAAGCAAGAAAGTGAGGAGGAAAAGAAAAAAATTGTAGTTTTACTGAGCAAATACTGTTGGTGTGAAATTCCTCTAGATGGTTTAAATATACTAGTACATTTAATCTTCACAATTACTTTGATGGAAATGTCCTTTTTCCTAATTTAAGGACTAAAAAATTTAATCATATGAAGATTAAACACTTTACCCAACATCATATTATGGGTAACTTGTGACATCAGGATATTAATGTCAACAATAGTAGTAATAACAAAAGTAAAAACTAAATCAAGACAAGTTAATTATTATTTAAAGGTATTCCGGGCACTAATAAATCGCATCTTTTTTGGGGGGGAGGCAGGGGGCAGGCTGGGGAGGAGGGAGCGGGTGGGCCACTTCTATTGGTCTTTCATTTATCTATTTTCATCGATCTTTGTACTTCGGTCCCCGTGGGTCTCCCATCGCACTGGCCTCTGTTGTCGCAGAGCGCCAGCTCTGAGCTTATGGGCTCCAGAGCTCCGGCTCGATAATTGGACACATCCGTCCAGCCGCTCCGCGGCACGTGGGATCTTCCCAGGCCAGGGATCGAACCGGCGCCCCTTGCACTGCAAGGCAGTGTCCTTACCCACTGGCCCACCAGGGGAAACCCAATAAATCACATCTTAATAACCCAAAGACTTATTACATGAAAATGTCATGTTTTTACAGATAACCAAATGTGAATTAACAAGATTAAATATATTACCAAAAATAACAGCATGGTGAGTGGTATATTAGGATTTGAAATCCTCTCCATGTCAAGCCTGTATTGATATGGCCTGTATTGCCTTGCCTTTTGAGGCTGAATCCCAAGCACTTCTGACTTGCATTTACCACTTGCTTTGCAAGGTTCCTCTTTAGTTCCAAATTCACTTTTGAATTTGGGGGAAATGTTCAAAAAGTCTCCCTAGTAGATGTACCCATTATGTTTTTATTTTATTTTTTTTTAATTTGGCCTCTTTTATTGGTCCTTCATTTATTTATTTTCACCCATCTTTATTCTTTGGCCTGTGTGGGCCTCCCATCACAGTAGCCTCTCTCGGGTTGTGGGCCTCAGATTGTCTAAGTTGCAAGAAAGTGAGGAGGAAAAGAAAATTGTAGTTTTACTGAGCAAATACTGTTGGTGTGAAATTCCTCTAGATGGTTTAAATATACTAGTACATTTAATCTTCACAATTACTTTGATGGAAATGTCCTTTTTCCTAATTTAAGGACTAAAAAATTTAATCATATGAAGATTAAACACTTTACCCAACATCATATTATGGGTAACTTGTGACATCAGGATATTAATGTCAACAATAGTAGTAATAACAAAAGTAAAAACTAAATCAAGACAAGTTAATTATTATTTAAAGGTATTCCGGGCACTAATAAATCGCATCTTTTTTGGGGGGGAGGCAGGGGGCAGGCTGGGGAGGAGGGAGCGGGTGGGCCACTTCTATTGGTCTTTCATTTATCTATTTTCATCGATCTTTGTACTTCGGTCCCCGTGGGTCTCCCATCGCACTGGCCTCTGTTGTCGCAGAGCGCCAGCTCTGAGCTTATGGGCTCCAGAGCTCCGGCTCGATAATTGGACACATCCGTCCAGCCGCTCCGCGGCACGTGGGATCTTCCCAGGCCAGGGATCGAACCGGCGCCCCTTGCACTGCAAGGCAGTGTCCTTACCCACTGGCCCACCAGGGAAGCCCAATAAATCACATCTTAATAACCCAAAGACTTATTACATGAAAATGTCATGTTTTTACAGATAACCAAATGTGAATTAACAAGATTAAATATATTACCAAAAATAACAGCATGGTGAGTGGTATATTAGGATTTGAAATCCTCTCCATGTCAAGCCTGTATTGATATGGCCTGTATTGCCTTGCCTTTTGAGGCTGAATCCCAAGCACTTCTGACTTGCATTTACCACTTGCTTTGCAAGGTTCCTCTTTAGTTCCAAATTCACTTTTGAATTTGGGGGAAATGTTCAAAAAGTCTCCCTAGTAGATGTACCCATTATGTTTTTATTTTATTTTTTTTTAATTTGGCCTCTTTTATTGGTCCTTCATTTATTTATTTTCACCCATCTTTATTCTTTGGCCTGTGTGGGCCTCCCATCACAGTAGCCTCTCTCGTTGCAGAGCACTGGCTCTGGGCACACGCATTCCAGAGTGCTGGCTTGTAATTGGACACACTAGTCCAGCCGCTCCGTCCCATGCCAGGGATCGAACTGGTGCCCCTTGCACTGCAAGGCGGACTCTTTACCCACTAGACTACCAGGGAAGCTCTTTAATTTATTTGTAATGGAGGATATTGCATAACAATGTTGTATTGGTTTCTGCCAGACATCAACATGAATTACCCGTAAGTATAGATATGTCTCCTTTCTCTTCAAGTTCCCTCCCACCTCCCACCTCAAGACCCATGATGTTGACTGAGGCTAGGGGAATGAAGAAGAAATAAGGCCAGGGATTTCTACTCTAGAATATAGTGCTCACTGGGCCAGTGACAGGATGCTATACAATCCTTTGACCAGAGGAGGGGATGCCCACTTCTCCTAATGCTCACATGTTGAATACCGAACATTCAAAAGTTACTGTTTGACTAATGTCCACTTCATTTCCCTTTAGTAGGACGTTTTCTCCAAACTCACCATCTCCCATCTCATCAGAGAAGGGGAGGCTAAAGACAGCTTCATCAATCATCCGGTTGGGAAGGTTGGTATAGAACCTGCCGACTGTGGTCTCCAGGTTACTCAGCTGGTTCAGCACCATCATGCTGCCCTTAATCACAGGCAAGGCTATTCGGTCCAGCACGCCGTATTTCCCTGAGTTCTGTTCGGCCAGATCTCTCAGAAAAGCCAGCTCTTTCAAACCAGTCACCCCATCTGAAATAGAAAGCCGAGAGAAGACAATGCAAAACAAAATGTCTATATACATAGGATAATCTTGTCATTTAGATCTCTTAAGGGTCTTGATGAGGTCTTGAAATGCCAAAGGGATCTTTGCAAAGAAAATCTGGACTTAGGACATAGATACCAGTTCCTGCTGAGAAACAAAGCTGGAGGCATGATCTTTCCTCAAACAGTCAAGAGGGCAAAGGAATTCTTCAAAAAGCAATGATGAAAAACACATGACCAAATAAAGAAGGCCCATTCACCAAGGATGTTCTTCCTTAAATGCTTAATTATAAAATGTAAATTAACTTTCTGCATTTAATATTTGAAAGCAAAAGCTATGATGAACAAGTCTGCATTTAATTTAAATTAGTAGATGAAGTTGTTAAGAGTTTTAAAGGGTCGAGGTTTACCATTTCATTTCTTACCTCTTTGCCTGTTAAACACTTGCCAAAGTCTCATGCAACTAAATGAAAGAATTATGGATTGTATTTAGTGATGTCTCCAAACCCTGTTTCTATAAGCTCATTTTAATTACAAATGTTTTCATGCTTTATACTGTAGGGATAATGCTGCATTTGATTTATTTAATGTATATTTTTTATGTTTAGAGAGTTTTAAAATCTTTGTAAAAGATTCAGGCATACTGGGATCTATTGTTCTACAACATCTGTAATCTATAGCACAAAAACAAATTTAATAAACCTTTTTTAAAATTTGGTTTACTATTGTTGGAACACAGTCAAAAGGATTAGTAACTGATCCCATATGGGTACCACTGTAAACAAATTCAAGTGATTTCAGTCACTACTGAGATTCTACCAATGAGTTTTAGAAAGATTTCTGCCTCATGTTCTTGAACCGTTTAGTCATTAAAAAAACAAGAGTTCATGGTTCACCTATTTTCAATGATTTTATCATTCTATCATTCAATAGAAGTACATTTGGAAGTCCATTTCTAAAGTCATGGCAGGATCTAATGGGTATAACTTCTTTCTTAACATACATACTGTATGTAAATAATTTGGATTTTGCTCCACTCAGACAATGCTAAAGGAGAGTAAGAATCAGATTACTGTTGTCTTTGCTTGCTACACAATGGCAACAGAAAGTGAGTGGTATACTCCAGAGTAAAAGACAAAGGATGTGACTGATCCTTGATCTTACACCCTTAAGAAGCTTAAGGGGTGAATGATAAAAGGAGACAATTCAGGCAATAAATACATTTCCTTTTTTTGTCATGAACTACAATGGTTCTTTGAAAATGTACAAGAAAAGTAACAAACAGTAACATCTGCTAGACAAAGAAGCACAGGATATCAAAGAATAGGTTATTTTATGTCACTCCATCAGAAAGTGTTATGCAGGGCTGGCAGTAGAGTCAGTAGGGTGGCAAACTAGATTATTCTAGCATCAATGTGGTCTTGCAAGGAACTACATTTCCCAGAATCCCCTTTCTTCTATGCTTCAGGGTTAAAGATGGCAAAAGTGAAGTTCTGTAAGTCTGGAGAGGTAAAGTGAGAGATGTTAAGAGACACAGAGGGACCCGAATGTTCCAGTTCATTCCACTCTTCTGGTTTGTGTTCAGTTGCCTATCTTAACTGCTGGCTTACTCACAGAGGACTGGATCATTCCAGATGCTTCACTGAGAAGATGCTTCACAGAGGAAGCAGCCATGAAGAGAGACAACAATCTCTCACAGACTTCTACACCAGACTTCCTATGTGGTCTTCAGTGTTCCTAGCCTTCAGACATCCCATGCCAGCTCCAACTGGTTCACCTAGATTACAGCTGGTTAATAACCTTTGGATTGTTAATTCCACTTTTGCATATTTACTCTTCCAGTTTTCTGCCATAATTATGTACTATTATTTTTTTTAATTGAAGCATTGTGTTGGTTTTAGGTGTACAGCAAAGTGATTCAGTTTTATACATATGTATTTTTTCAGCTTACATTCCATTATAGGTTATTATAAGATACTGAACATGATTCTCTATATTCTGCAGTAAATCCTTGGTGCTTATCTACTTTATGTACAGTAGTGTCTGTTAATTCCATATTCCTAATTTATCTCTCCCCCACACCTTTCTCTTTTGGTAACTACAAATTTGTATTCTATGTTTGTGAGTCTGTTTCACATATAGATTTACTTGTATTATTTTGTATTTTTTAAGATTTCACATATAAGTGACATCCTGTTTGTCTGTCTTTATCTGTCTTACTTTAGACTTACTTCTCGGAAGTTTACCCATGCTGCTGCAAATGGCCACATTTCCTTCTTTCTATGGCTGAGTAATATCCCATTGCATATATTTACTGCATCTTAAACCAATCATCTGCTGATGGGCACTTGGGTTGTTAAATGTCTTGGCTATTATAAATATTAATAGTATATTATGAACATTGGGGTGCATGTATTTCTTTTTTTTTTAAATTCAAGCTTTTGTCTTTCTCAGATATAAACCTGGCAATGGGATTGCTAGATCACATGGTAGCTCTATTCTATGTTTTTAAAAAAACCTCCATGCTGTTTTCCATGGTGGCTGTATCAATTTACATTCCCACCAACAGTATATGTACTTACTCTGATAATATTTGATATACCTAAATTTTCATTGTGGTTCTGCTTCCCTATTTAAACTGGGAGTGTGTCAACCTTTCTCAATTATGTTCAGAGATCCTTCTCAGAAGAGAGGTATGTCAGGTCAGGTTATTGGAAGAAAGAGAAAAGATGTTTAGGGGAAGTACCCAGAAGTTTCAAGAAGTGGAATTATCAGGGATCCAGCAAATACACAAGAAACTTTTGGGGGAAGATCTAGGAGCAGTGAAGAGACGGGAGACAGCAAGAAAACTCCTCAGTATCACCCTGAGCAGACCTTCAAAACACACGCAAAGACATGATGACTTCCTTTTATGTTTCCTCTACTGCCTTTAATCCATTTGCTTGTCTGTCTTGCTCACTGGTTCAAGGATTTCTCGAAGACAAGATATGTTGTGTAACAGTTCAAAGACCTCAGTGTACTATGCTGTATATGGTATGTGCTTCATAAGCATAATATATCTTGTATATGTATTATCAGAGCAACCCTATGCAGTTTTTAAATTCTTTTTATTGTAGAGGTAAAAGTGAGGCCCCCCAGGAGATTAAGTAACTAGCCATAAGCCACACGGCTGGCAAATGCAGGCCGACCCTGAGAATCTCTACACACCAGCTCTTGTGTTTTCCCATGTGCAAACAGTCTACAAAATATCTGGAAAACAATCATGCTCGCCTAATCACAGATTCCTGGAACCCATCTACGAGGATCTGAATACAAGTCTGTAGACACTGCCTGGGAATGTGCATTTAAAAAATGAGTCTGCAAGTAATCCTATCTCATTAAAGATATAAAGTCAGCTGTTTCTACATAGAAATCTGGAAGTGGAGAGGGGACATAAAAGACCACAGGTGAGGATGGCTGGTGGATCAAGACGTGCTCTCTTAAAAACAAGAGAATGGGGCCTCTTTGAACACTGAGGACAAGTGGTCCAAAGAAGAGGAGCTGTGAATTCATAGGTAGGGGGACATGACACAGTAGAGAGCTAGAAAACTGGGCTGTCCTCAGACTGGAGAGTGGTTACATTGCTGAAGGAAAACTGTTGGGTACCCTATCAGATGAACTGGTTGAGTAAACCCTCTCACATATTGTCTGGTTTAAGAACCACATGGTCAACCTTAGTGAGCATCCAGCAAGTGCCTGGCACTGTCCTGAGTGCCCACTGTCCATCAGGGTTAGTCTGCCCAGTAGACACGGCTCATCTCTATGGAAGGGGAGGTGAAATGGCACAAGGAGTTCCAGGTGGGGATGCTGCATGGAAACATGACAGGGACGAATCTAGGTGAGTACTTTGGCTTCTGGACCTTATATCAATGAGATAAGTTAAGCTCCATACAGTATCAGTTTGTGAGAAGCCAAAAAAGAAGAAAAATGTAGCTGCAGAGAACTCTATGCAAGATTGCATAACTGTAGGAGTTTTAGAAATGAAGAGCTGGTCAGAGACAGAGAGAAAGAGACAAGGACATCCTGACACATCCCCTGAGTATCCATGGGAGGTACAGAAAACCTGGTTTGGGAAGGAATCTGCTTCTTATACCCTTCATCAAAGCACTCTGTGATGGTTCTCTTTTTTTGAAAGCAGCATGCACTTAGAACTTTCATCTAAAAGAAAAAGGATCGTGAAATACTACCTACCGTTCATGAGGGCGAGGTGAGAATCATTACTGAGTTGTTTAGAAAGCTATTTTCTTCATTGATGACACGGAGAGTTGCCTTTTTATCTTCTTCTGAAGAGTCCTTTGATGTAATGCCAGCGGACAGGTAGATGATGACCATGTCTGTATCTGAACGAACACATACCAACTGAACGTTACATCAGAGGCTGGCTAAAGGCAGCAACCCAGTTTCTCTTCCACTGAACCTTCCGAGTCTGCAAGTAATCCTATCTCATTAAAGATATAAAGTCAGCTGTTTCTACATAGAAATCTGGAAGTGGAGGGGACATAAAAGACCACAGGTGAGGATGGCTGGTGGATCAAGACGTGCTCTCTTAAAAACAAGAGAATGGGGCCTCTTTGAACACTGAGGACAAGTGGTCCAAAGAAGAGGAGCTGTGAATTCATAGGTAGGGGACATGACACAGTAGAGAGCTAGAAAACTGGGCTGTCCTCAGACTGGAGAGTGGTTACATTGCTGAAGGAAAACTGTTGGGTACCCTATCAGATGAACTGGTTGAGTAAACCCTCTCACATATTGTCTGGTTTAAGAACCACATGGTCAACCTTAGTGAGCATCCAGCAAGTGCCTGGCACTGTCCTGAGTGCCCACTGTCCATCAGGGTTAGTCTGCCCAGTAGACACGGCTCATCTCTATGGAAGGGGAGGTGAAATGGCACAAGGAGTTCCAGGTGGGGATGCTGCATGGAAACATGACAGGGACGAATCTAGGTGAGTACTTTGGCTTCTGGACCTTATATCAATGAGATAAGTTAAGCTCCATACAGTATCAGTTTGTGAGAAGCCAAAAAAGAAGAAAAATGTAGCTGCAGAGAACTCTATGCAAGATTGCATAACTGTAGGAGTTTTAGAAATGAAGAGCTGGTCAGAGACAGAGAGAAAGAGACAAGGACATCCTGACACATCCCCTGAGTATCCATGGGAGGTACAGAAAACCTGGTTTGGGAAGGAATCTGCTTCTTATACCCTTCATCAAAGCACTCTGTGATGGTTCTCTTTTTTTGAAAGCAGCATGCACTTAGAACTTTCATCTAAAAGAAAAAGGATCGTGAAATACTACCTACCGTTCATGAGGGCGTAGGTGAGAATCATTACTGAGTTGTTTAGAAAGCTATTTTCTTCATTGATGACACGGAGAGTTGCCTTTTTATCTTCTTCTGAAGAGTCCTTTGATGTAATGCCAGCGGACAGGTAGATGATGACCATGTCTGTATCTGAACGAACACATACCAACTGAACGTTACATCAGAGGCTGGCTAAAGGCAGCAACCCAGTTTCTCTTCCACTGAACCTTCCTCAAGAATCTGCCTGGCCCACTGTTCGTATTCCTGATCATCTGAGAATGAGCTTTCACCTCCCTGCTTCTGCTGCTCTTCTACCCTGCCTGTGCTGGGCCACGAGGCCTTATTTACCCAGTGTCAGTTAAGGAGACACTCCTAATGAGTTTACTACGTCAAAGAAGGTGCGTTCCTCTAGGCTCTATGGTTGTGGTAATTCAGCCATCCCAGACACCTCTACTGTCTGCTGATCTGGAGGATTCAGAACCTGATTTACTTTTTCTTCAGTGACTCAGGGTCTTCAACAGGCATACACATTTTGGGGGAACTAGGTTTTCAAATGATGGTTCTTCCAGGAACTACTAAGATCTGCAAGGGTATCTGCCTCTATCCTAAGTAGCTCCAAACACATTTCTGTTTCAAAATTCATCAGTGTAGAACAGCAGTAAAAAAAAAAAAAAAAAATGTGGACATAGGAGCCAGGTTGCCTGTGTCCACATCCCAGCTGTGCTATTTCAAGCGGTGTCTGGGTAGTTTTAGGCCAATGCCCTAAACGTTTTACCCCCAAATTTCCTTACCTAAAATGAAATGGAGATAATGACAGTATTTAGTTCATAGGGCTGCTGTGAGGACTAAATGGCTAATTTAGGAGTGAAAGCCAAAGAATGATGGTAAATAAAGACAAAGGAGGAAATAAAGAAAGCTCAATTCGAAACCTAAAGAAAACTGTTGTACTGGCACGGGGAAGCACCTGACTCTAGGGGTAAAATGACTTCCCAACTAGGGTTAGTGATGGAGAACTCATTGTAGCTCAGGGTAAAGACTTCCTTCAAGTGGATTTCCTCAGACATAAACATGGAGGCTTTGCTGGTGGTCCAGTGGATGAAGAGTCTGCCTTGCAGTGAAGGGGGCACCAGTTTGATCCCTGGCCCGGGAGGATCCTGCGTGCGGTGCAGCAGCTGGACCAGCGTGTCCAATCGTGAGCTGGCACTAGGGAGTGCAAGCGCATGGGGCGGGTGCTCTGCAATGAGAGAGGCTGCGGCAGTGGGAGGCCCACACAGGTCACAGAATAAGGATGGATGAAGATAAAAAGGGAACCAATGAAAGAGGCCAAAATTTAGGGAAAAAAAAAATGGTGCACTTCTCATCACTAAAGATGCGGAGGCTAAATGACAGCTTTAATGGAAGGAGGGTACTAAACCAGCTGAATTTTTATATTGTCTTCTTAATTTGAGATTCTCTGATTCAGTATCTATTTTTAACAAATCCTACACAGATGTCTACCTTTTTAATGATTGATATATTATATGCTTGCTTCTTTAGGTTTTTATGGTTGCCATTCATTCAAGATTAAATTCTAGTCACTGGGTAGGCAGTATCCATATTGGTCCCTCAATGACCCCACTTCCTGATAATCACATCCCTGTGTGGTCTCCCTTTGAAGGGAGACCAGCCTCTTGTGGACAGAATGAAGTAGAGGTCATGGGGTGTCAAGAGATGGATTAGGTTGCAGAAAGACTATGGCTTCCACCTGTGTTCTCTATCTTGGGGAAGCCAGAGGGCATGCTGTGAGCTATACTATGGAGAGGTCCTTAGAATCCAATCCACCAGCAACCATATGAGTGAACTTAGAAGCATAACTTTCCAAAGTTGAATTCTGAGATGACAACAGCTCTCGTTGTGAGTTTGACCACAACCACATAAGATGCCTTTGGCCAGGGACACCCAACCATGCTATACCCAGAGGCATGACCTACAAACACTAAGATAATAAATATTTATGGTTTTAAGTCACTGGGTATTGGGTAATTTATTATCTAGGAACAGATTATTTTAAAAATTAACTTAATAATAATGAGAATACAGTGACTAAATTTTCTTCCATTTGAAAATTTCCATATTAGACTTAACATGCTAACTAAATAATTACTACTAAGACTAAATATATAAAGAAGTTTCAAAGCTAATTTTGATGTCTGAATAATTCTCTAATAAATAGCAACTGCAAATTTAAATTACATGTTTATCCATCAGAAATTAGGATATGATAGCTGATATTAAAAAAAATCACTAGGGAATATTCTAGTTGTAAACTATATGTCAATCTTTTTCCAATACTGTAAACACAGTTCTATAAATTATTTTTTTTAGGATGCTGAACAGCTCACTTAAGCCTCAGACTGGGTTACTATTTGACCCTAGTAGGTGGGATACAGATATACCACAAAATAAAGTATGATATAAAGTATGAGACAGACCAACACACAAAGTACCATATGTGAGAAATTCCTGGACACCGTTAAGACTGACCTCAAGTGAACCCTTGGGTTTTCTTACTCTTCTTTATGATTCTGGATAAAATACGCTGTCACTGACAGCTGGTTTTAGGCATAGGATCATGACTGGAAAGTCAGAAGGCCTGCAGGCTGCAGCTCCTTTAGCTGCCAAGTGTATTTTCTTTCCTTCCCAACAATAAGACACATGCTTCACAAGCATTCTCACTGCCTCTGCCCAGGCCCTGACTCTGTCTCTGCCCCATCCTTAGGCAAAACTGAATTATTTCTCTATTTTTGGATATCAGATCTGCCAAATTTGCTCTATGTTTCCACTTATTAGGATATCCGAACACTAATCACTCATGGGAATATTAAGCCTTGTGATTGTGTAATGTTAGGGACAAGCCATTACAGATAACTGGGGAAGAGCAAAGATAGAGCGTGTACATGGAATAAAGTGTAACAAAACAGATGAGCACAAAACTACAGTTTATGCCATGTGGCTTTTGTTCACATGGTCACCAATGTGGGGCAGATACTTGACATTAATGCACAAACTAATCTTTAAAATAACCCTACAGGGTAGGTCTTGCTCATTGGAAAAATCCTACCCTCTGGCCTTCAGAAAGTATCAGATACACAGTAGAGTAGATGCTCAATAACTGTTTGTATAGTGAATACAAATGATGATGAAGAGTACCAGCTCGTAAGAGGGGTATCTAGATCCCATACCATGCTGTAGTCAAGGCAACTCATGGTCTTTGACCATCTTTGGGCCTGGAGACAACTTAGGATGTCCAGGGTATCTGCTCTCCCTTAGCTGGAGCAAGAAATCTTAAAGGAAACTGAACATGATAACAACCACAGCTGATATTTACTTCATACTGATGATGAGACTCTAGATCTTAAGATCACCCTCAGTCTGCAGATGAGGAAACTAGACCTGAAGAAATCAAGTAATTTAAACAACTTTCAAAAAAATTTCAGAAGAGGAGTTTGAACACACATTGGTTGAAATTCAAAACCCGCATAGTTAACTACTATGTAACATTGCTTTAAGGGCACCTCAAACCTCTCCTTAAAAAACTGGATAATACCAATTCCTGATGTGTTTCATTATGCAACCTAATTTGGGTTATTTTTTCTCTGAACTATCAGTAAACATTGTAAAATACAAGCTTATGAGATAAACTTTAGAAACATCTTACTTGGCTTAAAAACGGCCCTTTTTCACATTTAGCAAAATAGTGTCATCAAAATAGGTCCAAAGCTGTGACTCTTCTTGCCATATTTTTGCTCACCAACATTAAGAAAATCCCCCTAAACCCAAAGGAGAAATGTTTCCTGTCAAAGCAGCCTTCTGCTAACATAGAGTGCAGGAAGATTTGTAAGAAGAGGTTCAATGAAACCTCTACTCACAGTTTTAAAGCTGGAACAAATGACAACATTTGAAAATCTAGGGGTTTCGCCTAAATATCCAGATTTCTGGCTTCTCTTAAAACAGAAGATCTGACAACACTGGGCAGGCATTCCTTCAAGGCTGAACAGAAGAGCAGCTGCCTTCTTGATGCAGGACACCCCCTCAAGCTGCCACTGTTCCCCAAACAAGTCCTGAACCTTACCTCAAGCTCCCTTGACACCTCACTGCCTGGTTGCTGCCAGTCTAACATTTCTCTCTATTACAGAAACAGCGTAATCATCAAAACTGGACTTCATCTTTAACGATGGTTGGAGGACCGAAGAATCAAGTGAAAGGAGCATGTCTGGTGAGAAGTGCTGACAGGCAAATGGCGGCTGAGAAAGGACATCCACAGGTGAATGGCAATGGCAATGACCCACTAGCCATTCTCTCTTGACTACTTGAGACGTCAACTTCATTCTTCAGCTTTATTGAACTAGGGAAAAACTTTACACTCAGGCATCCTGTAATGCTGGTTTGTGGAGTATCTGCGCTTGCCAAGGTGCATAGGCAAAATTCCAAAATGACCCCGTAAGCCACACTCTTGTATGATATCCTCCTCTAGTGCGGGCATGCCAGTAACTTGCTTCTGACCGGCAGAACATGGCAAAGGTGACGGGATATTATTTCTGTGATTGTGCTACATATATGGCAAAGATGGAGGGATTCTGCAGATGTAAACAACGGTTGGTTGAAATTCAAAACCCGCATAGTTAACTACTATGTAACATTGCTTTAAGGGCACCTCAAACCTCTCCTTAAAAAACTGGATAATACCAATTCCTGATGTGTTTCATTATGCAACCTAATTTGGGTTATTTTTTCTCTGAACTATCAGTAAACATTGTAAAATACAAGCTTATGAGATAAACTTTAGAAACATCTTACTTGGCTTAAAAACGGCCCTTTTTCACATTTAGCAAAATAGTGTCATCAAAATAGGTCCAAAGCTGTGACTCTTCTTGCCATATTTTTGCTCACCAACATTAAGAAAATCCCCCTAAACCCAAAGGAGAAATGTTTCCTGTCAAAGCAGCCTTCTGCTAACATAGAGTGCAGGAAGATTTGTAAGAAGAGGTTCAATGAAACCTCTACTCACAGTTTTAAAGCTGGAACAAATGACAACATTTGAAAATCTAGGGGTTTCGCCTAAATATCCAGATTTCTGGCTTCTCTTAAAACAGAAGATCTGACAACACTGGGCAGGCATTCCTTCAAGGCTGAACAGAAGAGCAGCTGCCTTCTTGATGCAGGACACCCCCTCAAGCTGCCACTGTTCCCCAAACAAGTCCTGAACCTTACCTCAAGCTCCCTTGACACCTCACTGCCTGGTTGCTGCCAGTCTAACATTTCTCTCTATTACAGAAACAGCGTAATCATCAAAACTGGACTTCATCTTTAACGATGGTTGGAGGACTGAAGAATCAAGTGAAAGGAGCATGTCTGGTGAGAAGTGCTGACAGGCAAATGGCGGCTGAGAAAGGACATCCACAGGTGAATGGCAATGGCAATGACCCACTAGCCATTCTCTCTTGACTACTTGAGACGTCAACTTCATTCTTCAGCTTTATTGAACTAGGGAAAAACTTTACACTCAGGCATCCTGTAATGCTGGTTTGTGGAGTATCTGCGCTTGCCAAGGTGCATAGGCAAAATTCCAAAATGACCCCGTAAGCCACACTCTTGTATGATATCCTCCTCTAGTGCGGGCATGCCAGTAACTTGCTTCTGACCGGCAGAACATGGCAAAGGTGACGGGATATTATTTCTGTGATTGTGCTACATATATGGCAAAGATGGAGGGATTCTGCAGATGTAAACAAGGTCTTAGTAAGTTAACCATGAGGAATAGTAATCTGTTGAAATCAAAAGAGAGTGAGCCTGATTAGATCAGACAAACCCTTCAGAAGAAGGTCCAACCCTTTCCTGAGGTCAGGGGTTGGAAGGAAAGATGCTCTCCTCCTAACCTTGAAGAAGCAAGAAAACAGTTGCAAGGAAATAAATTTTGCCAACCGCTGAGCTTGGAAGATGACTCTGAAACTCAGATGCAACCACAGACCTGGCTGATACCTAGATTGCGGCCTTGTACAATCCTAAACAGAGAAGCAGGTAAACAAGTGGACTCCTGACCCATGAACGCTGTGAGATAACAGTACAGAGAAATATAAAAATGAGACCATCATTACCGGTAATAATTACGGTAGTTTCTAGGGCCCACCATGTGCCAGCACAAAATTGGGCATTTATCAACACTGTCTTAGTTTTAATGCAGTCACATAGAAGAGCTTGAAAATATATTCATTAAATTTATCTCAATAGGGTACATTCACTAAAAACAAAAAACCTATAAACAGATTGTCAAATGTAAAAGAGAAAATGACATAGATTCCTTTCAGTAGTTTCAAAGGATGTGTCTTACTTCAAATATCCTTTCCTTTCCTTCAGCCTGCATTCTAATTCCAGATTTTCTTTCATACATGAAAATTAAATTAGAGCGCCTTTGTACATTTGAAGAGCCGTGCTCAGCTAAATGGCAGCTGGTTAGAGGAAGGAAGGATCGAGACAAGAATTCAGGCTTTCCGTTTCTGCACACGTGCACAAGCAGACAGTCCCTGCCTGGGCGAGGTGGACAATTAGTGTTAAAAAGGATGTGGATATTCTCCTGGGAAATAAACAGGCATATGTTCCTAATAATGGGGCAGGAAGAAGAGGCTCAGGGAGTAAAGAAATCGTGTGGAATACCTTTGATTAGAAAAGATGAGAAAATCTAGTAAATTCCTAATATTAGGTGATGATATGACAACACAAGGAATTTTATCTCGTCAAGTGAGAGGAAACAAATCCCTCTAGACACAGTTGTGCGATCAACTTATATTTCTATCACTGTCCTTCATCTACTAGCTTATGAGTTCCATGAGCAAAGGCACGCACTTGCTTGGAATTTGGTGCTATTGTTTGTGCTTCGAATCAGCTGAAATGCCTTTTGAAATCCCACCGCGTGCTGGGTAGGGCTGTCCAAGGACTTGACGCTGCTGACGAAGGTGGACATCTTCCTTTTGGTCTCACTGGTGGCTGGAGACAGGAATGTTTTATAGCACTGGTCAAGGGAGCAGGTCCTGACTGTGTCTGCAACAGTCAGCACGGAGATCTGGAGGGGAAAACAAGCACACGCACAAGCAAACAAAAACTTGTTATTCTGCCTGAGACAAGTGTTTTCCATTTCAGAAGAGTCCCCAAAGGGACAAGTTCTACAGGACAATTTTGGAGAGTTTAAAAATAAAAGCCCAGAGGTGCCTATCTATCAAATCTGAAGATCAGTTAAGGATTAGGGCTGCCAGGGTGGCTCAGGCAGTAAAGAATCTGCCTGCAACAAGGGAGACCGTGGTTTCATCTCTTGGCTGGGAAAATCTCCTGGAGAAGGGAATGGTGACCCACTCCAGTATTCTTGCCTGGAGAATCACCATGGACAGAGGAGCCTGGTGGACTATAGTCCCTGCGGTCACAAAGAGTCAGACACAACTGAGCAACTAACATTTGGACTGAATTAAGGATTGGTAAGGGACAGAGACGGTAGAGTTTGGTTTTTGTTCCAAGATGAAGTAACCAGTATGGTGTTCATCTGGAATATTAAAAACAATATTTCATACAGAGAAAAATCTTGTCAAGTACTAACCATCTTCATTTTACAACTGGAAGTGGTGTGAGGGTACGTGGTAGACAGTACAGGGTACGTGTGTGTGTGTGTGTGTGTGTGTTTAAGTTGTTTGGATGGGGACCATTTTTTAAATTGTAATTCAATAATTTGTTACAATAATGCTTCTGTCTTGTTTTTTTTTTTTTTTTTTTGGCCCAAGGCATGCAGAATCTTGGCTCCCCAAGTACGGAATGAACCTGCACCACCGGCACCGAAAGGCAAAGCTTTAACCACTGGACTGCCAGGTAAGTCCAGGTGTGTGTTTTAAACAACTAGATTAGTGAGTAGAAACCTAAAGAGTTGGTAAAGTCAAAATGATGAAGCAGAAAATGTCTACAGGCAATAGATTATCATTAGCTATAAACATACCTATCTCTGAGGTATCCTAGAGATATAATCAACCTCTGGCAGCCTTCTTTTCCCCTTTCTCTCCCATCAATCTTGTGACAACGTTCAGCCACCCACCAGTGTCCAAGCCCTTGCCCTGTTCCTCCTTAGCATAACTTCCAGTGTGAAAGTTACAGCTCATTAGCAGCCTTCACAAAAGCCATTAAGGAAGCACAAGATACATTTAGAAGGGGGTGGTTTTAGAAAGAGACTTGGAACCAGTGTTGGCAGCTGCTTCCTCAAATACTAGAATAAAAAGTAAACCACTCTCTTTTCTCAAAGTCACTGTTAAAAAGGTGGCTTGAAAAATACATATTATAAAATGCACTTTTAAAAGGTTTTCAAGATAAAGACCCAATGCCAGTGGGAGGTGTGGGAAGAACCGTCAATCTGTTGGCTGGGAAAATCTCCTGAGAAGGGAATGGTGACCCACTCCAGTATTCTTGCCTGGAGAATCACCATGGACAGAGGAGCCTGGTGGACTATAGTCCCTGCGGTCACAAAGAGTCAGACACAACTGAGCAACTAACATTTGGACTGAATTAAGGATTGGTAAGGGACAGAGACGGTAGAGTTTGGTTTTTGTTCCAAGATGAAGTAACCAGTATGGTGTTCATCTGGAATATTAAAAACAATATTTCATACAGAGAAAAATCTTGTCAAGTACTAACCATCTTCATTTTACAACTGGAAGTGGTGTGAGGGTACGTGGTAGACAGTACAGGGTACGTGTGTGTGTGTGTGTGTGTGTGTTTAAGTTGTTTGGATGGGGACCATTTTTTAAATTGTAATTCAATAATTTGTTACAATAATGCTTCTGTCTTGTTTTTTTTTTTTTTTTTTTTTGGCCCAAGGCATGCAGAATCTTGGCTCCCCAAGTACGGAATGAACCTGCACCACCGGCACCGAAAGGCAAAGCTTTAACCACTGGACTGCCAGGTAAGTCCAGGTGTGTGTTTTAAACAACTAGATTAGTGAGTAGAAACCTAAAGAGTTGGTAAAGTCAAAATGATGAAGCAGAAAATGTCTACAGGCAATAGATTATCATTAGCTATAAACATACCTATCTCTGAGGTATCCTAGAGATATAATCAACCTCTGGCAGCCTTCTTTTCCCCTTTCTCTCCCATCAATCTTGTGACAACGTTCAGCCACCCACCAGTGTCCAAGCCCTTGCCCTGTTCCTCCTTAGCATAACTTCCAGTGTGAAAGTTACAGCTCATTAGCAGCCTTCACAAAAGCCATTAAGGAAGCACAAGATACATTTAGAAGGGGGTGGTTTTAGAAAGAGACTTGGAACCAGTGTTGGCAGCTGCTTCCTCAAATACTAGAATAAAAAGTAAACCACTCTCTTTTCTCAAAGTCACTGTTAAAAAGGTGGCTTGAAAAATACATATTATAAAATGCACTTTTAAAAAGGTTTTCAAGATAAAGACCCAATGCCAGTGGGAGGTGTGGGGAGAGTCAATAGGGTCACTGTCACCTTGTCGTGTTCGTCGATGGCGCTGAGAATGACTTGGGCAGCATCCTTGGCAATCTGAAGCTGCGTGTCTGTGACGGAAGCCCCATGGTCCAGGATCACGACTATGTGCTTTGACTGCGGCCGGACGGTAGAGACGTAGATAGGTCTAGAAGGACGAGAAGCTCTCAGGGGTCAAGTCCTGGTTTAGGAAAAAGGTCTGGACCTAACACAGTTGTGAGTGCTACAGATGGGCCAGCATGTGGTCTCTGTGTTTCTGGGGTGGCGGGGGGATGGATGGCACAAGGGTGGAGAGACTAGCAGGACGAGAACACTATCCTGTACATTGAAAACAACATCTCAAGACAACCGTGAGGGTCTGCAGATGAGGGACTCGTGCCTTCTGTCTTCCAAAGATTAAAACAACTTGCAGAAGCTCTTAAGAAGCAAAGCATTGGGAAGGCTGGCTTTTTCAGCCTGTGTGCAAGTCCACCCTCTCAGGAAATGGAACTGATGGTCTGACAGTCAGCAGAGACAGAATACCAGGGAGAAAAAAATCCTCTTTTTTTCAGTGCTGGGTCCTCTGCAGACTTAAGAGTGGGGCTTGGCTAAAACGGAGGCAGCCTATCATCTGTGAGTATGTGAACAGCTTTGAATAACAGGTTTGAATTTCTCTCTCCCCAGAGAAAAGGCACGGCTAGGAGGGCCCTTTCTTTCTGTACTGAAACCATTTACACAGGTCAGCCACCAAAAGGCCCCTTATCTGAGCACTGAAAACCGTGCCATCAGATCTGTCCAAGCCTGTGATAGCTACTCCTCTTGCCAGGTTTTTGTTTGCCAACATTAAGAAGAGCGGGTGGGGGTTGGGTAGGGGAACTCCAAAGGAGAAATGCCTCCCATCAAAGCAGCCTTCTGCAAGTGTGCAATGCAGGCAGGTTTGTGAGAAGAGGTTTAATGAGGTCTCTATTCACAGTTTTAAAGCTGGAACAAATTAGAGGGAGCTTAAGAGAGCAAATCAGCCTCGAGAGAATTCTCTCCTTTATGGACACCCTTGCAACACGAGATTTTTCCGTCAAATGTTAGATGCCAATTGAGTCACAAAAGCCTGGGCACAAATTAGAAAATACAGGCAAAGCACTAAAAAATCCCCAAATTGAGCCAAGTTTACACTAATTGTTCTCAAGCCAAAAGTCCTCTATTAATACTGAAGTACTACTATATTTTCACCAGTGAATACCATTCAAGCAAATAAGGAAACAGGATAAAAAGAATCCAAGTGAGGTGACTGCAGAAATGAAGGAGGCAGCAGAAAATAGAGAAATCCAACTATTCCAACACAGACAACCATGTTAATGTCTAATGCTGAACTTATAGGTCCTCTAAGCGAGGTAAGTAGATATTTTTTTAAATGACATACCTCCTCTTTTCTAATTCAACTCACATAAATGAAAAGCAGAATATGTGTTCATGCTGTCACAATGAATTGTTAAAAACAGCTTTAGTGGGATACATAAATAGTAGCATTATGTGCAAGACCTGGGAGGTAGTCCTCATAGTGTGACTGGTTCCTTTCTTGTATGCTCGGCAAACATACTCCACACTTTGCAAAGGCCTCAGAGGGCAGGTAAAGAGATGTCAACGGCTATCTACAAGGAGTGAAACTCAGATGACTTAGCCAGAGGCTTGAGGATTTATCTGATGCACACTTAGAGTAGAGTATGCATTTAATGCATGCTTTGGGGTTCCCTGTCGACTCACATGGTAAAGAATCTGCCTGCATTGTAGGAGACCTGGGTTCCATCCTGGGATTGGGAAGATCCCCTGGAGAAGGGAAAAGCTGCCCACGCCAGTATTTTTTTTTTTTTAAGATTTATTTATTTATTTTGGGCGGGGGTCGGGTTGGGGAGGGAGGGGAGCAGGCGGGCCACTTCTATTGGTCTTTCATTTCTCTATTTTCATCCGCCTTTGTTCCTTGGCTCCTGTGGGCCTCCCATCGCGGTGGCCTCTGTTGTCGCAGAGTACCAGCTCTGGGCGCATGCACTCCAGAGCTCCGGCTCAGTAATTGGACACATGGGTCCAGCCGCTCCGTGGCACGTGGGATCATCCTAGGCCAGGGATCGAACCGGTGCCCCTTGCACTGCAAGGTGGTGTCCTTACCCACTGGACCACCAGGGGAAGCCCCCACGCCAGTATTCTTTCTTTTTTTATTTTTGGCTATTCTAAGTTTTCCCTTCTGCTGCGGGCTATTCTCTAATTGCAGGAAGTGGGGGTTACTCTCAACAAAAGTTGGGGTGACTTTTCTTGTTGTGGAACTCAAGCTCTAGGGCACACGGGCCTCAGTAGTTGTAGCACATGGGCTCAATAGTTATGGCTCCAAGGCTCTAGAGCACAGGCTTAATAATTGTGGCTCACGAGCTTAGTTGCTCTGCTGCATGTGGGATCTTCCCGGATCAGGGACCGAACCCGTGTCTCCTGCATTGGCAGGCGGATTCTTAACCACTGAGCTACCAGGGAAGCCCCACACCAGAATTCTTGCCTGGAGAATTCTATGAATCATCCATGGGTCTCAAAGAGTTGGACTGAGCGACTTTCACTTTCACTTTAGGATAGAGATTCGTGAAACCTTCTAAGTGTAGGTAAATGCTGGTTTTGTGACAGGGTGCTAAAGCCGAATGCCATCTAATCTATCTTCTTAGAAGTTAATGAGAATTGGATGCATCAAGGTGTTTTTGGCCTCTCTTGAAAGATGAACCAGACTAGAACCCAAGGTCCCTGGATTCTGGTACAGGATGCTTAAGTCTTCACTATGCTGTCCAGGGAAGTAATGGAAGAAACCATACAAATGTCTTCTAGGAGAAGCACAGAGGTAGTGTTTACCCTGGGGAAAATCTTAGATATAGTTTATTTTTTGCCTCCAGTTTTATTGAGATTGAATTGATGTAGGGCACTGGATGAATTTTAGATATACAGCACAATGGTTTGACTTACATACATCATGAAATAATTATCACAATAAGTTTAGTGACTAGATATAATTTAATTTAGACTTCAAAGAAGTAACATATAAATCAGGCATCTTACACAAGTTCTCGAAGTTCTGGCACCAAACATTTAACACTGCAAGAGGGCAACTGTGAGGACGCTAAAGGAAAGGATCTTTGCACAAGGTATCCTGTAAACTGATGAGTCTTGTCATACAAATTAGGTCACCACTACGAGCTCCGGCTCAGTAATTGGACACATGGGTCCAGCCGCTCCGTGCACGTGGGATCATCCTAGGCCAGGGATCGAACCGGTGCCCCTTGCACTGCAAGGTGGTGTCCTTACCCACTGGACCACCAGGGGAAGCCCCCACGCCAGTATTCTTTCTTTTTTTATTTTTGGCTATTCTAAGTTTTCCCTTCTGCTGCGGGCTATTCTCTAATTGCAGGAAGTGGGGGTTACTCTCAACAAAAGTTGGGGTGACTTTTCTTGTTGTGGAACTCAAGCTCTAGGGCACACGGGCCTCAGTAGTTGTAGCACATGGGCTCAATAGTTATGGCTCCAAGGCTCTAGAGCACAGGCTTAATAATTGTGGCTCACGAGCTTAGTTGCTCTGCTGCATGTGGGATCTTCCCGGATCAGGGACCGAACCCGTGTCTCCTGCATTGGCAGGCGGATTCTTAACCACTGAGCTACCAGGGAAGCCCCACACCAGAATTCTTGCCTGGAGAATTCTATGAATCATCCATGGGTCTCAAAGAGTTGGACTGAGCGACTTTCACTTTCACTTTAGGATAGAGATTCGTGAAACCTTCTAAGTGTAGGTAAATGCTGGTTTTGTGACAGGGTGCTAAAGCCGAATGCCATCTAATCTATCTTCTTAGAAGTTAATGAGAATTGGATGCATCAAGGTGTTTTTGGCCTCTCTTGAAAGATGAACCAGACTAGAACCCAAGGTCCCTGGATTCTGGTACAGGATGCTTAAGTCTTCACTATGCTGTCCAGGGAAGTAATGGAAGAAACCATACAAATGTCTTCTAGGAGAAGCACAGAGGTAGTGTTTACCCTGGGGAAAATCTTAGATATAGTTTATTTTTTGCCTCCAGTTTTATTGAGATTGAATTGATGTAGGGCACTGGATGAATTTTAGATATACAGCACAATGGTTTGACTTACATACATCATGAAATAATTATCACAATAAGTTTAGTGACTAGATATAATTTAATTTAGACTTCAAAGAAGTAACATATAAATCAGGCATCTTACACAAGTTCTCGAAGTTCTGGCACCAAACATTTAACACTGCAAGAGGGCAACTGTGAGGACGCTAAAGGAAAGGATCTTTGCACAAGGTATCCTGTAAACTGATGAGTCTTGTCATACAAATTAGGTCACCACTACTGCCCTTCTGGCTAAGCGGTAGCATCTCAAGTCATTTCCTGAGAAAAACAGCCTGCTGATGATCCTCAATCCAGTGTTTTCTGGACAACCTTAAAACCTCTAGTAGCTGAGATGTAAATTTCAAATGGATGGCAAAGCACAGTGTCACATAAAGGAAGACTGAGAATCACAAACTCAATTCTGAGCTATGCTTATAAAGTCTCCTAAAGCTGGCCTTTAGAGAAAGAATTATCATTGTGTCTCAACAAAGGTATCTGAAGCGCAAAACAGTCTAAGTGCTTCAGTATTTTTATTTCTTAGCAAATACCTTATTTTACTTGGTTTGTCAGATAGTTCTGAAAAAGCTCTGGGCCTCATCATCTCCCTTCCCGAGCATTTCCACACCCACCTATGTTAAATAGTGAAATCATTTCAGAACAAGTTTCTGAAACCACAGTTGGGAGGCAGAGCTATGTGGATGAATGGGGAGTCTATAGTTTATACAGATTACTCTTAGGCAGTAATTAAAACTTTGGCAAACAAATCAACGTACCTACTGCGATGCTCATAGGTGCCCTTACACCGAACTTGTGTGCTGGGAAAACGGTGAAAATTCCTTCTTCCGAACTGAAATACTGCCACTTAATTCCAGGGTTGGATTTCAGGTTGTCTGCAAGAACTGGAGGAGTGGGAAACAAGAAATACAACCACCAAATCCACAGGTGCATGCAGGCACTGTGCCTTAGGCATCTGTTTGCATAAATGGTTTGTAGTATGAAGAAATCCCACTCGATTAGTGTTTACCCTGGGGAAAATCTTAGATATAGTTTATTTTTTGCCTCCAGTTTTATTGAGATTGAATTGATGTAGGGCACTGGATGAATTTTAGATATACAGCACAATGGTTTGACTTACATACATCATGAAATAATTATCACAATAAGTTTAGTGACTAGATATAATTTAATTTAGACTTCAAAGAAGTAACATATAAATCAGGCATCTTACACAAGTTCTCGAAGTTCTGGCACCAAACATTTAACACTGCAAGAGGGCAACTGTGAGGACGCTAAAGGAAAGGATCTTTGCACAAGGTATCCTGTAAACTGATGAGTCTTGTCATACAAATTAGGTCACCACTACTGCCCTTCTGGCTAAGCGGTAGCATCTCAAGTCATTTCCTGAGAAAAACAGCCTGCTGATGATCCTCAATCCAGTGTTTTCTGGACAACCTTAAAACCTCTAGTAGCTGAGATGTAAATTTCAAATGGATGGCAAAGCACAGTGTCACATAAAGGAAGACTGAGAATCACAAACTCAATTCTGAGCTATGCTTATAAAGTCTCCTAAAGCTGGCCTTTAGAGAAAGAATTATCATTGTGTCTCAACAAAGGTATCTGAAGCGCAAAACAGTCTAAGTGCTTCAGTATTTTTATTTCTTAGCAAATACCTTATTTTACTTGGTTTGTCAGATAGTTCTGAAAAAGCTCTGGGCCTCATCATCTCCCTTCCCGAGCATTTCCACACCCACCTATGTTAAATAGTGAAATCATTTCAGAACAAGTTTCTGAAACCACAGTTGGGAGGCAGAGCTATGTGGATGAATGGGGAGTCTATAGTTTATACAGATTACTCTTAGGCAGTAATTAAAACTTTGGCAAACAAATCAACGTACCTACTGCGATGCTCATAGGTGCCCTTACACCGGAACTTGTGTGCTGGGAAAACGGTGAAAATTCCTTCTTCCGAACTGAAATACTGCCACTTAATTCCAGGGTTGGATTTCAGGTTGTCTGCAAGAACTGGAGGAGTGGGAAACAAGAAATACAACCACCAAATCCACAGGTGCATGCAGGCACTGTGCCTTAGGCATCTGTTTTGCATAAATGGTTTGTAGTATGAAGAAATCCCACTCGATTTATGGCTGTAAATTTTCTACTAAACATTTTCTTTCTGTCCCTTAAAAAAATACCCCATGAATGGAAAATGGAATGAATGTTTCAGTCAAGTGAAGCAATTATTCTTAATATTGTATGGTGACACTTAAATGTCCAGGATTATTTTTCCAGCCTGAATTATTCATTTGCATGAATCTAACAGCTCACTGGGTTGGTCTCTGTTGGGCCAGTGTATATATTTGCTGGCTTGGGGGTATGTTCTCTAACTGTGGAAGACAGTAATATTTATAGGCTGGTCTCCAGAGTCCAGACCTGTGACCTTGACCTTGTTTGCTTCACAATAAAGGAAACAGCACTGATGGTACCCCCAAAGCCAGTACCATGATCATTCAGGAATAGCTTACAGAACAATTCCAATGTGCCAATGCTAGAATAGACTCTCCCTTATGTTATCTCATTTAATTAATAAAACAACCCTCAGATGAAGATGATATACTTAGTCTCTACCTTAAAGTTGAGAAAATAGGCTTACAGAGCTTAAGCAACGTGTCTGAGGCCTCATCAGGAACTGGCTGACCAGGGCGCCCATGCTCTTTTTACATCATGCGACCCTGCCTCCCTACGTTAAGTGTACCGTTTCTCTGCCCTACAACTGCAGCTGGAAAGGCAGCCACCTTATTGTGGGCAGTCTCGTCCCCAAACCTCCATGAAGTCTTTCTGCCTTCTCTGACGCCCTTTCACTTTGCTCCACACCACCTCATTCATGTATCACACACTACTCTGTGTAGGGTACAGCTTTACATGCTGCAAGATGTACAAAAATGAGCAGAAAACCAGTCCTACTGTAACAAGCAACACATCAGAAGAATTAGACAGAGGCAAATGGAGCAAACAACCAAAAAAAAAAAAAAAGGCAAGGGATCTATTTGATAAAACATGTATAGATAGAAAGCATTGAGTGACACTGTTATGGACAAGTGGAGACATGTTCATTACTCAGAAGAAAAATTAAGAAAAGATATTCAGGCTGAACAGACAATTGTCTCCTTACACTAACGGTAGGTACTGCCTGCAAGCCTCCCTCCTCTGAAACCTCCTCCGAGGAAAAATAGGTAGCTAGTTACTGATAAAAGCCGGAATAGCCCTACTCAAAATCTTAGCAATTTCAAACTATTACCTTTAGCAAACATCGATAGAAGTGCTAATGCAGAGTGCAAAACCTCTTCCTCTTACCCCTCTTCAATGCTAATGAAACACGCAATAACCAATTTCATGCTTTCCAGGATTATTTTTCCAGCCTGAATTATTCATTTGCATGAATCTAACAGCTCACTGGGTTGGTCTCTGTTGGGCCAGTGTATATATTTGCTGGCTTGGGGGTATGTTCTCTAACTGTGGAAGACAGTAATATTTATAGGCTGGTCTCCAGAGTCCAGACCTGTGACCTTGACCTTGTTTGCTTCACAATAAAGGAAACAGCACTGATGGTACCCCCAAAGCCAGTACCATGATCATTCAGGAATAGCTTACAGAACAATTCCAATGTGCCAATGCTAGAATAGACTCTCCCTTATGTTATCTCATTTAATTAATAAAACAACCCTCAGATGAAGATGATATACTTAGTCTCTACCTTAAAGTTGAGAAAATAGGCTTACAGAGCTTAAGCAACGTGTCTGAGGCCTCATCAGGAACTGGCTGACCAGGGCGCCCATGCTCTTTTTACATCATGCGACCCTGCCTCCCTACGTTAAGTGTACCGTTTCTCTGCCCTACAACTGCAGCTGGAAAGGCAGCCACCTTATTGTGGGCAGTCTCGTCCCCAAACCTCCATGAAGTCTTTCTGCCTTCTCTGACGCCCTTTCACTTTGCTCCACACCACCTCATTCATGTATCACACACTACTCTGTGTAGGGTACAGCTTTACATGCTGCAAGATGTACAAAAATGAGCAGAAAACCAGTCCTACTGTAACAAGCAACACATCAGAAGAATTAGACAGAGGCAAATGGAGCAAACAACCAAAAAAAAAAAAAAAGGCAAGGGATCTATTTGATAAAACATGTATAGATAGAAAGCATTGAGTGACACTGTTATGGACAAGTGGAGACATGTTCATTACTCAGAAGAAAAATTAAGAAAAGATATTCAGGCTGAACAGACAATTGTCTCCTTACACTAACGGTAGGTACTGCCTGCAAGCCTCCCTCCTCTGAAACCTCCTCCGAGGAAAAATAGGTAGCTAGTTACTGATAAAAGCCGGAATAGCCCTACTCAAAATCTTAGCAATTTCAAACTATTACCTTTAGCAAACATCGATAGAAGTGCTAATGCAGAGTGCAAAACCTCTTCCTCTTACCCCTCTTCAATGCTAATGAAACACGCTTTTTACAACTCTGGTTCCCTTGGTAACTAAGAATTATAAAAATATTTTTTCTATAAACAAATGTTTCCCCTCGAGAACAAAGGTGTTGGTGGAGGAGCAAAGGGCTCCGGTGATGACCTCTTTTACATCTCTAGAAAGACAAAAAGCTTCTTCATGATTGTTAATTAACTTGAGATTCCTAGTTGGAAAAAATATAAAAAGGGGCGGGGGAGAATTGTGCGTTAAACTCGCTCACGGAGATGGGCTGCGCCGATGTGAGGTCGAGACTCTCCAGCTCTGGGGTGAGAACATCTGTTTGCATTTGACTGAGTTCTGATTATTTCTGATTACTTGTGCTTGCCTTTATTTGATGATTAATAAACCCACTCTTGGTTTGACAATACTTGAGACCACGATACTTTATTGTTGCGGTCTGAGGCTCACACCCTGAGAGGACCACACCGTGTTCGTGGAAAAGTCTGAGCTATTTAATATAGTTTCTCTTAGTGAGGGCTAGTGAGAATAGTAATCAGAGTAAACGCCAACACGGTGCCCACGACAACATTTGGTCATCACGTAACCTGGTTCAAGGGTCTGGTTCTATTAAGGGCCAGGTGGTTAGCGATTGTGGCTTTGCAGACCATACGGTCTCTGCTCCAACCATCCAACGCTTCTTTGTGATGTGAAAGCAGCCACAGGTATCTGTAGAAGAATGTGTGGGTGTATTCAATAAAATCAGATTTGTAAATGTCAGCAGCAAGCTGAATTTGAACAGTGGCCCTCCAACTACATCATATAAAATGTACCACGTGCAGGTTGAACATGCCTGTTCCCCTGTCCACATATTCTAGGAGTTAACAGTTATTAACCTCAAGTTATAGATGAAGAAACGGGCTGGGAGAGGTTTGCTGACTTGCCTATGGTCTCCGAGTGGACAAGAAGGGAGTCAACCAGTGTATGACCACAACAACAGTCCTCTCTCTCTACTCTGCCAGGCAACCTTATTAAGGTCGTCACTGGACCCAGGCGACCACCCTCTCTCCAGAGACCAATACTGATGTGAGTGCGTGTAAACTGAGTTGAGAGTTTTTCTCTGCCTCATCTCCTGGGAGTCTGAGCCTTAACCTTGACCTCACATTAGTTCTCTTCTCCAGGCAGCCTGGCCAACTCCACAATAAAAAGGCAAACACTGCCTTTGGAAGTAAAGGAAAACTTGGTGACCTCATTTAAAAGTAACATCTGTAACAATAAACAGGCTACAGTGAGAGGCTGTTATAGGGGGAGCCAATGAGAGCAAGAATGTTTTAAAAATAAATCAGAATTCACACAGTGCGTGATACATTTAGTCTCAGCACAAAAGATCATTCTGGTTCCATGCCAGCACTAGAGCCTAAGTGTTGGGCAAGGTTCCTCAAACCCTCCTGCTGAGAACTCGTTGGGTATCTGATTAAATTTCATCTGTTACTCAGCACTAGCAGAAGATGACAGTTATGATGGTAATGAGGACCCTGGGGTTCAGAAGCAATCACTCAATCATTGTGTGTACCCTAAGGGGGGGCCCTCCTGACCTAAAGGTGGATGACAGCCCTATTATCCATGCGGGGACCCGAGGGGGTTTCCCCATTCATGGGAGTCAGTCAGGCGTTCTGGCCAATGGATAACTTGAGTTAGGGTGCTGCACACTCACTCGTTCCTCAGAAATGCTGGACGCCATCCAGGAAGAAAAGCTGGGCAGGCACCCAATCTGTCAAGCCCATGATGCACAGAGCTAGGCTTGACGGTATCAATGAGCAGGGTCTGTATCTGTCTACACTACTCTGCACATCTTCTTGCAGAAGAAAGAATGAATGGTTTTTTCCTCATTGAAACCTGACCCCAAGACAGAAGTGATCACACCCTCTGACATCCTTCAGCATTCAACCTCTTCTCACCTTTGAGTTAAGGGGAAACCTTGATGAATCAGCAGTAAAGAATCCTCCTGCCAGTGGAGGAGACAGGGGTCAGGAAGATCCCCTGGAGACAGAAATGGCAACCCGCTCCAGTATTCTTGCCTGGGAAATCCCATGGACAAAGAAGCCTGACAGGCTACAGTCCTATGGGTCGCAAATCGAGTCAGACACGACTTAGCAACTGAACAACATTTTCTAGTTAGAATTATTGTTCTTACAGTTAACTTTCCAATACTCCATCCCTAGATTCGAAGGTCCTTGAGGGTGAGATCTATATCTGAATCATCTTTGCAGCCCTGAGAGATTCCTAGTTCTTTTCACATCAAGGCACACACTCTACGAGACGTCTGCAGCACACAGGGTGGGAAGATCTGTATGGAAGTACTATTAATGTTTCTTGAACATTTTGATACTTTGGTTTTATACATTTTAAAATCTTACTTTCCTCTAATGCCAAATCCAAGTAAACATAAATATTGTGATTAAATCAACACAGGCCAATGTTCATTCTAAATATGTTTAAAAATGATAAACATTCCCTTCTCCCAATACCATTGCCAATACAACTGGTACAAAAAAATAGGTAAATGGAGCAAGAAAAGCTCTACATGACTGATGATTTCATGGGACGATATATATCAAGACATATCAATTGTGTGTGCTAAACAGGTAAAGTTTATTAGATGTCAATTATACCTCAATAAATCTGATCTGATAATAGTGAAAATTTATTGAGCAGCAAACTAGTTTTACATAGTTTTATGTTCTATAATGACTCTGAGTTTGCAATTATACTGTTCTACAGATAAAGAACTAATTTGCTCAAAGCCTAAGGGCAGAGTCATGATCTGACCTAGGTGTCTGCCTTCAAAGTCCTTGCTCTTTCCAAAATACTATAGTTCTTCTACATGTCAATAAGCCTTTCAAAGCTAGGCTTGACGGTATCAATGAGCAGGGTCTGTATCTGTCTCACCTTGCATTTGCAGAGAAAGAATGAATGGTTTTTCCTCATTGCAACCTGACCCCAAGACAGAAGTGATCACACCCTCTGACATCCTTCAGCATTCAACCTCTTCTCACCTTTGAGTTAAGGGGAAACCTTGATGAATCAGCAGTAAAGAATCCTCCTGCCAGTGGAGGAGACAGGGGTCAGGAAGATCCCCTGGAGACAGAAATGGCAACCCGCTCCAGTATTCTTGCCTGGGAAATCCCATGGACAAAGAAGCCTGACAGGCTACAGTCCTATGGGTCGCAAATCGAGTCAGACACGACTTAGCAACTGAACAACATTTTCTAGTTAGAATTATTGTTCTTACAGTTAACTTTCCAATACTCCATCCCTAGATTCGAAGGTCCTTGAGGGTGAGATCTATATCTGAATCATCTTTGCAGCCCTGAGAGATTCCTAGTTCTTTTCACATCAAGGCACACACTCTACGAGACGTCTGCAGCACACAGGGTGGGAAGATCTGTATGGAAGTACTATTAATGTTTCTTGAACATTTTGATACTTTGGTTTTATACATTTTAAAATCTTACTTTCCTCTAATGCCAAATCCAAGTAAACATAAATATTGTGATTAAATCAACACAGGCCAATGTTCATTCTAAATATGTTTAAAAATGATAAACATTCCCTTCTCCCAATACCATTGCCAATACAACTGGTACAAAAAAATAGGTAAATGGAGCAAGAAAAGCTCTACATGACTGATGATTTCATGGGACGATATATATCAAGACATATCAATTGTGTGTGCTAAACAGGTAAAGTTTATTAGATGTCAATTATACCTCAATAAATCTGATCTGATAATAGTGAAAATTTATTGAGCAGCAAACTAGTTTTACATAGTTTTATGTTCTATAATGACTCTGAGTTTGCAATTATACTGTTCTACAGATAAAGAACTAATTTGCTCAAAGCCTAAGGGCAGAGTCATGATCTGACCTAGGTGTCTGCCTTCAAAGTCCTTGCTCTTTCCAAAATACTATAGTTCTTCTACATGTCAATAAGACAACTGTTCAATGAATTAGCAATCAACAGATAAAAAGAACACTGAGTACTTCTTGAGAGGCAGAATAAATTTCTAAATATGTTGATGGTTCTTAGAATAATCAGGTGCGTCACCCTGTAAATATACAGTGTAAATAAAGACAATTAAGGAGGCATTTGACAGAAAGGAATGATGTTAAAACTGAAATGAGATATAAGTCTGAAGTGAGCATTTAATCTTATGAGAAAACAACAGTGCCAAGCTGCTAAAGCCAGCATGCACCAGTTGGGAGTCTAATGTCATAGGCTTCTCCATCAACTCCTTGGACTGGTTTACCTGGAACATGGCACACACACAGGCTACAGCTTAGAAGGGAGAGTCAACAGCAGGACTCAGGAAGGTGACTGATATCAAATAAGAAATAGCCACATTTTAGATAGTACAGGGAATTTTTTATTTAACAGAGAAACTATGGAGCGGAGACCTGTTACTTATTGTGTAGGTGCTCAACAGGTTAGAGATAGGAGCCTGACATGCCTTTTATTTTACTGTCAAACTAAACAGGCATGAAGAAGCCATTTGGACACAAGCCCAGTGTTATTTTGCACTTTCTCCTTAATTCAGGTTGGCACTTAGGAACTACAAGGGAGACCCCGATAAATCAGAAGGACTAGAAATAAGAAGCCATGGCTTTAAGTCCCATCTCTGACTGGCAAGCTCTCCAAGCTTCAATTTAACTCTTCATCTATTGCCAATACAACTGGTACAAAAAAATAGGTAAATGGAGCAAGAAAAGCTCTACATGACTGATGATTTCATGGGACGATATATATCAAGACATATCAATTGTGTGTGCTAAACAGGTAAAGTTTATTAGATGTCAATTATACCTCAATAAATCTGATCTGATAATAGTGAAAATTTATTGAGCAGCAAACTAGTTTTACATAGTTTTATGTTCTATAATGACTCTGAGTTTGCAATTATACTGTTCTACAGATAAAGAACTAATTTGCTCAAAGCCTAAGGGCAGAGTCATGATCTGACCTAGGTGTCTGCCTTCAAAGTCCTTGCTCTTTCCAAAATACTATAGTTCTTCTACATGTCAATAAGACAACTGTTCAATGAATTAGCAATCAACAGATAAAAAGAACACTGAGTACTTCTTGAGAGGCAGAATAAATTTCTAAATATGTTGATGGTTCTTAGAATAATCAGGTGCGTCACCCTGTAAATATACAGTGTAAATAAAGACAATTAAGGAGGCATTTGACAGAAAGGAATGATGTTAAAACTGAAATGAGATATAAGTCTGAAGTGAGCATTTAATCTTATGAGAAAACAACAGTGCCAAGCTGCTAAAGCCAGCATGCACCAGTTGGGAGTCTAATGTCATAGGCTTCTCCATCAACTCCTTGGACTGGTTTACCTGGAACATGGCACACACACAGGCTACAGCTTAGAAGGGAGAGTCAACAGCAGGACTCAGGAAGGTGACTGATATCAAATAAGAAATAGCCACATTTTAGATAGTACAGGGAATTTTTTATTTAACAGAGAAACTATGGAGCGGAGACCTGTTACTTATTGTGTAGGTGCTCAACAGGTTAGAGATAGGAGCCTGACATGCCTTTTTATTTTACTGTCAAACTAAACAGGCATGAAGAAGCCATTTGGACACAAGCCCAGTGTTATTTTGCACTTTCTCCTTAATTCAGGTTGGCACTTAGGAACTACAAGGGAGACCCCGATAAATCAGAAGGACTAGAAATAAGAAGCCATGGCTTTAAGTCCCATCTCTGACTGGCAAGCTCTCCAAGCTTCAATTTAACTCTTCATCTAGCATCCAAAGGCATCTTTCTAAAATAGAAATCAAATTCCACCACTGACTTCCTTAAAACTGATCAAAGGTTTCCCTGTTAACTGTAGCTAGCATTAACTCCAAACCCCATCAGCCCTTTCCTACTCTCCAGTTTCACCTTTCCCCCATTCAACTCACTACATTGTATATCGAGAGCACTTTCTTTTAGTGTTGCATGATGCTCATTTTTTTGCACTGGAATAACTTCACCTTCTCAGAGACACCTTTGCTGACCACCCTGCGTTATTATCCTCCCTCAGAGCATCCAGTGTTTTCCTTCATAGCAAAACTTGGTAAGTTTACTGTATTTATTTTTGTTGTTATTTGCTTCATATCTCTCACGCAGAGGAGCTGTCAGTCCCAGAAGGGCAGGAGCCAAGCCATCATATCCCCAGAGCCAGGCACAAGCCCAGCTTTAGGAAGCACCAGGTCAGTATCTGTTGAATGAACCAGTGAATGATAACCTTGCCCAAGACTCTGTCCCCATGAGATTTTCAAATCCGTATTTGTAAATAGATTTGGACAAGGTGTTTCCAAAGACCCTTTAGAAGCCCAGAGAAAAGAAGTAAGGCTCTGCCTTTTTTAGTTCAAACACTAAAGGCTCCATCCCCTTCAACAATTGACTATTTCTCTCTTACATGTCTTTTGGTCATTTAAGTAAAGACCAAGAATTTTCCCACACTCATTGGCTTATTTTTTCCTTTGACAATTTGTCATCAGATAAATGGCTGAAAAACAGTGCCCTTCCTTTTTTCAAGGACTCTTTCCATCCCATCTACTGGGTCTCAAAATCTGCCCTGCATACAGTGTACTGAACTGTCTGTGGATAATTCTAACATATGGGCCCCAGATTCCATGGTCCCCAAATATTTTCCTTCCAATTTCATCATCTACATCTGACCAGTTCTTACGTCATTGGCCTCTCCAGTCAAAACAAAACCAACCATCTACTGAGACTCCTTACCTGTTTTCTTTAATGCTCAGCCCACCAACGAGAAAGAGATGGATTACATACTGCCTGTAGCTGGGTGGTGACTTATGTTTTCTCAAAAGTATTAGTGAGCAGAGGTATGGACAAAAGGAAAAAGCTCTGTATGAGAAAGCATTTGCTCCCACTTGGAGGAATTCTGGGCTTTCTGATGTGCAGCCCAACACTGCTCAGCAAAGCACACAGAGCCGACTACCTCCCACAGCTTGCCAAATGTAAAATACAAGAGCTGTCCTAAATACACAGAGTTGCAGACACACAAAAACACATACTTTCCCAACAGATCAGAAATCAACATAGTACCTCACAGTAAAACTCCAGGCAATAGCAATCGCAATCCTTTGGGAGGGGAATCAAATAAATTGACATCCTGAAGACTGCAAACAAAATTCCTGGCATTGAAACCCTAAAGGACCTTTCCAATTCCTACTCCTCACTTACATGCTGAGTATCATTTTACCATGTCTTCTGGAGGGCCATATTTCACAGACCCCCAGATACTGTTTATGTCGTTCCAGAAAGGGTAAGCATATTGAGTGTTTGACCACATACCAGGCACTTTTGGGAGTTCCCAGGTGGTGCCAGTGGTAAAGAATCCACCTGCCAGTGCAGGGGATACAAGAGACACAGGTTCGATCCCTGGGTCAGGAAGATCCCCATCAGTAGGAAATGGCAAACAACCCCAGTTTTCCTGCCTAAAAAATTCCATGGGCAGAGGAACCTAGAGGGCTACAGTCCATGGGATCGCAAAGAGCTGGACACAACTGTGTACTGAGCATGCACACATGCTTGGGCACCTGTAGTTACATTATCTCAGTTAACTCTTAAAACAACCCTATGAGGTAGATTTTACTTGTTATTCAGGAAACCAAGGCATATAGAAGTTAATTTTTCCAAGTATATAATAGCCAGCAAGAGCCAAACTATGAAGATTCACCAAAGAGACACTATTATCCCCTTTTTACAGCTAAGGATATTCTAGCTCAACGCGAGGAGTGAGTTAAATGTTGAGCCTGGAATGGGATCCCAGGCCACATAGTCCTCTCATTCTCCCACCACACTGATCATGTCAGCTAAAGCCCATTGCCAAAGTTAGATTAATGGCAGCTGACCCAGCTATCTCTCTGTATTTACCTTAGCTTAATACTAAAGAGAGGAGATCCACAAATCTGTGATTCTGTTCCAAGCTCACAGTTCATCGTGCCCATTCTAAGTTACATAATGTAAAATAACCAGTCTATTCTATTCTTGATTCAGTTGAGACAGCCTGGTTATGGACTCAGATAATCCAGAATACATTTCTGAGGCAATCTGAAATCAGCACAGGATCCAGTGATCTATCTACCCTGTTGGTTTCTGGTGGACCATATACCAATCAATGAAACATTCAAATCAAAAATAGTACCTCACAGTAAAACTCCAGGCAATAGCAATCGCAATCCTTTGGGAGGAATCAAATAAATTGACATCCTGAAGACTGCAAACAAAATTCCTGGCATTGAAACCCTAAAGGACCTTTCCAATTCCTACTCCTCACTTACATGCTGAGTATCATTTTACCATGTCTTCTGGAGGGCCATATTTCACAGACCCCCAGATACTGTTTATGTCGTTCCAGAAAGGGTAAGCATATTGAGTGTTTGACCACATACCAGGCACTTTTGGGAGTTCCCAGGTGGTGCCAGTGGTAAAGAATCCACCTGCCAGTGCAGGGGATACAAGAGACACAGGTTCGATCCCTGGGTCAGGAAGATCCCCATCAGTAGGAAATGGCAAACAACCCCAGTTTTCCTGCCTAAAAAATTCCATGGGCAGAGGAACCTAGAGGGCTACAGTCCATGGGATCGCAAAGAGCTGGACACAACTGTGTACTGAGCATGCACACATGCTTGGGCACCTGTAGTTACATTATCTCAGTTAACTCTTAAAACAACCCTATGAGGTAGATTTTACTTGTTATTCAGGAAACCAAGGCATATAGAAGTTAATTTTTCCAAGTATATAATAGCCAGCAAGAGCCAAACTATGAAGATTCACCAAAGAGACACTATTATCCCCTTTTTACAGCTAAGGATATTCTAGCTCAACGCGAGGAGTGAGTTAAATGTTGAGCCTGGAATGGGATCCCAGGCCACATAGTCCTCTCATTCTCCCACCACACTGATCATGTCAGCTAAAGCCCATTGCCAAAGTTAGATTAATGGCAGCTGACCCAGCTATCTCTCTGTATTTACCTTAGCTTAATACTAAAGAGAGGAGATCCACAAATCTGTGATTCTGTTCCAAGCTCACAGTTCATCGTGCCCATTCTAAGTTACATAATGTAAAATAACCAGTCTATTCTATTCTTGATTCAGTTGAGACAGCCTGGTTATGGACTCAGATAATCCAGAATACATTTCTGAGGCAATCTGAAATCAGCACAGGATCCAGTGATCTATCTACCCTGTTGGTTTCTGGTGGACCATTCCCAGTGGACCCAAAGGTCAAGGTTGTCTCCAAACATTCACGGAAGGAATAACAAAATTAACAGAGATGGAGTTCTCAAGTCTAACTGGCCATCACAATCAGCTTCTGAAGGCTACAGATTCCCAAGCTTTACCAAGCCAACATTCTGATTTATTAGGTCTGGGATGGGGGGCCAACGAATAGGTATTTCTGACAAAACACTTCAGGTGCCCCTGATGATCAGCCAGGTTTGGGACAACTCAACCAAGACGTTAAAACTCTATTGTCTTACCTGTTTCCTTTGCTTCATTTGCTTCCTAGACTCTCTCTGTCTTCAGTGTATAAATACTTTCAGGTTGGTCTTAAAAAAGGATTGAGACTTCCCTGGTGGTCCAATGGCTAAGACTCCACACTCTTAATGCAAGGGGCCCAGATGTGATCCCTGGTCAGGGAGCTAGAGCCCACATGCCACAACTAAGACCTACTGCAGACAAGTGAATACTTTTTTTTTTAAAAAAGGTATTCTCAGCAGAATCCTCCCTATATCCTATCTCCTCCTGAGTCATCAGTGAACTTTCATGTTTCTCTGTCAATCAACTTCAAGAGTGGTCTCCATGGATTCTCCATTTCTTGCTACCCCATTCACCCCTCATCTAGCCATTTTCCTATCTCCACAGCCCCTCCCACTTTTGGATGACCTTGGCTGCCAGCCTACCCGCCTTTCCCTGTTTCTCTTCTCTCAGGCTAACCATCCTTCCATTTGTTTCCACAAAGCTCTCTTGTTTGCTCTCCTTAAAGTCTGTCAGCAGGCTGACTTCAAGTTAAAAACTCAAAACAGGGCTTCCCTGGTGGTCCAGTGGGTAAGGACACCGCCTTGCAGTGCAAGGGGCGCCAGTTCGATCCCTGGCCTGGGAAGATCCCATGTGCCTCGGAGCGGCTGGAATGATGTGTCCAATTACCGAGCTGGAGCTCTGGAGCGCATGTGCCCAGAGCCAGTGCTCTGCCACGACAGAGGCCACCGCGATGGGAGGCCCACACGGGCCAAAGAACAAAGATGGATGAAAATGGAGAAATGAAAGACCAATAGAAGTGGCCCGCCTGCACACCTCCCTCCCTGCCCCACCCCCTCAAGGAAAAAAAAAAAAAAAAAACTCAAAACAAAACCCAAATCAAACTCCTCAAACAAGGCTCATTAAAATATGACTTGGTGCTACCTTCATTTTCCATTACTTATTTCCCCTTACACAGTGATCTATGCCTGCTACACATTTTATAGATTCTGAAATGGCAAATGTGTTTGGCACAAGTACTCCACCTGTCTAATTCCTATTGTCTTTTAAGACTCAGCTCAGCCTCACAATCTGGGTCAAATGCTCCAGGATTACATTTTTCAAGACAGCATGCAACACTGCATCGTGACCTTATCTATCTGTTGATTCTTCTCCTCATGCCCAATGCCATCAACATACACAGGCTGTGAGCTCTCTAAGAGGAGAAATTCTGTCTTAATTACCCTGGGGTCTGCCATGGTAACTACCATAAAGTTGTCACCTGAGAGAAGCTTGTTATGAGGGAGAGAGTTAAGAGTCAGGATAGGTTCTGATCTCAAGCTTTGCTAATAAGCAAAATGAAGGTACTGTCAACTGAAATATGGGGCATGGGCCATGGAGGAGGTGTGGGTGGGAAAAGAGAAGATAATAGGCTTAGTCGAAAGAGTCTGATGTGTCAGTAGGCAGAATACACTGTTAAGAAGCTATTTCCTCATTTTAAGCCATCTATCATAAGAAGCCCATCAGACCAGGAGTCAGGACGTTTTGTCATGTCAATACTGACAATTCGTTGTTAACTTCTCTAGGAATCTTTGCCATTTATATAATACTGAGTGACTAGTTTTCCTTGGTATCCATAGTAAGGATAAGACAAAAGTATTAAATGGTTTACGAGATACCAAAGAATAACAGATTGATTTTCCTGTGTGTACTGTATGTTTGAAATCACTGGCTAGTTTCATGAAAACAATACTATTTATCTGGATAGTCTGTCTCAACATAGTCTCCATATATCTAAGACATTTGTATGTGATTTACAGTGCATCACATCTACATTCTTTTCATCACTAAGGTCTTTTCAAAAGCCTTGGTTATTCCATTATAAAGATGAGACAATAAAAATACAGAGAAAATCCTGATTCTATTCATTCAATAAGCTTTTACTATGTCCCTTCCATGGGCTAAAGACTGGACTGAACACTTGGCATGCAAAAAATAAATTAAAAGGAGTAGAGCGTCAAACAGATGTCTACTATAAAAAAATGAAAACTCTATCATAATACTGGTTGAGAGAGTAAAACAATAGAGAGGTGGGACTGGGCTGACATAACTCTGAAGGGCTCCCCAACTGCTTAGCAGTCCTGGGGGTGGCTGAGGACTCCAGTGAGGCTGGACCTCAGCCTGTCTTTTCCTACTGCTCAGTTCTGTCTCCTTCCTTTCCCCACAGGCTGCCAACCTCCCACTCAGAGTTGGCCTCCTAGTAAACCCAATCTGCTACAACAGACACAGGCTGTGAGCTCTCTAAGAGGAGAAATTCTGTCTTAATTACCCTGGGGTCTGCCATGGTAACTACCATAAAGTTGTCACCTGAGAGAAGCTTGTTATGAGGGAGAGAGTTAAGAGTCAGGATAGGTTCTGATCTCAAGCTTTGCTAATAAGCAAAATGAAGGTACTGTCAACTGAAATATGGGGCATGGGCCATGGAGGAGGTGTGGGTGGGAAAAGAGAAGATAATAGGCTTAGTCGAAAGAGTCTGATGTGTCAGTAGGCAGAATACACTGTTAAGAAGCTATTTCCTCATTTTAAGCCATCTATCATAAGAAGCCCATCAGACCAGGAGTCAGGACGTTTTGTCATGTCAATACTGACAATTCGTTGTTAACTTCTCTAGGAATCTTTGCCATTTATATAATACTGAGTGACTAGTTTTCCTTGGTATCCATAGTAAGGATAAGACAAAAGTATTAAATGGTTTACGAGATACCAAAGAATAACAGATTGATTTTCCTGTGTGTACTGTATGTTTGAAATCACTGGCTAGTTTCATGAAAACAATACTATTTATCTGGATAGTCTGTCTCAACATAGTCTCCATATATCTAAGACATTTGTATGTGATTTACAGTGCATCACATCTACATTCTTTTCATCACTAAGGTCTTTTCAAAAGCCTTGGTTATTCCATTATAAAGATGAGACAATAAAAATACAGAGAAAATCCTGATTCTATTCATTCAATAAGCTTTTACTATGTCCCTTCCATGGGCTAAAGACTGGACTGAACACTTGGCATGCAAAAAATAAATTAAAAGGAGTAGAGCGTCAAACAGATGTCTACTATAAAAAAATGAAAACTCTATCATAATACTGGTTGAGAGAGTAAAACAATAGAGAGGTGGGACTGGGCTGACATAACTCTGAAGGGCTCCCCAACTGCTTAGCAGTCCTGGGGGTGGCTGAGGACTCCAGTGAGGCTGGACCTCAGCCTGTCTTTTCCTACTGCTCAGTTCTGTCTCCTTCCCTTTCCCCACAGGCTGCCAACCTCCCACTCAGAGTTGGCCTCCTAGTAAACCCAATCTGCTACAACAGACAAGGAGCTCTTGTCTAATAAGAGCAAGTGATAGAAACTGGGGATTTGGAGAAATGAAAGGGATAGAGCTCAGAGGGCTTAAAGAAGTGAAGGAGAAGCAGAAGATGACATTTAAAGGCCTCCACCTTTGCCTGAGAGGTTGAAGGAAGCTATCAGAGATTTTTAAGAAATGGAGTTACAGAGTGAGTATTTTCAGAATACCTACCGTGTGCAGGATACATTGAAAATAAGAAAGAATAGAAGAAGGGAAACTTTGGGAGAGATTTATATTAATTTGTCTTCTAAAAAGGCAATGAAGATTTAAGTTTATGATATTGAAGTGGAGAGCACAAAGGGGATTTGAGACACATTTCTGAACTCTGGAATTTAAGACAACTTTTTCCTTAATGAAAAGAATAGTGAGATGTACATTATAAGTGGGTGTGATAAGCAGGAAGAGGGACACAAAGGAAAAATGCCCAAGCAAGGTGCCTGGTGCATAGTAAATACGTGACAAATACTCCACTCATGCTCTCGTTTGGTCAAAACTGTTAAAGCCTACAGTCTTGGGTAGAAAAAGGTAAGGAAGAATTCCTAGTGTAACCAGGAAAGGATAACAATAATATACCCCAGATCAGGCAGTAAGTTTAGAGGAAAGTGTTCTTGTTTGTTTGATGGTTTAATATCTGAGGTATCTACAGGATAACCACAGAGAAATGTCCTGAAGTTGGCTCCTCAATAAATACATTCAGAAATAGATCACAGCTGGAAACAGAGATTTAGAATTGACTAGCAAGTGGTAGGAGCATGGGTGTTATAAATCTAGAACATTCAGGGAGATAAACTGAGGGGAGGAAGGTGGTGAAGACACATATGGGGACATCCACCTTAGGGAAAAGGAGCTCGAGAAGAAGGATGAAAAGGACCGGGGAGACACTCACGATGGGGATAAAACTACCATATGAACCAGCAGTCCCACTACTAGCAACTAGACAAGGAGCTCAGTTCTGTCTCCTTCCCTTTCCCCACAGGCTGCCAACCTCCCACTCAGAGTTGGCCTCCTAGTAAACCCAATCTGCTACAACAGACAAGGAGCTCTTGTCTAATAAGAGCAAGTGATAGAAACTGGGGATTTGGAGAAATGAAAGGGATAGAGCTCAGAGGGCTTAAAGAAGTGAAGGAGAAGCAGAAGATGACATTTAAAGGCCTCCACCTTTGCCTGAGAGGTTGAAGGAAGCTATCAGAGATTTTTAAGAAATGGAGTTACAGAGTGAGTATTTTCAGAATACCTACCGTGTGCAGGATACATTGAAAATAAGAAAGAATAGAAGAAGGGAAACTTTGGGAGAGATTTATATTAATTTGTCTTCTAAAAAGGCAATGAAGATTTAAGTTTATGATATTGAAGTGGAGAGCACAAAGGGGATTTGAGACACATTTCTGAACTCTGGAATTTAAGACAACTTTTTCCTTAATGAAAAGAATAGTGAGATGTACATTATAAGTGGGTGTGATAAGCAGGAAGAGGGACACAAAGGAAAAATGCCCAAGCAAGGTGCCTGGTGCATAGTAAATACGTGACAAATACTCCACTCATGCTCTCGTTTGGTCAAAACTGTTAAAGCCTACAGTCTTGGGTAGAAAAAGGTAAGGAAGAATTCCTAGTGTAACCAGGAAAGGATAACAATAATATACCCCAGATCAGGCAGTAAGTTTAGAGGAAAGTGTTCTTGTTTGTTTGATGGTTTAATATCTGAGGTATCTACAGGATAACCACAGAGAAATGTCCTGAAGTTGGCTCCTCAATAAATACATTCAGAAATAGATCACAGCTGGAAACAGAGATTTAGAATTGACTAGCAAGTGGTAGGAGCATGGGTGTTATAAATCTAGAACATTCAGGGAGATAAACTGAGGGGAGGAAGGTGGTGAAGACACATATGGGGACATCCACCTTAGGGAAAAGGAGCTCGAGAAGAAGGATGAAAAGGACCGGGGAGACACTCACGATGGGGATAAAACTACCATATGAACCAGCAGTCCCACTACTGGGCATATACTCTGAGAAAACCAGAATTAAAGAGGACACATGTACCCCAGTGTTCGTTGCAGCATTATTTATAATAGCTAGGATATGGCAGCAACCTAGATGTCCACTGACAGATGAATGGATAAAGAAAACGCAGTACATATATACAATGAAATATTACTGTCATAAAAAGGAAGCCATTTGATTCAGTGCTAATGAGGTGGATGAACCTAGACGCTATTATACACAGAGTACTAAGTCAGAAAGAAAAAAAACAAATATCATATATTAAAGCATATATATGGAATCTAGAAAGATGGTACTGATGAACCTGTTTACAGGGCAGCAATGGAGACACAGACATAGAAAACAGACTTATGGATTAAGGTAGGGGTAAGACGGAAGGGAAAGAATGGGACGGATGAGGAGAGCAACATGGAAACATACACACTATCATATATAAAATAGAGAGCCAGTGGGAATTTAATATGTGACTCAGGGAACACAAACTAGGGCTCTGTGACAACCTAGAGGGGTGTTATGGGGTGAGAGGTGGGAGGGAGGTTCAAAAAGTAGAGAACCCGTATGTTGAATTGCAGTAGATTGGTTGAGTCAACAATATTACACAATTTGTACATTGCTACAATGACATAAGCTATATTTATTTTTATAGGCACAATAGAATGTTCAGAATATATTTGCTAAGTAAAATACAAACAACAAATGTCAGGCTGTATCCATTATCACCACAGGCATTATAACAATTGTGTGTGTTACACACACACATACACACATACATATATATGAGAATATATATGGCTAGAAAGATCTTCTGAAATCAGTGTAATAGGATTGTTGTAAGACAAGACTCCAGAGTAGCTCACAGCACAAGACTAGAGCTTGAAGGGGAATCACGGTGAAGGAAAGGGCCCTTTGTTTATCTGTGTACTTAGTTTTACACACACACACACACACACACACACCCAAGACCATCCGTAAGTGTAAATGGAATCATATAACCTCAAGAATCTAGATGTCTAAGTGATTGAAAAGGACCGGGAGACACTCACGATGGGGATAAAACTACCATATGAACCAGCAGTCCCACTACTGGGCATATACTCTGAGAAAACCAGAATTAAAGAGGACACATGTACCCCAGTGTTCGTTGCAGCATTATTTATAATAGCTAGGATATGGCAGCAACCTAGATGTCCACTGACAGATGAATGGATAAAGAAACGCAGTACATATATACAATGAAATATTACTGTCATAAAAAGGAAGCCATTTGATTCAGTGCTAATGAGGTGGATGAACCTAGACGCTATTATACACAGAGTACTAAGTCAGAAAGAAAAAAAACAAATATCATATATTAAAGCATATATATGGAATCTAGAAAGATGGTACTGATGAACCTGTTTACAGGGCAGCAATGGAGACACAGACATAGAAAACAGACTTATGGATTAAGGTAGGGGTAAGACGGAAGGGAAAGAATGGGACGGATGAGGAGAGCAACATGGAAACATACACACTATCATATATAAAATAGAGAGCCAGTGGGAATTTAATATGTGACTCAGGGAACACAAACTAGGGCTCTGTGACAACCTAGAGGGGTGTTATGGGGTGAGAGGTGGGAGGGAGGTTCAAAAAGTAGAGAACCCGTATGTTGAATTGCAGTAGATTGGTTGAGTCAACAATATTACACAATTTGTACATTGCTACAATGACATAAGCTATATTTATTTTTATAGGCACAATAGAATGTTCAGAATATATTTGCTAAGTAAAATACAAACAACAAATGTCAGGCTGTATCCATTATCACCACAGGCATTATAACAATTGTGTGTGTTACACACACACATACACACATACATATATATGAGAATATATATGGCTAGAAAGATCTTCTGAAATCAGTGTAATAGGATTGTTGTAAGACAAGACTCCAGAGTAGCTCACAGCACAAGACTAGAGCTTGAAGGGGAATCACGGTGAAGGAAAGGGCCCTTTGTTTATCTGTGTACTTAGTTTTACACACACACACACACACACACACACACCCAAGACCATCCGTAAGTGTAAATGGAATCATATAACCTCAAGAATCTAGATGTCTAAGTGATTGAATAGTTTTTTTTTTTTTTTTAATTTTGGCCTCTTTTATTGGTTTTTCATTTATTTATTTTCATCCATCTTTATTCTTTGGCCTGTGTGGGCTTCCCACCGCAGTGGCCTCTGTCATTGCAAAGCACCGGCTCCAGGCACACACGCTCCACAGCACAGGCTTGCAACTGGATACACTGGTCCAGCCGCTGTGCAGCATGTGGGATCTTCCTGGGCCAGGGATCAAACCAATGCCCCTTGTACTGCAAGGCAGACTCTTTATCCACTGGACCACCAGGGAAGCTCGACTGAATAATTACCACATTTCTATGATACTAATGCAATCATGAAGGTGGATTAATTAGGCATAAAAAAAATCCTAGAAATTCCTAGTTTAATTTATTCTTTTTCTTAGGTTTTTAGGCATAACAGCTTTACAGTGCATTGGAATTAGCGTTTTTAACAGATGATTTTCAAGTTAATTTAAAGAAAAGCAGAAAACCTAGAGCACATAGTCAATCTTTGCTAGTCCCAGAAGGAAGCAATGAAACCACTGAAATGAGCGGCATGGTCCACAGCCTCTAGTGGCACCTTTTCCTCCCGCAGCATCTACTGATGCAACGTGACTTACAAGCACCTCTTTTACACCTTGAATCCTGTTTCTCAATGAAGATGGCAACGTGACCAAGATCGAAGTCTGCAACTTCAAATGCTCTTTAAATCAAATACAATAAAGCCCAGATGCCTTTTCTTTTGGTGAGAAAAGAGTAACTCTCCCTTCCACTCTCACCTCAGGTGCGTAACTCAAGAGAGCAAGAGGCAACTTTCCTTGGATTCTTCAAATAAACTCTCTTTAGGGATCAGGCTACGCACAAGAAAATAGCTCAGCAGGAATTTAAAAGAGAGAAAGAAAGTGAGAAACTAGGGATAAAAGCAGGAAAGACTGAGCAAAACACGACCTGCACCATCATGTAACACATGCACCATTGAACTTTAGTCATTTGTATGGAACCAGGGACAAGGAGTCAGTTTAAAAAGCAGTGATCTGGCAGGGTGGTTTTAAGACAAAGGATACACACGTGTGTCAGACGGATGGACATATGACCTAGTTTTGGATAAATGAAGCCAAGAATGGTTTACAATTTATGTGAGTCTGTTTCCAACTAGCCTGAGAGGCAATCTGAAACTGTGTTATCAATTAGGGACCTATTGATGGATTATATACAGTCTGAAAGAGCCTAAGGCAGGACATCTTACAGATGTAAATATCAGACACGTGATAGCCTATGAAGCACATTAATTCTGTTCTGAAAAGGGGCATAAGTATGAGAGGAGGGAAGGGGGAGCTCTGGGGTCACACCACCCCTCTACCCCTCCCACCCCATCATCTGCTTCTCTCATGTTACAAATGACTGCTCAAGAATGTGGACTTTGGCTGTAGTCACTGCCTGGTGGAATGTCACAAAACTTCAAATACAAGCAACTCAGTTCTCAAATACCTGAATACTGCCAAAAATCGCTTGTAAATCTAGCTACATCAACTGTGCTGAGAACACTCTTGTCAGGTAGGATGTTATATCAATACTCGGGACGTGTTCTTGGAAACAGCCAAATTCAAGATCTGATCTTTAACTACCTACTCTTCCCTGAATATCCTCTTCCTTCCCACTTCTCCCTTGATAAAAAAAAAAAAAAAAAACGCTAAAACATTTTGTCAGGGTTCCCAATCACGTACAGTTTAGTTCTACTCTAAAATCTGAAGATGGCAACGTGACCAAGATCGAAGTCTGCAACTTCAAATGCTCTTTAAATCAAATACAATAAAGCCCAGATGCCTTTTCTTTTGGTGAGAAAAGAGTAACTCTCCCTTCCACTCTCACCTCAGGTGCGTAACTCAAGAGAGCAAGAGGCAACTTTCCTTGGATTCTTCAAATAAACTCTCTTTAGGGATCAGGCTACGCACAAGAAAATAGCTCAGCAGGAATTTAAAAGAGAGAAAGAAAGTGAGAAACTAGGGATAAAAGCAGGAAAGACTGAGCAAAACACGACCTGCACCATCATGTAACACATGCACCATTGAACTTTAGTCATTTGTATGGAACCAGGGACAAGGAGTCAGTTTAAAAAGCAGTGATCTGGCAGGGTGGTTTTAAGACAAAGGATACACACGTGTGTCAGACGGATGGACATATGACCTAGTTTTGGATAAATGAAGCCAAGAATGGTTTACAATTTATGTGAGTCTGTTTCCAACTAGCCTGAGAGGCAATCTGAAACTGTGTTATCAATTAGGGACCTATTGATGGATTATATACAGTCTGAAAGAGCCTAAGGCAGGACATCTTACAGATGTAAATATCAGACACGTGATAGCCTATGAAGCACATTAATTCTGTTCTGAAAAGGGGCATAAGTATGAGAGGAGGGAAGGGGGAGCTCTGGGGTCACACCACCCCTCTACCCCTCCCACCCCCCATCATCTGCTTCTCTCATGTTACAAATGACTGCTCAAGAATGTGGACTTTGGCTGTAGTCACTGCCTGGTGGAATGTCACAAAACTTCAAATACAAGCAACTCAGTTCTCAAATACCTGAATACTGCCAAAAATCGCTTGTAAATCTAGCTACATCAACTGTGCTGAGAACACTCTTGTCAGGTAGGATGTTATATCAATACTCGGGACGTGTTCTTGGAAACAGCCAAATTCAAGATCTGATCTTTAACTACCTACTCTTCCCTGAATATCCTCTTCCTTCCCACTTCTCCCTTGATAAAAAAAAAAAAAAAGAAAAAAAAAGACTGACATAAACCAGCATTTTGTCAGGGTTCCCAATCACGTACAGTTTAGTTCTACTCTAAAATCTCCGTCACAGAAGAAAATCTTAGTATAACCAATAGGTCTTCTACGGTGCCTCCTCCAACCTGTTCCCCTCTCCCCTGGGCTCACTCTCAACTGCTGGTCTTGCTTCATAATTCTCTGAGAAAACACAATCCCTATGCAGGGCATATCCCCACGTTCCTGACACCACATTGGTCATTATGGACATCTCCACACACTTACTCCTTCTTCCCTCCTTTCATTATGAATACTCTGTGCTTTTTCCTCCTCTACTTGGAGCCCCACCATCTCTTGCCTAATCAGGGATAAGTCTCTAGCAATTGTCTCACTTTCCTCTACTGAACCATTCTCTTTGGCACATGACCTTGCCTTATTTTCTCTTGATGTGAAAATATTATCTAGACTCCACATGGTCCTCCAGCTTTCCATTCAGCAAACCTTTGGAATTAACATACTTAACATCTTCCCCTCCTTTCCTCCATTCTTTTTTTTTTTTTTTTTAAAGATTTATTTATTGGGGCAGGGGTTGGGGAGGGAGGCGAGCGGGCGGGCCACTTCTATTGGTCTTTCATTTCTTTATTTTCATCCGTCTTTGTTCTTTGGCTCCTGTGGGCCTCCCATTGCGGTGGCGTCTGTTGTAGCAGAGCGCTGGCTCTGGGCGCATGTGCTCCAGAGCTCCGGCTTGGTAATTGGACACACCAGTCCAGCCGCTCCGCGGCACGTGGGGTCTTCCCAGGCCAGGGATCGAACCGGCGCCCCTTGCACTGCAAGGCGGTGTCCTTACCCACTGGACCACCAGGGGAAGCCCCTTTCCTCCATTCTTAAGTGCCTAAGCTGATGAAGATCAGCCTTTCTTTCATTCTGCTGTTCCATCAAACAACCCTTGTCAAATTCAATTAGCCGATATTTATGCTGCTGAATGTCATTTTCTCAGCCTTCATCTCACTGGGCCTACATAGCACAAGACTCCCTCTGTCTTAAAATATTTTTGTCATTTGGCTTCAGGGAGATGACTCTCTTGGTTGTCCTACCAGACTGAAGGCCATTTTGGATAACTAACTTTTCTAAAACTGAGACACTGATTTCTTTCCTCCCGCAGAAACCTGCTTTTCCTCTGCTTCCCCATCAACAGTCATTTTGGTTGATAAGATAAAGTATCTTGGAAGTCCTTCCTGACTCTTTTTTTTTTTTTAACGTGGGGGTCGGGTGGGGAGGGAGAGGAGCAGGCGGGCCACTTCTATTGGTCTTTCATTTGTCTATTTTCATCCATGTTTGTTCTTTGGCCCGTGTGGGCCTCCCATCGCAGTGGTCTCTGTTGTCGCAGAGCACTGACTCTAGGCGCATGCGCTCCAGAGCTCTGGCTGGGTAATTGGACACATCAGTCCAGCAGCTTCGCAGCACAAGGGATCTTCCTAGGCCAGGGATCGAACTGGCGCCCCTTGCACTGCAAGGCAGTGTCCTTACCCACTGGACCACCAGGTGAAGCCCTTTCCTCCATTCTTAAGTGCCTAAGCTGATGAAGATCAGCCTTTCTTTCATTCTGCTGTTCCATCAAACAACCCTTGTCAAATTCAATTAGCCGATATTTATGCTGCTGAATGTCATTTTCTCAGCCTTCATCTCACTGGGCCTACATAGCACAAGACTCCCTCTGTCTTAAAATATTTTTGTCATTTGGCTTCAGGGAGATGACTCTCTTGGTTGTCCTACCAGACTGAAGGCCATTTTGGATAACTAACTTTTCTAAAACTGAGACACTGATTTCTTTCCTCCCGCAGAAACCTGCTTTTCCTCTGCTTCCCCATCAACAGTCATTTTGGTTGATAAGATAAAGTATCTTGGAAGTCCTTCCTGACTCTTTTTTTTTTTTTAACGTGGGGGTCGGGTGGGGAGGGAGAGGAGCAGGCGGGCCACTTCTATTGGTCTTTCATTTGTCTATTTTCATCCATGTTTGTTCTTTGGCCCGTGTGGGCCTCCCATCGCAGTGGTCTCTGTTGTCGCAGAGCACTGACTCTAGGCGCATGCGCTCCAGAGCTCTGGCTGGGTAATTGGACACATCAGTCCAGCAGCTTCGCAGCACAAGGGATCTTCCTAGGCCAGGGATCGAACTGGCGCCCCTTGCACTGCAAGGCAGTGTCTTTACCCACTGGAGCACCAGGGAAGCCCCCAGCTCTTCTTATTCTTCACACTCTGTACTGGGTACAACTAAGAGAAAGAGGGCAAATACTGAATTTGGGTACCAAAAGGCTCAAATTCCAGCTCTGTGCTCTAGGCCACCTGTGGAATCTCCCATTAGAATCTCTCTTTGGTCCTTCTCAACTTTCTTCAGTTATTTCTCATATAAAGTATTTTTCATTAAGCTCTCTTTATAGGGGTTTATCCCACTAGATCCAGAAGGCTTCCGGACTCTCTGAGGAATTTTTTAAAAATGACTGAATTCATTATATATTGGTCTAGACAATAAGTGCCTGGCAGACTTACGTTGGATCGTTTAGCTAACAGCTATAGTTTTTTTTATACCTAAGCAGTATAAAGCTTACAGTTCTTCCTTTCCAAACCTAACAGATTACCTGGTTTGTGTACACAATGCCCAAAGGCTACAATTCTTCCTTTGAACCAAGACTGGTTAGGGCTCTAAAAGTAAACAGTCTGGGCCTCTGGCTTTTCTCTTGGCTTTTACATGTCTCCTGGAGACCTGGAATCTGGGAAATATATTTCTTCATGATTAAGGATTAATTCCTTTATCTTTCTAGTGATGAGGACCATTCTGAGCCTCAGATCATTCCTTGGTTTACAATATTGTGTTGGTTTCTATCACACATCAACATGAATCAGCCAAAGGTATACACACGTCCCCTCCCTTTTGAACCTTTCTTCCCACCTCCCACCCAATCCCACCCCTCTGGGTTGTCACAAGAACCCAGTTTGAGTTCCCTGAGTCATACAGCAAATTCCCACTGTTATCTGTGTACATATGGTAGTGTATGTATCCATGCTACTCTCTCCATTCATCTCACCCTTTCCCCAAAACCTGCGTCCCACAGGTCTGTTCTCTATGTGTGTGTCTCCACTGCTGCCCTACAAACAGGTCCATCAGTGCCATCTTTCTAGATTCCACATATATACTTTATTTTATTTTATTTATTTTTAAAATTTCTTTTTGGGGGGGCAGCTTGGGGAGGGAGAGGGGTGGGTGGGCCACTTCTATTGGTCTTTCATTTAACTATTTTCATCCATGTTTGTTCTTTGGCCCATGTGGGCCTCCCATCAAGGAGCCACATGCACTCCAGAACTCGGGCTCGGTAACTGGACACATCGGCCCAGCCGCTCCACGGCATGTGGGATCTTCTCAGGCCAGGGATCGAACCGGCGCCCCTAGCACTGCAAGGCGGTGTCCTTACCCACTGGACCACCAGGGAAGCCCCTCCACATATATACTTTAATATACGGTATTTGTTTTTCTCTTTTTGCCTGAATGCATTCTGTACAATAGGCTCTAGGTTCGTCTGCCTCATTAGAACTGACTCAAATGCATTTCTTTCTATGGCTGAGTATTGCATGTATGTATGCACCACAGCTTCTTTATCCATTAATTTGTTGATGGACATCTACATTGCTTCCATGTCCTAGCTGTCGTCTATAGCACCACAATGAACACTGGGATATGGTTTCCTCAGAGTATATGCCCAGTAGTGGGATTGTTTGGTCATATGGTGTTTTATTTCTAGTTGTTATTTATTTTTTTTAACACTTCCAGCTTTTAAAAGGTTAAGCCATCAGATTCTGAGGGGCATCACTCAACAGCTGTACTGTCTCCTGGAGACCTGGAATCTGGGAAATATATTCCTTCATGATTAAGCATTAATCCCTTTATCTTTCTAGTGATGAGGACCATTCTGAGCCTCAGATCATTCCTTGTTTACAATATTGTGTTGGTTTCTATCACACATCAACATGAATCAGCCAAAGGTATACACACGTCCCCTCCCTTTTGAACCTTTCTTCCCACCTCCCACCCAATCCCACCCCTCTGGGTTGTCACAAGAACCCAGTTTGAGTTCCCTGAGTCATACAGCAAATTCCCACTGTTATCTGTGTACATATGGTAGTGTATGTATCCATGCTACTCTCTCCATTCATCTCACCCTTTCCCCAAAACCTGCGTCCCACAGGTCTGTTCTCTATGTGTGTGTCTCCACTGCTGCCCTACAAACAGGTCCATCAGTGCCATCTTTCTAGATTCCACATATATACTTTATTTTATTTTATTTATTTTTAAAATTTCTTTTTGGGGGGGCAGCTTGGGGAGGGAGAGGGGTGGGTGGGCCACTTCTATTGGTCTTTCATTTAACTATTTTCATCCATGTTTGTTCTTTGGCCCATGTGGGCCTCCCATCAAGGAGCCACATGCACTCCAGAACTCGGGCTCGGTAACTGGACACATCGGCCCAGCCGCTCCACGGCATGTGGGATCTTCTCAGGCCAGGGATCGAACCGGCGCCCCTAGCACTGCAAGGCGGTGTCCTTACCCACTGGACCACCAGGGAAGCCCCTCCACATATATACTTTAATATACGGTATTTGTTTTTCTCTTTTTGCCTGAATGCATTCTGTACAATAGGCTCTAGGTTCGTCTGCCTCATTAGAACTGACTCAAATGCATTTCTTTCTATGGCTGAGTATTGCATGTATGTATGCACCACAGCTTCTTTATCCATTAATTTGTTGATGGACATCTACATTGCTTCCATGTCCTAGCTGTCGTCTATAGCACCACAATGAACACTGGGATATGGTTTCCTCAGAGTATATGCCCAGTAGTGGGATTGTTTGGTCATATGGTGTTTTATTTCTAGTTGTTATTTATTTTTTTTAACACTTCCAGCTTTTAAAAGGTTAAGCCATCAGATTCTGAGGGGCATCACTCAACAGCTGTACTGTACATAACAAGACAGAGTGAGAAATGTAGATCAGAACTCTAGGGAAAAAAAAAACAGAGAAGGGTGCCTCTTTGAAGCTATGTGCTTGGTGTGCAGGTGCCCTAGTAGTTATTATTACTGCATATAACTGAGCTCCAACAACACTTGGAAGAAAGTTCAGTATACAGTCAGTTGTACACATCTGTGGATGCAAAACTCACAGATATGAAAACACCAACGGTATTCCTTATATCTCACCATTTTTACAAGGGGCTTGCACATGTGCAGATTTTGGTATCCAAGGGGGATCCTTGGAACCAAGTACCTACAGGTACTAAGGGATGACTGCACAGCATCATGGCACTGCTCAGTAGTAGGAAAGCAACCTCTCATTCTTCAAATTGCCTCCTCCAACTAAAACTTAAAAATAGGAAGTACAAATGAAATTCAGCACTTTCTAAGTGCAGAGACAAATGGATCTTCAAGGTAACCTTTACATGTAAAACTGCTAACAAATGAGATAATGGTTTAAGAATCTAGCAAATCACATGGCATAGTTCACATACACAGATGAAGTGCAGTGAATGCTCCGGACATAATCTACTTGATTTTCTTCTTCCTTTCACCCTTTTGAGTGTCCACTTGTCAGAAAAAAATGCCCAGTGTTAAGTACATACTTTTTTCTTAAAAACTTACAGAAAATTGCTAAAGCAATACACGTATTCAACTTGAATGAAGTGGCGTACCGTGCACCCTTATGAAGCCAAGAGATTACTGACCTGAATTTAAGTCTCGTCCTGGATTGAAGGCCCGACTATTAACAGTAGTAGAGAGTCGATCACAACTAATTGTTCTAGAGACATTGGTATTAAAGTTCCCATCAAATCTGAAATAACAGAAGAGAATCAGCAATATTTATTTGGTGATTATTCAATCCAGAAAACTAACAAAGAAAAGTTGTTCATACTTTTTATAAAGTAGGTCAGCACATGAATAATAAAATTGCAATTTAAATATTAAAAAATCTTTTCAGAGTAGCGTGGGTAAAATCAACATCTGCATCTAGAAAGTTTTAGAAATCAAGATAATTCTAAGGTGGTTAAAAAAAAATTCCTTCAAGTCAACTTTCCCCCCAGTGAATCTGAGTCAGATACTATTGATGAAATCATACAGAAAATAGATTTGACCAAATTTCGAACAGAGTTAAGCTCTGATGTTATATGTGAAAAATTTATTCCGTTTGAAAATCAATGACCAAAAATAAAAATAGGCAGTATTGAAGGAGATTTTAAGAGACTCTTCAGTCCAGTCTCTCACCCAGTACAGAATTATATCAACACTGTCAACTGTGCCTCCAAGGACACAGTTGCTTCACCAGCATGGTCACTCTTCCTTGGACCTGCTCCAGTCTGTCTAGACGAGAAGATTGCCGCCTCAAAAGCCACAGATGGAGAGAAAAGAAGAGATTAATCCATCAGCAGCTGCTGGTGTTCATGTTGGCAAAGCAACATAATCTCATTGTCCCTCTTTTGTTTTAGCATTAAACATCTGTGAAGCAAGAGTAGCGTTATACAAGGAACTCACTTGCTCTCCATGCACTCAATGGTCATATTACACCTATACCCTCACACACTTTTTAATAAAAGACAAGACAGTATTTATGCTTTGTGAGCTACAAGGCCCCTGTCACAATGACTGAACTCTGCCATTGTGGTGTGAAAGCAACCAGAGAATTTAAAGAAGAATAAATGTGGCTGTATTCCAGTAAAACTCGATTTTCAAAATTAAGTGGTATGCCAGACTTGTTTCACTAAGTCTGATCTAGACTAGGACAGTCCTAGAGAATTCTCTGAGATGTGGAAAATGTGTCACTTTTGTACTATTCAATATGGCAGCCACATGTGACTACTGGGCAAATCTGGCTACTGTAATTGAGAGACATTGGTATTAAAGTTCCCATCAAATCTGAAATAACAGAAGAGAATCAGCAATATTTATTTGGTGATTATTCAATCCAGAAAACTAACAAAGAAAAGTTGTTCATACTTTTTATAAAGTAGGTCAGCACATGAATAATAAAATTGCAATTTAAATATTAAAAAATCTTTTCAGAGTAGCGTGGGTAAAATCAACATCTGCATCTAGAAAGTTTTAGAAATCAAGATAATTCTAAGGTGGTTAAAAAAAAATTCCTTCAAGTCAACTTTCCCCCCAGTGAATCTGAGTCAGATACTATTGATGAAATCATACAGAAAATAGATTTGACCAAATTTCGAACAGAGTTAAGCTCTGATGTTATATGTGAAAAATTTATTCCGTTTGAAAATCAATGACCAAAAATAAAAATAGGCAGTATTGAAGGAGATTTTAAGAGACTCTTCAGTCCAGTCTCTCACCCAGTACAGAATTATATCAACACTGTCAACTGTGCCTCCAAGGACACAGTTGCTTCACCAGCATGGTCACTCTTCCTTGGACCTGCTCCAGTCTGTCTAGACGAGAAGATTGCCGCCTCAAAAGCCACAGATGGAGAGAAAAGAAGAGATTAATCCATCAGCAGCTGCTGGTGTTCATGTTGGCAAAGCAACATAATCTCATTGTCCCTCTTTTGTTTTAGCATTAAACATCTGTGAAGCAAGAGTAGCGTTATACAAGGAACTCACTTGCTCTCCATGCACTCAATGGTCATATTACACCTATACCCTCACACACTTTTTAATAAAAGACAAGACAGTATTTATGCTTTGTGAGCTACAAGGCCCCTGTCACAATGACTGAACTCTGCCATTGTGGTGTGAAAGCAACCAGAGAATTTAAAGAAGAATAAATGTGGCTGTATTCCAGTAAAACTCGATTTTCAAAATTAAGTGGTATGCCAGACTTGTTTCACTAAGTCTGATCTAGACTAGGACAGTCCTAGAGAATTCTCTGAGATGTGGAAAATGTGTCACTTTTGTACTATTCAATATGGCAGCCACATGTGACTACTGGGCATTTGAAATCTGGCTACTGTAATTGAGAGACTACATTTTCAATTTTGCTTAATCTCAGCACAAATGTAAACAGTCAAACAGTGTCTGCCGTCTGGACAATGCAAATCTAGAAGAGTCTCCTGATTATCTGCCTAATTTGCTTCAAGTCTTTGTTAGCTTATCACTTCCCCAGAAAAGCTTACTCTGATTGTGGATGATTTCCCAGTATATGTCAAGTGTTTTCTTCTCTCAGAACAAGCACAATATTTTAAATTTATGGCTCCATTTGTATATGCCTTTTTAATTGGAGGATAATTGTATGTTTTTAACATGTAGAGTTTTACGGATCAGACCATATGAACAGAAAAAAACCCCTTGAAAGCAGACCCCATGTTTTGTCAGTGAATAAAATACACACACACACACACACACACACACACACATACACACATATATAACACTAAGTATTGTTCCTGTCAAAAGCAGGCACTCGTATTTACTGATATTCTATGAACACCCATCATCCATGCTTGACCCTATTCTGGGTTCCTGCAGAAGCCTCCACAGGTCTAATAATTATCTGACCATCACTCAGATAAACAGTTCCTAATTATTGAAAGCCTAGCCATATCAGAATCACCTGGCAGCGTGATGGAATGTAGATTCCTGGGATCTACCCTGCAAGAGAGAATTAATGAGTGTAGGGTAAGACCCTCTGTGGAATCTGACTTTTGACAGGCTCCTGAAGGATGAGAGGCCCTCCAATTCTTTAGAAATAAAGCTGTAGAATGATTTCTACATATGCCTCAAAGAGACCAAGCACTGAGGATCTTTCAGTTTGAATCAGGAGAGCAGAGGAATTCGTAGGTATGCCTGATAATCACATCTGGACTTTGCTTTACAAACTATAAACCTTCTTTAGACCTCCCTATCTCCCAGCTGAGGAACACATAGCAAATCAGGGACTAAAGAGACACCTGATCTTATCCATTTATGGGTCACATAAAGAAGAACTTGCTAAAAGGGGCAGGCAACTCAAAAGAGCTACTGACAATTTCTCCCAGAAGAAGTGTAAGCCTAGAGACCTCTGTGCATGGAAGGAGTCTTTCTCTATAGCCAGGAACTGTGCCATCAGCCCCAACCCCGGAGAAGGTTAAAGTCCAATGCAGAGCACGTACAGATTACTTGGGCCATGGTGAAATGATAGTTCACTCCTGGACCAGGGAGACCAGGGAACTATTTTTTATAGGTTGTTTTCCTTTCTGTATGGACAAAACATTTTTATAATACTGAAAGTGGCACACTAACGAGAGAAGGTGCTCGATAAACATTTGTCAGTCTAAAAAGGGTTAACAATACAGTGCTGGTCATCAATAACCTGCCCAATCTTCCCATTGTGTCCCAACCTATAGTTCTACTCAGACCATAGTTCTCATCAATGCTTTTTTTCCTTTGGGCTGGGTCCCAACTGTGAGGCTTTTCAGTGTTCATAGTGCTCATTTTACAAGCCCAACTCTTCTTGCCTTCCAAGAAGGACTCTTGTCAGCAACAGCCAGCAAGGAGATTTTCTCCTCTAAAATGCCTAGTGCTCCTCTGCATCTTAATTCATGCTTTTGCATCCTTTCCCTAATTTTAAAATATTGTTTTGTAATTGAGCTTAGCATAATGCAAAAGTATTGATGTCTGATAGATGCAGTCTGGTTGGTTTCTGATTCTGCTTAAAAATTCCACTATAAAGCTTATTATAAATAATGAGAAATAATGCTTATTTTGTATTTTTTAATTTATTCTTAATTCAACTTTTTTATTTGGCCTGTGTGGGCCTCCCATTGCAGTGGCCTCTCTCATTGCTGAGCACCGGCTATGGGCACAGGCGCTCCAGAGTGCTGTCTTGTCATTGGCCACACCAGTCTAGCTACTCCACAGCACATGGGATCCTCCCAGGCGAGGGACTGAACTGGTGCCCCTTGCACTGCAAGGTGGATTCTTTACCCACTGGACCACCAGGGAAGCCCTGTACTATACCTATTTTGCCTTCTCCATACACTAAATAAAACTATAGCAAAGGCAGATGCCAAGATACTTTGCTATGGTGGCCTTACGGTCTAAATGCTACTGCTCAAACTCCCAATTCTCTCTAAAATCTTTTGCACATTTGAAAAGTCTTAGTTTTGCCAATGCGATGGTAGGTTACTTGAAGATTAATATTTTGCCCTCCAGTCCAGTGCTCTGCTGGGAATGTATAATTCTTTGTAAATTTTCTTATTGTTGTGTGTCCACTGTGGAAGGACAGAGAGCCAAGTCACTGGAAAGCTCTGCATGTTTTATTCAATCATATTCAGTGAATATCTGTGATGAAAAAGGAACTGTCATGTGGCAAAGCGTGCAACATCATGGTGAGAAACATGCCCTCAGAAGTACATAAACCTGGATGGGAGTTTGGGTTTAAAATGCTTATGGCTGTCTACAGCCATACCACCCTGAATGTGCCCAATCTCATCTAAAATGCTCATTGCTCTGTAACTCTTACATAGAATTTATATATTCTAAGCATTCATTTTTCTCATCTATTAGACTATATAGTTCCTGTTTCATAGCCAGAGCCTGGTACACAGTAAACATATAGTAAACAATAAAAATGTGTATTAGATGTATCAGTAATAATAATAGTTAACAGCTCCCAGGTTACAATGTATCAAGACTATTTCAAGTGTTTTACATGGATCAGTTCATCTAATCATTACAAACATAAGAGAAATACTATTATTATTTCATTTTGAAGACCAAGAAATTGAGGCCCAGAAATGTTAAATTAAGAAGCCAAACCTTCACAGTTGGGAAGTAACAGGATCAAAATATGAATACATATTCAAGCTCTCATTCATAATGAATACATTACACTGTATCTCAATAAAATCAATAAATTGTCATCAGCATTATCTAAAACAGCTGAAGTAAAATCCAATTCTCTCAAAGAAAGGGATTACTCTGAAAGCCTGTGAGGCTTAGGGGAAATCTTTGCTTTTTACTTAATAGGAAATGACAGTTGCTAAGCATAAGGCTCACAATGGACAGCTACAGAGAAGTAACTCTACAAACAGAGATGAGGAAGACGGAGAAGGTATAATATTAAAGGCAGCTGTTCTCTATTAATTGTAGATAACTTAGATTTTTTAAACGTTCACCACTGGCATAGCTTTGGAATGGGCCACTTTGAGGTTACTTTTTATTACTGCACTCCAGAAAAGCCTCAAGCTCCTTTTCCATCCAAGTCTGAAATCTGAGAGGTTTCAGGGCAGTGGAGGTGGCTAGAAGTTCCACATGGATGGAGGAGCAAGCGTATCCAGTCTCCGCACAGAGAAGAAACACAGCAGATCTGGGACCAGCTCACAGCAACTTGTCTCCTTTTCCTAGTGCTAACGTTCTCCTCTTGGAGAAAGAATCTGGTATTCAGTAAGCTGACGACTTAAACAAATGGCTTATGTATACCAAAGGTAAGATAGAAACAGGAGAAGACCAAGAAAAGAAATGTCACCAAATTTTGAAAAGTTCTTACAAGGGACAATGAATTCTAGATGCTGAAGAACATAACGGACAATGGCCATAGCTTAAGTTTTACTATAAATGTGGACAAGGTTAGTATATTCTAAGCATTCATTTTTCTCATCTATTAGACTATATAGTTCCTGTTTCATAGCCAGAGCCTGGTACACAGTAAACATATAGTAAACAATAAAAATGTGTATTAGATGTATCAGTAATAATAATAGTTAACAGCTCCCAGGTTACAATGTATCAAGACTATTTCAAGTGTTTTACATGGATCAGTTCATCTAATCATTACAAACATAAGAGAAATACTATTATTATTTCATTTTGAAGACCAAGAAATTGAGGCCCAGAAATGTTAAATTAAGAAGCCAAACCTTCACAGTTGGGAAGTAACAGGATCAAAATATGAATACATATTCAAGCTCTCATTCATAATGAATACATTACACTGTATCTCAATAAAATCAATAAATTGTCATCAGCATTATCTAAAACAGCTGAAGTAAAATCCAATTCTCTCAAAGAAAGGGATTACTCTGAAAGCCTGTGAGGCTTAGGGGAAATCTTTGCTTTTTACTTAATAGGAAATGACAGTTGCTAAGCATAAGGCTCACAATGGACAGCTACAGAGAAGTAACTCTACAAACAGAGATGAGGAAGACGGAGAAGGTATAATATTAAAGGCAGCTGTTCTCTATTAATTGTAGATAACTTAGATTTTTTAAACGTTCACCACTGGCATAGCTTTGGAATGGGCCACTTTGAGGTTACTTTTTATTACTGCACTCCAGAAAAGCCTCAAGCTCCTTTTCCATCCAAGTCTGAAATCTGAGAGGTTTCAGGGCAGTGGAGGTGGCTAGAAGTTCCACATGGATGGAGGAGCAAGCGTATCCAGTCTCCGCACAGAGAAGAAACACAGCAGATCTGGGACCAGCTCACAGCAACTTGTCTCCTTTTCCTAGTGCTAACGTTCTCCTCTTGGAGAAAGAATCTGGTATTCAGTAAGCTGACGACTTAAACAAATGGCTTATGTATACCAAAGGTAAGATAGAAACAGGAGAAGACCAAGAAAAGAAATGTCACCAAATTTTGAAAAGTTCTTACAAGGGACAATGAATTCTAGATGCTGAAGAACATAACGGACAATGGCCATAGCTTAAGTTTTACTATAAATGTGGACAAGGCAAAAAATCAAAACAGGGCTCAGGGAAGCCCTTCACATAGCTTTCCAGAGATCAAACCTGATCCCAAAATAACATGTCAAATATCTGAAAACATTCTTTTCCTGAAAGAATCTACCCTGCTGTTTGAGAATTAAATAACCACTTTGTAGGAGAAGCTCACCCAGAGGGCAATTTGACCTCTTGTCTAGTTAGTTCACAGACCTAAGTTTACTAGTAAAGGATGAAACAAAATTGTTAGCTCGTTTCAGAATTGGATTCAATTCTTGCTCCCTGGGTAATCCTATCCAGTTCCAACATTTTGATACTTAAAGGGTTCAAGGAGGACCATTCTCCTTTCTCCTGCCTCAGGTTCCACAGAACATGGCAACAGCTGGACCACAGTCTCAATGATCTTGAGTCACTCACAAGTGGGGAACATCCACTCCCCAACCGAATTAACATGAAACACACAGAAATAAACCTCACTCTGCTTCTAAGGTTGCCAACACTGCTGATGTGCAGACAGGTGTGGGAGCAGTTGTCAACAGGAGGCTTAAGAGATACAGGAGCATGCATGGGTCCAAGCTGGTGAGTCAGCTAGAAGAAGTAATGACATGAACAAAACCTCTGTGGTTATCTCTCCATCTTCCACTCACTCACATTCGCTTCTCTTCTTGACTCCAGGCACCTATAACATCTTACAGAGGGCTTCCCCTGGTGGTCCAGTGGGTAAGGACACCGCCTTGCAGTGCAGGGGGTGCCGGTTCGATCCCTGGCCTGGGAGGATCCCACATGCTGAGGAGCAGCTGGACCCATGTATCCAATTACCGAGCCGGAGCTCTGAAGCGCATGAGCCCAGAGCCGGAGCTCTGCAGTGACAGACGCCACCGCGATGGGAGGCCCACAGGAGCCAAGGAACAAAGACGGATGAAGATAGAGGAATGAAAGACCAACAGAAGTGGCCCGCCCGCTCCCCTCCCTCCCCAACCCAACCCCCGCCCAAAATAAATAAATAAATAAATCTTAAAACAAAAAAAAAACACCTTACAGAAAATCTCAAACGAACTTTTCGGCCAACCCAGTAGAACTTGCATAGCGCCAGCCTCACTAAGTTACCTCCAGGCCTCAGTGGAACAGCTACCTTGCCTAAGACAAGATGGCACTATATGCACACGCACACATGCCTTCTAGAGAGATGATTTCTAAGATGAAATGTGCTATTTACCCTGATTTGGAGACTGTGAGAAATGCAAAGTTCATGCTTATAATCTGTTATAAAAAACACATCAGTTACTCTTAAGGGTTACCTAAAAGATTTTTCATTGAGAAATATATTAGCTGCCAGTCACATAAACAGAATTACAGGTTTTATAATGCCAAGAACTGATAAAATCATAGATTTTCATATAAACTAAGCCAGTAATTCAACTTATCTTTGAACCTGTCCTTTAAAAGTCTTAACAATAAGAGAATAACCCTATATAAATCTCCTGTAGAATTTCTCTCTAAAAGGGGGAGATATTGGATCATGATTGCTTTTTGTATTTATTTTCACAAGATAAAACCAGTGCCTGAAATTTCAAGAAAAATAACTCCATCTTTCCTACTCCCTCAAGTTAAAAAAAAGAAAAAAACTTCCTTCTGGATTTACTTTCATGAACAACTGATCGAAACTGCATCCCGAGGGAGAAAACAGAACTGTGACTCCCACTTTGATCTCTTCCCCATGGAGAAACTCACTCCCTGCCTGGCTTGCAAGATGTTCATTTGATTGACATTTGCTCTGATGTGAAAACTGCTTTGAACTTCAGACATTTAATTCCCATCAGGCTGCAGTCATTTTTATTCTCCTTCAACAGGATTTACAAGCAGGAGATCAGCAAATGTAGAAGATAAAATAAATTTGCAGAAGCTTTGAATCTTACATCAAAACAGTGTTCAAGTGAGTTCCAATTGGATTTCATTCAGCCTCGATACACAGTGCAAATCAACTTTTCTGTGGAGTCCCAATTTAGACAGGAAAAGATATAAAGGAGAGAGACACGTACACCAGTTGGGGTTTACTTCCTGAATCTCTTTCTTGGTCTTTGTTTCAATTTTCTATGGAAGGTGATTTGCCAAGCAAATCACTTAAAACCCTAGGTTTTCCTTAACATTTCCAGGCAAAGTCTGCCCAATATATCATGCAGCACACAAAAACCACACCCACAGTATGGGTTCCCAGGGTGCTGCTGAAATGTGGTATTATACATGGGCACGTTTTAAAGGTAATAATTTAAAAAGCAAATCCCTGCAGATACCTCAAAAGAGCAAGGCTTACACTGATAGTTGAGTCCATAAATAAAGTCAGTATGACGACAGCTAATGGGGTAGGGAATATTTTTTTACTTGTTTGCTTGTTTTTAATCACTGCTAGAGACAGGTACAAAGGTTTTCTTTTTAAAACAAAAAACAAAAATCACCACAGATACACATTATTTCTTGTGAAAGCAGAATCTGATATGAGCTCAGAACCTGGTGTGACATAAATGCTGTGGGCTTGTGATAGAGTCTCCTGCCCAAGGCAGACCCTTGCTGCCTATGTCAATAAATTACTAAATTCCATTTTAAGAGCAGCACGGATTTTTCTGGGAAGCAAAGATGGCAAAACTCCTTGGCCAGTAGCTACAGGAGTCTTTAAAAGGCTGTCTGGAAGGATTTCCCTGTTGGTCCAGTCATTAAGACTTCACCTTCCAATGAGGAGAAAGAGGTGCAGGTTTGTTGGGAAGCTAAGATCTCTCATGTCTCATGGCCAAAAAAAAAAAAAAAAACCCAAAATAGAAACAATACTGTAATAAATTCAATAAAGACTTTTAAAAACTGGTCCATAGGAAAAAAGAAAGAAAAAAAGGTCTGGACACCGAAAAACATCTGAGTAAGAGCCTAACAGCTCCTGGTTTACTCAGAGATGACAGGGAGACATTTCATTTCAACTCCATTCAACTAGGTTCCCACCCATTCTTTCTGGGAAGTGTCTGCTCTCCAAATATTTGAGCAACACCAGTCGAAAAGAATTAAACAAGAACCCCCTTATCTTCCACTTAACCACCCATGAGAATAAAGTTAAACAAAGAAAGAGCTAAGATAAAAATCAAACATCTGCCCTGGCAAATATTTAAACTCTGTTTGAATGGTGGAGGAAGGGGTAAGAGTGGGATCACTTCAAAAAGGAACTATCACATTTATAAAGTAAATGATACTCGACGCCCCCCCAACGGCGTTTACTTATTCAAACACCTAAATTAATGGGCAAACTGAAAAGCTGTCAAATAACGTGTAATTGTGTTCGGAGAAATGGTTTTCCTTCCATCTCTGCAGAGATTGGAGAGATAAGTCACATTCTTTCTGTTCTTATCAGGAATAAGGATTAAATCTTCAGGGTTCAGCAACCCAGCCTGACTGGAGACAAGGCTGGTTTCAAATGCCCTTGGAAGGTAAGGCTTAGAACAACCACGCATCTCTCTCTGTGTGAGTCTAAGTATCATACTCCCAGTCACATTTCTTTTTCCTCATTCCACGCCCCCACCTCCCCACAACAGATCACTGGGAGAACATTCTGCTGGAATCTGTGTTTTGCTTCTAGAATTCTGTTTAATCTGCTTTCGTGCATAAGCTTGGAAAATGACAAAAGTGACACCTAGGGGAACAGCAAGTGGATTCACAACCAAATTCCTTATCACCAGGTTAGGGCAGGGATGCAGGAGGAGGCAGAAAGAGAGCTATCTGGAAAAATAAAAGAGAAAACAGACAGCTGGGCAGAGGAATCCACAGGTTCACTCTGCGCCATTCCATAGCCCCTGTCCATCCTACCACTTGACCACTAAAGAGGACTTCACACGCATTCCAGTTGTTTATTTATATACTTTCTCCCTTGCAAAGAGAGAGATCCTTTCCATGTTTATCCCTAGCGTCTAGCCCAGAGTCTGCCTGTGAAGAGCACAATTTTAGTAAATGCTGAATGACAAAATGCAGAAAACTGAAGAGTCGGAGACTTGCCAGGACTAGAGACCAGAGCTTGTAAATATGTATGTTTTCTTCCTACATGGACACTGGGTACTTAGTAAACAGCAGACAAGTGTGAGTGGTATGACAACAGACATCAAAGAGAAGCACTAAGAACCTCAGTTAGCAGATGACTGTGGAGATGAACTGGTTCAAATCTTTCAGGCACATTTGGGCTGGAGAGAGACCAGGCTTCTCCAAACCTCCCTGTTCTGCAGAAGGCACATGAAACATAAGATGTGGAATACTTATGGCTAATGTGTCCTCAAAAGGAATTGCTGACCCAGTATTCAAAAGCTAATAAAGCTGTGCGTCTTAAGACAGCTGGGCCAGCATCACACCAGACCAATCAAGTCTCCAAGAAAGATTTCAGACATAGTGACTTTTCAATCTTGATCTTCTTTGGAACATTTCGGTATTTTTGCACAACAAAACACACAAAAGCAAGGGAATTCCTTTGTTACAGCACAGTCTATTTCTTACAGCTGGCATCGTCTACAAAATAGTTTCTTTTAGACACTAGATAGACAGACGGACAAACAGGAAGACAAAAATGTCAAGATCAATGTTCCCTAAAATCCATAAAAGGTCACTGATGAAAATCAGTATTCTAAGCAGTGTGGCAGGTCTCCTGTCCTTCCTTCGTGAAGGTCACATAAGGAAAATTCAGAAAGCAGGACTGTCAGATGACTCTAAATGCAGGTGTTTTCTGCTATAGGGGTGCTCATCAACAGTCCTAAAGATATAAATATTTATCTACACATGAACACAAAAACAACACAAACTACTGCAGGAATACAGTTTTAAAACTGAGAAATACACTAAACAGACTGCGGAAGATTCGTATTCAGGCAGTTTAGAAACTACAGACGTTTATACAATAGCCTCAAGTGAAATTCTAGGAAGGAATACATAGTTCAGCATTTCAATTGGCAGATAAGCCACTCCGATTTTCCCCCTGGTCAAAACAGTTTACCATTAAAAGAAAAAATAGTCAAGACTGCCCTGAGGGGCTTCCCTGGTGGTCCAGTGGGTAAAGAGTCCACCTTGCAGTGCAAGGGGCACCAGTTCGACCCCTGGCCTAGGAGAACCCCATGTGCCACAGAGCAGGTGGACTGGTGTGTCCTATTATGCCATGGACACTGGGTACTTAGTAAACAGCAGACAAGTGTGAGTGGTATGACAACAGACATCAAAGAGAAGCACTAAGAACCTCAGTTAGCAGATGACTGTGGAGATGAACTGGTTCAAATCTTTCAGGCACATTTGGGCTGGAGAGAGACCAGGCTTCTCCAAACCTCCCTGTTCTGCAGAAGGCACATGAAACATAAGATGTGGAATACTTATGGCTAATGTGTCCTCAAAAGGAATTGCTGACCCAGTATTCAAAAGCTAATAAAGCTGTGCGTCTTAAGACAGCTGGGCCAGCATCACACCAGACCAATCAAGTCTCCAAGAAAGATTTCAGACATAGTGACTTTTCAATCTTGATCTTCTTTGGAACATTTCGGTATTTTTGCACAACAAAACACACAAAAGCAAGGGAATTCCTTTGTTACAGCACAGTCTATTTCTTACAGCTGGCATCGTCTACAAAATAGTTTCTTTTAGACACTAGATAGACAGACGGACAAACAGGAAGACAAAAATGTCAAGATCAATGTTCCCTAAAATCCATAAAAGGTCACTGATGAAAATCAGTATTCTAAGCAGTGTGGCAGGTCTCCTGTCCTTCCTTCGTGAAGGTCACATAAGGAAAATTCAGAAAGCAGGACTGTCAGATGACTCTAAATGCAGGTGTTTTCTGCTATAGGGGTGCTCATCAACAGTCCTAAAGATATAAATATTTATCTACACATGAACACAAAAACAACACAAACTACTGCAGGAATACAGTTTTAAAACTGAGAAATACACTAAACAGACTGCGGAAGATTCGTATTCAGGCAGTTTAGAAACTACAGACGTTTATACAATAGCCTCAAGTGAAATTCTAGGAAGGAATACATAGTTCAGCATTTCAATTGGCAGATAAGCCACTCCGATTTTCCCCCTGGTCAAAACAGTTTACCATTAAAAGAAAAAATAGTCAAGACTGCCCTGAGGGGCTTCCCTGGTGGTCCAGTGGGTAAAGAGTCCACCTTGCAGTGCAAGGGGCACCAGTTCGACCCCTGGCCTAGGAGAACCCCATGTGCCACAGAGCAGGTGGACTGGTGTGTCCTATTATGAGCTGGTGCTCTGCGATGAGACAGGCCACAGCAGTGGGAGGCCCACACAGGCCAAGAGAAAAAAGATGGATGAAAATAAATAAATAAAAATCCAATAAAAAGAGGCCAAAAGTAAAAAAATAAAAAAGACTGCCTGAGTCTTGACACAACCTCTCTGAGCCTACTTCCTCATGTGCCAAATGCGGGAGGAAGGGAATTGCACTGCTCCAGGCTATCAAGAAGATCATAGTAAGACTGTAATTTAAGTAAAATAATGTTTACAGAACAAAGCATTTAACTGAAGTCTAAACATGTGTAGCTATTTTACATAAGTTAAGTATTATAACTGAATAGACCTTCTGAAATGTAAGGCGTTTGGCAAAATCTTTATTGAAGTCTGATCTCCAATCAGGTCCTTCTGGTACCAATATCCATAAAGACAGTATCTGTAACATTTTACCAGCCTGCAGGTCATATTCCTTTTAGAGTGGACTGGCGATGAAAATGTGAGATAACGTAGGGAGAACACTTGAGAGACAAAGATTGATTATTCAGTATTTTAAGAGTAAAAATACAAAACACATCTTCTTTCCTAGGGAAAGAACAGAGCATTTATTAAAGTTAAGCTCCATGGCCAAGAATCATGCTTATCACTTTATTTGACCTTGTGTTACCCAAAGAATAAAAGAACAAAGACATTAGTGCAAGAGCTCCTGGTTAAGTCATAGGACTTTGTTTCTCACAGTGCTTTAAATAGTAATAATAAAAAATAAAGGTACATAGGGTTAAACATCTTTTTAAATTATTTTTTCATTTGTACCACCTTAAAATACGGCTGGGAAAAAAAACAACAAAAAAACAAAACAGCATTTGCCCACACATAGGTCACCTGTTATGCCTAGAAACATCAAATCAAACTGCACCAGCAGAACATTTAAACTATGCATTTGCATTTGGTCCTTTTTTTCTGAACTGCCATGCATACAACATAGCAGTGGGGGTGAAAATACCTGTGGGATTAAAATAAAGTGATACTACAGGCTAAACAGCTTGCCAAACATCTCCTAGGAATGATTCAGGTGTGACTCAAAATCAAAATCAGTAGGTTCATATTGAATAAATCTTCCTCCTAAGTACCTTTTGCTCTTATTTTCATTTGTTAGTGAATAGATTCTTTTCCTCTGAGATGTTCGATTTAAAACTTAAAATAATCTTTTAAAATCTTCCTCCCAACCCACATCTCGAATGAAACCTACTTGGCAGTATATGCTATACTTTCTGCTGTCGTTTAGTTGTTAAGTTTTGTCTAACTCTTTTGTGACCGTATGGACTGTAGCCGCCAGGCTCCTCTGTCCATGGGATTCTCCTAGGAGGAATACTGGAGTGGGGTGCCATTTCTGCCAGGGATGGAGGAGGAAATATATCTCCTGCATTGGCAGGAGGGTTTTTCACAACCGAGCCACCTAGAAACCCCTACTTAGTGTCTACCGTGTGTCAAGGACACAGGCCAACAAAAGAATTGTCCTTCATTTCAATTAAAGAGCTTAAAGTCTCCCGAATAAAGTTCAGTTATTCAGTCTAGCATCTGAGGTTCTCGATGATACGATATTAATTCAACTCAGCTGCTTCCTCCCATCACTTCCCTCAAACAAAAGGTCTTCTTCAGTGCCACTTGCCACCTCCTTCTGTGGGGGTTTCTTTAAATTGACCTTTAAATTTAAATCGACCTTTCTCTCCTGGAAAGCTCTCCCTCCATATGCCTGTATGTTCACATCCTTTACCTACTTCAAGACTCAGCTGAAATGTTTCTCTGATAAACCATCTCATAAATGCTTACTTTTAAAAATTAATCAATAAGTGAGTAATGTAACCTCTGTAGTCTTGTTGCATAATATCATCTCTTCTCCAGTCCCTCCCAAAGATATCTCAGAAAGATGAAGATAATTCCCTAAGGAATCTAGAGTTTACAAATTTGGGCAGCAGGAAAAGTTGCCCACAATGAATGTTGAGAATTGGTTCTCCGAAGTATAGTTCAAACTGCTCAATTTACAGTTGAGGAAACTAAGGACTAAAAGGTTAGGTGAATTTTCCAAGATTACACAGTAAAACGGTAGTATGGAGGCCCATCTGGTCTGAGGACCATATTCCTATTACATAATCTGTATGTCAGATGAACTGAAACTGAAAGGAAAAATGTCTTTACTGCTTAAGATATTTCTTTTCTACTATGGTAGAAACTGAATTGATTTAAAAATAAAATGTTTTTAAAAGACTTGCCTCCTTTTAAAAATGAAAGGAAGCTTATGTTTCAATTCAGTTAAAAAAAATTCACAAACTCTGACCTGATGCTCTTGAGTCCCAAAAGAATCCTAAGGAGCCTAGTATAGGATCTGAACATTATGAGTCAGCTTGTTACCCATCAAAATTAAAAATAACTCTGTAAATACCTTATTTCTGGTTCCCATGAGGAACTTAAAATGTGAACAAACAAATTTACCCAACTTCTAAATCATACCACAAAATATACGACCAATTTACATGGTTAAAGACTTCTTCAAATCCCTACATTTCTTTACAGGCAGCTCATTAACACAGACATGCACTTTTTTTTTTTAAGAGAAGCAGTCTAGGAGAACAGTAGAAAATTTCTAGGAATGAGACTCTGGGACTCTCCGATCTAAATCCGACGGTTAATAAAAGTTCAACTTCCACAATAGGGTTTTCAGACCAGTTCTTTATTCTTTCTTTAAAAGACTATGATGGTAAACTTCATATGTCAAGTTGGATGGGCCACGGTGTCCAGATATTTGGTCAGACACTATTCTGGATGTTTTTGCAAAGGGAGTATTGGAATGAGATCAGCATTCAAATCAGGGGACTCGCAGGTAGGCTTTACCTAGTTAGTGACATGATAAGTTGCTTCAGTCACGTTTGACTCTGCAACCCGATGGACTGTAGCCTGCCAGGCTTCTCTGTCCATAGGATTCTCCAGACAAGAATACTGGAGTGGATTGCCATTTCCTTCTCCAGATGATCTTCCCAACCTAGGGACTGAACCAGCTGTCTCTTAAGTCTCCTGCACTCTTCACGACTAATGCCACATAGGAAGCCAGTCTAGTTAGCAGAAGGCCCTGACAGAGCAAAGTTCTCCCCAGTCAAGCAAGAAGGAATTTTGCGAGCAAACTGAAACTGCAACATTTCCTGGGTCTCCAGCTTGCTGGGCTACCCTGCATCAGAACCCATACTATTAATACTTGCTTGGTCTGCAGTACAATACCCTCAGCAGGTTGAGGGATAAGGCCTGATTCCTGAAATCATATAATTCCACTGAGTGCCAGCCAGGCGATGCATACATCGGGTCCTCAGAAAGTGAGATGAGTCTATATACAGCCTTTTGTGTGACATATTAATCCCAGGCGAGGTCCGCACTCAAAGAGCTCCTTATAAAATAGCAAGAATCCAATTTGACAGTGGTTCCCAGGGTTTCTTCACTTTTTTGGGGTCAAGGAGGCTTTTAAGTCTCTCGAGGATATGAAAGAATTTTCTGTACGGCTAAAGTCTCCTAACTTCAGGTAGCTGGCCTTGGAAACAAGTTGCTTAGTTACTGTAGCTTTATCAGAATATTAATTTGCTCATCTCAAATCTTGTGTAGATGCCATAATATCAACTCCCACTTTATGAATTATAACAGCACTGACTCCCACTTGGGAGACACAAAAGAATAAAAATCTAAATTACTCTTCCCAGTATTTCCTCCCTTGTTTACCCACTCTAGCTGAGGATAACAGCACTAAGTTTCAGACCAGTTCCTTAAATTCTTTTCTTTAAAAGACTATGATGGTAAACTTCATATGTCAAGTTGGATGGGCCACGGTGTCCAGATATTTGGTCAGACACTATTCTGGATGTTTTTGCAAAGGGAGTATTGGAATGAGATCAGCATTCAAATCAGGGGACTCGCAGGTAGGCTTTACCTAGTTAGTGACATGATAAGTTGCTTCAGTCACGTTTGACTCTGCAACCCGATGGACTGTAGCCTGCCAGGCTTCTCTGTCCATAGGATTCTCCAGACAAGAATACTGGAGTGGATTGCCATTTCCTTCTCCAGATGATCTTCCCAACCTAGGGACTGAACCAGCTGTCTCTTAAGTCTCCTGCACTCTTCACGACTAATGCCACATAGGAAGCCAGTCTAGTTAGCAGAAGGCCCTGACAGAGCAAAGTTCTCCCCAGTCAAGCAAGAAGGAATTTTGCGAGCAAACTGAAACTGCAACATTTCCTGGGTCTCCAGCTTGCTGGGCTACCCTGCATCAGAACCCATACTATTAATACTTGCTTGGTCTGCAGTACAATACCCTCAGCAGGTTGAGGGATAAGGCCTGATTCCTGAAATCATATAATTCCACTGAGTGCCAGCCAGGCGATGCATACATCGGGTCCTCAGAAAGTGAGATGAGTCTATATACAGCCTTTTGTGTGACATATTAATCCCAGGCGAGGTCCGCACTCAAAGAGCTCCTTATAAAATAGCAAGAATCCAATTTGACAGTGGTTCCCAGGGTTTCTTCACTTTTTGGAGTCAAGGAGGCTTTTTAAGTCTCTCGAGGGATATGAAAGAATTCTCTGTACGGCTAAAGTCTCCTAACTTCAGGTAGCTGGCCTTGGAAACAAGTTGCTTAGTTACTGTAGCTTTATCAGAATATTAATTTGCTCATCTCAAATCTTGTGTAGATGCCATAATATCAACTCCCACTATGATTATCCAATTAGCCAGTATTAATTGAGTGAGGATAACAGCACTGACTCCCACTTGGGAGACACAAAAAGAATAAAAATCTAAATTACTCTTCCCAGTATTTCCTCCCTTGTTTACCCACTCTACTCTTCTGGTCTTCTGAAATAAAGGCACTAAAAATTAAAAAAAAATAGGACCATCCAGACAGGAATACCTACAGAAGAAACTGGGCAAAGGAGGAGAAGAAAATTGGATTAATACATGTGGAAGACAAGATTATTGACTGGTATATATAAAAAAAGTCAAGGGCTAGCTTCATATGTGCACAGCACCACCCTATTTCTGTGGCAAGTCAGTCTTTAGAAATAGACATTTTTGGTGTATGCATAAAGGAACTATATATGTGACAGAATGAACATGTACATTGAAAATGGCCTATCAGGGAAAGCACATGGATAAGACATCTACAATATTTATTAACATAATATGGTCTTTTCAGACTGGGAGTTCAAAATCACATGCTACTTTGGGCCAAGTCTATGTTTCAATGGGTTTCAAGAAGTTGGACACGGCTATAGGGACTGAGTATGCATGTAGGTAATGAAAGTTAGGGGAACGGGAGGGAGTGATGCAATAGGGAGTAGTCGGAACTATGAGGAAGCGAGCATACAGGTCCTGTCTTCACAGAAGCTGGCAACTGGCCTTAAGAATGTAGATACACCACTGTCAGATCTTTTGAATTTAGAGAGAACAGAAATTTGGTCATTCCCTCAAAGTTTAACTGTTGGTGACAAATTTAAAAACTGACAGATTTAAAAATCCTGTGGGCCAAGGAAAACACATCTGAAGGTGGGATACAGTCGTAAGCATTATAATGTGTTTGTGTGAGCAGTTCTTGCAAGCCGGATCTGATATGGCCCCCTAAAAAGTTGCTGTTCCGGGACTTTTGGAGTCAAGGAGGCTTTTAAGTCTCGAGGATATGAAAGAATTCTCTGTACGGCTAAAGTCTCCTAACTTCAGGTAGCTGGCCTTGGAAACAAGTTGCTTAGTTACTGTAGCTTTATCAGAATATTAATTTGCTCATCTCAAATCTTGTGTAGATGCCATAATATCAACTCCCACTATGATTATCCAATTAGCCAGTATTAATTGAGTGAGGATAACAGCACTGACTCCCACTTGGGAGACACAAAAAGAATAAAAATCTAAATTACTCTTCCCAGTATTTCCTCCCTTGTTTACCCACTCTACTCTTCTGGTCTTCTGAAATAAAGGCACTAAAAATTAAAAAAAAATAGGACCATCCAGACAGGAATACCTACAGAAGAAACTGGGCAAAGGAGGAGAAGAAAATTGGATTAATACATGTGGAAGACAAGATTATTGACTGGTATATATAAAAAAAGTCAAGGGCTAGCTTCATATGTGCACAGCACCACCCTATTTCTGTGGCAAGTCAGTTTTTAGAAATAGACATTTTTGGTGTATGCATAAAGGAACTATATATGTGACAGAATGAACATGTACATTGAAAATGGCCTATCAGGGAAAGCACATGGATAAGACATCTACAATATTTATTAACATAATATGGTCTTTTCAGACTGGGAGTTCAAAATCACATGCTACTTTGGGCCAAGTCTATGTTTCAATGGGTTTCAAGAAGTTGGACACGGCTATAGGGACTGAGTATGCATGTAGGTAATGAAAGTTAGGGGAACGGGAGGGAGTGATGCAATAGGGAGTAGTCGGAACTATGAGGAAGCGAGCATACAGGTCCTGTCTTCACAGAAGCTGGCAACTGGCCTTAAGAATGTAGATACACCACTGTCAGATCTTTTGAATTTAGAGAGAACAGAAATTTGGTCATTCCCTCAAAGTTTAACTGTTGGTGACAAATTTAAAAACTGACAGATTTAAAAATCCTGTGGGCCAAGGAAAACACATCTGAAGGTGGGATACAGTCGTAAGCATTATAATGTGTTTGTGTGAGCAGTTCTTGCAAGGGAGCCCAGGATCTTGTGGACGCTCATCACCTAATCCACAAAATCACAAAAAGAGTCGTTAATTATATTATATGAGCAAATAAACTCATTCTCAAAATAATGTTATTATAGTGATACCCCTGGAGATGAGTTTGACTTACATTCAGCCATAGCCTGTTTTAAATCATTCCTTCGATAAATACTGATGGAATATCAAATCACTATACAGGACCCTGTAGAAAATAATTAATTTTCAGGGCTCCTGAGTAAGAATAGTTGACTGGTCTGAGAAGGAAAATACCAAAATCAACTGAAAAATCAGTTTTCTGCTGCTTTGCCAGTTCTCTCTGTAGTCATCAGAGTATAACCTTCAGGGTATATCCTACAGAGTATCCTATAATAGAAAACTCTAAAGCATCTCTATCTTCAGAACTGGGCATTTTATTTTATTTTTTTAAAATATGCATTATTGGGCTTCCCTGGTGGTCAAGTGGGTAAACAGTCCACCTTGCAGTGCAAGGAGCCCTGCACCGGGATTCCTGGCCCGGGAAGATCCCACGTGCCGCGAAGCTGCTGGACTGCTGTGTCCAATTACGAGCCAGGTCTCTGGAGCACATGCACCCAGAGCCAGTGCTCTGCAACAAGAGAGGCGACTGCAATGGGAGGCTCACACAGGCCAAAGAATTAAGATGGATGGAAATAAATAAATAAATAACCAATAAAAGAGACCAAATTAAAGAAAAAAAGCATCATTACAGGACTTTCTGGTGGCTCAGTGGTTAAGACAATGAATTCCCACTGCAGGGGGTGTGGGTTTGATCCCTGGTCAGGAACTTGATCCCACATGCCCCATGGTCCAGTCAAAGAAAAAAAAAATCAAAAAATGGACTTAAATGAGAAGCGAGCATACAGGTCCTGTCTTCACAGAAGCTGGCAACTGGCCTTAAGAATGTAGATACACCACTGTCAGATCTTTTGAATTTAGAGAGAACAGAAATTTGGTCATTCCCTCAAAGTTTAACTGTTGGTGACAAATTTAAAAACTGACAGATTTAAAAATCCTGTGGGCCAAGGAAAACACATCTGAAGGTGGGATACAGTCGTAAGCATTATAATGTGTTTGTGTGAGCAGTTCTTGCAAGGGAGCCCAGGATCTTGTGGACGCTCATCACCTAATCCACAAAATCACAAAAAGAGTCGTTAATTATATTATATGAGCAAATAAACTCATTCTCAAAATAATGTTATTATAGTGATACCCCTGGAGATGAGTTTGACTTACATTCAGCCATAGCCTGTTTTAAATCATTCCTTCGATAAATACTGATGGAATATCAAATCACTATACAGGACCCTGTAGAAAATAATTAATTTTCAGGGCTCCTGAGTAAGAATAGTTGACTGGTCTGAGAAGGAAAATACCAAAATCAACTGAAAAATCAGTTTTCTGCTGCTTTGCCAGTTCTCTCTGTAGTCATCAGAGTATAACCTTCAGGGTATATCCTACAGAGTATCCTATAATAGAAAACTCTAAAGCATCTCTATCTTCAGAACTGGGCATTTTATTTTATTTTTTTAAAATATGCATTATTGGGCTTCCCTGGTGGTCAAGTGGGTAAACAGTCCACCTTGCAGTGCAAGGAGCCCTGCACCGGGATTCCTGGCCCGGGAAGATCCCACGTGCCGCGAAGCTGCTGGACTGCTGTGTCCAATTACGAGCCAGGTCTCTGGAGCACATGCACCCAGAGCCAGTGCTCTGCAACAAGAGAGGCGACTGCAATGGGAGGCTCACACAGGCCAAAGAATTAAGATGGATGGAAATAAATAAATAAATAACCAATAAAAGAGACCAAATTAAAGAAAAAAAGCATCATTACAGGACTTTCTGGTGGCTCAGTGGTTAAGACAATGAATTCCCACTGCAGGGGGTGTGGGTTTGATCCCTGGTCAGGGAACTTCGATCCCACATGCCCCATGGTCCAGTCAAAGAAAAAAAAAAAATCAAAATGGATTATAAATCTGTAAAAATAAAACTCTAGGCCTTAATAATAAAAGTCATTAGATAAAAAGCAATCATAAAAATATTGGCCTAGTAAGTAAGTAAAATTGGAGAAGCAACATAAATGGGCTAGACACACAGTGTTAGTAATAGATACATCAAGTGCTATTGGGCCAGTGTTATGTTTTTAAAAATGTTCACAGGGTCTGGATATTTAAGAATGTTGCTGTTTTCAGTTAAGTTGTGTCCAACTCATGAAGTTGCACACATGGACACATGTGCAACCCCATGAACTGCAGCAATGCCAGGTTTCCCTGTCCATCACAATATCCTGGAGCTTGCTCCAACTCATGTCCATTGAGTCAGTGATGCCATCCAACCACCTCATCCTCTGTCATCCTCTTTACCTTTTGCCCTCAGTCTTGCCTAGCATCACGGTCTTTGCCAATGAGTCAGCTCTTCGCATTAGGTGGCCAAAGTACTGGATCTCCAGTTTCAGCATCAGTCCTTCCAATGAATATTTAGGGTTCATTTCCCCTAGGACTGATTGGTTTGATCTTCTTGCTGTCCAAGGGACTCTCAAGAGTCTTTTCCACACTACAGTTTGATAACATCAGTTCTTCGGTGCTCAAGTTTCTTTACGGTCTAACTCACATCTGTATGTGGCTACTGGAAAAATCATAGCTTTGACTATATGGACATTGTCAGCAAAGTTTTGTTTCTGCTTTCCAATACACTGTCTAGGTTTCTTCCAAGGAAAAAACTGTCTTTTAATTTTATGGTTGCAGTGATTTTGGAGCCCAAGAAAATAAAATCTGCCTATTTCTACTGTTTCCCCATCTATTTGTCATGGAGTGATGGGATTAAATGCCATGATCGTAGTTTTTTGAATGTTGAGGATCCAGATCTAAAACTAGCAATCTCTTATTTCAAATCCAGTTGCTTGTATTTATCATAATGGCAGTATTAATATATATATACATGTGGTCATTTCATGGGTATAAAGAGTTTATAGAATGTTTTACCAATCTTGAGTCCATTTCTCATTAACTTCAGTCATTACTGTATCAATCATCTAAGTCTTCAGTTACATTCACTCAATATTTTCACTTAAATTAACACATTTTTAAATTTAGGCATATTTATTTTAAAAAGAAACTTTGTGTTATTTCCATAAGAGAAAAAACATTATCTTGACATAGAGGATAATATAAACTGTTTTTAGTCAAGTCCTTAAATTGTTTCCCAAGACTTGGAATTCTTTCTTTCTGCATTTAATTTCAACATGAACTCCCTGAGATTCAAAATGTAGACCGTTTCAGAAGAATTGAAATATAAGAAAGAGAGAACTGAAAAAGTCCTCCATAGAATATCACAACAGTTAGAAAATGCAGATTAAAGAGTTTATGAGAAATGGGAAAAGGGCAGCTAAGGAATCCTATTCTGCATTACAGCAAAGATTTACTATTAACTCTTGCCTCTTTACCTTTTGCCCTCAGTCTTGCCTAGCATCACGGTCTTTGCCAATGAGTCAGCTCTTCGCATTAGGTGGCCAAAGTACTGGATCTCCAGTTTCAGCATCAGTCCTTCCAATGAATATTTAGGGTTCATTTCCCCTAGGACTGATTGGTTTGATCTTCTTGCTGTCCAAGGGACTCTCAAGAGTCTTTTCCACACTACAGTTTGATAACATCAGTTCTTCGGTGCTCAAGTTTCTTTACGGTCTAACTCACATCTGTATGTGGCTACTGGAAAAATCATAGCTTTGACTATATGGACATTGTCAGCAAAGTTTTGTTTCTGCTTTCCAATACACTGTCTAGGTTTCTTCCAAGGAAAAAACTGTCTTTTAATTTTATGGTTGCAGTGATTTTGGAGCCCAAGAAAATAAAATCTGCCTATTTCTACTGTTTCCCCATCTATTTGTCATGGAGTGATGGGATTAAATGCCATGATCGTAGTTTTTTGAATGTTGAGGATCCAGATCTAAAACTAGCAATCTCTTATTTCAAATCCAGTTGCTTGTATTTATCATAATGGCAGTATTAATATATATATACATGTGGTCATTTCATGGGTATAAAGAGTTTATAGAATGTTTTACCAATCTTGAGTCCATTTCTCATTAACTTCAGTCATTACTGTATCAATCATCTAAGTCTTCAGTTACATTCACTCAATATTTTCACTTAAATTAACACATTTTTAAATTTAGGCATATTTATTTTAAAAAGAAACTTTGTGTTATTTCCATAAGAGAAAAAACATTATCTTGACATAGAGGATAATATAAACTGTTTTTAGTCAAGTCCTTAAATTGTTTCCCAAGACTTGGAATTCTTTCTTTCTGCATTTAATTTCAACATGAACTCCCTGAGATTCAAAATGTAGACCGTTTCAGAAGAATTGAAATATAAGAAAGAGAGAACTGAAAAAGTCCTCCATAGAATATCACAACAGTTAGAAAATGCAGATTAAAGAGTTTATGAGAAATGGGAAAAGGGGCAGCTAAGGAATCCTATTCTGCATTACAGCAAAGATTTACTATTAACTCTTGCCATCTTTGAACTTTCATTAAAAAGGTAAGAGGCCCTGGGTTTCCCTGGTGGTCCAGTGGGTAAAGAGGCCGCATTGCAGTGTAAGGGGCACCGGTTCAATCCCTGGCCCAGGAAGATCCCACGTGTTGCAGAGCTGCCAGACTGCTGTGTCCAATTATGAGTCAACGCTCTGGAGCACTTGTGCCCAGAGCCAGCGCTCTACAGTGAGAGAGGCCACTGCAGTGGGAGACTCACACAGGCCAAATAATAAAGATGGATGAAAGGAAATATTTTTAAAAATCAATAAAAGAGGACAAAATTTCAGAATAAAAGGCAAGAGGCCCCTTTAATTTTATAAAACTTTTGTGTTAAGTCAATGACTTAGAAAAGCATAAGCTCAGTACTTGACTCCAAAAATTCCTACATATATTCCCTCCAAAGAGAGCCTCTTGCTAAGCCAAAACTCGTCTAAGAGAAGGGTAGTTGTCACTTGCCACTTTCAGCCGCAGACGGTTGTGATCAAACCTCTCTTTAAGATGTCGCTAGAGGGAACATGTTTTTTGTCATCCGTACATCTTCTGATTGCTCGGCTTTATCATGAGAACTGCTCTGGTTGTACAAGATTCACCCCAAATGGCAGTTCTTCGCTCTGTCAACTGTTCCTAGTGAGGAGAGAAGCCTGCATGGCAGCCCCACAGTGTTCCACTCAGCATTCAACACAAGCCCAGAATTTAAAGGGGAAACAGCCCCGCACATTAGCCTGCTTACTCAGCATATTAGGAGTGTAATTCAAATCTCTTAGATGTCAAAGTGAATTAAATGAGAGATCCCTGGATGGCAGAAACTACACTTTATATTTTATTATATTCAGTTCAAGGCAGATCACTGCTTATTGCCAAATGCCTGGATGACCTGCATCCAGACCTCAACCCTTATCCCAGCATATTCAAAATGGAAATCACAGTCTTTACTTCAAGACATTTTGATATATGTCTTCTGAAACTTTAGTGCGTACATGTGTGTATGCATATATGGCCATTTTCACAAGGCAACAAATTCTCTTCTACAGCATGTTTACATCTGAGGTTATCACTTTTATGAATGTGATACAATTCCTTAATTAATCTCTTATTATCAGAAATTTCAAATATTTACAAATTTTCAGTTTTAAATGGCACTGCAATGACTTTTTTTACAAATTTATCTTTGCAAACATGTCATTATTTCCTTGAAATATTCTTCCAAATGATGAGATCAAATAAGACACATTTTTTTAAACAAGAAAATTGAAATATAGCTGTTTCAAAATACTGTGTTACTTTTAAATATACAGCAAAGTAATGTATCATTTTTCTTATTATTTTCCATTATAGAGGCTATTACAGGAAATTGTGCCATACAGTAAATTCTTTTTTTGGGGGGGGGCACTTCTATTGGTCTTTCATTTATTTATTTTCATCCATCTTTGTTCTTTGGCCCACGTGGGCCTCCCATTGCAGTGGCCTCTGTCGCTGCAGAGCACCGGCTCTGGGCACATGTGCTCCAGAGCTCTGGCTTGGTAGTTGGACACATCAGTCCAGCCACTCCGCAGCACATGGGATCTTCCCAGGCCAGGGATCAAACCGGCACACCTTGCACTTCAAAGTGGTGTCCTTACCACTGGACCACCAGGGAAGCCCCATACAGTAAATTCGTAATGTTTACTTTATACACGGTAGTATGTTATTCCTATACTCTCAATTTATCCCTTCCTTTCCTTTCCCCTATGGTAACCATAAGCTTGTCTTCCTGATTCTGAGTGTATTTTTGTTCTGTAAGTGAATTTATTTGTACTACTTTTTAGATTCCCTATGTAAGTGATATTGTGTAATATGTGTCTTTGACTTACTTCACTTAGTATAATAATTCTTAAGTCCAACATGAACATCTCTTTTACCCATGCCAGCCAGCTTGTGGGGGCTTTGTTTCCTGAACAGGGATCAAACCTGTTCTCCAGCAAGTGCAGTGTACTAACCACTGGACTTAAAAGGAGTTCTCCAAAATGCACACTTTTAAAGTTCACAGAATCTATGGTGAAGCCATGCACCTGGTATACTTCAAGACATGTTTAACAAATTTGCGTAATGTGTGTATGCATATATGGCCATTTTCACAAGGCAACAAATTCTCTTCTACAGCATGTTTACATCTGAGGTTATCACTTTTATGAATGTGATACAATTCCTTAATTAATCTCTTATTATCAGAAATTTCAAATATTTACAAATTTTCAGTTTTAAATGGCACTGCAATGACTTTTTTTACAAATTTATCTTTGCAAACATGTCATTATTTCCTTGAAATATTCTTCCAAATGATGAGATCAAATAAGACACATTTTTTTAAACAAGAAAATTGAAATATAGCTGTTTCAAAATACTGTGTTACTTTTAAATATACAGCAAAGTAATGTATCATTTTTCTTATTATTTTCCATTATAGAGGCTATTACAGGAAATTGTGCCATACAGTAAATTCTTTTTTTGGGGGGGGGCACTTCTATTGGTCTTTCATTTATTTATTTTCATCCATCTTTGTTCTTTGGCCCACGTGGGCCTCCCATTGCAGTGGCCTCTGTCGCTGCAGAGCACCGGCTCTGGGCACATGTGCTCCAGAGCTCTGGCTTGGTAGTTGGACACATCAGTCCAGCCACTCCGCAGCACATGGGATCTTCCCAGGCCAGGGATCAAACCGGCACACCTTGCACTTCAAAGTGGTGTCCTTACCACTGGACCACCAGGAAGCCCCATACAGTAAATTCGTAATGTTTACTTTATACACGGTAGTATGTTATTCCTATACTCTCAATTTATCCCTTCCTTTCCTTTCCCCTATGGTAACCATAAGCTTGTCTTCCTGATTCTGAGTGTATTTTTGTTCTGTAAGTGAATTTATTTGTACTACTTTTTAGATTCCCTATGTAAGTGATATTGTGTAATATGTGTCTTTGACTTACTTCACTTAGTATAATAATTCTTAAGTCCAACATGAACATCTCTTTTACCCATGCCAGCCAGCTTGTGGGGGCTTTGTTTCCTGAACAGGGATCAAACCTGTTCTCCAGCAAGTGCAGTGTACTAACCACTGGACTTAAAAGGAGTTCTCCAAAATGCACACTTTTAAAGTTCACAGAATCTATGGTGAAGCCATGCACCTGGTATACTTCTTCGCTTTAAGGAACCATAGTACCTCTCTTCTGTGCCACAGGTGGCTGTAAAGATTAACAACGTTCAGCAATTGTTTAACTTCTCGAGAGTAGACATCCCCTGACACATCTCCTTATTCAAATCATTTCATATCACAGGAAATAGTGACCAAAGACAACTATGAAGTACTGAGATAAAAATGGAGTTTTAATCCCGCCCCACACAGCAGGGGAGGCAGACCTACCAACAACAACACATGACACATTTAGTTCTACACTGCAACAGAGGTGGGACAAAGATGAAGGAGCAATTAATTCTTCCAGGGACAAAGGTAAAGAAGGAGAAGGGGAAAAGAGAAGTTATAGGAAGCTATAGAGTGATGCAAACAGTTGAGTCACTTGCTGAAATATTCATAGAAATTCACAAGATGGGGAAAAAACTTGGATGGTAACATACGAGGTAGGTTTACAAGTAGAAGAAAGTCAATTCAAGCTTTTTGTTTCACCTAGAGCCATATTCTACTTAGGAATATTATGAAGATCTCCCATCTTTTAAGGCAACTTCTGTACTACTGGAGACAGTAGTACTGACAAAACAACTGTTGAAAAATTCTGACACTTGGAGCCATATAATTGTTTGCGGGAACTGTCCTGTGCATTATAGGAGGTTTGCAGCATCCCTGGCCTCTTCTCACTACATGCCAGGAGCAATTGTTTCTACCTTCCAATCATGACAATTGAAAATGTTTCTAGACACTGGCAAATATCCCTGGGCATCAATGGGAGTGGAAATCACCCTGGATGAGAACCAGTGTTTTAAGGGTAATTCTAGTTCTAAGGACTTTTCCTTTACTATATTTTTTTTCTCTCAGTCAGGAAATGATTTTTTGTATGGTTCAAAGCCCAGTTGGACTGCTATTTTATTTTTAGATTAGAGGTAAACTGTCAAAAACATTTACCCCAACTATAAAAAGAATAGCAAGGAAAAGTAAGAAAGCCTTCTTAAGCAAAAAATGCAAAGAAATAGAGGAAAACAATAGAATCCAAAAAGACTAAAAATCTCTTAATAAAAAATTAGAGATATCAAGGGAACACTTCATGCAAAGATGAGTACAATAAAGGACAAAAATGGTATGAACCTAACAGAAGCAATAGGAAGAGGTGGTAAGAATACATAGAAGACTTGCATGAAAAAAGGTCATAATGACCTGGATAACAATGATGGTGTGATCACTCATCTCAAGCCAGACACCCTAGAATGTGAAGTCAAGTGGGCTTTAGGAAGCATTACTATCAACAAAGCAAATGGAGGTGATGGGATTCCTGCTGAGCTATCTCAAATCCTCAAAGATGATGCTGGTTAACTCAATATGCCAACAAATTTGGAAAATTCCAGCAGCACTGGAAAAGGTCAGTTTTCATTTCAGTACCAAAGAAGGGCAATGCCAAAGAATGTTCAAATTACCCCCTACTTGCACTCATTTCACATGCTAGCAAGGTGATGCTCAAAATCTTTTCAGCTAGGCTTCAAAGTATGTGAAGGAGAATTTCCAGATGTACAAGTTTGGTTTAGAAAAGGCAGAAGAGCCATAGATCAAATTGCCAACATCCACTGGATCACAGAAAAACCAAGGGAATTTCAGAAATTTTGCTTTGTTGTCTATGCTAAATTCTACTTCTGCTTTGTTGTCTATGCTAAAGCCTTTGACTGTGTGGATCACAACAAACTGTGAAAAATTCTTAAAGCAATGGGCACACTACTCCATGTAACCTGTCCCTGAGAAACCTGTATACAGGTCAATAAGTAACAGTTACAACCAGTCATGGAACAATGAACTGGTTCAAAATTGGGAAAGGAGTACATCAGGCTGTATACTGTCACCCTACTTATTTAAATTATATACAGAGTACACCATGCTGAATGCCAGACTAGATGAAGCCTAAAACTCAACATTCAAAACAATGAGATCAAGGCATCATTGTTTCCCCATCTATTTGCCACGAAGTGATCATGGTCCCATCACTTCATGGCCAATAGATGGGGAAACAATGGAAACAGTGACAGATGTTGTTTTCCTGGGCTCCAAACTCACTATGGACAGTGACTGCAGCCATGCAGTTAGAAGATTCTTCTTCTTTGGATGAAAAGCTAGGACAAACCTAGACAGTAATAAAAAATTAGAGATATCAAGGGAACACTTCATGCAAAGATGAGTACAATAAAGGACAAAATGGTATGAACCTAACAGAAGCAATAGGAAGAGGTGGTAAGAATACATAGAAGACTTGCATGAAAAAAGGTCATAATGACCTGGATAACAATGATGGTGTGATCACTCATCTCAAGCCAGACACCCTAGAATGTGAAGTCAAGTGGGCTTTAGGAAGCATTACTATCAACAAAGCAAATGGAGGTGATGGGATTCCTGCTGAGCTATCTCAAATCCTCAAAGATGATGCTGGTTAACTCAATATGCCAACAAATTTGGAAAATTCCAGCAGCACTGGAAAAGGTCAGTTTTCATTTCAGTACCAAAGAAGGGCAATGCCAAAGAATGTTCAAATTACCCCCTACTTGCACTCATTTCACATGCTAGCAAGGTGATGCTCAAAATCTTTTCAGCTAGGCTTCAAAGTATGTGAAGGAGAATTTCCAGATGTACAAGTTTGGTTTAGAAAAGGCAGAAGAGCCATAGATCAAATTGCCAACATCCACTGGATCACAGAAAAACCAAGGGAATTTCAGAAATTTTGCTTTGTTGTCTATGCTAAATTCTACTTCTGCTTTGTTGTCTATGCTAAAGCCTTTGACTGTGTGGATCACAACAAACTGTGAAAAATTCTTAAAGCAATGGGCACACTACTCCATGTAACCTGTCCCCTGAGAAACCTGTATGCAGGTCAAGAAGCAACAGTTACAACCAGTCATGGAACAATGAACTGGTTCAAAATTGGGAAAGGAGTACATCAGGCTGTATACTGTCACCCTACTTATTTAAATTATATACAGAGTACACCATGCTGAATGCCAGACTAGATGAAGCCTAAAACTCAACATTCAAAACAATGAGATCAAGGCATCATTGTTTCCCCATCTATTTGCCACGAAGTGATCATGGTCCCATCACTTCATGGCCAATAGATGGGGAAACAATGGAAACAGTGACAGATGTTGTTTTCCTGGGCTCCAAACTCACTATGGACAGTGACTGCAGCCATGCAGTTAGAAGATTCTTCTTCTTTGGATGAAAAGCTAGGACAAACCTAGACAGTATAATAAAAAACAGAGACATCACTTTGTTGACAAAGGTCCATATCGTCAAAGGTACAGTTTTTCTAGTAGTCATGTACAGATGTGAGAGTTGGACCATAAAGAAGGATGAGTGCCTTCTTTGTTGAAGAATTGATGCTTTGCAACTGTGGTGCTGGAGAAGACTCTCGAGATTCCCTTGAAATGCAAAGATACCAAACCAGTCAGTCCTAAAGGAATCAACCTTGAATATTCACTGGAAGGACTGATGCTGAAGTTCCAATACTCTGGCCACCTCATACGAAGAGCTGACTCATTGGCAAAGACCCTGATGCTGGGGAAGATTGAAGGCATGAGGAGAAGGGGGTGATAGAGGATGAGATGTTGTTCGGCATCACTGACTCAATAGAAATGAGTCTGAGCAAACTCTGGGAGACAGTCAATGGACAGTGAAGTCTGGTGTGCTACAGCCCACAGGGTCACCAAGAGTCAGATACGACTAAGCGACTGAACAACAACAAAAAAAAACCAATAAAAAAGAATATCCTCTTTGACTAAAGCTAGTGAACAAAGAATGAAATGTTCACTATGATGGGAAATTATATAAGCATTATGGCTAATATTTGATAAGAACATTACAATTTTCAAAGTACTCTTGCTGTCAATTTCATAGAAATCTAACAACATCCTATGAACTATCCATTACTGTTCTCATTCCAGGAATGAAGCAACAGTTACAACCAGTCATGGAACAATGAACTGGTTCAAAATTGGGAAAGGAGTACATCAGGCTGTATACTGTCACCCTACTTATTTAAATTATATACAGAGTACACCATGCTGAATGCCAGACTAGATGAAGCCTAAAACTCAACATTCAAAACAATGAGATCAAGGCATCATTGTTTCCCCATCTATTTGCCACGAAGTGATCATGGTCCCATCACTTCATGGCCAATAGATGGGGAAACAATGGAAACAGTGACAGATGTTGTTTTCCTGGGCTCCAAACTCACTATGGACAGTGACTGCAGCCATGCAGTTAGAAGATTCTTCTTCTTTGGATGAAAAGCTAGGACAAACCTAGACAGTATAATAAAAAGCAGAGACATCACTTTGTTGACAAAGGTCCATATCGTCAAAGGTACAGTTTTTCTAGTAGTCATGTACAGATGTGAGAGTTGGACCATAAAGAAGGATGAGTGCCTTCTTTGTTGAAGAATTGATGCTTTGCAACTGTGGTGCTGGAGAAGACTCTCGAGATTCCCTTGAAATGCAAAGATACCAAACCAGTCAGTCCTAAAGGAATCAACCTTGAATATTCACTGGAAGGACTGATGCTGAAGTTCCAATACTCTGGCCACCTCATACGAAGAGCTGACTCATTGGCAAAGACCCTGATGCTGGGGAAGATTGAAGGCATGAGGAGAAGGGGGTGATAGAGGATGAGATGTTGTTCGGCATCACTGACTCAATAGAAATGAGTCTGAGCAAACTCTGGGAGACAGTCAATGGACAGTGAAGTCTGGTGTGCTACAGCCCACAGGGTCACCAAGAGTCAGATACGACTAAGCGACTGAACAACAACAAAAAAAAACCAATAAAAAAGAATATCCTCTTTGACTAAAGCTAGTGAACAAAGAATGAAATGTTCACTATGATGGGAAATTATATAAGCATTATGGCTAATATTTGATAAGAACATTACAATTTTCAAAGTACTCTTGCTGTCAATTTCATAGAAATCTAACAACATCCTATGAACTATCCATTACTGTTCTCATTCCAGGAATGAAGACAGGCTGGGGCAAAGACATCACCTCTTTGAGAACATCTGAGTACTAAGTTCTTATCTGGACAGTCATTCGGAATTGTATATACTTTCCATTGTATATACATTGTATATATATGTTGTATATACACTGTATATACATTTCCATACACTGACAATTTTAAGTATATGAACTTCTTTAGTCATTCTAAACAGCCAATTCTAATTTGGTATAATGAAGATTATTATCACTGGTAGAAAACCACACATAAAAATAAAACATGAAGTAACTAGATTATGGCCACACAGCTAATTAGAGAGCAAGTCAAAATTAAGCTCTTGAGGGCTTCCCTGGTGGCCCAGTGGGTAGAGAGTCTGCCTTGCACTGCAAGGGGCACCAGTTTGATCCCTGGCCCAAGAAGATCCCACCTGCTGGGTCGGTGTGTCCAATTATGGGCCAGTGCTCTGGAGCACATGTGCCCAGAGCAGGTGCTCTGCAACAAAAGAGGCCACTGCAATGGGAGGCCCACACATGCCAAAGAATAAAGATGGATGAAAACAAACGATAGGGCTTCCCCTGGTAGTCCAGTGGGTAAGGACACCGCCTTGTAGTGCAACGGGTGCCGGTTCGAGCCCTGGCCTGGGAAGATCCCACGTGCCGCGGAGCGGCTGGACTGATGTGTCCAATCACCGAGCCGGAGCTCTGGAGCGCATGCGCCCAGAGCCGGTGATCTGCAGCGACAGATGCCACCGCGATGGGAGGCCCATAGGAGCCAAAGAACGAAGACGAATGAAAATAGAGAAGTGAAAGACCAATAGAAGTGGCCCGCCCGCTCCCCTCCCTCCCCAACCTGACCCCCGCCCAAAGTAAATAAATAAATAAATCTTTAAAAAAAAAAAAAAAGAAAACAAATGATAACTTAGAGGCAAAATATATATATATATATATATATATGTATACACACACACACACACACACACACACATATATATATAAGTTCTTTGTATCTTGAGATAAGTGTTCTTTCCTCGAGCAACAATTTTCAGCATCATATGACCCTACACTCCTCCAGATATAAATATTACCATGCCAACTCATAAAAGTATCCTCAACCATTCTGTTTCAATATTACCTGAAGCCAATTTACCTTGGTAGGTTTAAAGACACTACCAAGAGTAAAGCAGGGAATTTCTGCTACTCTTTTATCAAAGATAAAAAGCATTCCCTTTAATGAGGCAAATCAGCAAAATCAGTGAGACTGTCTTATTCATGACCCATTAGTTAACACGTGAAAAAATGTTTGCAATTTTCTAGACATAGTCAACTCTGAAACTGGACTCCAGATTGGGATGGTCTAGGAATTTCCTAGATATGTAGGCATATTTTTAAAATTACTTGTCTATAAAAATAAAACATGAAGTAACTAGATTATGGCCACACAGCTAATTAGAGAGCAAGTCAAAATTAAGCTCTTGAGGGCTTCCCTGGTGGCCCAGTGGGTAGAGAGTCTGCCTTGCACTGCAAGGGGCACCAGTTTGATCCCTGGCCCAAGAAGATCCCACCTGCTGGGTCGGTGTGTCCAATTATGGGCCAGTGCTCTGGAGCACATGTGCCCAGAGCAGGTGCTCTGCAACAAAAGAGGCCACTGCAATGGGAGGCCCACACATGCCAAAGAATAAAGATGGATGAAAACAAACGATAGGGCTTCCCCTGGTAGTCCAGTGGGTAAGGACACCGCCTTGTAGTGCAACGGGTGCCGGTTCGAGCCCTGGCCTGGGAAGATCCCACGTGCCGCGGAGCGGCTGGACTGATGTGTCCAATCACCGAGCCGGAGCTCTGGAGCGCATGCGCCCAGAGCCGGTGATCTGCAGCGACAGATGCCACCGCGATGGGAGGCCCATAGGAGCCAAAGAACGAAGACGAATGAAAATAGAGAAGTGAAAGACCAATAGAAGTGGCCCGCCCGCTCCCCTCCCTCCCCAACCTGACCCCCGCCCAAAGTAAATAAATAAATAAATCTTTAAAAAAAAAAAAAAAGAAAACAAATGATAACTTAGAGGCAAAATATATATATATATATATATATATGTATACACACACACACACACACACACAAACAAATATATATAAGTTCTTTGTATCTTGAGATAAGTGTTCTTTCCTCGAGCAACAATTTTCAGCATCATATGACCCTACACTCCTCCAGATATAAATATTACCATGCCAACTCATAAAAGTATCCTCAACCATTCTGTTTCAATATTACCTGAAGCCAATTTACCTTGGTAGGTTTAAAGACACTACCAAGAGTAAAGCAGGGAATTTCTGCTACTCTTTTATCAAAGATAAAAAGCATTCCCTTTAATGAGGCAAATCAGCAAAATCAGTGAGACTGTCTTATTCATGACCCATTAGTTAACACGTGAAAAAATGTTTGCAATTTTCTAGACATAGTCAACTCTGAACCTGGACTCCAGATTGGGATGGTCTAGGAATTTCCTAGATATGTAGGCATATTTTTAAAATTACTTGTCTATATATAGGCAAAAGGCTTATTTAAGATATGAAATAAACAGGTATTATTAGTAAGGATAGAAGCTACTTAAATTCCTAGTTTAAACAACAACAAAAAAATTCAAGCCTTACTCCATCATAGAAGGTGGGATAGTACAGCAGTCTTGAATTGCAGTTAGGGGAGAGGTCAGGTGAGCCGTATAGGATGCTTCCACAACTTGCTTATTCCGGTTGACCACATCCAAGTAACGGTTGAACTTCTCTCGGATTTTTTTGGCCAGCTGTGGGATGAGAGTAAGCAAAATAAATCCAAAGACCAGGATAATAACTCATTGTACTTTTTACTATAAGCTCCTTATCTTGTGTCACAATGTGGCTGTACCAAACTTCAGGTAAAACAAATACATGCTCATGTCTTATTTCATTAAGCAAGTTGAAATAAAGGTAGCTCAGGTGGTAAAGAATCCCATCTGCAAGATGGGAGACCCAGGTTCAAACTCTGATCAGGAAGATCCCATGGAGAAGGGAATGGCAACCTACTCCAGTAATCTTGCCTGGAGAATTCCATGGACAGAGGAACCTTGTAGGCTATAGTCCATGAGGCTGCAAAAGATTTGGACATGCCTGAGTGACTAACACACAGAGATGGATACTTAAACAGTAGCAAAACAATAGCTTCTGTCTTAGATAAAGACACATTAAGAACAACTCACTGGGCTTCCCTGGTGGTCCAGTGGGTAAGGACACCGCGTTGCAGTGCAAGGGGCGCCAGTTCGATCCCTGGCCTGGGAAGATCCCACATGCCGCGGAGGCCCACCCGGGCCAAAGAACAAAGATGGATGAAAATGGACAAATGAAAGACCAATAGAAGTGGCCCGCCTGCTCCCCTCCCTCCCCATACCACCCCCACCAAAATAAATAAATAAATAAATCTTAAAAAAAAAAAAAAAAAAAAAAAGAACTACTCACGTTCAAATTCAGATACAACAATACTAATCCATAAAATGCCTTGCTGGGAAAATGGTCGGTTGGTATTATTGTCAGCATGGTAGTAGGTATTTAGAAGTTACAGAGCAAAAATAGCAATTAGAAGAAAAAAGTGCCACAATCTATAGCTCTGGATTCATACAGATTTTTGAGGAAAATACATGAAAGGAAATGATACTGACTATTTTTGGCTACACAACTCCAGGGGGCGCCATTGACAGCCTTCTGCGTGAATAGTGAATTCCTGAAGCTGTATAATACAGACATTCATACAAAATAAAATGTATAGTTAGAAATAGACTTGTATTTGGTCTGTTATAACTTCAACATGGACAAATGTCTTTCTTAACCACCGTGAACAGAACACTACATCATAATACACTTTCATATGGGAATAGCAAAAGCAAATTGCTAAGCATACTGCTTTTTCCTCCATTGTTCCCACCAAATATCATAGCTTAATTACAGATCTCCAGGGAAAACAGTGTTGTTTTTTGACCCCTTAAACAAAATGCTACCCAAATGAAATGACTGATAGAATTACAGCTAATTGGTTTTGTAGTGCTATTCATTACCAGCACACTAGAGGAGAACTAATCATCTCCTTTGGGTCATACATCACACACAATCCGTGAGCTTACGGGATGAGAAAACAGAGCCAAGTCAGAAAATCTTCATTTATTCCTTTCATGCCTATTCTAAAATTTGATTTTATACCAGTGATATTTAGGCATTTTCAGAGTTTCATGAGTGCAATGTTTAATGTGATAATAGGTTGTTCATATTCATTTTAGCATTTTCATAGGAGGCACTGTGTATCTCAAAAACTAATATGCTCACCTGTAATTCAGTTCCCTGAGTTAAGAGTTATCACTTCTTTTTTTTTTTTTTTAAACCATACATTTTACTTGTTGAAGTCTTTGTAATAAAATGTACAAACATGATTTAACCTCTCATCTTAAAGGAGACCATTGGTGATTTAGCCTCTCATGGGACACTGGGCAATGTTTGGAGACAATTTTGGTTGTTCTAAATTGGTGGAGAGTGCTACTAGCAGGTGGTTAGTGGAGTCTGGGATCCTCCTAAAACACACAGAACAACTCCTGCTAGTCAGGAATTATATGCCCTAAGCAATCAATAGTGCCCCGTTTGAGAACCCTAACGTAGAGAAAAATCAAAGATAATTAGTCCAGTTTGTAATTCAGCCAGTAGGTCTCAAACTGTTCTAGGTTAGTTTCCCATCCATTCAGAATGATACCTTAAAGAGGAAAAAAAAAAAAAAAAAAAATCTAACACATTTCAGTATTTATGTATTTCTATTTCATTCTTTGGTTTTCCTTTCCTGAAGTGACATGAAAGAAGCTATCAAATATGCCTGTAGTTCTTCAAAATGTAGCCTAAATACAGATAGGACTATTCATTATCAGCTGATGTATTTAACATCGGATTGTACTAATCTAACAAGCCTTTCTTCTAGACTCTCACATTTAATGGGCAGTTAAGGATGAGAGACAGTAACAGATCAAGCTTAAAAACCTGATATATATTCTCACACTGCTCTGCACTCCTCTTCATGCTCTGTAAGGGCAGGTACGACATACGTTTCTATTCATCTCTGTATCTTCATCAGCTGCTACATTGCCAAAAAACACATGAAACGATACTCAACATCGCTTATTATTAGAGAAATGCAAATCAAAACTACAATGAGATATCACCTCACACCAGTCAGAAAATCTTCATTTATTCCTTTCATGCCTATTCTAAAATTTGATTTTATACCAGTGATATTTAGGCATTTTCAGAGTTTCATGAGTGCAATGTTTAATGTGATAATAGGTTGTTCATATTCATTTTAGCATTTTCATAGGAGGCACTGTGTATCTCAAAAACTAATATGCTCACCTGTAATTCAGTTCCCTGAGTTAAGAGTTATCACTTCTTTTTTTTTTTTTTTTAAACCATACATTTTACTTGTTGAAGTCTTTGTAATAAAATGTACAAACATGATTTAACCTCTCATCTTAAAGGAGACCATTGGTGATTTAGCCTCTCATGGGACACTGGGCAATGTTTGGAGACAATTTTGGTTGTTCTAAATTGGTGGAGAGTGCTACTAGCAGGTGGTTAGTGGAGTCTGGGATCCTCCTAAAACACACAGAACAACTCCTGCTAGTCAGGAATTATATGCCCTAAGCAATCAATAGTGCCCCGTTTGAGAACCCTAACGTAGAGAAAAATCAAAGATAATTAGTCCAGTTTGTAATTCAGCCAGTAGGTCTCAAACTGTTCTAGGTTAGTTTCCCATCCATTCAGAATGATACCTTAAAGAGGAAAAAAAAAAAAAAAAAAAATCTAACACATTTCAGTATTTATGTATTTCTATTTCATTCTTTGGTTTTCCTTTCCTGAAGTGACATGAAAGAAGCTATCAAATATGCCTGTAGTTCTTCAAAATGTAGCCTAAATACAGATAGGACTATTCATTATCAGCTGATGTATTTAACATCGGATTGTACTAATCTAACAAGCCTTTCTTCTAGACTCTCACATTTAATGGGCAGTTAAGGATGAGAGACAGTAACAGATCAAGCTTAAAAACCTGATATATATTCTCACACTGCTCTGCACTCCCTCTTCATGCTCTGTAAGGGCAGGTACGACATACGTTTCTATTCATCTCTGTATCTTCATCAGCTGCTACATTGCCAAAAAACACATGAAACGATACTCAACATCGCTTATTATTAGAGAAATGCAAATCAAAACTACAATGAGATATCACCTCACACCAGTCAGACTGGCCATCATCAAAAAACTTACAGACAGTAAATTTGGAGAGGATGCGGAGAAAAGGGAACACTCTTGCATTGCTGGTGGGAATGTAAATTGATACAGCTGCTATGGAAGACAGTATGGAGATTCCTTTAAAAACTAAAAATAGAAGCACCATACGACCCAGCAATCTCACTATTAGGCTTATACCCTGATGAAATCAAAACTAAAACAAGCGCCTGTACCCCAATGTTCATTGCAGCTCTCTATACAATAGCTAGAACATGGAAGCAACCTAGATGTCCATCGTTGAATGAACGGATAAAGAAACTCTGGTACATATATACAATGGAGTACTTCTCATGTGTAAAAAGAAATGCAGAAGAATTAGCCCTAATGAGGTGAATGGAGCTAGAACCTATCGTAAAAAGTGAAGTAAGTCAAAAAGAGAAAGACAAGGACAGTATACTAACACACACATATATGGAATCTAGTAAGAGGGTAATGGTAACACATAGAGTGAAGCGATGGAGAAACAGACATAGAGAACAGACATACGGACATTGTTGGGAATGAACAGTGGGTGGGAGGCATAGAGGGAGTAACAAGGAAACCTATACTATCATATGTGAAAAAGACAGCTATTGTCATTGCCCTGGGGGAATAGGAGATACTGCAGGGTGAGGTGTGATGGCCTGGAGGGGTGGGATGAAGGGGTCTGGGAGGGGGGAGGGTGCCAGGGATATGCATATGACTGATCTGGGAGCATACATGTCTGTGAACAATAAAACGCTTTTAAATTTTTTTTTAAAAATTAAATAATTAATAATACTAATATATGTAGTATATATACATACAATATGTATTTCTGTAACTCCATTAAGAACAAATTCCATCTCTCCTATTTTAGTTCTAAAGTAGCTATCACTAATTTTCCACCTACAAGTACAGTTTCTCCCTGCCCTTGAGAACAAAGGCTTTGTAACAGGATAAAGATTAAGGACTGAAATTCCAAATAATATCCTCACAAAGTCAATTTCAAAATGAAAAACAAAAATCACAAACATTTCTGTCTTTCTCTCACACATATACAAACATACAAACACTTGAGAATTACCCAAATATCTCTTCTACACATTTAGAGAATTATAACTTTAAAAAGTCAGATCTTGCTCATCATGATATCTAATTTGGCTCGTTATCTATTTTTAATGGGCTAAGAATGACTCTTACATTTTTAAATGAAATTTTAAAAAAATGCATTTTGTGATACTTAATAATTATATAAAATTTGAATTTCAGTGTTGATCATGTTTTATTGAAACACAATAATTTGTTTTCATATTGTTTCTGGCTGCTTTTATTATGCAACGGCAGAGTTAAGTAGATGGAATGAAGATTATATGACTTGCATAGCCATAGGTATTAATAGGAATCAGAAGGTATAACTATCCAAGATGAAGCCATAACTCCAGTAAATTTATAAAAATTTGCTCCCCATTCAGAAGTGAAGATCCTTCTACTCCAAGTGCTTATCTGGGTAGGCTTATGGGGGTTTCTATCAGTAGAGCACAGAGAAAGAGACACTATGCAACTTGCAAGGCTAGCAGTGCAGCTTCTGCCTGTCTCTCTTGGAATGCTCTCAACTACCCTGCTGTAAGAAGTCCAAGACACATGAAGAGGTCACAGTTAAGTGCTTGCTTGGCAACTGTAGCTGAGCAAGTCTTCAAGTCATCCTAGCCCTGGCTCTGGATATGAGTCAAGAAGCCTCTGGATAATTCCAACCCCCAGCCTTCGCTGATGGAGCCTCAGGCATCATGGAAGAGAGGTGCCAGCCTTGCAATTCCTGAACCAAAGAATCTGTAGGCATGAAGAAAGCTGTTTATGTCACTAAATTTGGGGTGGCTTCTTACATAGCCACAAGTAACTGGAACACCCAAGATAGGTGGAATTCCTTTGGAAGATAAACGTGTGGAAGCCACGCTCAACAAAGCTGCTCAGACAGAAGCACTGTAACTAAATCCTGAGAATTATTAAGATTGTAGTCTGCAGATTATTTCAAGATTCTTCAAAAAATTATAATAACTGCTGGGCTTCCCCTGGTGGTCCAGTGGGTAAAGACACTGCCTTGCAGTGCAAGGGGTGCCGGTTCAATCCCTGGCCTAAGAAGATCCCACATGCTGAGGAGTGGCTGGACCGATGTGTCCAATTACTGAGCCAGAACTCTGGCACGCGTGTGCCCAGAGCCAGTGCTCTGTGACGAAAGTGGCCACCACGATGGGAGGCCCACAGGAGCCAAAGAACAAAGACAGAGGAAAACAGAGAAATGAAAGATCAGTGAAAGTGGCCCGCCCATCCTCCTCCCTCCCCACCTCACTCTCCAAAAAAAATAAATAAAAATAAAAATATAATAACTGCTGTATGGTAGCACTTACCATATACTAGGCACAAGGACCCTTCAAGTAAGTATTGTCATTTTGTATCAGTGAATCACAAACCAAAAGACTCCAATCATTCGAAACTCACAGCTATCTTATCTATAAAATCTGTACATTCACCCGTTTAGCTACAGTGCCTTTGACAAGACAAACTTAAGAGAAGCTATAACAGTAGCTTGAAATTTAAGACCTTAAATTTTAAAATCACACAACCTGAGCAATGGAACCTCCATTAACATAATCAGCCAAGTCACACAGTGGGCTGGCCGCAAACTGTTGCTTGGGTGGGGGTGGGGACCGGTTAGTGGCTGATGGGAGATGGATCCTGCCAGACAGGGGAGCAGGGGCTGGTATCTGCCTTTGGCCTTGAGGTTAGTGTGGGCCTCAAGCTGCATTCTTCAGTAGAGGAGGCGGTTACTTACACACGTGACAATGAACAAAAGGTCTCTGAAGTAAACTCTCTCCACTGGGATTCACTTCCATGGGTCAGAAAGTCCTCGGTGTTCCTGTTTTGACACCCTATCTGGCTTTATTTTTAAAATTATCCACATTAACTGTGTGTTGGACACAGCTCTAAGCACCTCACAATCATATGACAATTTAATCCTTCCAGCAATCCTATAAAGTATACATCTCCAGCCTTCAGAAGTGGACACTGATGGTTAAAAAACTTCCTAGAGGTCACAAAACTAGTTAAGCAGTAAAGCTGAGATCCAAAGCCAACAGCATTCTGCTTCAGAACCCAAGCTTCAGCCTTTGTGAAATGCTGCTTCACTCTGTAAATACCTCCCCTCATTTCTTTATAGATCCATTTGAAAATGCCATGAAATTCTTGGCAGAACATAAGACACACAGTCTCATAGTAAGAATAAGATTTTAATGATTTACATTTCACTTAGAATTCTTCATAATTCCTATGAAAGTCAAAACTTTGAGGAAGTTTAGAATTGCTGGATTCTACAATAAGGAGATATGAATTTGAAAGAATGTATCCTGCAAAACAATGCCTATCTGTTATTACCTGAACACTGTGCTATCACTGAACTAACTTAAATTGTTCTGATTACTTTTGCAGTAAACAAAGGGAATAAAGTGGCCGCCCATCCTCCTCCCCCCAACTCTCCAAAAAAAATAAATAAAAATAAAAATATAATAACTGCTGTATGGTAGCACTTACCATATACTAGGCACAAGGACCCTTCAAGTAAGTATTGTCATTTTGTATCAGTGAATCACAAACCAAAAGACTCCAATCATTCGAAACTCACAGCTATCTTATCTATAAAATCTGTACATTCACCCGTTTAGCTACAGTGCCTTTGACAAGACAAACTTAAGAGAAGCTATAACAGTAGCTTGAAATTTAAGACCTTAAATTTTAAAATCACACAACCTGAGCAATGGAACCTCCATTAACATAATCAGCCAAGTCACACAGTGGGCTGGCCGCAAACTGTTGCTTGGGTGGGGGTGGGGACCGGTTAGTGGCTGATGGGAGATGGATCCTGCCAGACAGGGGAGCAGGGGCTGGTATCTGCCTTTGGCCTTGAGGTTAGTGTGGGCCTCAAGCTGCATTCTTCAGTAGAGGAGGCGGTTACTTACACACGTGACAATGAACAAAAGGTCTCTGAAGTAAACTCTCTCCACTGGGATTCACTTCCATGGGTCAGAAAGTCCTCGGTGTTCCTGTTTTGACACCCTATCTGGCTTTATTTTTAAAATTATCCACATTAACTGTGTGTTGGACACAGCTCTAAGCACCTCACAATCATATGACAATTTAATCCTTCCAGCAATCCTATAAAGTATACATCTCCAGCCTTCAGAAGTGGACACTGATGGTTAAAAAACTTCCTAGAGGTCACAAAACTAGTTAAGCAGTAAAGCTGAGATCCAAAGCCAACAGCATTCTGCTTCAGAACCCAAGCTTCAGCCTTTGTGAAATGCTGCTTCACTCTGTAAATACCTCCCCTCATTTCTTTATAGATCCATTTGAAAATGCCATGAAATTCTTGGCAGAACATAAGACACACAGTCTCATAGTAAGAATAAGATTTTAATGATTTACATTTCACTTAGAATTCTTCATAATTCCTATGAAAGTCAAAACTTTGAGGAAGTTTAGAATTGCTGGATTCTACAATAAGGAGATATGAATTTGAAAGAATGTATCCTGCAAAACAATGCCTATCTGTTATTACCTGAACACTGTGCTATCAGTTCCACTGAACTAACTTAAATTGTTCTGATTACTTTTGAGTATTTCAGCTTGATTATTACCTGGAAGGAGAATAGAATAAATGTAACATTCCTTAACTGAAGGAAGTAAACTTCAGAATTCAATATTTTCCTCTGGGTGCTTTTTTTTTTTTTGGTCACTTCTATTGGTCTTTCATTTATCTATTTTCATCCATCTTTGTTCTTTGGCCCATGCGGGCCTCCCATCGCAGCGGTCCCTGTTGATGCAGAGCACCGGCTCTGAGCGCATGCGCTCCAGAGCTCCGGCTGGATAGTTGGACACACTGGTCCAGCCGATCCGCAGCACGTGGGATCTTCCCAGGCCTGGGATCGAACCAGTGCCCTTTGCACTGCAAGGCAGTGTGCTTATCCACTGGACCACCAGGGAAGCCCTTCCTCTGGGTTTTGATGTGAGTTAATTTATCTGTCGTCACAGAGTAGAAAGACGAAATTGTAATTCCTATTGTGCATGTGAAAAAACAAACAAACAAACAAACAGAGGCATATGGAGCTTTCAGGTCTCTGGATTCCCAAAAGGGTGCTCCGGCCTCTTTTGACCCCACTGCCTGAGATGACCCTGGGTGCCCTTTGAACATGGACTGTGAGGGTGACTCACAGTAGAAACCTCACGCTCCACCTTGGGGTAGATTTTCCCTCTCTAAAAGCAATCTCTCTTAGCATGCCAACCAAATCCAGGTTGCTCAGCAAACATAACATAATCTATTAGAGTAAAGATAGCCCACAGAGGGATTACATCCTGAATGTATCGGTTAAACGTGAAAGGACTGGCTACCAAGGCAGAAACCTCCAAGAGGCCAGACAGATTCTGGGTCTGTATCCTGCCACGATCCCTGGAGACAGGAGAAAAACAAAGGACATTCTCAACAAAAAGCTACAGGTGGACCCCGCAATCCTCCTCAGTGTAATTAAAAACATTAAAAACATTTTTCTTTCCACGGCTCAGCTTTCATCTTTTATCCTTCTTTAGCCTCTCCCCTTCATCCCCTAAGGGGATCCTGAATGCTGATGAGATGGCAGGGCTAAAACCATCTTGTCATCTTTTGGGTCAATTCTTCAGCTAGCCAGCATCCAGCCACGGGTCAAATGATGAGTAGGTAGCCCGCCGGTCCCCATGGGAACGGATTCTAATTTGTCATCATCTCCATTGACAACGTTTCATCACGACATCAATGAATCCCTTTCTTGCTGAATTTCACTTCCCTTAATTTTCCCATAGACATTTCTGTCATTTGCATACTTCCCCAGAGCCCCCCTTTCTTTAAGCTCTTTTTACCTTAGCTTTATACTTCTAAAGATTGGAGGCAGGGTGGGCAAACCGCTAGAACAAGGTAAAAGAAAACAAAAATGCAAAGGCACAGTACACACTTTATGTATGTCTCTGTCCTAAAAGGAAGGACTGGAAGGAGTTTTGAATGTTAGGGAAAGCTTTATTTAAAATACATAACAACGAAGCTGACAGGCACAGACAGGAAAGGTACCCCAGGGGAGCTGGAGATTCAGAGCAAAATTTCCATCGAATGTAGAAGAGTTTAACATTTGACATTCAGAAACCTTTGTGCAGTGATAAGAATTTAATAGCAGATCCCCCTTTCCTTCTATTTCAGCCTTATTATTCAAGAAAATAAACCTTTCCTTATCCAGCAAGTTTCAGGACTTGGTTATTTAAATGGCAGTGACACTAATTTTTAAGTATGCTCAAGCACAGGTGTTTTAACCTCTCTAAACATCACACTACTGCATTCCAAAGTTCAAGAAGGAAACCGGCTCATTGTTTCATTTGTCACATTGTTTTAGGATATCAGTAACACCTGTCCTTGCTACTTTTTTTTTTTTTGACTCTACGTCATCATTTATTTTCATCCATGTTTATCACTTGGCATATGCGGGCCTCGCATTGCAGTGGCCTCTCTTGCTGCAGAGCACCAGCTCTGGGCGCATGTGTTCTAGGCGCTGGCACATACTTGGACACACTGGCCCAGCTGCTCTGCAGCACATGGGATCGTCCCTAGCCAGGGATCGAACCGGTGCCCGTTGTATTGCAAGGCAGACTCGTTACCTACTGGACAACCAGGGAAGCCCCCATTGCTAGTATTTTTATTAATAACAGTTGTAATTTTTGAGACAGCTCCCCAACATGGGTATCAGGGCCAGTTCTTTGGGGTCAATTCTTCAGCTAGCCAGCATCCAGCCACGGGTCAAATGATGAGTAGGTAGCCCGCCGGTCCCCATGGGAACGGATTCTAATTTGTCATCATCTCCATTGACAACGTTTCATCACGACATCAATGAATCCCTTTCTTGCTGAATTTCACTTCCCTTAATTTTCCCATAGACATTTCTGTCATTTGCATACTTCCCCAGAGCCCCCCTTTCTTTAAGCTCTTTTTACCTTAGCTTTATACTTCTAAAGATTGGAGGCAGGGTGGGCAAACCGCTAGAACAAGGTAAAAGAAAACAAAAATGCAAAGGCACAGTACACACTTTATGTATGTCTCTGTCCTAAAAGGAAGGACTGGAAGGAGTTTTGAATGTTAGGGAAAGCTTTATTTAAAATACATAACAACGAAGCTGACAGGCACAGACAGGAAAGGTACCCCAGGGGAGCTGGAGATTCAGAGCAAAATTTCCATCGAATGTAGAAGAGTTTAACATTTGACATTCAGAAACCTTTGTGCAGTGATAAGAATTTAATAGCAGATCCCCCTTTCCTTCTATTTCAGCCTTATTATTCAAGAAAATAAACCTTTCCTTATCCAGCAAGTTTCAGGACTTGGTTATTTAAATGGCAGTGACACTAATTTTTAAGTATGCTCAAGCACAGGTGTTTTAACCTCTCTAAACATCACACTACTGCATTCCAAAGTTCAAGAAGGAAACCGGCTCATTGTTTCATTTGTCACATTGTTTTAGGATATCAGTAACACCTGTCCTTGCTACTTTTTTTTTTTTTTGACTCTACGTCATCATTTATTTTCATCCATGTTTATCACTTGGCATATGCGGGCCTCCCATTGCAGTGGCCTCTCTTGCTGCAGAGCACCAGCTCTGGGCGCATGTGTTCTAGAGCGCTGGCACATACTTGGACACACTGGCCCAGCTGCTCTGCAGCACATGGGATCGTCCCTAGCCAGGGATCGAACCGGTGCCCGTTGTATTGCAAGGCAGACTCGTTACCTACTGGACAACCAGGGAAGCCCCCATTGCTAGTATTTTTATTAATAACAGTTGTAATTTTTGAGACAGCTCCCCAACATGGGTATCAGGGCCAGTTCTTTGACTTTCATTAGCCTCACGAGTAGAACAGGATAATATAGTTTCAAGAACTTTTTGTGATGTTCAAATGAAACAACAAACATATTAATATAACACACAGGATGCCTAGAAGGGGTTATCCTCTTCGTTACACCCTAGTCTCTGGACAAGGAAGAGCATGTCGTGGTAATAACAAAGTACTGTCGTGTCTAAATTTCCCAATAACAAAGCCATAAATAACAGGAGAGGGACTCCCTGAACATTAACCATTGCATTCACTTAACTCATCCTCATGCTTATTCCCCATAGGAAACCTGGCACACATCTAGGGGGGTTGGGGAAAGAGCATTTTTTTTCCCTTAAAAATTAATAGCAAAATGGCATCAAGAGCTTACGCTTTGGAGTCAAAGAAATCTGAGTTAAATCCAGTTCTGTCACTTACTAAGTAAATGGAACCGGGCATATTATTTCTTAAAACCTCAATTTTGTTACTGTTGCTGTCTAGTCACTAAGAGACGTTAGTCGACCGACTCTTTTGTGACCCCATGGACTGTAGCCAGCCAGGTTCCCCTGTCCATGGAATTTCCAGGCAAGAATGCTGGAGTGGGTTGCCGTTTCCTTCTCCAAGGGATTAATTACCTCTAACCTTGAAATAACAATAGTTGCTTCATGACATTGTTTGAGAATCAAGAGGGATGATGTTTATAAATATGTAGCAGAGTGTTTAACTGATCATATGTGCCAAATAAATGGTAGTGACTGTTTACTCTTATTGTCATTGTTGTGATTATCTGGGGGAATTGATGTAGGGACACAGATACTATGAGCAGAGAGTCTCGAAGCGCCTAGGAAGAGTCAGGACAGATGTGTGACCATTAGGCTATGACCTTATCAGCGCTGTTGGCGCTTCTTCCAGGGCACCGTGCCTTGTACGTCATACAGTGACAGTTGTAGGTAGGGACTCTTCTGGGATCCTTTTTTTCTAAACTTAAGGATCTAATAAGGACTTTGGTCTTGCGTCACACTTCGCCGTTTTCAAAGCATTTCTTCACGACTCATCCAGCAATCCCAGGAGCGGGGCAGAGAAGATATCCCCAGTCCGTTCTCTACCATCAGGAAATCAGCGCTCAGTGGTGTGCCCAAACTCATGCTGAGTAAGTGCAGAAAACAAAGAGACCATTGTTTCTGAGCCCCAGTTCTATTCTCTTTCTGCTGAAAGTTCCTCCAAATTGCAGAAAAACGTGAAGTCTTCCACATCAAATGATCGAAGTTCTACTCGTTCTTCCAGTCCCAACCCTGCTTTTGCCTCTCTGAAGCCGTCTCAGGCATTTCTTTCCGCAAATCACCTAGGACTCAGTCTGGGCCACTACTTGTTGGTCTTTACTCATTTAAAATCCCCCCAATAAACCAATAACATAGCAGTAATATGCATTCACATATTGCTTGCTATGTCCCAGGCACTTTGAAATTGCAACTTTATGTGATGTCTTTTTCTTTTAAAGAAAGAAGCTCACAACAACTCTTGGTACTTGCTGGATGCTACTTTTATAAATAGCTTTTTGGGGGGGGAGGCGGGGAGGCATTGGGGAGGGAGGGGGGCGGGCAGGCCATTTCTATTGGTCTTTCAATTTGTCTATTTTCATCCATCTTTGTTCTTTGGCCCGTGTGGGCCTGCCATCACGGTGGCCTCTGTTGTCGCAGAGCACTGGCTCTGGGCGCATGCGCTCCAGAGCTCCAGCTCGGTAATTGGACACATCAGTCCAGCCACTCAGCAAGGTCAGTCATCTAATAAAAGAATAATTCGATCAAACAACGCTCTGGCACCATTGGATTATGCATCTTTTTTTCCCCCCATGTATACCCAGAATCAAGAAGAGCCCTACTTCCCTGGTGGTCCAGTGACTAAAGAGTCCACCTTGCAGTGTAAGGGGCACCAGTTCAATCCCTGGCCCGGGAAGATCCCACGTGCCATGGAGTGGCTGGACTTGTGTGTCCAATTACGGACCAGTGCTCTGGAGCGCATGCACCCAGAGCCGGAGCTCTGTAACAAGACAGGCCACTGTGATGGGAGGCCCACACATGCCAAAGAATAAAGATGGATGAAAATAAATAAATAAATAAAAGAAAAACCCTAATAAATAAATAAAAAGCAGTTATGACTGTATTCACTTCCCATCCATCTGTCACTACTTGCCATATTGGGGAAACCTGCTTCCAGTTCAAAAACGGGCAGATAACTTGAAAATATTGCTTGTATCTGGTTTAAGCCAATCAGAAGCTCCGGGCCACTCTAGCTCCCTATTGTCCTCTGCCTTCTGGATGATATTAAGCTGCTCTGGAGTACCTACTGCTGAATAAAGAGCACCAGTTGAGAAAAAAGGTACCCTAGTGGCAACTGGTCATAGTTGTGATGTGCCTGCTGATCCACTCTCAGATCAGGTCTCAAGTATGAAAGAGCCTGGGCCTGGCAGGCAATGACACAGGACAAGATAGATGAAGACCTAGAGATGGGATAGGACCTGTCCGAATTTCCAAAGGCCCGCAGAGCCTTCAGGGTTGTCTGAAGGATGTGTGGGAATAGCACATCCAGTGGAGAAGTAGGGCAGCCGCTGACAGATGAACTGCAGGTGGACCACGAAGATTTATGTGCAAGGCTGTCTGGGCTCCAGGGTCACATACCCCGATCCTGGGAGAGGTGGGGCCCCTGTGGCTGAGCTGGGGAGCGCGCAATGGAAAAAACAGGAGGCAAGTGCTGACATGCCGGAGAGCTGAAGGAGGCTGAGCTCTGGGAAACGGTTTGAGATCAGCAGCTTCTCTCTTTAAGCAAAACACTTAAAAGGTTAGAATGGGGTTTGGTTTGGGCAGCAGTTTGTGGCTGGATATTCCAGGAGAGTCATGGAAACACACAGCCCAGCCTCCTGTAAGCCAAGGTTATCAACTCAAGGGCTCAGTGGACTCTTGCCCTGGTTTTCACCCCACTCTACCCTTAACAACCAGATCATAACAAAAGAAACAAAGGAAGGGCAGGCCTCAACCCACTTCTCCCCACTTCACTCTGTAATAGGAGCTTCTGGGTTGAGGTTCCTTTAAACCAAAATAAGCAAGTGCTCAGGCCTTGAAACTTTACAGCCAGTTCCTTCACAAGGAAAATGCAGTTTAACCTAGTCTTAACCTTCGAAAGAATCAAGAGGCTGAGAACTAGGGAATGGGGGAGGAACAGTGACCACAGCATAGAGGAGAATCTTTTTGTTACAATTTTAGAGATAAGTTTTCCTAGTGTATGAATTAGAGAGGAAAGGAGTTGAAATACCCTAAGGTCCATGAATTTAGGAATGCTCTGGTAGACCATGAGGGATACAGAGAAAAGGAAAGAAAACCCAGTCGCATTGTTCTTATCACAGAAAGCTCTCGTTTGGGTGTCTCAGTAAAGGGAGCCTGGAGCCTACTGCTGAATAAAGAGCACCAGTTGAGAAAAAAGGTACCCTAGTGGCAACTGGTCATAGTTGTGATGTGCCTGCTGATCCACTCTCAGATCAGGTCTCAAGTATGAAAGAGCCTGGGCCTGGCAGGCAATGACACAGGACAAGATAGATGAAGACCTAGAGATGGGATAGGACCTGTCCGAATTTCCAAAGGCCCGCAGAGCCTTCAGGGTTGTCTGAAGGATGTGTGGGAATAGCACATCCAGTGGAGAAGTAGGGCAGCCGCTGACAGATGAACTGCAGGTGGACCACGAAGATTTATGTGCAAGGCTGTCTGGGCTCCAGGGTCACATACCCCGATCCTGGGAGAGGTGGGGCCCCTGTGGCTGAGCTGGGGAGCGCGCAATGGAAAAAACAGGAGGCAAGTGCTGACATGCCGGAGAGCTGAAGGAGGCTGAGCTCTGGGAAACGGTTTGAGATCAGCAGCTTCTCTCTTTAAGCAAAACACTTAAAAGGTTAGAATGGGGTTTGGTTTGGGCAGCAGTTTGTGGCTGGATATTCCAGGAGAGTCATGGAAACACACAGCCCAGCCTCCTGTAAGCCAAGGTTATCAACTCAAGGGCTCAGTGGACTCTTGCCCTGGTTTTCACCCCACTCTACCCTTAACAACCAGATCATAACAAAAGAAACAAAGGAAGGGCAGGCCTCAACCCACTTCTCCCCACTTCACTCTGTAATAGGAGCTTCTGGGTTGAGGTTCCTTTAAACCAAAATAAGCAAGTGCTCAGGCCTTGAAACTTTACAGCCAGTTCCTTCACAAGGAAAATGCAGTTTAACCTAGTCTTAACCTTCGAAAGAATCAAGAGGCTGAGAACTAGGGAATGGGGGAGGAACAGTGACCACAGCATAGAGGAGAATCTTTTTGTTACAATTTTAGAGATAAGTTTTCCTAGTGTATGAATTAGAGAGGAAAGGAGTTGAAATACCCTAAGGTCCATGAATTTAGGAATGCTCTGGTAGACCATGAGGGATACAGAGAAAAGGAAAGAAAACCCAGTCGCATTGTTCTTATCACAGAAAGCTCTCGTTTGGAGTATAAGTAACTATGCATAACGTATAAACACCAAGCATGAGGGTTTCCTGGATGGCACAGATGTAAAGAATCTGCGTGCTAAGGAAGGCGACACAAGAGATGTAAGTTTCATCTCTGGGTTGGGAAGAGTCCCTGGAATAGGAAATGGCAACCCACCCCAGTATTCTTGCCTGGGAAATCCCATGGACAGAGATGCCTGGAGAGCTACAGTTGTGCAGGCTGTAAAGAGTCAGATACAAGTGAATGAGTACACACATACATAACTTAGAAGCATTCGAAATAATGGGGTAGAGTGGGGGATGCACTAGAGGAACTAGGGTCAGTTGGGAGGGCTCTGGGAAGCTGCCGTATCACTTTAGCTAGACCAGACGACTTTCCCCACAATGAATTCAAATAACTTCTCATGTCTACAATCTACCTTGCAACCTGGGTTGAAGCCTGGCACGCTGCAGTGACTCGGGAAATGTCCTCTTTGTATCAATGGGGACAAAAGCTCACCTAGCCTCCACTGAGAGGCCATTTGGCCAGAGCGTTTTGGAGTTCTTCATGGGCCCTCTGGAAGAATATGAGTCAAATACTTTCCAGCAAATGTCAATTAACTCAGCAATGAAGTGGGAAGATGAGACTGGAGAGGAAACAAAAATCGGCTATACCTCCGCATCTGCAACCTGGCCAAGGACTCATTAAATCCAATTCTGGGCCAGAGAATCTTGAGACACAATGAAAAAGCAAACAAACAAAAAAGCCTAGATGCTTCCATTTCTCCTTTTCTTAATGACAAGTGAGCCTGACTGATCTTTCCAATGGAATACAATAGTGTGCCATTTTAGGACTTCATTGATACACAGCACTAAGAGCACTGGGCTCAACTACACTAAATCTGAGGTCTCCTGCTCCCCAGCTGCAAAACTATAAGCCAGTGCAAGACAGAGCTTAATGCATAGCATATGCCATTTCTTGAGCAGCACATTTACAACAGTATTCCTTTAAGACTAAGGAAACATTATTACAGACAAATACCCTAAGGTCCATGAATTTAGGAATGCTCTGGTAGACCATGAGGATACAGAGAAAAGGAAAGAAAACCCAGTCGCATTGTTCTTATCACAGAAAGCTCTCGTTTGGAGTATAAGTAACTATGCATAACGTATAAACACCAAGCATGAGGGTTTCCTGGATGGCACAGATGTAAAGAATCTGCGTGCTAAGGAAGGCGACACAAGAGATGTAAGTTTCATCTCTGGGTTGGGAAGAGTCCCTGGAATAGGAAATGGCAACCCACCCCAGTATTCTTGCCTGGGAAATCCCATGGACAGAGATGCCTGGAGAGCTACAGTTGTGCAGGCTGTAAAGAGTCAGATACAAGTGAATGAGTACACACATACATAACTTAGAAGCATTCGAAATAATGGGGTAGAGTGGGGGATGCACTAGAGGAACTAGGGTCAGTTGGGAGGGCTCTGGGAAGCTGCCGTATCACTTTAGCTAGACCAGACGACTTTCCCCACAATGAATTCAAATAACTTCTCATGTCTACAATCTACCTTGCAACCTGGGTTGAAGCCTGGCACGCTGCAGTGACTCGGGAAATGTCCTCTTTTGTATCAATGGGGGACAAAAGCTCACCTAGCCTCCACTGAGAGGCCATTTGGCCAGAGCGTTTTGGAGTTCTTCATGGGCCCTCTGGAAGAATATGAGTCAAATACTTTCCAGCAAATGTCAATTAACTCAGCAATGAAGTGGGAAGATGAGACTGGAGAGGAAACAAAAATCGGCTATACCTCCGCATCTGCAACCTGGCCAAGGACTCATTAAATCCAATTCTGGGCCAGAGAATCTTGAGACACAATGAAAAAGCAAACAAACAAAAAAGCCTAGATGCTTCCATTTCTCCTTTTCTTAATGACAAGTGAGCCTGACTGATCTTTCCAATGGAATACAATAGTGTGCCATTTTAGGACTTCATTGATACACAGCACTAAGAGCACTGGGCTCAACTACACTAAATCTGAGGTCTCCTGCTCCCCAGCTGCAAAACTATAAGCCAGTGCAAGACAGAGCTTAATGCATAGCATATGCCATTTCTTGAGCAGCACATTTTTACAACAGTATTCCCTTTAAGACTAAGGAAACATAATAGCGTTATCTGAGTCTTCAGTGTGGCCTATCATAGGAGGTAGAGGTCTCTTCCCTGGTCGTACATGCACACAATGAAGCCAGCTTGCAACACGCTTATCTCCGCAGATAGAAAAGCCACTCTTGGCTTTAGTGGCAAGTTACTTGCGTAGGAAAATCAGTCCACCTTTATGATGTAGGCCTAATGCTTAAAGTACTAATACAGAGATGTAAGTTTTTGTTTTCTGCTTTATTATACTTAGGAAAAACAACAACACTCTCATAGACCACTTGGATGAGGTGCAAATGCTGGCTGCCAGCAGGAAATGCACTCCTATTAAGACTTTCTAGAAACAACAACATGAAGTAATGCTTCCCATGTGGGTTCCACACCAGAGGAATGAGTACATTTGCCTCAGCCACAACAATTTTATTATATCCTTCTCTGAACTCTTCTGTGTGTTCCTTCGCCAAGCTGCATCTGATATCATTTTCTAACTCACAGTTGGATTGAGGAAGGTCTTCTCATTGCCTTTTTGATGACAGGGAGGATTGTAACACAAGAACCAGGGTATGCGTGCTCGGAATTGGCTGTTTGCATCCACAGGACTCACGCTTACACCTTGCCCTGGAGAGTGATGTTTGACAGGGGTGTCAGTGGATGTGACAGTAACATTTCTCCAGCATGCTCTCTGAAGCATAAAAAAGGACTAAAGCTGTTACTTAAGTAACAACCAGCGAACATGCCCATGAGCAGCTACTTCAACATGATCCCCACCTGCCCAGATTCTTCTAATATTATAAATAAAGCTGTAGATTTTGGTAAAGTTCCAGTTCTATCATACCACATGTTATTTCATGGAAGCAGATTTTCAAAGCGTTTAGCCTCGATATTAGCAGCAATTAATTCCTTTGCATCATTGCCACAAGTATTTCCTATTGCACCAAGGAATATATTAGGGATAAGTTAGCCCCTGGTTTTAAGTTGCTTGCTAGGTTTTAGAATACACTGAGTTTCTCTTTATGCATTCTATCAGAACAGATGATATGAGTTTGTTTTTGTTTTTTTTTTTTTTTTTTTAATACGAGCAGCAGTTTCAGATAGAAGATAAAGTTGGGAACGCAGAGGGGAGGTTTGAAGAAATCTTGGCTGCTACCTTCTCGTCAGCATTTCCTGATGCTATCCTAAATGTGTGTTAAAATGGGCTTATTTTCATTTTTTGTGGAATGTTCATTTCACAGGATCTAGTCTTCCTGGTTTTTAGAATGAAGGACTTAGATTCAACCTATTCCCTTCTGTTAAATGTCAGTTTTAAGTGTTTGAGTCAAAAGCCCAGGCTCAGGCTTTTTCTGCGTCACTGAAAGAAGGCATTTGCGTACACATGATGGCAGCATGCTATGAAGAGCTGAAGCTCCAGCTGGAGCAGGGAGAGATGCACATCTTGGCAGGAGCTTGCATGTCTTTTCCTGCCCTGCCCCGAAGGCCTCGCCAGGCCCTCTCCTAGCTACAGCCTCTTCTCTCCAGCTGTGCCTGCCAGCAACTGCCTCACCTCCCATCTCTGCTGGGGGAGAAACAGTACCAGCCCCCTCGCCGCTCCCCACCCTTCAAGTGTTCCTACACACACACACAGCAGGAACACACAGTGAGGGAATGAAGAGCATGAGGAAATGGATTACTCTGGGTTGTTGACAAAACAACACAAAAAACCAATAGCCATAATTTTCAAGCCTTCAATATTAGTATGTGATGGTGGTAGGAGATATAGAAAATTCCATTTTTCTATAATTGGTAGATGTATGTATATACAAATTAAAAATGAACACTGCGCTGTAAATAAATGCACAGAGTACAATTTAAATATGTGGCCAATGGATACAAAGTACATATGTGAGTATACAGGAGTGTGTGTGTGCGTGTGTGTCAGGAGCAAGCAAGCGCAAGATTATCTCAGCTTATCTCAACACCAGGCATACATGGGCTAATGTATGATATGTATCCCTGAAATCAGCTCGTCTATATTTAGTACAGGAATTACAGCTTTCGTGCATGCATACACACATACTTTAGCTTCCAAATATATACATGGATTCAGACTATATGCTACATTATATTTTTCTGAAAATATAAAGTAGGTAGTTAAATAATTCAAATTTCAAGGTGTCATTTCTTCAACAGTGAGGTGGTAGTTATCAGGCTGCTTTCTCTCTCCTGGCCCACCTTGTTTTGTTTTTCCCCTCTCTGAAGCCGGCTGAACAGGTTCTCAAATATCTCTGATTACTGTTAAAGCTTCCTACTGGGAGAGAACCTGGGAGTTCTGGGGCAGCTCAGGGTTTGTTACCTTCTCCATGGAAACTACACTAAAAAAAACCGTACCAACCACGGCCGTACACTAAGAATTCCAAACAGTTACCAACTTCTGCTCATATGCAACACAAGGGAAGCTCACTATGGACCCAACAGCTGTAGTGTTTTCACTCACTCAGTTTGTTAAAAGTTCTTCTTTATGTGTTTCTTACTCACTTAGTTGTGTCCAGCTCTTTGTGAACCCATGGACTGTAGCCCACCAGGCTCCTCTGTCCATGGGAGTCTCCAGGCAAGAATACTGGAGTGGATTGCCATTTCCTTCTCCAAGGATCTTTCTTGACCCAGGGATTAAACCCAGGTCTCCCACATTTCAGGGAGATTCTTTACCATCTGAGCCAAAGACTTCAGGAATACCATTTAACACTTCCCCAATCCCAACAAAACAACTCCCCCCAAATCAATAGCCCAACAGAAGATCTAATAACACAAATCAGAACCAACTGATAATAAAGAAATAATGATGAAGTGTGAAAAAGAAAAAGAAGTCTGCTCTTTAAATAAATCAAAGACTTTATTTATTTTTATATCTCATTTATGTTCCTACAGGATAATCCATTAGTAATAGAATGTTCTTCCTCATAAGACACAAGTTATATCCCTGTGATTTATTGGAGCTAAAAGGCAGAAGGCACCTCTACCATTGTTTGGCCCAGGTCAACTGATTATTTAAACTCCATCTTTTCTCCATTTAGCAGCTGAGTTTTCATCAGAGTACTTACAATGTTTAGACATACTATTTATCTTGCTTTGGTTAATGTGTAGTACTCACAGGAGAGAATAAACCACCTTCCTCTTAAAAACTGAAAACATAATAAAAGGGTTGGCAATGAAAGAAGTATGAAAAGCAACACAGCACAGCGATTAAGAACATGGATTTTAAAGCTAAAATCATGGTCCTATCACTTAACTCAAGAAGGACTTGGGGCAGGAATCCCCAGCCTCTCAGATCTAATATCTGATGATCTGAGGTGGAGTTGATTCAATAATAATAGAAACAAAGTGCACAGTAAATGTGATACACTTGGATCATCCTAAAACCAAATCTCCCTCCAACCCTGACCCATGGAAAAATTATCTTCCACAAAACCAGTTCCAGGTACCAAAAGGGTTGGGAAACCATTAAATTGGGGCATCATAACTTAATAGCTTTGAGTCTCAGTTTCTTCACCTCTAAAACAGGGATAGGAATGGTATCAAAGGTTTATGATCAAATTTTAATAACTCAAGTGAAGTTATTAAATTCATTTATTAAATGAAAATGAACCATTAAGTCAACTAAATTACCTTTCCTAAAACACACCACAACCGAGGCACACATGTTATTGCACCCATGTCCCACCTATTAGAATTCTAGAAAAGCATACATAATCTGAACCTAGCCGCAAATGCTGCCACACTAGATGAAATCCATAGTGCATTTAGACCACCATTCTGCCTCTCATAAATACCTAAAAGAGGGCATTTCTTTCCTTTGGGCCATCAAGGGAAAGCGATTAGCAAGCTATACCAAATATATGGACACAAGTCTCTGGTAATTTAACTATGGCCTTGGGATAAGCTCTTTTTTTCTCTTCTTTTAATGCCAAGCATGTAGTAAGTCCTCAACAAACGCTCGCTGAACCTATGAGCTGTCTACCACTTACCAGAGGAATGCTCAGAATCTCCCCGCTGAAGACCTCATGCTAGAGTTGCTTCATTCCTTCCTCAAAAGCTTTGAAAGTATTAATAACAGCACAAGTTATTCTGACAAGGCCCCCCGACACACTCAGGTGTTTGGGCTTCCTAAAATTTTATTTTTAGAAGAGGCTACAAATACCACAAATTTTCTTTCTGCTGCAAAAACAGTATGTAATATTTTCTTACCTCTTCTGAACTCTGAAGAGTGTTCCCTAATCACAATATTTTCACCTTTCCTTTAAAACATATTAACTCTTGCAGGTTTTTTTCTTTTTCTGGAAAGTAGTATAATGTAGCATAATGCTTTGTAAATCTTTTTTTAATTGATAGACCATTAAAAAACACATAAAACCTCATTCTAAATTTCAGTGTCTCAAACAAGTAAGGTAAGCTGTTGTAGGAAAAAATAGAGAAGAATATCTCGGGAAACAGAATTTTAAAAATATATGGTAGAGCAATGGATCTCAATCTCCCAAATCGGGTTCTCTTAGCCTTTCAGTTGGGTGCTCCTTGTCAGTGAAACTTGTGGAGCTTTTTCTTGAAGATAATTTAATTCATGTAACAAATACCATCTATTACACTGAGATACATTTTCACGGGACTGGCGTACATCAAGGACTGAAATGGACAAGAACAATGGGGCATGAATTTTATTAAATTAAATTTATTAATTTTGAAAATTAAAAACCATTAAGTCAACTAAATTACCTTTCCTAAAACACACCACAACCGAGGCACACATGTTATTGCACCCATGTCCCACCTATTAGAATTCTAGAAAAGCATACATAATCTGAACCTAGCCGCAAATGCTGCCACACTAGATGAAATCCATAGTGCATTTAGACCACCATTCTGCCTCTCATAAATACCTAAAAGAGGGCATTTCTTTCCTTTGGGCCATCAAGGGAAAGCGATTAGCAAGCTATACCAAATATATGGACACAAGTCTCTGGTAATTTAACTATGGCCTTGGGATAAGCTCTTTTTTTCTCTTCTTTTAATGCCAAGCATGTAGTAAGTCCTCAACAAACGCTCGCTGAACCTATGAGCTGTCTACCACTTACCAGAGGAATGCTCAGAATCTCCCCGCTGAAGACCTCATGCTAGAGTTGCTTCATTCCTTCCTCAAAAGCTTTGAAAGTATTAATAACAGCACAAGTTATTCTGACAAGGCCCCCCGACACACTCAGGTGTTTGGGCTTCCTAAAATTTTATTTTTAGAAGAGGCTACAAATACCACAAATTTTCTTTCTGCTGCAAAAACAGTATGTAATATTTTCTTACCTCTTCTGAACTCTGAAGAGTGTTCCCTAATCACAATATTTTCACCTTTCCTTTAAAACATATTAACTCTTGCAGGTTTTTTTCTTTTTCTGGAAAGTAGTATAATGTAGCATAATGCTTTGTAAATCTTTTTTTAATTGATAGACCATTAAAAAACACATAAAACCTCATTCTAAATTTCAGTGTCTCAAACAAGTAAGGTAAGCTGTTGTAGGAAAAAATAGAGAAGAATATCTCGGGAAACAGAATTTTAAAAATATATGGTAGAGCAATGGATCTCAATCTCCCAAATCGGGTTCTCTTAGCCTTTCAGTTGGGTGCTCCTTGTCAGTGAAACTTGTGGAGCTTTTTCTTGAAGATAATTTAATTCATGTAACAAATACCATCTATTACACTGAGATACATTTTCACGGTACTGAGCGTACATCAAGGACTGAAATGGACAAAAATCTCTGTCCTCTTAGAACTCATATTCTATTTTTCAAAGATACACAATTTAAAAATGTGTATATAAGTTCTAGGTGATAAATTATAAAGAGATAAGTAAGAAAGAGGTTAAGAAGTAAAGGTGGGTATAAACATTTATAAATGGGTGGGCAAGTAGTGTCTCACTGAGAGGCAGCACTGAGTCAAACCTGAAAGGCTGGAAGGGAGCAGGCCATCTCTATGAGAAAAGATGTAAGGACAGTGCTTGACTTCTAATATATATTCAATAAATGATGACGAGGCCTGTCATAGCCAAGACAATGTAGACAAAGGAAGCAAAACAGATTATAAATTCTGTCTCTGCCACTTTACTAATTCTCTGAGGTCCTGAACTATCTTTCTGAGATAAAGATCGACTACAGTTTTTACAATGTCATTAAGAGGATAAAAATGAGAAAATATATGTGAAAATACTAAGGAAATAGATAAAAGAACCACATAAATTGTCAACTATCACATCCTCTCCCATTTTATCTTTCCAAAGTGACAGACAACCATTCTATCTTAGTAACAAAGCATCTAACAATTTGATAGGTATTTCAGAAAAATTTTAATATAAAAGATAACTTCACTTTTGGAGAGTCAGATCAAGAAATAGACCAAGATTGATTCCCAATCATAGAAACATTACCGCTAACCAGCTTAAACTTGCTGGGGCTGTGTTTTAAGAGAACAACCATCTATTTGCTCTGGTCTTGGGTTGATTCACTATAAATTCTCCATCTGGGTGGCTTCAATAGACCTTAACCTTTCTTTTGCCCTCTGGGTTGGCTTAAAATGTAGCATAATGCTTTGTAAATCTTTTTAATTGATAGACCATTAAAAAACACATAAAACCTCATTCTAAATTTCAGTGTCTCAAACAAGTAAGGTAAGCTGTTGTAGGAAAAAATAGAGAAGAATATCTCGGGAAACAGAATTTTAAAAATATATGGTAGAGCAATGGATCTCAATCTCCCAAATCGGGTTCTCTTAGCCTTTCAGTTGGGTGCTCCTTGTCAGTGAAACTTGTGGAGCTTTTTCTTGAAGATAATTTAATTCATGTAACAAATACCATCTATTACACTGAGATACATTTTCACGGTACTGAGCGTACATCAAGGACTGAAATGGACAAAAATCTCTGTCCTCTTAGAACTCATATTCTATTTTTCAAAGATACACAATTTAAAAATGTGTATATAAGTTCTAGGTGATAAATTATAAAGAGATAAGTAAGAAAGAGGTTAAGAAGTAAAGGTGGGTATAAACATTTATAAATGGGTGGGCAAGTAGTGTCTCACTGAGAGGCAGCACTGAGTCAAACCTGAAAGGCTGGAAGGGAGCAGGCCATCTCTATGAGAAAAGATGTAAGGACAGTGCTTGACTTCTAATATATATTCAATAAATGATGACGAGGCCTGTCATAGCCAAGACAATGTAGACAAAGGAAGCAAAACAGATTATAAATTCTGTCTCTGCCACTTTACTAATTCTCTGAGGTCCTGAACTATCTTTCTGAGATAAAGATCGACTACAGTTTTTACAATGTCATTAAGAGGATAAAAATGAGAAAATATATGTGAAAATACTAAGGAAATAGATAAAAGAACCACATAAATTGTCAACTATCACATCCTCTCCCATTTTATCTTTCCAAAGTGACAGACAACCATTCTATCTTAGTAACAAAGCATCTAACAATTTGATAGGTATTTCAGAAAAATTTTAATATAAAAGATAACTTCACTTTTGGAGAGTCAGATCAAGAAATAGACCAAGATTGATTCCCAATCATAGAAACATTACCGCTAACCAGCTTAAACTTGCTGGGGCTGTGTTTTAAGAGAACAACCATCTATTTGCTCTGGTCTTGGGTTGATTCACTATAAATTCTCCATCTGGGTGGCTTCAATAGACCTTAACCTTTCTTTTGCCCTCCTACAGAGTTAATGCCTTTGGTTCACTCATTCAACAAACATTAAATAAATATTATACTTGCAGTAAATACAGAGCTAAGAATAGATTTGGGTGAGGGGGTGAATGAAACCAGGAGTCAGCCTAAACAAATCCCCTGTGGAAAGATGTGGGAAAGGTTGGGGGCAAAGAAAGAAAGGAATCCATACCACTTCCAGGATTCCTCTAGTCTGAACAAGTCTGAACCTTGAACATATTTCAGTAGGTAATTATAAACAAAATGAGAGCCTTCAGGGTACCACTACACTGTATTACACTTGGCAGGGCAACCCCAAAACAAGCCTAGATTCTGGAGATATGAATACTGTGGCACAGGAGGAACTCCAGCCTCTTTTTTCCCCAGCAAATATTTACTAAATGCCTACCTAGTACCAGGCACAGAGAGCCAGAAATCAAAAGACAAGATTCCAAGTGCTCAGGTCTTCCATACTCCCTTCTTCTTATCTAATCACTGGCCCTTTTCCTCCTATGGTCCAGTGCACAGTTGAACATAATCAAACTTCGCTACAGTGGAGAGTTTCTGGGAAAAGGAATACAAAACTAATACAAACACAAAGGCAAAGTAAATCTCATGTCCAATCCCACATTTCTCAACTAGCATGGCTTTTATTTAAACCTCCTCTAATGGCTTACTGGGAACATCTCCTCTTGAAACCCCACACAAAGGCATATCTGACTAGTAAACAATGTCATTAAGAGGATAAAAATGAGAAAATATATGTGAAAATACTAAGGAAATAGATAAAAGAACCACATAAATTGTCAACTATCACATCCTCTCCCATTTTATCTTTCCAAAGTGACAGACAACCATTCTATCTTAGTAACAAAGCATCTAACAATTTGATAGGTATTTCAGAAAAATTTTAATATAAAAGATAACTTCACTTTTGGAGAGTCAGATCAAGAAATAGACCAAGATTGATTCCCAATCATAGAAACATTACCGCTAACCAGCTTAAACTTGCTGGGGCTGTGTTTTAAGAGAACAACCATCTATTTGCTCTGGTCTTGGGTTGATTCACTATAAATTCTCCATCTGGGTGGCTTCAATAGACCTTAACCTTTCTTTTGCCCTCCTACAGAGTTAATGCCTTTGGTTCACTCATTCAACAAACATTAAATAAATATTATACTTGCAGTAAATACAGAGCTAAGAATAGATTTGGGTGAGGGGGTGAATGAAACCAGGAGTCAGCCTAAACAAATCCCCTGTGGAAAGATGTGGGAAAGGTTGGGGGCAAAGAAAGAAAGGAATCCATACCACTTCCAGGATTCCTCTAGTCTGAACAAGTCTGAACCTTGAACATATTTCAGTAGGTAATTATAAACAAAATGAGAGCCTTCAGGGTACCACTACACTGTATTACACTTGGCAGGGCAACCCCAAAACAAGCCTAGATTCTGGAGATATGAATACTGTGGCACAGGAGTAACTCCAGCCTCTTTTTTTTTCCCCAGCAAATATTTACTAAATGCCTACCTAGTACCAGGCACAGAGAGCCAGAAATCAAAAGACAAGATTCCAAGTGCTCAGGTCTTCCATACTCCCTTCTTCTTATCTAATCACTGGCCCTTTTCCTCCTATGGTCCAGTGCACAGTTGAACATAATCAAACTTCGCTACAGTGGAGAGTTTCTGGGAAAAGGAATACAAAACTAATACAAACACAAAGGCAAAGTAAATCTCATGTCCAATCCCACATTTCTCAACTAGCATGGCTTTTATTTAAACCTCCCTCTAGTCTCTTCCATGGTCTTACTGGGAACATCTCCTCTTGAAAATTCTCCTTCTAAAGTGTATAGATTTTTCCTTCTGGACCTTACCTAAGAGGATTAAAGAGCAGACTAAGAACAGCAATCTTCTAACTGGCGTGTTCTTCTATTCATACTCTTACCATCCTTTTGTATTCCAAAAGCATAGCTCAAAATACTGAAAGCCTACTCTGAGCCAACTATATAATCCTTCAAACAATTTTACAAGAAAGACTATTCCTGATTGTATAGATAAGGGAAAAGTTAAATACAATGCCAAAAAATGAAACAAAATAGAAAATGACAAAGTCCTGCCTGGAGCTCAAGTTTTCCAAATAAAAGATGAAGCTCTTGTTCTCTATCCCAAAGTACAAGGGTGATGTCAAAAAAAAAAAAAAAAGTTGAGAAAAGTTATCTAACCTTTCTGGCCATGTAGGCATAGTCTCTGAGGTTCTTTTCAGCTTTAAAATTCTAAAACATCATGCTAGTTATTAGGACTGATTATTTACATCTTAGCACAAAAATCAACTCCTTACAATTTATTCTCTATTCACAATCTCTTTGAAGAAAGAGGTCTTTTATGTTTTTAGGCCACATGTAAATCATTCTGTTACTGAGTATATTTCTTTTAATATGAAAAAAGGATATAATTTTCTGCAAAATCTATTTGTTATTTTTCAGATGGAGCCTAATCTACTGCTTTGAGCTGATCTGAATTTCTCATGGCTAAGGCCTTGAGTTCATAATCAGATAAAATAATTTAGAGTATTAACACCTGCCCAGTGCCAGTTTCTTATAAAACTAATATGCTTCTCCTTTTGTATGTCCCAGTAATGTATTTGATGGAATGAAACATTTTTTAAACTTTAAATATCTCAAGCAGAATCATGTCAAGTAACAATTCATAAAAATAACTTAATACTAATAAAAACTAGATTTGTACCATAATGTATCTTAAATGCTGAAGTGTCTGAAATATATTTGGGGTAGAAAAATTCTTAGATTCTGTACTACTATACATGTATGGGGTAACCTACATCTGAGGATAAACAATTGAGCTGAAATTTGAGCTGTTGTCAAAGGACAAGTTAGCAGTATATATCCAAGTTAGTTGCTGGATAAACAAAATCAAAACTCCTCATTAGGAATACAACAAAATCCAGATTATTTCCACATCTCCAGAACATAACCCCAATTTTTTAAAAAAATTTTTGGCCTCTTTTTATTGATATTTTATTCATTAATTTTTCACTCATCATTATTCTTCAGCCTGTGTGTACCTCCCCATCGCAGTGGCCTCTTTTGCTGTAGAGCACTGGCTCCGGGCAGATGTGCTCCAGAACACTGGCTCACATTTGGATATATAGGTCCAGCCGCTCTGCAGCACATGGGATCTTCCTGGGCCAGGGATCTAACTGGTGTCCCTTGCACTGCAAGGAGGACTCTTTACCCATGGCACAACCAGGCAAGCCCACAACCCAAATTTTATATATAAAGGAAAAGCAAAGTGTAACCAATTCTCAAGAAAAAAATCACAGAGATTAAGATGTTAGAATCAGCAGACAGGGTTCTAAAACTTTGGCTGTCATAACTATCCTCAAGACATCAAAGGAAAGAATTACTGAAATGAGTAGAAAGAGAAAAGTCTCAGTAGAGAAAAACACAGTCTATTAAAAAAGCAAATGGAAATCCTAGAGCTTGAAAATACACCTGAAACATTTTTAGAGATTAAAGATAGATGAGTAGAAGGACCTGTGCCCATCTCCTCCTGCAAGAGCACCAAAGTCACAACTAGCTGTTGAACAACCATAGACAGGAGGACGCTGGAACCCACCAAATCACTGTACCCGATGTTTACACGCAAAGGCAAAGAGGCAAGCAGGTGGTAGTGTAATAGGAGGGAAAGGGGCAGGGCGCAACTTTTGAAAGCATGGCCCAAGGACGCAACAAACCAAATTAGAATCAAACGGGTCCAAGATGGCAGACTAGACCTTGATCCTCAATCATCATACTAAATGACACACTCAGATGGGTCATGACACTTCCACCCTTGCCCTGAAATAGTTGGAATAATCTCCCATTCATTAGCATATGAAATTACCCAGCAGCACTCACCTGCTGTGATGACCCACACTCTGTCTGTGGAATGTCTTTCTCTCTGAATCTGAATTAGATTCTGTACTACTATACATGTATGGGGTAACCTACATCTGAGGATAAACAATTGAGCTGAAATTTGAGCTGTTGTCAAAGGACAAGTTAGCAGTATATATCCAAGTTAGTTGCTGGATAAACAAAATCAAAACTCCTCATTAGGAATACAACAAAATCCAGATTATTTCCACATCTCCAGAACATAACCCCAATTTTTTAAAAAAATTTTTGGCCTCTTTTTATTGATATTTTATTCATTAATTTTTCACTCATCATTATTCTTCAGCCTGTGTGTACCTCCCCATCGCAGTGGCCTCTTTTGCTGTAGAGCACTGGCTCCGGGCAGATGTGCTCCAGAACACTGGCTCACATTTGGATATATAGGTCCAGCCGCTCTGCAGCACATGGGATCTTCCTGGGCCAGGGATCTAACTGGTGTCCCTTGCACTGCAAGGAGGACTCTTTACCCATGGCACAACCAGGCAAGCCCACAACCCAAATTTTATATATAAAGGAAAAGCAAAGTGTAACCAATTCTCAAGAAAAAAATCACAGAGATTAAGATGTTAGAATCAGCAGACAGGGTTCTAAAACTTTGGCTGTCATAACTATCCTCAAGACATCAAAGGAAAGAATTACTGAAATGAGTAGAAAGAGAAAAGTCTCAGTAGAGAAAAACACAGTCTATTAAAAAAGCAAATGGAAATCCTAGAGCTTGAAAATACACCTGAAACATTTTTAGAGATTAAAGATAGATGAGTAGAAGGACCTGTGCCCATCTCCTCCTGCAAGAGCACCAAAGTCACAACTAGCTGTTGAACAACCATAGACAGGAGGACGCTGGAACCCACCAAATCACTGTACCCGATGTTTACACGCAAAGGCAAAGAGGCAAGCAGGTGGTAGTGTAATAGGAGGGAAAGGGGCAGGGCGCAACTTTTGAAAGCATGGCCCAAGGACGCAACAAACCAAATTAGAATCAAACGGGTCCAAGATGGCAGACTAGACCTTGATCCTCAATCATCATACTAAATGACACACTCAGATGGGTCATGACACTTCCACCCTTGCCCTGAAATAGTTGGAATAATCTCCCATTCATTAGCATATGAAATTACCCAGCAGCACTCACCTGCTGTGATGACCCACACTCTGTCTGTGGAATGTCTTTCTCTCTGAATCTGAATTAATCTACTATCACTTTTGTCTCTTGCTGAATTTTTTCAGTGATGAGACATCAAGAATCTAAACTCCATTAGATCCTGAAACCAAGTATCATGGGTTTTGGATGGGTTTGAGTTCCAGCTTTGTGAGTTCAAGTTCCAAGCAGGATTTTGGCTGAGATCGAGTCCCAGTCTCATGGGTTCAAGTTCCAACCAGGGTTTTGGCTGGGTTTGAGTCCCAGTGCATGGGTTCAAGTCCCAATCTAAGATAATGGTTTCAGTAGGAGGAGTGCAATCATGATAAAATCAGATCCCATACCTGCCAAGTGGGCAAACCCATGAACTGGAGAACAATAATACCAAAGCAGTTCTTGCAGTGTTGTAAAGGTTCTGAGCCCCATGATGGGCTTCCAAGCCATGATATCCAGCAAAGCTGATGAGATTTCCCAGAGGTTCGGACTTTGATGGACATCAGGATTTTATTTACAGGACTTCCACAGCACGAGGGGACACCGAAACTCTTGGCGGGCACAAACAAAATGCTTCCACAGGGATGCAGGCAAAGGAGCAGTGACCCCACAGGAGACTGAAGCAGACCTGCCTGATAATGATGGAGGGTCTTTTGTGGAAGCTTGGGTTGGCAGTGACTTGCAGAGGACATGGGGGGCACTGTGAGTAGCAATCTTGAGAGGTACCCCTTGGGGTAAACCTTCTTGGAAGTTGCCATTAGCCCTACCATAGAGCCTGTAGACTCCAGGATTGGGTCGCCTCAGGCCAAATAACAGGAGGGAGAACAGCCCCACCCATCAGCAGACAATTACATTAAAGTTTTACAGAGGGAGACTCTGCCCACCAGAGCAAGACCCAGTTTTTCTCACCATCAGGAAGCTTACACAACCCTCTTGGCCTCATCCACCAGAGGGCATAAACAAGAAGCAAGAAAAACTACAATCACACAGCCAAGACAGATGGAAAAATCACATCATTAAAAGTTAATGAAAACAAAAAGTAAAAAGGGATATGTCCCAGATGAAGGGATAAGGTAAAACAAATCAGGGATCAGGAAAACAACTAAATAAAGCAGAAGTAGGCAACTTTCCAGAAAAAGAATTGAGAATAAAGATAGTAAAGACGATCCAGGATCTCAGAGAAAGAATTGAGACGATGCAAGAAAGGTCTACCAAAGGCCTAGAAGAACTAAAGAACAAACAAACAGATGAGCAGTACACCGGAAGGAATCAATAGCAGAATAACTGAGGCAGAAGAATGGATAAGTGACAGGATAGTGGAAATCACTGCTACAAGACATAATACAGAAAAGAGAATTAAAAAAAAAAAGACAAAGAAGACCATCTAAAAGACCTCTGGAACAACATTAAACATTCACATTATAGGAATCCCAGAAGCAGAAAAGAGATAGAAAGCAAACAAAAATACTTGAAGAGATAATAGCTGAAAACTCCCCTAACTTGGTAAAGAAAAAAAAATCAAGTCCAGGAAGTGCAGAGTCCCAGGCAGGATAAATCAAAGGAGAACCCACCGACACACTGAGACATAAGAGCAATCAAGCTGACAAAATATTAAAAGCAACAAGGGAAAAACAACATACAAGGGAATTCCCATAAGGTTATCAGCTGATATCTCAACAGAAACTCGACAAGCCAGAAAGGAAAGGCACAAGATATTTAAAGTGTTGAAAGGGAAGAACCTACCACCAAGAATACTCTACCTAGCAAGACTCTCATTCAGACTTGACAGAGAAACCAAAAGCTTTTCTAGGTAAGCAAAAGCTAAGAGAATTCAGTAAAATCCTGATGCACATTAGAATTATCTTGGAGTTTTTTGAAAAATACAAATGCCCAGATATTGTTTTCCCCCACCTAAGCTCCAGATGTGATTCTAATGAGTAGCCATGGTTCAAAACAACTGGACAATATTATGATCATTGACTTTTATCTAGTTGCTTTACTTCTTGTATTACATATTCAGTACTCTCATTTCATTTAGTTCATGTTTTCTAATCTCTCTGTTTTGTTCTTATTCTTCCTCAAACCTTGGTCAAGTGTAATAGGAAAAATTCTGTATACATAGTATGTATACTATATATATTTTAGAAAACCTATGAATTTTTGCCTAGCTAAAAAATTCATGACATTGATTCTACTTGTTTGACTAATAATAAAATGGTAGATTTCTAATTTATAATCACTCAAATATTTGTTATAGTTCCACTTATTCTGGCATATAGTATTGCTGCTAACAGTCTAGAAAGATTGTCTTAGTTATTTAAAAAAATTTTTTTGAATGAGGTTTGAAACTTCTAATCCAATTTTGAGAACAAAAAGAAATACTATGTTGCAACTATATGTTAGTGTCCATTATTTGTTTTCTTACCTTACACAAGATTCCACATTGTATTTAGCTGCACTGAGCAGTGTCAGCTGGTTGCAACAAATTCTGATAAATTCTCTTTCATTTTGATTCTGTTAATGAATATTTTCTAATTTTCCTTACTACAACTTCTTAGATACACCCAGCATTTAAGAGTAGACATTTAATTTTCAGACACATAATGTTTCTAAAGTATTTTTGATGCTAATTTCTTAATTTGATATTAATTTCTCAATTAAATGTTTTCTTCTCTGTAATCAATTCGTGTTTTTAGTTTCTAACTTTACTGAGGCTTTCAATGACTAAATCAAAGATCTATCTTAGTAAATGTCACAATGCACTTGAAAATATGTAGGTTATTTTCAAATACCTTTTGATCTCTAACAATTCCACAGTGATAAGAGAATAGATTCTATATGATTTCAATACCTTTAAACCATAAAATTTTTGCACCCTGTTTTATGTCCCTGTATTGAAAAACCTACAAATTTGCCCAGAAAAAAAATTTCTAGGTAAGCAAAAGCTAAGAGAATTCAGTAAAATCCTGATGCACATTAGAATTATCTTGGAGTTTTTTGAAAAATACAAATGCCCAGATATTGTTTTCCCCCACCTAAGCTCCAGATGTGATTCTAATGAGTAGCCATGGTTCAAAACAACTGGACAATATTATGATCATTGACTTTTATCTAGTTGCTTTACTTCTTGTATTACATATTCAGTACTCTCATTTCATTTAGTTCATGTTTTCTAATCTCTCTGTTTTGTTCTTATTCTTCCTCAAACCTTGGTCAAGTGTAATAGGAAAAATTCTGTATACATAGTATGTATACTATATATATTTTAGAAAACCTATGAATTTTTGCCTAGCTAAAAAATTCATGACATTGATTCTACTTGTTTGACTAATAATAAAATGGTAGATTTCTAATTTATAATCACTCAAATATTTGTTATAGTTCCACTTATTCTGGCATATAGTATTGCTGCTAACAGTCTAGAAAGATTGTCTTAGTTATTTAAAAAAATTTTTTTGAATGAGGTTTGAAACTTCTAATCCAATTTTGAGAACAAAAAGAAATACTATGTTGCAACTATATGTTAGTGTCCATTATTTGTTTTCTTACCTTACACAAGATTCCACATTGTATTTAGCTGCACTGAGCAGTGTCAGCTGGTTGCAACAAATTCTGATAAATTCTCTTTCATTTTGATTCTGTTAATGAATATTTTCTAATTTTCCTTACTACAACTTCTTAGATACACCCAGCATTTAAGAGTAGACATTTAATTTTCAGACACATAATGTTTCTAAAGTATTTTTGATGCTAATTTCTTAATTTGATATTAATTTCTCAATTAAATGTTTTCTTCTCTGTAATCAATTCGTGTTTTTTTTAGTTTCTAACTTTACTGAGGCTTTCAATGACTAAATCAAAGATCTATCTTAGTAAATGTCACAATGCACTTGAAAATATGTAGGTTATTTTCAAATACCTTTTGATCTCTAACAATTCCACAGTGATAAGAGAATAGATTCTATATGATTTCAATACCTTTAAACCATAAAATTTTTGCACCCTGTTTTATGTCCCTGTATATGTCTCTTGGTTTATAGTCTATGAGAACCTGAATAAAAATTTGCATCCTAATTTGTGTGAAAATTATATATATCGTAATTATGTTGAGTTGGTCCACAGTGCTTTTCACGTCTACTGTATCTTTCTACTTTTCTGTCTATGTATTCTAATAATATTTGAGAGTTTGACACTGGAACTCCAAATAAAAATTTTATTTATCTACAAAAAATATGTAATTGTAATACACAGTAGAACTAATGTAATTTTGTTTTGTTTTCCAGGTCTTCTGTAGAATTGTTATCATGCTTTCATAATTTAAAAAAGAAAAAATACACCTGAAAAAATTTAAATATACTTGGAACGGTGAACAGTAGAATGCAGATAAAAATCAAGAAAAATGATCTAATCTGAAGGTCTGAAAGGGAAAAATTGAAAGAATAATAGTAGCTATCATCTCAAGAATTATACAAAAGATTGACTCTATGTATAATTGGAGTCCCAGAAGAAGCACAAAATGAAGTAGAAAAACTGCCTGAAAGAAATAATAGTCAAAAGGTCCTCTGATTTGATAAGAGATATAAGAGCCTCTTGATGAAGGTGAAATAGAAGAGTGAAAAAGCCGGCTTAAAACTCAACAGTCAAAAAATGAAGATCATGGCATCTGGTCCCATCACTTCATCGCGAATAGTGACAAAAAGTGACTGACTTGATCTCTTTGTGCTCCTAAATCACTACAGATCGTGACTGCAGCCCTGAAATTATAAGACGCTCACTCCTTGGTGGAAAAGCTATGACAAACCTAGATAGCGTATTAAAAAGCAGAGAGATTTCTTTGCTGACAAAGGTCCATGTAGTCAAAGCTGCAATTTTTCCAGGACTCATATATGGATATGAGAGTTGGTCCATAAAGAAGGCTGTGTGCAGAAGAATTGATGCCTTTGAACTGTAATGTTTGATAAGACGCTTGAGAGTTCCTTAGATTGCAAGGAGGTCAAACCAGTCAATTCTAAAGGAAATCAACTCTATATGTTACTTGAATTGGGTTTTTCCACACCGGGGGCTATATGATTTCAATACCTTTAAACCATAAAATTTTTGCACCCTGTTTTATGTCCCTGTATATGTCTCTTGGTTTATAGTCTATGAGAACCTGAATAAAAATTTGCATCCTAATTTGTGTGAAAATTATATATATCGTAATTATGTTGAGTTGGTCCACAGTGCTTTTCACGTCTACTGTATCTTTCTACTTTTCTGTCTATGTATTCTAATAATATTTGAGAGTTTGACACTGGAACTCCAAATAAAAATTTTATTTATCTACAAAAAATATGTAATTGTAATACACAGTAGAACTAATGTAATTTTGTTTTGTTTTCCAGGTCTTCTGTAGAATTGTTATCATGCTTTCATAATTTAAAAAAGAAAAAATACACCTGAAAAAATTTAAATATACTTGGAACGGTGAACAGTAGAATGCAGATAAAAATCAAGAAAAATGATCTAATCTGAAGGTCTGAAAGGGAAAAATTGAAAGAATAATAGTAGCTATCATCTCAAGAATTATACAAAAGATTGACTCTATGTATAATTGGAGTCCCAGAAGAAGCACAAAATGAAGTAGAAAAACTGCCTGAAAGAAATAATAGTCAAAAGGTCCTCTGATTTGATAAGAGATATAAGAGCCTCTTGATGAAGGTGAAATAGAAGAGTGAAAAAGCCGGCTTAAAACTCAACAGTCAAAAAATGAAGATCATGGCATCTGGTCCCATCACTTCATCGCGAATAGTGACAAAAAGTGACTGACTTGATCTCTTTGTGCTCCTAAATCACTACAGATCGTGACTGCAGCCCTGAAATTATAAGACGCTCACTCCTTGGTGGAAAAGCTATGACAAACCTAGATAGCGTATTAAAAAGCAGAGAGATTTCTTTGCTGACAAAGGTCCATGTAGTCAAAGCTGCAATTTTTCCAGGACTCATATATGGATATGAGAGTTGGTCCATAAAGAAGGCTGTGTGCAGAAGAATTGATGCCTTTGAACTGTAATGTTTGATAAGACGCTTGAGAGTTCCTTAGATTGCAAGGAGGTCAAACCAGTCAATTCTAAAGGAAATCAACTCTGAATATTCATTGAAAGGATTGACGCTGAAGTTGAAACTCCAATACTTTGGCCACCTAATGTGAAGAGATGACTCCTGGAAAAGACCCTGATGCTGGGAAAAACAGAAGGCAAAAGGAGAAGGGGACAACAGAGGACAAGATGGCTGGATGGCATCACCAACTCAATGGACATGAGATTGAACAAGCTCAGGGAGATGGTGAAGGACAGGGAAGCCTGGTGTGCTGCAGTCCATGGGGTCCCAAAGAGTCAGATACAACTGAGTGACTGAACTGAACTGAACAATACTGTACCTAAGAAGACCCCCAAATCTTCTGAAAGTGGACAACATACACCAAAGTAATTTATAGGTGAAACAATAAATCACAGGGAAATCAGGAAATAGTCTAAAACTGAATGATAATAAAAATATTTGAGGTTCCATTTTGTGTGGTATAAGTAAAAGAGTGCTTATAGGAAAGTTTATAGCTTTAAATTCTTCTATTTGACAAAATAAAACTATGAAAATCAAAAGCCCAAGGTTATAATTTAAAATACAGGAAAATGAGAAAAATTATAAGGATGCATAAAGCCATGAAACAGAAAACAAATTTAAAAAGCTGTTTGACTTTAAAAAAGTATCACTAGTTTGCTTTCCCAGTGAATCTCTCATACTCTGCCACCTGAGTTTAACCAATTCATTAATTTTTATAAATTCCTTTATGCCAACAATTATGAAAACTTAGATCAAAGGAAGGAATTTCTTGGGGAAAAAAACTGACCAAAATTAATACATAATGAGAGAAAAAGGCCAACCCTGGGAAATCCCCAAACATATATCTATTAAAGAATCTGGGTTTTAAAAACTCACTCTCAAAACTCCAGGTGGAGATCCAGGTGGTACACTGGAGCTGTGTATCTACCTAATATCAAAGGAAGGAGTAACATGAAACTTGCACTCTTAGAAAATTTCAAACTAGTTTTATAAAGCCAGTACTCTAAAACCACAAAGTGATAGTGATAAAGAAAAAAAGAAAATGAAAATCAAGAGTTTGGGGAGCAGCGTGGGCTGCAGTTATAAACATGGTGCCACCTAAAAGAGGAATGAGACACTTGATAGAGGACTTGAAGGAAGCCAGGGCCCATGGGAATACATACTGAAACAGGGCCAGGGCAAAGGCCCTGAGGCAGGAATGTGCCAAGAAGCAGCAAAGAAGGCAAGTGGGTAGCTGCAGGCCCATGTAAGGAAAGCTTATGAAGGAAGAAATCACTTCATTTCTAATATAGTGAAATGCAATGGCCATTGCAAAGTGGAGGTCCAGTGATCTTGAAGACAGTGGAAATTTGGGGGAAACAATAAGATCACAGGAAAAATTTCAGTCCATGGGGTTGCAAAGGTCAGATACAACTGAGTGACTGAACTGAACTGAACAATACTGTACCTAAGAAGACCCCAAATCTTCTGAAAGTGGACAACATACACCAAAGTAATTTATAGGTGAAACAATAAATCACAGGGAAATCAGGAAATAGTCTAAAACTGAATGATAATAAAAATATTTGAGGTTCCATTTTGTGTGGTATAAGTAAAAGAGTGCTTATAGGAAAGTTTATAGCTTTAAATTCTTCTATTTGACAAAATAAAACTATGAAAATCAAAAGCCCAAGGTTATAATTTAAAATACAGGAAAATGAGAAAAATTATAAGGATGCATAAAGCCATGAAACAGAAAACAAATTTAAAAAGCTGTTTGACTTTAAAAAAGTATCACTAGTTTGCTTTCCCAGTGAATCTCTCATACTCTGCCACCTGAGTTTAACCAATTCATTAATTTTTATAAATTCCTTTATGCCAACAATTATGAAAACTTAGATCAAAGGAAGGAATTTCTTGGGGAAAAAAACTGACCAAAATTAATACATAATGAGAGAAAAAGGCCAACCCTGGGAAATCCCCAAACATATATCTATTAAAGAATCTGGGTTTTAAAAACTCACTCTCAAAACTCCAGGTGGAGATCCAGGTGGTACACTGGAGCTGTGTATCTACCTAATATCAAAGGAAGGAGTAACATGAAACTTGCACTCTTAGAAAATTTCAAACTAGTTTTATAAAGCCAGTACTCTAAAACCACAAAGTGATAGTGATAAAGAAAAAAAGAAAATGAAAATCAAGAGTTTGGGGAGCAGCGTGGGCTGCAGTTATAAACATGGTGCCACCTAAAAGAGGAATGAGACACTTGATAGAGGACTTGAAGGAAGCCAGGGCCCATGGGAATACATACTGAAACAGGGCCAGGGCAAAGGCCCTGAGGCAGGAATGTGCCAAGAAGCAGCAAAGAAGGCAAGTGGGGTAGCTGCAGGCCCATGTAAGGAAAGCTTATGAAGGAAGAAATCACTTCATTTCTAATATAGTGAAATGCAATGAGGACCCAGTATTTAGCAAAGTGGAGGTCACCAGTGATCTTGAAGACAGTGGCATTTTGGGACTGGCAGAGCCAGAGAAGGTTTTAGAGAGATTGGGAGTGTTGGAGCTAGTGAGTAGAGACATCTCTTATGATGGGCTGTGACCCAAACGAGAAGAAAGAAATGGGACAGTAGCTGAAGAGGGACGTAGAGTCAAGAGAAGGGGGCTTTTGCTTGTGTGTTTTAGACAGAACAGCATACCTAATGCTAATCGATGCGATCCTGAAGAACTGAATACCATCCAAGAGAGGGGCAGACGGTTGGAGGAATGCCCTTGGCCCAAGGTCAAGTACCGTTCCTCTGTAAGCATGAACTGCTACCAATTTGTCCATTTCAAAAGAAATTTAAAGTCTTCTAAAATAAGCTGCTGCCCACAATCAATAGTTTATGAGAGTCCCTTGGACTGCAAGATCAAACCAGCCAATTCTAAAGGAAATCAACCCTGAGTATTCATTGGAAGGACTGATGCTGAAGCACCAGTAGAGATGAAATAATTACACAATAATTGTAAAATTGTTTGCCATATTTTTGAAAAAGCTTGTTAGCATAAATAACTATTCAAGCACTTGAGCAAAAGGTAGAGCAAATTCTCTTCAAACGCGTCCTAAGTCGTAATGGTTCAATCAAGTGTCCCCCCAAAGCTTCTCCTCCTTCTGCATTTTCTTCATGGCTGTTTCTTATGGAGCACACTGTTATCTTATAGGGCACTTGATGGAAAATTTTTCTTGATGCAGGTTTGGTTTCATATAATGCCCTTAGGAGCTCACATGGCTTAATTTCTTAAAGTATTCAAAAATGAAATCTATTGGAGGTGATCCACATGAGAATGTGTACATGGAATTTTTATTTTCCCGAGGCTGTTGCTATAGTTTTTTGGCAGAAAAACTACATAATGAACTAATTAAATATTTAAAACACATTGCTAGGCAATTTAGAACCACACTCCGAAGGTTAATTTAAAAGGAATAATGAGAGAAAACAGGGAAAAGTCTATATACCATAGAGACCTTTGTGGTAAGAATCACAAAATGTTTTTTATTCGTTTTAATTATTTTGCTCCTCTAACCAGAAAGATATTAACAGGTCGGCTTTACTGCCAAATTACATAGTATGTACAAGTCAAATCCACTCTGTATGATTTGATAGTAAAGAGAGAGAGCAGGAACCCATGGGGCTCTAGTTTTCATTGCCCCAAAGGAGAAGCAATGGATAGAAAATGCAAGTCAGTATTCCAGACAATATGAAACATGAAAGCAGGCCTATAGAAGTGGTTCCTTTCCAACTAAAGATCATGAGCTACAATTAAGAAGACAGGTCAATAGTCTACTTTGAATAACTAATCTGTCTGTGGCTTATTAAACAATTCTCATAAGCAGCTGTAACTGTTCTTATAATTACTAAGAGGTTGAAAGTGAAAGTGTTAGTTGCTCAGGTCTGCCTGACTCTTTGTGACTCCATGGACTGTAGCCGACCAGGCTCCTCTCTCCATGGCATTCTCCAAGTAAGAATACTGGAGTGGTAGCCATTCCCTTCTCCAGGGGATCTTCCTAATCCAGGAATCAAACCTAGGTTTCCTGCACTGCGGGTGATACTTTACCATCTGAACTACCAGGTTGTTGTCTTAATTAAATAAAACTGAAAACCATGTTTAGCGCCACTAAGTCCCCAAAGAAGGTGAGAGCAGAAATCTGGGAAAACAAGCCAGTACCAGGTCCTGCTTTTACCTTGAAAATTAGGCATAATCTAGAGACCTTGAATTGCCACTTTGAACTTCCACAAAACATCAGAGAGAAGAGATGAAACTTCAGCGCCTGACCAAACGGAGAAATCTGATAGGAAATGGTGCACAAAACTATAACCCCAGGAGCTATGCTTTCAGTACAATGAGGGAATACAGAGGGATGGCTAGAAAACTATTGTTAGAATCTATAGATACCTAGAAATTTTGGAACACAGTTTTTAAACAAATAGATAGATCAAAGAAGAAGTGATAAAATTGGAATGCCCCTAAATAAAAATAATATATATCATAGGTGGCCACTATTACCAAATATACAATATTTTTCTCAAGGCCAGTAAAGCAGAACACAAAAAAGAAATAAAAGGTGTAAGAATGAGAAAGAAGGAATCAAATCTATTTTATTTGAATGAATGATTAATTGCATAGAAAACTCAAAGGAAACTACAGGTAAATTATTAAAACTCATATGATAGCTTAAGAAGATAATTAGATATAAAACAAATACATGGAACTTATCAAAAGATATATTTATAACCTAAACAAAGAAATCTAGAAATAAATCCCACATGCATGATATTTAAATCTTTTGCTAAAAGACAGTGGATACTGACCAAATAAATGGAGCGATATATCATATTGGTAAGATACTCTCTCCAGATTGATCTAGAGATACATAGCAATGCCATGACTTATTCTAAAATTCACATCATAAGAGCAATTTGTCTAAAATATCATATATAAATAGCAAAGAGCCACAGATGCTGTCAAGAAAAATAAATGAAGGGCTTCTAGATATGTGGCAGTGTCACAGTGATAGACAAATACATTAATGGAACCAAATAAAACTCACACATTAATGGAAATTTGACTAATAACTGAAAACATATAGAAAAAAAGGCAAATTGCTCAAGAGATAGTGTAAGAAACTTGGCAATACACATTGGGTAGGGGAAAGGAAACTGAATACCTACTTCACATCCAACACCAAAATCAATTCCAGGTGGATAAAAATCTTAACTGAGAAAGCAAAAATTTTAGTAGATATGAGAAAACAATTGGAGCAAAATGCCTTTCACCTTGAAAATTAGGCATAATCTAGAGACCTTGAATTGCCACTTTGAACTTCCACAAAACATCAGAGAGAAGAGATGAAACTTCAGCGCCTGACCAAACGGAGAAATCTGATAGGAAATGGTGCACAAAACTATAACCCCAGGAGCTATGCTTTCAGTACAATGAGGGAATACAGAGGGATGGCTAGAAAACTATTGTTAGAATCTATAGATACCTAGAAATTTTGGAACACAGTTTTTAAACAAATAGATAGATCAAAGAAGAAGTGATAAAATTGGAATGCCCCTAAATAAAAATAATATATATCATAGGTGGCCACTATTACCAAATATACAATATTTTTCTCAAGGCCAGTAAAGCAGAACACAAAAAAGAAATAAAAGGTGTAAGAATGAGAAAGAAGGAATCAAATCTATTTTATTTGAATGAATGATTAATTGCATAGAAAACTCAAAGGAAACTACAGGTAAATTATTAAAACTCATATGATAGCTTAAGAAGATAATTAGATATAAAACAAATACATGGAACTTATCAAAAGATATATTTATAACCTAAACAAAGAAATCTAGAAATAAATCCCACATGCATGATATTTAAATCTTTTGCTAAAAGACAGTGGATACTGACCAAATAAATGGAGCGATATATCATATTGGTAAGATACTCTCTCAGATTGATCTAGAGATACATAGCAATGCCATGACTTATTCTAAAATTCACATCATAAGAGCAATTTGTCTAAAATATCATATATAAATAGCAAAGAGCCACAGATGCTGTCAAGAAAAATAAATGAAGGGCTTCTAGATATGTGGCAGTGTCACAGTGATAGACAAATACATTAATGGAACCAAATAAAACTCACACATTAATGGAAATTTGACTAATAACTGAAAACATATAGAAAAAAAGGCAAATTGCTCAAGAGATAGTGTAAGAAACTTGGCAATACACATTGGGTAGGGGAAAGGAAACTGAATACCTACTTCACATCCAACACCAAAATCAATTCCAGGTGGATAAAAATCTTAACTGAGAAAGCAAAAATTTTAGTAGATATGAGAACATCTTCATGTATTTGAGGCAGAATTTAACAATACCCAATCATCGGAGACCAAAAATAAAAAATAATTGATTTAAAAAACTATTGACATTAGAACTTCAATTCTAATTAGATATGCTAAAGAAAGTGAAAAGAAAATTCACATATGGGGGGAACATTTATATTTATGAAACATAAATTTGCAAAGGAATCTAATATAGTAATCACAAGTCATATATTTTGCTTAAAATTTAATTACTCAGTAGCTCTAGCCACATTGCAAGCGCCCAGCAACCACACGTGGCTAGCGGTTGCTTGATTAGCGTCCACATGAAACAGGTCCATCATCACAAAAGTCTCCCTTGCATACAGCTGATCTGGAACATGGGTGGAATATTTAAACTTCTCAACAGACTTCTAAACAGACAACTCAGTTTTTAAAATGGACAAAGGACATTAGCAGACATTTGATGGAACAATAAGCACACAAAAATGAATAATAAAAATGTGAACAGTCATTTTAACCTCATTAATAATCACAGTAAAATAAACTATACTCATTTGATTAAAAAAAATCAACACTCCAAACGGGCAAAAGACGAAAAGTCAAGAATACCAAGTATTGAAGATGGTATAGAGCAGCACATTTCTAGTGCAGTCTCTGTAGGAAGGTAACCCATGGCAACCACTGTGGAAGCAGTTCTGCATCATCCAATCACACTGAACACTGGTATCCAGTAATTCCGCTCTAGAGAAAAGATTTTCCACCTGATCCAGGGCACTTGGAAAAGCATTTAATTGCCAGAAATCAGGGATAATAATGGTCCTGTAACTCAAACAATTATTCCATCTAAACGCTGTACCCAGGAGATATGAATAACAACAAGAAAAATTGCAACACGAGAAAACAATCCAAACATCATCAAAAGAAAAATAAACTGCATTTAGTGCAAGATACTGAATTGGAAATAAATGCTCCTTTATTACAGATAAAGATAAAAAAATAGATGATTATAAGGAATATAATGCCTAGTCAAGTAGCAAAATATAGCGAATATAAACAATATATTTAAGGTGTATATAAGGAAAAAACCAAATAAATCATGAATTTAGGGATATATATATTTCAAACACACAAGCAAAGGAATAGCTAATAAAAATCAGGACAGGGACTTCCCTGGTGGTCCAGTGGGTAAGGACACCGCCTTGCAGTGCAAGGGGCGCTGGTTGGATCCCTGGCCTGGGAAGATCTCATGTGCCCCAGAGTGGCTGGACCGATGTGTCCAATTACCAAGCCGGAGCTCTGACGCGCATGCGCCCAGGGCCGGCGCTCTGCAACAGCAGAGGCCACTGCGATGGGAGGCCCACACGGGCCAAAGAACAAAGACAGATGAAAATAGAGAAATGAAAGACCAATAGAAGTGGCCCGCGCACTCCCTCCCTCCCCAACCCGCCCCCCCCCCAAAATAATAAAATAAATAAATAAATTAGTTAATTAAAAAAAAAAAATCAGGACAGAACTATCCATGGGAATGACACGGAGATACCACCTGGAAAGGTCACATAGGGGCTTTCTATAAAGTATTAGTAATAAATAAAGCATCATAATAAACATTTAACAAATAAATTTAATAATAAATTTATTTATTTAATAATAAATGAATAACAAATTTTTTCATTATATTACATAAATTTATTTAATAATAAATAATCAGTAATGCTTTATTTCTTTAGATGGGTGGCAGGCTGAGATGTTCCTTTTAATACAGTATTTCTGTATTCTGCTCATACATGCTTTATATACTGTTAACATTTCACAATTTTTAAAAGTGCCAGTTCAATTACTTATTAGCTAGGATCCTTGACCTTCCTGAACTTGGTTAATAATAGTAATTACATCTACCTTACAGAGTTTCAAGAATATAAAATGTATGAAAGTGATACATATTACTTGATGAGCCACTGTGATGGGGGATAGAATAGGAACATAGAGACAAGCATTTCCCTGAAGATTTCATCCTTGGTACTGTCCAGGATCACATGGCCAAGAGTCCCTGGGCAGTCATTAATCAAGATGTCAGGAGGTCTCTGTTTTCTCATTTTGGAATAGGGATAACCCCAGTTTAATTCAAGGCACCAGAGGATTATAACATTGAAGGCAGAGAAAATCCTCAGGAAATATGCTAATAGAAGCTTTTATTGTTGTTGCTATTGTTAGAGGACTGAAAATCTTGACATGGAAAAAGAAATTATTCAGAACAAGGACATATTAAACTTTAGTCTAAATCCGAGAAAGAAATATGACAAGGCTGTCACGCTATTTACTTAACTTATATGCTGAGCACATCATGAGAAATGCCAGGCTGGATGAGCTACAAGCTGGAATCAAGGGTTGGCAGCAGAAACGTCAACAGCCTCAGACATGAGGATGATGTCTCTCTAACGGCAGAAAGCAAAGATGAATTAAAGAGCCTCCTGATGAGGGAGAAGGAGGAGAGTTAAACTAAGATCATAGCATCTGGCCCCATCACTTCATAGCAAATAGAAGAGGAAAAGGTAGAAGCAGTGACAAATTTCCTCTTCTTGGGCTCTAAAATCACTGTGGATGGTGACTGTAGCCATGAAATCAGAAGAAAATTGATTCTTGGCAGGAAAGCTATGACAAACTTAGACAGTGTGTTGAAAAGCAAAGACATCACTTCGCCAACAAAGGTCTATATAGTCAAGGCTCTGGTTTTTCCAGTGGTCATGTACAGTTGTGAGAGCTGGACTGTAAAGAAGGCAGAGCGCTGAAGAATTGATGCCTTCGAACTGTGGTGCTAGAAAAGACTCCTGAGAGCCCCATGACCACCAAGGAGATCAATCCAGTCAATCTTACAGGAAATCAACCCCGAATACTCATTTGAAGGACTCTTGCTGAAGCTGAAGCTCCAATATTTTGGTCACCTGATGTGAAGAGCCAATTCATTGGAAAAGACCCTGATGCTGGGAAAAATTGTGGGCAGAAGAAGATGGTATCAGAGGATGGGATGGCTGGATGGCACCACCAATACAATGGACATGAACTTGGGCAAACTCCAGGAGATGGTGAAGGACCCGGAGGCCTGGCATGCTGCAGTCCATGGGGTCCTGAAGAGTCAGACAACAACTGGGTGCAAAAGAGGCATAAGGTCTCTTTAGTCCAAGGTTATTCTATAGAGACTGGAGAAAGTTTAAAAGTACATTCCCAGTTAATATTGAAGAGAGAAAGTCTGACAATCTAAGAGGAGACAACTGACGAGGCGATGACTCTCCTTCATCTGACTTAGTTTAAGACAGTTTAGCAGAGACTTCTGTTATGTTGTTGAAATCGACATGGAAAACGAAATTATTCAGAACAAGGACATATTAAACTTTAGTCTAAATCCGAGAAAGAAATATGACAAGGCTGTCACGCTATTTACTTAACTTATATGCTGAGCACATCATGAGAAATGCCAGGCTGGATGAGCTACAAGCTGGAATCAAGGGTTGGCAGCAGAAACGTCAACAGCCTCAGACATGAGGATGATGTCTCTCTAACGGCAGAAAGCAAAGATGAATTAAAGAGCCTCCTGATGAGGGAGAAGGAGGAGAGTTAAACTAAGATCATAGCATCTGGCCCCATCACTTCATAGCAAATAGAAGAGGAAAAGGTAGAAGCAGTGACAAATTTCCTCTTCTTGGGCTCTAAAATCACTGTGGATGGTGACTGTAGCCATGAAATCAGAAGAAAATTGATTCTTGGCAGGAAAGCTATGACAAACTTAGACAGTGTGTTGAAAAGCAAAGACATCACTTCGCCAACAAAGGTCTATATAGTCAAGGCTCTGGTTTTTCCAGTGGTCATGTACAGTTGTGAGAGCTGGACTGTAAAGAAGGCAGAGCGCTGAAGAATTGATGCCTTCGAACTGTGGTGCTAGAAAAGACTCCTGAGAGCCCCATGACCACCAAGGAGATCAATCCAGTCAATCTTACAGGAAATCAACCCCGAATACTCATTTGAAGGACTCTTGCTGAAGCTGAAGCTCCAATATTTTGGTCACCTGATGTGAAGAGCCAATTCATTGGAAAAGACCCTGATGCTGGGAAAAATTGTGGGCAGAAGAAGATGGTATCAGAGGATGGGATGGCTGGATGGCACCACCAATACAATGGACATGAACTTGGGCAAACTCCAGGAGATGGTGAAGGACCCGGAGGCCTGGCATGCTGCAGTCCATGGGGTCCTGAAGAGTCAGACAACAACTGGGTGCAAAAGAGGCATAAGGTCTCTTTAGTCCAAGGTTATTCTATAGAGACTGGAGAAAGTTTAAAAGTACATTCCCAGTTAATATTGAAGAGAGAAAGTCTGACAATCTAAGAGGAGACAACTGACGAGGCGATGACTCTCCTTCATCTGACTTAGTTTAAGACAGTTTAGCAGAGACTTCTGTTATGTATGAAAATACAGATTTTGAAATAAATACTGTTAAAATAAAAATACAGATAATACACCTTGGTGTCAAACTTATTTTGAAGACCAGCTCTCTTACTTATTAGTCATGAGACTGTGGCTAATTTATTCTATCTTTTGGAATTTCACCTACCTCGTCTAAAACAATGATAGCATCTTTCCTTCAGGGTTATGCAGAAAAATCAATGTGATAATATCTGGAAATCACAGTACTTCCATAAGTGCACTAAATTAGCTACTAATAATTTTTACAAATTATTATGGAACACTTCCAAACTTGTTCACAGCTAGATTTTAAAAAGCAATGACATCACTCCAAGAAAATGAAACCATTTTCATGTTTAAAAACAACTAAAGAAGGACTTCTTTGTTGGTCCCGTGGTTAAGATTTCACACTTCCAATGCTGGGGGTGTAGGTTCCATCCCAGTTCAGGGAACTAAGATCCCAAGTGGCCTGTGGCATGCCCCACCACATGACAGGATTAGGGAAAAAAAAAAAAAAAACAAAAGCAGCTAAAGGAGGAACTTGTATCTATTACTTAAAGAAAGGCAGCAAAACTGATAGCCCTGGATCAGTTTCTTTAAAATGTTCTCAAATGGCCTTGTCTCCGCAAAACACTTCCTCAACCATGCTTTGTGTAGAAGCTGTCCCTTATAAAAACTCTTTTAAATTTCATGACCCTAAAACCATGCTTTGTGTAGAAACTGTCCCTTATAAAAACTCTTTTAAATTTCATGACCCTAAAACCCTTTCCAGTTTGCTGGAATAAAAACGAGACAGAATTATGAAGGTAAGATTCGACAGAACAAACCACATTCCCTACAATTTCAGGTCATTAGGTTTTAAAAATATCTAAAGTTAAGAAAAGGACTACATACATAATGGTTCACGTCCTTTAAATTTAACCTTAAGAAATCAATAAACATCTTTAATGTCTATAAACAGGAGATGCTGAACTTCAAGATCAAACCATAAATAACTATCCTATAAATAACTTCACTTTAATGACACTTGCAAAACTTTGTCATTGTGCATAGCACTTCTTAAGTCCCAAAGTCAAGCTGTTTCCCATCAGTACGATAAATGATAAAGGCAGCAACTTGGAAAGTTTAAATTATTATGTATTTTCCAGTAGTTATCTTTTTATTCTGTGAAAGCACTCTGTTACACTCTGGTTTTTAACTTGGTCCTGTCTTTTACTCAAGTTTCAAACCTAGCTTCAAATTACTAGTTGGCGGTCACATGGTATAATGAGGTTGGTGGGTTAGCTGAAATTAAAACCCAGAATCCTCTTTACAACCCTTCTTTATAAGCACAGATCAATAATTTATGACCAAGTTCACCAACACTATGTTTTAATTTAGGAAGCAGTCCATTTGAAGCCAGCTATAAATAAAGTGAATAGAATCTGGCCTCAGAACTTTTTGACCTCACAGAGCATTGAAAAGATGGGAGAAAAGCAGCAGTGGAAGAAAACAAGAAAAGGAAAGAAAAATAAAAGAACAAAAAAGCCAACATTCACTGAGCCACTTCTATGTCAGATGTTCCACCTAATGTATTTCATTTATTCTCAGTTAATTGGACATTAATTCTCACAACCCCACCAAGCAGATATTACACCCACCTATTTTCAGAATGGGAAACTATAGCTCAAAAGGCTAAATTGCTTCCTGGGAGTCATGAATTGAGTAGGAAAACCAGAATTTGACCTTGGGTTTGTCTGATTCCAATGCCTGAGTTTCTTTTCCTATAGTAGATGAAATCATTTCTAGTATCTTAAAATCTTAAGTTTAGGAATTTCCAAAACAATAAGGAGGAACCAAATAGCAGAAAACCATTATATAACTGTTATTTCAATTGCTTATAAGATTTAAGGGGGAGCTTGTCACCATTTGCTTAAGGTGTATATGAAATCTATATAAACATCAACAGACGACCTCACATGGAGATTGGAAAGAGTCATGAAGCCAAAAGCAATCCAAAGACAGAGAATGTCAAGTGTTCAAGCCCCTCTTACCTGCTGTACTTCACTTTCCCCATTTGAGATTTTCTCAGTGTAAACAAAGGAGTTGAATATCCGCTGTAAGAAAGAAGAAAATGCACAAACATGAGATTTTCTATATGAACGTGCCTGTGAATAATCTGTTTACAGCACAAACAGAATCAAGCCAAAAAATCGAATTAAAAGTAACTTTACACAGAGCAATCCAAATATCAGCCAGAGTCAATCACACTTATGTAAGCAATACCCAGGCACTTCTATAATGAAATAAACCAGATGTTACGCTGTATTTTTCATCTTCAAAAATACATTTAATTATAGACTTCCGGAGACCATGCCATTTTATCTGACTGGTATAATCTGACAAAGCTGTGTTTCTCATTTAAACCCTGCACTCCCTGAATGCTGTAATTGTTTACAGACACTACAGTCTACCGTAATAAAGCTCTTTAGAAAGGATTCTTTGTCCCTATGTCTTTACAACCCTTCTTTATAAGCACAGATCAATAATTTATGACCAAGTTCACCAACACTATGTTTTAATTTAGGAAGCAGTCCATTTGAAGCCAGCTATAAATAAAGTGAATAGAATCTGGCCTCAGAACTTTTTGACCTCACAGAGCATTGAAAAGATGGGAGAAAAGCAGCAGTGGAAGAAAACAAGAAAAGGAAAGAAAAAAAGAGAGCAAAAAAGCCAACATTCACTGAGCCACTTCTATGTCAGATGTTCCACCTAATGTATTTCATTTATTCTCAGTTAATTGGACATTAATTCTCACAACCCCACCAAGCAGATATTACACCCACCTATTTTCAGAATGGGAAACTATAGCTCAAAAGGCTAAATTGCTTCCTGGGAGTCATGAATTGAGTAGGAAAACCAGAATTTGACCTTGGGTTTGTCTGATTCCAATGCCTGAGTTTCTTTTCCTATAGTAGATGAAATCATTTCTAGTATCTTAAAATCTTAAGTTTAGGAATTTCCAAAACAATAAGGAGGAACCAAATAGCAGAAAACCATTATATAACTGTTATTTCAATTGCTTATAAGATTTAAGGGGGAGCTTGTCACCATTTGCTTAAGGTGTATATGAAATCTATATAAACATCAACAGACGACCTCACATGGAGATTGGAAAGAGTCATGAAGCCAAAAGCAATCCAAAGACAGAGAATGTCAAGTGTTCAAGCCCCTCTTACCTGCTGTACTTCACTTTCCCCATTTGAGATTTTCTCAGTGTAAACAAAGGAGTTGAATATCCGCTGTAAGAAAGAAGAAAATGCACAAACATGAGATTTTCTATATGAACGTGCCTGTGAATAATCTGTTTACAGCACAAACAGAATCAAGCCAAAAAATCGAATTAAAAGTAACTTTACACAGAGCAATCCAAATATCAGCCAGAGTCAATCACACTTATGTAAGCAATACCCAGGCACTTCTATAATGAAATAAACCAGATGTTACGCTGTATTTTTCATCTTCAAAAATACATTTAATTATAGACTTCCGGAGACCATGCCATTTTATCTGACTGGTATAATCTGACAAAGCTGTGTTTCTCATTTAAACCCTGCACTCCCTGAATGCTGTAATTGTTTACAGACACTACAGTCTACCGTAATAAAGCTCTTTAGAAAGGATTCTTTTCCTATTCTCTCATGTCCCTGTCCAACTAGTACCTACCCTCTATTATTCATCACCTTCATTACCCAAGTACCCCTTCGAAAAAGTAACATAATAGGGCTTGCCAAATATGTATGGCCTTAAGAGAAGATCCAGTCCTCACATGCCAGGAAATACAACAGCCGTGCCAAGACATCAGTCCCAACTGTGGCACACAAGCGCACACATTCTTCCCCTGGTCTCTGCCTTGCTGATAGCCACTCCTGCAGACACTGCCTGCATTTACAACATCTTGCAGACTTTACCAAACCCCACATTTACTGACCAGTCACAAATGATTAACCTATAGCAAAGCAAAAAAGAAAACACGAGAGAGAGAACCCAAGAAATGTATCTGTTAGGGGCTGGCGGAAGGTGCGGGCAGAGGAGAGAAAGCATAGCAGCCTCAACATTTATCCTAAAACTTTAAAGATACCTCTGGAACTCTCCAGACGAGCCAGGAGTCAGATCTGGAGATGTCAGCCAAAATTTCCCCTTTTCCTTTCTGTCCTACTGCCAAGGGTTTGTCAACATCTGGGACCGCTTCCCAGACCGCCTCACACACCTGCATGGTTGTGGTGAGGAAGACAAATGCCAAGTTCATCAAGTGCTGTGCAAATAAAGGAAGATCAAGGGGCTGGGGCAGGTGTAAAATGGGGGGTGCTGCTGAGGGGAAGGGAAGCAATCAGGAAGGACTGAGATGGAATGGGAAGGAATGACAGCCTAGAAAATGCTAATTATGAATTGTCATAATTTTCAATGTGCCATTCATTCATTCAACGAAAAAGCATTGCTGTTTTTCTCCTAAAAATGACTCTGCTGATAGGAAAGCAGGCTACATCTATTTGTCTCATGAAACACCTTTGTGACAGGCACTATTACTATCTCCATTACATAGATGAGGCAACAGATGCATATTTTGCTGAGGACCGAACGCAATGCACATTGTACCTGATGTAATAAGAAAATTCCCACAGTATCAAAGATGAAAAACTAATAAGACCCTTGGAAATTAAGCAACTTTCCCAAAGTCACTTGACACAGCTGGAATTTGAACACAGACAAAAAACAAAAAAAGGTGCTACTAACTCTATTTTCTCAGGAACATTTATTACATAGTAGCTTGACATATGATACTCCTATAAGGAGTTAACACCCAAACATAATGCCAATCAACAATCCCTTGTGTGTAATGCCAAAATTCAGAAGGCTCTGAAAATCAAAAATTGTGCATAACACATTTGCTAACAAAATATGACCTGACCTGAAATTCTTGGCAGTAAATCATAACTTGTATGTATAGTCTTCATTAAACCACATACTATATTTATTCTTTTTCATTAAGATATATTAATGCACCTGATTATAGGGTTCTGCTTTAGATTTCACTTGGGCATTTCATCATGAGGGTGCATCAGGATTCTAAACAGACCTTGTTTTGGACACTGGATTATGAATCTGCAGCCCTTTAGCCCCAGTTGGAGAACACCCTAGTTCACTGACAACAGTGTTCTCAGAGACTGGGTCAATGCCACTGCCACCTAACTCGCAGACCATATCTCTGTTTCTACATAATTGTTTTTTTTACAATCTGCTAGATACCAAGAGTGTACACTCATTAAAAGAATTTGGGGGGTGGGGAGTGGGGAGGGAGGGGGGCAGGTGAGCCACTTCTATTGGTCTTTCATTTGTCTATTTTCATCCATCTTTGTTCTTTGGCCCGTGTGGGCCTCCCATCGCAGTGGCCTCTGTTGTCGCAGAACACCGGCTCTGGGCGCATGTGCTCCAGAGCTCCAGCTCAGTAACTGGACACATTGGTCCAGCTGCTTTGCGGCACATGGGATCTTCCCAGGTCAGGGATCTTGCCGGCGCCCCTTGCACTGCAAGGCGGTGTCCTTACCCACTGGACCACCAAGGAAGCCCTCATTAAAATTTAACATAATTCATGTAGTGTCTCCAGATCTTAAACAGAGTGGTCAATTTCTGATTTTATTGTTGGTAGTGCTATTTCAGTGGATACATTATGTATCCTATCCTGGGAGATGTTCCTGCAAGAGGAACTGATTGAGTAACCCATGTCCCGGGAAGCTAACCAGATCACTTTGTTCAAACCAGCACCCACCAAAGGTCACACCTAATAAGGAACCTCAGATCCTTTCCTCTTCTTTGTTGTTAAAAGAAAGGGGAGTTCTTCGGTAGTCATATAGAATATAAGCCAGGAAGTGTTTGCCAGGCTATATTCAGTCCCTGTTTTACTCATTCATTACCTTAGCAATTATTAATAACGATAGCCAGTACTTTCATATAGAGCTTTTTATGACTTGCAAGCATTTCTATATTCTTGACACCTAACAAATATGGGTGGGTAAAAGGAAATTTTAAAAGAAAGAAGTTACAGACGTGAGCAGGAGTGATCCTATAGGCTACTTATTTTACACAAACTGCTAGCCGCCTCAAGAAATGAAAGGTAGCCTGCTAGAATAACAGTCTAGAGAGATCACCAAGCAAACAGTTTTTTGCCTCTCTCCTTCTCTCATAGGGATGGAGGGGTGTCAGTGAAAAGTCAGTAGAAACTAGACAAGTAACTCACTGCTGAACAGGTCAGCCAGCCATGTCAGGTGCAAGGTTAAAAGTTCAGACTTAGTTATACGTACAAGATCTCAAGGTACACAATGAGTTTCCATTATGTTCTATATTAATGGACAGCAATAATCTTTCTTAAAATGTAGGGCTTGCAAAGCCCAGCTCTCAAAGGCTTATTAGGCTTAGTGATTTTATAGTTTACAATTTCACATAAATGATCTCATTCCATCTCCACAATAACGTTGTGTGGTAGGCAGTGATCTGAAACCAATTTTCCAGATTAAAAACTACAGTTCAGAACTTAGAAAATGTATCACAGGTGAAAAAATTCAACTGCTGAGGTCTAAACCTTGAGTTAAAAATAAGGATTGGCCAGTGCTTGGCACATGGGATCTTCCCAGGTCAGGGATCTTGCCGGCGCCCCTTGCACTGCAAGGCGGTGTCCTTACCCACTGGACCACCAAGGAAGCCCTCATTAAAATTTAACATAATTCATGTAGTGTCTCCAGATCTTAAACAGAGTGGTCAATTTCTGATTTTATTGTTGGTAGTGCTATTTCAGTGGATACATTATGTATCCTATCCTGGGAGATGTTCCTGCAAGAGGAACTGATTGAGTAACCCATGTCCCGGGAAGCTAACCAGATCACTTTGTTCAAACCAGCACCCACCAAAGGTCACACCTAATAAGGAACCTCAGATCCTTTCCTCTTCTTTGTTGTTAAAAGAAAGGGGAGTTCTTCGGTAGTCATATAGAATATAAGCCAGGAAGTGTTTGCCAGGCTATATTCAGTCCCTGTTTTACTCATTCATTACCTTAGCAATTATTAATAACGATAGCCAGTACTTTCATATAGAGCTTTTTATGACTTGCAAGCATTTCTATATTCTTGACACCTAACAAATATGGGTGGGTAAAAGGAAATTTTAAAAGAAAGAAGTTACAGACGTGAGCAGGAGTGATCCTATAGGCTACTTATTTTACACAAACTGCTAGCCGCCTCAAGAAATGAAAGGTAGCCTGCTAGAATAACAGTCTAGAGAGATCACCAAGCAAACAGTTTTTTGCCTCTCTCCTTCTCTCATAGGGATGGAGGGGTGTCAGTGAAAAGTCAGTAGAAACTAGACAAGTAACTCACTGCTGAACAGGTCAGCCAGCCATGTCAGGTGCAAGGTTAAAAGTTCAGACTTAGTTATACGTACAAGATCTCAAGGTACACAATGAGTTTCCATTATGTTCTATATTAATGGACAGCAATAATCTTTCTTAAAATGTAGGGCTTGCAAAGCCCAGCTCTCAAAGGCTTATTAGGCTTAGTGATTTTATAGTTTACAATTTCACATAAATGATCTCATTCCATCTCCACAATAACGTTGTGTGGTAGGCAGTGATCTGAAACCAATTTTCCAGATTAAAAACTACAGTTCAGAACTTAGAAAATGTATCACAGGTGAAAAAATTCAACTGCTGAGGTCTAAACCTTGAGTTAAAAATAAGGATTGCTTCTAGCAAAGTGATTAAATTTTTTCACATCACCTTTCTGTTCAGGATTACCTAGGAATCTTAATACAAGAATGCACAGGAAAAATGAGGATTGGGTGGGTTTTTCCTAGCCAATTTATTTTAAGCAATATATAATATGCTGGTGAAATGTGATATATGATATCTCTCTCTCTATATATATATATACATATGTATGTATAAAACCAATGTCAGGAGTAGTTAAACATAGGTTTGATTCCTTGGTGGGTAAGATCCACCCCAGTAGGAAATAGCAACTCACTCCACTATTCTTGTCTGGAGAAACCTATGAACAGAAGCGCCTGGCAGGTTACAGGCCATGGGGTCACAAAGAATCAGACACAACTGAGCATACACATGTGCACACACGCAGGAGTAATTAAGACTCCTCGACAAAGATTTTCTCTTGTATGAATTACATTCTAGTGCTAACTAAAACTGTGAAAGGAACAGAATATAGAGTTTTCTGGGGGTTTTATTTTTGAGAGCCAGGAATTCCAAATGGCATATCTAACTGACATTTTTGTGACTGCAAGAATTTCTTGGTTGTTAGAGAATCCAAAAAGTGAAAATGGAAAAAAAGTTTTCTTAAAATATGAAAGAAGACGCAATCTGTAAAGGTCAGATTGTTCACTCGCTCTGAGGATTTACTCTCTGTAACAGGGTTAGGGTACAGCTGGGTCGGGTGGGCATTCCACATTCTATTTACAAGTTATCACTTGCCCTAATTCCAGTTCCCTGGCGGACCAAAGAAATTCCAGACATTGGAACTCTTCATCTGAGCAGTCTAGTGTGGGTTTGAAGTCAATCTATTCAACGTACAAATCCTTGGAAGTAAAGGCCTGTTCTTGTCCACTATTATTTCTCACTCTTTTATTTTCCTTGGCCACTTCTATTGGTCATTCATTCATCTATTCATCCATCTTTGTTCTTTGCCTCCTGTGGGCAGTGATCTGAAACCAATTTTCCAGATTAAAAACTACAGTTCAGAACTTAGAAAACACAGGTGAAAAAATTCAACTGCTGAGGTCTAAACCTTGAGTTAAAAATAAGGATTGCTTCTAGCAAAGTGATTAAATTTTTCACATCACCTTTCTGTTCAGGATTACCTAGGAATCTTAATACAAGAATGCACAGGAAAAATGAGGATTGGGTGGGTTTTCCTAGCCAATTTATTTTAAGCAATATATAATATGCTGGTGAAATGTGATATATGATATCTCTCTCTCTATATATATATATACATATGTATGTATAAAACCAATGTCAGGAGTAGTTAAACATAGGTTTGATTCCTTGGTGGGTAAGATCCACCCCAGTAGGAAATAGCAACTCACTCCACTATTCTTGTCTGGAGAAACCTATGAACAGAAGCGCCTGGCAGGTTACAGGCCATGGGGTCACAAAGAATCAGACACAACTGAGCATACACATGTGCACACACGCAGGAGTAATTAAGACTCCTCGACAAAGATTTTCTCTTTTATTAATTACATTCTAGTGCTAACTAAAACTGTGAAAGGAACAGAATATAGAGTTTTCTGGGGGTTTTATTTTTGAGAGCCAGGAATTCCAAATGGCATATCTAACTGACATTTTTGTGACTGCAAGAATTTCTTGGTTGTTAGAGAATCCAAAAAGTGAAAATGGAAAAAAAGTTTTCTTAAAATATGAAAGAAGACGCAATCTGTAAAGGTCAGATTGTTCACTCGCTCTGAGGATTTACTCTCTGTAACAGGGTTAGGGTACAGCTGGGTCGGGTGGGCATTCCACATTCTATTTACAAGTTATCACTTGCCCTAATTCCAGTTCCCTGGCGGACCAAAGAAATTCCAGACATTGGAACTCTTCATCTGAGCAGTCTAGTGTGGGTTTGAAGTCAATCTATTCAACGTACAAATCCTTGGAAGTAAAGGCCTGTTCTTGTCCACTATTATTTCTCACTCTTTTATTTTCCTTGGCCACTTCTATTGGTCATTCATTCATCTATTCATCCATCTTTGTTCTTTGGCCCGTGTGGGCCTCCCATCGCAGTGGCCTCTCTCGCTGCAGAGCACCGGCTCCAAGCACATGCGCTCCAGAGCTCCAGCTCAGTAGTTGGACACATCGGTCTAGCCGCTCCGCGGCACGTGGGATCTTCCCAGGCCAGGGATGGAACCAGCGCCCCTTGCACTGCAAGGTGGTGTCCCTACCCACTGGACCACCAGGGAAGCCCCTTCTTTCTCATTCTTGTCAAATACTAGAAGTTAAAATATAGTTTGTTGTGTCGTGAAAAGACCATTTAAAATGGGTGAGGAGTCTTTTTTTTTTCCAACTTATTTTAAGGAGAAATAGTTCACCGACTCCTCTGTGTCAGTCATATTTATTTCCATAATCAAAAGGACACAACAACGAGAAGAGGCCTTATTCTTAAGCTCAGGGCAACTGACTACTCTGATCTGAAGACACAACTGACCTTTCCCTCATTAAAACACATACCCTGGAAAACTGACAGTATGTCTAAAGTTAATTATTTTCATATCCTATGACCCAGCAATTCCTATCTTGGTATATACCTAGTAGAAAGGTTCTCATGTTTATCAAAGAAAAAGAAAAAAAACCTCAAGTGTGTTCATAGGAGCACTACTGGAAATTATCTAAATAGTCCCAACCTGGAAATTATCCAAATGCCTATCAGCAATAGAAAAGACAAATTGTGTGATTTCACACGGTGGAATATTCAGGTGAGATGAAATGAACACACAGTTGCAACATGCATCAACCTGATGACTCTCACCAACATAATACTGAGTGAAAGAAGTCAGACGCTAGGATACATTCATTCCAAGTTTAAAGCTAGGCAAAACTAATCTAGCCAGTAGAAGCCAGAAGAGTGGTTACCTTCTGTGCAAGAGTCAACTGACTAGGACATGTATTCTATTGGGGTTTTATTTGGATATTTAAAAATGATTTATAGATTTCTAAAAAGGATACTCTATTAACCATGATAACAAATACTCAAAATTTGTGATCCAGATGAAATTGGACTGTACCAATACTAGAAAGTTACTCAGCAATTCACAGATAAGGTCTCCTGAGCCTTCCCTGAGGCTACATATTAATTACTCCCTCATAGTATACAACAGACTTAGTTCTATGGCTTCCCATTCAATGGTACTGAATTTTCAGCAAGAAAAAAAAGGTGTCTTTATTTGAGTCTCATGCAACTTGGATGCTCTAAACTTACATAACACAATTTAATCACAACTCATCTTATATTTTTATCACTTCCCAGGCCAGGGTACCACCCCACTGGGGGAACCCCACCAGGGAAGCCCCTTCTTTCTCATTCTTGTCAAATACTAGAAGTTAAAATATAGTTTGTTGTGTCGTGAAAAGACCATTTAAAATGGGTGAGGAGTCTTTTTTTTTTCCAACTTATTTTAAGGAGAAATAGTTCACCGACTCCTCTGTGTCAGTCATATTTATTTCCATAATCAAAAGGACACAACAACGAGAAGAGGCCTTATTCTTAAGCTCAGGGCAACTGACTACTCTGATCTGAAGACACAACTGACCTTTCCCTCATTAAAACACATACCCTGGAAAACTGACAGTATGTCTAAAGTTAATTATTTTCATATCCTATGACCCAGCAATTCCTATCTTGGTATATACCTAGTAGAAAGGTTCTCATGTTTATCAAAGAAAAAGAAAAAAAACCTCAAGTGTGTTCATAGGAGCACTACTGGAAATTATCTAAATAGTCCCAACCTGGAAATTATCCAAATGCCTATCAGCAATAGAAAAGACAAATTGTGTGATTTCACACGGTGGAATATTCAGGTGAGATGAAATGAACACACAGTTGCAACATGCATCAACCTGATGACTCTCACCAACATAATACTGAGTGAAAGAAGTCAGACGCTAGGATACATTCATTCCAAGTTTAAAGCTAGGCAAAACTAATCTAGCCAGTAGAAGCCAGAAGAGTGGTTACCTTCTGTGCAAGAGTCAACTGACTAGGACATGTATTCTATTGGGGTTTTATTTGGATATTTAAAAATGATTTATAGATTTCTAAAAAGGATACTCTATTAACCATGATAACAAATACTCAAAATTTGTGATCCAGATGAAATTGGACTGTACCAATACTAGAAAGTTACTCAGCAATTCACAGATAAGGTCTCCTGAGCCTTCCCTGAGGCTACATATTAATTACTCCCTCATAGTATACAACAGACTTAGTTCTATGGCTTCCCATTCAATGGTACTGAATTTTCAGCAAGAAAAAAAAGGTGTCTTTATTTGAGTCTCATGCAACTTGGATGCTCTAAACTTACATAACACAATTTAATCACAACTCATCTTTATATATTCTGTTCTTTTATTCCCTAAGCACTACCTTCCCCCAGATTAAAGAGCTATGTAAATTTGAATACAACTTCCCCCTACTTCTCTTGCAAAAGAAAAAAAAAATCCTTCTGTGTGTGTGTGTGAGAGAGAGAGAGAGAGAGAAAGAGAGAGAGGAAAAGAGAGGCAGAGGGGTGGGGTGGGAGTGGCAACTTTCCCACCTTGGTTCTGACCTATCCCCAAGTTCTCACTCCAATGACCCACCTACCCTACCCACCATCTTTCCCTCCCAAATCTCTCTATTTAATTGAGCCTGCTTAACAGATGGCAAGAGAATTCCACTTCACTGGAACAGGAACAATTACATGAGTGTTTAATAAGATGGTCAATTCAGACAGTTGGCCCCATCGTCCCTCCGCCAACAGCTCTGCCAAATTTTAACTAGATGTTTAAATGAATGGTATAGCACAAAACCACAGCAGAGAAATGAATACCTCTACAAGCCTAATGAGATTCTGTTGGTCTTCTTCCCTGATCTTTGCTAAGAAAATACAGGGCTGAATTTTTATTTGAAAGCTTATTCTCTTGATGTTTACAGGTCTCTGTCGCAAGCCAATTTGGCTGACAGTTCACGAACAGCTTCATTCCTCTCTGGATCTCTTCCTCCCATTGTAGGAATTGTGGCCAAAGGGGAGGAAAATATAGGTCACCACTGCTATCTTGAGATGTTAACCAACATTAACCATTAAAAGAGAAAGTACTGTCATTAAAACAAACTCCATCGACCATCACACAGGAATTAATGACAACTTAATGTAAGTGTTTCAGGAAAGAAAACATATGCATAAGATTATAATCTTCCCTGGAGAATACCCTGGACATAGGAGCCTGACAAGCTACTGTCCATAGGGTCGCAGAGTCAGACACCACTGAAGTGACTTAACACACAACACACACATACTCCCCTAATCATACCCCATGAATAAATTTTTACTAAGTTATAAGGGAAAACTTTCACCAAGAGAAGACATTGTCTGATTTTTACAAGACTATTTAACCTCACACTGTTTGACATATAGAGGATTTTTTTTAAATTACATTCTCTAAAGCGGCTCATCATTCTGCATTTTGGGATCATAAATCTGGTGCCACAAATCTCCATCATTGAAAAAATGAAACTTGTTCATTCTGGATACAGGTAGCTCAAGAAAATAGCTACCTGTATCAAGAGCACTGAAAAGGTTACCACTAAAAATAATAATAATAATTTAACTGTCTAACAATAGGGGGGCAATTAATCACTATCCAGTCAATCAAAAATATACTGTGCAGTTAATAAAAATACTTATAATGACCTTTCTTGTTTATATTTAAGAATCAGGATTCAAATATACACACATGTTTCTAATTATTTGTGTGGGGGAGGGGGGTACATTATATATAAGTGTTACCATGTATATTAACAAGGGTACAGAATGGATTCAGGTGCTTTGCAACACATTATCTCACAACCCTTCATAGTAGTTACTATGTTCTCAGTTTACAGGTGAAAAAAATGAGGTTCTGAGACATTTAGTTTGCCCAAATATAGAACACTGTAAGTGCCAAGTCTGGGAGAAAAATTCAGCTTACTCCAAAGTCTATGTATCATCCTGTATGAAATCATCATCTTAATACAGAAAACTGAGGCAAAATCTAGACAGGGCTTGCCTGCAAATAATGAATCCAGAACATACATTCCTTCCTACCCATCTCCCCAATCTCAAAATGGAGCATGAATTTCCTTTATGATGGATAATGACAAGCATTTTTCAAAAGCTGACACATTAGGGAAAAAAGGGCATACATTCAGAGTTACAACCGAACTCTACAAAGAACCATTTGTATAACACCACCACCTTGAGAATTACAGAGGAAAATATAAGTGCAGGGCCTCATGCTTGATCCTCACTATAAAAAAACTGATCTTGAAGACCACAGTTATTTGCAAGAAACAGGGCTATTCCAGTTTCATGACAAAAGCAAAGCCTGAAAATCATGAAGCTAACACACAACACACATACTCCCCTAAGCATACCCCATGAATAAATTTTTACTAAGTTATAAGGGAAAACTTTCACCAAGAGAAGACATTGTCTGATTTTTACAAGACTATTTAACCTCACACTGTTTGACATATAGAGGATTTTTTTTAAATTACATTCTCTAAAGCGGCTCATCATTCTGCATTTTGGGATCATAAATCTGGTGCCACAAATCTCCATCATTGAAAAATGAAACTTGTTCATTCTGGATACAGGTAGCTCAAGAAAATAGCTACCTGTATCAAGAGCACTGAAAAGGTTACCACTAAAAATAATAATAATAATTTAACTGTCTAACAATAGGGGGGCAATTAATCACTATCCAGTCAATCAAAAATATACTGTGCAGTTAATAAAAATACTTATAATGACCTTTCTTGTTTATATTTAAGAATCAGGATTCAAATATACACACATGTTTCTAATTATTTGTGTGGGGGAGGGGGGTACATTATATATAAGTGTTACCATGTATATTAACAAGGGTACAGAATGGATTCAGGTGCTTTGCAACACATTATCTCACAACCCTTCATAGTAGTTACTATGTTCTCAGTTTACAGGTGAAAAAAATGAGGTTCTGAGACATTTAGTTTGCCCAAATATAGAACACTGTAAGTGCCAAGTCTGGGAGAAAAATTCAGCTTACTCCAAAGTCTATGTATCATCCTGTATGAAATCATCATCTTAATACAGAAAACTGAGGCAAAATCTAGACAGGGCTTGCCTGCAAATAATGAATCCAGAACATACATTCCTTCCTACCCATCTCCCCAATCTCAAAATGGAGCATGAATTTCCTTTATGATGGATAATGACAAGCATTTTTCAAAAAGCTGACACATTAGGGAAAAAAGGGCATACATTCAGAGTTACAACCGAACTCTACAAAGAACCATTTGTATAACACCACCACCTTGAGAATTACAGAGGAAAATATAAGTGCAGGGCCTCATGCTTGATCCTCACTATAAAAAAACTGATCTTGAAGACCACAGTTATTTGCAAGAAACAGGGCTATTCCAGTTTCATGACAAAAGCAAAGCCTGAAAATCATGGTAGAGGCAGACACATACATTGGGAATTTAAAACAAATTAATATATAACAAAATAGTATATAACAAAATAGGCGACCTTGGGCAAATGGTACCCTGGGCACACATATTGTGTTCCGATAGACTTCCTTATTTTGTTAAACGGTTGCTATATATAAAACATGATTATACCTATTGCTTGTATACTGCTTACTATCTGTCTAGCATTAAGTACTTCACATATCTTAATTCAACTTTATTCATGAAGATAAATTTATGTAGACTCCACTAAAAACATCATGAATGTATTTCACATGCCATTATGATAGTTATTCAAACAATCTAGATACTCTATTATTATCCTATTTCATCCAGCCTCTTAATAATATTCTTTTAATGAGAGTTAGTTCTATGATAGTTGGAAGTATGGGGAAGGGGCAAAAATACATGTATAAATATTTACCAACTCAAGTCCCATCTCATTCTTAACAACCTCCCAAAGGTAATCTCCCTCTTCTCTGAACTTCTGTAACAATGACTGTGCTCCATGCCTGTGCTATATGTCTATGTTGCAATTAAAATAATACGTTTACTGTAGAAACTTTGAAAATATGTAAAGAAAGAAGAGGGTAAAAATAATGTTGCCTGACCACCCAGCTAAAACCAACTACCATTTACAGTTATTTTGTCCCATTCTGTTGGATTTCTACTTTCTGACTTTGTCATAAATTCTTTGACAACTGATCCATGCCATGATTCCTTGGCACAGTGAATTGTACATGGTAAACATAAGTAAGCATGTGTGCACCCCTTAATCTAGGTATTAAATCATACAGACCATTAGTTGGGTTGGTTGGTCACTCAGCCAGCTAGCAAAAAACTTCCCTTCCAGCAGCAAGTTGTTAAGAGTCTTCCCCTCTGAACCCCGTTTTCACTTCCCTGTCCCTTTCAAGCTCTAAGTGTATATACACATAGCCCCTTGGATACTTTAAGCTTGCAGAAGAACTCAAATTATGAATTCCTTATCCTAATGGCATTAACACCCGTCAAACCAACAGAAGCTCTGACTAGCAAGAAAGGTTGGGCAAGAGTGGGTGCCAAGTGACACCTTTACAAAGGGCTGCTAGTTTTGGTTCACTCTTATCTCTCCAAAGAAATTACAGGGAAAAAAAGAAACAGCCTGCAGTCTGAGTTAGCAGGGAAATCTAAAGCAAGCAAAGTTTCTAGGATTGATCACCTGATTTCCTGTTGTAGCACCGAAACCAGGAGAGCTCAAATACGAACCCAGAGAACAAAGGTGGCCAAAACAAGACAGAAACGCTTCCCTAAATACAATAAAACGTTTGAAGCATTATTGAATTTGTTGTTATTGTTGTCGTTGTGGCTTTCAAAGGGGGTAAAAGGGGAAAGGGCAAGAAAATCAGTTCCATATGTTGGAAAGAGTCAGCCTTTAGCCAGTATAACTTGACTATTAGTAATATTCCTGACAATGCACGTGGCAGCCTCTCAGAAATGGTAAGCTCACTTGCCCAAATGCTTTACAGATGATGCCAGATATCCACTTCCTATTTCCACTCTCCTAACTTTTCATTTCCTTACACTCTATACCCTAGATCTCCATTAAGGCTTTTAAATTTCACCTTGAAGAAGAAGGGGAAAAAAGGCAGGGTATTTAAGTGGCTATGCATTTATTCTTGGAGGAGGGAACTCGGTGTTCTACCTGTGTGCACAAGCCCACACAAATACACAGGTCCTTGGGAATCCATCCATTAAGGACAAAGGGAGCAGGAAACCCTGAAATCCTTCACCTTCCAGACTTAGTTAATAACTCAGTGAGTCAATCACGTTCTTTCTGATAAGAGTCAGAAACCATGTAAAATACAGCTCCATATCCTTAAGGACCAAATTTTGAAGTTGGGTTGGTTGGTTCTAGGTATTAAATCATCAGCCAGGGGGCTAGCAAAAACTTCCCTTCCAGCAGCAAGTTGTTAAGAGTCTTCCCCTCTGAACCCCGTTTTCACTTCCCTGTCCCTTTCAAGCTCTAAGTGTATATACACATAGCCCCTTGGATACTTTAAGCTTGCAGAAGAACTCAAATTATGAATTCCTTATCCTAATGGCATTAACACCCGTCAAACCAACAGAAGCTCTGACTAGCAAGAAAGGTTGGGCAAGAGTGGGTGCCAAGTGACACCTTTACAAAGGGCTGCTAGTTTTGGTTCACTCTTATCTCTCCAAAGAAATTACAGGGAAAAAAAGAAACAGCCTGCAGTCTGAGTTAGCAGGGAAATCTAAAGCAAGCAAAGTTTCTAGGATTGATCACCTGATTTCCTGTTGTAGCACCGAAACCAGGAGAGCTCAAATACGAACCCAGAGAACAAAGGTGGCCAAAACAAGACAGAAACGCTTCCCTAAATACAATAAAACGTTTGAAGCATTATTGAATTTGTTGTTATTGTTGTCGTTGTGGCTTTCAAAGGGGGTAAAAGGGGAAAGGGCAAGAAAATCAGTTCCATATGTTGGAAAGAGTCAGCCTTTAGCCAGTATAACTTGACTATTAGTAATATTCCTGACAATGCACGTGGCAGCCTCTCAGAAATGGTAAGCTCACTTGCCCAAATGCTTTACAGATGATGCCAGATATCCACTTCCTATTTCCACTCTCCTAACTTTTCATTTCCTTACACTCTATACCCTAGATCTCCATTAAGGCTTTTTAAATTTCACCTTGAAGAAGAAGGGGAAAAAAGGCAGGGTATTTAAGTGGCTATGCATTTATTCTTGGAGGAGGGAACTCGGTGTTCTACCTGTGTGCACAAGCCCACACAAATACACAGGTCCTTGGGAATCCATCCATTAAGGACAAAGGGAGCAGGAAACCCTGAAATCCTTCACCTTCCAGACTTAGTTAATAACTCAGTGAGTCAATCACGTTCTTTCTGATAAGAGTCAGAAACCATGTAAAATACAGCTCCATATCCTTAAGGAGCTCACTCCCTAGTTGGAAAAAGAAATTAAACATTAGAAAGTAATAAGACATACTGAACAGTGCAATGCCGTCTCCGTATGAACTCAGTATGTTTGGCACCAGCCCAAGGTGCTGTCAGAGTTCACGAAGGGCTGGGGAGGCTTGGCAGGGGAGAAGTAGGACCTTGTAGAGAGGGAAATTGGGCTTGCACTTGAGGGCAGATTTAAATAGGAAAAAAGGAAAACAGCTTGGGTGAGAGCATTTCACAGCATTCATAGAGAGAGTCTGCCACACAGTACCAAACACAAAGTACAAAGTACTCTGGGCCAGGCACTGTTCTGGACATTGCTCAGTTGCTTCAGAGTTGTGTCTGACTCTTTGCAACCGTATGGACTGTAGCCCCACCAGGCTCTTCTGTCCATGGGATTCTCCAGACAAGAATACTGGAGTGGGTTGCCATGCCCTTCTCCAGAGGATCTTCCCAACCCGGGGATTGAACCCGTGTCACTTATGTTTTCTGTGTTGGCAGGTGGATTCTTTACCACTAACACCACCTGGAAGGATGCAAAAATGAGTGTAACAGGGCTTCCCCTGGTGGCGCAGTGGGTAAGGACACTGCCTTGCAGTGCAAGGGGCGCCGGTTCGATACCTGGCCTGGGAAGATCCCACGTGCCGCGGAGCGGCTGGACCGATGTGTCCAATTACCGAGCCGGAGCGCTGGAGCTCTGGAGCACATGCACCCAGAGCCAGAGCTCTGCAACGACAGATGCCACAGCGATGGGAGACCCACAGGAGCCGAAGAACAAAGATGGATGAAAATAGAGAAATGAAAGACCAATAGAGGTGGCCCGCCCGCTCCCCTCCCTCCCCAACACGACCCCCGCCCAAAATAAATTAAAAAAAAAAAAAATGAGTGTAACAAACTCCCTGCCCTCCTGGGAAGGGAGATCTACATGCTTTGGCCTCAAGAATGTCTTTAAAAAAGACTTACTCAGCACTGGCCTGTATGTTTGGAAATGGGGTGTTCAAAGACAAGAAGATTACTTCTTTTGTAGCAAAGCTGATAGTCTGCAGAGCCTGCAAGTCAGCAGTCATGATACAAGGTCAGTTGCTTAAGGGGAGCTTTGGGTAATAAAACTGAACTCAATGGAACCAAGATGGTGGGGCTAGACTGTGGAGGTCTTGCAAGCCAGGAAGAGGAGTTGGATTTTACGCACATGCTAGGCACTGGGTAAATATTTGAATAAGTAAATGAATACATGTCTCTTTGCCAAGAAATAAAACACTATTAGAAGAGACTTTTAGCTGGGGAGTGACATGATAAAATAGGTGCTTTAAGAATGTTTATATTTCACGTGCTCAGAAGCATGCACCCACTACCTTCAACTATTCCTAGGCCTTCTCACAAAGAAAAAATCTAGTTTATTTAGAAACCAGTTACTATACCAAGGATCTGTGACAACTTATGGAACCAAATGAATTGGATTGTCTTTGATCCTTCAAATGACACTTGGAGGACTTAAATGAAAGGTTCCCATGAGTCTTATCTCCTTTGTAAAATTATAAAAAGACTCCAAGGGGCTGTTTTCTTCAATTTTACAACCCCTACAGCACTTGCACAGAGCAACATTATGGCATGAAATTGAGAAATACTTGTTCAAAAAATAATTGAAAAATAACTTAATGAAAAACAACTGTTTGGGTTTAAAGCACAGTTGCAATGTTGCATTCTGAGCTGAAGACTACTTTTCGGCATTTCAAAATATGCTACTGTGAGGCTGTTTTGGATGGTTTTCAAATGAAATGTTCATTTCTGCTATATCCAAATAGAGAGAATTTTTATAAGTGCAATTCTGCTATATATTCTATTGAAAGAGATGCTTTGTTTAGTACAGTCATTAAGTACAAAAGCTATAAATCAAAACTTAACACAAAAGCTAGTAACTAATGTCAAATTGCAGCTTCATATAAACTGGCTGTGTATAAATCAGGTCTATGCCTCATGAAGGCTTTAAGTCTCCCTCTATCTAGTTTCCTTTTCAGGGGAAAACTGAGCTAGATCATATAAAACTTGGTGATCCTAAAATTTCCACCCCATTGTTGTGCTAGAATCACATAGAACTATCAATGGTTAGACTTCTGAGAAGCTTCCAATGCTAGGTCTTTTTGCCATATGAAATGAATAATTCAAGGAAATCATATTTGTTGGTGAAATTTGGCTTAAATTGGTAAGAAAAAATGTTATAAACATATCTCTAACACTTGTTGCAGGAGGAGAGGCAAACTAATATTAAAGGGATGGATATTTTAAGCTGAAAATTTAAATAGAGAAAAGAGATCTTGAGAGCGGTGAGTTTAAATGCGGACATTAAGACATGAAGCAGTCAGCCTTTCCGGAATAAATGTGATGCTAATATGATTACACGAATGTCTCCCAGGTCCTCCTCACTGTATCATCTTTCAGGCTCTCACAGCCAGGGTGCCTGTCACGCATATCGAATACCATGGTAACAACCCTGCCTGCAGTGGCTCCAGCACATGCCATTGGTGATTCTCAGCAGTAATCATTAACTCACATCTCAATGAATAAGGCTCCCTGGGGGCAGAGTCACAATATAATTTTAGTGAATAAATAAATACTGGTTAAAATTTTTCCTCCAAGTTTTAGGGCTAAAAAGTAAGAATGTAAAAGGGAAGTTTTAAAAAGCAACACAAAATCCTCTGTTACCAGCTGGGTGTCCATGGAGAGGTTAGATGCACATCATTTCCTAATTTGTACAAGAAAGATGAAATGCAACTTAATGAAAAACAACTGTTTGGGTTTAAAGCACAGTTGCAATGTTGCATTCTGAGCTGAAGACTACTTTTCGGCATTTCAAAATATGCTACTGTGAGGCTGTTTTGGATGGTTTTCAAATGAAATGTTCATTTCTGCTATATCCAAATAGAGAGAATTTTTATAAGTGCAATTCTGCTATATATTCTATTGAAAGAGATGCTTTGTTTAGTACAGTCATTAAGTACAAAAGCTATAAATCAAAACTTAACACAAAAGCTAGTAACTAATGTCAAATTGCAGCTTCATATAAACTGGCTGTGTATAAATCAGGTCTATGCCTCATGAAGGCTTTAAGTCTCCCTCTATCTAGTTTCCTTTTCAGGGGAAAACTGAGCTAGATCATATAAAACTTGGTGATCCTAAAATTTCCACCCCATTGTTGTGCTAGAATCACATAGAACTATCAATGGTTAGACTTCTGAGAAGCTTCCAATGCTAGGTCTTTTTGCCATATGAAATGAATAATTCAAGGAAATCATATTTGTTGGTGAAATTTGGCTTAAATTGGTAAGAAAAAATGTTATAAACATATCTCTAACACTTGTTGCAGGAGGAGAGGCAAACTAATATTAAAGGGATGGATATTTTAAGCTGAAAATTTAAATAGAGAAAAGAGATCTTGAGAGCGGTGAGTTTAAATGCGGACATTAAGACATGAAGCAGTCAGCCTTTCCGGAATAAATGTGATGCTAATATGATTACACGAATGTCTCCCAGGTCCTCCTCACTGTATCATCTTTCAGGCTCTCACAGCCAGGGTGCCTGTCACGCATATCGAATACCATGGTAACAACCCTGCCTGCAGTGGCTCCAGCACATGCCATTGGTGATTCTCAGCAGTAATCATTAACTCACATCTCAATGAATAAGGCTCCCTGGGGGCAGAGTCACAATATAATTTTAGTGAATAAATAAATACTGGTTAAAATTTTTCCTCCAAGTTTTTAGGGCTAAAAAAGTAAGAATGTAAAAGGGAAGTTTTTAAAAAAAGCAACACAAAATCCTCTGTTACCAGCTGGGTGTCCATGGAGAGGTTAGATGCACATCATTTCCTAATTTGTACAAGAAAGATGACAAAGATAGCGAACTCACAGGGTTTTTGTGAGGCTTAGAGCTAACAAAGCACTTATTCCTTACATACAATAAGAGTTCAGTAAATAGGAGCTTTTAAAAATCCTTCAAAAAGAACAACTATTCCCAAGAATAAAAAGTCATTTGAGATTTCCCGTGTCCTCCTCCCAACATTAGGAACTCTTCCAAATCAGCACTCTGAAGCCTTCCACAGTGACAAGACCTATTAAAAATGCCACAGCTCCAGGAAATGGCTTTCCCATTAGCTCCCAGTGCCTTGACAAGCTTGGCTCCCAGGCTCAACAAACTGCCTTCCTCAAGTTTCTTTAGAAATCCACATGCAAGCTGGATCCTTGAGAAAGTGACTTTCCTCTTGATGGTACAGAGTTTGGCCAACCCAGTACTTGGTGGGGAACATCTGCACAAGCACACCCCATACCTCAACTCAAACTCAAGTTGGCAAACCAGAGGCACTGGTCCCTCCCAGCCTCATGTTGTTCAACAGAGTTACCGCTGGAACTAGGGAGGGGAGTACCCCTAAAAATCCAAACTGCACATAGTTGGGGCTATAGGAGATGGAGAAATGCACTATCAGCAATGCCTCCAACAGAACCCTGAGGGTCCTTTGAGACACCTGCCAGAACAACTCAAAAAGAGGCAAGAAAATTAAACCTCCTTTAGTGCCTTCACTGAATTATTTACTTCCACACTGTGTTGCAAGTATTAATTTAGAAACATGAGTAGTGAAGGCAAGAAGGCAAGAACAACTCCTGCTCACCTGAAAGGGAGTGTGAGGACTAAGGTCCAGGCTTTGGAATCATCCAGACCTCAGCCATCTCAGATGTGTGACCAGCACAAATTATTTAAACCCTCTAAGATAAATTTGGAATCAACATACCTCCAACTTCCTAGTGAGAACAGAGCAATCATCTTAGTGGTGACACAGTTTAAATGTTAGAACTAAATACAATGACACCTAGGACGGAGTCTGACATACTATTTTTGCCTAATTAAGGACAGCTGGTATTAAATTTGTCATCATTTTCTCTGACTACCCAGCATCAAGTGTAATCACCAATAATATCTAATAGATGTTTTTAAAAAATCAATAAAAGATTTGGTCCAACTTCCTCATTTCACAAAAGAAGAAAGCAAGTTTCACAGAGGTATATGGTAAGTCACAACCAAGAACAGGACCAAACATTAGTTTCTCCTAGTTTCAGTTATGCTAATTTCTCTCTCTCTTTCTAAAAAATATTTATTGATTTGGCTGCATTGGGTCTTAGTTGTGACACTTGGGATCTTCATGGCAGCGTATGGGATTTTTTTTGGCCCACAGTGAGGCCTGGGCTTAGTTGCCCTGCAGGACATAGGTTCTTACTTCCCCGACCAGGGATGGACATGCATCCCCTGTGTAGGAAGGCGGATGACTGGACCACTAAGGAGGTCCCAAGTCATGCCTGATTTCTTACGTAACTCTTAAAATCAGACTTTGCTGCATAATGAACTAACAACTAAAGCACTTTATTTTACTGAAGTATACAAAAGTTGGAAAAACTGTCCTCCAATGTTGTTAAAGAGTTACCGCTGGAACTAGGGAGGGGAGTACCCCTAAAAATCCAAACTGCACATAGTTGGGGCTATAGGAGATGGAGAAATGCACTATCAGCAATGCCTCCAACAGAACCCTGAGGGTCCTTTGAGACACCTGCCAGAACAACTCAAAAAGAGGCAAGAAAATTAAACCTCCTTTAGTGCCTTCACTGAATTATTTACTTCCACACTGTGTTGCAAGTATTAATTTAGAAACATGAGTAGTGAAGGCAAGAAGGCAAGAACAACTCCTGCGCACCTGAAAGGGTGTGAGGACTAAGGTCCAGGCTTTGGAATCATCCAGACCTCAGCCATCTCAGATGTGTGACCAGCACAAATTATTTAAACCCTCTAAGATAAATTTGGAATCAACATACCTCCAACTTCCTAGTGAGAACAGAGCAATCATCTTAGTGGTGACACAGTTTAAATGTTAGAACTAAATACAATGACACCTAGGACGGAGTCTGACATACTATTTTTGCCTAATTAAGGACAGCTGGTATTAAATTTGTCATCATTTTCTCTGACTACCCAGCATCAAGTGTAATCACCAATAATATCTAATAGATGTTTTTAAAAAATCAATAAAAGATTTGGTCCAACTTCCTCATTTCACAAAAGAAGAAAGCAAGTTTCACAGAGGTATATGGTAAGTCACAACCAAGAACAGGACCAAACATTAGTTTCTCCTAGTTTCAGTTATGCTAATTTCTCTCTCTTTCTAAAAAATATTTATTGATTTGGCTGCATTGGGTCTTAGTTGTGACACTTGGGATCTTCATGGCAGCGTATGGGATTTTTTTTGGCCCACAGTGAGGCCTGGGCTTAGTTGCCCTGCAGGACATAGGTTCTTACTTCCCCGACCAGGGATGGACATGCATCCCCTGTGTAGGAAGGCGGATGACTGGACCACTAAGGAGGTCCCAAGTCATGCCTGATTTCTTACGTAACTCTTAAAATCAGACTTTGCTGCATAATGAACTAACAACTAAAGCACTTTATTTTACTGAAGTATAGTTGATTTACAGTGTTAATTTCTGCCGTTTAGTAAAGTGACTCAGTTATACACATACATGCATTCTTTTATATATTCTTTTCCATTATGTTTTATCATGGATATTGAAGATAGTTTCATGCGCTATACAGTAGGACCTTGTTGCTGATCCCTAAAGTCTATTTATTTACCCTACGAAGCCAGCATGGGAAGGGAAAATATATTATCTAAAACTACTGAACAAGGATAGGGCCAGAATCTCAAATTATTCTTTCCACCAAACAAATGTTTAATCTATCTTAAGTTCCTGAAAGGGAGCATGGTATAGTGGAAATGGCAAGGCTTCTGGAAGCAATGAAGTCAGACCATGGCCCTCAGCTCCATTACTCACTCTGGGGCTTGGAGACATTTTGCTGAAATGTTCAGAGCCTCCATTTTCCGGCCTCTAAAAATGAGTGTAATAATATATACCCTTGGGTAGTGACTTGCTAATGGGAATAAGGTTTCTTTGGGGGATGATGAAAATGTTTTAAAATTAGATTATGGTGATGATTGCACAACTCTGGAAATAAACTAAAAGTCATTGACTTACGTGCTTTCAATGGGTGTATAAACGACACTTCAATACCTATCTACGGTCATAGCTGTGAGGACTTAAGTTATTACCTATGTGAGGAACATGATGTCAGGCACATAGTAGGTGCTCAATACAGTTTTACACAAACTGGATTGCCATCAGAAGGTTGTGGTTATTAGTTGTTAGAGACACAAAACAAATCCTGTTTGCCCATAAAGAAATGCAGATTCATGGGTCCCCACATCCAAAGACAATGAATCCACAAGCCCAGGGTAGGGCAGTATGTGTGAAAATCATCCAGGTAGTCCTGATGGAGCCCACGAATCACTGTTTTATGATGTCCTATACTAATGACCCTTTCTAGTCAAAACACTTCTGTGGGGCTTCTCTGGTGGTCCAGTGGGTAAAGAGTCTGCCTTGGAGTGCAAAGGGCGCTGGTTGAATCCCTGGCCCGGGAGGATCCCAACATGCCTGTGGAGTGGCTGGAATGGTGTGTCCAATTACAAGGCAGTGCTCTGGAGCACATGTGACCAGAGCCAGTGCAATGGGAGGCTCACACAGGTCAAAGAATAAGGCTGGATGAAAAATAAATGGATAGAAAATCAATAAAAAGAGGCCCAATTTAAAAAAAAATCTTTAATTAAAAAGAAACGCTTCTATGAGTCTCCATGAAATACCAGTAATTGTTTCCCTATACTGAATTTCTATATTAATCCACATTTCCTTAGACTATAATGTACAGTCTGGTTAAAGAAAATTATTTGGGAAAAAAAAGATAGACTAAAGAAGGAGGGAGAAGGAAAGAGAAATACCCACAACCGCTGAGCATTGAGGGGGAAAAAAAGGGGTATATTCCAGATCTTCAGGCACTGACAGCTTCTCTCCACTTGCAGGCACCAAATTCAGCATGGAGAGATGGACTTAGCTTTGAGTTTCCCCAGTGGTTCGGTGGGTATAAAATTCACCTGCAATGCAGGACATATGGATTTGATCACTTGGTCAGGAAGATTCCCTGGAGAAGGAAATAGCAACCCACTCCAGTATTCTTGCCTGGAAAATGCCATAGACAGAGGAGCAATGGGCTAGGGTCACAAAGAGCTGGACATGACTGAGCACAAAACCTCATTACTCAACTTTGGGTTTATAAACGACACTTCAATACCTATCTACGGTCATAGCTGTGAGGACTTAAGTTATTACCTATGTGAGGAACATGATGTCAGGCACATAGTAGGTGCTCAATACAGTTTTACACAAACTGGATTGCCATCAGAAGGTTGTGGTTATTAGTTGTTAGAGACACAAAACAAATCCTGTTTGCCCATAAAGAAATGCAGATTCATGGGTCCCCACATCCAAAGACAATGAATCCACAAGCCCAGGGTAGGGCAGTATGTGTGAAAATCATCCAGGTAGTCCTGATGGAGCCCACGAATCACTGTTTTATGATGTCCTATACTAATGACCCTTTCTAGTCAAAACACTTCTGTGGGGCTTCTCTGGTGGTCCAGTGGGTAAAGAGTCTGCCTTGGAGTGCAAAGGGCGCTGGTTGAATCCCTGGCCCGGGAGGATCCCAACATGCCTGTGGAGTGGCTGGAATGGTGTGTCCAATTACAAGGCAGTGCTCTGGAGCACATGTGACCAGAGCCAGTGCAATGGGAGGCTCACACAGGTCAAAGAATAAGGCTGGATGAAAAATAAATGGATAGAAAATCAATAAAAAGAGGCCCAATTTAAAAAAAAATCTTTAATTAAAAAGAAACGCTTCTATGAGTCTCCATGAAATACCAGTAATTGTTTCCCTATACTGAATTTCTATATTAATCCACATTTCCTTAGACTATAATGTACAGTCTGGTTAAAGAAAATTATTTGGGAAAAAAAAGATAGACTAAAGAAGGAGGGAGAAGGAAAGAGAAATACCCACAACCGCTGAGCATTGAGGGGGAAAAAAAGGGGTATATTCCAGATCTTCAGGCACTGACAGCTTCTCTCCACTTGCAGGCACCAAATTCAGCATGGAGAGATGGACTTAGCTTTGAGTTTCCCCAGTGGTTCGGTGGGTATAAAATTCACCTGCAATGCAGGACATATGGATTTGATCACTTGGTCAGGAAGATTCCCTGGAGAAGGAAATAGCAACCCACTCCAGTATTCTTGCCTGGAAAATGCCATAGACAGAGGAGCAATGGGCTAGGGTCACAAAGAGCTGGACATGACTGAGCACAAAACCTCATTACTCAAGCTTTGGGTGGGGCTTCCTGGATGACAGGAGGAAGAGAAGAAGGAAGGAGCATTTTGATTTGCAATGTCTCTATTTTACCACCACCCTGGGAGATTGTCAGAATCCCTGATTCACAAAATGAGGAATTAACTAATGACCACACAGCTTCCTCCAAAGCCACATATCTGATCCACACAGGGAGCGGCGACTCTTCCCACAACTCCAGGTTTCCCTAGAGGCCATGGCTCGACTCTGGAATCAAGATCTCTTGGTCTCTCAAACTGCAAGAGCTGTTGGTGAGCTTCCTTTGTTCAACCTTCTCCAGCTGAATGTTCTGGAGGGACTCCTCTTCCCAATGTTGGCACAGCTCAGTTTTCTATTACTGAGTACAGACAATGATGGGCTGGCTCTGGAGGACATGATGCTAAGACAGCCCCATCATTTAAAGGCTGACAGTACCGAGAAGCTGGAGGTGCAAGCAAATGTGCAAAAGTTGTAGGTAGTAGCCCATGCGAGGAAGGCACACCTAATCCAAACACAACATCAGGTTACCTGCAGCCCATTCTCAGCATTCAACAGGCACTATTAAAGTCTAATGTGCAGAGTAGGAAAGGTAACTGGAAGGTTAGTTGTCTGGTTGGTTTTTGGGCCTGGGATTCATAGTCATCAAAAGTCCCACAACTCTGTGCTTGATCTTTCCTCCTAATGAGACTTTATATGCAGCCACAGAGAAAGAGTGACAGAATGAAAAGAAAAAGTATTGATCATACAATTTTGGACTTGTATCCCCATGCATACACAGTATTCTCTAACTTCATGCTTGAAAAACAGTAGTCTCTAACTTCATGCTTGAAAAACAGTATTCTCTAACTTTATGCTTGAAAAATAAGAACTGAAATTAGCTCGGAAACGGCACAATTACACTGCATAAGAGTTAATTCATTAAGCAGAAATATTCACAATATAACAGTGTTGGCTACTGTTGGACATTTCCTCATTTATTAATATACTGCTTCAAAACCAGAGGAGCATTGGACAGCTGACTCGGGAAGGCCCAGAGGCTGTTAACACACACGGCTGATCCACAGCCATCTGGCTATTTGGATTATTCCTCCTCTACAGAAACCACAGCCTACTGTCTGCAAGCCTTAATTGTGGAGGCCTGTTCAGAATGCCCCCTCGCATACTCAAGTAACTACCTTTACCCTGCCACACTCCTCTCTCATTCACACCCTGGAGATTGTCCCCGACTTCTAGGAAATATCTGATCCACACAGGAGCGACTCTTCCCACAACTCCAGGTTTCCCTAGAGGCCATGGCTCGACTCTGGAATCAAGATCTCTTGGTCTCTCAAACTGCAAGAGCTGTTGGTGAGCTTCCTTTGTTCAACCTTCTCCAGCTGAATGTTCTGGAGGGACTCCTCTTCCCAATGTTGGCACAGCTCAGTTTTCTATTACTGAGTACAGACAATGATGGGCTGGCTCTGGAGGACATGATGCTAAGACAGCCCCATCATTTAAAGGCTGACAGTACCGAGAAGCTGGAGGTGCAAGCAAATGTGCAAAAGTTGTAGGTAGTAGCCCATGCGAGGAAGGCACACCTAATCCAAACACAACATCAGGTTACCTGCAGCCCATTCTCAGCATTCAACAGGCACTATTAAAGTCTAATGTGCAGAGTAGGAAAGGTAACTGGAAGGTTAGTTGTCTGGTTGGTTTTTGGGCCTGGGATTCATAGTCATCAAAAGTCCCACAACTCTGTGCTTGATCTTTCCTCCTAATGAGACTTTATATGCAGCCACAGAGAAAGAGTGACAGAATGAAAAGAAAAAGTATTGATCATACAATTTTGGACTTGTATCCCCATGCATACACAGTATTCTCTAACTTCATGCTTGAAAACAGTAGTCTCTAACTTCATGCTTGAAAAACAGTATTCTCTAACTTTATGCTTGAAAAATAAGAACTGAAATTAGCTCGGAAACGGCACAATTACACTGCATAAGAGTTAATTCATTAAGCAGAAATATTCACAATATAACAGTGTTGGCTACTGTTGGACATTTCCTCATTTATTAATATACTGCTTCAAAACCAGAGGAGCATTGGACAGCTGACTCGGGAAGGCCCAGAGGCTGTTAACACACACGGCTGATCCACAGCCATCTGGCTATTTGGATTATTCCTCCTCTACAGAAACCACAGCCTACTGTCTGCAAGCCTTAATTGTGGAGGCCTGTTCAGAATGCCCCCTCGCATACTCAAGTAACTACCTTTACCCTGCCACACTCCTCTCTCATTCACACCCTGCCTCTTAACATACTGATAAACAGAAACGAAGTCTCTTATTGTTATATCTATCTCTTTTACTATTAGTACTTACCCTCACCACTTCACTCCTCCTCCTCACTGCAACTTTTCAAGGTAAGAATAAAAAGCCTCATTTTATAAATGAGGAGTCAGATCTAGTACAAGCACCAGAACAAGATTTTGAACTCAGATATATCCGATGTTAAGGACAAGGCTCTTTCGCGCTTACAGGTCCAAACTCTCCAATAGCCTTCCAACCAATTTAGAGGAAAAGCCCAAGTCCTTGCCGTGGCTCAAAGCCCCTAATGACATCCCATGTACCCTTTGACTTCTCTCCTGCCCTCTCTCCACTCTCAGTCTGCTCCAGACACACCAGCCTGTAGGTTGCTACTTAGACCTGCAGACCTTCCAGCCATGAGGTCTGCGCATTACCTGTTCATGCTTTCTGAAACACACTGCTTTTGGATGGACTTGCTCCCTCTGGCCTCTAGGGTTCTGCTCAAATGCCATTTTATACAAAATAGTGACCCAAGTAGCTCCTGTCACATCTCACACATCCTATGTTTTATTCTCCTGTTGGTATATACGTCCCATGAGCGCAGGGACTTTGTTTCTTCCCCACTGTTCCCAGCACACAGAAGCACTCAGTGAATGAATTCATGAGAGGGACACAAACTGTAAACATACTATAGAACATATCTCACTGGGAATTCATAACACAGGGAATCATTCAAAGGTATCCTTTGCCCCACCTAAAATGTACTTTGCCACTGTCTTTCTCAATAAATTCCACATCGTGGCTGCTGTTGTTTAGTCACTAAGCCATGGCCAGCTCTTTGCAACTCTATGGACTGTAGCCCCTCAAGCTCCTCTGGGAAGCCCATGGAATTTCCCAAGAGTGGGTGGTCATTTCCTTCTCCAGGGGATCTTTTGGGATCAAACCTGCATCTCCTATTTGGCAAGTGGATTTTTTTTTTACCACTGAGCCACCTGGTAAGCCCCAAATTCCACATTAATGCTCCCTTAATTTTTCATCTCCATGGAAAGTCTTTCCTAATCTCTATACACTGGGGGCATCCCACTATTCTAACACTTAGCAGAACACACTGAAATTATTTGTTTATACAGCTACTCCCTATCCTTGATACCTTTTGAGTTTCTAGAAAACAAGGACTGATTCTCATTCATCTCTGTCCCCGTACATAGTAGGCATGCTGTTGTTGACTACAAGATAGAATGCTACTTTCTACTGTGACCCTCAGAAGCTGTCAGTATTTAGGCAGCATTTTAAGTCTGGCATTAAGCAAAATTGTAATGAGGAAGATTCTTTAGTCACAGACAGCAGGATCACCATCACCAACCAAGCCCATCCATGTATAAGCATGCTCAGCCTGTGAAAACAAAAAATTTGCAATCCCATGTACCCTTTGACTTCTCTCCTGCCCTCTCTCCACTCTCAGTCTGCTCCAGACACACCAGCCTGTAGGTTGCTACTTAGACCTGCAGACCTTCCAGCCATGAGGTCTGCGCATTACCTGTTCATGCTTTCTGAAACACACTGCTTTTGGATGGACTTGCTCCCTCTGGCCTCTAGGGTTCTGCTCAAATGCCATTTTATACAAAATAGTGACCCAAGTAGCTCCTGTCACATCTCACACATCCTATGTTTTATTCTCCTGTTGGTATATACGTCCCATGAGCGCAGGGACTTTGTTTCTTCCCACTGTTCCCAGCACACAGAAGCACTCAGTGAATGAATTCATGAGAGGGACACAAACTGTAAACATACTATAGAACATATCTCACTGGGAATTCATAACACAGGGAATCATTCAAAGGTATCCTTTGCCCCACCTAAAATGTACTTTGCCACTGTCTTTCTCAATAAATTCCACATCGTGGCTGCTGTTGTTTAGTCACTAAGCCATGGCCAGCTCTTTGCAACTCTATGGACTGTAGCCCCTCAAGCTCCTCTGGGAAGCCCATGGAATTTCCCAAGAGTGGGTGGTCATTTCCTTCTCCAGGGGATCTTTTGGGATCAAACCTGCATCTCCTATTTGGCAAGTGGATTTTTTTTTTACCACTGAGCCACCTGGTAAGCCCCAAATTCCACATTAATGCTCCCTTAATTTTTCATCTCCATGGAAAGTCTTTCCTAATCTCTATACACTGGGGGCATCCCACTATTCTAACACTTAGCAGAACACACTGAAATTATTTGTTTATACAGCTACTCCCTATCCTTGATACCTTTTGAGTTTCTAGAAAACAAGGACTGATTCTCATTCATCTCTGTCCCCGTACATAGTAGGCATGCTGTTGTTGACTACAAGATAGAATGCTACTTTCTACTGTGACCCTCAGAAGCTGTCAGTATTTAGGCAGCATTTTAAGTCTGGCATTAAGCAAAATTGTAATGAGGAAGATTCTTTAGTCACAGACAGCAGGATCACCATCACCAACCAAGCCCATCCATGTATAAGCATGCTCAGCCTGTGCAAACAGAAAAAACATTGTTCTCTATTTGAATAACAAAGAGATAGTGGGGTGAAAAGTGAACTAACAAGCAGGCTCTTCTGTCCATGGGATTCTCTAGGTAAGAATACTTGAGTGATTTGACATTTCCTCCTCAAGGGGAATCTTCCTGACTCAGGGATCGAACCCATCTCTCTCATGCATTGGCAGGTGGGTTCTTTACCATTCGTGCCACCTGGGAAGCCCCTTGTTTACCTCCCCAAAATAAGTTATTCAAAGGGGTCATCTTTGTCATTGTTCTGTTCTCTCTGATATCCATGTACTCACGCCTACATGCATTCTGACAGCCTGGGTATACATTCTCCTCCACCCCAAGTCACTAAGGAACAGTAAAGGGATAGGAGACGGCAGAGGTATTTGCTAGTCATCAAGGCATTTGCTAGGATTCAGGTCCTGACAAACTACATGCTTGCCTGGACTCCTCTCCAAAGTCCTAATAAATAATTGGAGGACCCACACACAAAATGCAGGCCAGGTGGACATTTCCTTTATGACAGAACTTCATTAGACTGCAGTGCACTGAATTCCTTGTCTGATATTCAAAACTCTGCTGTGTTTCCTTTCAAAAGGGTCTGTGGTAGGCATCAAATAAGGATGCTTTTCATTTCTGTCCACAAAACATTAATTTCAAGTTTAAGGAATAAAGCCAGTGGAGAAATATTCCAGGTAATGACCAGACTTAATCAGTGGTCAATAATGTTTCCTAAAAAAAATGTTTTAAAATGAGAAAGAGTATTTGTTTTGCTAAATTATTCTTTCCTTAAAAGAAAAAAAAAAAACCCAAACAATGAAATGAGCTTATCCATTCCAATTAATGGTTCAAGAAAAGAGTTAACTCATTCATGGTAGGGAAAAATCTGTACTGCTCTTTACCTTGACTTAGGTAAATAAGGCTAAAGACCTGTCTTGGTTTAGATCTTCAATATTTTTAAACTTGTCTTTCTCTAACTTTTTCCCCCCAGGTGTATATACAGAGATTTCTAAGATCTTGTCAATGACTTTGATTTTCATGGCAAATGTCATTTTTTAAAGCTAAGTTTTCACCTGTCATTTAAAAGTTGCTGGCCTTTAAACCTCTAGGGAGGAATGTGGAGATTCATTGTTGAGGCTACATTGAGAAAAGTCAGATGGCCCCAGGGAATGCTAAATTGTTCGGAGCCAGGAATCTGCACTGAAGCACCCAATGTTCTTCCAATTAAACTGCAGGGCAAAATGCTGAACATAATTTTAAGTTTGCAAGGAAGAGTTCTGTGCTATCAGATCCTGACCACAAAGGGCACAGGACTCGCTTATCGCCAGGCACTGTACCACTGCAGGAGACACCAAATGATCCTCATCACAGAATCATACCAATGTTAGTCTGAAACACATCTTTTTCCCTTTTTATTTTTATCCCAGCCGGTCATCCCTTATCAATCATAAACAATGACAAGGATAAGAAAGCAGATTTGGGCAAGATCATGGAGAACTTAAAAGCAAGGCTGTGAAGGCTTGGAAGTAATGATGAGCCTTTGTAGTAATGTTACAGGGAAAGGGAATGAGTTGATCAGATCTGGACCTGAAGCAGAATAATCTGGCAGTGATAGTATGACTTATTATTAGCAAAGCGAGATCATAATATAGTGTTTGAACATGCACACTTGGGTCAAAGACTGCTATGGATTCAAATCCCAGTTCTGCCAATTACTAGCCGAGTAGCCCAGGGCACATTACCTAACCCCAAAATCTCCCCTGGGCACACACCATTGCCTCAGTTTTCTACTTGATAGGACTACTGTTATTGATTAGATTTTATTGTTTCCTAAAATGAAAGAAAGAGTATTTGTTTTGCTAAATTATTCTTTCCTTAAAAAAAAAAAAAAAAACCCAAACAATGAAATGAGCTTATCCATTCCAATTAATGGTTCAAGAAAAGAGTTAACTCATTCATGGTAGGGAAAAATCTGTACTGCTCTTTACCTTGACTTAGGTAAATAAGGCTAAAGACCTGTCTTGGTTTAGATCTTCAATATTTTTAAACTTGTCTTTCTCTAACTTTTTCCCCCCAGGTGTATATACAGAGATTTCTAAGATCTTGTCAATGACTTTGATTTTCATGGCAAATGTCATTTTTTAAAGCTAAGTTTTCACCTGTCATTTAAAAGTTGCTGGCCTTTAAACCTCTAGGGAGGAATGTGGAGATTCATTGTTGAGGCTACATTGAGAAAAGTCAGATGGCCCCAGGGAATGCTAAATTGTTCGGAGCCAGGAATCTGCACTGAAGCACCCAATGTTCTTCCAATTAAACTGCAGGGCAAAATGCTGAACATAATTTTAAGTTTGCAAGGAAGAGTTCTGTGCTATCAGATCCTGACCACAAAGGGCACAGGACTCGCTTATCGCCAGGCACTGTACCACTGCAGGAGACACCAAATGATCCTCATCACAGAATCATACCAATGTTAGTCTGAAACACATCTTTTTCCCTTTTTATTTTTATCCCAGCCGGTCATCCCTTATCAATCATAAACAATGACAAGGATAAGAAAGCAGATTTGGGCAAGATCATGGAGAACTTAAAAGCAAGGCTGTGAAGGCTTGGAAGTAATGATGAGCCTTTGTAGTAATGTTACAGGGAAAGGGAATGAGTTGATCAGATCTGGACCTGAAGCAGAATAATCTGGCAGTGATAGTATGACTTATTATTAGCAAACGAGATCATAATATAGTGTTTGAACATGCACACTTGGGTCAAAGACTGCTATGGATTCAAATCCCAGTTCTGCCAATTACTAGCCGAGTAGCCCAGGGCACATTACCTAACCCCAAAATCTCCCCTGGGCACACACCCTTGCCTCAGTTTTCTACTTGATAGGACTACTGTTATTGATTAGATTTTATTGTTTCTATTAATATGCATTAAAGTTAAGCTGCGTAATTACAGGACCAGCAAGGATAGGTTTCATTTTTAGTGTGTTGGCTTTACCTAGACAAAATGATACAAACGAGAGACAGAGACAAACGAGAGACAGAGACAGAGAAAAGTAATATTCTCGGCATTCATCACAGTCAGAAAAAATTAAAAGCATAGTTCTTGAAAGTGATCTTACCCTTTTCCAACAGGTAAGGTACAGACATCAGGCAATTTATAAAAAGGAGGACTTTCTCAAGAAAAATTCATAGTATGTAATTTAAAACACCTTTTAGAAGCACATGCAACTTATACGCTGTTACAGAAGTAAGCACCAAGACTATAGATTCATGAATTCAAATCCTCTTTTCCCCATGCATAACTGATATTCAGGACGGAATGCAACTAGAATAAAATACTGGCCAATGAAAGGCAGGAAAATACAGTGAGAAAACATAGGTATGATTTTTTTTTTTAAATGTCAGATACCAGCATTGTAAAATAAATTCACGAGTCTCCTATTTGATTCTTCTACCATGAAAATAGGGGAATGCTATCAACTACTAGATTTTTTTTTTTTAAAGATTTATTTATTTATTTATTTTGGGCGGGGGTCGGGTTGGGGAGGGAGGGGAGCAGGCTGGCCACTTCTATTGGTCTTTCATTTCTCTATGTTCATCTATCTTTGTTCTTTGGCTCCCGTGGGCCTCCCATCGCGGTGGCCTCTGTCGTCGCAGAGCGCCGGCTCTGGGCACATGCGCCCAGAGCCTGGCCACTTCTATTGGTCTTCAGTTTCTCTATGAATTTTTTCAGAGACCTGAAGCAGAATGATATACAGGAAAGGGAATGAGTTGATCAGATCTGGACCTGAAGCAGAATAATCTGGCAGTGATAGTATGACTTATTATTAGCAAACGAGATCATAATATAGTGTTTGAACATGCACACTTGGGTCAAAGACTGCTATGGATTCAAATCCCAGTTCTGCCAATTACTAGCCGAGTAGCCCAGGGCACATTACCTAACCCCAAAATCTCCCCTGGGCACACACCCTTGCCTCAGTTTTCTACTTGATAGGACTACTGTTATTGATTAGATTTTATTGTTTCTATTAATATGCATTAAAGTTAAGCTGCGTAATTACAGGACCAGCAAGGATAGGTTTCATTTTTAGTGTGTTGGCTTTACCTAGACAAAATGATACAAACGAGAGACAGAGAAAAAGCGAGAGACAGAGACAGAGAAAAGTAATATTCTCGGCATTCATCACAGTCAGAAAAAATTAAAAGCATAGTTCTTGAAAGTGATCTTACCCTTTTCCAACAGGTAAGGTACAGACATCAGGCAATTTATAAAAAGGAGGACTTTCTCAAGAAAAATTCATAGTATGTAATTTAAAACACCTTTTAGAAGCACATGCAACTTATACGCTGTTACAGAAGTAAGCACCAAGACTATAGATTCATGAATTCAAATCCTCTTTTCCCCATGCATAACTGATATTCAGGACGGAATGCAACTAGAATAAAATACTGGCCAATGAAAGGCAGGAAAATACAGTGAGAAAACATAGGTATGATTTTTTTTTTTAAATGTCAGATACCAGCATTGTAAAATAAATTCACGAGTCTCCTATTTGATTCTTCTACCATGAAAATAGGGGAATGCTATCAACTACTAGATTTTTTTTTTTTTAAAGATTTATTTATTTATTTATTTTGGGCGGGGGTCGGGTTGGGGAGGGAGGGGAGCAGGCTGGCCACTTCTATTGGTCTTTCATTTCTCTATGTTCATCTATCTTTGTTCTTTGGCTCCCGTGGGCCTCCCATCGCGGTGGCCTCTGTCGTCGCAGAGCGCCGGCTCTGGGCACATGCGCTCCAGAGCTCCAGCTCGGTAATTGGACACATCGGTCCAGCCGCTCCGCGGCACGTGGGATCTTCCCAGGCCAGGGATCGAACCGGCGCCCCTTGTACTGCAAGGCGGTGTCCTTACCCACTGGACCACCAGGGGAAGCCCTACTAGAATATTTTTAAAGGAAAAAAATTATGCAATTACAAATATCAGTGTCAAGAAAGTTACTCCTGAATACCAATAATAGTAATAATAATCATGCTTCTTATCAGGGATTCCACAAAAATGTTTATAGCATATACTCTAAATCTCATGTGTCTACAAAAGTAAAGTAGTTTTAGCAATGCAATAAACCTAGGGAGAAAAAATTTTTCCCCAAAGGAATTCTTTTCTGGTCATTTGACTTTACTAACTTTAAACAAACAAACAAATAAATAAATAATGAGAGCAGAGTGATTAACCCCCAAGAGACAAAACTAATAATTCATTTCAAAATAAATCTCTGTGATATTATTCAGAAGGATTCTATTTATATTAACTTCATGATTTAAGACATCCCCATGCTGATCAAATATATAATGTCATCTTCATTAAAAATAATTAAGATTCCCTAGGCAGACACTCACACTTGAAATGAGGGGGGGAAGTCTCAATTTTTTATACCACTGCAAGGTTTTCTAAAACTCATTCATATTTAATATTTAAGGATGCTTTGCAGCACATTAAATATTTAACAGTCAGAGGGGTTTCAAACCAGAATGCTAAATGTCAACCTATTCCTCCAAAATACTTATTTCATTTGCAGTAAATTAGTTGCACTTTCCTTCAGAAACAGGAAAAGGGGAAGAAAAAAACAGTCTTCAAACTTAACTTACAACACCCTGTAATACCTATTATATAAATAAACTATGTAAAAGATTGGAGCTTAAATACCTGGCTTATTAAGGTACAATTCTGAAGTAGTGCAGCACACATTCTAAATGGAGATAATCTTTCAGAAACTCACTCCCCTCTCCTTTCCAGAATTCATTCTTCATCATGTGACATACATTAACAGACAGAACGGATGTGGTAAGTCGGCACTAGCAGGAGCAGAGACGCTGTGACTCCAACAGTCCTGGGCCAATTAGCAGGACAAGATGACAATGGAGAAACAGAGTTTACCCTCAGACTCTCATTAAGAAGCAGTCTGAGCAACCCCATTTTGATTTCTGTAATGTGTCAGTAACTATAATGTCAAAAGACCATGGGGTAGTCAGTCCTTGGTTACCCCCACTACAGGAGATCAATTTTTTCATGCATTGGTATACTTATCCTAATAGTATAAGGGACAGTAAAATCTGCTTTACTTTCAAACAAAAAGAAAGCAAACTGGTTTGAAATGATAACAAGAGGAGAATAAAAGTATAAAGGAAGAACAGAAAGAGAACAAGAAAAGAAAAATCTCTCAGACTCAGAGAATCAAACTGCATTTTATCAAGACAACAATTCAGTTCCTCCAGATCTTAAGAACCAGGCAAATGCCACCACACCAAATGATTTCACAACAGCAACTGTGTGAAAATGTGTTCACTCTGTTACCACACAAAACACACGATCCTGAGACTCCCCAAGAAAAGCAGGAAGGAGCACTGCAAATCTGACGCGATGGCTCCAGTCAAGAAGAATCCAGTGGTTTCACAGGGTTTGGTACAATATCACACTTTAGATACGCTGGTGAGAGTCACTGCACACCTGATGCACAGGTTTTATTTGTGTTTTGCATTGCAATTAGAAAAGTGAGACTTTGTAGTGATTTCATTTAATTTGCCAATCATTTCAGCTTCCTGGGACCTTCACCCAATACATCCTTCTAATAAGAACTTTGTGAGGGTTGGACCATAAAGACGGCTGAGCACCAATGAATTGATGCCTTTGGTGCTGAAGAAGACTCAAGAGTCCCTTGGACCGCAAGGAGATCAAACCAGTCAATCATAAAGGAAATCAACCCTGAATATTCATTGGAAGGATTGATGCTGAAGCTGGAGCTCCACGACTTTGACCACCTGATGCAAAGAGCCAACTCATTGGAAAAGACCCTGGTGCTGGGAAAAATAGAAGGCAGAAGGAGAAGAGGACGACAGAGGATGAGATGTTTGGATGGCATCATGGACTCAACAGACATGAATTTGAGCAAGCTCCAGGAGATGATGAAGGACAGGAAAACCTGGCGTGCTGCAGTCCATGAGATTGCAGAGAGTTGGACACAACTGAGTGCCTGGACAACACCACGTATGAACTATAATTATCATGTTGTTTTGGATTCCATATATAAGTGAGGTCATGAAAAGCCATGGGGTAGTCAGTCCTTGGTTACCCCACTACAGGAGATCAATTTTTTCATGCATTGGTATACTTATCCTAATAGTATAAGGGACAGTAAAATCTGCTTTACTTTCAAACAAAAAGAAAGCAAACTGGTTTGAAATGATAACAAGAGGAGAATAAAAGTATAAAGGAAGAACAGAAAGAGAACAAGAAAAGAAAAATCTCTCAGACTCAGAGAATCAAACTGCATTTTATCAAGACAACAATTCAGTTCCTCCAGATCTTAAGAACCAGGCAAATGCCACCACACCAAATGATTTCACAACAGCAACTGTGTGAAAATGTGTTCACTCTGTTACCACACAAAACACACGATCCTGAGACTCCCCAAGAAAAGCAGGAAGGAGCACTGCAAATCTGACGCGATGGCTCCAGTCAAGAAGAATCCAGTGGTTTCACAGGGTTTGGTACAATATCACACTTTAGATACGCTGGTGAGAGTCACTGCACACCTGATGCACAGGTTTTATTTGTGTTTTGCATTGCAATTAGAAAAGTGAGACTTTGTAGTGATTTCATTTAATTTGCCAATCATTTCAGCTTCCTGGGACCTTCACCCAATACATCCTTCTAATAAGAACTTTGTGAGGGTTGGACCATAAAGACGGCTGAGCACCAATGAATTGATGCCTTTGGTGCTGAAGAAGACTCAAGAGTCCCTTGGACCGCAAGGAGATCAAACCAGTCAATCATAAAGGAAATCAACCCTGAATATTCATTGGAAGGATTGATGCTGAAGCTGGAGCTCCACGACTTTGACCACCTGATGCAAAGAGCCAACTCATTGGAAAAGACCCTGGTGCTGGGAAAAATAGAAGGCAGAAGGAGAAGAGGACGACAGAGGATGAGATGTTTGGATGGCATCATGGACTCAACAGACATGAATTTGAGCAAGCTCCAGGAGATGATGAAGGACAGGAAAACCTGGCGTGCTGCAGTCCATGAGATTGCAGAGAGTTGGACACAACTGAGTGCCTGGACAACACCACGTATGAACTATAATTATCATGTTGTTTTGGATTCCATATATAAGTGAGGTCATACTGTATTTGTCTTTGTCTGATTTCTTTCACTTACCGTAATGCCCTCAAGGCTCATCCATGTTGTCACAAATGACAAGACTGAGCCACTGAAATGAACTGAATCAAACTTTTTGTGGGAAGAGGAAGGAGGGTCTCTTGCCAGAAAAGGAAAAACACTAAAACAGCAAGTATTGGTTTCCAGATGTCACAAGGGTTGCACTCAAAAGATTCTAACTTTGGGGTATTCTTGATCTGTAGAGACCAGTAAGGAAGACAGGGGAACAGTATCCCATTCCCTGAATGTTAAGGAGTACATCTGTCCCCAGCCTGCTCCACTGTCCTAAACTCACCCATTTTATACCACTTAAATAAGAATCAAGTTATTTTTCGAACCAATTTTGCCAAAGATATTCTTCAAAAAGCAAAGCCATCTCTCCCTTCCTATGTTATTCTTTCCTCCTACCCAACGTCAGGCAGGATCTCCACACCAAAGGTTTACCAGTGTCTAGACAAGTTCTGCTAATGAATCCACTCATGATCCTCTGGCAGAATGAAGCATGCGCCATCCTTTCCTTGGAGGTCTTGTGCAAGAATCGTGGTAATAAATTGAGGCTTGTATTCTACCACCAGTGATGTTAACCCACACCAGAGGCTGTCAAGAAGGAAAGGCGCATGGAGAAATTGGGTTCGGCAGGAGCTGGGGCTCACAAAGAGCTGGACTCCAGACACCCAGAAGGAAAATAACAGGTTTCTGACTTATAGAGGGAAAAAATAAATAAACCCAGAGAGCTTTCTACATTCAGAAGAATGGGAAATTGCTTCACCTCATCAATTTTGAAACTGTACCTTAATTGCTTCTTTCCCTAGTGCCCTCCTCCCAGACCCAGTCTCTTGAAACTTTATAGCCTAAAAGAAACCCTGTTACATAAATGTCAGCCCTCGCAGGACTCTGCAAATTTCCAAATGAAAGTAGTTATTGGGTTGGCCAAAAAGTTCGTTCTAGTACAGACCCATCCCCCACCTGCCCCACCCATGAACTTTTGCCCCAGAGTTGGACACAACTGAGTGCCTGGACAACACCACGTATGAACTATAATTATCATGTTGTTTTGGATTCCATATATAAGTGAGGTCATACTGTATTTGTCTTTGTCTGATTTCTTTCACTTACCGTAATGCCCTCAAGGCTCATCCATGTTGTCACAAATGACAAGACTGAGCCACTGAAATGAACTGAATCAAACTTTTGTGGGAAGAGGAAGGAGGGTCTCTTGCCAGAAAAGGAAAAACACTAAAACAGCAAGTATTGGTTTCCAGATGTCACAAGGGTTGCACTCAAAAGATTCTAACTTTGGGGTATTCTTGATCTGTAGAGACCAGTAAGGAAGACAGGGGAACAGTATCCCATTCCCTGAATGTTAAGGAGTACATCTGTCCCCAGCCTGCTCCACTGTCCTAAACTCACCCATTTTATACCACTTAAATAAGAATCAAGTTATTTTTCGAACCAATTTTGCCAAAGATATTCTTCAAAAAGCAAAGCCATCTCTCCCTTCCTATGTTATTCTTTCCTCCTACCCAACGTCAGGCAGGATCTCCACACCAAAGGTTTACCAGTGTCTAGACAAGTTCTGCTAATGAATCCACTCATGATCCTCTGGCAGAATGAAGCATGCGGCCATCCTTTCCTTGGAGGTCTTGTGCAAGAATCGTGGTAATAAATTGAGGCTTGTATTCTACCACCAGTGATGTTAACCCACACCAGAGGCTGTCAAGAAGGAAAGGCGCATGGAGAAATTGGGTTCGGCAGGAGCTGGGGCTCACAAAGAGCTGGACTCCAGACACCCAGAAGGAAAATAACAGGTTTCTGACTTATAGAGGGAAAAAATAAATAAACCCAGAGAGCTTTCTACATTCAGAAGAATGGGAAATTGCTTCACCTCATCAATTTTGAAACTGTACCTTAATTGCTTCTTTCCCTAGTGCCCTCCTCCCAGACCCAGTCTCTTGAAACTTTATAGCCTAAAAGAAACCCTGTTACATAAATGTCAGCCCTCGCAGGACTCTGCAAATTTCCAAATGAAAGTAGTTATTGGGTTGGCCAAAAAGTTCGTTCTAGTACAGACCCATCCCCCACCTGCCCCACCCAATGAACTTTTTGACCAACCTTGTAACTATTTTTCATTTGTCTCATTCTCAAACCACTTAAAAAAAAAAGAAAAAGTCATGAGGTCCCCATAGAAAGGGGTAGACATGAATCATTTCTTGTCTTTTTTTTTTTTAAACCACTGCAAAATGAATGAATAAGAAAGGGGCTGCTGAGTGGAGAAACCACCCACAACATGAAATCCCACATGGGCTGTAAGTATGACTCAGAAACCCATACCACATAGAGCCTTAAAAATAAGACGCAGCACCATGTCTTATGAGTATAGGCCCAGATGCATGGGTTCGAAGGGTTTGTGGCTTGCCTATGCTGAGTTGAAGCACATCTAAATTCCAGGAAGCTTCACAGTCCAGTCAGTGAATAAAGCAGTGCTATGGCAGGCTTTCATTTGGCCCTGTTAGTAGCACTGAATGCAGGTGCCCTTCTTTCCAGTTCTTAGACCTTCTGTTCATTCAAAAGAAATAACAATCTTTAAAAGTAAGTACGCCCAAAACAAGAACAAAACCTTTACTGCTTACATTCCTAAGATTTTTATAACTACATGAAAATCGAGTTGCTATAAAATAAAATTTTATAATTATTATAAATGTATCATTAACTGGGGAATTCCCTGGCAGTCCAGTGGTCAGAGGTGCATACTTTCACTATGGAGGACCTGGATTCAATCCTGAATGGGGAATTAAGATCTCACAAACCACACAGCCAAAAAATAAATAGTCATAATGAAAATTCAGAAACCCAAATAGAAACTATGCAATGGGGATGAAATAATTATTTTTTAAAAAGTATCATTAAATGATAATAAAATCACTAGTGGTCAGCAGTCTACTAAGGCGGGCTCTCCCCCCACTCGGCTTCCCTTCTGCACGCAGGTCATTCTCTGTAATCTCACAGGCAGGTTGAAGAATGTGGTGTTGCCATTACTTAAAGAAAACTCAGAGTGTCCAGAGAGAGATCCAATCAGTTGAAGCACACAGCACATATGGGATCAATTAGGTGGAAATGACCTTTATATTTAGGAAAATACTGAAATGCCAGCCAGCCCCTTAATGTCTGACCTACATCTGAAACTCAAGAACAGCAATAATTCTAAAGATTTAAGCACTTTAGGCTACTGTATTTAGTCATCAGTAATACCGTGTGACAGAGTGGGAGAAAATCATAGCAAATGAAACAACAGACAAAGAATTAATCTCCAAAATCTACAAGCAACTCAGACAACTCAGCACTGGAAAAACGAACAACCCAATCAAAAAATGGGAAAAGGACCTAAACAGACACCTCTCCAACGATGACATACAGATGGCCCCAAAACACATGAAACAATGCTCAACTTCACTAATAATTAGAGAAATGCAAATCAAAACTACAATGAGATATCACTCACACCTGAAGTCGGAGAAAGGAAATCAAAACTACAATGAGATATCACCTCACACCTGTCAGTGTATGGCAGGCTTTCATTTGGCCCTGTTAGTAGCACTGAATGCAGGTGCCCTTCTTTCCAGTTCTTAGACCTTCTGTTCATTCAAAAGAAATAACAATCTTTAAAAGTAAGTACGCCCAAAACAAGAACAAAACCTTTACTGCTTACATTCCTAAGATTTTTATAACTACATGAAAATCGAGTTGCTATAAAATAAAATTTTATAATTATTATAAATGTATCATTAACTGGGGAATTCCCTGGCAGTCCAGTGGTCAGAGGTGCATACTTTCACTATGGAGGACCTGGATTCAATCCTGAATGGGGAATTAAGATCTCACAAACCACACAGCCAAAAAATAAATAGTCATAATGAAAATTCAGAAACCCAAATAGAAACTATGCAATGGGGATGAAATAATTATTTTTTAAAAAGTATCATTAAATGATAATAAAATCACTAGTGGTCAGCAGTCTACTAAGGCGGGCTCTCCCCCCACTCGGCTTCCCTTCTGCACGCAGGTCATTCTCTGTAATCTCACAGGCAGGTTGAAGAATGTGGTGTTGCCATTACTTAAAGAAAACTCAGAGTGTCCAGAGAGAGATCCAATCAGTTGAAGCACACAGCACATATGGGATCAATTAGGTGGAAATGACCTTTATATTTAGGAAAATACTGAAATGCCAGCCAGCCCCTTAATGTCTGACCTACATCTGAAACTCAAGAACAGCAATAATTCTAAAGATTTAAGCACTTTAGGCTACTGTATTTAGTCATCAGTAATACCGTGTGACAGAGTGGGAGAAAATCATAGCAAATGAAACAACAGACAAAGAATTAATCTCCAAAATCTACAAGCAACTCAGACAACTCAGCACTGGAAAAACGAACAACCCAATCAAAAAATGGGAAAAGGACCTAAACAGACACCTCTCCAACGATGACATACAGATGGCCCCAAAACACATGAAACAATGCTCAACTTCACTAATAATTAGAGAAATGCAAATCAAAACTACAATGAGATATCACCTCACACCTGTCAGAATGGCCATCATCCACAAATCGACAGACAATAAATGCTGGAGAGGCTGCGGAGAAAAGGGAACACTCCTGCATTGCTGGTGGGAGTGTAAATTGATACAGCCTCTATGGAAGACAGTCTGGAGATTTCTTAAAAAACTAAAAATAGAAGCACCCTATGAGCCAGCAATCCCACTCTTAGGCTTATACCCTGATGAAATCAAAACTGAAAGAAGCACCTGTACCCCAATGTTCATTGCAGCTCTCTACACAATAGCTAGAACATGGAAGGAACCTAGATGCCCATCGACGAACGAATGGATCCAAAAGCTCTGGTACATATATACAATGGAATACTACACAGCTGTAAAGAGAAATGCAGAAGAATCAACCCTAATGAGGTGGCTGGATCTAGAACGTATCGTAAAAAGTGAAGTCAGTCATTAAGAGAAGGACAAATACAGTATATTAACACATACATATGGAATCTAGTAGGATGGTGATGATGGCACATGCAGTGAAGCAACAGAAAGACAGGCATGGACAGTGGACATATGGACATTGTGGGAAAGGAACAGTGGGTGAGAGGCGTAAAGGAAGTAGCATGAAGGCCTGTACTATCATAAGTGAAGAAAATAGCTCTAGTCATTGCTCTGTGAGAAAAGGGGATCCTTCAGGGGTGCTGTGTGAGGGTCGGGAGGGGGGGGAAGGGGGGGATATACATATGACTAATCTGAGAACATACATATCTGTAAACAACAAAACTCTGTAAAAGTTAAAAGTAAAATAAAGGTTTAAAAAAAAAAGAAATATATTAAACAATGTTTGTTAAAAAAAAAAAAAAAAGTAATACCGTGTGATAGAAAAGAAGCCAAGAGAGGAAAGTAAGTGAGCTTCATTGAGAACCAACATGTCAAAACTGGACAAGACTTTTCAGAGCTTCTAATCTGACACACTCATCATAAAGGGGAGGAAAAGAATGTGCAGGAAAGTTATTCATTTTCCAATATAGGGTAAATATCTACTTAACATTCTTTGTCTTTGACTGTGTATTAATCTCTGTCATTTTAAACCCTTGGAAAATCGTATTTCTATCTCCTGTATCTCTAATCATGAATACTAATTTCTCAATGTTGTGCTTGACAATGTTGTGTGGAGATGTATTACTACGGAATACTAATCATCCACAAATCGACAGACAATAAATGCTGGAGAGGCTGCGGAGAAAAGGGAACACTCCTGCATTGCTGGTGGGAGTGTAAATTGATACAGCCTCTATGGAAGACAGTCTGGAGATTTCTTAAAAAACTAAAAATAGAAGCACCCTATGAGCCAGCAATCCCACTCTTAGGCTTATACCCTGATGAAATCAAAACTGAAAGAAGCACCTGTACCCCAATGTTCATTGCAGCTCTCTACACAATAGCTAGAACATGGAAGGAACCTAGATGCCCATCGACGAACGAATGGATCCAAAAGCTCTGGTACATATATACAATGGAATACTACACAGCTGTAAAGAGAAATGCAGAAGAATCAACCCTAATGAGGTGGCTGGATCTAGAACGTATCGTAAAAAGTGAAGTCAGTCATTAAGAGAAGGACAAATACAGTATATTAACACATACATATGGAATCTAGTAGGATGGTGATGATGGCACATGCAGTGAAGCAACAGAAAGACAGGCATGGACAGTGGACATATGGACATTGTGGGAAAGGAACAGTGGGTGAGAGGCGTAAAGGAAGTAGCATGAAGGCCTGTACTATCATAAGTGAAGAAAATAGCTCTAGTCATTGCTCTGTGAGAAAAGGGGATCCTTCAGGGGTGCTGTGTGATGGTCGGGAGGGGTGGGAAGGGGGGGATATACATATGACTAATCTGAGAACATACATATCTGTAAACAACAAAACTCTGTAAAAGTTAAAAGTAAAATAAAGGTTTAAAAAAAAAAGAAATATATTAAACAATGTTTGTTAAAAAAAAAAAAAAAAGTAATACCGTGTGATAGAAAAGAAGCCAAGAGAGGAAAGTAAGTGAGCTTCATTGAGAACCAACATGTCAAAACTGGACAAGACTTTTCAGAGCTTCTAATCTGACACACTCATCATAAAGGGGAGGAAAAGAATGTGCAGGAAAGTTATTCATTTTCCAATATAGGGTAAATATCTACTTAACATTCTTTGTCTTTGACTGTGTATTAATCTCTGTCATTTTAAACCCTTGGAAAATCGTATTTCTATCTCCTGTATCTCTAATCATGAATACTAATTTCTCAATGTTGTGCTTGACAATGTTGTGTGGAGATGTAACACGGAACATTTTTTGTCTAGATATACAGGAATTTCAGAAAAATTATGAAGCAGAATACAAACGAATATTACAATTTCATAATATAACACTTTTTATCTGCAAAGAGATGAATGTGGAAACCTTCACTGAGACCGTGCACTGGTGGTGGTGGGTTACGGGTGTAGCAGACATAGACATACAGTGAAGGAAGCTCTGCATTGACATAAAGTTCAAATCCTGCCTCTCTACTTACTAGCAATGCAACCTGGATTAGTTACTTGGCCATTCTTCCTCAATGTCCTCATTTGAAAAGTAGGAATAGTAAGTCTCTCACTCATGGGATTGCTGTATTAAAACAACAAAAATCAATACATGGAAAGCAACAAGCAGTCAGGAATATAATAAGCATAATAATGCTACAATGACTAAGTTATAATGACCACCACTACCATTACCACCACCAGTGTCTTTGGTTCCAGAGCTTTTCTTGCATTGAATATGTTATTTTTGTAATTTAAACACATGATTAGAAATAGTTCAAGGATAATCTTCCCCCTAATTTTGTCATTCAACTGTTTTTATAATACAAAACGCCGCCTCTAGAACTTTTTGAGAAATCTGGCTCAGTCATAAAGAATCTACCTGCCAATGCAGGAGATGCAGGGTTGATCCCTGCATTGGGAAAATCCCCTGGAGGAAATGGCAACCCACTCCAGGATTTTTGCCCAGAGAATTACGTGGACAAAGAACCTGGTGGTCTACAGTATGTGGAGGCTAGAAGAGTCGGACACAACTGATTGGTGGAACGCAGCACAATGAACAGCTAGCTGTCATTTTTCTTGATTAATTAGGTACGTACACAGTGTACTCAAAAGAACTTTTTACATAGTTAGGTGCTAAACAATGTATTATTCCTAGGCCTGCCCCATGAACAAAGAAATAGGCCAATAATATGGGCAATGTCATACAGTCGAGGGTTAAAAAACAACATATGGTGCTATATGATCTTGAATATGGAGCCAAATATGACAAAATGCTACAGGAAGTTCAATTCTGGAAGAAGGTAAAAATCTTCCTATATACAAATTATTCACACAGAGGTCAATATTCAGTTTTATACTTGTCATTATTCAACTAGTAAAACAATCTAGAGCTATTGAAAACTCCTCTTCCTTTCAAGCTAAAAGAGCCCAGATAGTTTCAGTGAAGATATGTGAAAACAAAACAAAAAAGTCAGCAAAACCTTTACAAGCCTTTTCAGAGCCTGGCACCATTTACATCACAAAGTTCAACTATTACGAGAAGTTGGAATGCTTGAGTTTCATTATACTAGAAAAACCAAGAATAAAGCACAGAATAATTTCCAGATGGTATCCTTTCTTGTACAGATTTTCAATTCCACTGAAAGTCATCTGAACAGAGAATTGTAACAATTGTACACAAGAACCTCATTCTTGGAGAAAAATTCATATACTGCACTTACTGAGGTTCCTAGCCATTGTAAGAGTCCAAGAAAGAATAAAGCATATGAATGTCTCTTCTACAATCAGTGACGTCTGAAAAGAATAGAGTTCAGCCCTCCAAATGGCCAGATCTTCTATAGAGTATTTCCTTCTTTTTTTTAACTATCAAATCTATGTGTACACATATAAATGTGCATTACATATATAAACTTCTATTTTTAAAAGTGTAAAGATTTACAGTATCATGGGTTTAGAAATGCATTAAAAAATAAACTTACATAACTATGAAACAAAGAGCCCTGTGGATTAACATCTATAACATGCAGAGCAGAAAGCGCACTGTAAGCAACAGATGAATTCTATTAGGGCTCTAACAGACCTCAGATGGATACAGAAAGCCTCGTAGTCTCCCTCTGAGAAGTGTGCATTCCAGTAATTGCTTCCAAGTGCTCCTCCACACCAGTGCAGTCAAGGGTACACAAACTCAGAAGACCTACTTCTCGTAAAGCAAGTGAAACTCTGAATGACTCTCTCAAACGCTTCCACTGAGGTATTAAAAATGGACAAACCCATCCAAAAGTTATTTTTTATTACAGAAAACCTATAAAAGACAAAATAGTTCATGAACAAAGAAATAGGCCAATAATATGGGCAATGTCATACAGTCGAGGGTTAAAAAACAACATATGGTGCTATATGATCTTGAATATGGAGCCAAATATGACAAAATGCTACAGGAAGTTCAATTCTGGAAGAAGGTAAAATCTTCCTATATACAAATTATTCACACAGAGGTCAATATTCAGTTTTATACTTGTCATTATTCAACTAGTAAAACAATCTAGAGCTATTGAAAACTCCTCTTCCTTTCAAGCTAAAAGAGCCCAGATAGTTTCAGTGAAGATATGTGAAAACAAAACAAAAAAGTCAGCAAAACCTTTACAAGCCTTTTCAGAGCCTGGCACCATTTACATCACAAAGTTCAACTATTACGAGAAGTTGGAATGCTTGAGTTTCATTATACTAGAAAAACCAAGAATAAAGCACAGAATAATTTCCAGATGGTATCCTTTCTTGTACAGATTTTTCAATTCCACTGAAAGTCATCTGAACAGAGAATTGTAACAATTGTACACAAGAACCTCATTCTTGGAGAAAAATTCATATACTGCACTTACTGAGGTTCCTAGCCATTGTAAGAGTCCAAGAAAGAATAAAGCATATGAATGTCTCTTCTACAATCAGTGACGTCTGAAAAGAATAGAGTTCAGCCCTCCAAATGGCCAGATCTTCTATAGAGTATTTCCTTCTTTTTTTTAACTATCAAATCTATGTGTACACATATAAATGTGCATTACATATATAAACTTCTATTTTTAAAAGTGTAAAGATTTACAGTATCATGGGTTTAGAAATGCATTAAAAAAATAAACTTACATAACTATGAAACAAAGAGCCCTGTGGATTAACATCTATAACATGCAGAGCAGAAAGCGCACTGTAAGCAACAGATGAATTCTATTAGGGCTCTAACAGACCTCAGATGGATACAGAAAGCCTCGTAGTCTCCCTCTGAGAAGTGTGCATTCCAGTAATTGCTTCCAAGTGCTCCTCCACACCAGTGCAGTCAAGGGTACACAAACTCAGAAGACCTACTTCTACGTAAAGCAAGTGAAACTCTGAATGACTCTCTCAAACGCTTCCACTGAGGTATTAAAAATGGACAAACCCATCCAAAAGTTATTTTTTATTACAGAAAACCTATAAAAGACAAAATAGGATAATCAACCTCCACATACCCATTACCTAGACACAACTAAGTCAGAGTCAGTCTTGTTCACCCATATGCCCACTTTCCCAACTTACTTCTGAAGCAAACTAAAGATACCCAGTAATACCATCCACTAATAGTTTGAATAAAGTTCTAAAAGATAAAGACTTTTTGTTAAAAAAAACCAACAACAACAATACTGTTAGTACATTAATAATAATTTTTGAATACCATCAAATATCCATTCAGGTTCAAATTCAACTGCTATACTTTAAAGAATGAAAAGCTCTACAGGGAAGAAAGGAAGCACCACTGAGCAGCAGGACAACATGGTAATGTATGCTTTTGTTTTAAAACTGTGCCTGCATTTAAAGCAGAGCATGTTCTAATTCTTTGGACTCAGATCATTCCAATTCTCCTAAGGGTCCCCTCTTTTTCTTGCAAACAAGATGCAACGCTCTTTCACTTGGAAAACAGGCCATGCCAGAATAAAATACAGGAAGCCATTCTCTTTACTTGTATATTCATAATTAGGAGGTGACTACTAGGCAAGCCCAAATCTCCTAAGTTTTACCTATGCCACAAGAACATATCACAGAATGTTTTCTTCTGTTGTACATCTGAAACGAATACAGTATTGTAAGTCAACTTTACTTCAATTTTTTAAAAAAACTTTCTTCTGAAAAATTCCCACATCAATACATCAATAGCACCTAACATATAATAATTTTTAAGAACCCGCACCAATCCATACCTCTATGACCAACTGATTTTAGAAAAGGGTTCCAAGTCCATTCAGTGGTGAAAGAAGGATCTTTCCAAGAAATTGTGCTGGGACTATTGGATAGTGACATGTAAAAGAATGAAGTTGAACACTTGTCTCATATGCTTTATAAAAATTAACATTAAAAAATGAATCAAAACCTAAATGTAAGAGCTAAAACTATAAAACTTCTAAAAGAAAACAGAGGCAAATCTTCACAACTGGAAATCAGCAAAAGATTCTTAGATAACACGCTAAAAAATGAGGAACAAAAAAAAGACTCTGAATGACTCTCTCAAACGCTTCCACTGAGGTATTAAAAATGGACAAACCCATCCAAAAGTTATTTTTTATTACAGAAAACCTATAAAAGACAAAATAGGATAATCAACCTCCACATACCCATTACCTAGACACAACTAAGTCAGAGTCAGTCTTGTTCACCCATATGCCCACTTTCCCAACTTACTTCTGAAGCAAACTAAAGATACCCAGTAATACCATCCACTAATAGTTTGAATAAAGTTCTAAAAGATAAAGACTTTTTGTTAAAAAAAACCAACAACAACAATACTGTTAGTACATTAATAATAATTTTTGAATACCATCAAATATCCATTCAGGTTCAAATTCAACTGCTATACTTTAAAGAATGAAAAGCTCTACAGGGAAGAAAGGAAGCACCACTGAGCAGCAGGACAACATGGTAATGTATGCTTTTGTTTTAAAACTGTGCCTGCATTTAAAGCAGAGCATGTTCTAATTCTTTGGACTCAGATCATTCCAATTCTCCTAAGGGTCCCCTCTTTTTCTTGCAAACAAGATGCAACGCTCTTTCACTTGGAAAACAGGCCATGCCAGAATAAAATACAGGAAGCCATTCTCTTTACTTGTATATTCATAATTAGGAGGTGACTACTAGGCAAGCCCAAATCTCCTAAGTTTTACCTATGCCACAAGAACATATCACAGAATGTTTTCTTCTGTTGTACATCTGAAACGAATACAGTATTGTAAGTCAACTTTACTTCAATTTTTTTAAAAAAAGCTTTCTTCTGAAAAATTCCCACATCAATACATCAATAGCACCTAACATATAATAATTTTTAAGAACCCGCACCAATCCATACCTCTATGACCAACTGATTTTAGAAAAGGGTTCCAAGTCCATTCAGTGGTGAAAGAAGGATCTTTCCAAGAAATTGTGCTGGGACTATTGGATAGTGACATGTAAAAGAATGAAGTTGAACACTTGTCTCATATGCTTTATAAAAATTAACATTAAAAAATGAATCAAAACCTAAATGTAAGAGCTAAAACTATAAAACTTCTAAAAGAAAACAGAGGCAAATCTTCACAACTGGAAATCAGCAAAAGATTCTTAGATAACACGCTAAAAAATGAGGAACAAAAGAAAAATGTAAATATACTGGACTTCATCAAAACCGATCAAAGGACACCAAGAAAGTGAAAACACAATACAAAGATTGGGAGAAAAAAATCACAAATCACATAGGTGATAATGGACTTACATATCAAATATGTAAAGGACTTTTATAACTCAGTAAGAAAAATGATTATCAAATAGGCAAAGGATATGAATAGAAATTTTTTCCAAGGAAGATATACAAATAATTAATAACCACATAAAAGACATTCAACATCATTAGCCATCAGGGAAATGTAAATTCAAAAATCGCAATGAGGGGCTTCCCTGATGGCTCAGCGGTAAAAAGTTCGCCTGCCAACACAAGAGACAAGGGTTTGATCCCTGATCCAGGAAGATCCCACATGCTGTTCCATTATGAGTTCCATAAGAGAAGTCACTGCAACAAGAAGCCTGCTCACCTCAACTAGAGAGGAGACCCCACTCGCTGCAACTAGAGAAGAGCCTGTGGCAGCAGTGAAAACCCAGAATAGTCAAAAAATAAATAAATAGATCACAACGGGATACCACTTCATGGCTAGGATGGCTAGATAAAAAGTCATTCGCAAAAAGTGTTGAGTAGGATGTAGAGAAATCAAAACCTATATACACTGCTGGCCAGAATGTAAAATGGTGCAGCCTCTATGGCAAAGAGTGGTAATTCCTCAAATGATTAAAACAGGATTACCAAATGATCCAGCAATTCCACTCATAAGTATATACACAAGAAAAATCAAACAGCAGAACTACTCATAGTAACTAAGACAGAAACAACTTAACCATCCATCAACAGACGAATGGATAAATAAAATATGGTACATATAGGGCTTCCCCTGGTGGTCCAGTGGGTAAGGACAACGCCTTGCAGTGCAATGGGTGCAGGTTCGATGCCTGGCCTGGGAAGATCCCACGTGCCGCGGAGTGGCTGGACCCATGTGTCCAATTACCGAGCCGGAGCTCTGGAGCGCATGCGCCCAAAGCCGGCGCTCTGCCGCAACAGACGCCACCGCGATGGGAGGCCCACAGGAGCCAAAGAACAAAGACGGATGAAAATAGAGAAATGAAAGACCAGTAGAAGTGGCCCGCTCTTTCCCCTCCCTCCCCAACCTGACCCCCGCCCATAACAAATAAATAAATAAATCTTTAACAAACAAACAAAAAAACAAGTCAAAAAATATATATATGGTACATATATAAAATGGAATACTGAAAATATGTTAGTTGCTCAGTTATGTTCGACTCTCTGTAATCCCATGAACCATAGCCCACTAGGCTTTTCTGCCCGTAGGACTTCCTGGGCAAGAATACTGGAGGAGACTGCCATTTCCTTTTCCAGCAGATCTTCTTGTCCCAGGGACTGAACCTGGATCACTGCAGGCATATTCTTGACTGTCTGAGCCAGTAGGGAAGCCTGCTCACCACCACCACCCCCCAAAAAAACACAACGAAATAATGCTGTTTGCAGCAACATGGACACAACTAAAGATTATCATGCCAAGTGAAATCAGAAAGACAAATATCGTATGATGTCTCTTAAAGACAGAATCTAAAATGTGGCACTAATAAACCTATCTATGAAACAGAAACAGAAGCACAAACATGAAGAACAGACTGTTTGTTGCTAAGAGGGAGATGGGTAGGAGGAAGAATGAAGTGGAAGGTCGGAGTGAGCAGATGTAAGCTTTTACATACAAAATGGACAAACAACTAGGTCCTAACTGTATAGCACAGAGAGCTATATTCTATATCCTATGATAAACCATAATATGAAAGAATGTTAAAAATGAATATATATGTATATAACTGAATTACTTTGCTATATAGTATAAATTAACAATATTGTAAATCAACTCTACTTCAATTTTGAAAATTGATAAAAAAGAAAGAAAACACATATCCACAGAAAAAATTATGAACAAATCCTTAGAGCAGTGTTATTCATAATAGCCATAAAAGTAGCAGTGTTACTGTTGCGTTTCTTTGGTTGTTAGGTCGTGTCTGATTGCAACCCCACGGACTACAGCATGCTGAAACTTGTGTCCACTGAGGTGGTGATGCTCACTATCTAACCACCTCATCCTCTGCTGCCCCCTTCTCCTTTTCCTTATGATCTTTCCCAGCATCAGAATCTTTTCCAATGACTTGGCTCTTTGCATCAGGTGGCCAAAGTATTGGCACTTCAGCTTCCAATGAATATCCAGGGTCAATTTCCCGTAGGATTGACTGGTTTGATCTCCTTGCTCTCCAAGAGACTCTCATGAAATCTTCTCCAACACTACAATTTGATAGCATTAATTCTTTGCATTCAGCCTTCTTTTTTTTTATTTTTAAAATTTGGGCCTCATGTATTGGTTTTTTATTTATTTATTTTCATCCATTCCTGTTCTTTTGCCTGTGTGGGCCTCCCATTGCAGTGGCCTCTCCCGTAGCAGAGTACCAGCTAACCAGCTCTGGGCACATGCACACAGGTCCAGTCGCTCTGTGTCACATGGGGTCTTCTCAGGTCAGGGATCGGACTGACGCCCCTTGCACTGCAAGGTGGACTGTTTACCCACTGGACCAGCAAAGAAGCCCTGCAACTCAGCCTTCTTTATGGACCAGTTTTCACATCTGTACATGACTACTGGAAAACCCGTATCTTTGACTATACTCAAATTTGTCAGCAAAGTGATGTCTTTGCTTTTTAATACACTGTGGGGGTTGTCACATTGATTTCCTTCAAAGGAGCAAGCATCTTTTAATTTCATTGCCACAGTCACTGTCCACAGTGATTTCAGAGTCCACGAAAATAAAATCTGTCACTGTTTCCACTTTTTCCCCTTCTATTTGCCATTAAATGATGAGACCGGATGCCATGATCTTAGTTTTCTGACAGCTGAGTTCTAAGCTAGCATTTTCACTATCCTCTTTCACCCTCATCAAGAGGCTCTTTATTTCCTTTTCCCTTTCTGCTATGAGAGTGGTATCATTTGCATATACGAGGTTGCTGATATTTCTCCCGGCAATCTTGATTTGAGCTTGTGACTCATCCAGTCCAGTGTTTTGCATGGTGTCCTTTGCATAGAAGTTAAATAAGCAGGGTGACAATATACAGCCTTGACATACTCCTTTCCCAAATGTGAATCAGTCAGCTGTTCCATGCAAGGTTTTAACTGTTGCTTCTTGACCTGCACAGGTTTCTCAGGAGGCAGGTAAGATAAGCTGGTATTCTCATCTCTTTAAGAATTTTCCACAGTTTGTTGTGATCCATACAATCAAAATGTGTCACAACAACATGTTATCCAATCATAAAAGGAATCAAGTACTGACAGATATTATAACATGGATAAACTTGATAATACTAGGAGAAGTGAAAGAATTTAGTTACAAAGATGACACATGATCCTATTCATGTGAAATAGTCAAAATGGAAAATCTATTTAAAATTTGGGCCTCATGTATTGGTTTTTTATTTATTTATTTTCATCCATTCCTGTTCTTTTGCCTGTGTGGGCCTCCCATTGCAGTGGCCTCTCCCGTAGCAGAGTACCAGCTAACCAGCTCTGGGCACATGCACACAGGTCCAGTCGCTCTGTGTCACATGGGGTCTTCTCAGGTCAGGGATCGGACTGCGCCTTGCACTGCAAGGTGGACTGTTTACCCACTGGACCAGCAAAGAAGCCCTGCAACTCAGCCTTCTTTATGGACCAGTTTTCACATCTGTACATGACTACTGGAAAACCCGTATCTTTGACTATACTCAAATTTGTCAGCAAAGTGATGTCTTTGCTTTTTAATACACTGTGGGGGTTGTCACATTGATTTCCTTCAAAGGAGCAAGCATCTTTTAATTTCATTGCCACAGTCACTGTCCACAGTGATTTCAGAGTCCACGAAAATAAAATCTGTCACTGTTTCCACTTTTTCCCCTTCTATTTGCCATTAAATGATGAGACCGGATGCCATGATCTTAGTTTTCTGACAGCTGAGTTCTAAGCTAGCATTTTCACTATCCTCTTTCACCCTCATCAAGAGGCTCTTTATTTCCTTTTCCCTTTCTGCTATGAGAGTGGTATCATTTGCATATACGAGGTTGCTGATATTTCTCCCGGCAATCTTGATTTGAGCTTGTGACTCATCCAGTCCAGTGTTTTGCATGGTGTCCTTTGCATAGAAGTTAAATAAGCAGGGTGACAATATACAGCCTTGACATACTCCTTTCCCAAATGTGAATCAGTCAGCTGTTCCATGCAAGGTTTTAACTGTTGCTTCTTGACCTGCACAGGTTTCTCAGGAGGCAGGTAAGATAAGCTGGTATTCTCATCTCTTTAAGAATTTTCCACAGTTTGTTGTGATCCATACAATCAAAATGTGTCACAACAGCATGTTATCCAATCATAAAAAGGAATCAAGTACTGACAGATATTATAACATGGATAAACTTGATAATACTAGGAGAAGTGAAAGAATTTAGTTACAAAGATGACACATGATCCTATTCATGTGAAATAGTCAGAATTGGAAAATCTATAGGAACAGAAAGATTATTGCTTGCTTACTGCTGGAGGAAAGGGACAAGAAGGTGATAGATGGTGCGGAGTTTCCTTTTGTAGTGATGGAAAAGTTCTAAAATTGTGACAAGGACTGCCAACGTCTGTAAATATACTAAAAACAACTGAATTAAATGGGTGAATTTTGTGGTATGTAAATTATATCTCAACAAAGCTGCTAACACCACATTGTGTGTAGATTTTGTAATGGTCATTACGACCCACATAAGGAAATACCTCATTGTAGTTCTGACTTAAGTTTTTTTTAATAATGAGCAATGTTGAGCATTTTTTCATTGGGTTGTTTGTTTTTCTGGTATTGAGGTGCATGAACTACTAGTATATTTTGGAGATTAATCCTTAGTTTTTTCATTTACCAGTATTTTCTTTGAAAATGGCACTGATGAATGTATTTGCAGGGCAGGAACAGAGACACAGACACAGAGAATAGATGTGTGGATAGAGCGTGGGGGAGAAAGGAGAGGGATGAATTGAAAGAATGGCACTAAGACATACACATTACCATATTTTTAAAGAGACAGCTAATGGAAAGTTGCTGTAAAATACAGGGGGCTCCGCAGGGGAAATCTGACCAGTGAGTGCAGAGGGCTGAGGCAGGGAGGGGAGGAGGCTCTAGAGGGAGGGGGCATATGTATACTTATGGTTGACTCACATGCTTGTATGGCAGAAGCTAACACAATATTGTAAAACAATTATCTTCCAATTAAAAATAAATTTTAAAGAATAAAATAAAATCAGACAAAATGGCTTCTAGAAAGTGTATATTGTCAGGCGCTGGTGTAACTGAAAGACATTTTAAGAGATTATTTTTTCAAAAGGGTAGTAGGTTTCTTAAGGTAGAGTGCATTGAATGAGGAAGAAGTAGTCATATATTCTCCAACAGTCCTTTATTCAATAATGTTTACTGCACAAAGATTGTGTAACATGCACCTTGTGACCACCAGAGATACAAAGCTGCCATTCAGTACATAACTAGCCTGTTCCGTTTACCAAGTACTCATGAAAAGATAAAATCCTATTCATGTGCAATAGTCAGAATTGGAAAATCTATAGGAACAGAAAGATTATTGCTTGCTTACTGCTGGAGGAAAGGGACAAGAAGGTGATAGATGGTGCGGAGTTTCCTTTTGTAGTGATGGAAAAGTTCTAAAATTGTGACAAGGACTGCCAACGTCTGTAAATATACTAAAAACAACTGAATTAAATGGGTGAATTTTGTGGTATGTAAATTATATCTCAACAAAGCTGCTAACACCACATTGTGTGTAGATTTTGTAATGGTCATTACGACCCACATAAGGAAATACCTCATTGTAGTTCTGACTTAAGTTTTTTTTAATAATGAGCAATGTTGAGCATTTTTTCATTGGGTTGTTTGTTTTTCTGGTATTGAGGTGCATGAACTACTAGTATATTTTGGAGATTAATCCTTAGTTTTTTCATTTACCAGTATTTTCTTTGAAAATGGCACTGATGAATGTATTTGCAGGGCAGGAACAGAGACACAGACACAGAGAATAGATGTGTGGATAGAGCGTGGGGGAGAAAGGAGAGGGATGAATTGAAAGAATGGCACTAAGACATACACATTACCATATTTTTAAAGAGACAGCTAATGGAAAGTTGCTGTAAAATACAGGGAGCTCCGCAGGGAACTCTGACCAGTGAGTGCTGAGGGCTGAGGCAGGGAGGGGAGGAGGCTCTAGAGGGAGGGGGCATATGTATACTTATGGTTGACTCACATGCTTGTATGGCAGAAGCTAACACAATATTGTAAAACAATTATCTTCCAATTAAAAATAAATTTTAAAGAATAAAATAAAATCAGACAAAATGGCTTCTAGAAAGTGTATATTGTCAGGCGCTGGTGTAACTGAAAGACATTTTAAGAGATTATTTTTTCAAAAGGGTAGTAGGTTTCTTAAGGTAGAGTGCATTGAATGAGGAAGAAGTAGTCATATATTCTCCAACAGTCCTTTATTCAATAATGTTTACTGCACAAAGATTGTGTAACATGCACCTTGTGACCACCAGAGATACAAAGCTGCCATTCAGTACTAAAGCAGTGATCATAACTAGCCTGTTCCCTGTTTACCAAGTACTCACACTGTGGAACAAGACAAAACCCATCTGATATAACTAGGAAATCAAGTCCTTTTCCCCATCTAAGATTTTGTCTAGGCCATATTCAAAGTTCTATTACTGAATGGTGGTTCTACAGGTCATGGTGAAGCACAAGGAATTTATTACTGTGGGTCTCCCAATTTAGGTTCCTGACAGTCCACAGGATTAGGAGCTCCAACTGTGGCACCCATCCTGAATAGAGCTCCAGGTCGTTTTCTTTCCCTCTCTCTTCCTTTTAGATCAAAATTTCTGAGCAGGGCTTGGTAGGCAGAATTCTAAGATGGTCCCAAGATTTCTGGCCCCTGTTTTTACATGCCCTGCATAATCTCTGGGATTGACATTTTACTCTGTCATTTGGTTATGTTACATGGTACAGCTTACTTTTAAAAATGGAGAAAAGCCAGACTTCTTCTCTGGCTAGTGTTGTATATCACAGAGGCCTGCTCCAGCTGCCCTAGAGGGAAACAACACCCCTAGAGTACAAACTTCATATGGAAGGCCCCCTGGCAAGGTACTGAGCCACCTGTAGGAACTGAGAGTGGTCCTTGGGCAAAATCTTGGAAGAAAATCAGGAGCTTGCTCCTGCAACCACAAAGAAATAAGTGAACTTGGAAGATAATCCTCAAAACCACACGATCATTTCCCTGTCCCCACCAGCTGACACTTTGATTTCAGTTCAGTGAGACCCTAAGCAGAGAATCCAGGCATACCACAGTTCAAAATGTGCCCTAAAGAAACTGGGGGGGAAAAAAAAAAAATCAGACAAAATGGCTTCTAGAAAGTGTATATTGTCAGGCGCTGGTGTAACTGAAAGACATTTTAAGAGATTATTTTTTCAAAAGGGTAGTAGGTTTCTTAAGGTAGAGTGCATTGAATGAGGAAGAAGTAGTCATATATTCTCCAACAGTCCTTTATTCAATAATGTTTACTGCACAAAGATTGTGTAACATGCACCTTGTGACCACCAGAGATACAAAGCTGCCATTCAGTACTAAAGCAGTGATCATAACTAGCCTGTTCCCTGTTTACCAAGTACTCACACTGTGGAACAAGACAAAACCCATCTGATATAACTAGGAAATCAAGTCCTTTTCCCCATCTAAGATTTTGTCTAGGCCATATTCAAAGTTCTATTACTGAATGGTGGTTCTACAGGTCATGGTGAAGCACAAGGAATTTATTACTGTGGGTCTCCCAATTTAGGTTCCTGACAGTCCACAGGATTAGGAGCTCCAACTGTGGCACCCATCCTGAATAGAGCTCCAGGTCTTTTTCTTTCCCTCTCTCTTCCTTTTAGATCAAAATTTCTGAGCAGGGCTTGGTAGGCAGAATTCTAAGATGGTCCCAAGATTTCTGGCCCCTGTTTTTACATGCCCTGCATAATCTCTGGGATTGACATTTTACTCTGTCATTTGGTTATGTTACATGGTACAGCTTACTTTTAAAAATGGAGAAAAGCCAGACTTCTTCTCTGGCTAGTGTTGTATATCACAGAGGCCTGCTCCAGCTGCCCTAGAGGGAAACAACACCCCTAGAGTACAAACTTCATATGGAAGGCCCCCTGGCAAGGTACTGAGCCACCTGTAGGAACTGAGAGTGGTCCTTGGGCAAAATCTTGGAAGAAAATCAGGAGCTTGCTCCTGCAACCACAAAGAAATAAGTGAACTTGGAAGATAATCCTCAAAACCACACGATCATTTCCCTGTCCCCCACCAGCTGACACTTTGATTTCAGTTCAGTGAGACCCTAAGCAGAGAATCCAGGCATACCACAGTTCAAAATGTGCCCTAAAGAAACTGCAATGTAATAAACTAAGTTTGGGGTAATTTAATAAGCAGTAGTAAGAAACTAATATAGGGGTTATGTGACAGTTCAACCTACAGAGACAGACTTGGGTTTACATAAGGGTTCCACTGAATTTCTTTCTGCCTATGAAATGGACCCAAGTCTCTACTTCATAAGAGAGGATGAGACAACCGTTTTTCAGTTGTGAAGGCCTGTCCAACTCTTTGCAACCCCATGGACTGCAGCATAACAGGCTTCCTTGTCCTTTACCATCTCCTGGAATTTGCTCAAATTCAGGTCCATTGAGTCAGTGATGCCATCCAACGATCTCACCGTTTGTTCAGGTCCATTGAGTCAGTGATGCCATCCAACGATCTCACCGTTTGTCTCCCCCTTGTCCTCCCACCCTCAAGCTTTCCTAGCATCAGGGGCGTTTCTGATGCTAGGGACCTGACGCAGAGTTGGTTCTTTGCATCAGGTGGCCAAAATACTGGAGCTTCAGCATCAGTCCTTCCAATGAATATTCATATTCACGGTTATTTCCTTTAGGATTGACTGGTTTGACCTCCTTGCTGTCCACGGGGCTCAAGAGTCTTCTCCAGCACCACAGTTCAGAAGTATCAATTCTTGAGCACTCAGCCTTCTTTATGGTCCAACTCTCACATCTGTACATGACTACTGGAAAGATAATACCTCTGACTAACATCAACAAAGTGATGTCTCTGCTTTGTAATATGCTGTCTAGGTTTGTCATAGCTTTTCTTTTAATTTAATGGCTGTAGTCAGCGTCTGCAGTGATTTGGGGAGACCAGTAAAATAAGATCTGTCACTGTTTCCACTTTTTCCTCCATCTATTTGCCATCAAGTGATTGGACCGGATGCTATGATCTTAGTATTTTTGTCTTTTAGCTTCTCGACACTACTTTCATTATTCAGTACACACACGGATTACTTGACAAAGATTTCAGCTAAATTGAACATTTTTGAGAAACTTCATATGGAAGGCCCCTGGCAACTGAGCCACCTGTAGGAACTGAGAGTGGTCCTTGGGCAAAATCTTGGAAGAAAATCAGGAGCTTGCTCCTGCAACCTAAAGAAATAAGTGAACTTGGAAGATAATCCTCAAAACCACGATCATTTCCCTGTCCCCACCAGCTGACACTTTGATTTCAGTTCAGTGAGACCCTAAGCAGAGAATCCAGGCATACCACAGTTCAAAATGTGCCCTAAAGAAACTGCAATGTAATAAACTAAGTTTGGGGTAATTTAATAAGCAGTAGTAAGAAACTAATATAGGGGTTATGTGACAGTTCAACCTACAGAGACAGACTTGGGTTTACATAAGGGTTCCACTGAATTTCTTTCTGCCTATGAAATGGACCCAAGTCTCTACTTCATAAGAGAGGATGAGACAACCGTTTTTCAGTTGTGAAGGCCTGTCCAACTCTTTGCAACCCCATGGACTGCAGCATAACAGGCTTCCTTGTCCTTTACCATCTCCTGGAATTTGCTCAAATTCAGGTCCATTGAGTCAGTGATGCCATCCAACGATCTCACCGTTTGTTCAGGTCCATTGAGTCAGTGATGCCATCCAACGATCTCACCGTTTGTCTCCCCCTTGTCCTCCCACCCTCAATCTTTCCTAGCATCAGGGTCGTTTCTGATGCTAGGGACCTGACGCAGAGTTGGTTCTTTGCATCAGGTGGCCAAAATACTGGAGCTTCAGCATCAGTCCTTCCAATGAATATTCATATTCACGGTTATTTCCTTTAGGATTGACTGGTTTGACCTCCTTGCTGTCCACGGGGCTCAAGAGTCTTCTCCAGCACCACAGTTCAGAAGTATCAATTCTTGAGCACTCAGCCTTCTTTATGGTCCAACTCTCACATCTGTACATGACTACTGGAAAGATAATACCTCTGACTAACATCAACAAAGTGATGTCTCTGCTTTGTAATATGCTGTCTAGGTTTGTCATAGCTTTTCTTTTAATTTAATGGCTGTAGTCAGCGTCTGCAGTGATTTGGGGAGACCAGTAAAATAAGATCTGTCACTGTTTCCACTTTTTCCTCCATCTATTTGCCATCAAGTGATTGGACCGGATGCTATGATCTTAGTATTTTTGTCTTTTAGCTTCTCGACACTACTTTCATCATTCAGTAAACACACGGATTACTTGACAAAGATTTCAGCTAAATTGAACATTTTTGAGATCAATTTGGAAACGGTCTCACTATTAGAAGAGCTAATATAATTTTAAATACATTTATTTTGCTCCCATAAGGTATACTGGCCTATAAACCCACTTTAAAACCAGAGAATAAGAATCTTCAGTGAATCTTCAGTATCCACAATTATGTTATAATTCAGATTCATGATGACTAACTCTAGAATTGTGTACGAGCTATAGAGGAATGTATTGTTAAGATCTAAAACACAATTAGGAGCTTTGCTAATTGTGTTTACTGATTTGTATATCTAAATAATGTAATGAAAGGTTTAAATAACAAAATAATTTAAAAGTGGAAATTGAAGATTAACAATAGAGGAAAGGAAATATTTCAAGTCATGGGAGGTTAGTAATTCCTATGTCAACTATAAGTCATGAAACTTTCTTGTTGGACTAATAAAATACCACCATGATACACACTCCCAGTTTTTTAAAGTAATTCACATGTGCTTTCTTTTTTTTTTAATTTTACTTTTTACTTTTATAGTGTTCTGTTGTTTACAGATATGTAGAATCCCATATTAGTATATGTATATCTCTGGCCACCATCCCTCCCTCTACACACCTCCAAGTCCCCCCTCCCCTGTCCCATCCCTCCAGGCCATCTTATAGCACCCCTGATCTTAGCATTTTGAATGCTCTTTCACCTTCATCAAGAGGCTCTTCATTCCTTTGTGTTTTCTGCGCATACCTTAAGTTATTGATATTTCTCCTTTCAATCTTGATTCCAGATTGTGCTTCATCCAGCCTGGCATTCTGCATTATGTATTCTGCATTTCAGTTAAATAAGCGGGGTGAGAATATACAGCTTTGACATAGCTTTTCTTTTAATTTAATGGCTGTAGTCAGCGTCTGCAGTGATTTGGGGAGACCAGTAAAATAAGATCTGTCACTGTTTCCACTTTTTCCTCCATCTATTTGCCATCAAGTGATTGGACCGGATGCTATGATCTTAGTATTTTTGTCTTTTAGCTTCTCGACACTACTTTCATCATTCAGTAAACACACGGATTACTTGACAAAGATTTCAGCTAAATTGAACATTTTTGAGATCAATTTGGAAACGGTCTCACTATTAGAAGAGCTAATATAATTTTAAATACATTTATTTTGCTCCCATAAGGTATACTGGCCTATAAACCCACTTTAAAACCAGAGAATAAGAATCTTCAGTGAATCTTCAGTATCCACAATTATGTTATAATTCAGATTCATGATGACTAACTCTAGAATTGTGTACGAGCTATAGAGGAATGTATTGTTAAGATCTAAAACACAATTAGGAGCTTTGCTAATTGTGTTTACTGATTTGTATATCTAAATAATGTAATGAAAGGTTTAAATAACAAAATAATTTAAAAGTGGAAATTGAAGATTAACAATAGAGGAAAGGAAATATTTCAAGTCATGGGAGGTTAGTAATTCCTATGTCAACTATAAGTCATGAAACTTTCTTGTTGGACTAATAAAATACCACCATGATACACACTCCCAGTTTTTTAAAGTAATTCACATGTGCTTTCTTTTTTTTTTAATTTTACTTTTTACTTTTATAGTGTTCTGTTGTTTACAGATATGTAGAATCCCATATTAGTATATGTATATCTCTGGCCACCATCCCTCCCTCTACACACCTCCAAGTCCCCCCTCCCCTGTCCCATCCCTCCAGGCCATCTTATAGCACCCCTGATCTTAGCATTTTGAATGCTCTTTCACCTTCATCAAGAGGCTCTTCATTCCTTTGTGTTTTCTGCGCATACCTTAAGTTATTGATATTTCTCCTTTCAATCTTGATTCCAGATTGTGCTTCATCCAGCCTGGCATTCTGCATTATGTATTCTGCATTTCAGTTAAATAAGCGGGGTGAGAATATACAGCTTTGACATACTCCTTTTTCAATTTGGAACCAGTGGTTGTTCCACATCCAGTTCTAACTGATGCGTCTTGACCTGCATACAGGTTTCTCAGGAGGCAGGTAAGGTGGTCTGACAGAACCATCTCTTTAACAATTTTCCACAGTTTGTCATGATCCATACAGTCAAAGGCTCTAGTGTAGCCAATGAAGCAGAAATAATCTTTTGCTATTTGCTTGTTTTTTCTATGATCCAACAAATGATGGAAATTTGATCTCTGGTTCCTCTGCCTTTTCTAAATTCAGCTTGTACATCTTGAAGTTCCTCATTCACATACTGTTGAAGCCTCGCTTGAAGGATTTTGAGTATGACCTTGCTATCACTGTGAAATTAAGTGCAACTGTGTAGCAGTCTGAACATTCTTTGCCATTGTCCTTCTTTGGGAATGGAATGAAAAATGACCTTTTCCAGTCCTGTGACCACTGCTGAGTTTCATAAGTAGAGATAATACATGTAAAGTACTTGTCACATGGTAAGAGCTCAATAAATAGTAACTAATACAACTTTCCACTTCCTGAGTATGTGGAAGTTAAGAAGACATCTGAACAAAAGAATCCTGACAAATCATTTTAAAGTCTTATTCCTAGAGTGCTATTAGTAACAGTGGCTTCCACCATGGGGCTCTAAAGACAGTGTTAAAACGCCTAATTAATTCAGCAATAATTCTGTACAAGTAATGTGATATCAGGCATGAGTTAATTAGGTTCAACTACAACGCAAATGTAGTTGGTATTATATTCGGGAAGACCCTCTCCAGGGGTACGCAACTCGTGCTCTAATCATGAAGCGGACTCCAAAACAAGACACTGCAAATTCTTCTGTTATCCGTGTTAATCAGCACCAGATCCTTTGCCAATTAGCAAAGAGAATGTCGGGGTGGACTGAGGCAGGAGGGGTGAAATGAGTGGCTTATGAACAGATGCTGTAAACACTAGAAATGGGCCCTCCTCAGTGGTGAAGTGAAAGAAATTATAAGGACTGGCCAAAATATTTTAGAGCAACCCCTACCCTTGTATGAACAAGAATGCAGCCTTGATAGGCTTGTTTCCTAAATGGCCCAGAGTCCAGCCATGGCTGGAAGACTGCCAATTGCTTAATGCTGATTATTAAGAATAAGAGAATGCTCCACTGCAATGTTGTCATGATCCATACAGTCAAAGGCTGTAGCCAATGAAGCAGAAATAATCTTTTGCTATTTGCTTGTTTCTATGATCCAACAAATGATGGAAATTTGATCTCTGGTTCCTCTGCCTTTTCTAAATTCAGCTTGTACATCTTGAAGTTCCTCATTCACATACTGTTGAAGCCTCGCTTGAAGGATTTTGAGTATGACCTTGCTATCACTGTGAAATTAAGTGCAACTGTGTAGCAGTCTGAACATTCTTTGCCATTGTCCTTCTTTGGGAATGGAATGAAAAATGACCTTTTCCAGTCCTGTGACCACTGCTGAGTTTCATAAGTAGAGATAATACATGTAAAGTACTTGTCACATGGTAAGAGCTCAATAAATAGTAACTAATACAACTTTCCACTTCCTGAGTATGTGGAAGTTAAGAAGACATCTGAACAAAAGAATCCTGACAAATCATTTTAAAGTCTTATTCCTAGAGTGCTATTAGTAACAGTGGCTTCCACCATGGGGCTCTAAAGACAGTGTTAAAACGCCTAATTAATTCAGCAATAATTCTGTACAAGTAATGTGATATCAGGCATGAGTTAATTAGGTTCAACTACAACGCAAATGTAGTTGGTATTATATTCGGGAAGACCCTCTCCAGGGGTACGCAACTCGTGCTCTAATCATGAAGCGGACTCCAAAACAAGACACTGCAAATTCTTCTGTTATCCGTGTTAATCAGCACCAGATCCTTTGCCAATTAGCAAAGAGAATGTCGGGGTGGACTGAGGCAGGAGGGGTGAAATGAGTGGCTTATGAACAGATGCTGTAAACACTAGAAATGGGCCCTCCTCAGTGGTGAAGTGAAAGAAATTATAAGGACTGGCCAAAATATTTTAGAGCAACCCCTACCCTTGTATGAACAAGAATGCAGCCTTGATAGGCTTGTTTCCTAAATGGCCCAGAGTCCAGCCATGGCTGGAAGACTGCCAATTGCTTAATGCTGATTATTAAGAATAAGAGAATGCTCCACTGGAATGTTGTCAGCTCTAGGAGTTCAGTGTTCATGTAAGGTGACGATCAGAGCAACTAAAAGAAAGAGAGCTGGGACTTCATCAAGAGACAGAGCGATTTTGCAGGAAGTATTTTGTGCCTGCTGGCTGATATCTGGCTGTTAATCAACGTCTCTATGTGCAGCAGAATCATGTCTCAGACTTGCTATAGTCACAACCAGAGAGAAAGAGTATGGAGAAGCAGCTAAACCTTGTACATGCATGCTCAGTCACTCAGCTGTGTCGGACTCTTTACAACTGCATGGACTGTAGTCCCCAGGCTCCTCTGTCCATGGAAATTTCCAGGCAAGAATACCGGAGTGGATTGCCATTTCTGATTCCAGGGGAACACTACAACCCAAGGGCCAAGCCTGCGTCTCTTGCATCTCCTGCCTTGGCAAGCAGGTTCCTTACTACTGCACTACCTGGGAAGCGGCTAAATCTCATTCACCTCAAATAATTTGGCTGCTATCAAAATCTACTCTCCACTCCCTCCCCCCCAAAAAAAAACAAATCCTAGAAGTTGTACATAACCAAATAGGCCTAAATCAGTTTACAACAGGCAGCAACAAACAAGGGGTTTTTGGGGGGGGGGGGGGGAGTCAAAATTTGCCTGTCATGAGATAAGCTAGAACATCAGGGTTTTTATTTTGCCCTGAAATTGTACCAAGTCAGTATTATACTAAGTCTGGTTAACTCCAGCTCTTCAAAGGATGTGATTGACAGTTACTGGGCGGTCACTGATAACTTTCTGCTGGAAGAAAAAGCAAGTCGATTCAGACTTAAATAGCTTGGTAGGTATTTTTAAAGTATGAGAAACAATGGTGAGTTAGTTCCTTATTAGCAAATTAGTCAATCCCTTCATTTTAGAGGTAAGGAAATCAAGGCTTGGAGCAGATGGATAATTTTTCTAAGGTGTGGCATGTGTTTTCATTTCTGAAATCAGACCTCCCTAGGGTATCTGATGTGACTCTCCTAGCATATTTCTGGCTGAGTTTCAAACAGAAGGTTCCATTGCCTCAACCTGTTGGCCCTAGAGTATTCAGCATCTGGAATTTTCCCACATTTCCATTGCTGAAGGCAAAAAGGGTATCAATCAGGTCAAGAGAATGCTCCACTGGAATGTTGTCAGCTCTAGGAGTTCAGTGTTCATGTAAGGTGCAAGAGACTAAAAAGGACGGATTCATCAAGAGACAGAGCGATTTTGCAGGAAGTATTTTGTGCCTGCTGGCTGATATCTGGCTGTTAATCAACGTCTCTATGTGCAGCAGAATCATGTCTCAGACTTGCTATAGTCACAACCAGAGAGAAAGAGTATGGAGAAGCAGCTAAACCTTGTACATGCATGCTCAGTCACTCAGCTGTGTCGGACTCTTTACAACTGCATGGACTGTAGTCCCCAGGCTCCTCTGTCCATGGAAATTTCCAGGCAAGAATACCGGAGTGGATTGCCATTTCTGATTCCAGGGGAACACTACAACCCAAGGGCCAAGCCTGCGTCTCTTGCATCTCCTGCCTTGGCAAGCAGGTTCCTTACTACTGCACTACCTGGGAAGCGGCTAAATCTCATTCACCTCAAATAATTTGGCTGCTATCAAAATCTACTCTCCACTCCCTCCCCCCCAAAAAAAAACAAATCCTAGAAGTTGTACATAACCAAATAGGCCTAAATCAGTTTACAACAGGCAGCAACAATCAAGAGCTGTTTGGGGGGGGGGGGGGGGTCAAAATTTGCCTGTCATGAGATAAGCTAGAACATCAGGGTTTTTATTTTGCCCTGAAATTGTACCAAGTCAGTATTATACTAAGTCTGGTTAACTCCAGCTCTTCAAAGGATGTGATTGACAGTTACTGGGCGGTCACTGATAACTTTCTGCTGGAAGAAAAAGCAAGTCGATTCAGACTTAAATAGCTTGGTAGGTATTTTTAAAGTATGAGAAACAATGGTGAGTTAGTTCCTTATTAGCAAATTAGTCAATCCCTTCATTTTAGAGGTAAGGAAATCAAGGCTTGGAGCAGATGGATAATTTTTCTAAGGTGTGGCATGTGTTTTCATTTCTGAAATCAGACCTCCCTAGGGTATCTGATGTGACTCTCCTAGCATATTTCTGGCTGAGTTTCAAACAGAAGGTTCCATTGCCTCAACCTGTTGGCCCTAGAGTATTCAGCATCTGGAATTTTCCCACATTTCCATTGCTGAAGGCAAAAAGGGTATCAATCAGGTCAAGACACTACTTGAGCCTGAGACTTCTGAGCAAATTCCTCCATTATGTTTACTCTCACATGGGTAACCAGGGGTTAAAAGGATTATTTAAAGTTCTTGCTAGTGAGTAACCCTCTAACTGTAAAGCTTTAACTCAACTGAGTGACACTTATTTCCAAAATTACCTCAAATAATTACCATAGTGGATAAAAGATAAGAGTGTTGGGAGGGGTAAAATATTAGTAGGCCCACTAGACAGAGGACAGTCTTGTTAGGGTCTATGTTGGAAGGTGCGGGCTGATGGTCTTATCTCTGGAGTTCTAGAGTGCCACAGGCTGTAAAGAACGTGAAAGACTGCCAAAAACTTCAACTCCAGGGAGGCAGTGGATAGAGAAACACTCATACTTAACATGATACACTCTACAAAAGGTAAAACAATAATCACTTCACCCCTTCTGTTGCCAATCAGTAACTTCTCCAGAAAAGTGGTTCCCAACATTTGTAGTCACAGTTCTAGTAACTGGATGACATCTGTTTACATCATCTTGTTCCTATTCCTTGCATTAGAAAAGGCACACGTGAGTCAATCCACTTTGGAGACAAGGAACTTCAGTCTCAGAGATGTCACAGCTACTTAACTACTTTGATAAGCCAGGCGTGAAACCTAGCTCTTCTGACTCCAATCCCATGAGATCCTGTGGTAAATTTTGCATCATAGCCCACTTCCATCTCATCTGTCATTCCCTAATATCACCATATTCCTGTGCATGCATTAAAAAAACAGATTATATATGAACTTGGTGGAGCATAAGAGGTCACAAATCAAACAGTGGAAGATGATCCTTAGGAGTCATTGACACAGAGCACAGAAGCCTGTTCCATCCCCGTGCGTGCTGAAAGTACGACTGCCACTGTTATCTCTGATGAATGAAGTCAAGCACAGGTCATGAGCTGACAAATTACTATACTTAAGCTTTCCTCCTACTCCATAATGGATCCTCCTCGCTGTTAGGAGATACAAACATTTAAAAAACACTAAACCAACCAACACCTCCCAGGATCCTCTACAAAGGTTTCCTGGATCAGTATGAGAAGCCTGGAAGACATCAAGTCATGTTCAAAGAGAATCACAAGCTGTGCTACCACAGGATTCTACTTTCCTTCCCTCTTAAGATCTAATCATTTCCTTTGTTTCCCAAGGAATACAACCATTATAGCCACAGGACTGCCAAGATCAATCAATGACACAGAGTAGGCAAGGCAGCTACCCTGGGGTGATGGATATACTTTCCCCCCACACATTTAAAGTGTAAAAGGCTAAGCTAATAGGAGGCAGAGGAGCAAGGAGTTATACAGCCCAAGTCCTTCCTCCTGAAGAGAATAAGTGTGGTGATGATAAGAATAAACATCACGTCTCTGCTCTAGAATCCCCAGTTGGCTCCCCATTACTCATAGCAGTCTCTAAAGTAAAAGGGGTGATAAGGATCAAGAGAGTTTGTAGGGGCCTAAGAGGGGTCTTGAGATTGCCATGAAACAGAGTATTTTTCACCCTGGACCTCATGAAAAAAAACTACACTTAAGCATGTGACTTGTATTCTTGTCGGAAAAATTCCATGGACAGAGGAACCTGATGGGTCACAGTCCACACTTAACAGAACCTTCAGTTCCTTCAGGAAAGCAGCAGCAGCATTTATTAAGCACCCAGCGTGTGCCAGGCACCACTGTGGATGCTGAAATTAGAAACACAGTAAAATGAATGAACTGTTAGGCAGTCAGGCACTCAGTCTACAGATGAAGCCTATCAGCAAACCAGCTGCTCTAGAACCACATGAGAAACGATGCCACAGAGTTTATGCACATCACAGGCTACCTAATGATTCCGAGGTAAACAGCTTTGACTAAAATCAGAATGGAGAAATAACTGATAATGGATTGCAAAATCACCAAGGGGGAAAAAAAAAAGAAAAGGAAAAGGACAGGTAAATCAAGAATTGGGAACACACTATTGAACAAAGGACCTATGTTACATTATCCTTAGTTTAGAATTAATCTGAAAATGTTGCGCATTAATCTAGTTGTCAAGAAAAAGGCTACTTGAATACATAAGAATTTTCTCAGATTTTTGTAATCTGTATGTGAGACTTCTATTAGCAAGTTCTGTACCATCTCCTCTATGAAGCATGCCATCCCAAATTCCAAAAACTTAAGGATCTCAAAATCTCAGGGCACATACATGCTCTCGATTCAGGAAATAGGGCTAGGCAAGGCAACGCATGACATTCCAACGTTCTCCCAATTTTTACATTAAAATCAGTGAATCCCAAAGTTGGAACCATGAATTAAATTCCAGGCACTTTTCCACGAGTATAGGCAGATTAACACGTTCGTTTAATTTCTGTACACCACTCCAGACCACCTGCATCCCCCAATAGTGTCAGATAACAGGCCTTTCTTCATACATTAATTTTACATTACCCTCTCGCCCAGGCAGCCGAGAACTAACAAGCAGTCCCTGTGGCTCAATCTGAACAGAATTGGCATGCGTTCAGGCAACACAACTACAGCTGTTGCATAATAGCATTCTTCATATAAGGAAGCCAAACCACCACAAACACTAATAGTCAAAATGATTTAAGAAGGGGAAAAAAATGCTTTGAGAAATTGTGAACTTGCAAGCACAGAAACTCATTTTCATTTTTAATTGCCTAAGCTTATATTCCAAAGGTCCTACACAATGCGGAAAAATTCCATGGACAGAGGAACCTGATGGGTCACAGTCCACACTTAACAGAACCTTCAGTTCCTTCAGGAAAGCAGCAGCAGCATTTATTAAGCACCCAGCGTGTGCCAGGCACCACTGTGGATGCTGAAATTAGAAACACAGTAAAATGAATGAACTGTTAGGCAGTCAGGCACTCAGTCTACAGATGAAGCCTATCAGCAAACCAGCTGCTCTAGAACCACATGAGAAACGATGCCACAGAGTTTATGCACATCACAGGCTACCTAATGATTCCGAGGTAAACAGCTTTGACTAAAATCAGAATGGAGAAATAACTGATAATGGATTGCAAAATCACCAAGGGGGAAAAAAAAAAGAAAAGGAAAAGGACAGGTAAATCAAGAATTGGGAACACACTATTGAACAAAGGACCTATGTTACATTATCCTTAGTTTAGAATTAATCTGAAAATGTTGCGCATTAATCTAGTTGTCAAGAAAAAGGCTACTTGAATACATAAGAATTTTCTCAGATTTTTGTAATCTGTATGTGAGACTTCTATTAGCAAGTTCTGTACCATCTCCTCTATGAAGCATGCCATCCCAAATTCCAAAAACTTAAGGATCTCAAAATCTCAGGGCACATACATGCTCTCGATTCAGGAAATAGGGCTAGGCAAGGCAACGCATGACATTCCAACGTTCTCCCAATTTTTACATTAAAATCAGTGAATCCCAAAGTTGGAACCATGAATTAAATTCCAGGCACTTTTCCACGAGTATAGGCAGATTAACACGTTCGTTTAATTTCTGTACACCACTCCAGACCACCTGCATCCCCCAATAGTGTCAGATAACAGGCCTTTCTTCATACATTAATTTTACATTACCCTCTCGCCCAGGCAGCCGAGAACTAACAAGCAGTCCCTGTGGCTCAATCTGAACAGAATTGGCATGCGTTCAGGCAACACAACTACAGCTGTTGCATAATAGCATTCTTCATATAAGGAAGCCAAACCACCACAAACACTAATAGTCAAAATGATTTAAGAAGGGGAAAAAAATGCTTTGAGAAATTGTGAACTTGCAAGCACAGAAACTCATTTTCATTTTTAATTGCCTAAGCTTATATTCCAAAGGTCCTACACAATGTCAAGCCAATCAGACTGGAAATGCATCTGGTCTGAGGAGATCTCTCAGAGTAATTTAAACTCAGCCTCTCTCACAAAGTGGTATGGTCTATAGTTTCTTCTCTCTGTTTGCATTAGAACCTAGAAGTGAACCTTCCACAGCTCCCTGATCCTGTTTTCCAAAGTATACTCTAAATTGTGTTTTAGAGGTACACTGTTCAGTTAAGGTGAGTAAACCTTTAATTGTTAAATACTCTGTACTAATGTAAGTTAAGGATTCACTATAAAAAAAATTAATGTAGATCCCTACTTTTTACCCTTCTAAGTTTATGTGTGTGTGTGTTCCTCCCAATTCAATGCTGTAATGTGCCCCCCCCCAAAAAAATCACATGGATACGAATATGTCAACAAAGATATCTGGAAAATATAAACCATGAGGAAAATGTCTCCATTATGACTAGAGAAGAACACAATGAGATCAACAGCCCATGAACTAGTCAACTTTACGCTCTTCCTCAGCATTAAAATAGATTGATTATAATTACTAAGGACAAATAAGGGCTCTGTAAGAATAAATCAGGCTGAATTATGCCATTTACTCTGCAAGTAGAAATTTTAAGAACTAGTATACACCTTGATTTTTTCAAGGCATTTGATGAGGTATTTGACTGTGTCCTTGAGATCAAGATGGCATGCTAAGCCAGACTGTCAGACATGGGACTCCGACACCATCGTAAAAGCTAAGCCATCTCTGGAGACTTAAAAGAATATAAACAGGGGTTATCACATAGTTTTGCTGTGGAGGTAAACACCAATAATCCTATAGTCAACTATGAATCTAGCTCTGTTGCCTAAGGATACATTCCTTCCCCACCCATAGTTCAATTTCTCAAAACATGGAGGAAAAGGAGAAATCCCTTCCTTACAATGTTAAAGCTGAAACACTTTTGTGTAAAGAAAGCTAAGAAAGAAAGAAAGAAAATCTCAGTCAAGCTGGCAAGAGACCTTCTTAGCTAGATAGCCATATGGACACCTTTTGAAAAAAGCCATATGGTTATACTTGTTATTTTTTGGTCTTTTTACCCTTAACTTCTTTCTTGTATATAGAGGTCTCCAGTTATTACCACCAAGTGATAAATCATTTTCAATTTCCAAGGCTACAAAAGACATTTACTGGCAGCCATTCCAGATTTCACTTTTAGCTACAGACCCTGGGGAATTTTTAAGTGAAGGATGCTCATATTTTCCAAAAATGTTAAGCTAGGTCAAAATTTAAACCTAAACTTTATCTGGATAGCTAAGTATCAAATGGAGAAGGTGGAAATGAATAATATACAGTAAGAAGGAACTTACCAATTTAACTTTTCATTCAACAGTTTTTAAAAAAAAAACAGAAAGGATGGGAGAGGGAGCCCCTGAAAAGATTACCTGAAACAGAGGCTGTAAACTGGCAACCGAACTTAACCTTCATCTGTCTTTTGCTTAACCAGTACAATGTTATAAGGGTTTTATTTTGAGCTAATGTTTAAAATTCATGAAATTTCACATTTAACAAAAATCTGGATTTTTAACATCTTTAAAAACTGGAAGATCTGGCAACACTAGATTAGCATTCTCGTTACCAACGATTGGCTTCAGTGGACAAGCAACTGTCTCCCGTTACACAGGTCACACAGTCTCGGGTCTGTCACATGCATTTAAGACCTACTAGACTTATTTCCATTTTCTGACTGGCAAGTCATCAAAAGACTAGAAACAAAGCACTGCTTTCTTCTTGGAGCCCTTTCTCTCCTTATGGTATAACTCAAGTGGCAAGTGCCTTTGAAACAGCAACTGAACCTTGCAGATGTATCAAATTCTACCTTGTGCCACCCCTCTCCTACCATAGTTGTTCAGAAGCAGGGACAGTAACTTACACGTAATTATTACTGTTATTCAGTCGCCAAACTGTGTCCAAGTCTTTGCGACCCCACAGACAGCAGCATGCCAGGCCTGGGGTGATTATTGTAAGTCCCTTTTCTCTGCTGCACAGTGTTCTGCCTTAAATACTTAATAAAATGTCTAGTAGCTATCTTTTCAGCTTGCAACAGGCTTTTAGATACAGTGTTATACCTTAGAATAGTGTTACTCAACTAGTGGCCAATTTTGCCCCCCTCCCAGGATATTTTTGGTTATCACGGCTGGGATGGGGTGTGAGGGGAAGGGGAGCTGCTTATATCTAGTAGATAAAGGTCAGAGATGCTAGATATATTAAAACGGCACACAGGGCTTCCCTGGTGGTCCAGTGGGTAGGGACACCGCCTTGCAGTGCAAGGGGCGCCGGTTCGATCCCTGGCCTGGGAAGATCCCACGTGTCGCAGAGCGGCTGGACTGATGTGTCCAATTACCAAGCCGGAGCTCTGGAGCGCATGTGCCCAGAGCCGGTGCTCTGCAACAACAGAGGCCACTGCAATGGGAGGCCCACACGGGCCAAAGAACAAAGATGGATGAAAATGGATAAATTAAAGACCAATAGAAGTGGCCCGCCCGTTCCCCTCCCTCCCCAACCCGACCCCCGCCCATAACAAATAAATAAATAAATCTTTAACAACAAAAAAAAAAGTTAAAAAAATTAATAGTATTTTTTTTTAAAGATTTATTTTTAAATCTCACCCCCGTCTCACTCCACCCCCCCCCCCCCCCCACTCTACCCCCCAAAAAAAATAAATAAATAAATAAATCTTTATTTAAAAAAAAAAAAAACGGCACACAGCGGAGCCTCCACTATCACGAATACCTAATGTCATTAGTGTCAAGGCTGAGAAGACCTGCCTTAGAACAACAGTGGTAAGACCCATCACAACAAATGTGCAACACCATCTAAAGTGGCTTACACAAGGTAAACCAGCTTGCGGTAAAATCAAGGTTTGAACTCTGGTGCCAAGTTCTCAGAATTCGGAGAACAGAATAACACAGTAGGGATGGGAATTTGTGTGCTGTTTGGCATGTACCTGTGTAAGAATGTTCACAGGCCAGAGAAATACGTAGTTAACAAAGCATATCCAATCTTTTGTAAAGTATCAATATATAGTGTGGCCCGAGTCTGACAGAGTCTGGAAGATACTTGGTGGAAAATAAAATTTAATTGTATTGCACGTGAAGTTTACCATACATATACACAATGGAAAAGTTCTGTTCCCCCAAAGAGGCTACTATTAGCTATTCAAAACAAATACATGGAGTGACACATAACACATGTGCTGATGAATAAGGATGCAAATGACAGAAATGACAGTTTCAAAAGAGAATTTTTCTTTAGGAGAAGAAAAAGAGGAAGGGGGGGTGAGGAAGGAGCTGCTTATATCTAGTAGATAAAGGTCAGAGATGCTAGATATATTAAAACGGCACACAGGGCTTCCCTGGTGGTCCAGTGGGTAGGGACACCGCCTTGCAGTGCAAGGGGCGCCGGTTCGATCCCTGGCCTGGGAAGATCCCACGTGTCGCAGAGCGGCTGGACTGATGTGTCCAATTACCAAGCCGGAGCTCTGGAGCGCATGTGCCCAGAGCCGGTGCTCTGCAACAACAGAGGCCACTGCAATGGGAGGCCCACACGGGCCAAAGAACAAAGATGGATGAAAATGGATAAATTAAAGACCAATAGAAGTGGCCCGCCCGTTCCCCTCCCTCCCCAACCCGACCCCCGCCCATAACAAATAAATAAATAAATCTTTAACAACAAAAAAAAAAGTTAAAAAAATTAATAGTATTTTTTTTTAAAGATTTATTTTTAAATCTCACCCCCGTCTCACTCCACCCCCTCCCCACCCCCACTCTACTCCCCCAAATAAATAAATAAATAAATAAATCTTTATTTAAAAAAAAAAAAAACGGCACACAGCGGAGCCTCCACTATCACGAATACCTAATGTCATTAGTGTCAAGGCTGAGAAGACCTGCCTTAGAACAACAGTGGTAAGACCCATCACAACAAATGTGCAACACCATCTAAAGTGGCTTACACAAGGTAAACCAGCTTGCGGTAAAATCAAGGTTTGAACTCTGGTGCCAAGTTCTCAGAATTCGGAGAACAGAATAACACAGTAGGGATGGGAATTTGTGTGCTGTTTGGCATGTACCTGTGTAAGAATGTTCACAGGCCAGAGAAATACGTAGTTAACAAAGCATATCCAATCTTTTGTAAAGTATCAATATATAGTGTGGCCCGAGTCTGACAGAGTCTGGAAGATACTTGGTGGAAAATAAAATTTAATTGTATTGCACGTGAAGTTTACCATACATATACACAATGGAAAAGTTCTGTTCCCCCAAAGAGGCTACTATTAGCTATTCAAAACAAATACATGGAGTGACACATAACACATGTGCTGATGAATAAGGATGCAAATGACAGAAATGACAGTTTCAAAAGAGAATTTTTCTTTAGGAGAAGAAAAAAGAGGAAGGTGTATAATTTGAAGTGTTGAATTTTGCCCCAAGACTGTCACATCTGCAGGGTGTTGGGTTTTTTCCCTTTTTTTTCCCCCTCTGTTATTCCAGTTGCTCTGTGGTATTCTCTCTGTTCAGAGTTGGGGAGTAGTAGGAAGTGTTAGGGCAAAAAAAGAGCAAATGTTGAATCACTTGCTCCTGAACTTCAGTACTTCCACCTGATTTTTCTGTGTCTCTAGGAAGTTCCACCTTTTTCTGAGATCTGGGAAATGGGAATGATAATTTCTACCACATAGAGCCATAGAAAGTACTAACAATCAGTAACCTTATCATCCTTACAGAAAGTCTCAGTATATGCCAGTGACTGTGCTACAGTCTCTATCTCATTTGGTAGAGACATTAAATGAGGCCCCCAGGTGTGGATAAGGGCTTAGAGAGGGTATGTGACTTTTCCAGGGCCTCAGCTAGTAACCAGAGGACCCGGGATCCAAACCAAGGTAATTTAAATATACATATCTGGTTCTTGCTGCACAGCTTTATCCATTCAAAGTGTTAATTACTATTTGGAACTGTCATAAAGGTTATTACTGGCCAATGGGAAGGCAAAAGAAGTCCTGGGGTTGACAGAGGATAATTTCCTGATGGCCAGAACTGTCCACAGATGGAACAGACCGCCTAATGAAGTAAGCTGCTCCCCACCACTACTGCAGGGAGGGCTGGGCGACCACTGAGACGGAAGAGTGATCAGCTTTAGAGGGTGATAAGTTTTATTCCTTTAAATAAAGAGACCATTCCAGTCTCAAAATTTTATGATTCCTTGTCCCTTACTATTTTTCAATAATCTATCTCTGGAAACTAATACTTGTTTATTTTTCTAAGTAACCTCTATTCTCAAGTCTTTCTCTCTTCCACTTCCCTCTTTATTTCCCATTTATCTTAGCATGAACATCATGGTCTGGACTTTGAAATACAAAAGCCCTGGAAAGGGAATGTTCAATCTACACCCAACTGCTGACTGATACTGGGCAATTTACTAAGATTTCTTCTCAATAAGGATTTCCTATAAAATATAAAATAAAGTAACAGCAAATGAGGGGAATAAAAACAGATTAACATATAGTGCCCGATCTATAGGAGCTCAGTAAATATTAGTCGTCTTCATTTGCAATGTTCTCTCGACTATCCTGGTTACATTAATTATCTGTCCTAGTGCCCTGGAGTGCCTATAGAGATCTCAGGTACTAGTGACCTAACTGGGGAGTAGTAGGAAGTGTTAGGGCAAAAAAAGAGCAAATGTTGAATCACTTGCTCCTGAACTTCAGTACTTCCACCTGATTTTTCTGTGTCTCTAGGAAGTTCCACCTTTTTCTGAGATCTGGGAAATGGGAATGATAATTTCTACCACATAGAGCCATAGAAAGTACTAACAATCAGTAACCTTATCATCCTTACAGAAAGTCTCAGTATATGCCAGTGACTGTGCTACAGTCTCTATCTCATTTGGTAGAGACATTAAATGAGGCCCCCAGGTGTGGATAAGGGCTTAGAGAGGGTATGTGACTTTTCCAGGGCCTCAGCTAGTAACCAGAGGACCCGGGATCCAAACCAAGGTAATTTAAATATACATATCTGGTTCTTGCTGCACAGCTTTATCCATTCAAAGTGTTAATTACTATTTGGAACTGTCATAAAGGTTATTACTGGCCAATGGGAAGGCAAAAGAAGTCCTGGGGTTGACAGAGGATAATTTCCTGATGGCCAGAACTGTCCACAGATGGAACAGACCGCCTAATGAAGTAAGCTGCTCCCCACCACTACTGCAGGGAGGGCTGGGCGACCACTGAGACGGAAGAGTGATCAGCTTTAGAGGGTGATAAGTTTTATTCCTTTAAATAAAGAGACCATTCCAGTCTCAAAATTTTATGATTCCTTGTCCCTTACTATTTTTCAATAATCTATCTCTGGAAACTAATACTTGTTTATTTTTCTAAGTAACCTCTATTCTCAAGTCTTTCTCTCTTCCACTTCCCTCTTTATTTCCCATTTATCTTAGCATGAACATCATGGTCTGGACTTTGAAATACAAAAGCCCTGGAAAGGGAATGTTCAATCTACACCCAACTGCTGACTGATACTGGGCAATTTACTAAGATTTCTTCTCAATAAGGATTTCCTATAAAATATAAAATAAAGTAACAGCAAATGAGGGGAATAAAAACAGATTAACATATAGTGCCCGATCTATAGGAGCTCAGTAAATATTAGTCGTCTTCATTTGCAATGTTCTCTCGACTATCCTGGTTACATTAATTATCTGTCCTAGTGCCCTGGAGTGCCTATAGAGATCTCAGGTACAGTAAAAACAAGAAGAGCCACAAGATGCCTGTGTACTTCACCTACCATACAGTTATACACAGCAGAAGAATGTTCTGCATCCATAGACTTCCAATGCAAGCATCAGAAGCATTTCCAGATCCCGTACCCATTCTTTGCCATTCTAAATTCCAAAGAGTACCCACAGCCACATTCATCCCACAGATTTTCCCTCTCATTAAAATCTCCAGATACAACAAATTATGAAAGCACTGAGTTTCCAGGGTCTCTCAGCCCTCCAATATACAATATCTCATTTAAATTATACAACATCTTGGGGCTTCCCTGGTGGTCCAGTGGGTAGGGACACCGCCTTGCAGTGCAAGGGGCGCCAGTTCGATCCCTGGCCTGGGAGGAACCCACGTGCCGCGGAGTGGCTGGACTGATGTGTCCAATTACCGAGCCGGAGCTCTGGAGCGCATTCGCCCAGAGCCGGTGCTCTGCGACAACAGAGGCCGCAGCGATGAGAGGCCCACGGGCCAAAGAACAAAGATGGATAAAAATGAACAAATGAAAGACCAACAGAAGTGGCCCGCCTGCTCCCCTCCCTCCCCACCCCACCCCCACCAAAAATAAATAAATAAATAAATCTTTTTAAAAATAAATAAATAAATAAATTATACAACATCTTGCAGGAAGACTCAGAAGGGCATTTGACGTTACCTGGATTTATCTGAATCTTAAACCCTGTGAGTCAATCTCTCTGCCAATTTCTACTTTTTATAGTTTAAAAACTTTACAATACTGGATGATAACCACCACCAAGAAAAAAGGAAAATCAAGATAGAAATTACCTCATTGAGAAAAAGATTTGTCAGAACGACATTTGGGTCAAAAACGAAAAATTAAAAAACACAAAAACTCTTAGAAGGCCACCACAGCATACAAAATTCATAAACCCTGATGACTGGGCAATTTACTAAGATTTCTTCTCAATAAGGATTTCCTATAAAATATAAAATAAAGTAACAGCAAATGAGGGGAATAAAAACAGATTAACATATAGTGCCCGATCTATAGGAGCTCAGTAAATATTAGTCGTCTTCATTTGCAATGTTCTCTCGACTATCCTGGTTACATTAATTATCTGTCCTAGTGCCCTGGAGTGCCTATAGAGATCTCAGGTACAGTAAAAACAAGAAGAGCCACAAGATGCCTGTGTACTTCACCTACCATACAGTTATACACAGCAGAAGAATGTTCTGCATCCATAGACTTCCAATGCAAGCATCAGAAGCATTTCCAGATCCCGTACCCATTCTTTGCCATTCTAAATTCCAAAGAGTACCCACAGCCACATTCATCCCACAGATTTTCCCTCTCATTAAAATCTCCAGATACAACAAATTATGAAAGCACTGAGTTTCCAGGGTCTCTCAGCCCTCCAATATACAATATCTCATTTAAATTATACAACATCTTGGGGCTTCCCTGGTGGTCCAGTGGGTAGGGACACCGCCTTGCAGTGCAAGGGGCGCCAGTTCGATCCCTGGCCTGGGAGGAACCCACGTGCCGCGGAGTGGCTGGACTGATGTGTCCAATTACCGAGCCGGAGCTCTGGAGCGCATTCGCCCAGAGCCGGTGCTCTGCGACAACAGAGGCCGCAGCGATGAGAGGCCCACGGGCCAAAGAACAAAGATGGATAAAAATGAACAAATGAAAGACCAACAGAAGTGGCCCGCCTGCTCCCCTCCCTCCCCACCCCACCAAAAATAAATAAATAAATAAATCTTTTTAAAAATAAATAAATAAATAAATTATACAACATCTTGCAGGAAGACTCAGAAGGGCATTTGACGTTACCTGGATTTATCTGAATCTTAAACCCTGTGAGTCAATCTCTCTGCCAATTTCTACTTTTTATAGTTTAAAAACTTTACAATACTGGATGATAACCACCACCAAGAAAAAAGGAAAATCAAGATAGAAATTACCTCATTGAGAAAAAGAGATTTGTCAGAACGACATTAAAAACACAACTAGAGGCAGGAACTATAGCAAAGTTAGATGGCTGAAAACATCTGCAAGAAAATCAAATCACTAAAAGAGCTTCCTTAGAAGGCCACCACAGACACCTACCTGACTGTCCTGTCCCTGGAATCTCTTCTCTATCATCTTAATACATAAACTGTCTGATCACACTTGCCATGATTCACGGGACACCATTCCTTCATCAAAAGGGGTGTCTAAGATGCACAGCAGCCAAAATAGCAACAAACGTTCAAAGATTCACTGAATCTTCACTCATCACAGACCCATGAGAGTGGGTCTACGAAACCTCCTTCATTCCATTCTAGAAAAGGGAAGGTACTGACTTGCTCAAGTTCAAGCAGCTGGTCAAGTGCCAGCATAAGAATCCATCCAAGACCCCTAGCTCTTGACTCCCAGTAAAAATTTGTTTAGGACTTCCCTGATGGCGGAGTGGATAAGAATCCAGCTGCCAATGCAGGTGACACGGTCCTGCAGGATCCCTGGTCCAGGAAGACTCCACATACCCCAGAGTAGCTAAGCCCTGTGCTTAGCCTGGGCTTAGAGCCTATCTGCACCAGTACTGCTTCTGAAGTACTGAAGCCCAGGAACCTAGAGCTCGTCCTCCACAACAGAGAAGGCACCGCAGTGATGGCCCCTGCTCGACACAACTCAAGAAAGCCCATATTCAGCAACGACCCAGCCCAGCAAAAAAAAAAGAACCTGCTTAAAAAAAGCAGCTTTAACAAGCACCCCAGCATGCCCTAAATATAGGGCTTTTTAAATGAATGTTCTCATCTTTCTTCACTATTCTGTCATAAAAATGACTATGTATGTGTATGTGGAGCATGTACTGTCCAAAGCATCAGGTTTTCAATAATCGTTTTAAAAACTGTATTCTACTGAAGAGCCTCTCAGTTCTTTATAATCCTTGTTAACCATCTTGATAGAAGTTATGCAACACAAAGTACATCCAAGTGTCTCTGTTTTAAGAATCCTCATCTCTAGTATGTCTGAATCTTTCCTAGTACTAATTACATTGAAAAAGGATACAAATATTAAGTACTAGTCACTAATATTAAAATAGGTGTATATATTATATTTTTCAAAAAAAGGTATTTCCATGAGGGAATATATGTGTATTTTTATATTAATACCTGATTTACGCTATTGTATGGCAGAAAAACTTAAAACCCAAAAAAATTGTTTCTTCTCTATCATCTTAATACATAAACTGTCTGATCACACTTGCCATGATTCACGGTACACCATTCCTTCATCAAAAGGGGTGTCTAAGATGCACAGCAGCCAAAATAGCAACAAACGTTCAAAGATTCACTGAATCTTCACTCATCACAGACCCATGAGAGTGGGTCTACGAAACCTCCTTCATTCCATTCTAGAAAAGGGAAGGTACTGACTTGCTCAAGTTCAAGCAGCTGGTCAAGTGCCAGCATAAGAATCCATCCAAGACCCCTAGCTCTTGACTCCCAGTAAAAATTTGTTTAGGACTTCCCTGATGGCGGAGTGGATAAGAATCCAGCTGCCAATGCAGGTGACACGGTCCTGCAGGATCCCTGGTCCAGGAAGACTCCACATACCCCAGAGTAGCTAAGCCCTGTGCTTAGCCTGGGCTTTAGAGCCTATCTGCACCAGTACTGCTTCTGAAGTACTGAAGCCCAGGAACCTAGAGCTCGTCCTCCACAACAGAGAAGGCACCGCAGTGATGGCCCCTGCTCGACACAACTCAAGAAAGCCCATATTCAGCAACGACCCAGCCCAGCAAAAAAAAAAGAACCTGCTTAAAAAAAGCAGCTTTAACAAGCACCCCAGCATGCCCTAAATATAGGGCTTTTTAAATGAATGTTCTCATCTTTCTTCACTATTCTGTCATAAAAATGACTATGTATGTGTATGTGGAGCATGTACTGTCCAAAGCATCAGGTTTTCAATAATCGTTTTAAAAACTGTATTCTACTGAAGAGCCTCTCAGTTCTTTATAATCCTTGTTAACCATCTTGATAGAAGTTATGCAACACAAAGTACATCCAAGTGTCTCTGTTTTAAGAATCCTCATCTCTAGTATGTCTGAATCTTTCCTAGTACTAATTACATTGAAAAAGGATACAAATATTAAGTACTAGTCACTAATATTAAAATAGGTGTATATATTATATTTTTCAAAAAAAGGTATTTCCATGAGGGAATATATGTGTATTTTTATATTAATACCTGATTTACGCTATTGTATGGCAGAAACTAACCCAACATTGTAAAGCAATTATCCTCCAATTTAAAAAAATCTACCTGGTAGTTTTACCTTCACATTTATATACAACATTGGATTGTTTTCCCTCTACTAGATATTGGATTGTTTTACTTCTAGAGATTTAACAAAACTTCTCTACTTTAAAAAGTATCCTTGGGCTAATTTCACACTCAAAGAAAAATAAAGCCTTATAAAATAACTGAGTAACTTCAATGTTTTACCCTAAGACCCTTTTCCTTCCTACCCATTTTTTTAAGCCAAGGAAGATAAATGAACTAAAGCTGTTCATCTTTAGTTAATTCAAATCCACCTTTTTAATAGTAAGTGGCTGATGCCAAAGAAAGGATTAAAAAGGGTGTTCTTTCAACAATTCCCTTATTATAGCCTGGGATCTGCTTTGCAATTAGTCTCTTCTGGACAGAGCTGAGGCCACGTGAACTTGTTATTACCCAGATTGAAGATCTCTAAAAAATGAAAACTCCACACTTGCAACAAGGGGCGGGCACCAGAGGCATGAAAGGCCCTACAATGGAGGAAGTTGTAAGGACCTTGTTAATGACAGTTCAAAGAGGTGATGAGCCCCAGCCTCAGGAATAAAAGCAGAGAGCATTTTCCGTCCACACATGCAAGGTAGGAACGAGGCAACAGAGGACAGGCGTGAACTTCATTAAATTTTGAGTCCTGTCTAAGTCTCAGAGCAGTCTTTATGTGATGCTCTATTGCTTTCTCGCTTATAATTAGCAATAAAAGCCATAAAAGGAAAAAGAAAAGATCTTTTTCCTTTGTTCTTATCTTCTGGGCAGCAAATATGGGAGACGTGGCAGCCAATACTGGAGGGCAAAGAATCCTAAGAGGGGAGATGGCAGGAGACACTAAACTGAAAGGCAAACGGCAGGGAGCTCAGTGCCTTTTTCAAGGATAAAAAAAGAAATCAGGCAGGTAACTGAAGCAGGTTGGCGAAGTTTGTCTTGGACTTCAGACTTTTTGTTTATTAAGTCTGTGGAGATCAGCCAGCGTCAGACCTGGGTGCATCAGGTCAGAACACTGAGTAGTACAGGTCTCCCTATGAGTCACACCTCTGTCTTACCTAGCCCACGATCTGATCAGAGAGAGAAGCAACAACAATGGACTTGGGAGGAACACAGCCATGTGAGAGAGTGGCCAACATTTCAAGCCAATCCCTGAAACAAGTTTTCTAGAAGAATCCCAATTCAACTATGTTCTTTGCCTGTTGGATGTTTCACATGGAAGGTAGGTATGATCCTCATTTTACATCCTCAGTGAAGAAACTGAGGCTTAGAGAGACTAATTTGCTAATCTAAGGTCATTTAAAAAAAAGACCATATGCTCTAAAGTCCTCTGAGTCTAAATCCAGCACTCATTTTTCTGCAAGAAGCTCTCTCGCCACCTCCACACCAGTATTTGAACTGTGCTTTATATGTGCTTGGGATTGCCTGATAGCTCAGCTGGTAAAGAATCCATCTGCAATGCAGGAGACCCCAGTTCGATTCCTAGATTGGGAAGATCCCCTGGAGAAGGCACAGGCTACACACTCCAGTATTCCTGAGCTTCCCTGGTGGCTTAGATTGTAAAGACTTCTGCAGTGTGGAAGAACTGGATTTGATCCTTGGGTCAGGAAGATCCCCTGGAGAAGGGAATGGCTACCCACTCCAGCCTGGAGAATCTCACAGCTCGTCCACAGGTTGCAAAGAGTTGGACATGACTGAGCGACTTCACTTTTACTTTCACTTCCACTATTATATGAACTCTTATATAATTCCTACAAAAATGAGTTGAGAAGAAGGCAGAATATACCATTTTTCCCACTGTAAAGAAATGAAGGCCCCAACTTTAAGTGACTTGACCAGGCATATGCTAGGGCAAGAACTCAAATTTCCTGACACTTAAAGATATGCTCTTTCCTTTTAATGTCACATTTTTGACATAACAAATCAAAGTTATTTTCTCTCTTGCTATTTCCCATGGAGCTCAAGTTCCGTGCTCACTCCCAGCTCCTTGAAAGCTCATTCTTGTCCATTTCTGGCTCATCTTCCTAATTCGACCTGAGTTTCCACATTCTCCATCTTCTGGGCTGTCAGCAAGTTCCTATTCCAGTTCCCCATTCTCTTGCCCCACCTCTTCCCCAGAGGCCTTTGAGCCAATGCTCTCCTCTCATCTATACAAGATGTTTCTTTCATACCCCAGAGAATAAAATAGCAAAAACCCTAAAACCATCACTTTTCATCTAAACACTAACCAGCTGGCCCTTTAGGTTGATGCAATCGTCCTATGCTGCATGCAGTCTCAAACTCGGAAGCAAAGATGAGGAGAGCACAGCCTGGCTCCAGGAGCACCGAGTCCAGTGGGGTGCTCAGAAGCCCATGGCAAGTGGTATAACAGAGGCACGGAAAGTACACTGGAAGGAACTGTTTCTGGCTGGATAAACTGAGACAAGAGTTGACCTCTAAAGTCTGCTCCTGTCTGATCCTAGCACATCAGGACAACTTCTAAAGCAAGATGCATGAAATATACACTAATGTATAAGTATGAGCTTCCAATACCTTTCTGCCTAGGATCTTAAAACAATACATCTCACAAAAAGAGAAGGTAACTATACATATTATTTTAACCCCATTTTATAGAAGAGTACATTGAAATTCTTGCCTAACAATGGGTCATACAAGGAGGAGCAATTTTAGCTCCTATCTATCAATGGCTTTCAACCGCTTTAGAATTGTAACTTTCCTGATTTCTCCAACAGAAAACCGTGCTCTAGAGAACTTCCTGGAAGTCCAGTAGTTAGCATACTAGAATTCAACCCCCTGACTGGGTGCAGCACAGTTTAAAAGCCTCTAATAAAGGAGGCAATCAATATGTGTGTGTGCACTCAGTTGCTCAGTCATGTCTGACTCTTTTGTGAGCCCTTGGACAGTAGCCTGTCATGCTCCTCTGTCCAAGGTATTTTCCAGGCAAGAATACTGGGGCAGGTTGCCGTTCTCCCCTCCAGGGGATCTTCCTGACCCAGGGATGAGACCTGTGGCTCCTTACAGTCTCCTGCCTTGGCCGGTAGACTGTCTACTGCTGGGCCACCTGGGAAACGCAATAAGGGAGGTTGCTCCCACAAACAACATGCAGTACTTAAATACTTTAGAAAAGTATTTAGGAAAATTCAAGCCAAATACTAAGCATGCATCTAGTCCCATCCCCATTTGAAAATAATTCCTGGGTACCCATAGAGCTTCTATAAACAAGCACAGCGTACTGGCAGGAACACAGCCGTTGATACACAAGATACACCAGACGCAGCATAAGGGTCACCTCCCCTCCAAATCTTTCTTGACACATCACCCTTCTCCAAGGAGGAAAAGAAACCACTTCCTCCCACTGCACGCACTAAACCCAGTCTGGCTTTGACTTCTGGCTCTGCTGTCATTAGCAAGTGTCCCGAGTAAAGCACTTTCATCTATGCACCACCTTGTCCTCTTCTGTAATAAAATAACAACAGGACTTACACCTCATTGGTGATTGGGAAGATTCCACAAATCAATATAAAGTATTTAGAACACTGTCAGACACATCAAAAGCACTCAGTGTGCTAGTGCCTCACTGTACTGGTCTTGTTTGGTATAGAGATGAAAGAGTACCTGGGCTTAAGGAGGCTTTGGCTCTTCAAACAATACATCTCACAAAAAGAGAAGGTAACTATACATATTATTTTAACCCCATTTTATAGAAGAGTACATTGAAATTCTTGCCTAACAATGGGTCATACAAGGAGGAGCAATTTTAGCTCCTATCTATCAATGGCTTTCAACCGCTTTAGAATTGTAACTTTCCTGATTTCTCCAACAGAAAACCGTGCTCTAGAGAACTTCCTGGAAGTCCAGTAGTTAGCATACTAGAATTCAACCCCCTGACTGGGTGCAGCACAGTTTAAAAGCCTCTAATAAAGGAGGCAATCAATATGTGTGTGTGCACTCAGTTGCTCAGTCATGTCTGACTCTTTTTGTGAGCCCTTGGACAGTAGCCTGTCATGCTCCTCTGTCCAAGGTATTTTCCAGGCAAGAATACTGGGGCAGGTTGCCGTTCTCCCCTCCAGGGGATCTTCCTGACCCAGGGATGAGACCTGTGGCTCCTTACAGTCTCCTGCCTTGGCCGGTAGACTGTCTACTGCTGGGCCACCTGGGAAGCGCAATAAGGGAGGTTGCTCCCACAAACAACATGCAGTACTTAAATACTTTAGAAAAGTATTTAGGAAAATTCAAGCCAAATACTAAGCATGCATCTAGTCCCATCCCCATTTGAAAATAATTCCTGGGTACCCATAGAGCTTCTATAAACAAGCACAGCGCGTACTGGCAGGAACACAGCCGTTGATACACAAGATACACCAGACGCAGCATAAGGGTCACCTCCCCTCCAAATCTTTCTTGACACATCACCCTTCTCCAAGGAGGAAAAGAAACCACTTCCTCCCACTGCACGCACTAAACCCAGTCTGGCTTTGACTTCTGGCTCTGCTGTCATTAGCAAGTGTCCCGAGTAAAGCACTTTCATCTATGCACCACCTTGTCCTCTTCTGTAATAAAATAACAACAGGACTTACACCTCATTGGTGATTGGGAAGATTCCACAAATCAATATAAAGTATTTAGAACACTGTCAGACACATCAAAAGCACTCAGTGTGCTAGTGCCTCACTGTACTGGTCTTGTTTGGTATAGAGATGAAAGAGTACCTGGGCTTAAGAGCTGGCTCTTCCACTGGGTAACTGTTATTAGAGGGTCCATCATATAGTATCTACTAAGTTGCAACGTTGTGAGGATTCCTCAAGATATGCAGGCAAGAATATTTAGTAAGTGCTCAATAAATGATGTTTACACTTCCTGTCTGTATCCATTTTGGCCTCTGTAATTTTTTTTTCCCCTAGAGCCCAGCACAGCACCAAGCATAGCATTAAGTACTTATTAAATGCCAAATGACTGAGTGGCAGGCAGCAGTTTAGTTCAGACAGGTGAAACTGATCATTGGTTCCTTCTTGGCCTGTGTATCAGCCAGAGACTCACTGCCACCTGGCACTTAAACAGGCGCGAAGGAAATAATGACACGCCAGTTAAGGGCCGCAATTATCCAGCAGTGCAATTGACCATCGTGTTTTGCGTGGAAATCCTCTCCGATTAATAATAATAAGCGGTACTTTCTCAGTAACCTTGGCTTGAAAAATACATGCAGTCAAAGCAGGAGGGAGTGGCCGGAACTATCAGCAAGCAGAAGAGGAGGTGACACAGTCGCCCAGCACCCTGAGAAGCAGCCAAGGATGAGCTGAGCAAAGTTCACTGGGATCCCCAAGAGCAGGAGGGGCCAGCGAGGGTACCCCGTGAACCTCAAAGGCCGGAGCGTGGAGGGAAGGAGGAGCGGGGCGGCTGGGAGGAGCTGCTGCACAAGGCCCAAGGGAGGGAACAAAGATCTGAAACATGGGACCGGGATCCTGGGCGGCCCGCAGGGAAGCTGAGGCAGGAGGAGGACAGGGAGGGGGCGGCCGAGTGTGTGAGTGACCAGTGTGGGAAGCAACGAGGGCCGGGCGAGAGGCCGTGCGTGCGTGGCCGAGAGATGGGACACAGCCTGGGGGATGGGCAACCCGGCACTAGGTATGGGTCAGTGGTGAGATGGGGGCGGGGCATGGCCGGGAGAGGTGGGAGGAGTCAGAGGCAGTGGGAAGAAGGGAGGAGGGAGAGGGAGGGAGGAGGAGAGAGAAGGGATAGGGAGGGCAAGGATGGGGAGGGAAGCGGGAGGAGCAGAGGGGGAAGATGGGGAAGAGAGGAACAGAGAGGGGACGTGAGGGGTAGGGTGAAGCGGGAGGAGGAAGAAGAGGAGCGCTCAGTCTCGCAGGCCGCGATCTTTTCCACCTGCCAAGAGCCCACCGAGCGCCCTGCCTGGCTCGCGGTGGCCCAGGATGGCCATATTTCTGGGGCAGCCACCCAGGTAGCAGCAGGAGAGCCCTCCGTACTCTCTCAGAGACCCCGCCTTTATTTCTCGAATTGGAATTCAGCACCAGCCCAAGAGAAAAGGAGGCAACCTCCACCTTTCCGGAAGAGAGGAGAGTTTTCTGTGCGATCTGGGAAAAGGTGCAAGACTGACTCCGCCCTGGCTGTACTGCTCAGGCTGTTCTGCCTGTAGGGGCGGCGGTCCTATTCCCTGTCTATCCCCAACCCACGACAAGTACCTGCCCTCGGCTTACCGGAGGCTCCTGACTGTCCAGTAATTTGTTCCCTCCCCCTGCACCAGGAAAGATGACAAAGGGCTATGCTCGCGTGGACGCTCAAGAGCTTGGAATTGAATGGGAATAAAAAGTGAGCTCTGGTTTCACAAGTTAAGATGCAGGTCCTGAAGAAATCCGACCCACAGGCAGAACAGAAACACTCTTTTGGGTGAACAAAAACGTGTTTTTCATTTTTCCCCAACAAAGTTAGCTTTCTGAGACCAACGGCCTTGCACAATATCAAGTCAAATAAAACCATAAATAAGAGCTACTACCATTTACTAAGCAGCTACCTACCATGTGGCTCCTGGTGAACCTCATCTCACTCTGTCTTCACAATCCTTCCAGAAGTCTACTGAGTGTCTTTTGTGGGAGTGGTAATGGACTGGCGATTATAAAAGGGGGTGGATGATGGTGAGAGGTTCCTATTACCACATCCTGCCTCCTTAAATATTCTAGGATTTCGGTGCTAACACGATTCTACCCTTCTGTTTGAGAAAGCAAAATGTAACCATGGAGACGCTCTTATGCAAAAAATGAAAGAATTAAGCCCAACAGGTACATCCAATGACTATAAACTGATAGGATGCATTCACTCAAAGACCACCTTCCTCAAGATTCAAATGTAAGAAAACAGAGTTTTAACATATGCCGCTCCTGTGATAACATGCAGAAGCTCTTTTAAGTAAAACAGGTGTTTTCTTCACCTTTTAGTTTTAAGTTTTCCATACACATTACTGTTATGCTCATCACTGTTACCTGTTTAGGGAGGAGTCAACGTTTGGCCTACACAGAATGACAGAGCTTTAAGGACTCCCTCCAAACTCTCCTTCTACAAGAGAAAGGGAAAAAGTCCCAGAGAGGCTCAGGTCACGGGGGAGAATCAAAGTCCAGGCCAGAAGTTAGTGCCTATATCTCCCAACCAAAGGTCTTCCCAATAGCATGTGGGAAATTTTACCTATTAATCCAACAAACCTCTGGATTATTCACATTTCATATTCCAGAGAAGCTCTTTACTTGCAAAATACCACTGAAACCTAATTTTACATGTGATGGCGAGACTGGGCAAATAAAAACATTTTGAAGTAAATGTCTCAATTTGTTTAACGTAAGTTCTAGATATTTTTGGTCTTCCCAACCTTACTCAGCAGCTCTAACTACTATTCTACATGAAAGCATGTTTAGAAAATGTGGAGTGAAAAACTAATTCAGCAGGTGGTCTCTTTTTCACCTGCAAGAGTTCAGGAAGAAGTCTTTAAAATATTAAATCATACTTTGCATTAACAAAGATGATTTCTAAAAGGCACCACTTAGTATCTTGGGTCTGTAAAACTTCTTTTTTTTGTTGCGGTTTTATGCTTTTCCACACAAATATATTCTGTATTTTCTCTAAAGGAAACCAGTGCTTTGACAGATTTTAGACTTTTCCCCTTAACTAAAGGCACTATTCAATTTCAATGTCCTTGGAGTGTTTTATCTGGGGATTAGACAACTGTACCAAAACACAGCTGTTCCAGTTTTTTTCTCCTTTATTTTTCACATTAAAAAACTCCCACTATCAGCCAGTCCAATTAGTTACTCACTATCAAAAGCCGGCTTTGGTCTTTCATCTTCTGGAAAACTGGATCCAAGTGACAGGGTGTCATGGAAACTGTATCTCGGGTCATTTCCTGTTTCAATTGTTTAGCCACAAAAAAAGTTCAGTTCTATCAGATGGAAATTAATGAAGACTTGCTGTTGCTTTTGAAGAGCATGCAACTAAATAAAAAAGTAATGACCAAGTTTTCCCAGCAACACCAAGGAATATGGGGAGATGGATGTATCCAAAATGGGAAAGGAAATTTTGACAGATGCAATGAACCAAAGCCATTTTTTGGTTCAGCTTCCATAATTCGGTGACCAATTTTAAGGCCCTCACATAGGGTTGAGACTAGTAACTATAGGTTAAGTGGCTTTAATTGTAGTAACTTTTGTTCTTTCTTTTCCACTGCCAACAAATCTTCACCTCTCCTCACTTATTGTGTGTTGCCCCAATTCTGATACTCATGGGACAGAGCTGAAGTCTTCTCCTTAGCCTAAAATTCCCTCAACATAAGGGAATGTGTAATAGAAACAAAATTTGTAATATAATCTAAAAGACTTCTTGCTGTACCTCTCCTTCACCATCACCAACACACACACACACACACGCACGCACGCACGCACACGCGCAGGGAAAAGTGGAGCTTAACGCCTACAAGCAATACCAGGCAAGCACACGTGTTTAGGAAATGAAGTCCTGGCTGGAGTTCAGTAATAATGAGCCCCTTAGCGGTCTAACATACATTGTAGATGGAAACAGTGTACCAGACATGACAATGGGGATCTCAACCCATGTTTTCATGTGGTTCAGCTCTGTCTAAATAACTGTTGGCAAAAAAAAACCATGGAAGCAATTCAACAAATCAATTGACTCAGGAGGATATGCCAAATAAGACAGCTATGAAGTGTACAAGATAAGTTTGCATCTCCATTATGGGAAAGGTGCCCACTTGCAATGCTTTCTTCTCTATTCCAGATGAGGAAGTATTTGTGCTGCCTTTTTTTTTTTTATTAGCAGTAGAAAAGAAAAGCAAGTGGGGAAACATCCAAAAACAAACTAACTTTAAGTATTATTAAAGTAAGCTAAGCCTCATGTTACTTATATCCAACTTGCTATTTGGACAGTTTCTATGCCAAAGGAAAAAAAAGGATATCCTTAGCAATGACACCTGAGTTCTAGACCTCTGATTTATTGTAAAGTCACTGAGTGTATTCAATCAGCACCAGCAAAAAGGTATCTAGGCCAAGCTTGTCTAGTTTCTCTCCTAATTGCCTTACACATGCTGCCCAGTTTCTCTTTCAAAATCTATACTTCTGCCCTTAAGAGATGGGCTCTATTTTATTAAAATTAAGATGAAGCTGATAATTTCTAAGTGGAAATCACTGCTATTTCTTTTTTCATCAGCCTTTGAGAGAAGCAGAATATTCATCCTGCCACAACTTTCAAAAAGACGGTTCTTGATTTAAGAGAACAGTACTGGTAGGCAATCTTTTAGAGTCTTAATTTATATAATATTATACTTAGTATGCTTTGTTCTTTATGTCCCCAAACCACAGAAATAGACATAATTTCACCAAAGATGATTTCTGCCAGAAGCAGAATATACAGAAGCCATTCAGACAGTATTTTCTTACAGAAAAACTAGTCAAAATATAAAGTTAACTGCTGAAGGCATCAACACAAAAAGGCATAAATCAGTTCAAAGAGGTAGCGAGCCTAGACTAAAATAAATCCAAGAATACAGCTACCAACCAGACTTAAAGGCCTCTGGTCATGACGAGTGAAGTTGGTTTTATCCCAAGAGAAACAATATATAAAATAAAAATGGAGCTGGTAGGAGAGGTTGTGAACCATAAGAAAGGCGGGAAATACTGTCAGCGTATCGAGACAGACCATTTTTATATTCTGGTCTTAATTATCTTTCTTTTGATTTCTTTCCTCTAGAAAATGAAATGGCAGTGGGCTCACTGCACCTTCTGTCTCGTTTATCATCATGGAGGGGGAGGAAATAGATCATCATAATTTGTAAGCAGTAACTCAATTAGAGAAGTCTAATTCCCCCTACATAGGAATAAGTTCATTCTTACAATTACTGTAGAAACTTTTATTTTGGATCTCATGAAATTTCAATTCTGGGTTTTGTTTAGTTTGTTTGCATGCCAAATCAAGGATACTATTTAGAATGTAGGTGTTTATTAGGTTCCTTCAATAGTGAGGAGACACTGTTGAATCCTTTTGGCCAATGGAAAGCATACCATTGAGAAACAGATGTATACTGTTTATTGGCAAGCCCAGGTTAAAAAAAAAAAAATGAACTGTTTCATCACCCAGCCAAAGCCTATAAGAACGAAGGTGAGTTCTCTACGCCCGTCTTACCCTATTAAGGCAAACCTGGAAATCACAAGTTGAGATGCTAAGGTCTCAAAATAGAGGAAAACCACATTAACCCCCAGAAGCCATTAATTGAGCAAGAAATAAGTATCACTGAGGTGGAGGGATCTGTTCATTACCAAAGCCTATTCTTGCTTTTTGTGTGGGTCACAGAGCCCTGGGACAGTGCAGTGAACTGTGAACCTCTTCTCGAAATCATGTGTTTAATTGAATAAAATAAAACCACAGGATTGGAAAGAACAGTAACTCTAAAGTGACTTTTAACTTAAGATACAGCAATGCATACTTCTATAAGTAACAACACACTCATCAAGATCTAGCAGCTGTAATTTACAAACTACTATAATTTCACAGTAGTGAGGATCATGTTACTTCAAGTTATCTGTGATATTTACAACAGGTTATACAGTATCTCTGATTTGTTTTGGTGACAAAGTCCCTGGTACTGCTATCCTTAGGACTTGTTGTTTACATCACAATGAAAAGAAATGCTAGATTTCCATTAGAGGTTTGTGTCACAATTTTTTTCTTATCAACTTCATGGGTTCCCCAAAGGCTGTGGAGCCCAGAATAAAACCTACAAGTGTTTCCCTCTCCTAAATTAAGAGAACCACACCAGAAGCTCTCAGGTGAAATGCTGCTAGGCTCTCTTGCCACAATGCAGGGGATATTCCTTCTCTTCTGCCACTGAGTTTCTGTCATTTATTTTGTGTTCACGCCAACTGTTTTCACACAACACCAACTAAGGGTGAGTGTCATTCAGGTTGTTAGAATGAAATGTTATGGAAGCTCAGGTGACTTAAAGGCAATGGTCAAGAAAACTGACAAGAATCAGCTCATAACAAAGGACTGGGCAAGTCTATTGACATCATCAACATCATCCAGTCCAGGGAAAACCAACCAACGGTTGTACAAAGGGCAGCTGGTAAAACACTCTGTCTGGAGGCTTGTAATGACTTCAAGAGACATGAAGGCACCTGCAGATGGACAATACAGGATGCTGGGGTCAGCAGATTTAGGATGTTGGCATTACTTCTAGGAATGTGTGCCTCAAAGGGATCAGGTAGTCAGTTCTATTTAATAAGCCTATGAAGTCTGGGTACAGAGACTGAACTAATTCATGCTTTTTAAGGTACTCCTCCATTCTAAAAATTGCAAAGAAGGCAGACTATCTATGCACCTACACATAAACCATTATTGTTCTTTCTTAAGACAATTATTAACCTTAAGACAATATATTCTTTCTCAAGAATATATGAGATAGTAGTCAACTGAGCTGTGGCTCCTAGTCCTGACAGTTGAGACAAGGGATCAGGAAAACCAAGAAAATATTTGAAATCAAGTCATTAACTCTGCAGAAAAAACAGAAGAACCAAGCAAGCAAAGTCTGGGAATCCATCTTGTTGCACATTTCACCTACTAAGAAGTGGTACAGTGTGGTTAAAGTGCCATTGGATCAAAAGTGAGGGGATCAGGCTTTTGGATCAATTTACCTGAGCAAATGTGAGCAAGAAGCCACATTTCTCCAAGCTTCAGATTCCCCTTCTATAAACGGAAGAAATTAGCTTTGAAGGCACCTTCCTACACAAAAATAAAGATATGGTAGCTTTTGAAATTTCAGGAAGATAGTGAAAAAGATAGAGTATTACTGTAATATAATATAATCAAATACCTATTTAAATTGAATGTCTATTAAAGTGTTTCTGTTTCAGAGGGTGAGAAAATAAAGAGAAGAAATGAATAGTTCCTGTGTACGAACCACAGTGATATGCCGTGCTCCGTATGTAGTCTTGCACTTACATCAGCTGAAAGCCTGCACTAGTCAAAGTCCAGATGCTACTGGGAGACCCTTCTGCTTTCTCTGGTAGCCTTCTGCATACTATACACAACTGCTGATCTGTCTGTTAGCTAGCTCCCTGGGCATGTCTTATGTAGGGGTCTGCTGCCCCAGGGTTAGTAGAAGAATTGGGGAAATTTTCTACAGAAAACTAGAATGCCTGAAGGTCTGTTGAAGGGTCTGAAATCTAGTCTTGGTCCCTGGAAATTCCTTCTGCCCTGTTTTTACTGTCCCTGTACATCCTGTTGTTATTTCGATTATTTTTCTCCCCACGTGCTGACCCATTTACTAGAAGTAGAAGGCTGTTCAAATATCAGGAGAATAAGTTAAAGTTTAATGTTGCTGACTCCAGGCTCTTTTCCAGGTATATTTTCCTCAAATGATACCATTCCAAATAGCCTCAGTTCTCATGACCATCACGTTAATTTCACCAGATTCTGAAGTCTCCTTGTTTTTCGTGGCTAAGGGTTTCCTTCTCTGCCCTTCCCTATTGCCCTTGCCAACCACTTCTGGCTAGAAGGATGGTAGTGAAAATTCACAGCTAGGAAGAAATCTTAGATATTTCCCCCCCAGGCCACTAGTACAATAAACAGATGCAGTGCCTGTGTTCTTCCTATGTCTACCCAAAGGCCTTCCAAGGCATTATGGAGCACACAGTAGGGGCTAAATATTGTTGACCACATGAATGATCCATCAGAAGACCGCTGCTGGCCAAACCCCTGTAGCATCGCTGCCAACACAGAGACAAAAGCTCAGTATTCATTGTCAGCATAGAGGCACTGCAAAATCAGATTCATTCTTTCTCCCACTTTACCACAAAGCTAATTACTAATCAATAGCTAATGGACTGATTACTCCTAGGCTCTCAGTGTTGTAGAAGAAAAACTTAAGTTTCCCCCAAACACACATGATATGGGCATGGGGACATGACTAAAATTAAATTTCCGCCCTGCTTTGAAACATAAATCTTAAGACCCCCTCAGGTTAAAAAATGACAGCTAGAGTCCTTTAATCTTGAAAATGCTCTCTCCATGGAAACCTTAAGGACAGGAAACCACTTAGGCAAAGCTTTCTCTTTTTTTTTCCCCTCCTTTTGAGGTAACTTCTAAGGAAAATCAAAGTTTTGAGGAAATTGGGCTTCCATGCACAACTATCCCACAAGAAGGTTGTTCATGTCATTGATTTCATTGACCTGTAAACTGACCCATAAATAAAGCTTTCCCAGTCTGGCTCAGCAGGAAAAGACTGACTCACTCTACCTCTCTAATACAGTCAATCTCAATTCCCAGTATACCACCTCCATCCATGATTAAGATTTTATGTTAAGGTAGGAACAAGGATTTATATTATTTTCATACAAATAATTTTGCAAGCTATAATTTTCAAATACAATCAGCACCTACATGTGATGCTTCTGGCTACAAAAGATTAGGAAATTTTGAGTTAGCACATAATCCTAGACAATTAGACCTGAGAAGATATCTAGTAGATTACTTATAGGAGGAAACCGTAGCACAGAGAGGTTAAGCAATTAGCAGGAGACATGGGTTCAATTCCTGGGTCAGGAAGATCCCCTGGAGAAAGAGAGCAACCCATTCCAGTATTCCTGTCTGGGAAATCCCATGGACATTAGGAGTTGTACATGACTTAGTGATTACATGACAACAACAAGGTCCTGCCAGATGCAGAATATTATTTCCTACCCCTAAAGATTGCTAGATTACCCTCAACTCCCTAGCACACTTCCTCCTATTCCAGGTGGGCTATACTTAGTAATAATGATGTTGATAATAGTTATATTCAGCTAAAAATTCAAAATCCGACATCATTTAGGCTCATCATCTTGAGCCTATTAGCAGGAGTGAAATATCCACATATTTCAAAGGATAAAGTCAAACAAATACCAAACATTAAGTCACTTTCACAACCACCCAAGTTCTAGGATGTACTGTCTGGGACATCAGCCAGGTTGGCAAACAAATCAATAGCTATTACTCCTAGGCTCTCAGTGTTGTAGAAGAAAAACTTAAGTTTCCCCCAAACACACATGATATGGGCATGGGGACATGACTAAAATTAAATTTCCGCCCTGCTTTGAAACATAAATCTTAAGACCCCCTCAGGTTAAAAAATGACAGCTAGAGTCCTTTAATCTTGAAAATGCTCTCTCCATGGAAACCTTAAGGACAGGAAACCACTTAGGCAAAGCTTTCTCTTTTTTTTTCCCCTCCTTTTGAGGTAACTTCTAAGGAAAATCAAAGTTTTGAGGAAATTGGGCTTCCATGCACAACTATCCCACAAGAAGGTTGTTCATGTCATTGATTTCATTGACCTGTAAACTGACCCATAAATAAAGCTTTCCCAGTCTGGCTCAGCAGGAAAAGACTGACTCACTCTACCTCTCTAATACAGTCAATCTCAATTCCCAGTATACCACCTCCATCCATGATTAAGATTTTATGTTAAGGTAGGAACAAGGATTTATATTATTTTCATACAAATAATTTTGCAAGCTATAATTTTCAAATACAATCAGCACCTACATGTGATGCTTCTGGCTACAAAAGATTAGGAAATTTTGAGTTAGCACATAATCCTAGACAATTAGACCTGAGAAGATATCTAGTAGATTACTTATAGGAGGAAACCGTAGCACAGAGAGGTTAAGCAATTAGCAGGAGACATGGGTTCAATTCCTGGGTCAGGAAGATCCCCTGGAGAAAGAGAGCAACCCATTCCAGTATTCCTGTCTGGGAAATCCCATGGACATTAGGAGTTGTACATGACTTAGTGATTACATGACAACAACAAGGTCCTGCCAGATGCAGAATATTATTTCCTACCCCTAAAGATTGCTAGATTACCCTCAACTCCCTAGCACACTTCCTCCTATTCCAGGTGGGCTATACTTAGTAATAATGATGTTGATAATAGTTATATTCAGCTAAAAAAATTCAAAATCCCGACATCATTTAGGCTCATCATCTTGAGCCTATTAGCAGGAGTGAAATATCCCACATATTTCAAAGGATAGGTCTAAAGTAGTTCAAACAAATACCAAACATTAAGTCACTTTCACAACCACCCAAGTTCTAGGATGTACTGTCTGGGACATCAGCCAGGTTGGCAAACAAATCATTATAAAATGCAAAGGTATTAAGTGCCCTCTTGCCTTTGGCAGTACACTCAAAGTTATTCAAATATATTATAGTAAAACTAAAATACAACTACCAAGGTCTCAGCCAATAAAGAGGGAAAGAAGCCTATACATGTTGTATTTTTTAATGTAAGTATTCTAACTTTTGTTCTATTTTCTTATGAAAGAGAAACCTAGGGAAAAAAGGAGACTATGAAGGTCCAGCCATAAGCGTCTAAAAAAAAGGGAGAAAATGTAGGCTGAGATATCTGACATCATTAGTGTTATGGGCCCTAAATCTTACAGCAACTTGGGTTCAAAACAGGTCAAAATGGCTTCCCTGATGGTCCAATGGGTAAGGACACCGCCTTGCAGTGCAAGGGGTGCCAGTTCGACCCCTGGCCTTGGAAGATCCCACGTGCTGCAGAGTGGCTGGACGGATGTGTCCAACTACGGCTCCAGAGCTCTGGAGTGCATGCGCCCAAAGCTGGTGCTCTGCAGCAAGAGAGGCCACTGCGATGCAAGGCCCACACAGGTCAAGGAACAAAGATGGATAAACATAAATAAATGAAAAACCAACAGAAGTGGCCACACACGCACACATACACACAGAAGTTTAAAAAAAAAAAAGAAGTTAATTCTCTTATGTTATGCATGCTAAGTCACTTCAGTTGTGTCCAACTCTTTGCAACTGTATGGACTCTAACCCATCAGGCTCCACTGTCCATGGGATTCTGCAGGCAAAAGCACTGGAGTGGACTACCAGGCAGGCCTCCAAGAAATCTTCCCAACCCAGGGATTGAACCCATGTCTCTTCTGTCTCTTGCATTAGCAGGCAGGATCAGATTTTTCCTATTTAGGCCCCCCAGGTGGGCTATACTTAGTAATAATGATGTTGATAATAGTTATATTCAGCTAAAAAATTCAAAATCCGACATCATTTAGGCTCATCATCTTGAGCCTATTAGCAGGAGTGAAATAGCTCACATATTTCAAAGGATAGGTCTAAAGTAGTTCAAACAAATACCAAACATTAAGTCACTTTCACAACCACCCAAGTTCTAGGATGTACTGTCTGGGACATCAGCCAGGTTGGCAAACAAATCATTATAAAATGCAAAGGTATTAAGTGCCCTCTTGCCTTTGGCAGTACACTCAAAGTTATTCAAATATATTATAGTAAAACTAAAATACAACTACCAAGGTCTCAGCCAATAAAGAGGGAAAGAAGCCTATACATGTTGTATTTTTTAATGTAAGTATTCTAACTTTTGTTCTATTTTCTTATGAAAGAGAAACCTAGGGAAAAAAGGAGACTATGAAGGTCCAGCCATAAGCGTCTAAAAAAAAGGGAGAAAATGTAGGCTGAGATATCTGACATCATTAGTGTTATGGGCCCTAAATCTTACAGCAACTTGGGTTCAAAACAGGTCAAAATGGCTTCCCTGATGGTCCAATGGGTAAGGACACCGCCTTGCAGTGCAAGGGGTGCCAGTTCGACCCCTGGCCTTGGAAGATCCCACGTGCTGCAGAGTGGCTGGACGGATGTGTCCAACTACGGCTCCAGAGCTCTGGAGTGCATGCGCCCAAAGCTGGTGCTCTGCAGCAAGAGAGGCCACTGCGATGCAAGGCCCACACAGGTCAAGGAACAAAGATGGATAAACATAAATAAATGAAAAACCAACAGAAGTGGCCACACACGCACACATACACACAGAAGTTTAAAAAAAAAAAAGAAGTTAATTCTCTTATGTTATGCATGCTAAGTCACTTCAGTTGTGTCCAACTCTTTGCAACTGTATGGACTCTAACCCATCAGGCTCCACTGTCCATGGGATTCTGCAGGCAAAAGCACTGGAGTGGACTACCAGGCAGGCCTCCAAGAAATCTTCCCAACCCAGGGATTGAACCCATGTCTCTTCTGTCTCTTGCATTAGCAGGCAGGTTCTTTACTGCTAGCACCACCTAGGAAGGTCTCAGCCAAATAAAATGGAAACTCTTACCTCTCTGTCCAAATGTATCTTTCCATCTCTTTCCCAATCAACAACTGAGGAACAGAGTCCTGCTATCAACCTCTAGCCAGGGCATGGGACATACACTTTTGTACAGTAACCCCTGCAAGACCAGAGAGCACTTAATAGACTTTCAAGAATAAGAGTCTGTGTATAATGACAACAAAGAAGACAAAGAAGTAAGTTTGAGAGGACACAGGAGAGCTTTTCCAAACACATTAGAAAGGACTTCCAGAATACAGGATAGAGGACTGTGTACTACATCTGAGACTAGAATCTGGCATTGTGTTCTCTGGTCCTCTTTCCTTTTCTCATTTTCCTAACGATGATGGCAGTAATGCTTTATCTTTGCATCCATTTTCAGTTTTAAAATTATTTAATACAATCCTATTCTGTCCAGTAATGGGGACAGGGACGTTCCCATAAATATCTACTTGGGAAAAAGGAATGAACTAAACAAATGTGTCTTCAACCACTTGGTCTGTTCAACATTTCCTGTTGACTGAGCTACAGTAATGCCAATCTCTCTGGCAATGCACTCCCATATTTTCCCATATTCTCTAGAAACAGTGTGCAGGTAGCAAATATTAAGGCATTCATTAAATGCTGAATCAATTAATTGCAATGAGCTTAAGTCTCAGGCACAAGATGAGACAGATTTGAATTTAACCTCTTTCAGTGTATGACTTTCAAAACTTGGGACAAGTCTATTTATTATTTCTGAAGTAACTGCATTTGAAATACAACTCTAATACCTAGCATAATGCCTGGCAACAACAAAGGTGCCCTTAAAATGTACATTATTGTAAGTCATACATATTGATAAACTATTATCTTTAGGAGACATAGTTCCTTAAGTTGACAAGAAGCTCAGACAACTCAACACCAAAAAAACAAACAATCCAATCAAAAATGGGAAAAAGACCTAAGCAGACATCTCTCCAAAGGCATACAGGATGGCCAAAAAACACATGAAAAGATCAACATTGCTCATCGTTAGAGAAGTGTAAATTAAAACTACAATATCACCTCACCCCAGTCAGAATGGCCATCATCAAAAATTCTACAAACAATAGGGCTTCCCCTGGTGGTCCAGTGGGTAAGGACACCGCCTTGCAGTGCAAGGGGCGCCGGTTCCATCCCTGGCCTGGGAAGATCCCACGTGCCGCGGAGCGGCTGAACTGATGTATCCAATTACCCAGCTGGAGCTCTGGAGCGCATGCGCCCAGAGCCGGTGCTCTGCGACTACAGACGCCACCGCGATGGGAGGCCCACAGGAGCCAAAGAACAAAGATGGATGAAAATAGAGAAATGAAAGACCAATAGAAGTGGCCCACCCGCTCCCCTCCCTCCCCAACCCGACCCCCGCCCAAAATAAATAAATAAATAAATCTTTAAAAAAATATATCTACAAACAATAAATGCTGGAAAGGGTGTGGAGAAAAGGGAACCCTCTTGCACTGCTGGTGGGAATATAAACTGATACAGTCACTATGGAAGACAGTGTGAAAGTTCCTCAAAAACTAGAAATAGAACTACCATATGATCCAGAAATCCCACTACTAGGCATATACCCTGAGGAAATCAAAACTGAGACACATGTACCCATTGTTCATTGCAGCACTATTTACAATAGCTAGAACATGGAAGCAACCTAGATGTCCATCGACAGATAAATGGATAAAGAAGCTGTGGTACATATATAATATGGAATATGTATTCAACCATAAAAAGATACGCATCTGAATCAGTTCTAATGAGGTAGATGAATCTAGAACCTATTACACAGAGTGAAGCATGTCAGAGGGAAAAAGGTAAGTATTGTATACTGACACATATACATGGAATCTAAACAGATGGTGCTGATAAATGAATATGCAGAGCAGCGGTGAAGAGGCGGACATGGTTTTGGCGACATTGGGGTGAGGGAGAGGAATATGCTGTGGGACTAGGAGATCTTAACAGGGGCTCTGTGGCGACCTGGAGGGGTGGGAGGGGAGGAGGCTCGGTGCGGGGGTGTTGTACACCTATGGAGGATTTGGGTCTATGTGTGGCAGTAAACAATAAAACTCTAAAAAAATTAAGTTTTTTAAAAAAGTATGTATGTATATGTGTGTGTGTGTTTGTCAGACACAACTCTTGTGGCTTTACTGGTAGATAACAAGGAATGAATAAAAGCAGCCTCTACTTGGTTAAATATTAGAGTTACGCTTACAGAATAAATGTGAAGAACAACGTGTCACTTGTCTAACAAACCTTTAGGATGTTGCTGTTTGGGAACTCGAGCATTGCTATCCTTTATAAATAAATCCTCTCTGTGACAACGACTCATGGTAAGTCACTAAGATAGCCCGACTTGCCCACAAATATGAATGTGAAAAGGCCCTCTAATGAAAGAAAGATACTTGGAAAAGATGAAAAAACTTTGTGAGTCTTCCCAGGCAAAGCCAGAACTACAGTGCCCATTCACAAACCCCTACCTGGTCTAAAAGAAAAGTTATCTAAAGCATTAACTAAGAGGATAAGAAGCTACCATTGTAGCCGGCTTAAAGTGATCCACTTTCACTAGAGCTGAGGAGACTGGGGCCCTCATTGAAAATGCAAAATCCCCAGCTGGGGGTAAGAACAAGAGAGAATTGCTCAAGAAAAGCCCCCGACCATATACCCTAGGAAATCATGTACCCATTGTTCATTGCAGCACTATTTACAATAGCTAGAACATGGAAGCAACCTAGATGTCCATCGACAGATAAATGGATAAAGAAGCTGTGGTACATATATAATATGGAATATGTATTCAACCATAAAAAGATACGCATCTGAATCAGTTCTAATGAGGTAGATGAATCTAGAACCTATTACACAGAGTGAAGCATGTCAGAGGGAAAAAGGTAAGTATTGTATACTGACACATATACATGGAATCTAAACAGATGGTGCTGATAAATGAATATGCAGAGCAGCGGTGAAGAGGCGGACATGGTTTTGGCGACATTGGGGTGAGGGAGAGGAATATGCTGTGGGACTAGGAGATCTTAACAGGGGCTCTGTGGCGACCTGGAGGGGTGGGAGGGGAGGAGGCTCGGTGCGGGGGTGTTGTACACCTATGGAGGATTTGGGTCTATGTGTGGCAGTAAACAATAAAACTCTAAAAAAATTAAGTTTTTTAAAAAAGTATGTATGTATATGTGTGTGTGTGTTTGTCAGACACAACTCTTGTGGCTTTACTGGTAGATAACAAGGAATGAATAAAAGCAGCCTCTACTTGGTTAAATATTAGAGTTACGCTTACAGAATAAATGTGAAGAACAACGTGTCACTTGTCTAACAAACCTTTAGGATGTTGCTGTTTGGGAACTCGAGCATTGCTATCCTTTATAAATAAATCCTCTCTGTGACAACGACTCATGGTAAGTCACTAAGATAGCCCGACTTGCCCACAAATATGAATGTGAAAAGGCCCTCTAATGAAAGAAAGATACTTGGAAAAGATGAAAAAACTTTGTGAGTCTTCCCAGGCAAAGCCAGAACTACAGTGCCCATTCACAAACCCCTACCTGGTCTAAAAGAAAAGTTATCTAAAGCATTAACTAAGAGGATAAGAAGCTACCATTGTAGCCGGCTTAAAGTGATCCACTTTCACTAGAGCTGAGGAGACTGGGGCCCTCATTGAAAATGCAAAATCCCCAGCTGGGGGTAAGAACAAGAGAGAATGTTAAGATGTTCAGCTCTGGAGTGCCAAGACCAAGGGTCTCTGCATTCCACAGCTTGACCTCCTCCCTACCCCGCCTCGATCCTCCCTTCCATTATTCTGGAGCAGGTCCTTCCCACTCCTGCCATTTGGAGTCAGGGAGACTTGGGAAATGCTCCAGGGACCGCTGAGAGATAGAGAAATACACAAAGGATTCTCTCTTCCACAAAGCATTCTTTCACAGAGGCAGCAGAGTCTATTAAATACATCTTCTTAACGTGCATACATTTCTGTAAGCAGATTATGAGAACCATGAGCTCACAAAATGAGCGCCACCCCCTCCCAAAATGTGTTTAAACCCACTGCAGGGAGGAGGAAAGATATTTGTGGAGGAGGGAAAGGGTGTAGACAAAACCACCTAACAAGGTTGCTGCAACTGCGGGGTTGAGCTAGTTGGTATCCGCACAATTCCTTTCCTACAATGGGCCATAACACATTCAGAGTATTCCTTCCTGTGTATAAGTCATAAGAAGAGTAATACATACTTTTCAAATTGCTCCTCAAATCTTTGGAAGTAGACAGTATAAATGTTAACAAGTAATGAACTACTCACGACAGATCTATATAATCAATACAGGTCTATTTTTACATCCACTGAACACTGTAGAGTACCCTCCAGTCTTTTCCAAAATTATTAAATTGAGACAAGTAATTGAATACTTTGTCCTGTTTCTTTTTTTTTTTTTTTTTTAAAAAGACAGTGATGGGGCTTCCCTGGTGGTCTAGTGGGTAGAGAATCCATCTTGCAGTGCAAGGGGCACTGGTTCCATCCCTGGCCCGGGAGAATCCCACATGCGGAGCAGTTGGACTGGTGTGTCCAATTACGAGCCAGCACTCTGAAGTGCATGCGCCGAGCCAGGGCTCTCCAACAAGAGAGGCCACTGCAATGGCAGGCCCACACGGGTCACAGAATAAAGATGGATGAAAATAAACATAAAAATAAAAGAGGCATGTTGACGAAAAACAAAAAATAAAAAAAAAAAAGACAGTGATGGACTGAAATATTAAGTGTGAAAATGTGAATGTACATTTCTAAATTGTGACTTTTCTACTGAGTGCTGTATACTATCTGGAATCTTATTTAACAAGAAAAAATTGCTTGACATAAACAAAAACAAAAACACACATTTTCTCAGAGTACATAAGTGAGAAAGTATAAAGAATCTGCTATAAAGAATGTGCCTGCAGGGCTTCCCCTGGTGGTCCAGTGGTAAGGACACCGCCTTGCAGTGCAAGGGGCGCCAGTTCGAGCCCTGGTCTGGGAAGATCCCACGTGCCGCGGAGCGGCTGGACCGATGTGTCCAACTACTGAGCCGTAGCTCTGGAGTGCATGCACCCAGCGCCGGTGCTTGGCAGTGAGAGAGGCCACTGCGATGGGAGGCCCACAGAGGCCAAAGAACGAAGATGGATGAAAATAGATAAAATGAAAGACCAATGGAAGTGCTCAAAGAATAATAAAAAAAAAGAATGTGCCTGCAATGTAGGAAACCTGGGTTCCATCCCTGGGTTGTGAAGATCTCCTGGAGAAGGGAATGGCTACCCAGTCCAGTATCCTTGTCTGCAGAATTCCATGGACAGAGGAGCCTGGCAGGCTATAGTTCACAGAGTCCCAAAGAGTCAAACACGACTAACACTTTCAAACTACTCATGGGCCATCATTGGCTTAATGAATAGGTACATTTTTCACCTTATTATTTCTTCAGAACTACTTCTTTCTTGGAGAATAAAATTGTTACACAGAAAACAAATCTACCTATAGTAATAAATGAATGTCCTTTTATTTATTGAGATATATAAAAAGATAAACAATCTTTCCCTACATATACATATCAGTACTTCTGATACATAAATTGTTTAATAAGTGACACAGGGATTTTAGAGAGAGCTCATGTGATATAACAGCTCTGTGAAGTATTATATACTTCCATGCTACAGATGAAGAAACAGACCCAGAGAGATTAGGGTGGAGTCTTGAATCTTTCAAATTCATTAATTAATTCATTTATTCCTTACTGAAGGCCAGTCCTTGTTTTGGACACTATGCAAGATATGAAGGATTCAGGGAGAGCAGACAGTGTCTATCCATATGCAGGACACAAAGGCAAGTACAAAGTTCAAAGGGGTCACACTGGCAGTAATAAAGAGGCATGTTGACGAAAACAAAAATAAAAAAAAGACAGTGATGGACTGAAATATTAAGTGTGAAAATGTGAATGTACATTTCTAAATTGTGACTTTTCTACTGAGTGCTGTATACTATCTGGAATCTTATTTAACAAGAAAAAATTGCTTGACATAAACAAAAACAAAAACACACATTTTCTCAGAGTACATAAGTGAGAAAGTATAAAGAATCTGCTATAAAGAATGTGCCTGCAGGGCTTCCCCTGGTGGTCCAGTGGTAAGGACACCGCCTTGCAGTGCAAGGGGCGCCAGTTCGAGCCCTGGTCTGGGAAGATCCCACGTGCCGCGGAGCGGCTGGACCGATGTGTCCAACTACTGAGCCGTAGCTCTGGAGTGCATGCACCCAGCGCCGGTGCTTGGCAGTGAGAGAGGCCACTGCGATGGGAGGCCCACAGAGGCCAAAGAACGAAGATGGATGAAAATAGATAAAATGAAAGACCAATGGAAGTGCTCAAAGAATAATAAAAAAAAAGAATGTGCCTGCAATGTAGGAAACCTGGGTTCCATCCCTGGGTTGTGAAGATCTCCTGGAGAAGGGAATGGCTACCCAGTCCAGTATCCTTGTCTGCAGAATTCCATGGACAGAGGAGCCTGGCAGGCTATAGTTCACAGAGTCCCAAAGAGTCAAACACGACTAACACTTTCAAACTACTCATGGGCCATCATTGGCTTAATGAATAGGTACATTTTTCACCTTATTATTTCTTCAGAACTACTTCTTTCTTGGAGAATAAAATTGTTACACAGAAAACAAATCTACCTATAGTAATAAATGAATGTCCTTTTATTTATTGAGATATATAAAAAGATAAACAATCTTTCCCTACATATACATATCAGTACTTCTGATACATAAATTGTTTAATAAGTGACACAGGGATTTTAGAGAGAGCTCATGTGATATAACAGCTCTGTGAAGTATTATATACTTCCATGCTACAGATGAAGAAACAGACCCAGAGAGATTAGGGTGGAGTCTTGAATCTTTCAAATTCATTAATTAATTCATTTATTCCTTACTGAAGGCCAGTCCTTGTTTTGGACACTATGCAAGATATGAAGGATTCAGGGAGAGCAGACAGTGTCTATCCATATGCAGGACACAAAGGCAAGTACAAAGTTCAAAGGGGTCACACTGGGGCAGTACTCAACTCAAATGTAACTGTAGAAAAGCAGACCACTTCCTAGAGAAGGCAAGGCCAAGCTGAGTCTTCAAGGATAAATCCAGTGTGCTCTCCACCCAATGTCTTCCATGACTCACCAGCTTTGCACATGGCTAACAAAACATGCACTCAGAATGGTATTCGTTCCAGAAGACAACTGCAAGTCACACCCGGGAGGTCCCCATGCAGTGCTATCTTCTACATGTGTTAAAGAGAAAAAGTGAGTACTCCATAAAAGGAAGCCTACTATTCCTGACAAAGGATTTCAGAGAGGGGAAGTTAACTCTTGCAGGAAAACTCATTCCTGAGAGATGAGTCTAGAGAGACTTAGAACTATGATCCACTTGTTCAGTCGCTAAGTCGTGTCCAACTCTTTGTGAACCCATGGACTGTGGCCCACCAGGTTCCTCTATCCATGGAATTATCCAGGCAAGAATACTGGAGTGGGTTGCCATTTCCTTCTCCAGGGAGTCTTTCCAGTCTGAGGATCAAATCTGCACCTCCTGCGTGGCAGGCATATTTTTTACCACTGAGCCACCTGGGAAGGCCTATAATCCACTTGTGGCTTTCCACTTGATATTGTCCCAATCATTTCCACTTGATATTGTCCAAATGCCTTGTATAGACCCATGGATAAAGACTGGGAAAGGGGACATGGAGGCCAGAGTTGCTGGTGGAAAGCCTGTTCTAATAAAATAATGGGAGACCAAATCCATGATACCATAAAAAAGGCTATGCTTCCTCATTATGTTGTTGTTTAGTCGCTAAGTTGTGTTCAACTCTTTGTGATTCCATAGACTGAAGCTCACCAGGTTCCTCTGGTCATGAAATTTCCAAGGAAAGAATACTAGAGTGGGTTGCCATTTCCTTCTCCAGGGGATCTTCTAGACCCAAGGAGCAAACCTGGGTCTCCTGCATTGCAGGCGGATCCTTTACTTGCCTGAGCCACCAGGGAAGTCCATCCTTTTCTATATTTCTCAAACTATAAAATGCCCTTATTCCTGGGGCAAAAACTATTTCCAGCGGCTTTTACTAAAGATAAAACATCTCCCCAATACAGGCTGTTTGTATTCTAGCTATAGAAAATCGTCAACCCTCTTTCTTCTCCCAAGTGAAAAAGGATACCTGAATAAGGATATTCTGAACTTTTCAAAAACAGTCCCAGTCTTTTTAAACTCATGGAGAAAAATGTGAGTTCCAGAGTTTCAAACCACTTTTAGTGAAGCAAGAAAACTAAGGAAACATCTTTTAAGGAAATCAAAGAGAGTATACGATTTCAGCACAACAAGCTAGTGTCTCACTGTTCGTTTTTATTAATAATTTTTTTTAAAAAAGAGGGGGCAGTCTCTGAAGAAAGGCACCTCATTTCCCTCTACTTTAAATTCCATAGAGGACTCTGACATTCATGGAGTGCACATTTAGAATTTGGACCATTTGAAAGCAGCCCCTGCCCAAGCCCTAAAGCAGAGTAATAAATGTAAAGCATTATTAAGATTCTAGTCATATCACACTGGCCTCTATGGACTATAAAATAGGTTTGTTTGTTCTTTTAAAGTTCCTTATGCAAAATTTTCTAGATTTCATCTTTTAATTTTACACGAGGACCTCAAAGGGCTGAAGGTTTCCTGAAAACTAATGGGCAGGAGCTTTTGAGCCTACATTTTAAAAGACAAGTATTGGGGAGAAGGATAAATTGGGGATTAGGGGTCAACAGATACATAACACGATATATAAAATAAACAACAAGGACCCACTATGTAGCACAGGGAACTATATTCAATGTTATAACCTATAATGGCAAAGAACATATGCAAATGTGTGTATAATTGAATCACTTTGCTATATACCTAAGGCATTGCAAATCAACTCTAATTTTAAAATTTTTTTAAAATAAATAAAAGAGAAAATATGACTCTGCAGCTATATTCTAATTAGCAATTTCGGACACCCCCATGAGAATAAGTTATTAAATTAGAAAAGCATGGTAAAAAAAAAAAAAAGAAAAAGGCACTCCTAGCACATGCTTTTCTTTGATCTTCACCACAGCCCTTTGAGGTAGCTGGTACGCCCCATTTTACAGACAAATTGAGACTCAGAAGCCAAGTTACTCAGTCTTTGCACAGCTACTTTGTGATTGTGCTTGAGAGACAGAATATTTTGAGACTGGCTGAATGAAGAATACAGTGTTACTCAAGCACCGCACTTGCCAATACAGTGCATCCTGCCCCTCCGATGTCTGAAGGGCACACACATCTTCTGAGAAGATGGAAACTCATCAGCTCGGGGAGAAAATGCCAAGTTTAAAAGTGAGCCTTGTTAGAGAGGGAGCTATCACAGATTATTAATTTAGCCTTCTCTCCTGTGAGTGTTTGATGTAAACGGCAAGGGTTCGAGGTCTTCACCTGTTCGTTTATTAATAATTTTAAAAAGAGGGGCAGTCTCTGAAGAAAGGCACCTCATTTCCCTCTACTTTAAATTCCATAGAGGACTCTGACATTCATGGAGTGCACATTTAGAATTTGGACCATTTGAAAGCAGCCCCTGCCCAAGCCCTAAAGCAGAGTAATAAATGTAAAGCATTATTAAGATTCTAGTCATATCACACTGGCCTCTATGGACTATAAAATAGGTTTGTTTGTTCTTTTAAAGTTCCTTATGCAAAATTTTCTAGATTTCATCTTTTAATTTTACACGAGGACCTCAAAGGGCTGAAGGTTTCCTGAAAACTAATGGGCAGGAGCTTTTGAGCCTACATTTTAAAAGACAAGTATTGGGGAGAAGGATAAATTGGGGATTAGGGGTCAACAGATACATAACACGATATATAAAATAAACAACAAGGACCCACTATGTAGCACAGGGAACTATATTCAATGTTATAACCTATAATGGCAAAGAACATATGCAAATGTGTGTATAATTGAATCACTTTGCTATATACCTAAGGCATTGCAAATCAACTCTAATTTTAAAATTTTTTTAAAATAAATAAAAGAGAAAATATGACTCTGCAGCTATATTCTAATTAGCAATTTCGGACACCCCCATGAGAATAAGTTATTAAATTAGAAAAGCATGGTAAAAAAAAAAAAAAGAAAAAGGCACTCCTAGCACATGCTTTTCTTTGATCTTCACCACAGCCCTTTGAGGTAGCTGGTACGCCCCATTTTACAGACAAATTGAGACTCAGAAGCCAAGTTACTCAGTCTTTGCACAGCTACTTTGTGATTGTGCTTGAGAGACAGAATATTTTGAGACTGGCTGAATGAAGAATACAGTGTTACTCAAGCACCGCACTTGCCAATACAGTGCATCCTGCCCCTCCGATGTCTGAAGGGCACACACATCTTCTGAGAAGATGGAAACTCATCAGCTCGGGGAGAAAATGCCAAGTTTAAAAGTGAGCCTTGTTAGAGAGGGAGCTATCACAGATTATTAATTTAGCCTTCTCTCCCTGTGAGTGTTTGATGTAAACGGCAAGGGTTCGAAGGTCAAAGAGGAAGAAGTATGTGCTTTAATTTCTCCCCCCTAGAGGTGCGTGAGTGTTTTCTATTAACAAAAACCCTGTAGCCAACAAATCCTGGGCTTGGATCAAACGGCCCTCCCTCTTTTAAGTTACAACATCACAGGGAGACATTTCAAGAGGAAACCAGGCCCAGTCAGGCCTGCAGTACCAGAGAGAAGGCTGTTCTGCCCTTTGGGAATTTGAAAAGCAACTTCCTTTTTGCTGAAGCAGCTTAGTGACAGACAAAAATGTCCCCAAAAAGTTATTCTTGATCTACAGACAGGGTCTAAATGGAAAAAAGAGAAAAAAGAAAAGTGGGCAGAGGCTGAGTATAGCCGTTTGTGCCTGAAGAGCCCCTCGCTTTGGCCAGAGCTCTTAGAAAGAAACATTTGAGCAGCAAATCTGGGTTCACTGGGTGATGTCTGAGTTAAACAATAATAGTCAAAACTTAGTCTGTGCTTGACTCAGTACCTAGTGTATAGTAAATGTTCAATCAATAGCACCTAATCACATTTTAGGGCTTCCCTGGTGGCTCAGAGGGGTAAAGAAGCCTCTGGCTAATGCAGGAGACCTGGGATCAATCCCTGGGTCAGAAAAATCCCCTAGAGAAGGAAATGGAAACCCACTCCAGTATTCTTGTCTGGGAAATCCCACAGACAGAGGAGCCTGGCAGGCTACAGTCCACAGGGTTGCAAAAGAGTTGGACAAAACTTAGTGACTAAACCACAACAAATCATATTCTAATGTTTTTCCCTTTACAGACAAATTGAGACTCAGAAGCCAAGTTACTCAGTCTTTGCACAGCTACTTTGTGATTGTGCTTGAGAGACAGAATATTTTGAGACTGGCTGAATGAAGAATACAGTGTTACTCAAGCACCGCACTTGCCAATACAGTGCATCCTGCCCCTCCGATGTCTGAAGGGCACACACATCTTCTGAGAAGATGGAAACTCATCAGCTCGGGGAGAAAATGCCAAGTTTAAAAGTGAGCCTTGTTAGAGAGGGAGCTATCACAGATTATTAATTTAGCCTTCTCTCCCTGTGAGTGTTTGATGTAAACGGCAAGGGTTCGAAGGTCAAAGAGGAAGAAGTATGTGCTTTAATTTCTCCCCCCTAGAGGTGCGTGAGTGTTTTCTATTAACAAAAACCCTGTAGCCAACAAATCCTGGGCTTGGATCAAACGGCCCTCCCTCTTTTAAGTTACAACATCACAGGGAGACATTTCAAGAGGAAACCAGGCCCAGTCAGGCCTGCAGTACCAGAGAGAAGGCTGTTCTGCCCTTTGGGAATTTGAAAAGCAACTTCCTTTTTGCTGAAGCAGCTTAGTGACAGACAAAAATGTCCCCAAAAAGTTATTCTTGATCTACAGACAGGGTCTAAATGGAAAAAACAGAAAAAAGAAAAGTGGGCAGAGGCTGAGTATAGCCGTTTGTGCCTGAAGAGCCCCTCGCTTTGGCCAGAGCTCTTAGAAAGAAACATTTGAGCAGCAAATCTGGGTTCACTGGGTGATGTCTGAGTTAAACAATAATAGTCAAAACTTAGTCTGTGCTTGACTCAGTACCTAGTGTATAGTAAATGTTCAATCAATAGCACCTAATCACATTTTAGGGCTTCCCTGGTGGCTCAGAGGGGTAAAGAAGCCTCTGGCTAATGCAGGAGACCTGGGATCAATCCCTGGGTCAGAAAAATCCCCTAGAGAAGGAAATGGAAACCCACTCCAGTATTCTTGTCTGGGAAATCCCACAGACAGAGGAGCCTGGCAGGCTACAGTCCACAGGGTTGCAAAAGAGTTGGACAAAACTTAGTGACTAAACCACAACAAATCATATTCTAATGCTTTCTTCTTCCCTGCCCTTAATAACATAGAAGAGTCACCTACTCATTTCTCATCCCCTCACACACCCACGACCATCACTGCTGCTCAAAAGATTTTGAAAGTGAGGGGTAGAGCAAGAACTTCTGAAGACATAGCAACACCTTCCTTCATAAAGGAAAGTTAAGACGCTGTGGCATCAGATAGTCTCTTATAATCCTACAATTACTAACTGTACCCCTAAGTTTTCCAGTGGGGAACTTGAGGCTCGAAAGGACAGTGAGAAAGTCTGGATAAAAATCCAAGTTTCTCCACACACGCTTTTCTGAGTTGGCCCAACTGGGAACTAAGTCTGCTTTTATAACCCGTCTGAGAGAATGCTGTTCTTTCTAAACAACCGGCTTCAAATGAACTTTGGAAGCCAGACTGTTTGTAAACTGAGGATTGCTGGATCTATTCACATCTCTTGTCACCTCTAGGGACACCTCTGCTACTTAAAAATGGCTTTTAGTTCGAAGCTTATCGACAAAGCCTACAAGAAGTTAAGCATTTCCTTTCCTGTCAAGGCAGTGCTTGAAGAATGGGGTAAATCCCAGGCAGCTTGGCTGAAAAAAGAAATAAAAAGCCAAGCGAAGGGTTTATAGGAAACACAGGAAGAGTAAACCATAGTATTTTTGTTTATAGGCCAATGGTGAGTCTTCTACAAATGCCATAAACAAGAAACGAAGCTTGGGAGAGGTTGGTCTGAAAACAGTTAATACCTCAGAACATTCCTCCAGACCACATGACCCACCCACATCCATCAGGCAAAAGTCTTGACCACTGTATCACAGAATTTTCCCCAGCTGACCCTCATCCCCCTGCTGTTCCCAGCCTGCCTACTAATCACCCCAGGAATATGTCTGCCTCGGAAAAGCCAGATTGTATTTTGTTGACCCGTCTTTTTTCAGCATCTTTAAGAATACCTACCTAGTAGGAGACAATAAATATAATGAAATATTCTTGTCTGGGAAATCCCACAGACAGAGGAGCCTGGCAGGCTACAGTCCACAGGGTTGCAAAAGAGTTGGACAAAACTTAGTGACTAAACCACAACAAATCATATTCTAATGCTTTCTTCTTCCCTGCCCTTAATAACATAGAAGAGTCACCTACTCATTTCTCATCCCCTCACACACCCACGACCATCACTGCTGCTCAAAAGATTTTGAAAGTGAGGGGTAGAGCAAGAACTTCTGAAGACATAGCAACACCTTCCTTCATAAAGGAAAGTTAAGACGCTGTGGCATCAGATAGTCTCTTATAATCCTACAATTACTAACTGTACCCCTAAGTTTTCCAGTGGGGAACTTGAGGCTCGAAAGGACAGTGAGAAAGTCTGGATAAAAATCCAAGTTTCTCCACACACGCTTTTCTGAGTTGGCCCAACTGGGAACTAAGTCTGCTTTTATAACCCGTCTGAGAGAATGCTGTTCTTTCTAAACAACCGGCTTCAAATGAACTTTGGAAGCCAGACTGTTTGTAAACTGAGGATTGCTGGATCTATTCACATCTCTTGTCACCTCTAGGGACACCTCTGCTACTTAAAAATGGCTTTTAGTTCGAAGCTTATCGACAAAGCCTACAAGAAGTTAAGCATTTCCTTTCCTGTCAAGGCAGTGCTTGAAGAATGGGGTAAATCCCAGGCAGCTTGGCTGAAAAAAGAAATAAAAAGCCAAGCGAAGGGTTTATAGGAAACACAGGAAGAGTAAACCATAGTATTTTTGTTTATAGGCCAATGGTGAGTCTTCTACAAATGCCATAAACAAGAAACGAAGCTTGGGAGAGGTTGGTCTGAAAACAGTTAATACCTCAGAACATTCCTCCAGACCACATGACCCACCCACATCCATCAGGCAAAAGTCTTGACCACTGTATCACAGAATTTTCCCCAGCTGACCCTCATCCCCCTGCTGTTCCCAGCCTGCCTACTAATCACCCCAGGAATATGTCTGCCTCGGAAAAGCCAGATTGTATTTTGTTGACCCGTCTTTTTTCAGCATCTTTAAGAATACCTACCTAGTAGGAGACAATAAATATAATGAAATGAAGGAACATGGGCTTTAGGGCATGAAGGCTTCAGTTGTTACAGCTCCCAGGCTGTAGAGAACAGACTCCACAGCCGTAGCCCAGGGGCTCAGGTGTTCTGTGGCATGTGGGATGAGAAGACCGCGTATGGCAACTAGAGAAGAGCCCACTTAGCAACAAAGACCAGGCACAGCCATAAATAAATAAACTACATGAAGGCTTACTTACTTCATCGTTTAATTTTCCTGGTTCAATTGTCTAGCTATAAGAATCATTCCTTAACTTTTGAGGGGAAAAAAAGCATTTACAGAATTCTAATGTGATCAGAAAATTAAAGAGAGATAGCAATGTCAATACAGCTTTGATCTTAAACTCATAACTAAAAAACCAATGTATTCAATGAGATTCAAACCAATGAGATTCAAATGACATAGAAGGTAAATAAAATTACTAAATAAGCCATCCTGCTTGGTAGATTGCATGCACATTTTAAATGGATTAAAAAGATGGACTGAGAAACAATGGTGGCTGTGTTAGCAGGTTTTCCATCTCTTGATTCAATGTCAGATATCTGGGGAATGACACCACAAATCTTTACTTCAATAATTCATGAACATGTTAAATGAACATTCAACAAGAAGTTCACTGTGTTACACAGTCCTGTAACTCTTGAATCAGCTCAAACAGAGGACAAATTTTGGAGGGTAAACTAAAAAGAGGATACTTTCCTCTTTGAAAATATTTTACTAAGAGCTGGGGGGTTGGTCTGAAAAGCAGTTAAAAAAAAACCTTTTTTTCCAATGGTGAGTCTTCTACAAATGCCATAAACAAGAAACGCTTGGGAGAGTTGGTCTGAAAACAGTTAATACCTCAGAACATTCCTCCAGACCACATGACCCACCCACATCCATCAGGCAAAAGTCTTGACCACTGTATCACAGAATTTTCCCCAGCTGACCCTCATCCCCCTGCTGTTCCCAGCCTGCCTACTAATCACCCCAGGAATATGTCTGCCTCGGAAAAGCCAGATTGTATTTTGTTGACCCGTCTTTTTTCAGCATCTTTAAGAATACCTACCTAGTAGGAGACAATAAATATAATGAAATGAAGGAACATGGGCTTTAGGGCATGAAGGCTTCAGTTGTTACAGCTCCCAGGCTGTAGAGAACAGACTCCACAGCCGTAGCCCAGGGGCTCAGGTGTTCTGTGGCATGTGGGATGAGAAGACCGCGTATGGCAACTAGAGAAGAGCCCACTTAGCAACAAAGACCAGGCACAGCCATAAATAAATAAACTACATGAAGGCTTACTTACTTCATCGTTTAATTTTCCTGGTTCAATTGTCTAGCTATAAGAATCATTCCTTAACTTTTGAGGGGAAAAAAAGCATTTACAGAATTCTAATGTGATCAGAAAATTAAAGAGAGATAGCAATGTCAATACAGCTTTGATCTTAAACTCATAACTAAAAAACCAATGTATTCAATGAGATTCAAACCAATGAGATTCAAATGACATAGAAGGTAAATAAAATTACTAAATAAGCCATCCTGCTTGGTAGATTGCATGCACATTTTAAATGGATTAAAAAGATGGACTGAGAAACAATGGTGGCTGTGTTAGCAGGTTTTCCATCTCTTGATTCAATGTCAGATATCTGGGGAATGACACCACAAATCTTTACTTCAATAATTCATGAACATGTTAAATGAACATTCAACAAGAAGTTCACTGTGTTACACAGTCCTGTAACTCTTGAATCAGCTCAAACAGAGGACAAATTTTGGAGGGTAAACTAAAAAAAAGAGGATACTTTCCTCTTTGAAAATATTTTACTATGTCATAATGAGATTCCCTAAATAATGGATTCTCGATAACTTTGACCGAAATAGATGTTAACTGTTCTCGTAACTACAAACCTCTCAAAAATCATTTATTAAACTCCAATGAAACTTTGTATCTATGTTGAGTTGAAAATATATTGACTATTATTTCATTTCAATAAATAAATGAACCAAATGCAGGCTGGTTAATTGCCACACCCCAAAGCAGCGATTCTCCTCATGATTTTTCTAAAATCATCATCATGGAACAGATACAGCCAAACAAGAAATTATGAAGGGGCAAATGGAGACTGGCCAACAAAATGAAATTCGCAAAACAAATTATATAGGAAATGTCACCAGTGCTTAGAAACATAATTCTGTCTATAAAGCATATTAAGATGTAGTAGAAGTGTTCACGAAATGTGAACTCCACCAGCATGGCTAATTATAAACCATAATCACTGCACATAAAGCTAACGTTATATTCTAATACACATATTATTATAATTTCTTGTAAACTAATTGAATCCTTCTATTAATCAAAAAGTTAAGCAGTCCTGGATCATTACACTGACATGATACCATACTGATGTTTCATATCAGTGATCAGTAAATAATTAGATTTTTAAGAGGGGGAAGGATATGGAATCCAGCATAGTGAAGACATTAGCCAAAATGACGAAAATTATTCCCACATTCTGCTGCCACTGGAATAACAGAGATAACCATGTTGAGCTTTTATATTCTCTCCCTGCTGCCCAAATCACTTGATTAGGTAGCAGCCATCAGATGCTCTAGAAACAGGTCCTGATTGGCATAAATGCATGTCATGCCATCCTCTCATATTCCACTAACCACAGCAAGGTCCAATCACGGTGAGTCCAAGGCACCCTACAAGAGGAGGGGGAGGTGTCTTCTCCTGAAGAGTCTGATGCCCCTAGAGAGACCTGGGATTACAGAGCTCAGTTTCCCACTGGCAAAGCCAGCCTAAGGACCAGCGAACTCCTAGAGGGAGACAGAACCAGAGGGATGTTGGGGTCGGGGTGGAGAAAGGAACCATGGCTCTAATTAAACTATGCAATTCAAAATCATCCTGACAGGACCACGGCAAAGACAATGGGTCTCTGTCATACAGACATAGCCACCTTTATCCGGGGTTGAGCCAGGTATTATTTTTCTACTTTATAATGTGAGACGACTGAGACTCTCTATGAAGAGGGAAAAAGGACTTACCAAAAGTTCCATGGCTAGTAAGCTAAGATCTCACCTGCCTTTGATGATCTACCTCTCAGTACAGTATTGGTACACAGGAAGGAGATTACCACTGTTGTCTCATTTTCTATATTGAAAAGTCTTATTTTCTTCAATTGTTATTCTACAGTAACTGTCCTACTTTCTTTCAAATCACAGCCTTGGCCCAGTGGGCCTTTGTTGATGTGAAGCACTAAATAACACAACTTCATAATATTTAAATGAAATCACAAACATAAAAATGGCAATATCTGTCCATGAAGAGTGAATTATTCTAAGGGTCTCCTTGTCTCCATTTCTACCTTTCCTCACCCTCCTCCTCACCACACGCAACCCAAGTAACTCAACAGCCAGAGGGATAGTTCTAAAGCCAAAGTCAATCACAACTACTTCACTCTCTGCCTCAAATCCTCCAGGGGCTTCCCAATTCAGCCAGAATAAAATCTAGACTCTTTGGTTCCCACTTTTACTATCCTCTCTCCCCTTCCTCCACTCCTGTCCTCCCCTTTAGTGCCTCTTTTCAGCCCTTCAAACACAGTGACCCATTCTCTTCTTCTCTGGCCCTGTGCACCCTACTTCTCTCCCCAGATCCTCCCAGGTCCTCCTCCCCAAACCCATTCAAGTCTCGGCTTCCTTAGGAGGCTTCCTTTAAATGGCACAGTAGGCTAATTTAATTTCAGAACTGATCAGGGTGCAGTGTTATCATGATTTATTTTTCACATAGTTCAATCGCTCTCTCTCTCTCTCCCACAAGGCAAGTCTCTCAAAGAGAGGGAACTCAGTTCTATTCTTCAGTATACCCCACACCTAGACCAGTGCTGCGGTGCACAACAGTGCAGGGGGCCAATCAATAGTTACTAAGATTCACTGATTAAATCTAAGACTCTACACAGGTCACAGTAACCAAAGCTCTTATATAGTACTTTATTTTTAGCTGAAAATAAAAACTGCAAAATGCAGAACTCTCTTTTAAAGATTTTTATCTATCCTGGATTATACTTGATTCTTCCTAATCCTGGGCATCATTATTCTTTAAGCTATGAAAGCAAATTTCTTATGAAAACAATGTCACTTTAAAAAAACAACTTATAGTAGTAGAATTTGGCAGTCAAAAGGAAAATTAAAAGCACAACTGAATTTTTTTAACTACCTCTAAAAATTCAACAATAGGCACATAGGGAGTAATGAAAATTTTATAAAACTAAATGGTAGTGATCATTGCACAAATCTACAAATGTAATTTTAAAAATCAGTAGGTTTTAAAAAACTAAGGAAGGAAACAACCCAATTTAAAAGTGGATAATAGTTTTTACATTTCACCAAAAAAGATATACTAATCACAAATAGGCACATGAAAAAAATGCTTGGCATCATTATTCATGAGGGAACTATTCATTAAGATCACAACGAGATACCACGTTACGTATTTTGTGATGGGTAATATTAAAATGACTGACTTAATCAAGTTCTGATGAGGCTGTGGACCTACCAGGACTTTTAGCCATTGCTGGTGAGAATACATAATGACATAGTCCCTTTGGAAAACAGACTGACAGTTTTTAACAAAGTTTAACACACACTTAACATCGTAATCCCATCCCTAGAAGTGTAAGAAGGACTTGTGCTAAAGCTGAAGTCCAAATACTTTGGCAACCTGATGTGAGTCGACTCGTTTTTTGAAGAGACGCTGATGCTGGCAAAGACTGAGGGCAGAAGAAGTGGGTGACACAGGATAAGATGGTTGGATGCATCCCCAACTCAAGGGACATGAGTTTGAGGAAATTCTAGGAGACAGTGAAAGACAGGAAAGCCTGGATACTGCAGTCCATGGGGTTCCAGAGTTGGACTGACTGACTGACTGAATAACAGTAAGAACTACAAAAATTACATTCAAACAAAAACTTCTACAAGAATGTTTACAGCAGGAATATTTATAGATCTATAACCTCAAACCATTCAAATGTTTTTCAATTGGTGAATGGACATACTGTGTTACATCTACACTGTGGAATTATATTAAGTGATAAAAAGGATAAACTACTCATGTACATAATATAATATGGTTTCCCTGGTAGCTCAGCTGGTACAGAATCCACCTGTAATACAGAAGACCTGGGTTCGATCGCTGGGTTGGGAATGTCCCCTAGAGGAAGGCATGGCAACCCACTCCAATATTCTTGTCTGGAGAATTCCATGGTCAGGAGCCTAGCAGTCTACACACTCCACGGGATTGCAAAGAGTCCAAAACTACTGAGCAGCTTTCACTTTACTTCATACATAACATGGGTGGATTTCAAATGTATTATGCTAAATTTAAAAAGTCAGACGCAAAATGCATACTGTAATACCTCCATTTGTGGAAGAAGCAAAATTAGAGATGGAAATGGTTTTCACACATAGCAGGTTGGAGTGTGGGGGAGTAGAAGAGGGGGAGGAATGATTATAAAGGCTTCTTTGAATGACTGAATAAATGAAATACAATGAAAGGGAAGTACATCTGAATCACTACTTCAGGACTTCAGTGTTGTATTCAGAGTCTGCTCTGGAAATCTGTTTTGTTTTTCCCCTTCCAAGAAAATAAATGTAACATGGGAAGCAATAGCATTTTTTTTTTTTTTTAATTTATAGGTGTCGAACAACTTAAGACACCTTTACATTTTCCTAGTTTAATTTTTAATGAAGTTGCAGTCTCCCATCCCCATGCCTCCTCCCTTTCTCTTCCTTGTTGGAAAAGAAAAACAAATGGCTTGCCATGGATTTTTCAGGCTCCAGACCTCCACTGATTCAGGGTCTCTCAGCAGTTTCACCCTTCTAATGGGGTCCTTACCAGTAAGTGCATAACCCAAAGAGTTATTGGGTAACAAATACACTTGCGCTAATTAGGAATGACTGAAATTCCTTGTATGCATCATCTTTCTGCTAGCACGTTAACAAGACAGCCACTTGGTTTTCTTTCATTTCTTTAAGTATGCTCAAGTCCACCCTCAAGACCCCTACACAGGCTCCTCCCTGACAATACTAGCTGACACGCCCCCGCACTTTCTGATTGGTGCTCCCTTCTATGGCTAGCCCTACCCCTAATCTCCTGATTGGCTCCTCCTCCACATCACCTCCAGTGATTCCTTCCCATCACATCCAGTCCACACTTGTCACTCCCACCTACCTTGGCCAATAAATATTTGCTAAATAATTAATTCTAAGTGCCAAGCTCATTCCATAAAACAGCAGTGAATAATACACAGTTTACCTGTGGGAAGTTAGTGAATATGACAAACAAAACGAATGGGGTGAGGAAGCAAAGTGAGGAGAGGGAAGGGAGGATAATGTTTTAAAGTAGATGGCTAAGAAAAGGTTGTTTTTCTTTTTTTCTTTTGCTATTCCCCAAAAGGAACGGTAAGTTCAAAGGCCCCGGGACAGGTGTGTGCTTGAAGCATTCGAAGAACGCTGGGGGGAGGGGAGAAAGGGGGAGAGGGAAAATTCTGTCAGGGGAAAGGAGATAAGCAATAAAGCCAAAGACAGCAGGGGCCAGATCACACTGGCCATGAAAGCCACTGAAACTTAGGATTTTACTCTGAGTCAGATGGGAGCCTTTAGAGAGTTCTGAGCAAAGAATATATGACATATTTCAAAAGGATCCCCGATCATCTTTCTAATCATCCTCATTTCCTTCATAACATTACTCAACCAATTTATAACTCATGTATTTATATGATTACTTCTTTAATGTATATTTCCCCTAGTAGGTGGTATCCTCATTAAGAGCAGAGGTCCTATCTCTCTTCTTTTAAGCACCAACTCAAATCCAAGCATAGTACCTGGCATATAGGTGTGTACTCAACGCTGCTGCTTAGCCGCTCAGTCGTGTCCGACTCTGTACGACCCCAGGGAGTGCAGTCCACCAGGCTCCTCTCTCCACGGGATTCTCCAGGCAAGAGTACTGGAGTGGGTTGCCCTGCCCTCCTCCAGGGGATCTTCCAACCCAGGAATCGAACCCAGTTCTCCAAATTGCAGGTGAATTCTTTACCAGTGAGCCACCAGGGAAGCCTCTCTATATTTATTTGTGACCACATGGACTTGTAGCCTACCAGGCCTTTCCTTTCATGGGATTTTTCCGGGCAAGAATGCTGGAGTGGGTTGCCATTTCCTTCTCCGATGTACTCAGTACATACTCATTGAGTGAACTAGCTGATGAATTTAACCTGTAGGATAATGTAGCTCTAAGTTCACAATTTGCATGTACACATACATTTTGGGGTGGGTTTTTTTTTTTTTGGTATTTTTTTATATTCTGAAAAGGCCTCAATATACATACCTAAGCTTTCTCTAACAGGAAGAAATGAGACAACTGAACCAACTAGTAATTAAGGTGCTTACTCTGCTACACACTGTTACTCATCTGAAATATTTCACTCATCTGAAAAATTGTAGCAAGTGCAGACTCAAGACATTTCACTTAAGTCTAAAGTAGATAATGAAATGGAAACAGTAGCAGAAGCCAAATTCAGAACAGTATTAGAAAGCTACCGAATCTATTGTTTAAAGATGGCCACACCATCTTCTGTAGTCCAGACATTTTTGGAGTCCCTGTCAAGTGCCAGAGACAGCACTAACATACCAAGACTATACAGATGAATAAATCTGGGCTCTTTCTTGTGAGACCTCACGCTCTAATAACTCATCTGTGCAAAACTTTACTGTCTGCAACTCTCACCCACATTTATTAACTGATTACACATGCATGCAAGTAAACATTTCCAGGCCTCCTTGGTCATTTGCATTTACACTAAATGGGACATCGACTCATAACAAATGAGATGGTTCACTAGTCGGCACACAGTCTAGTCTCCGCCCCGCCCCATTCCCCTCTTTAAAACAACAAAAGGGGCAACTATTCCCATTTCAGGTAGGGTAGTGAAAACCACCCTGGGTCCAAGAGCCAAGATGGCCAAAGAGACTTCAGTTCCCCAGGCTTTCTTCAAAGCCACTCAGGGCCAACAACTCAGTGAGGATTCCCAGGAGAGGAAGGAAACAAGGAGCCAAACATAGAAAACTGGCCCTGCTACAGCATCCTCTTAATACGGGGGTAGCTCTTATTCAGGGAAGAGACCGTCCGTCCAAGCAGAACGCAGCACCTTGAGCATTTCAGCACCACCTGTCCCTGGGCTGCCAGGCTGATCAACAAGCAAGGATGGAATCAGGACAAAGGAGCCCAGGATTCTGTGAGGGGCTCAGGAGCAATTCAGTCCACAAAAGAAATCCCATGGCATTTATGAATTTAACCTGTAGGATAATGTAGCTCTAAGTTAAATTTGATACACATACATTTTGGGGTGGGTTTTTTTTTGGTATTTTATTATATTTTGAAAAGGCCTCAATATACATACCTAAGCTTTCTCTAACAGGAAGAAATGAGACAACTGAACCAACTAGTAATTAAGGTGCTTACTCTGCTACACACTGTTACTCATCTGAAATATTTCACTCATCTGAAAAATTGTAGCAAGTGCAGACTCAAGACATTTCACTTAAGTCTAAAGTAGATAATGAAATGGAAACAGTAGCAGAAGCCAAATTCAGAACAGTATTAGAAAGCTACCGAATCTATTGTTTAAAGATGGCCACACCATCTTCTGTAGTCCAGACATTTTTGGAGTCCCTGTCAAGTGCCAGAGACAGCACTAACATACCAAGACTATACAGATGAATAAATCTGGGCTCTTTCTTGTGAGACCTCACGCTCTAATAACTCATCTGTGCAAAACTTTACTGTCTGCAACTCTCACCCACATTTATTAACTGATTACACATGCATGCAAGTAAACATTTCCAGGCCTCCTTGGTCATTTGCATTTACACTAAATGGGACATCGACTCATAACAAATGAGATGGTTCACTAGTCGGCACACAGTCTAGTCTCCGCCCCGCCCCATTCCCCTCTTTAAAACAACAAAAGGGGCAACTATTCCCATTTCAGGTAGGGTAGTGAAAACCACCCTGGGTCCAAGAGCCAAGATGGCCAAAGAGACTTCAGTTCCCCAGGCTTTCTTCAAAGCCACTCAGGGCCGCAACAACTCAGTGAGGATTCCCAGGAGAGGAAGGAAACAAGGAGCCAAACATAGAAAACTGGCCCTGCTACAGCATCCTCTTAATACGGGGGTAGCTCTTATTCAGGGAAGAGACCGTCCGTCCAAGCAGAACGCAGCACCTTGAGCATTTCAGCACCACCTGTCCCTGGGCTGCCAGGCTGATCAACAAGCAAGGATGGAATCAGGACAAAGGAGCCCAGGATTCTGTGAGGGGCTCAGGGAGCAATTCAGTCCACAAAAGAAATCCCATGGCATTTCATTTGAACTAGCAAATGTCTAATAAGAAACCCAACAGGTCTTTTTTTCTATATCTCTCGTTTCCCAGAGATGAATATGAAGATCACAGCAAAACCATTTTAACAATATTTAAATACATACAAATATGAGCTTCACCAATAAGGCCATAAAAATATCTAAAGCCATTTATAAATACAGTAACACATATCAGGGAGGTAACAGACTTCAAAATTTCTTCTTCAAATATCTTTTCATGGTTACACACAGCATAGTAATTGTTAAGGCTCTATGGCCTCCTGTGATATTTTTTCCCCTATGTAGAATCCTACTTAATTTTCAAGTGACATAGAAATATGAAGACTATTATAAACTGGTTAATTATTTTATAGGTGGAGTCAGGGCAGAGTGATGAATCTGTATTTCAGTGTATTTATGGATCATTAACTTCTTGGCCATTCCTCTTCTGAATTAAGGTTTGTAAGAAAAAGAAAAAAGTTGGCCATCATAGACTAGATTCAGTTTGTCTTATTTCCTTAACATATGCCTTATCAGCTCTGCCACAGCTGAAGGGATTCCAAATTGCTTTATGACACACTTGGATTTTCTCCAGCTAATAATTCCTCCTTCCTGCCCATGACTGGCAGGCTTCTTCCACAGTGCCGTAATGTGGGACAGCTAATTATCTACCAATCCACCTTGCTATTCCGCACTTGGCAACTTTTATCTGCACAGGACAGCTGCACTCTCCCCGTTTGAAGTGAAATGTCAGTCTCTGCTAATGCAACAAGACTTACATCACTAATGATGTCTCCACACTTTGAAGAAACAACTCAAAGCCTAATTAAAAATTCAGATTCATTCTCACCGGCGTGCTGATTTTCACTGCCCTTCCACCAGGGCCTCAGAGTATCTTTTAAAATACTCGATGCAAAAATAATATTGAAAAAATATATATATATCCAAGGGGAATCCAGGAAAAAAAAAAAAAAAAACAGTTGGAATCTTGGGCTTTGACCTCATCTTTAAGATAACTGTTATGGTTGGAACAGAATCAGGATGTTATCATGTACACCAGATAAGAATTTCGACAAAGGTCTTTTTTCTATATCTGAACTAGCAAATGTCTAATAAGAAACCCAACAGGTCTTTTCTATATCTCGTTTCCCAGAGATGAATATGAAGATCACAGCAAAACCATTTTAACAATATTTAAATACATACAAATATGAGCTTCACCAATAAGGCCATAAAAATATCTAAAGCCATTTATAAATACAGTAACACATATCAGGGAGGTAACAGACTTCAAAATTTCTTCTTCAAATATCTTTTCATGGTTACACACAGCATAGTAATTGTTAAGGCTCTATGGCCTCCTGTGATATTTTTTCCCCTATGTAGAATCCTACTTAATTTTCAAGTGACATAGAAATATGAAGACTATTATAAACTGGTTAATTATTTTATAGGTGGAGTCAGGGCAGAGTGATGAATCTGTATTTCAGTGTATTTATGGATCATTAACTTCTTGGCCATTCCTCTTCTGAATTAAGGTTTGTAAGAAAAAGAAAAAAGTTGGCCATCATAGACTAGATTCAGTTTGTCTTATTTCCTTAACATATGCCTTATCAGCTCTGCCACAGCTGAAGGGATTCCAAATTGCTTTATGACACACTTGGATTTTCTCCCGCTAATAATTCCTCCTTCCTGCCCATGACTGGCAGGCTTCTTCCACAGTGCCGTAATGTGGGACAGCTAATTATCTACCAATCCACCTTGCTATTCCGCACTTGGCAACTTTTATCTGCACAGGACAGCTGCACTCTCCCCGTTTGAAGTGAAATGTCAGTCTCTGCTAATGCAACAAGACTTACATCACTAATGATGTCTCCACACTTTGAAGAAACAACTCAAAGCCTAATTAAAAATTCAGATTCATTCTCACCGGCGTGCTGATTTTCACTGCCCTTCCACCAGGGCCTCAGAGTATCTTTTAAAATACTCGATGCAAAAATAATATTGAAAAAATATATATATATCCAAGGGGAATCCAGGAAAAAAAAAAAAAAAAACAGTTGGAATCTTGGGCTTTGACCTCATCTTTAAGATAACTGTTATGGTTGGAACAGAATCAGGATGTTATCATGTACACCAGATAAGAATTTCCTCCACTGGTTTCTCTATGACAATGACAACAAAGCACACTATTTCCAGGGAAATATGGACCAGAAGCTACTTCTCAGTTGACCTACTCTGCTATTTGGGTGTTGGAACTTTTCTAACTGTAATTAACTCAGAAATCATGGGACTGTGTAAATCTGAAGTAGGGGAAAACTTTTGAATTCAGAACAAAGAGGGCAAGGTAAAGAGGCTTTCAAATGACATTTATTTTGTTTCATTACCAAATCAAATCAACAGCCCCTCCAAAGTAATGATTCTGTTACAATATTTACAAAAAGAACTTCATACTTCCAAAAACTAGGGAGTGTGATGCAGTCCTGAAATAGCAGTCTTCCTGAAAATTACAGGTAGAATTTCCTTCTCAAGCTTTTATACAGGCCCCAAAAAACACCAAAAGTTGTTCCTCCCCTAACGTTTTTTCTTTTTACACTTTATCTTTTTAATTGAAAAAAGAAAACTTACTTTTGGCTGGTACAGGTTCATAATTACAACCAGCTATTGACAAATTTGTTCTTTTAAAAATATCTAAGATCACTGTGGTAAGTCTCAGAATTGTTGTATTTCTTCGGTGGCTCACTGTCTTCTCAATATGTAAATAACAGCTTAAAAAAAAAATAGTCATCTGTCAAATTGTAGACTATCAGCTTCATGTTCTCTATCACAAAAAGCCAAAACATCTTTTGTTTTCAAAAGAAGCAAAGGTTCTTGATTAGATCAAGAAAATTCATGAATGCTATTCCGCACTTGGCAACTTTTATCTGCACAGGACAGCTGCACTCTCCCCGTTTGAAGTGAAATGTCAGTCTCTGCTAATGCAACAAGACTTACATCACTAATGATGTCTCCACACTTTGAAGAAACAACTCAAAGCCTAATTAAAAATTCAGATTCATTCTCACCGGCGTGCTGATTTTCACTGCCCTTCCACCAGGGCCTCAGAGTATCTTTTAAAATACTCGATGCAAAAATAATATTGAAAAAATATATATATATCCAAGGGGAATCCAGGAAAAAAAAAAAAAAAAACAGTTGGAATCTTGGGCTTTGACCTCATCTTTAAGATAACTGTTATGGTTGGAACAGAATCAGGATGTTATCATGTACACCAGATAAGAATTTCCTCCACTGGTTTCTCTATGACAATGACAACAAAGCACACTATTTCCAGGGAAATATGGACCAGAAGCTACTTCTCAGTTGACCTACTCTGCTATTTGGGTGTTGGAACTTTTCTAACTGTAATTAACTCAGAAATCATGGGACTGTGTAAATCTGAAGTAGGGGAAAACTTTTGAATTCAGAACAAAGAGGGCAAGGTAAAGAGGCTTTCAAATGACATTTATTTTGTTTCATTACCAAATCAAATCAACAGCCCCTCCAAAGTAATGATTCTGTTACAATATTTACAAAAAGAACTTCATACTTCCAAAAACTAGGGAGTGTGATGCAGTCCTGAAATAGCAGTCTTCCTGAAAATTACAGGTAGAATTTCCTTCTCAAGCTTTTATACAGGCCCCAAAAAACACCAAAAGTTGTTCCTCCCCTAACGTTTTTTCTTTTTACACTTTATCTTTTTAATTGAAAAAAGAAAACTTACTTTTGGCTGGTACAGGTTCATAATTACAACCAGCTATTGACAAATTTGTTCTTTTAAAAATATCTAAGATCACTGTGGTAAGTCTCAGAATTGTTGTATTTCTTCGGTGGCTCACTGTCTTCTCAATATGTAAATAACAGCTTAAAAAAAAAATAGTCATCTGTCAAATTGTAGACTATCAGCTTCATGTTCTCTATCACAAAAAAAGCCAAAACATCTTTTGTTTTCAAAAGAAGCAAAGGTTCTTGATTAGATCAAGTTTCCTTTCCATTTTAAAGCAAACATCTCCTGGAAAAATGATGCTTCCATGAGGCTGTACCATGGGAAAAGGTTAAGATCTGAGTTAAGACCTGAGTTCTAGGTCTATCACGTGCTATTGGTATGACCTCTAGAAAGCCACTGCCCACTGGGTCTCTGTTTCTCATCTGTAAAATGAGGGAGGAAAGTCTTTCTCTCTGGTCCTTCCAGTTCTCAAGGCATGCAGGGATCTGTGGATCAGGGAGAAAAAACAGGCTCAGGGCAGGCCTGCTGAGCCTAGGTGTGTACAGCCCCTCGGGGCAGGTTACAGGACCACAGTGGGAGGCGGCTAGCCTCTGTGCAGGCCAGAGGCAGGGAGACTGCAAAGCCGGACCTCATGAGACTGCACTGAGGAAGGCAGAACCTTGGTACCAAGCAGGTCTTGGGGGCTGGGGGCTGCTAAGGATACTTGAAGCCTAAATGCCTTCAGCAGAGCTTTCTAGGCACCAAACTCCTCATTTCTCCAGGTTTCTAGTTCATCTCCCCCAGAGCACAGCTCCAAAGACAAGATTCAGGCACAAGCAGCAGCTAGTTCCAAGCTCAAACACCAGCCACGTTGAAACAAAAGGCGAGAACCTACCTGAGGGTGTGAGCAACAGTGTAGGGGCCACATGCTCTGAGCCCTAATCTAGCCCGGCCTAAACTTCTACCCCAAACTATTCAATCACATGGGGCAGTCTGTTCCTTTCTTCTTAAAGCAGTCTAATCTGGGCATTACCTGCCCTAAGTCTCACTGACTTGAAAGATCCATGGATCCCACTGCCAAATCTATCTGCTTCTCTAACTTCTTCCTGCACCCCCCTCCTTCCCTACTAAAAGATATTGACAAATTTGTTCTTTTAAAAATATCTAAGAGCACTGTGGGAAGTCTCAGAATTGTTGTATTTCTTCGTGGCTCACTGTCTTCTCAATATGTAAATAACAGCTTAAAAAAAAAATAGTCATCTGTCAAATTGTAGACTATCAGCTTCATGTTCTCTATCACAAAAAAAGCCAAAACATCTTTTGTTTTCAAAAGAAGCAAAGGTTCTTGATTAGATCAAGTTTCCTTTCCATTTTAAAGCAAACATCTCCTGGAAAAATGATGCTTCCATGAGGCTGTACCATGGGAAAAGGTTAAGATCTGAGTTAAGACCTGAGTTCTAGGTCTATCACGTGCTATTGGTATGACCTCTAGAAAGCCACTGCCCACTGGGTCTCTGTTTCTCATCTGTAAAATGAGGGAGGAAAGTCTTTCTCTCTGGTCCTTCCAGTTCTCAAGGCATGCAGGGATCTGTGGATCAGGGAGAAAAAACAGGCTCAGGGCAGGCCTGCTGAGCCTAGGTGTGTACAGCCCCTCGGGGCAGGTTACAGGACCACAGTGGGAGGCGGCTAGCCTCTGTGCAGGCCAGAGGCAGGGAGACTGCAAAGCCGGACCTCATGAGACTGCACTGAGGAAGGCAGAACCTTGGTACCAAGCAGGTCTTGGGGGCTGGGGGCTGCTAAGGATACTTGAAGCCTAAATGCCTTCAGCAGAGCTTTCTAGGCACCAAACTCCTCATTTCTCCAGGTTTCTAGTTCATCTCCCCCAGAGCACAGCTCCAAAGACAAGATTCAGGCACAAGCAGCAGCTAGTTCCAAGCTCAAACACCAGCCACGTTGAAACAAAAGGCGAGAACCTACCTGAGGGTGTGAGCAACAGTGTAGGGGCCACATGCTCTGAGCCCTAATCTAGCCCGGCCTAAACTTCTACCCCAAACTATTCAATCACATGGGGCAGTCTGTTCCTTTCTTCTTAAAGCAGTCTAATCTGGGCATTACCTGCCCTAAGTCTCACTGACTTGAAAGATCCATGGATCCCACTGCCAAATCTATCTGCTTCTCTAACTTCTTCCTGCACCCTTCCTTCCCTCTAGCTCTAAGTTTCAAACCTTAAGGCTATTGTTCCAGTCCTTGAAGATGCCATCCCAAAGGAGCCTTTGGGTAACTCCACCCTCTAACCAACTCCTATTCATTCTACTTTGCCTGGAGGACCGTCCAGAATCTCCCTCTACCCCTAAGTAGGTTACCATCCTGACATCTCCAAGCATCTGGAATCTCCTTTCTCATACCATTCATTTGCCTTGGATATATAACTGAATGATATCTCAGGATGAACATAATGCCCGGCACCAAATAAACATTCAATGACTACCTGTTTAAGTAATTATGATGACAGGAAGCTCATCTAAAACAATCTTGGAACTCTCCTGCCAGAAAGCTGTCCTTTCTGTTACACAGAAACTTGCTTCCGCAGAACCTTACACACACCACTGACTTTACTTCCTGGAGTTCACTAAATAATTCTCATCCAGACACTGTGAATTGGTGGCCTCTGGCCTGATCCAGCCTACTGGCATGTTTGGTTTGGCCCACTCAGTGTGTTGTTTTTTAAAATCTGAATTAGTTGCCGACATTTTAAGAATCAAGAGATTTCATCTAAAACCCAGAGACCCAGCTTCTCCTGAAAACCAGAGTCAAGTGGCAACAATGGACCCACACTGCCACAGGGCAGCAATCAGCAGAGCTGGGTAGCACCTGCCTTTCAGCCCTGACATGTGCCCTCCTGTTTTCAAGAAAGGCTATTCTCTACTGATCCCACCATTCTGGCCTGCCTCACTCATTCGGTCTAACTGACCCCTGGAAATGTTAGGAGTTAGCAGCCCTGGGGGGAAGCTTGAGCCCATATCTCAGCATTTCTTTCTACACTGCCCTGACCCATTCAAGTTGGTTTAGCTTCTCTGATAAGACACGAGCTCTTGGAGGGAAAGCACTGGACATTCAATACTTTCCCTGCACTCTCCCAGCCTTGGATTCTGCAGCAAGACTCCCAGTGAATATCTGCTGGCAGACTCATCAGAAGACAATTATGCATACAGTCAACTTTTGTTCTTCAACCTCCTCCTCTCCCTTACAGCTTATCTTGCCTTGTTCTTTTCTCGCTCCTGCCTTCCTTCTTTCTGGAAGGGGGAAAGCAGGAATAAAAAGACGTGACCCGGGGCTTCCCTGGTGGTCCAGTGGGTAAGGACACTGCCTTGCAGTGCAAGGGGCGCCGGTTCGATCCCTGGCCTGGGAAGATCCCACGTGCCGCGGAGCGGCTGGACTAATATGTCCAATTGCGCGCTGGAGCTCTGGAGCGCATGCGCCCAGAGCGGGTGCTGTGCGACAACAGAGGCCACCGCAATGGGAGGCCCACATGGGCCAAAGAACAAAGATGGATGAAAATGGACAAATGAAAGACCAATAGAAGTGACCGCCTGCTCCCCTCCCTCCCCACCCCACCCCCACCAAAATAAGTAAATAAATAAATCTTTTAAAAAAATAATAATAAATAAATAAATAAAAAGACGTGACCCATGATGCATCAGTCAAATACATGTGCTCAGACTATAAGCCAGTCACTAAGAAAACATGGAACCTCACAGCCTCATGAGAAAAGCCAGGCATGAAAATGAGGGCCAGATGGCATGTGCCCAGGAGAAAAATAGGGTCCTAGTGGAGCTTCCCCAGAGAATCTTGCATGTTACATCTGGAAGGCAAAGGAGGCTGCTGGACAAAGGTACTTACTACCCATTTGTAAAGGGCTAGGGGTTGGTCGCTAACAAGAAAAGAATCCACCTGGCATGCAGGAGATCCCTGGGTGAAAAAGATCCTCTGGAGAAAGAAATGGCAACCCACTCCAGTATTCTCGATGGGAAATTCCATGGACAGAGGAGCCTGGTGGGCTGCAGTCCACGGCACAACTGAGAGACTAAGCCACTACCACCACCAAGGGGGCACAGTGATCATCTTCCTCAGGTATGTCATTATGAAAAACTGTAAGTATATACCATCCAAAATATCTGTATTTATGGACTGCAAATTCTATTATACTAGTGCACCAATATACTATGCATATAAGACTCATCCAGCAAGAACTCCCAGTGAATATCTGCTGGCAGACTCATCAGAAGACAATTATGCATACAGTCAACTTTTGTTCTTCAACCTCCTCCTCTCCCTTACAGCTTATCTTGCCTTGTTCTTTTCTCGCTCCTGCCTTCCTTCTTTCTGGAAGGGGGAAAGCAGGAATAAAAAGACGTGACCCGGGGCTTCCCTGGTGGTCCAGTGGGTAAGGACACTGCCTTGCAGTGCAAGGGGCGCCGGTTCGATCCCTGGCCTGGGAAGATCCCACGTGCCGCGGAGCGGCTGGACTAATATGTCCAATTGCCGCGCTGGAGCTCTGGAGCGCATGCGCCCAGAGCGGGTGCTGTGCGACAACAGAGGCCACCGCAATGGGAGGCCCACATGGGCCAAAGAACAAAGATGGATGAAAATGGACAAATGAAAGACCAATAGAAGTGACCGCCTGCTCCCCTCCCTCCCCACCCCACCCCCACCAAAATAAGTAAATAAATAAATCTTTTAAAAAAATAATAATAAATAAATAAATAAAAAGACGTGACCCATGATGCATCAGTCAAATACATGTGCTCAGACTATAAGCCAGTCACTAAGAAAACATGGAACCTCACAGCCTCATGAGAAAAGCCAGGCATGAAAATGAGGGCCAGATGGCATGTGCCCAGGAGAAAAATAGGGTCCTAGTGGAGCTTCCCCAGAGAATCTTGCATGTTACATCTGGAAGGCAAAGGAGGCTGCTGGACAAAGGTACTTACTACCCATTTGTAAAGGGCTAGGGGTTGGTCGCTAACAAGAAAAGAATCCACCTGGCATGCAGGAGATCCCTGGGTGAAAAAGATCCTCTGGAGAAAGAAATGGCAACCCACTCCAGTATTCTCGATGGGAAATTCCATGGACAGAGGAGCCTGGTGGGCTGCAGTCCACGGCACAACTGAGAGACTAAGCCACTACCACCACCAAGGGGGCACAGTGATCATCTTCCTCAGGTATGTCATTATGAAAAACTGTAAGTATATACCATCCAAAATATCTGTATTTATGGACTGCAAATTCTATTATACTAGTGCACCAATATACTATGCATATAAGACATTAGTATAGAAATTAAATAAGAATGCAATAAAAAGTTTACAGATGAAATCCTTCAAAATAACCTTGGGGGAGGGAAAGAGCAGGTAGAGGCAGAGATGAAACCAGCCTGACAACAAGATGATAGCTGTTTAAACTAGGTTAAAGATACAGGAACCTTCTTATGCTATTTTCGTTACGCCTGTACATTTTTTTCAAATCTCTGTGTGAAAAAAAGCTTAAAAGTAAATAAATAAGTAAATTTCCTATTGGTCCAGTGGTTAGGACTCCACACTTCCACTTCAGGGAGAATGGGTCTGATCCTACATGCTGTGTGGTGTAGCCAAAAAAAAAAAATGTAAATAAATAACTATAATTAGCAGGTCTAATACTTTCTTCATAAATCTCTAAGGATGGTTTTGCATCATATCCCTGAGGTCCGTGCACCCCACTTTGGTAATCCGTGGGCCAGGGGGCTGACCACACTGAAATCTGTAGGTTCTGAAGTTTAGATTTCAGTTTCATTCAGGCTCTGGAGCTGCAAGTTTTCTGTTGCCTCCCAGGTGTTGTGCCCTGGCACTAAACATACTGTCCATATTTATTGCTGTTTACTGACTGTTCTTGTTTAGACCTTGTGCTAAAAGAGATTTCCCCCCTATTAACCAAATGAAGCATGAAGAAACTCAAGTTCAGAGTGATTCAGAAACATGCTGGAAGTAACACGCTGGACGTGAAAGAGTTAATAGCTAGCTGAGTCAGAAATGCTGCCCTTTATATTTTGACTTACAATACCCTTTTACACCAGGTTGAAGCAGATTCAAAACAAATTCCACTGCACATAATACCAAACTTCCAGAGTTCTGCAAGGTTCCTGTCGGTTCATCCACTTAAGCTTAAGGAAGGAACTCTTCAAGCAGCAAAACCAGAAATTCCATGGACAGAGGAGCCTGGTGGGCTGCAGTCCACGGCACAACTGAGAGACTAAGCCACTACCACCACCAAGGGGGCACAGTGATCATCTTCCTCAGGTATGTCATTATGAAAAACTGTAAGTATATACCATCCAAAATATCTGTATTTATGGACTGCAAATTCTATTATACTAGTGCACCAATATACTATGCATATAAGACATTAGTATAGAAATTAAATAAGAATGCAATAAAAAGTTTACAGATGAAATCCTTCAAAATAACCTTGGGGGAGGGAAAGAGCAGGTAGAGGCAGAGATGAAACCAGCCTGACAACAAGATGATAGCTGTTTAAACTAGGTTAAAGATACAGGAACCTTCTTATGCTATTTTCGTTACGCCTGTACATTTTTTTCAAATCTCTGTGTGAAAAAAAGCTTAAAAGTAAATAAATAAGTAAATTTCCTATTGGTCCAGTGGTTAGGACTCCACACTTCCACTTCAGGGAGAATGGGTCTGATCCTACATGCTGTGTGGTGTAGCCAAAAAAAAAAAAATGTAAATAAATAACTATAATTAGCAGGTCTAATACTTTCTTCATAAATCTCTAAGGATGGTTTTGCATCATATCCCTGAGGTCCGTGCACCCCACTTTGGTAATCCGTGGGCCAGGGGGCTGACCACACTGAAATCTGTAGGTTCTGAAGTTTAGATTTCAGTTTCATTCAGGCTCTGGAGCTGCAAGTTTTCTGTTGCCTCCCAGGTGTTGTGCCCTGGCACTAAACATACTGTCCATATTTATTGCTGTTTACTGACTGTTCTTGTTTAGACCTTGTGCTAAAAGAGATTTCCCCCCTATTAACCAAATGAAGCATGAAGAAACTCAAGTTCAGAGTGATTCAGAAACATGCTGGAAGTAACACGCTGGACGTGAAAGAGTTAATAGCTAGCTGAGTCAGAAATGCTGCCCTTTATATTTTGACTTACAATACCCTTTTACACCAGGTTGAAGCAGATTCAAAACAAATTCCACTGCACATAATACCAAACTTCCAGAGTTCTGCAAGGTTCCTGTCGGTTCATCCACTTAAGCTTAAGGAAGGAACTCTTCAAGCAGCAAAACCAGAAATAGCACCAAGTTATCAAGTGTAAAACCATCTCCTTCCCCTCCCCCATGCTCCTCCAGATTCAAGTACAACTGGCAGGAAAAAGCTAAGCACAGGCCAGACTGCCAACTAAGCCAGGTATTAGTGGAGAGGAAGGGGAGGAAGTACTGGTACTAAGCACACCAGGGAGAGTCCCTCAGAAGTGATGCAACATGCTTTTCCTTGTACTCATTCCTACCAAGTTCAACTCAGAGTCATCCACCAATGGTCAATTTTCTTCTACTCCAAATGATCAATCTTAGAAGAAAACAAGGTCACATTATGCCACTAGGACTTAGACTATACATGGGGCATAGAATCAAACATTATTTGCAGATAGAGCTTAATCTTTTTTTTATTCCTAAAACATCCTCAATTGCCTATGTACATATTCAAATCATCCTAAAACATACCATTCCTGGTATGATGGACATGATTAAGGGGCAAATGCCAACCTTACTTAACACATCTGCAAATCTGCATGCAGGCAGAGTTGGGCCACCAAGGTGCTTATGTCAAATAAGCACAAAAGCTGTAGGCGTGATGGCCAAAGAAATAAGACATGGGGCCCTATACAGAGGTCTAAGAGTCACAGCCACCCCCACTATTCAAGCATTGAAGACATACCAACCACCTTGTCCAGAATCACCAAAGGGCCTTAGGAATGTCTGATGAGCTGCTGATTTGGTTACCCTTAATATCTAAGGCTGCTCATGCTTCCAGGACTGGCCTCTGCATGTGGACAGATCATTTAAAAGACTACAGGAGGGGCAGTCAACTCTGTGACCTCAACAGATGGGTTTGGCAGCCCTGCTCTGTACTCCCATAATGCCCTGTTCCTCTCTCTACCATGGCAAGAGCCCACTACTTTCTAACACATCTCCAGCCCCTCACTAAACATTTCCTCTCGTATCTGTCTGCATCATCAGTTGAGAGCTTCAGGGCACAGACCAGATCTCATTTACCTTGTATCCCAGCTTAAGCCTAACCCAAGACTCCTCAGGTAATAAAGGCCTCCCGCAAAGTTTGTTGAATGTAGGCAAACATGAACGTTGAATATACAAAGCCCGTTCTAGGGCATACAAAGAAGGTCTCCCCTTTCACTTTTGGCGGTAGCCACTATTTACAGCATTGCTCTATATTTTCAGTCAACACCTCACCCCCATGAAGGCCTTCAGTTCTGTCTGGGCTGCCCCCTTTTCTCCTCTGTGAGGTGAAGCTCCAGTTTGTGCTGGAAGGATCCTCCCCATCCATCCTCCTTCTAGGCCCCATACAGCAGCTGTGTGACCGAGCTGCTACTGTGTCTGCCAGGTGCACAGTGACTATGCCCGGCCCAGCAGAGCTGAATTAGAGCTAACATCAAGGCGGGCAACCTGGCTGTGCGCCAGGCCCTTGCTGTTAGGAAGCCTGTATTGTCATATAATGTTAAATGGGCCTTATAAGTGCCTGGTGAAATGGCTCCCAGAGCCAGATATGCCGACTAAAAAGCAGGCATTGTTGCTTAACCGCTTCACCTGTGCAACCTTACCTCCACCTCCAAATAGTAAACTCCTTACGGGGCTATGCTGGAATGCCTCCCTTAAATCCAAACACTCTGCTACCGGTCAGCTTCCAAGGAAATCTCTCTACTGAAGAACCACCACGTCCATCAACAGTTCCCAGCCCCAGCTTCACATCCACAGGTGCTTTCTCACACACTATTTCTATGAAGTTCATAGAGCAGATCTCTAGGAAGAATCATCATTGCCACTTTTGCAGACAATGATCACCTAACTTTTAGAGTGGCAGAGCTGGAACTCTGGGTTTCCAAATACCCAGTGTGGAGTTCTTCCTACCCCATTATGTTCCTTGATCAAAAAACAAAAGCAAAAACAAAAACTGGCTCCACTACATAAACAAAAAAAGCAAGAAGCAAGGCTCCCTGGACACAGTCTCTGCTCCCTAGATCTCGTCGTCCATTAGACTCTGGTGAAGACCAGACCCCTGAGGAGATGATGATTAGGTTTTTGACTTTTACCCATGATGTATGAGGCCTGCTGCCAGGGGGGGCATTATTCAGTGGCAACTTTCCCAGGGCACTGGCAAAATTAGTTGGTGCAAATCATTTAGAGATTTGTTTTTCTTTTAAGTTTAAAAAGGAACCACCACAACAAAAAACCATGGGCATGCAGCCTCCATGAGAAAAACCTTTCCAAGAAAATCTTTAAGCTAGACTGCTTTGTAAACTGTTTCCTCTATCAGCAAGCACTATGCCATGGGAAACTACAATGCTAAAAGAAGCCCTGGGAGTTGTTTTTGTAAAATGCTTCCTTGTGCGAGGCAGCAACAGGCCTCCCTTGGAGGCTACTTTGCAATTTCTCAGAATTAAAAATGGTCTTTGGAGAATTTCACCAGCCATGACTTAAAAGTCTGCAAATAGGCTTTTAATGTACAAACGAACCTACACAAAGTTTCTTGTTGGAGAAGACGCTGTCCTAAAAGATATGGACTGTGCTCAAAATACCAAGGTCAAGTGAAAAGAGTCAATCCCTTAATCGAGGAAAGACAATCTTTTCCTACAAAAGACAGCATCTCTCCCCGAGCCCCTCATATATGCAGATGGAAGTTTGACCCCACTCACTTTAATGCCCACATGAGACTACCTGCCTCAGAGCAGCAGATGAGCTCACAGTTATAAAATCCAACGTGTCACAAGGCAGCTAAACCCACATAATTTCAACCCATTGAACAAATCCCAGAGGTTTACAGAGGAAAATTTGAGGCTCACAATCTTTGTTCTGAGGTTCTAAGGGCAAGAAATGTAATCTGCTTCAGATTCAGTATTCCTCCATCCCCACCCCCTCCCCAAAAGTAAGCTGGTGGTCTAACAAAATTGAAAAGACTCCTTCCCCAATTTTCCCAGATGGAGGCAAGTGGCAGATCAGTGTACAGCTCTAGAAGAAGAATTTAAATACACTATGTGCTGCTCCTTTCAAAAGGGAGAGAAGCCACTTCACATTTTGCCAGACAAAACCCTGTCCCCAGGAGGCCAGTTTCCACAATGAGGTTGCAAAGGTGTTAGAAGAGGCCAGTTGGGAGGAGATAAAGGGCCATTTGGCACCAACCCCCGACCGATCAGAGCTTTTTTTCTGAAGTGTCTCTTTTTCAACAGAGAAGGCTTTTAAAACTACATTTGCTTTGGATCCCTACCTGAATGACAATGTGTTGGGATCCAATTTCACCTTTTGTCAAGGATCGGGTGAGAAACAGTAAAACTGCTGTCAGCGTCTTAGAAAAAGCTAGTCCTTAGCTTCTAGTGGTGGTGGTGGGGTGGGGTGGGGGGACCCTAAGGTTGCCTGTCCGGTGCTAGAAATGAGAAGAAGGTGATGAATGCCTGCTAATCTTATAGTCACAGTACAAAACTGCAACATATTAAATTTCTTTATTAAAAGAGGGCCTCTATGCAAAAATACAATTGCTTGTCCTCTGAATTGACACATTCATCTGTAGAAAAAGAAATTCTAGTTTCCCCCTAACATTTTACTTCATTTCCTCTAAAAGTCACTTCACTCCTGAGAACTCTGTCAGCAATCATCAGAAATCAGAAAATGCATATGGAGAAAATTATAACTTAATCTGAACCTAAAAGATCTGCAGGGAAAGTTCAATGATGTATCTTAAAAGCTTGTCTACTATTATGCAAATGCAGGAAAATCGGACTCTATTGCACTTCAAGGCTGGTGTCTGCAAATAAACACAATCACCTTTCAGGCAAACTATCGACTTCTAAAACAAAACAAATCACCCAATAGTCTTTCACTACAGCGGTAAAGGTCTGTGGAACTGGCTTTAGGAAAACTCATCCTGGGAAGACTGGTGGTGTGGTTAGGGAGGGAGGTTAAGGAAGAAAAAAATCAGAAACCGGAATCCCAAGTGACTTTAAAACACCCTGTCCCGGTGGAAGGCGTAAGGGTGGTCACAACAGAATCGAAATCAGAAACCTATTCTGAAAACACATTCCTGGAAACTTCGCTCTTTCGAAGACCATATCCATCACCATTATTATTGTTCGAATACAGAAGGGTATGAGGTTACTTTACAGAAAAATGTTGCAGCAAAGATTTCAGACTCGTAATGTCAGTTCATCCTCTCCTAATCGAGTGGGCCTTTCCGGCCATAGAGGTTAAAATAACGGCGAGATAGTATCTCCAGGTGGTTGCTGTTTAGCCATTAAAAAACAAACAAAAAAAACTGGTGGTTATTAGTAACATCTTCAGGATTCCTCACTAGCCTCTGGCAATCTTTCTTTAGCACCACCACCACCCCCGCCCCTCCCTGGGAGGGCGGACCTAGTAAACAATTTAGAGAAATGGTAACCTTATTCACTATGCTTCCTTTCTCCTCCACCCCCTACCAAAACGCAAACACAAAACAAAACAAAAACACAGCGGACAGCGCGCAACCAACAACAACAGCGAAAAGCAACAAAAAAATGTCCCCCACCCGGGACGAGCTGGAACATCTACCAGGAGCCTACCAGACCGGCCCCTCCCCCCAGGCACCCGGGCCGGGAGAGGGAGAGTGGAATTCACTCCTCCGCCGCCCTCGGCCCGGACCCAGGTGGTCCTGGAGCAGCCGCGCACGCAGCGGTGCCTTCCCTCCCGGCGCCCATCCGCGCGCCTCGGTCGAGGGAAGCCCAAAGAGGTGACCAGGGGGTAAATGGAAGCCTCGGAAAACCGTCCGAGCCAGGCGGCACCGTCTGCCCTGGGATGGATACACAAAGAGTGAAAAGGGGAGTTTGTATGGGATGGCGGGGTCACGGAGGACGGCGAGGAAATGGGTGCATGTTAGTAAAGAAGGCGCGAGGGAACCTGAGAATCCTCGCAGCGATAATGGAGCTGTGCCGGGGGGTGGGGAAAGGGGATCCAGTGAAAAGGGCAAGGGGCTTCTGCACAGGAGAAAGGGAGGGAGACCCAAGCACTTGGAAGAGGACTGGTGTGTACTTTGGGGACCCACGCAGAGGGCAGAGGTTTCCAGGTCAAAGGGGGCTCTTTGCATGCAGGCGAGGTCGGCGTTCGGTTAAAGAGACCTGTAGCAGGCTCTGCATAGAGGAGAGAGGCGGGATGCCTGGCAAGTTCCAGGGCACGAGATGGGCCCCTTACCTGCATGGTGACGACCCCCAGCTCTTCCGCCGCCAACCTCCGCATCTGGCTCGCCAGCACTTGCGCCTCGTCCAGGATGGAGAAGTCGGCGTCGGCCCCGGCTCCCAGCAGCCAGCCCGCGGCCAGGCAGAGCAGCCAGAGGGGCGGCCGCCGCGCCCCGGCCGGGCCGAGCGAGCCCCGACCCCCGCGGGCCAGGGCGGCCGCCCCCGCCGCCTCCTCTTCCTCCGGCTCGCGGGCCATGCCGCCTCCCCCCACCCGCCGCCGACGGGCTCCGGGCGCCGGGAATCGGGGAGGGAGCCGCGGGAGGTGCGCCCAGGGCCCGCTCGGCGCACCCCGCAAAACTTTCTCGCCCTCCTGCAGCCGCTTCTCCGCGCCCCGGGAGCTCTTCAACTTAGCGGGGCGCCGGGCTACGGCGCAGGAGAGCGGGCGGCCCCCATCGCCGGGCTCCCGCGGCCGCGGCGGTAGAGGAAGCGGCCGTCCCGGCCGTCCCCGGGACCCCCGCGCCGGCGCGGCCCCGCGGAGCGGCGGGAGGCTGAGAGCGCGGCGGCGTCCGCTCCCGGCGCGTGGCCGCGGGGCTGGCGAGCGGAGCCACGGAGCTTTCGCTTCCCGCGGGTCCCCGCGGAGAGCGGCGGCGGCGGGCGGCTGCGGCCGCGGAGGAGGAGCGGCGACCGGACTGCGAGCCGGGGGCAACCACCCCAGCGAGGAAGGAGAGGTTAAAAAAAAAAAAAACTGAAAGAAAGCAAGCCAGCGGCTGGGGAAAGGGAGGTGTCTGGTGCCACCACGCTGCGCTCCGGCTCCGTGCACTTCCCGGCCCGGCGGCCGCCGCGGCTGCGGTGATTTATGGCAGCGGGGAGAGAGGCGGGGACATTCCCCAGGTCGCCCCTCCTCTCTCTCGCCTGCTCCCGCCTCAGAACCAGCCCCTGGAGACGCCGCGCGCCCGAGGGCAGGCTCTGGGCTGGGCACCAGCCCGGCCGGGGGAGGGGGAGGGGCCCTCTGGGTGCCGGGGACGGCTCCCCACCCCAGCTCTCAGCACCTCCGCCCAGCGAGGGACTCCGGAGAACCACCGATCGAAAGTCCCTTTAAGTTCTAGGACGCTGGCTTTCTGCCTGGCAGAGATTTGGGAAGGAGAGGACTGCCATTTGCGCGTCCACTGCTCTTCTTCGGTGTTACAAGTAACAATAGCTAGCATTCGTTGGATCAACGGATTCCTTTTTTTATTTTGTTTTCTCCCTAACCAACTGCTATGTGCCCGGCCCAGGGCTCTGGGGTTTGTATGCATTATCCTTTAATCCCCACCACATCCCTGTGAGGTACGTATCTTTATCCCCAAATTTTAGGTAACAAAGACTGAGGCTTAGAGAGGTGGAATAAATTGCCAAAGGTCACCCAGGGGATAAGAGGCAAATCCAGAATTTAAGCAGATCCGAGACGGTTGCTGTTAAACAGGACAGAGTGCTTTCTGTCTCTCTTTGGAAAAGGAACCATCTGATCCCATCAAAAACAAAAAAACAAAACAAACCCCACAAAACTCTTGAGCTGGAATTCACCCCACATGTCTATTCTCTGCAGCCTGGGGAAGGGAATGTACTTCCTTCCTGCCCACCCCTGACTCCTGGCTTAGCCTCTCCGAGAAATCACCTGTTGGAAGCACCTGGAACAAATAGATGAGAACTGTGGGGGGGGGGGGGGGGGCCGCCATTTTTCCGAGCTAGTTCCTGCTTGTAGGTTCCTAGAGAACAGGGACATGCCCACCAAGAGGAAGGCTGACTAGCAGAGGCTGTAGCAGGCCTCGAAGAACCTGGATTTAGCGCTATCTTCTCTTTACAGCAAGAATTTCTGTTTTACTTGTTTCACTATATTGTATTAAAAACGCAAGTTTTCCCTGGCCTATTTTAACAATTGTTTTTGGATTCCGAATTCCCTAATCCGTTCTGTCTCTGCTTACTGTACATTTTCATTTGTGACAATGCCCATTCTGTGGCCCCTGCAGAGAGGCACACGGACTCTTGGAACAGCATCATTTATTCTGTGCAATGCTTTCATTACAGAACACATTCTGGAGCTAACATAAGCTTGTTGAGGGCAGAACTGGTCCACCTGTCCATAATCCACACTTAGCTCAGTACCAGACACAACATAGATACTATAAAAATGATTCTTGAATTAATGGTGGGATTAAAATACTATTAATCTTTATCCCCAGAATTGAATTGACATTTGCTATGAAGATGATCCTGTAACTGTTTTTAATTGATAGACCATTGCATATGATAGTTAATCAGTGAGACAAAACATGTTCATCCCTGTGATAACTGAAAGAGGGGGGTAATAAGAAGACATAAGTGATAAATGGCAGCTAGTATTTATGTTTTTAGATTCTTCAAGGTTTCTGTCATCAAAATTGTCACACATCCTCCTGAAACTCTTTCAGAATGGCTTCTCCATTTTTACTCAGTGTTTGTATGTTGCTATTGCTCAGGGTCCTGTTTCTTGGGATTCTAATACTATGTCCTTTTAACTTTTTTTCAAGTGTTCTCAGTGGGTTTTCCGAAATTCTGTTAAACAGGACAGAGTGCTTTCTGTCTCTCTTTGGAAAAGGAACCATCTGATCCCATCAAAAACAAAAAAACAAAACAAACCCCACAAAACTCTTGAGCTGGAATTCACCCCACATGTCTATTCTCTGCAGCCTGGGGAAGGGAATGTACTTCCTTCCTGCCCACCCCTGACTCCTGGCTTAGCCTCTCTGAGAAATCACCTGTTGGAAGCACCTGGAACAAATAGATGAGAACTGTGGGGGGGGGGGGGGGGGTGCCATTTTTCCGGTCTAGTTCCTGCTTGTAGGTTCCTAGAGAACAGGGACATGCCCACCAAGAGGAAGGCTGACTAGCAGAGGCTGTAGCAGGCCTCGAAGAACCTGGATTTAGCGCTATCTTCTCTTTACAGCAAGAATTTCTGTTTTACTTGTTTCACTATATTGTATTAAAAACGCAAGTTTTCCCTGGCCTATTTTAACAATTGTTTTTGGATTCCGAATTCCCTAATCCGTTCTGTCTCTGCTTACTGTACATTTTCATTTGTGACAATGCCCATTCTGTGGCCCCTGCAGAGAGGCACACGGACTCTTGGAACAGCATCATTTATTCTGTGCAATGCTTTCATTACAGAACACATTCTGGAGCTAACATAAGCTTGTTGAGGGCAGAACTGGTCCACCTGTCCATAATCCACACTTAGCTCAGTACCAGACACAACATAGATACTATAAAAATGATTCTTGAATTAATGGTGGGATTAAAATACTATTAATCTTTATCCCCAGAATTGAATTGACATTTGCTATGAAGATGATCCTGTAACTGTTTTTAATTGATAGACCATTGCATATGATAGTTAATCAGTGAGACAAAACATGTTCATCCCTGTGATAACTGAAAGAGGGGGGTAATAAGAAGACATAAGTGATAAATGGCAGCTAGTATTTATGTTTTTAGATTCTTCAAGGTTTCTGTCATCAAAATTGTCACACATCCTCCTGAAACTCTTTCAGAATGGCTTCTCCATTTTTACTCAGTGTTTGTATGTTGCTATTGCTCAGGGTCCTGTTTCTTGGGATTCTAATACTATGTCCCCTTTTTAACTTAAGTTTTTTGAGTATTGTAAATTTGTAAACAAAGCTCAGTCTTCTTCTCAGTGGGTTTTCCGAAATTCTGTTTACTGGCTTCTCTACTAGCTAGAGATGGCACTTTGGTAAAGAATCTTCCTGTCAGTTGTGGAAACGCAGGGGATGAGGGTCTGATCCCTGGGTGGGGAAGATCCCCTGGAGGAGGACATGGCAACCCACTGCGGTATTCGTGTCTGGAGACTTCCATGGACAGAGGAGCTTGGTGAGCTACAGTCCATAGGGTCATGAAGAGTCAGACACGACTGAAGTGACTTAGCACTCGTGTATGTTACTAGATACACTTGAACCAAATCTCATTCCTGCCTTCTACTCTCCACCTAAATGTATACCCTCCTGCACATCTGGGTGGATGTCACCCATGCCCCAAACTAGGTACCTCACCCCCCACATTCATACCCCCATTCATATCTCTCTCATCCATCCCCAGTTCTCTATATGGATCCCATTGGCTGACATCAGCCACTCATCACAGCTCACCCATGATTATGGCCACAGTCTCATGTCAGGTCTCCATAGAGACCTCTTCACTCCCATCCTTCTGTTCTCCATCCTGAAACGAAAATCACCTTTCTAGAAGTCAAATCTGAACTGTCCCTTGCTAAGCTAGACATTTTTGATGCCCCATCACAGAGAAATAAACTCAATGAAACAAACAAGCCTGTGTTCTGTTTTATCTTCTTTTCTAGACTTCTGGAAGCCACTCTGCCCCCCAAATCCTCACCAAGCCCAGAAAACACCTTTGCTTATATTGAAGCCCTTGCCTTCTTCCCACCTGACAAGCCTCTACTGAGCTGACATGTCACTTCTTTGGAGTCTTTTCTGACAACAGTCTCCACAGAACTGATTATTCCTCTGGTTTCCTCTAGCTCCTTTTTTTCCCCTTAGCATTGATTATCAACTGGAAAGTCATGTTTTCTCCACCCTAATGGTTCTCGTTATGTCCACCTGTAACTTTAAGAAACAATAAACAGGGCTTCCCTGGTGGTCCAGTGGGTAAAGACACTGCCTTGCAGTACAAGGGGTGCCGGTTTGATCCCTGGCCTGGGAAGATCCCACGTGCTGCGGAGCGGCTGGACTGATGTGTCCAATTACCGAGCCAGAGCTCTGGAGCGCATGTGCCCAGAGCCGGTGCTCTGCAACAAGAGAGACCACTGCGATGGGAGGCTCACACAGGCCAAAAGAACAAAGATGGATAGAAATAAATACATGAAAGACCAATAAAAGAGGCCAAAGAATTTTTAAAAAGAAATAATAAATAGCAAAACCTGTGGTCCAGTGACGCAGAGTCTCTGGAGGTAGGCTAGGTCCTGGAATGTGCGTTTTACAGACCTGCCCCACCACCACCACCACCATGAGCCTCATGAACTGCTGATCTCTAGGATGGCAACTCACTCATCCAGGATTGCTTGCATCTAGTTCAGTGCCTATACTCAACAGAGTCTCAACAGCCAGGAAGGCCATGTGACTTTCCTGTGTCACCAAGTAAATGTCTCAGAAAAATAGTTGCCCAATGAATTTTAAATGGTGGTGCCCCATGTATAAACATGGGTCTTCAAATGGCAAGGTCTAAGCTACTAGCCTGGTATTAGAGAGAACTTCAACACACATATATACTGGTACATGATATGCCAATAAAAGTGTGTTGCCTGATAAAGAATTGAGTTGGCCATATAGTTTGTTTGGGTTTTTCATAAGATGTTATGGGAAAACCGGAACAAAATTTTTCACCACTCCAATCTTAATCCTTAATGTCTCCAGGGCATTTAAGTAAAATTGCCCTACCATTGGGCTTCCCAAGTAGCTCAATGGGTAAAGAATTCACTTGCAGTGCAGGAGACACTGGTTTGATCCCTGGATTGGAAAGATCCCTTGGAGGAGGGCATGGCAACCCACTCCAGTATTTTTCCTGGATAATCCTATGGACAGGGGAGCCTTGTGGGCTACAGTCCATGGTGTCACAGACTCGGACATGTCTGCAGCAACTGAGTATGCACACTCCCCCTACTATTGAGCCCTCTCAGTACCAGCTGACTGTTTTCTAGGGGGTGGGGGTGGGACAGCTGATTAGACCTGAGTGGGCTTATAACATGAGTAGCCAATCTGTAGCACCAAGGCATGGCAAAAAGATGAACTAAGTCAGGCAAATTTTCATTCTCAAAAAGTTTAGGGAAAATAAGAGGAAAACTCATTTTGAAGTGGCAGCTGAAACTAAAAAGACATGGGAAGTCAAAGACGACATGAATCCCATAAGACATGTTACAGGAAATATATAACTATAAATATATATATATATTTATACATAAATATTTTTACACATATATACAAAAATGTGGATATAGTCATATATGTGTATATGTGGATGCATGCGTATGTAGCTATATAGCATGGTAGCTAAGAACATGGATTTTAGAATCAGAAAACCTGGGTTTGGATTCCAAGGACAGTAATTATTAGCTGTGTCATCTCTGTAAATCTTAACTTCTCTTAAGCATCAGTTTCTTCATCTGTACTTTGTAAACAGTAATTCCCAAAGTTTTGAGAAAAGTCATGTAAACCATCTGGTATGTAGAAGCACTCAGTATGAGCAAGGATGTCTGTAAGCTGAAGTTATAAGGGTACAAACATTACAAAAGAACTAAGAAAGCTGAGCAGAGTGAATAGAGTCAAGAACAGAACGTGACCAGAGACAGACCATCCCAAAGATTCAGAACCAACTTGATTTCAGACCTTTCCCATTGCAATTCAAGTCTACATTTTTTACCGATATGCCAATAAAAGTGTGTTGCCTGATAAAGAATTGAGTTGGCCATATAGTTTGTTTGGGTTTTTCATAAGATGTTATGGGAAAACCGGAACAAAATTTTTCACCACTCCAATCTTAATCCTTAATGTCTCCAGGGCATTTAAGTAAAATTGCCCTACCATTGGGCTTCCCAAGTAGCTCAATGGGTAAAGAATTCACTTGCAGTGCAGGAGACACTGGTTTGATCCCTGGATTGGAAAGATCCCTTGGAGGAGGGCATGGCAACCCACTCCAGTATTTTTCCTGGATAATCCTATGGACAGGGGAGCCTTGTGGGCTACAGTCCATGGTGTCACAGACTCGGACATGTCTGCAGCAACTGAGTATGCACACTCCCCCTACTATTGAGCCCTCTCAGTACCAGCTGACTGTTTTCTAGGGGGTGGGGGTGGGACAGCTGATTAGACCTGAGTGGGCTTATAACATGAGTAGCCAATCTGTAGCACCAAGGCATGGCAAAAAGATGAACTAAGTCAGGCAAATTTTCATTCTCAAAAAGTTTAGGGAAAATAAGAGGAAAACTCATTTTGAAGTGGCAGCTGAAACTAAAAAGACATGGGAAGTCAAAGACGACATGAATCCCATAAGACATGTTACAGGAAATATATAACTATAAATATATATATATATTTATACATAAATATTTTTACACATATATACAAAATGTGGATATAGTCATATATGTGTATATGTGGATGCATGCGTATGTAGCTATATAGCATGGTAGCTAAGAACATGGATTTTAGAATCAGAAAACCTGGGTTTGGATTCCAAGGACAGTAATTATTAGCTGTGTCATCTCTGTAAATCTTAACTTCTCTTAAGCATCAGTTTCTTCATCTGTACTTTGTAAACAGTAATTCCCAAAGTTTTGAGAAAAGTCATGTAAACCATCTGGTATGTAGAAGCACTCAGTATGAGCAAGGATGTCTGTAAGCTGAAGTTATAAGGGTACAAACATTACAAAAGAACTAAGAAAGCTGAGCAGAGTGAATAGAGTCAAGAACAGAACGTGACCAGAGACAGACCATCCCAAAGATTCAGAACCAACTTGATTTCAGACCTTTCCCATTGCAATTCAAGTCTACATGTTCTCGTAATAACCGACTCTTCCTCCCTCTCCCAACGTTGTCTTGATATAATTCTAAAGATCAACTTCAACCATCCATTCTTATAGAAAGGACACTATGGATTGCATGAACTGTGAAACAAGACTGCTAAGTGGGTCACAATTGTCCAGAAGACCAAAGAGCACCATGAAAGCTACTTAATAGCCTAAACTTCTCCCCAGATTGCCCTGTACTCCTTGCTTATGACCTAACTGGATGCCTGTTCATTACCTGTTTCCTCTTCAAAAGCTTCAGCACTTAACATGCAGTCTTGTACTTGTTCATTTATAGGTCTGTTTCTCCATCTTAATGTTTCTCAAAGTGTGGCCTGCTGGTTCCTACAGCAGAATCACCCATCAGGGATTGTGACTGCCTTATTCAATTGACTCACTGCCAAGTATCACCCTGGACCCAGAGTAGAAACCCAAGAAATGTTGTACCAAAGAATCTTCAAAAATTTAGCAAAATCCATGAGTTATTAACTCCATGCAAAGAGTAGCACTACCATATTATTCCTTGACTGTTAAAGAATGGACCAAGATTCCTCATCAAACTCTCTGCTCTTCCCTATTTTACAAAGTACAAAGCCACTTCAGTGAGAGACCACCTCATGGTACTCATGAGCCAAGCTTCTCACCACAGAAAGCCTCCAGGTCAAACGGTTTTGAGGAATTCTTGGTCAGGTTTCCAAAAAATGTGGTGTGGAGTTTTCTAAGCCACCACAATTCCCCTTTGCAAGCTCTGAGTGGAAATGGGGCTAAGTTAACAACAAATCCTCAGCCTAATGTTGCTGGAAGCCTTCCCATTCAAAACAATAACTGGCTGCAAACTATATGCAATCTGTGAACTCGGAGCTCTGGAAAATTTTTAGAAGCATGTAAACCATCTGGTATGTAGAAGCACTCAGTATGAGCAAGGATGTCTGTAAGCTGAAGTTATAAGGGTACAAACATTACAAAAGAACTAAGAAAGCTGAGCAGAGTGAATAGAGTCAAGAACAGAACGTGACCAGAGACAGACCATCCCAAAGATTCAGAACCAACTTGATTTCAGACCTTTCCCATTGCAATTCAAGTCTACATGTTCTCGTAATAACCGACTCTTCCTCCCTCTCCCAACGTTGTCTTGATATAATTCTAAAGATCAACTTCAACCATCCATTCTTATAGAAAGGACACTATGGATTGCATGAACTGTGAAACAAGACTGCTAAGTGGGTCACAATTGTCCAGAAGACCAAAGAGCACCATGAAAGCTACTTAATAGCCTAAACTTCTCCCCAGATTGCCCTGTACTCCTTGCTTATGACCTAACTGGATGCCTGTTCATTACCTGTTTCCTCTTCAAAAGCTTCAGCACTTAACATGCAGTCTTGTACTTGTTCATTTATAGGTCTGTTTCTCCATCTTAATGTTTCTCAAAGTGTGGCCTGCTGGTTCCTACAGCAGAATCACCCATCAGGGATTGTGACTGCCTTATTCAATTGACTCACTGCCAAGTATCACCCTGGACCCAGAGTAGAAACCCAAGAAATGTTGTACCAAAGAATCTTCAAAAATTTAGCAAAATCCATGAGTTATTAACTCCATGCAAAGAGTAGCACTACCATATTATTCCTTGACTGTTAAAGAATGGACCAAGATTCCTCATCAAACTCTCTGCTCTTCCCTATTTTACAAAGTACAAAGCCACTTCAGTGAGAGACCACCTCATGGTACTCATGAGCCAAGCTTCTCACCACAGAAAGCCTCCAGGTCAAACGGTTTTGAGGAATTCTTGGTCAGGTTTCCAAAAAATGTGGTGTGGAGTTTTCTAAGCCACCACAATTCCCCTTTGCAAGCTCTGAGTGGAAATGGGGCTAAGTTAACAACAAATCCTCAGCCTAATGTTGCTGGAAGCCTTCCCATTCAAAACAATAACTGGCTGCAAACTATATGCAATCTGTGAACTCGGAGCTCTGGAGAATAGAATCAGTAACTTCAAGGGCAGAAATTAGCACTTGCTCATTAACTTCTACAAGAATTCGGAGCACGGATCCTACAACACAGAGCCTCCCTGGGTTCCATATTCCTCCTGTTGATTTTAGAAATCATCAGATTTCCCATTCCCCTTCAAACTTGGAGCCGGCAACAATGGAATAACAGTGATAGGTATAAGTACCCAAGATCTTCCCAAAGGTAGGATAACATCTATGGCATACAACATAACATTTCTTGAACTCTTCTTAGTGTGTTTCCCCTATTCTATCACTTAATCTTCAAAACAGAGAAGGTGAGTGCAATTTCGTACACAAAGAAACTGAGGCTTGAAAAAGTTAAACAACTGGTCAATGTTATAGACTAGAAAGTAGCAAAGCTAGGCTAGAAATCCAGGTGTGTATGATTCCAAACACTCTTTTGCTGCTCTATTGTGTGCTCCTCTGAATGAAAAATGAAAGAAAATAATACTTGAAATCCATAGATCTCTGCCTAAGAAACATCCTTATTTTTAGGGAAACAACTTTTTTTCCTATTAATTTCAGCAAACATCTATTGAGCATTTGCACTGCACCAGGAATTTTACTTGGTGCTAAGGATACACAGATAAGTAAGACTGGTTGTCTTTCAGCTATATGCAAAAAAATGAAGTTGGAACATTCTCTGACACCATACACAAATGTAAACTCAAAATGGATTAAAGACCTAAATGTAAGACCGGAAATCCTAAAACTCTTAGGTAAAAATATAGGTAAACACTCAAGGACATAAATCAAAGCAAGATCTTCTCTGACCCACCTACTAGAATAGCGGAACTAAAAACAAAAATTAACACATGAGACCTAATGAAACTTGAAAGCTTTTGTACAGCAAAGGAAATTACAAAAAAGCTGAACAGACAACCCACAGAACGGGAGAAAATCATAGCAAATGAAACAACAGACAAAGAATTCATCTCCAAAATCTACAAGCAACTCAGACAACTCAGCACCAGAAAAATGAACAACCCATCAAAAAATGGGAAAAAGACTTAAACAGGCACCCCTCCAAAGAGGACATTCAGATGACCCAAAAGCACATGAAACGATGCTCAACCTCGCTTATTATTAGAGAAATGCAAATTAAAACTACAATGAGATACCACCTCGCACCCGTCAGAATGGCCATCATCAATAAATTGACAGACAATAAATGCTGGAAAGGGTGCAGAGAAAAGGGAACCCTCTTGCATTGCTGGTGGGAATGTAAATTGATACAGCCTCTATGGAAGACAGTATGGAGATTCCTTAAAAAACTAAAAATAGAAGCACCCTATGACCCAGCAATTCCACTATTAGGCCTATATCCTGATGAAATCAAAACTGAAAGAAGCACCTGTACCCCAATGTTCTTTGCAGCTCTATACAATAGCCAGAACATGGAAGCAACCTAGATGTCCATCAACGAATGAATGGATAAAAACACTCTGGTACATATGTACCAAACACTCTTTTGCTGCTCTATTGTGTGCTCCTCTGAATGAAAAATGAAAGAAAATAATACTTGAAATCCATAGATCTCTGCCTAAGAAACATCCTTATTTTTAGGGAAACAACTTTTTTTCCTATTAATTTCAGCAAACATCTATTGAGCATTTGCACTGCACCAGGAATTTTACTTGGTGCTAAGGATACACAGATAAGTAAGACTGGTTGTCTTTCAGCTATATGCAAAAAAATGAAGTTGGAACATTCTCTGACACCATACACAAATGTAAACTCAAAATGGATTAAAGACCTAAATGTAAGACCGGAAATCCTAAAACTCTTAGGTAAAAATATAGGTAAACACTCAAGGACATAAATCAAAGCAAGATCTTCTCTGACCCACCTACTAGAATAGCGGAACTAAAAACAAAAATTAACACATGAGACCTAATGAAACTTGAAAGCTTTTGTACAGCAAAGGAAATTACAAAAAAGCTGAACAGACAACCCACAGAACGGGAGAAAATCATAGCAAATGAAACAACAGACAAAGAATTCATCTCCAAAATCTACAAGCAACTCAGACAACTCAGCACCAGAAAAATGAACAACCCATCAAAAAATGGGAAAAAGACTTAAACAGGCACCCCTCCAAAGAGGACATTCAGATGACCCAAAAGCACATGAAACGATGCTCAACCTCGCTTATTATTAGAGAAATGCAAATTAAAACTACAATGAGATACCACCTCGCACCCGTCAGAATGGCCATCATCAATAAATTGACAGACAATAAATGCTGGAAAGGGTGCAGAGAAAAGGGAACCCTCTTGCATTGCTGGTGGGAATGTAAATTGATACAGCCTCTATGGAAGACAGTATGGAGATTCCTTAAAAAACTAAAAATAGAAGCACCCTATGACCCAGCAATTCCACTATTAGGCCTATATCCTGATGAAATCAAAACTGAAAGAAGCACCTGTACCCCAATGTTCTTTGCAGCTCTATACAATAGCCAGAACATGGAAGCAACCTAGATGTCCATCAACGAATGAATGGATAAAAACACTCTGGTACATATGTACAATGGAGTACTTCTCAGCTGTAAAAAGAAATACAGAAGAATCAGCCCTAATGAGGTGGCTGGATCTAGAACCTATCGTAAAAAGTGAAGTAAGTCAAAAAGAGAAAGACAAGTACAGTATACTAACACATATATATGGAATCTAGTAAGAGGGTAATGGTAACATACACAGTAAAGCGATGGAAAAACGGACATAGAGAACAGACATATGGACATTGTGGGGAATGAACAGTGGGTGGGAGACACAGAGGAAGTAATATGGAAACATATACTATCATATGTGAAAAAGGTAACTATTGTCATTGTGCTGTGGGAATAGAAGATCCTGCAGGGGTGGGGTGCAATGGCCTGGAGGGGTGGGATGGAGGGGTCTGGTAGGGGAGAGGGTGCCAGGGATATACATATGACTGATCTGGGAACATACATGTCTGTGAACAACAAAACTCTGTAAAAATTTAAAAAAAAAAAAGGAAAAAGAAAGATTGGTTGTCTTTAAGAACTTTATCATTGGGCTTTCCCTGGTGGTCCAATGGGTAAGGACACCGCCTTGCAGTGCAAGGGGCGCCGGTTCGAGCCCTGGCCTGGGAAGATCCCACGTGCCACGGAGCGGCTGGACCCATGTGCCCAATTACCGAGCCAGAGCTCTGGAGCGCATGTGCCCGGAGCCGGTGCTCTGCGACGACAGACACCACCGGGATGGGAGGCCCACAGGAGCCAAAGAACAAAGACGGATGAAAATAGAGAAATGAAAGACCAATAGAAGTGGCCCGCTCACTCCACTCCCTCCCCAACCTGACCTCTGCCCAAAATAAATGAATAAATAAATCTTTAAAAAAAAAAAAAAGAACTTTATCATTATTGGGAAAGTCATATAAGTTTAAGATAGGTAATACCACATACAGCAACTGCCTCAGGGCCTTTGCACTTGCTGCTTCCTGTGCATTGAATGCTTTTCTTCCAGATAGTTGCATTGAACTGTCAAGAACTGTGAAATGAGATGTTCTGCTACTTGCAAACCTAATCAGTCAACCTACCACAGCCTTTTGGCTGCTGGCAAAAGACACAACCTCCAGGGTCACAGACTTTATTACTCTGTTACTCAGAGCAATAGAACTAGCCCCAGTATCAGCACTTGTGCCAGTTCTCCAAGCTCTAATTCTAACCGGTGACATGAAGGGGGCCTGTAACACTTGCACACAACAAGTACCATTGAAGAAGAGAATCCCCAAGCCTAGATAACTCAAATCTTATTTACAATAACATGCAAACAAAACTGCCCTTTGTCCCAGAGGAAGGTATCTTTAATGTACTGCATCTTTATTTTTTTTTTTTTAATTTTTTGGCCTCTTTTATTGGTGTTTTTTTAATTTATTTTCACCCATCTTTATTCTTTGTCATGTGTGGGCCTCCCATTGCAGTGGCCTCTCTCGTTGCAGAGTACCAGCTTTGGGTGCATGCGCTCCAGAGCTCTGGCTCGGTAATTGGACACATCGGTCCAGCCGCTCCGCGGCACGTGGGATCTTCCCAGGCCAGGGATTGAACTGGCGCCCCTTGCACTACAAGGTGGTGCCCTTACCCACTGGACCACCAGGGAAGCCCTGCATCTTTAATATAAAGCAATTTTCTGAAGCTCTGAAGAAAGACAGTATGTCTACCAGTCAAGGCTGTCCACTAAACATCCTTGAAATTTTAGTGCAGAAAATAGGATAGATAGTAACTTGCTCACAAGCAGGCAGAAGGACAAGAAACCTATGGAGAATCATCTCCCCACATTACTTTTTCTCTAGCCTGGACTCAAATACGAGGCAAAAGGGGCCTTCTCTCACCATTTCACTTAGGATTATAACTCCTTTAACACACTCTCTGGAAGCTCTCCATAGCCTCTCTCTCTTTTGTACTTACACCATCTAGTATCATACATATATACTTATTTTGTTTATTGAAAACACTATGGAGGCAATGATTTTTATGTGTTTTGTCAATATATTCTCAGTGTCTAAGACAGTACCTGGCACGCAGTGAATATTCAAGAAATTGTTGTTGGGGCTTTCCTGATGGTCCAGTGGGTAAAGAGCCCGCCTTGCAGTGCAGGGGGTGCCGGTTCGATTCCTGGCGTGGGAAGAACCCACATGCAGCGAAGTGGCTGGACCGGTGTGTCCAATTGCAAGTCAGTGCTCTGGAGCGCATGTGCTCAGAGCCGGTGCTCTGCAACAAGAGAGGCCACTGCAGTGGGAGGCCCACACAGGCCAAAGAACAAAGATGGATGAAAATAAATAAAAGTGGCCAAAAATTTTAGAAAAATATATATAAAAAAGAAATTGTTGTTGAATGAATGGATATAATATGGAAAGGTCTAGAGAAGAAGGTTTTGCCTCAGGTACCTCGTGAGGGACCGTTAATCTAAACAAGGAGAGAGGTCAGAGAAATTCCCTAAAGGAGATGTCACCTGACAAGTGTAAAAAAAGGGGTCACTCAGGCCTCTTTATTCTTTGTCATGTGTGGGCCTCCCATTGCAGTGGCCTCTCTCGTTGCAGAGTACCAGCTTTGGGTGCATGCGCTCCAGAGCTCTGGCTCGGTAATTGGACACATCGGTCCAGCCGCTCCGCGGCACGTGGGATCTTCCCAGGCCAGGGATTGAACTGGCGCCCCTTGCACTACAAGGTGGTGCCCTTACCCACTGGACCACCAGGGAAGCCCTGCATCTTTAATATAAAGCAATTTTCTGAAGCTCTGAAGAAAGACAGTATGTCTACCAGTCAAGGCTGTCCACTAAACATCCTTGAAATTTTAGTGCAGAAAATAGGATAGATAGTAACTTGCTCACAAGCAGGCAGAAGGACAAGAAACCTATGGAGAATCATCTCCCCACATTACTTTTTCTCTAGCCTGGACTCAAATACGAGGCAAAAGGGGCCTTCTCTCACCATTTCACTTAGGATTATAACTCCTTTAACACACTCTCTGGAAGCTCTCCATAGCCTCTCTCTCTTTTGTACTTACACCATCTAGTATCATACATATATACTTATTTTGTTTATTGAAAACACTATGGAGGCAATGATTTTTATGTGTTTTGTCAATATATTCTCAGTGTCTAAGACAGTACCTGGCACGCAGTGAATATTCAAGAAATTGTTGTTGGGGCTTTCCTGATGGTCCAGTGGGTAAAGAGCCCGCCTTGCAGTGCAGGGGGTGCCGGTTCGATTCCTGGCGTGGGAAGAACCCACATGCAGCGAAGTGGCTGGACCGGTGTGTCCAATTGCAAGTCAGTGCTCTGGAGCGCATGTGCTCAGAGCCGGTGCTCTGCAACAAGAGAGGCCACTGCAGTGGGAGGCCCACACAGGCCAAAGAACAAAGATGGATGAAAATAAATAAAAGTGGCCAAAAATTTTAGAAAAATATATATAAAAAAGAAATTGTTGTTGAATGAATGGATATAATATGGAAAGGTCTAGAGAAGAAGGTTTTGCCTCAGGTACCTCGTGAGGGACCGTTAATCTAAACAAGGAGAGAGGTCAGAGAAATTCCCTAAAGGAGATGTCACCTGACAAGTGTCACCAAGGACAAGCAGGGGTCACTCAGGCATAAAAAACCGTCCTTGGTAGAGAAATACATTAAAAATGTACAAATACCAAAACAATGTGAAGAAAGGATCTGTAAGTTTCATATTTCCATAGCATTAATTGGGAAGGAGCAGTGGCCAAGGCCATTAGCAAAAACAAAGGCCTTGGTCCTTGGCCAAGGGACTTGGAGTTTCTTCGTGATGGATGAGGAGTCACAGAGGATTTTAAGCAGAGGAGTGACATTTTACAAGGATCACGCTATATATATTTCTTTGGGCTTCCCAGTGGTAAAGAGCATGCTTACTGATGCAGAAGGCAGAAGAGACGAGGGGTTTGATCCTGGGTCTGGATGATCCCTTGGAGGAGGGCACAACAATCCTCTCCAGTATTCTTGCCTGAAAAATCCCACACATATAGGAGCCTGGTGGGCTACAGTCCATGGCGTCACAAAGAGCCTGACACAACTAAAGCAGCTTAGCACCCACACATAGTTCTTTGAGAAATTGATTTAAGTCAAGAACTGTTGACTCAGACACATTGCCTGAACTAAACAGCAATTCAAAGTATCTAAATGTTTCTAATTAGGATGTTGAAATTTCTGAGGGAAATGTATGATATAGGATTTCAGTTTTTCTTTTTTAAAAAAGACAAAAATTTAAAAATACTCAGAGCTTTAGCAAAATCCTCCCCCACCCTCCGATTTTTCAATAAACATAATAGTAATAACCTTTTTTTCAACCCCATGAACTGTAGCCCACCAGGCTCCTCTGTCCATGGAATTTCTCAGGCAAGAATACTGGAGGGATTTTTCAGGGATCTTCCTGAGAGCCGGTGCTCTGCAACAAGAGAGGCCACTGCGATGGGAGGCCCACACAGGCCAAAGAACAAAGATGGATGAAAATAAATAAAAGTGGCCAAAAATTTTAGAAAAATATATATAAAAAAGAAATTGTTGTTGAATGAATGGATATAATATGGAAAGGTCTAGAGAAGAAGGTTTTGCCTCAGGTACCTCGTGAGGGACCGTTAATCTAAACAAGGAGAGAGGTCAGAGAAATTCCCTAAAGGAGATGTCACCTGACAAGTGTCACCAAGGACAAGCAGGGGTCACTCAGGCATAAAAAACCGTCCTTGGTAGAGAAATACATTAAAAATGTACAAATACCAAAACAATGTGAAGAAAGGATCTGTAAGTTTCATATTTCCATAGCATTAATTGGGAAGGAGCAGTGGCCAAGGCCATTAGCAAAAACAAAGGCCTTGGTCCTTGGCCAAGGGACTTGGAGTTTCTTCGTGATGGATGAGGAGTCACAGAGGATTTTAAGCAGAGGAGTGACATTTTACAAGGATCACGCTATATATATTTCTTTGGGCTTCCCAGTGGTAAAGAGCATGCTTACTGATGCAGAAGGCAGAAGAGACGAGGGTTCGATCCCTGGGTCTGGATGATCCCTTGGAGGAGGGCACAACAATCCTCTCCAGTATTCTTGCCTGAAAAATCCCACACATATAGGAGCCTGGTGGGCTACAGTCCATGGCGTCACAAAGAGCCTGACACAACTAAAGCAGCTTAGCACCCACACATAGTTCTTTGAGAAATTGATTTAAGTCAAGAACTGTTGACTCAGACACATTGCCTGAACTAAACAGCAATTCAAAGTATCTAAATGTTTCTAATTAGGATGTTGAAATTTCTGAGGGAAATGTATGATATAGGATTTCAGTTTTTCTTTTTTAAAAAAGACAAAAATTTAAAAATACTCAGAGCTTTAGCAAAATCCTCCCCCACCCTCCGATTTTTCAATAAACATAATAGTAATAACCTTTTTTTCAACCCCATGAACTGTAGCCCACCAGGCTCCTCTGTCCATGGAATTTCTCAGGCAAGAATACTGGAGTGGGTTGCCATTTCCTTCTCCAGGGGATCTTCCTGACCCAAGGATTGAACTCAAATCTCCTGCATTGGCAGATGAATGGATTCTTTACCACTGATCCACCAGGGAAGCCCAGTAGTAATAACTTTAACATAACTTAGGGAGAAAGCAAAGAGACAGAATTGACTATCAGTTTGCTGTGGTTGTTAAGTCAGTAATTGGAAACATTTCCTGGATGCTTAAGCTATCAATAAAAGAGGATTGAGTGAATGTGCTTGGGGCTCTCAATCCAGGAGATCGGGAGTCCCCTGTTCCCATCCTTTCTGCTTATCTCTGTCAATGTGTATATTTCTTAACGTCTCGCCATACTCGCTATTCTCGCTGCACCTGACTGAGGTGCTGTGGTAGGCGATCCCTTGACTGGACGTAGTAAGCAGTATGGTTTTATCCATCTTACCAAAAGTTTAAACTTTTTCTATAAACTTTTCCTTTTTCTTTTTTTTTTTTTTTCAATTTTGGCCTCTTTTATCGGTCCTTCATTTATTTAGTTTCATCCATCTTAATTCTTTGGCCTGTGTGGGTCTCCCATCGCAGTGGCCTCTGGTTGCAGAGCACTTGCTCTGGGCGCGTGCGCTCCAGACCACTGACTTGCAATTGGACACACCTGGATCTTCCCGTGCCAGGGATGGAACTGGTGCCCCTTGAACTGCAAGGCTGACTATTTACCCACTGGGCCACCGGGGAAGCCCTATAAACTATTTAAGAGTAATAGAATTATCAATAAACAACTAACTATAAGGTGAGCATCTACTATGTATAGGAAATTGTCTTGCTTGCTCTGAATTTTTACTCTAGTTAGGGAGGCGAGACTAGAAATATCCAAAGTAAAATAGCAGTGAAAGATTTAACTATCAAGGCTGCAGTAGAAGAGATGGAACAAAGCAAATGAATTACACAAACATTGGTTTGCACAGTGAAAATATGACTAAATATGGAAATAATAGTGATGGCGAACAGTTTCTGAATGCTTACTTGGTTCTAGGAATGATGCTATGTGCTTTATATGGAATTATCTCCTATTTAATCCCTAACATCATATGAGTCACAATCATAATAACAACTAGTGTTTATTTAAGTCTCACTAGGTTCCAGCATGCTAAGTGTTTTAGATGGATTATGGATTACTTGATTTTATCCTTGCAAAGACCCTGTTTAGTAGGTGTAGTCATTTCCATGTGCAGAATACGGAACTGAGGCTTAGTAAGATTGAGTTCTTTGCCCACGTTTTCACAAGTAACATGTGATGGTGTCATTATTTAAATCCACTCTTAATTATAGTGCTCTCCTGCTTTATAATAACAAGCAGGTATTATTATAAAATCTATTTTCTAGTGGAGAAAATTAATGCTCAGAAAAGTGGGGCCATGAACATGTCTGTCTAAAAGTCAAAACATAGGAACCTAACCACAAAACATCTTGAAGCATCGGAAATATAAGTGGCATAGATTTTACATTTTATCAATGTCATTCAGCTGCCTTGAACTAAGTTCAAGTTGAATATGAGTAACTTAGTGGTAAACAGGGCCAACAGGATTCAAATTTTAAAATCTTTATCATTTACATACACCAGGGACTCTGCCATGTGCTAGGGTGCAGTGCTCTGGCGGGCAGACTGCATACACTTGGGAGCAAGGACATATACTGATCTAGTAACTGCAAAAATGAGTAACTGGAAAAGAGGAAGTTTATAAAATCAGGCATGTTCAAACCAGTGCTTTTTGTTCTGATGACTTGGTGACGCTAGAGAAGTCTGAAATTCTTACTGCAGCAGATTTGTGTGCCTAGCATTGTTATCTTACTCTACAGCTCTCGGGGTCAAGAAAAGAAAAAAGAAAGACAAAGGAATATGCTTATTTGTATTTTCTATTTTTATCCCCACCTCTACCCATCAATTCTTAAAGTGTGAAAGTGAAAATGTGAGGCACTCAGTCATGTTCGACTCTTTGCCACCCCTTGGACTGTGGCCCACTAGACTCCTCTGTCTAGGGGATTCTCCAAGCAAGAATACTGGAGTGGTCTGCTATTCCCTTCTCCAGGCAATGTTTCCAACCCAGGGACAGAACCCAAGTGTTCTGCATCGCAGGCAGATTCTTTACCGTCTGAGCTACCAGGGAAGAAACCTTGCTAGTGTGGTACTAAATGCCTGCAACAGAGCCTCTAAAACAAGTTAAAACAACTTCTTATTTCATTTTCCATTCATTGCTCTAGATTCCCTGACCCATTAAGTTCACTCTTTTTTTAAAAAAAATTTTGACTGTCTTGGGTTTTAGTCAGAATACGGAACTGAGGCTTAGTAAGATTGAGTTCTTTGCCCACGTTTTCACAAGTAACATGTGATGGTGTCATTATTTAAATCCACTCTTAATTATAGTGCTCTCCTGCTTTATAATAACAAGCAGGTATTATTATAAAATCTATTTTCTAGTGGAGAAAATTAATGCTCAGAAAAGTGGGGCCATGAACATGTCTGTCTAAAAGTCAAAACATAGGAACCTAACCACAAAACATCTTGAAGCATCGGAAATATAAGTGGCATAGATTTTACATTTTATCAATGTCATTCAGCTGCCTTGAACTAAGTTCAAGTTGAATATGAGTAACTTAGTGGTAAACAGGGCCAACAGGATTCAAATTTTAAAATCTTTATCATTTACATACACCAGGGACTCTGCCATGTGCTAGGGTGCAGTGCTCTGGCGGGCAGACTGCATACACTTGGGAGCAAGGACATATACTGATCTAGTAACTGCAAAAATGAGTAACTGGAAAAGAGGAAGTTTATAAAATCAGGCATGTTCAAACCAGTGCTTTTTGTTCTGATGACTTGGTGACGCTAGAGAAGTCTGAAATTCTTACTGCAGCAGATTTGTGTGCCTAGCATTGTTATCTTACTCTACAGCTCTCGGGGTCAAGAAAAGAAAAAAGAAAGACAAAGGAATATGCTTATTTGTATTTTCTATTTTTATCCCCACCTCTACCCATCAATTCTTAAAGTGTGAAAGTGAAAATGTGAGGCACTCAGTCATGTTCGACTCTTTGCCACCCCTTGGACTGTGGCCCACTAGACTCCTCTGTCTAGGGGATTCTCCAAGCAAGAATACTGGAGTGGTCTGCTATTCCCTTCTCCAGGCAATGTTTCCAACCCAGGGACAGAACCCAAGTGTTCTGCATCGCAGGCAGATTCTTTACCGTCTGAGCTACCAGGGAAGAAACCTTGCTAGTGTGGTACTAAATGCCTGCAACAGAGCCTCTAAAACAAGTTAAAACAACTTCTTATTTCATTTTCCATTCATTGCTCTAGATTCCCTGACCCATTAAGTTCACTCTTTTTTTAAAAAAAATTTTGACTGTCTTGGGTCTGTGTTGCAGTGCACAGGCTTCTCCAGTTGTGGTTAGCCAGCTCAGTAGTTGTGGTGCACGAGCTTAGTTACCCTGCAGGACATGGGATCTTAGGTCCTTGACTAAGATTCAAACCCATGTCCCCTGCAATGGAAGGAAGATTCTTAACCACTGGACCACCAGAGGACCACCAGAAAAGTCCTCAAGTTCACTCTTAAACCCAGATTTTCACCGTCAGCATCCCTGGGTTTGATGAGCTACCTTAGACCCATTTAGATTACTCACTCTCCAGTACTAGGCATCTAAATGTTGAGTGCTCTTGCCCTCAACTCACAGCACAGAGTGGAGAGACTTGCTTCCTGCCTAACCTCACACAAGTGCAACCTGAGTGCATCAAGACTGAAATGAAAGAGTTGTCCTTGAATTCCCTTTTAAAAATTTGGCTAAATAATTTCATTTCTCCAACATTTATTGATCAAGAGTCCCATATAAGGTTTCCCTGGTGGTCCAATGGGCAATGAGTCCGCCTTGTAATGCAAGGGGCACTGGTTCGAGACCTGGAAAGGTCCCACATGCCGCATAGCGGCTGGATTGATTTGTCCAATTGCAAGCCAGTGCTCTGGAGAATAAAGATGAATAAAAATAAATAAACAGAGGACCAATAAAAGTGGCAAAATTAAAAAAAAAAAAAGAATCCCACATAAGCTTCAGGATGAAATTGAAATTCTTAGCACCTCCATGATCTGGAACTAAATACATCTACCCCATCCTTCCAGCACATACCTACATGACCAGCCAACCAGTTACTTGTTAAGAATCTGCCTGCTGATGCAGGGGCATGGGCTCAATCCCACATCCCTTGGAGCAGCTAAGCCTGTGCACTACAATCACTGAGCCCATACTCTACCATAGAGAAGCCACTGCAATGAGAAGCCCGTCTACTGCAACAAAGAGAAGCTCTTGCTTGCTACAACTAGAGGAAGCCCACACACAGCAATGAAGACCCAGTGCAGCCACTAATACATAAGTAAATAAATAACAAGTTTATAAAAGTTTAAAAGAGCCCCCAAACCAGCCACTTGAATCTCTGACTACAAACCCTCATCGCTCTGTCTCATTCTTTCCCTGTCTTTTCTCTTTTGAGTTCATCTGCTTGGAAAGTCTTCTCTCATCTTTCCACCTGGCTGAGGCGTTCTTGTCATTGGAGATTCAAGTAGAATCACCTCCCTCTAGGAAACACTTTCTTGACCACTGTCCCCCACGAAGAGGTGGATGCCTCTTCTCAATTTTCCCTCAGCCTGTTCCAGGTGTCCCCCTTTTCACTCTACATTCCAACTGTTGCCTGCTGACTGATTTTCTCAGAGAGCAGTCACTTACTTTAGGAGAAAAGCAAATTGTTTTGAACATCTTACTTCTCAGCAGCAAATGACCATAGTGGAGACTTAATAACATTCTTTCAGTTAATGAATACTTGAATCTACCACTTCTTCTTAGCTTTCTTACTGATTTGGAGATTCTTTGGCATTCATAGAAGTATCATATCCAAATGCTTACAAGGATCAGGCAGTAGTGTAAAGGCATTCACTGGCCAGGTGGGACCCTAGTCCTCTCAAGAGAGGCCTTTGGTTTGGGCACATGATGTTCTATAGAGCTGAAGTAGGAACCTGGAAAAATCATCTATTTTCTCCTTCTGCCACCAGATGAAGCTCTCCCCCCTCCCCCACACATAAAGAGGTTTCCAACTTTCCATTAAAGCATTATGCCAATAAACTTAATATTAAAACATCAAATTCCCCTTTATCCTTCCCACTGAGTTTTCTGCCAAGTTTCTCTGCCTGTCACCATGAGAGCAGAAACACTATTGCTCACATGTTCTGTTTACCACTTAGCACATGGTGGGTGTTTAATTAGTGTTAAAAGAGTAATCGTAATATGCAAAAGGTAAAAGAAAATGTCAGCTATTTTTAATGAAAGAGTATGTTTATTTTGCTTCTTAAAATGCATTCAACCTAAATGTCGTTTCTTATTTATATGACCAGCAACAGAAGAGAAAAAAAATAAGTTTATGTCAGAGTCAACAAGCTAGTTAGCTCACACCTTATCTATTTTGGTTATTCACTCATTAATGGGTCCGATAAATAATCTGGGCCTACTAGGGGCCGGATACGGTGGTTATTATTCCAATTCTACTTAAAGCCTGGGAGTTGCTTTTAGTTCACCCCTCAGTTTTCTTCTGAGACAACCAAATGATAGCTGTCTACCAGAATGTGGCTCAGAGTAAGGAGGGCAAACATGGACAGCTGCAGAAACACAAAGATCTTGATGAAGGACTTCTATACCCAGGTCTTGAAGCCCTTTCTTGGAACAAGATTTCAAGCCCGATTTTATAGGTAACAATCTGCTGCTGGTCAGTGAAGAATTCAAGGTCATGTTCCAAGATAGTTCCATATAGTTCTGATGTTCTCCGGTGTCCCTCACTGCTGGTTGATACCCTCATTCCTGGCCCAAGTTCATCTGTTGCTATCAATCGAAGGTCATTTACCATGAATTTAGCAACTGTTTCTACCTCAGAATGCACATTGTCTGGATCCCATCACATAGGTATCTTGCCACACACTCTGCCTCTGGGCTTCAGTGATGATGTTCACACCAACATCCCTGAGCACTTGGTAGGTACCGTGTGCTCTGTTAAACAGTGGGTTCTCATCCTCATGCAATCCTTCCAAAAACTTGATCAGAGGGACACAGTGTTCTGTTTTGTTTCTCATTTTATAGATAAGAAATTAAGTGAGAAAGCAAGATTCATAACCAGACTGTCTGAATTCTGGCACCAAATTTGTCATCACTGTTAAACTACCAAGAATCACCCTCCAAGAGAAAGAGATTTTTCAGTCAATGATAACATTCAATGGTAAAAAATAATAACAATTGCGCACATACTAAGGACTCTTGTTGATCTCATTGTTCCCTTTACTTTATAACAACAAAATTCTTAGTTTAGACAGGCAAATGGCTGCCCATAAAAAAAAAAGAAAGAAAGAAAAGAAAATGAGTACATTTCTCAGCTCTTCTTGAAGTTCTCTATAACCAGGTGACTAAGTTATGGCCAACAGGATGATGCAGAGGCAGAGCATTTCCAGGAACTTTATTTATAACATTTGCTCTGAGCTTTGGAGGCAGTATCCTACATAAGAAATGCACTTTATATTATGTCGCATATATTATAGTCCCATATATATTTCTGAAACAGAAGTTTTATGTAGAATCCACACTGCAAGACAGGGGATGCCTGTTCAGTCCACGGTCCAGGAAGATCCTACATGGCATGGAGCAAATAAGCTCGTGGGCCACAATTACTGAGACTGTGCTCTAGAGCCCATGAGCCACAACTATTTGAGCCCATGTGCTGCAACTGCTAATGCCTCATGCCTAGAGCCTGTGCTTCATAACAAGAGAAGCCACCACAATGAGGAGCCTGCACATCCCAACTAGAGAAAGCCCATGTGCAATAACCAAGACCCAGTACAGCCAACAATAAAAATAAATTAATTCAACTGTTTCCCTCAGATATAAGTTCTGATGTTCTCCGTGTCCCTCACTGCTGGTTGATACCCTCATTCCTGGCCCAAGTTCATCTGTTGCTATCAATCGAAGGTCATTTACCATGAATTTAGCAACTGTTTCTACCTCAGAATGCACATTGTCTGGATCCCATCACATAGGTATCTTGCCACACACTCTGCCTCTGGGCTTCAGTGATGATGTTCACACCAACATCCCTGAGCACTTGGTAGGTACCGTGTGCTCTGTTAAACAGTGGGTTCTCATCCTCATGCAATCCTTCCAAAAACTTGATCAGAGGGACACAGTGTTCTGTTTTGTTTCTCATTTTATAGATAAGAAATTAAGTGAGAAAGCAAGATTCATAACCAGACTGTCTGAATTCTGGCACCAAATTTGTCATCACTGTTAAACTACCAAGAATCACCCTCCAAGAGAAAGAGATTTTTCAGTCAATGATAACATTCAATGGTAAAAAATAATAACAATTGCGCACATACTAAGGACTCTTGTTGATCTCATTGTTCCCTTTACTTTATAACAACAAAATTCTTAGTTTAGACAGGCAAATGGCTGCCCATAAAAAAAAAAGAAAGAAAGAAAGAAAAGAAAATGAGTACATTTCTCAGCTCTTCTTGAAGTTCTCTATAACCAGGTGACTAAGTTATGGCCAACAGGATGATGCAGAGGCAGAGCATTTCCAGGAACTTTATTTATAACATTTGCTCTGAGCTTTGGAGGCAGTATCCTACATAAGAAATGCACTTTATATTATGTCGCATATATTATAGTCCCATATATATTTCTGAAACAGAAGTTTTATGTAGAATCCACACTGCAAGACAGGGGATGCCTGTTCAGTCCACGGTCCAGGAAGATCCTACATGGCATGGAGCAAATAAGCTCGTGGGCCACAATTACTGAGACTGTGCTCTAGAGCCCATGAGCCACAACTATTTGAGCCCATGTGCTGCAACTGCTAATGCCTCATGCCTAGAGCCTGTGCTTCATAACAAGAGAAGCCACCACAATGAGGAGCCTGCACATCCCAACTAGAGAAAGCCCATGTGCAATAACCAAGACCCAGTACAGCCAACAATAAAAATAAATTAATTAATCTTAAAAAAAAGAGCCCTGACTCACTCTAAAATATCATAGGAAACTCTTTAGGTAAAGATTCTTATTTCCTCCTCATTCTATTAGATAGGCATTATTCTTTGCTATCCTCCCACCTTTTACAATTGATGAAAATGAGACCCAGAAACATTCTATGACCTGCTCTAGTCATGTGGTATGTGGAAGGGCATCCAGCTACAAAACTACTACCAACAGCCTAACTTTCAGAGAGCCTGACCTGCTTTTTTGAATTTTTTTTGACTTCCAAAGACTTTTTTTTTATCATGTTACTGTGTGAAGGTCTAGGAACAAAAGCTATTCTTATGACATAACTCCATGTTACCCAAGTAGGTGGTCTCCATCCTCCAAGTACCTCCCCAAAGCAAGCCAATGTCCTTTAACTTCTGCCTTTAAAAAAGTTTCCAGTCCCTTCCCACCCTGAGTGAGGGGGGTGCTTTCTGTCTCTTTACATCAAAGTCCTAATTATTCTTCCACGGCAGCATTTTCTTGTTCATAAAATGTTTATTGAGTGCTTAGTATGTGCCCAAGAGCTAGGGTCTGGGGCTGAACAAACATAAATGTGACTCAGCCCCCACACTAAAAGAGTTCATTGTCCAGAAGGAGAGACTGGTAAATAAAATAATGAAAGCACACAGAAAAGACTTTCTTTGGTGAAATCCAGCACAATAGCATCCCAGTGGAGGTGTGGATCTTGAGATGGTTCTTAAAGAATAGGTAGGAACTTGGAACACAAAGGGGATAGGAGGAACCAAACAGAAGGAACCAACATATGCAAAGAATCAAAGGCATAAACCATTTCATTTGCATCAAATGTAGGCAAGACAGGGGATGCCTGTTCAGTCCACGGTCCAGGAAGATCCTACATGGCATGGAGCAAATAAGCTCGTGGGCCACAATTACTGAGACTGTGCTCTAGAGCCCATGAGCCACAACTATTTGAGCCCATGTGCTGCAACTGCTAATGCCTCATGCCTAGAGCCTGTGCTTCATAACAAGAGAAGCCACCACAATGAGGAGCCTGCACATCCCAACTAGAGAAAGCCCATGTGCAATAACCAAGACCCAGTACAGCCAACAATAAAAATAAATTAATTAATCTTAAAAAAAAGAGCCCTGACTCACTCTAAAATATCATAGGAAACTCTTTAGGTAAAGATTCTTATTTCCTCCTCATTCTATTAGATAGGCATTATTCTTTGCTATCCTCCCACCTTTTACAATTGATGAAAATGAGACCCAGAAACATTCTATGACCTGCTCTAGTCATGTGGTATGTGGAAGGGCATCCAGCTACAAAACTACTACCAACAGCCTAACTTTCAGAGAGCCTGACCTGCTTTTTTGAATTTTTTTTGACTTCCAAAGACTTTTTTTTTATCATGTTACTGTGTGAAGGTCTAGGAACAAAAGCTATTCTTATGACATAACTCCATGTTACCCAAGTAGGTGGTCTCCATCCTCCAAGTACCTCCCCAAAGCAAGCCAATGTCCTTTAACTTCTGCCTTTAAAAAAGTTTCCAGTCCCTTCCCACCCTGAGTGAGGGGGGTGCTTTCTGTCTCTTTACATCAAAGTCCTAATTATTCTTCCACGGCAGCATTTTCTTGTTCATAAAATGTTTATTGAGTGCTTAGTATGTGCCCAAGAGCTAGGGTCTGGGGCTGAACAAACATAAATGTGACTCAGCCCCCACACTAAAAGAGTTCATTGTCCAGAAGGAGAGACTGGTAAATAAAATAATGAAAGCACACAGAAAAGACTTTCTTTGGTGAAATCCAGCACAATAGCATCCCAGTGGAGGTGTGGATCTTGAGATGGTTCTTAAAGAATAGGTAGGAACTTGGAACACAAAGGGGATAGGAGGAACCAAACAGAAGGAACCAACATATGCAAAGAATCAAAGGCATAAACCATTTCATTTGCATCAAATGTAGGTATGGAGCTTACACATCAATACGAACCTCAGTATATTTGTAGTCACCCAAGACCACATGGTTATGCATGTATGTATAAGTGTATTCCCAGTGGTTCTGTAGTAAAGAGCCTGCCTGCAACTCAGGAAACATGGGTTTGATCCCTGGGTCTGAAAGATCCCTGGGGGAGGGCATGGTAACCTGCACCAGTATTTTTGCCTGGAGAATCCCATGAACAGAGGAGCCTGGAGGACTATAGTCCATGGGGTTGCCAAGAGTCGAACAGGACCGAAGTGACAGCACACATGCATACATAGTACACATGTATATATTTATTTTTATATGTACTTCGCACATATACACTTTTAACTACATACCTATATTTTATATAGACAATATGTGTACTATGCATTTGCATATAGATATACACAAATATGGGTTTCTCTTATGGTTCAGTGGTAAAAAATCTGCCTGCCTATGCAGGAGACAGAGGTTTGATCCCTGGGTTGGGAATATCCCCTGGAGAAGGAAATGGCAACCCACTCTGGTATTCTTGCCTAGAGAATTCTTGCCTCCAGAATTCTTGCCATGGACAGAGGAGCCCGGTGGACTACAGTTCATGGGGTTGCAAACAAGTTGGACATGACTTAGCAATTAAGTGACAACAACAGATACACAGATACATACATATACATAGTATTAATATATGTATATTATATATAATATTATATATTTATGTATATGATATACATATCTTCTTTGGTTTTTCATTTTCCTTTTTGACATTATATTGATATAACTTACTAAATAAAAGACTAAAATGAACAGAAAAATTAGTGTGTTATTAAAGTAAAAAAGTCTAAGTGCCAGGAGTAAATCTGTGACTATATTCACCACACTAACAAATACCCAGGGAAAAATTATTGAAAATAATCCATAGACTCATAGCTTTATGCAAGGACATTCCTTCATAGGGGAATACCTAAATGGATCTTGCAGGCTCAATTTCCTTTCTGGAAGACTATTAAAGAATGTGTCCCGTCTTTGTTATGTTTCAGCTGAAAGTAAGATGTGAATAGTAAAGGATATTTTCTACTAAGCTGGAATTAGTTCCCATTTATCAGTTTGAAAAATGATAATGTGTCCAAAATTCCTTTTGTTCAGGGCAGTATGACTCCGGGAGAAAAAAGGAATTAATAATTACTATTCCAAATTCTCTAAGAACCTTCTGCTAACCTAATGAATCCTGACCCGATGTTCTCCGGATCATCCATTCTATCAGTATTTAGGGATGGGGGCTTCCTAGATTGCCTTTCACCTCAGCTCTACTGGCTGAACCCACTTCTGGATGGATTGTAACATCTGCAGAATAGGGTTAGCTTTTCTTTACTTTCTGCTTTACATTTTGTCTTACCTCTCCAATTAGCGTGTAGAGACCCTGAGGACAAGCAGTCTTTCATATGCTCAGTTCTTTGGAACAATTATACTGTTTTCTAAAAATAAATATCTCCCAATGGGTTTCCCCTCTTGGTTTTCCAGTTTTCTTTGGACCCTCTGACCTCAGAAAAGGGGACATATAAATCACCTTGGGAAGGAGGAGGAAATGATGTAAAGGAAAGAATAGTCTTTTTGACACCAAGAAATAGGACCTTGGGCTTCCTTCATAGCTCAGAGAATCTGCCTGCCAATTCAGGAGACGTAGGTTCAATCCCTGATCTTAAAGATCCCACATACTGTGGAGCAACTAAGCCCAGGAGTCACAACTATTGAGCCCACATGCTGCATCTACTGAAGCTTGTGCACCCTAGAGCCCGTGCTCTACAACAAGAGAAGCCACTTCAACGGGAAGCCTGCTCATTGCAACTGGAGAGTAGCCCCAATTCCCTGCAACTAGAGAAAAATACTTGTGCAGCAACGAAGACCCAGAACAGCCAAAAACAAATAAAAATGTTTGAAATCTAATAATCATTTATAACAGCAACAACAATAAAATGAAATAGGGCCTTGGAGGAAAGGAGAGAAGACTAAGGCAGGGAGGGAACACATGTGCTAGGCTGTCTTCTCTGCCCTTAAACTCTCGCGGGGGGCTTCCCTGGTGGTCCAGTGGGTAACGACACCACCTTGCACTGCAAGGGGCGCTGGTTCGATCCCTGGCCTGGGAAGATCCGACATGCTGCAGAGCAGCTGGACAGATGTGTCCAGTTACCAAGACGGAGCTCTGGAGCGCACGTGCCTGGAGCCAGTGCTCTGTGACAACAGAGGCCACCGCGATGGGAGACCCACACAAGCCAGAGAACAAAGATGGATGAAACTGAATAAATGAAAGACCAATAAAAGTGGCCCGCCCACCCCGTCCCTCCCTACCCCACCCTTCCACCACCCCGCAAAAAAAACTCTAGTGAGTGATAGTGGAGGAGAAACTTGAAAACCAGCATATGTGTTGAATCCAGGCCGCCATATAGTCATCATAGCCATCACGCTATGAACAGATGAGTCCAGGAATGCTTCCATCACCAGGAGAACAGGTATCCTCTAACTAAGAGTGTTATCAGTCCAAGCTTACTCTGCTTGCCCCATGACAGGTCCATGAATCAGATGAGATACCAAGGCGAGAAATACCACTTTATACAGAGAACCAGCAGATCCTGAAGATGGCAGACTAATGTCTCAAAATAATCATCTTATCAGGATCTGGATGTCAGGATATTTTACAGAACACAGAAGAGGGAAGGTGAGGAAATAAAGTTAACAGACCACTAGTCTTGCAACTATCTCCTGAAATACCTAGCCTCAGGGACGGGATGTGTTAACTTCTTCCTTTCTTTAGCCATCTGCAGGTGGACAACATCCTGAATAAAAAAAGGGCCCCGTTTGCCCTCTACAACAAGAGAAAGCCACTTCAACGGGAAGCCTGCTCATTGCAACTGGAGAGTAGCCCCAATTCCCTGCAACTAGAGAAAAATACTTGTGCAGCAACGAAGACCCAGAACAGCCAAAAACAAATAAAAATGTTTGAAATCTAATAATCATTTATAACAGCAACAACAATAAAATGAAATAGGGCCTTGGAGGAAAGGAGAGAAGACTAAGGCAGGGAGGGAACACATGTGCTAGGCTGTCTTCTCTGCCCTTAAACTCTCGCGGGGGGCTTCCCTGGTGGTCCAGTGGGTAACGACACCACCTTGCACTGCAAGGGGCGCTGGTTCGATCCCTGGCCTGGGAAGATCCGACATGCTGCAGAGCAGCTGGACAGATGTGTCCAGTTACCAAGACGGAGCTCTGGAGCGCACGTGCCTGGAGCCAGTGCTCTGTGACAACAGAGGCCACCGCGATGGGAGACCCACACAAGCCAGAGAACAAAGATGGATGAAACTGAATAAATGAAAGACCAATAAAAGTGGCCCGCCTGCTCCCCTCCCTCCCCCACCCTTCCACCACCCGCAAAAAAACTCTAGTGAGTGATAGTGGAGGAGAAACTTGAAAACCAGCATATGTGTTGAATCCAGGCCGCCATATAGTCATCATAGCCATCACGCTATGAACAGATGAGTCCAGGAATGCTTCCATCACCAGGAGAACAGGTATCCTCTAACTAAGAGTGTTATCAGTCCAAGCTTACTCTGCTTGCCCCATGACAGGTCCATGAATCAGATGAGATACCAAGGCGAGAAATACCACTTTATACAGAGAACCAGCAGATCCTGAAGATGGCAGACTAATGTCTCAAAATAATCATCTTATCAGGATCTGGATGTCAGGATATTTTACAGAACACAGAAGAGGGAAGGTGAGGAAATAAAGTTAACAGACCACTAGTCTTGCAACTATCTCCTGAAATACCTAGCCTCAGGGACGGGATGTGTTAACTTCTTCCTTTCTTTAGCCATCTGCAGGTGGACAACATCCTGAATAAAAACAAATCTAAAACTTTGGTTTAATATTCAAACAGAAGGGCACGGTTCCCAGTATCAGGCTATTATGTATAAACAGTATTCTATCAGTGAACAAAAGCAATGAAAGGCAAAGGTTAAAGTAAAACAAACGTATCCAACAGTGGCATCAGTTCTTCCCTGAAACATAACCTTGAGAGAAAGGAGAAGGGAGGGTGCCCTGAAGAAGTTGTTACCCTAAAGAGAGCAAGTTTAAACTAAGGAAATAGACTGAACTAAAAAAGGTAATGTTGGTGGATACATTTTAAGCATACTTTTCCCTTTACCCAATGGAGTGGAGCCTAGTGAGAAATTTTAAATTCATCAGAGGGCTTCCCTGGTGGTCCAGTGGGTAAGGACACTGCCTTGCAGTGCAAGGGACGCTGGTTTGATCCCTGGCCTTGGAAGATCCCACGTGCCGCGGAGCAGCTGGACAGATGTGTCCAATTACTGAACTGGAGCTCTGGAGCATATGCGCCCAGAGCCAGTGCTCTGCGATGACAGATGCCACCGCGATGGGAGGCCCACACGGGCCAAGGAACAAAGATGGATGAAAATGGACAAATGAAAGACCAATAGAAGTGGCCCGCCGGCCCCATCCCTTCTCCCCCTCCAAGAAAAAAAAAAAACAATACAGCTTAAATTCATCAGAAAAAAATTTTAAAGTTTCAAGTTTCTCATATATTCTGAATTTTATGGTATGAGTTACTTGACTGATCTATATTTACTAATAGGGATTGGTTCAGAAGATCATACATGTGATAGGCATGAAGCAATATTTTAGTAAATAATTTGAATGAATAAATAGGAATCCATAATTCATTTTGCCCAAGTAATTGCTAGATGGATTATCAAATTGACTATCCACAGCTGATGGAAGATTCCACGACATTCTAATTGACCCAAATTAAGTGTCTGAAGATAATAATTATTGCCTAGTTTATACTTGAACCTACAAGTATACAAATTCTGCATTTACTGATACATCAATCCCATTTCAAAGATCTGCCTTATGTGCATTGCTGCACTTGTCAACCCCTCTCAGCTACTTTCTAATAAGGCACAGAGTCTTGGATCAGAGGCAAAAAGACAAATGCTTTATGCAGCCTTAGTGTGTTCTTGAGATTTGCCTCTGTCTCTATCTGCCTGTCACCACCTGTCCGTCTTTATCCACTACTCATTCACTTATCTATATCAACAAGCCTTAAGAATTAAGGCTAAGTACTTTTTACCACAATAGGTAATTGGAAGAAAATTCTCATATGTATACCACTTCACAGTTTATAGAACTCTTCTAATATTTCTTCTCTTCTAGTTTTAACAACTCTGAATCTCTCTATAACCCATTCTAATCAAGCTCTTGTAGCTACTATTCAACTGATAATGGCTCTTGTCAAGGTTGTCAGTGACTTTGATCTTTCAAACTCCAGTGGTGACCGCTGAGCCCTTATCTTACTGACCTCTCAGCACCACTCAAAATAGTTTCTAGAAGCATTTTCTTCACTTTGTTTAGTATCATCTATTCTTCACATTTAAAAACTTTAGGATCTTCTCTTATTCTCTCTCTCTGAAAGGAAATGTTGAAGAGCCCCACACTTCAGTCCTTGGCCTCTTCTGGTTTTTACATTCTATGGGATCTTAGTGCTATGCCTTTGATACTGTGCTGGTGAGTCGTAAATTCATTTCTCCACCTCCAGCCTCTGTAGTCTTGACTATTCAAGTCTACTTGGTATTTCTGCTTGTGTGTTCAAGAGACATCACAAACTTGATAGGTCCTTCTTAGCCAGCCCTCCCACATGCATGTTTTCCTTGTCCCCATCTGTCAATGGTTACCTTGACTCTACTTCTTTTATATGCCCTCACTGTAGCTTAACTATATGCCTTAAATTGACCTCCACTTATGGTCTTGTTTTCCTTCAGCCTGCTGTATAACTGTAGTCTTACTTTGCCAATTGACTTCCAGGTTCTACTCCTTCTTGCTACTTTTTCATGGTGAGTAGCTCCACCTTTCCTCAACAGTTCTTTGCTTTATATCCAAGACTCTGGTTGCCCACAGTTCTGCTGTTACTGTCTACTTGATAGCTTACTTTTTTTTTTTAATTCTTTATTTTAAAGGTTTTACAGAGTTTTATTGTTGATAGCTAACTTTTTAATGAAAACTGAGTGCCTTTTAATAACCAGTAAATCCTGTTTCCTCAATGCTTTCTTCTTAAACAGAGGTTGTATAGAGTACACACATGGCCTAAAGAGAACACATCATAAGAGCATCATCAGACAAGATTTATAAAGCATTCAATTGCATATTGCCTTGTTCTGGCTTTTAGGGGATTATCATCAGAATTAGCTACTATTCAACTGATAATGTGCTCATATGTATACCACTTCACAGTTTATAGAACTCTTCTAATATTTCTTCTCTTCTAGTTTTAACAACTCTGAATCTCTCTATAACCCATTCTAATCAAGCTCTTGTAGCTACTATTCAACTGATAATGGCTCTTGTCAAGGTTGTCAGTGACTTTGATCTTTCAAACTCCAGTGGTGACCGCTGAGCCCTTATCTTACTGACCTCTCAGCACCACTCAAAATAGTTTCTAGAAGCATTTTCTTCACTTTGTTTAGTATCATCTATTCTTCACATTTAAAAACTTTAGGATCTTCTCTTATTCTCTCTCTCTGAAAGGAAATGTTGAAGAGCCCCACACTTCAGTCCTTGGCCTCTTCTGGTTTTTACATTCTATGGGATCTTAGTGCTATGCCTTTGATACTGTGCTGGTGAGTCGTAAATTCATTTCTCCACCTCCAGCCTCTGTAGTCTTGACTATTCAAGTCTACTTGGTATTTCTGCTTGTGTGTTCAAGAGACATCACAAACTTGATAGGTCCTTCTTAGCCAGCCCTCCCACATGCATGTTTTCCTTGTCCCCATCTGTCAATGGTTACCTTGACTCTACTTCTTTTATATGCCCTCACTGTAGCTTAACTATATGCCTTAAATTGACCTCCACTTATGGTCTTGTTTTCCCTTCAGCCTGCTGTATAACTGTAGTCTTACTTTGCCAATTGACTTCCAGGTTCTACTCCTTCTTGCTACTTTTTCATGGTGAGTAGCTCCACCTTTCCTCAACAGTTCTTTGCTTTATATCCAAGACTCTGGTTGCCCACAGTTCTGCTGTTACTGTCTACTTGATAGCTTACTTTTTTTTTTTAATTCTTTATTTTAAAGGTTTTACAGAGTTTTATTGTTGATAGCTAACTTTTTAATGAAAACTGAGTGCCTTTTAATAACCAGTAAATCCTGTTTCCTCAATGCTTTCTTCTTAAACAGAGGTTGTATAGAGTACACACATGGCCTAAAGAGAACACATCATAAGAGCATCATCAGACAAGATTTATAAAGCATTCAATTGCATATTGCCTTGTTCTGGCTTTTAGGGGATTATCATCAGAATTAGCTAAGAGGTTCATCTCCATTACTACTCCCAGTTGACTAGTATTAGCTGCCTTGAGTGCATTTGGGAAGGATTTTGAAAAGAATGCTATGATCAAATGATAATGCTTACCATCTACACTGCACAAGAGAAACTTATTCTGTGTACTTGCTGTCCACATATAATTTAAAAAAATTATTCTTTCTTAAATCCCTTTTATTGTCATATATGAAAAGAGAGACTCATTAATATAATTAGTACTTCATTAATAATTATAAACAAAATAAATACTATAATTTAATTATAGTTAATTAATAATGTATTAATATGGTAGAGGCAATTACTTACAAAAAATAGGTACAATTTCACTCTTTGTCCAATAATATACAAAAATTGTATAAATAATACAAATAATAAAAGAGTTTTTTCTCAACAAAGTCATTTAATCCTTACAATTATCTTGTGGGCATTACTATTTTCTGTTCTCAAACAAGAAAACCAAGACTTTAAGAAATAAAATAATGGCTACACGTTCTATTCACTCATAAAAGGTAGAATTGTTTGAACTGAATTTTATCTGGATCCAAAGTCATGCTCTTAAAGACTTTGCTATACTACCAATAAGACATTTGCTTTAAAAAAAATTAAGAATTTGATTAGTAGCATACATAAAGTAGGAGAAATCAAGAAGAGGCGGTAAGAATACACAGAATGATATAAACAGGTTCTAATTAACTAGATAACTACTATGGTGTGGTCACTCACCTAGAGCCAGACATCCTGAAGTGTGAAGTCAAGTGGGCCTTAGGAAGCATTGCTACCAACAGTTCTTTGCTTTATATCCAAGACTCTGGTTGCCCACAGTTCTGCTGTTACTGTCTACTTGATAGCTTACTTTTTTTTTTTAATTCTTTATTTTAAAGGTTTTACAGAGTTTTATTGTTGATAGCTAACTTTTTAATGAAAACTGAGTGCCTTTTAATAACCAGTAAATCCTGTTTCCTCAATGCTTTCTTCTTAAACAGAGGTTGTATAGAGTACACACATGGCCTAAAGAGAACACATCATAAGAGCATCATCAGACAAGATTTATAAAGCATTCAATTGCATATTGCCTTGTTCTGGCTTTTAGGGGATTATCATCAGAATTAGCTAAGAGGTTCATCTCCATTACTACTCCCAGTTGACTAGTATTAGCTGCCTTGAGTGCATTTGGGAAGGATTTTGAAAAGAATGCTATGATCAAATGATAATGCTTACCATCTACACTGCACAAGAGAAACTTATTCTGTGTACTTGCTGTCCACATATAATTTAAAAAAATTATTCTTTCTTAAATCCCTTTTATTGTCATATATGAAAAGAGAGACTCATTAATATAATTAGTACTTCATTAATAATTATAAACAAAATAAATACTATAATTTAATTATAGTTAATTAATAATGTATTAATATGGTAGAGGCAATTACTTACAAAAAATAGGTACAATTTCACTCTTTGTCCAATAATATACAAAAATTGTATAAATAATACAAATAATAAAAGAGTTTTTTCTCAACAAAGTCATTTAATCCTTACAATTATCTTGTGGGCATTACTATTTTCTGTTCTCAAACAAGAAAACCAAGACTTTAAGAAATAAAATAATGGCTACACGTTCTATTCACTCATAAAAGGTAGAATTGTTTGAACTGAATTTTATCTGGATCCAAAGTCATGCTCTTAAAGACTTTGCTATACTACCAATAAGACATTTGCTTTAAAAAAAATTAAGAATTTGATTAGTAGCATACATAAAGTAGGAGAAATCAAGAAGAGGCGGTAAGAATACACAGAATGATATAAACAGGTTCTAATTAACTAGATAACTACTATGGTGTGGTCACTCACCTAGAGCCAGACATCCTGAAGTGTGAAGTCAAGTGGGCCTTAGGAAGCATTGCTACCAACAAAGCTAGTGGAGGTGATAGAATTCCAGCTGAGCTATTTCAAATCCTAAAAGATGATGCTGTTAAAGTGCTGCACTCAATATGCCAGCAAATTTGGAAAACTCAGCAGTAGCCACAGGACTATAAAAGGTCAGTTTTCATTCCGATTCCAAAGAAGGGCAATGCCAAAGAATGTTCAAACTGCTGCACATGTGTGCTAAGTCATTTAAGTTGTATCAAACTCTTTGTGAACTTATGTATTGTAGCCCTCTGTCCATGGGATTCCCCAGGCAAGAATACTGGAGTGGGTTGCCAGGTACTCCTTCAGGGGATTCTCCCTACCTGGGGATTGAACCTGCTAGGCAGGTTCTTTACCAAGAGTGTCACCTGGGAAATCCTAAACTGCTTACAATTGCATTCATTTCACATGCCAGTGAAGTTATGCTCAAAATCCTCCAAGCTAGGCTTTAGCAGTAAGTGAACTGAGAACTTTCAGATTTACAAGCTGGGTTTAGAAAAGGTAGAGGAACCGGGGACCAAATTGCCAACATCTTCTGGATCAGAGAAAATGAGAGGGAATTCCAGAAAAACATCTACTGCTTCTTCATTGACTATGCTAAAGCCTTTGACTGTGTGGATCACAACAAATTGTGGAAAATTCTTAAAGAGATGGGAATATCAGACCACCTTACCTGTCTCCTGAGAAACCTGTATGTTGGTTAAGAAGCAACAGTTAAAGTCAGGCATAAACAATGGGGCACAGGTGCCTCTTTCAATTTTGATTTCATTGGGGTATAAGCCTAATACAATAGCTGGAATATGGAAGCAACCTAGATGTCCATCGACGAGTGAATTGATAAAAAAGCTCTGGTACATATATACAATGGATTACTACTCAGCTATAAAAAGGAATGCAGAAGAATCAGTCCTAATGAGGTGGATGGAGCTAGAACCTATTATAAAAAGTGAAGTAAGTCAGAAAGAGAAAGACAAGTATAGTATACTGACACATATATATGGAATCTAGTAAGACAATAATGATAACAAACACAGTGAAGCATTGGAGAAAAAGACAGAGAACTGATGTATGGACATTGTGGGGAATTAACAGTGGCTGGGAGGCATAGAGGGAGTATCATGGAAACCTATACTATCCAATGTGAAAAAGATAGCTATTGTCATTGCACCGTAGGAATAGGGGATCCTGCAGGGGCACTGTAAGATGACCTGGAGGGATGGAATGGTGGGGGGACTGGGAAGAGGGTGGAGGAGGGATGGGGGCCAGTGATATACATATGACTAATCTGGGATTATACATATCTGTAAATGACAAAACTCTGTGAAAGTAAAAAGTAAAATAAAAAAAAAAAATGCTATTTTGGAGCTGTTTTTTTTAGGACTCCAAAAAAAAAAAAAAAAAATCCAGGCATGAAACTATGGACTGGTTTAAAATCGAGCAAGGAGTACATCAAGATTGTGCATTATCACCTTGCTTATTTAACTTCTATTCAGAGTATATCATGTGAAATGCTGGGCTTAATGATTCACAAGCTAGAATCAAGATTACCAGGAGGTATATCAGTAACTTTAGATATGCAGATAATACCACTCTAATGGCAGAAAGTGAAGCTGAATTAAAGAGCCTCTTGATGAGGGTGAAAAAGGAATGTAAAAGATAGCTTAAAACTTAAAATTCAGAAAACTAAGATTATGGCATCCAGTCCCATCATTTCATGGTAAATGGTAAGGGGAAAAAGTGGAAGCCATGACATATTTTATTTTCTTGGACTCTAAAATCACTGAGGCTGGTGACTGCAGCCATGAAATCAAAAGACATCTTCTCCTTGGAAGAAAAGCTATGACAAACCTAGACACCGTATTAAAAAACAGAGTCATTACTTTGCCTATCAAGGTATGTATAGTCAAAGCTACAGTTTTCCAATAGTCATGTACAGATATGAGAGCTGGCAAAAAAAGACTGAGGGCTGAAGAATTGATGCCTTTGAACCGTGGTGCTGAAGAAGACTCTTGAGAGTCCCTTAGAACCTATTATAAAAAGTGAAGTAAGTCAGAAAGAGAAAGACAAGTATAGTATACTGACACATATATATGGAATCTAGTAAGACAATAATGATAACAAACACAGTGAAGCATTGGAGAAAAAGACAGAGAACTGATGTATGGACATTGTGGGGAATTAACAGTGGCTGGGAGGCATAGAGGGAGTATCATGGAAACCTATACTATCCAATGTGAAAAAGATAGCTATTGTCATTGCACCGTAGGAATAGGGGATCCTGCAGGGGCACTGTAAGATGACCTGGAGGGATGGAATGGTGGGGGGACTGGGAAGAGGGTGGAGGAGGGATGGGGGCCAGTGATATACATATGACTAATCTGGGATTATACATATCTGTAAATGACAAAACTCTGTGAAAGTAAAAAGTAAAATAAAAAAAAAAAAATGCTATTTTGGAGCTGTTTTTTTTAGGACTCCAAAAAAAAAAAAAAAAAAATCCAGGCATGAAACTATGGACTGGTTTAAAATCGAGCAAGGAGTACATCAAGATTGTGCATTATCACCTTGCTTATTTAACTTCTATTCAGAGTATATCATGTGAAATGCTGGGCTTAATGATTCACAAGCTAGAATCAAGATTACCAGGAGGTATATCAGTAACTTTAGATATGCAGATAATACCACTCTAATGGCAGAAAGTGAAGCTGAATTAAAGAGCCTCTTGATGAGGGTGAAAAAGGAATGTAAAAGATAGCTTAAAACTTAAAATTCAGAAAACTAAGATTATGGCATCCAGTCCCATCATTTCATGGTAAATGGTAAGGGGAAAAAGTGGAAGCCATGACATATTTTATTTTCTTGGACTCTAAAATCACTGAGGCTGGTGACTGCAGCCATGAAATCAAAAGACATCTTCTCCTTGGAAGAAAAGCTATGACAAACCTAGACACCGTATTAAAAAACAGAGTCATTACTTTGCCTATCAAGGTATGTATAGTCAAAGCTACAGTTTTCCAATAGTCATGTACAGATATGAGAGCTGGCAATAAAAAAGACTGAGGGCTGAAGAATTGATGCCTTTGAACCGTGGTGCTGAAGAAGACTCTTGAGAGTCCCTTGAACAGCAAAGAGATCAAACCAGTCAATCCTAAAGGAACTCAACCCTGAATATTTATTGAAAGGAATGATGCTAAAGCTGAAGCTCTAATACTTTGGCCACCTGATATGAAGAGCCAACTGACTGGAAAAGTCTCTGATGCTGAGAAAGATTGAACGTAGGAGAAGAGGACAACAGAGAATGAGTTGGTTGGATGGCATCATGAACTCAAAGGATATGAGTTTGAGCAAGCTCTGGGAGATGGTGAAGGACAGGGAAGCCTTGCATGCTGCAGTCTATGGAGTTGCAGACAGTTGGACACAACTGAGTGACTGACAAAAATACATATTAACTGTAATTATCATGTTGTACATTAACATCCCACTACCTATTTATTTTATAACTGGAAATTTGTACCTGTTGACTGCCTTCATCCAATTTGCCTTTGGTAAACATAAATTTGACCTCCATTTTCTATGTAGTTCCATTTTCTTTGTTTTGGATTTCACATATAAGTGAGGTCATAAGGTATTTGTCTTTGTCTGACTTCTTTCATTAGCATAAGGCCCATCCATGTTGTCACAAGTGTCAGTTTTCCTCGCTTATTATGGCCAAATAATATTCCATTGTGTACACATGCCACAACTTTATCTCTTCATCTGTCATTGGACACTCTGTTTCCATGTCATGGCTATTATAAATAATGCTGTTCTGAACATGTGCTTGTCACTCAGTCATATCTGACTCTTTGCAACCACATGGACTGTATGGACTGTAGCTTGCCAGGTCCTCTGTCTACGGAGTTCTCCAGGCAAGGATAGTGGAGTGGGTTGCCATTTCCATCTCCAGGGAATCTTCCTGACCCAGGGATCAAACCTGGGTCTCCTGCAACATAGTCATATTCTTAAACATTAGGGTGTAGGTATTTCTCTGATGTAATCTTCTAGTTTCCTTTAAATACATTCTCAGATGTGGAATTGCTGAATCATTTGGTAGTTCTATTTTTAATTTTTTAAGGAACCTCCAAGCAAAGTGCCCAGATCTTAAATATATAACTCAATGAAGTTTTACAAACATTAACACTCAGGTAGCCACCACTCAAGTCAAGATCTAAAACATTCCCAGTATCCCAGAAGACTCCCTCATGTTCTTTATCAGTTTCCACTCCTCTCCAGTAGTAGAAAGTTTGACTACTCTCACAAAATTTAATTTTCCTGCCTTTGAACTTTACACAAAGGGAATCATAGCATCTGTATTCTCTGTGACTGTTTTTGACTGCTAATCATTATGTCTGTGAGCATCGTCTGTGGTGAACAGACCCTAAGGTGATTCCCAGTGACTTCTATCTACATCCTATGCTAAAGAGATTTCCATTCAGCAGAGATCACTGACTATGCCAGTCAGAGAAGCGACACTAAAGTTCAGTCTTGAATACCAAGAAAGTTTTGGCAGGGGTCATCGGACCGGGAAAACTGATTTGGGCAGGCCAGCTGGCCAAGGCACTAAATGGCCACAGTTCTGGCTGTGCAGAAAGCAGCAGACAAATCTAAAGATGCATTCCCTCGGCCCCAGAGATATGCCTAATAATATACTGTAGGAGGCAGAACTACTTAGTATTCCATGAAGAGGCTCTTCTCCTCTAGCTACTTCAGTGATGCCATGGTCTGGATTTCAGAACCCACCCTTTTTCTTTTTTCCATTAATTTTTATTTATGAGATTTTAGGATGCCTTTTTTTTTTTAGTGAATGTTTTCATTGTGTTTATTTTCTCCTCGTCCTTCCACACCAGAACACAATGTTTTCTAAAAAACTGTCATGGCTCTGGTATCCGCCAAAGAAATATTCCAGTCACATCTCGCCAAGAAGGAAGCAAATGTTCTCATAAGCATAATCTCTGCCTGTATTGTTTCCCTGTGCTCTTAGCCTCCTGCCTTCACAAACTTCCTCCTGGATTCATTTATTTCTGATGGATACGCACAGTTGTCAACAAATGTTATATTAAAAATAGATTTCTGTATTTCCTAGGAGTGCCTGGGGACTAGAGAGAGACAGCATCAAAGGAGTGTTTTCCGCACAGTCTGCTACTGAGAGGACTATGATGCATACCAAGCTTTTCAGAAATATGAAAAAAAGAAAAATGTATTTCCAGTGGTGAAACTGACTTATAATAACAGAAATAATGAAAAATGTTCTGAGTAGTAGTCTTGTATTCACCAACAGCTCAACCAAGTATCTTCTGATTTACCCTAGCCCTAAGGTTATCACACTGCTCAAATCAGGTCAAATGGAGAACTGGATTGAGGTGGCAAATTCTAATTTGGGGGAGAAATAAAATCTTAGCAAAAATAGCAAATAAGTTAGCAGGGACTAGATCTAAGTTTTCTGTCCTGGATCTGATGTACCAGACCTGGTTCTCAGCGTTTTTGTATATGGTGTAAGGCCTGACCTTTCTGTGGATTGTAGATATCTGCTACCTTGCTTGTGTACATGTACCTGCCATCATAAACTAGTAAGTGGTACACATTTAGGCCTCTCTGGGCTCATTGCTCCTTCCTGTTCTCTTGTCCTTAAATGACTCCCTTCAGCCCAGCTCCTCTGCCCCTGACAGTATGACCCTGGACCTAAATGTCTTCCTCCTACAACCTACTTCACACAGGCTATGTTCATTAATCCCTCCTTCCTTTCTTGCTTCCCTCATGGCTACATTTAATTGAAACCAGGCTCCTATAAGGAATTTACATGTCTATTGTCTTCAAAGTGCATCATTCATTCTTGTTTCAGGTCAGGACTTATCTGGGTAGGGTATGAGTTTAACTTAAATAGGGGTATCTACTTTTCCTCTAGAAATGTGGAGAGGCTGACTGTCTTAAAGACCTATTTCCATCATGTAAATTTGATTTTCAGTTTAAGAAACTTAAAAGGAAAAATAATTAGGAAGAAAATAAACCTTGAAAGACAGCCAAAGCAGGTAGATGGTATTTATCTTCAGGTACTATAGTCCCACTGTCAGTAACCCACTGTCTTTACGTCATCCCATCCCAGCTTCCAGGGATGGTGCAGAGAAGAACCCATTCTGACACCATGTTGGAACGTTCCTCTGACTTGCTTTTAGTTATTGCTTTTCTTATAGTCATACATAAAGGTCTGTCTCAAAGGACCCTGCCTTTCTGCCTGATGGTTAAAATGCCTTTGTTCAACTCACAGAGAGATAACTTGACCCTGCCCACCTGTGAATGACTGCAAAAAAAGAAAAGATGAGCATTTCCCTTCCAAAGGCTGGCCCTTTCCAGAGATTTTTTGCATGAATGAAGACCCTTTTTACTTAACTTTCTCACTGCCTCTCTCCATATTGCCTTTTGACTTTAGTTGCTCATTGCTTCTCTCTCTGGTTCTATAAAAGAACCTGGCACCCAGAACCCAACAAGATGATTATTTTGTGGTATTAACCTGCCATCTTCATGTCAACCAGCTTTCCTAATAAAGTCATACCCCTTGCCTCAGTGCCTCTTCTCTCAGATTCATTCATCTGTTGTGTGGCAGGCAGAGTGAGCCTTGGACTCAGTAACAGGATCAATATCCCATGGGCAGAGTCTCAAGTTCCTTACCTCACTTTTTATAGTGGAATGAAAAATACTTCTTTCTTGCCACCAGTCCTCTGCTGCAACCACTGTCTCCAGAATAGCCATGCATGCTCAAACTCTGCGTTTTTTACTCATAGCTTCCTGGAATTCTCTTTCCCCCATTTTCATCTCTCTCAGTCCTTTCTATTTTCAAAATCTTTTTTGAATCCAAGACCTCTACAAATTCTACCCTGACCACCCAGTGAAAATGAGCTCTTCTTTCACTCATTTTGCTTGTATAACTCGGCAATTAAAGATATTCAATGCAATAAATATTTATTGAGTGCTTACCATGTGCAAATTACCATCTAAGTTTTTCCAAGATAAATAAAAGTAGAGTAACTCTAACTGAAGTAGAGTATAAAACAAGTACTAAAAGTTATAACCAAATGCAGAACATGCTATGTAGTAGGAGGCATGGTAGACAGAGCTGTAAGGGGTTGGGGGAGGAAGGGAAGAAAGATTGTTGGATGTTTTATATTGTCATTTAACCCTCACAACTCATTTTAAAAGGGTGGAAGATAAGTTTCAAAAAAGTTCAAAAAAAGTCCCATTCTGACACCATGTTGGAACGTTCCTCTGACTTGCTTTTAGTTATTGCTTTTCTTATAGTCATACATAAAGGTCTGTCTCAAAGGACCCTGCCTTTCTGCCTGATGGTTAAAATGCCTTTGTTCAACTCACAGAGAGATAACTTGACCCTGCCCACCTGTGAATGACTGCAAAAAAAGAAAAGATGAGCATTTCCCTTCCAAAGGCTGGCCCTTTCCAGAGATTTTTTGCATGAATGAAGACCCTTTTTACTTAACTTTCTCACTGCCTCTCTCCATATTGCCTTTTGACTTTAGTTGCTCATTGCTTCTCTCTCTGGTTCTATAAAAGAACCTGGCACCCAGAACCCAACAAGATGATTATTTTGTGGTATTAACCTGCCATCTTCATGTCAACCAGCTTTCCTAATAAAGTCATACCCCTTGCCTCAGTGCCTCTTCTCTCAGATTCATTCATCTGTTGTGTGGCAGGCAGAGTGAGCCTTGGACTCAGTAACAGGATCAATATCCCATGGGCAGAGTCTCAAGTTCCTTACCTCACTTTTTATAGTGGAATGAAAAATACTTCTTTCTTGCCACCAGTCCTCTGCTGCAACCACTGTCTCCAGAATAGCCATGCATGCTCAAACTCTGCGTTTTTTACTCATAGCTTCCTGGAATTCTCTTTCCCCCATTTTCATCTCTCTCAGTCCTTTCTATTTTCAAAATCTTTTTTGAATCCAAGACCTCTACAAATTCTACCCTGACCACCCAGTGAAAATGAGCTCTTCTTTCACTCATTTTGCTTGTATAACTCGGCAATTAAAGATATTCAATGCAATAAATATTTATTGAGTGCTTACCATGTGCAAATTACCATCTAAGTTTTTCCAAGATAAATAAAAGTAGAGTAACTCTAACTGAAGTAGAGTATAAAACAAGTACTAAAAGTTATAACCAAATGCAGAACATGCTATGTAGTAGGAGGCATGGTAGACAGAGCTGTAAGGGGTTGGGGGAGGAAGGGAAGAAAGATTGTTGGATGTTTTATATTGTCATTTAACCCTCACAACTCATTTTAAAAGGGTGGAAGATAAGTTTCAAAAAAGTTCAAAAAAAAAAGTAAACAAGATTGCACGCCTGGGGCTTCCCTGGTAGGTCAGTGGTAAAGAGTTCACCTGCCAATGCAGGAGACAGGGGCTCGATCCCTGATCCGGGAAGATCCCACATGCGGCGGAGCTACTAAGCCCATGAGCCACAACTATTGAGCCAATGTGCTGCAACTACTGAAGCCTGTGTGCCCTAGAGCCTGCGCTCCATAACAAGAGAAGCCACCACAACAAGAAGTCTGCTCACTTCAACTAGAGAGAAATCCCCACTCCCTGCAACTACAGAAGAGCTTTCGGCATCAGTGAAAACCCAGAACAGCCAAAAATAAGCAAAAAAAATAAAATAAAAACAATTTTTAAAAAAGATTGCATCCCTGATTAAGTGGTAATATAGAATTTATATATAGGTCTATTTGGCTTAAAAGTCCCATACATTCTACTTTTCTAATCTAGCTATAAATTACAGAAAGTATTCATGAAGGAGGCATTTGAGATGAGGTTTGAATAATGAGTAGAATGAAATACATTAGACAGAGAGACAATACAGGCATTTTTCATGTTATTGCTTTCTGCAGATAATTGTGTTCTTTACATATTGAAGATTTATGGTAACCCTGAGTTATTGGTAACATTCTTTCCAGCAGCATTTGCTCAGTTAATGTCTCTGTGTCACATTTTAGTCATTCTTACATTATGTTTCAAATTAATTTTTATTGCATTATAGTTGCTTACAACGTTACATCTTACAGTATTTTTTAATTTTTTCATTATCATCTTCATTATGGTGATCTCTAGTGATCTTTGGCGTTAATATTATGACTTGCTGAACACCTGAAAGATGTTTAGCATTTATTAGCAGTAAGGTGTTTTTTAAAAATTTTTTAATTGAATGAAAAATTCTTTAAATTTTACAGTGCTTTAAAGTTTTAATAAGTTTCATACACATGATTTCATATAATCCCATAATAACCCTAATCCCCTCCCTATCTTTCTCCTTCCTTCTACACACTGATAAACATTAGTTTGTTCTGTATATCTGTGAATCTGTATCTTTTTGTTTTGGCAATAAAGTGCTTTAAAATTTAGGTATGTACTTTTTTTTTAGACATAAAGATATTGCCCACCTAATAGACTACAGTATAGTGAAAACATAGTCTTTTTATATACATTGAAAAGCCAAAAAACTCAAGTGACTCACTTTATTGCGACATTTGCTGTGTTGTGATCTGGAACCAAATCGACAGTATCTGTGAAGTATGCCTGTACATTCTCCAATGCTTAAAATTCAGAAGCTAAGTACAGAGACAAGAAATAAAATGAGTTTAGGTAAAAATGAATAGTCAAGCTAGAATGACTCAGAATATGTGGAATGGACTAATAAAACAGTAATTATTGTCTTTTATTGTGTGAGACACCATTGCATGTGTAGAGTCGCATTCAGTACTCCTAGCAACCCTATAAGATGATACATCAGTCAACTTTTCTGCTTAACATACCACCCCAGAACACAGTGCCTTCAATTAGCTCACAATTCTTTGGTTTGGCATTTTGAACTGGGTACAACTTGGGGGCTAGTCTTCAGCAGTGTTTGAGTAGAGAACTTCTAGATGTAGAAGCTGGATTTAGAAAAGGCAGAGGAACCAGAGATCAAATTGCCAACATTCTCTGGATCATAGAGAAAGCAAGGGAATTCCATATAAACATCTACTTCTGTTTCATTGACTATGCTAAAGCCTTTGACTGTGTGGAACATAACAAACTGTGGAAAAGTCTTAAAGAGATAAAAGTGCAGGTTTCCCATCTCTTTATGTATTTATTTATGTATGGATGTGAGAGTTAGACCATAAAGAAGGCTGAGCGCCAAAGAACTGATGTCTTTGAACTGTGGTGTTGGAGAAGATTCTTGAGAGTCCCTTGGACTGCAAGGAGATCAAACCAGTCAATCCTAAAGGAATATTCATTGGAAGGACTGGTGCTGAAGCTGAAGCTCTAATACTTTAGCCAACTAATGCGAAGAACTGACTCATTGGAAAAGACACTGATGCTGGGAAAGATTGAGGGCAAGAGGAGAAGAAGGTGACAGAGGATAAGATAGTTGGATTGGATTACCAATTCAGTGAACGTGGGCAAACTTCAGGAGATGGTGCGGATCAGGGAGACCTGGAATGCTGCTGTTCATGGAGTTGTAAAGAGTCAGACACCACTGAGCAACTGAACAAAAATAATTTGTCGGTGGAGGCAGGAGGGGCTCTTTGGTCAGTCTCATCTAGACTCATTCCCACAATTTATAATCAGCTGGTGGATGAGCTGGAGCTTGTTGGTCTATGATAGCATCAATTACATGTCTAGTGGTTGGCAGTCAGTTGTGGACAAGCTGGGGGATTATGGTTCTCCTCCACACAGCCGCTCCAGAAGGCTAGCTTGAGTTTATTTCCAGGAGAGTCTTTGGTTATCAAGCACAAAGAGTAGAATCCTCAATGCATCTTGAGGTTAAAGCTCATAAATAGCACAAAGTATCTTCTACATATTTATTTAGAAAATGTTAGAGCCAGAATTTGAATTCAGGCCTATCTCATTGTAGAGCCCAAGCTGAAAAGGTATGTGGTAGCTATATAAGACAGTCTAATGTGATGGGAAAGATGGTGAGTTTCTGTGTAATTTAGAAAGGTAATAAATGGCCACTGATAGATTTCAAGTAGGAAAATGATAAGAATAATTATGCTTTAGGAGAGTTTCTTTGGAAAAGGACAGACTGATGAAGGAAAAGCTATAGGAACTCATATAATGGTCAGAGTGAGACAAAAATATGTGTCAGAACTAGAGTGCTTGCTATTCAAATGGTAAAGATGAGAGTATATGCATCTCCTCTTGGAAAAGAGGGAATGAATTCAGACTGTGTAGTTTGAATTTATAGAATTTGGCAGTTGATTTATATAATGGAGGAATAAGACCAAAGGTGCCTCTAAAGTTCTAATCCTAAGTGTCAAAGAGGGGAAAAATGATGCTGCTAATAGAGTCAAGGAAGTCAGAAGAAAGAACTGGGTTGGGGACTACTGAAGAGTCTGGTCTGGGACTTGTTCAGGTAAAGTATCGGCAGAAAAGCCACATGAAAGGGCTTAACAGGCAACTGCTAGGGAGGATTGAGGGCAAGAGGAGAAGAAGGTGACAGAGGATAAGATAGTTGGATTGGATTACCAATTCAGTGAACGTGGGCAAACTTCAGGAGATGGTGCGGATCAGGGAGACCTGGAATGCTGCTGTTCATGGAGTTGTAAAGAGTCAGACACCACTGAGCAACTGAACAAAAATAATTTGTCGGTGGAGGCAGGAGGGGCTCTTTGGTCAGTCTCATCTAGACTCATTCCCACAATTTATAATCAGCTGGTGGATGAGCTGGAGCTTGTTGGTCTATGATAGCATCAATTACATGTCTAGTGGTTGGCAGTCAGTTGTGGACAAGCTGGGGGATTATGGTTCTCCTCCACACAGCCGCTCCAGAAGGCTAGCTTGAGTTTATTTCCAGGAGAGTCTTTGGTTATCAAGCACAAAGAGTAGAATCCTCAATGCATCTTGAGGTTAAAGCTCATAAATAGCACAAAGTATCTTCTACATATTTATTTAGAAAATGTTAGAGCCAGAATTTGAATTCAGGCCTATCTCATTGTAGAGCCCAAGCTGAAAAGGTATGTGGTAGCTATATAAGACAGTCTAATGTGATGGGAAAGATGGTGAGTTTCTGTGTAATTTAGAAAGGTAATAAATGGCCACTGATAGATTTCAAGTAGGAAAATGATAAGAATAATTATGCTTTAGGAGAGTTTCTTTGGAAAAGGACAGACTGATGAAGGAAAAGCTATAGGAACTCATATAATGGTCAGAGTGAGACAAAAATATGTGTCAGAACTAGAGTGCTTGCTATTCAAATGGTAAAGATGAGAGTATATGCATCTCCTCTTGGAAAAGAGGGAATGAATTCAGACTGTGTAGTTTGAATTTATAGAATTTGGCAGTTGATTTATATAATGGAGGAATAAGACCAAAGGTGCCTCTAAAGTTCTAATCCTAAGTGTCAAAGAGGGAAAAGTGATGCTGCTAATAGAGTCAAGGAAGTCAGAAGAAAGAACTGGGTTGGGGACTACTGAAGAGTCTGGTCTGGGACTTGTTCAGGTAAAGTATCGGCAGAAAAGCCACATGAAAGGGCTTAACAGGCAACTGCTAGGGAGGATTAGAGCTGGAGGAGAGACTGTTTCTGCAGGGCAGGTTCAGAAGTCATCTTCAAAGAGGTGAGATTAGGAGCCATGAAAGTAGATGAATTTGCCAAAGGGAGAGATGGTCAAGGGAGAAGGTAGTTGGAGTAGAAAGACTTTAATGTTAGCCTGTTTCAGAGGCTATCCAGAAAAATCAAGACTAGATACATAGATAGAAGGATAGTCAAAATGCAGATCAAGGACAAAAGTTAAGGAAAAACAGAGTTTTAATATACCTGGGAAATACAGAATAGCAAATAAAACAGATGATAGGCATATTGATGCTACCAAAATATCTGATAGATTGTATTTCTAGGGCAAATAGCTCATATTATAAAGATTAGAGCTGTCAGAGTGGTGGGTTAGAGAAGCGATGAGTTATTGAACCTAATGCAGAAATTTTTAATACTTTTTCGATAGAGATACCTTTGAGAATCTGTTTGAAACTATGAATCCTTCTCCCAAGGAAATGTATTTCCAAAAAACAGTGCATATTCAATTTCAGGAGCTTTATAAATTCACACACAATTTCAGGTCATTTATGAGGTCAGTGGGCTACAATGAGCAAGAAATGAATTCAGATTGTGAACACCTGTTTTAAGGGGTAAACAGTGCTCCATCAGAGGGAGCAGAACCCTGATTGATTGATTTGAGGAAACACTAGAGATAAATGCAGTACCTATCTTCTCCATGCACCACACTCCTAAGTTTAAAAAAGGGCACAAGTGAGGGGGATGGAGGGGGATCAATTACAGTCAAATTAAGAGCAATAAATATAATTATAATATATAAAGGTCCTTTGTGTCAGGTATTACAGATATAATATTTTGTTTAAAACTTACAAAATACTTCTAGAGTAAGGTTTATTATCCAAGTGAAAAAAATCAGATTTAGATCAGTTAAACAGAAAATTCAAGAGCATCACTGGCTGAAATAGGATTTAGTGTGAGATGTTTCTGGCTTCAAACTCATGTGTTTCCTAATATGCCACACACTCCTCAGGGACAGGGACTGAAAACAAACAAGAAAAACTCCCAACAAATTTACAATAGCTAGGACGTGGACACAATTTAGATGTCCATCTACTAATGAAGGTATAAAGAGGTTGTGGTACGTATATACAATGGAATACTACTCAGCAATGAATACAAATGCATTTGAGTTAGTTCTAGTGAGGTGGATGAATCTAGAGCCTTTTATACAGAGTGAAATAAGTCAGAAAGAGAAAAACAAATTTCACATATTAAGACATATATGGGGTTTCCCGTGGTGGTCCAGTGGGTAAGGACACCGCCTTGCAGTGCAAGGGGCGCCGGTTCAAGCCCTGGCCTGGGAAGATCCCACATGCCGTGGAGCGGCTGGATTGATGTGTCCAATTACCAAGCCGGAGCTCTGGAGTGCATGCGCCCAGAGCCGGCGCTCGGCAACAACAGACGCCACCGTGATGGGAGGCCCACAAGAGCCAAAGAACAAAGACGGATGAAAATAGACAAACGAAGACCAATAGAAGTGGCCCGCCCACTCCCTCCCTCCCCAACCCGACCCCAAAAAAAAAGGCATATGTGGAATCTAGAAAAATGGTAATGATGTGCTTTTTTACAGGACAGGAATAGAAACACAGACATGGAGAACAGACTAGACACAGCAGGGGACAAATTATGAGAGTAGCATTGGATCATATACATTACCATGTATAAAATGGATAGCTGGTGGGAAGTTGCTGTATAGCAAGGGAGCTCAACCCAGTGCTCTGTGACTACCTGGAGGGGTGGCATGGGTGGGGAAGGGAGGCTCAAGAGGGAGGGGACATATGTATGCCTGTGACTGATTCACATTGTTGTATGACATAAGTCAACACAATATTGTACACCAATTATCCTCAATTTAAAATAAATTTAAAAAGGGCAAAAACTGCTCCCAGCTAAAATGTTATTACTAGCAGTAGAAAATAACTTATTTTAGGCATTATGTAACACAACCATATGGTAAAAGCAAGGTTAAAATACCAAAGGAAAGCGCGAGTCAAGGGGATGTTGACTGAAAATACCATAAGAATCAGATAAGAACTTCAATATATGCTGAAAAGCCATCCAATAAATTTTACCCTTCATTCTCGATGAAAACTTTTTAAAAAAGTTGGTTTGGAAAGTTAACTCGAGAGGTTATAGAATCTCTATGGTAAACAACTCCTAAATTCAGTGGTTTCACAAAGCATTCTCTCTCATTCACATCATACTTTTAAAAGTTGGGCATAGTATCGAGGTGGATGAATCTAGCCTTGTATACAGAGTGAAATAAGTCAGAAAGAGAAAAACAAATTTCACATATTAAGACATATATGGGGTTTCCCGTGGTGGTCCAGTGGGTAAGGACACCGCCTTGCAGTGCAAGGGGCGCCGGTTCAAGCCCTGGCCTGGGAAGATCCCACATGCCGTGGAGCGGCTGGATTGATGTGTCCAATTACCAAGCCGGAGCTCTGGAGTGCATGCGCCCAGAGCCGGCGCTCGGCAACAACAGACGCCACCGTGATGGGAGGCCCACAAGAGCCAAAGAACAAAGACGGATGAAAATAGACAAACGAAAGACCAATAGAAGTGGCCCGCCCACTCCCCTCCCTCCCCAACCCCACCCCCAAAAAAGGCATATGTGGAATCTAGAAAAATGGTAATGATGTGCTTTTTTACAGGACAGGAATAGAAACACAGACATGGAGAACAGACTAGACACAGCAGGGGACAAATTATGAGAGTAGCATTGGATCATATACATTACCATGTATAAAATGGATAGCTGGTGGGAAGTTGCTGTATAGCAAGGGAGCTCAACCCAGTGCTCTGTGACTACCTGGAGGGGTGGCATGGGTGGGGAAGGGAGGCTCAAGAGGGAGGGGACATATGTATGCCTGTGACTGATTCACATTGTTGTATGACATAAGTCAACACAATATTGTACACCAATTATCCTCAATTTAAAATAAATTTAAAAAGGGCAAAAACTGCTCCCAGCTAAAATGTTATTACTAGCAGTAGAAAATAACTTATTTTAGGCATTATGTAACACAACCATATGGTAAAAGCAAGGTTAAAATACCAAAGGAAAGCGCGAGTCAAGGGGATGTTGACTGAAAATACCATAAGAATCAGATAAGAACTTCAATATATGCTGAAAAGCCATCCAATAAATTTTACCCTTCATTCTCGATGAAAACTTTTTAAAAAAGTTGGTTTGGAAAGTTAACTCGAGAGGTTATAGAATCTCTATGGTAAACAACTCCTAAATTCAGTGGTTTCACAAAGCATTCTCTCTCATTCACATCATACTTGGCATAGTATGCAGATGGTGTGATGGGAAGGGGAGTGGGCAGGGCTCTGGTCCACTTAGCCATTCGAGGAGGGCAACTTCCACCCAGGGGTAACATTTCTTTAAGCCTCAGATTCCTCTGTTAGATCTTTTATATTCAGCCAGCTGTCAAGCAACATGGAGGACATATTAGGCCTGCCCATTCACATTGGCTAGAGTGAGTCACATGGGTCCACCTACAAGCAAGGGTGCTGAGAAATGTATTTCAGTAGTGCATCAAGAGACAGGAAACTGATTTAGAAAGTCTTTCCCATGGAGTTTCTTATTATGTTTAGTAAGATATGTGATATAAACATATTTAAACCATATTTATATTACATATATTTAAAACTGAGTTCAACATTTATAGTTAACGGAGACATGACAGAGTTATATCCTCTGGAATGGTTACAAGAACAAAATCTATTATTAGTCTTGATCAACCTACTATGAGATACTGATAGCAGTTATCTGAGAAGAAAAAGAAAACACACACACACACAATAAACATTTGACTCTGTAGATCACAGCAAACTGTGGAAAATTCTGAAAGAGATGGGACCAGACCACCTACCTGCGTCTTGTGAAACCTGTATGCGGACAAGAGACAGCAGTTAGAAATGGACATGGAACAACAGACAGGTTGCAAATTGGGAAAGGAGTACATGAAGATTATATATTGTTGCCCTACGTATTTAATTCCTATGCATAGTACATCATGTGAAATGCCAGTCTGGATGAAGCACAAGCTGGAATCAAGGTTGCCAGGAGATATACCAATAACCTAAGGTATGCAGATGACACCACACTTAATGCAGAAAGTGAATAGGAACTCAAGAGCCTCTTGATGAAGCTGAAAGAGAGTGAAAATGCAGGCCAAAAACTCAACATTCTAAAAACAAAGATGATGGCATCTGGTCCCATCACTTCTTGACAAATAGATGGGCAAACAATGGAAACAGTGACAGACTTTAATTTCTTGGGCTCCAAAATCACTGCAGGTGGTGACTGAGGCCATGAAATTAAGATGCCTGCTCCTTGGGAAAAAACTATGACAAACCTAGATAGTGTATTAAAATCCAGAGACATCACTTAGCCAACAAAATTCTGCATAGTCACAGCTATGGTTTTTCCAGTAGTCATGCATGCATGTGAGAGGTGAACCATAAAGAAGGCTGAGCACCAAAGAACTGATGCGTTTGAACTCTGGTGTTGGAGAAGGCTCTTGGGAGTCCCTTGAACTACAAGAAGTTCAAACCAATCAATCCTAAAGGAAATCAACCGTGAATATTCACTAGAAGGAATGATGCTAAAGCTGAAATTCCCACACTTTGGCCACCTGATGCAAAGAGACAACTTATTGGAAAAGACCCTGCTGTTGGGAAAAATAGAAGGCAAAAGGAGAAGGGGATGACAGAGGACAAGATGGTTGGATGGCATCATTGAGTCAATGGACATGAGTTTGAGCAAGCTCCAGGAGATGGTGAAGGACAGGGAAGCTTAGCATGCTGCAGTTCATGAGGTCTCAAAGAGTCGGATAAGACTGAGAGACTGAACTGACATCTATGAAAGACATATTTTAAAAATCTTTGCATATCAAACAAAATTATGGTACATTAGAAATAATTCACAAATAATCTCATCATAATTTAGAGTTTAAACTACGCATCTGTGTTCGATCAAATCTTGTGCACCTCCTCAGATGCCCTGGATGGCTTCTTTCTGATGATGATGTTACCTGCTTCCCCAGCCTGTGCCACCTTTGCTGAACGCCCTAAGCTTACTAGAATCAAGCTATAGCGCGGGCTTGCCTGTGTCCATATCCATACAGTATGTTACTGCCTATACCAATAACCTAAGGTATGCAGATGACACCACACTTAATGCAGAAAGTGAATAGGAACTCAAGAGCCTCTTGATGAAGCTGAAAGAGAGTGAAAATGCAGGCCAAAAACTCAACATTCTAAAAACAAAGATGATGGCATCTGGTCCCATCACTTCTTGACAAATAGATGGGCAAACAATGGAAACAGTGACAGACTTTAATTTCTTGGGCTCCAAAATCACTGCAGGTGGTGACTGAGGCCATGAAATTAAGATGCCTGCCCCTTTGGGGAAAAAAACTATGACAAACCTAGATAGTGTATTAAAATCCAGAGACATCACTTAGCCAACAAAATTCTGCATAGTCACAGCTATGGTTTTTCCAGTAGTCATGCATGCATGTGAGAGGTGAACCATAAAGAAGGCTGAGCACCAAAGAACTGATGCGTTTGAACTCTGGTGTTGGAGAAGGCTCTTGGGAGTCCCTTGAACTACAAGAAGTTCAAACCAATCAATCCTAAAGGAAATCAACCGTGAATATTCACTAGAAGGAATGATGCTAAAGCTGAAATTCCCACACTTTGGCCACCTGATGCAAAGAGACAACTTATTGGAAAAGACCCTGCTGTTGGGAAAAATAGAAGGCAAAAGGAGAAGGGGATGACAGAGGACAAGATGGTTGGATGGCATCATTGAGTCAATGGACATGAGTTTCAGCAAGTTCCAGGAGATGGTGAAGGACAGGAAGCTTAGCATGCTGCAGTTCATGAGGTCTCAAAGAGTCGGATAAGACTGAGAGACTGAACTGACATCTATGAAAGACATATTTTAAAAATCTTTGCATATCAAACAAAATTATGGTACATTAGAAATAATTCACAAATAATCTCATCATAATTTAGAGTTTAAACTACGCATCTGTGTTCGATCAAATCTTGTGCACCTCCTCAGATGCCCTGGATGGCTTCTTTCTGATGATGATGTTACCTGCTTCCCCAGCCTGTGCCACCTTTGCTGAACGCCCTAAGCTTACTAGAATCAAGCTATAGCGCGGGCTTGCCTGTGTCCATATCCATACAGTATGTTACTGCCTATAGTCACCACTTCCATGTAGAAGGCTTGGATGTAATACTTTGCAGGTGTATTTTAACTTCCTGGACTCCCATCACAGAGCTAAATGACACTGCTCAGAAGTGCGAGAGAGGGACTTCCCTGGTGGTTCAGTGACTAAGACTCCATACTCCCATTACAGGGGGCCTGGGTTTGAACCCTGAACAGGGAACTAGATCTCACATGTTGCAGCTAAGACTTCAATGCTTCAACTAAAGATCCTGCATGCTGCAACTGAGAGCTGGCATACCCAAATAAATAAGCAAATATTATTTAAAAAGAAAAAGTACAAGAGAATTACTTTCCTGTTGGATAAATCTTGACCAATAGGGAATGGAAGACTGAAGAGATTTGGGCAAATAACTTTCTCTCTTTATCCCATCTGGAGATATGGTTTATTCTTGCCTTTCTAGAAGGATCCACCCATGGTAGCCCATTGTGAAGAGGGGCTCCTTGCATTACAACCTCTTTTCTAGCTTCGTTCACCCTTTTCTTCCTTACTTTCTGGACTTGTGCCTCCCCACATTTCACCATTTTATTCTTACCTAAGGCTTTGCCTCCTGGAGGACTCTGTAAAGTTTATGTTCGCCCACAAATAAACTACATTACTATGTGCTGGAAAATAGAATGAAAACCAAGTTTCTTTCAAAATAATAACCAAAGATTATTTTGTCTCAGGTAAACTTATTTAAATGAAATGATAAAAACTTTCTGGGAGAAATATATGAAGAAATAATAAATAGATATATAAGATACACTCTTTATTTGGGACCTTGGGAAAGTGAAATATTTTTAAGATAAAAATTCTTTCTGAGGTAATATATAATTAGTGGAACACCACTACACAGCTTCCCATGAGATGCTTTATATAGCAAGATGAACTGAGTATGAAAATTCCATTGGAAAAGTGAAAAGTCAGGAATATATATTAATATTTATACAAATGGTGAGAAAATCAATTAGATTAAAACCCACCATATTAGTATAATGATAAAATAATTTTTTTGCTGCTTTAGAGTTTGTAATGTACTTTCAATACATTTCTTATTTATTCATCACAGTAACATTATTAGATTGATTAGAGATGAATTAGTGTTATACACATTTTTAGAGATTATTTGCTTTTGGACTTAGTTATATATCAGCTCTTCCAATAAAGGCTTGAGGTGTTGCGTCTCACAGTTGAGAAATTTAAAGGTTGGAGAGCTCCCAATTAAAGGGCTCATAAAGGGATATTGGGATTTCCATTCTGGCATTTTGCCTCCAGAGCCTATGTTTTTTCTCACCACACTTTACTGTCTTCTATTCTGAAATGAAAATGAATCAAACTACATGGATTTAGTTTAAGGGAAGAAAATTTTTAATGGAATGAAATAGATTTCAGAAACAAGTTAAACTATTATAAGAATGTAGCATAGCTATTTTCACGGTCCTATGTGTTATCTCTTATGAAATTCACATTATTTTAAGTGGGAAGAACGTAAATGAAGAATTTTTAAAATGACTGAATAAATTAATGAAGTAAATGCATGAATACATTTCAAATTTGAAACAGTGTAGTGATTAGGGGGAAAAACTTACAAGATCCATTTTGTTGGGATAATTAGTAATAATACAGTATTGAAAATTAACTCAGTCACCCATATTTCACACTCAGTATTTCAAAAATTTCCCAGAAAAGCTAAATAATTAGGCTAGCTCATAGTAGGCAATCGAGAAATATTTATTAGTTGAATACATAATCTAAAAAATAATTTAGAGGGCTTCCTGTCCACCTTGTAGTGCAAGGGTCACCGATTAGATCCCTGGCCTGGGAAGATCCCACATGCCGTGGAGCAGCTGGACTGGTGTGTCCAATTATGAGCCAGCGCGATGGAGCACATGTGCCCAGAACTGGTGCTCTGAAATAAGAGAGGCCACTGCAACGGGAACCTCACACATGCCAAAGAATAAAGATGGATAAAAATAAATAAACAAAAAACCAATAAAAGAGGCCAAAATAATAATAATAATAATAATAAATTTACAGCCCCAGATATGTTCACAGGTGAATTCTTTCGAACTTTTGAGGAAGAAATTAAACCAATTCTACAAATTTTTTTTCAGAAGATAAAAGCAGAGGACATACTTCCTAATTCATTCTGTGAGGTCAGCATTACCTTAATATCAAAACCAGACAATTAAAGAAAAGAAAACTATAAATTAACACCAGCATGAATATAGATGCAGAGATTCTCAATAAGATATTAGCAAATCAAATACAACAGTATTTAATAAGAATTATATACCATGACCAAGTGAGATTTACTCCAGATATACAAGGCTGATTTAACCTTCAACTAAATAATGTAACTCTTCATGTCAACAGACTAAAGAAAAAGAAACCCATGACCATACCAATCATGCTCTGACTCTTTGTGACCCTGTGGACTGTAGCCCACCATGCTCCTCTGTTCATGGAATTTTCTCGGCAAGAATACTAGAGTCGGTTGCCATTTCCTATTACAGGGAATCATCACAACTGGGGGATCAGACCCCTGTCTTTTGTGTCTCCTGCATTGACAGGCAGATTCTTTACCACTCTGACACCTGGGAAGTCCGATCATATCAACAGATACAGAAAAAGTGTCTGACAAAATTCAACATCTATTCACAATAAAGACTCTCAGTAAACTAGGAATAGAGAATAATTTCCTCAACTTGATAAAGAATGGCTAAAAAACCCTTTACCTCTAAGATCAGAAACCAGAAAAGGATGATCCTCCTCACCACTACTTTTCAAAATCACACTGGAAATTCTGGCTAATGCAGCAAGACCAGAAAAGAAGAGACATACTGACCAGGAAAGAAGAAACAGAACTGCTTTTTTCTCAAATAATAGAATCATCTAAATAGAAAATCCAAAAGAACTGATGAAAAAAACTTCTGGAACTAATTATCAGTTAGAGCAAAGTTGTAGGATATAATGTTATTACATAAAAATCAATTACTTTCTATATATCAGCAATGAAGTGGAACTTGAAATTAAAAACACAGTATCATTTACATTAGGAGAAATGACATACTTAGATACAAATCTAACAAAATATATACAAGACAAATGGGGGAAATATCTGATGAGAGATATCAAGAAAGAACTAAGTGCAGAGATAGTTCCTATCTGTGGATAGGAAGAGGATTTTTAGGGCAGTGAAACTGTTCTGTAATATTCTAAAACAGTGGATCCATATCATTATAAACTTGCCCAAACACAGAGAATGTGCAAAACTAAAAGTGAACCCTAATGTAAACTATAGATTTTGACTGATAATCATGAATTGATGTAGGTTCATCAACTATAACAAATGTACCATTCTTGTAGGGGAAATTGATAAAGAGGGAAATTGTGGGTGTACATACAGGGGGGATATGGGGAAACTGTGTATCTTCTGCTTAAATATTCTGTGAACCTAAAAGCTCTAAAATGTTGACATTTCCATTTGAAAAGTAACAATTGTTTAAAAATTACTAGCAGGTAGGAAGCTCTACATCAATCCCAAATGTGAAAGAAAGATTCATGCATGTGATCAGAGACAAGACGGATTTGAATCTATGTGCATTTTAAACATTTGTGCAACTAAGTGTCCTCGGCATTTTTTCCACCCACCTACAAAAGTCTCTCCAGTGGTGGAAGAGTTGCTACTCTGGTTAGATTCCAGGACAGGCATCGAGTCATGTTTATCATTTCATGAGGTCACTGTGCATCCCTGCAGTCATGTTAATAGTTCCAGCACTTGCTTCCAGCCTTCCCTTCCTCATTTTCTTTTATATATCATTTATGTTATAGGAGAGACTATCTTTGCGGATATACCAGATACTTCTCCTCCAGCTTTCTGTACCTATATACTAAGTTTTCTCTCTCACATTGCTCTCTTGTTTAAAGCACTCTGTGGCAGAGCCCAGTCCTTTGTGGCAGGCCTCGCCATGTCCCACCGTCACTTCCTGATTCCAAGATTGTATGGGATGCATGGACTTTTTTCCCTTTTGCTTAGGAACTATGGCTACCCCTCTTCTGTCCTCTCTACTCCCGGGTGGAAGGTAAGGCTCTTTCCTGATTGTTAGGCAACTGCACAGACCCTTACTCACAAATGAATGAAGATAGGCTCTCTGTGTCCAGACTGTCAGCAGCCACATGTGTTATACCCAGGCACTCTGGCAAGAGATCTTCTTCCTAGTCAATGGGGTGGGCACACAACTCATGCTTGAACATTGATTGGGCACTGTCCTAGGAGATAATTACTCCTCTGAAGATAATTGTACTGTGGTATAGAGAGATTAAGTATCTTCCCCCATATGACACAACTAGTAAGTGAATGGATATTGTAGGGTCCAAACCCAGGCAGCTTGTTTCTCAGCTCCTCCTGGTCTCAGCGTTTTGAGCTGGACCTTTCCAAGTCTTTCCTAAGGGTTTCCCAAGTTGTGGTGAGAAAAGTAATACTGTTACATCCTAAGATGTTATGAAGTAAATCTAGAGGCATTGGCAGTCATGTTCCTCACCGTGAGTCTGCCATGTGAGAGAATAAATGTGATAATTGGAGACAAGCAGAATGACTTGGCTGGTTCATAGAAACATCAAAACACAATTTCTAGTTGCCTTCAGCCTTTCTCAGTTTCATGAGACCATGAAGTACATCAATACACTTTTTTGCTTATGCTTTTCCAAACTGTGTTTCTGTCTGTTGAAACTAAAAGACTTCTGACTGTGAGGGAAAATAGAGCCCGAATTGTCCAAGCTTATATGGTAAAGTAAGCATTATCATTAAAACAGGGAATGATGTGGGCACAGAAGTCCCTGTAAGAGAACTTGCTTAAGGAATATCTCAAATAAGGTTAATTAATCATAGGTTTAAGAACAATTTTAACAGGTGACCCTACCTAAAAAAGGGGGTAAGCTATAGGGTCACATCCTTGGATATACCAGATACTTCTCCTCCAGCTTTCTGTACCTATATACTAAGTTTTCTCTCACATTGCTCTCTTGTTTAAAGCACTCTGTGGCAGAGCCCAGTCCTTTGTGGCAGGCCTCGCCATGTCCCACCGTCACTTCCTGATTCCAAGATTGTATGGGATGCATGGACTTTTTTCCCTTTTGCTTAGGAACTATGGCTACCCCTCTTCTGTCCTCTCTACTCCCGGGTGGAAGGTAAGGCTCTTTCCTGATTGTTAGGCAACTGCACAGACCCTTACTCACAAATGAATGAAGATAGGCTCTCTGTGTCCAGACTGTCAGCAGCCACATGTGTTATACCCAGGCACTCTGGCAAGAGATCTTCTTCCTAGTCAATGGGGTGGGCACACAACTCATGCTTGAACATTGATTGGGCACTGTCCTAGGAGATAATTACTCCTCTGAAGATAATTGTACTGTGGTATAGAGAGATTAAGTATCTTCCCCCATATGACACAACTAGTAAGTGAATGGATATTGTAGGGTCCAAACCCAGGCAGCTTGTTTCTCAGCTCCTCCTGGTCTCAGCGTTTTGAGCTGGACCTTTCCAAGTCTTTCCTAAGGGTTTCCCAAGTTGTGGTGAGAAAAGTAATACTGTTACATCCTAAGATGTTATGAAGTAAATCTAGAGGCATTGGCAGTCATGTTCCTCACCGTGAGTCTGCCATGTGAGAGAATAAATGTGATAATTGGAGACAAGCAGAATGACTTGGCTGGTTCATAGAAACATCAAAACACAATTTCTAGTTGCCTTCAGCCTTTCTCAGTTTCATGAGACCATGAAGTACATCAATACACTTTTGCTTATGCTTTTCCAAACTGTGTTTCTGTCTGTTGAAACTAAAAGACTTCTGACTGTGAGGAAAATAGAGCCCGAATTGTCCAAGCTTATATGGTAAAGTAAGCATTATCATTAAAACAGGGAATGATGTGGGCACAGAAGTCCCTGTAAGAGAACTTGCTTAAGGAATATCTCAAATAAGGTTAATTAATCATAGGTTTAAGAACAATTTTAACAGGTGACCCACCAAAGTCTTGATTTCTATAACCTAAAATATGTTAGGCTTGGTAAACAGAGGCTTAATACAAGCCACTGTGCTATAGGGTCACATCCTTGTATTCATTTATAGACCTGAATGATCTTTGAGACCTACAACCTTTCAACAAAGAGGAGACAGAATTAAGTAAAAAAGGACAGGTAAGGATCCTACTGTAACATGTCATGTGCCTACTGTGCATCTCCTTCCCCCAAGGGACTTGCAGTCTACGTGACTATTAACTCAGGAAAGAAATATCCAAAATGAGTATATTGGATGATGGGAGGGAACACTCTTGGATTTGGGCTTCAAAGTCACCTTGTTCATGGCTACCTACAGATAATACCACTGTGGGTGTTATGGGAACAGATGGTCTGAATTCACCTCATAGAAGGTCCAGTGGAACCTGAATCCATTTCTGTGGTAATTTCCTGAGTCCCTGATCTCAAATGAGCATCTCTGGCAATTCACCCCCCACACTGGATCCTTGTGCCATGAAGTGACAGCAATCAAGGGAGGAAGAAGCTAGAGGAAGATATTGGAGGGCCTCCTCTGTATCAGAATAGTAAACCAAAGCAATGTACTTCCTCTGGGGAGCTGTAAACATGTTAAAAGAAGTTAGCCCTTTGTCACTGGACTTAAAATTCGCTATGTGTTTTAGTTTCTCTACAATCTTTCACTTGTTTTCTTACTTAGATCTTCGGTTTTGAAACCACACTAATTTGTCTTCATTTGTTTTTTATGTTGTTTTTGTGTGTTACTTATGTCTGGTATTTGTTTATGAGTTAATGGTTTTAAGATTTAGGCCTCTTTTAAACTATACTTAAAAGACTTGAATGCACATGATAAGATCTTCTTTCTCCCACATGTAAACAGAAGCTGGCTAAAGAGAAAATGTTACTCTCTGACTAAGGGAAAATGATTGTGTTTCATGTTTACCAAGCCAAGTCTGTAGCGATACAGAGAACTAACTCATGGGACTGAAGCACAAATTTCTTGTTTCCTCAGTTACATGCCAGTGAACTCTGCCTACCAGTCATGTTCATTTTGAAGACTGGTTAGAAATGAAGTTTAGAAATAAATGCTTAATAGATAATTTGAAGAAGGAGGAAATATTGTATCAAATGTTTCAGATTTTAGAAAATCTTATTCATTTACTTAGATTTCTCTTCCTGACAGGTAAACAAATTATTTCAGCAATGTCATTTTTTCCCCAAATGTTCTTGTGGATTGTATAAACTTTAACAAAAACTGTGCTTTTAAAGAACTTATTCAAATAATTCTAAGAAAGTTCTGGAAAAAAGAAAGAGGTAAGAATAACTAGGCAGTTACTGAAAAACAAAGTTATTGGTGAAAATGGCTCACTAAGAATTAAAGAGAAATAGTAAGAGTAGTAAAGATTCAAAGTAAAATCAACTAAATAGATTTAAAACCCAGAAGTCAACACAAGTATATATAAAAACTTAATACATAAAGAGTAAGGAAGTTAAGGGTTTTACAGAAATTGAATACTCTGAAAAAAAGCTAATTAACATTCTTACTAATGCTATATATTAAAATAAATTAAACTAAGTTTGATTATTTCAAAAGCCACTGAGACAGAGAGAGTATACGATGGAGGTATAGGAAGCTCCATTTTCTTCCTCTCACAGACACCATACATCTACAGCTACCTATGGAATAATTCCCTCAGATGGATGAACAGAGTCTCCACAGCAAAAGGTAGAAGGAAAGCATCCAGACAAGTAGAAGAGACAGAGCTACAATCTCAACAAGTGAAAAATCATCCTCCAGTCACAGTGATTCACAAACACAAACGATCACAAAGGTACCTTTATTTCCCTAATGAGCAATAGATTTGACCTCCGCATCAGGCATCTCAGGCCCTAGATCCTGCATAGGAAAGATGAATCTCCAAAAGACTTGGCTTTGAAAACCACTAGGGAACACAGCCAGTAAAGCTACAGAAGTACAGGAAATGAAAAATCCCTTCTTAAAGGGCCTATGCAGATTTCTTTGACCTAAAAGCCAGTGTCAAAAGACCAGATTGAACAATGCATAGAACACAGGTGAAGGGAGCTCACTTACTAATCCTAAAGCATCTGCCAGAGAGGCAGAATCCAAGTGGAATGCTCTCTGGTGATTAATACACATTTAGTGCCTGCAGGCCTGTCCTACAGAGAGCCCTACCCACTTCTGATCTGTCCACCAAACGTCACAGCCTGGAGAAACAGGCCAACCACCAGGGCACTTCATTACTCACTGACAGGCTTGGTTGGAGCTTGGTTTGGAGCCAATCCCACCCACCAGTGCTGCACAGCAGGCACAGCCAGGACCTTGATCTGGCTCACAGAATAGCCCCACCCACTGACGCACCAAGCAGGTATGTCTGGGTCCCACAGTCAGTTCAAGGGACCAGCCCGGTCTACCAGGGCTGCAGTAGCAGCCATTGCCACCACAAAGGAAGGGTGAATCCAGCCCATATAAGGAATATCTCTTGAGTGCCTGGCTCTAATGACCAGGCATAATTGCACTTTTAAACTCCACAAAAATCTCCTAAATAAGGCCACTCTTTTAAGACTGGGAGAAATGGCTGATTTACTCAATACACAGAGATAAACACAGAGAATTAGGTAAAACGAGGACACACAGGATATGTTCTAAGGAATTGGAAATAAAAAATCAACTTAATAAAGAGTTTAAAGCAATTGTCTATGAACTGAGAGGTTGGGATTAATGTATACACGCTATTGATGTTATGTATAAAGTAGGAAACTAATAAGAACCTACGGTCTAGCAGAGGGAACTCAACGGTTTGTGGTGGCCTAAATGGGAAGAAAATCCAAAAAAGAGGAGATAATATGTATATGCATAGCTGAGTCACTTTGCTGTATATTAGCAACCGACACAACATTGTAAAGCAACTATAAAAAAGTCAATAAAAAACTTTTTAGAAGTAATTGTCCTAAACACGTGCACAGTACTCAGGAGAATGGAAAAACATAGTGAGAATTTCAACAAAGAGAGAAAATATAAGAAAGTACCAAACAGAAACTACAACTCAACAGAAAAATACTGAGTATGTGCATGTGTGCTAAGTTGCTTCAGTCATGTCCAGCTCTGTGACCCTATGGGCTGTAGCTTGCCAGGCTTTTCTGTCCATGGGATTCTCCAGGCAAGAATACTGGAGCGGGTTGTGAACATAGCGCTGTGAGCGGCACGGAGCGTTCTGGCCGCGGTCTGCAGCCTGCGCGCCACCTCGGCACTCAAAGCGCCCTGCCCGCCGCGGCCCTTGGCGCTGTGGACGGGTGCTGTCTGGGAGCTGCGCACAGGCCTCGCTCTGCTGTCAGTGCGGAAATTCACAGAAAAACACGAATGGGTAACAGCAGAAAATGGTATTGGAACAGTGGGAATCAGCAATTTTGCACAGGAAACTTTGGGAGATGTTGTTGACTGTGGTCTGCCTCAAGTTGGGACAAAATTGAACAAACAAGAGAAGTTTGGTGCTTTGGAAAGTGTGAAAGCTGCTAGTGAGCTCTATTCCTCTTTATCAGGAGAAGTAACTGAAATTAATAAAGCTCTAGCAGAAAATCCAGGACTTGTCAACAAATCTTGTTATGAAGACGGTTGACTGATCAAGATGACATTAAGTAATCCTTCAGAACTAGATGAACTAATGAGTGAAGAAGCATATGAGAAATACATAAAATCTATTGAGGAATTAAAATGGAACCCCTAAATAAACTAGTTTGAAACAACTTAATCTAGCATAGTTGTCTTAAATTAGTAATGGATAGATATTTAAAACCAACTTTAAGCAAAAGAAACTACTTGTAACAATGTTTCCTGAAGAAAAATCCCTAACTTCCTAATAACTTCAGGCAAAAACTGCATCTTTTTCAAAGCACCCTATGATTTTTAGGCTAGGCTCCAGTTATAATACTCAGAATTCCTATTCCTTTGGTGAAATTAGTTATAAAAATTATGTAATTCAAGGCTAACATGGTTATTTTAAGCCTTATATAATATTGTAACTTGCTTACAGCCATCTCTGGATTTGGGTCAAAATGATCTTACCACTAGAAATAACTGGCATGGAGAAAAGTTTGTTAGTTGTATAGTGTTCGATGAAGAATATTACTATCTTAATTTTACAAAATACTGTGTTTGCTGGCATTATTTTTATATGCTGAAGCAATAGCCTTGCAGGAAAATAAGAAACAGTTTAATAATAAAATATTCAGCTTTTTTTTTTTAAAAAAAAGGAATACTGGAGTGGGTTGCCATGCCCTCCTCCATGGAATCTTCTCAACCCAAGGATTGAACTCATATCTCTTAGGCTTCCTGCATTGGAAGGCAGGTTCTTTACCACTTTACCACTTTCCTGGCCTCCTGAACAGCCTGAAAAATACTCTAGTGGGATTCAACAGCAGACTGGATGAAGTAGAAGAATGAGTCAATGAGCTGAAAGATAAAATAATGAAGTTCCCCTATAATTGCAACAACAAAAAAATATAATATCCAGGCATGCATTTGACCAAGGAATTTAAAGACTTATATACTGAAAACTATAAGAAATGATGAAGGAAATTAAAGAAGACACTCATAAATGAAAAGATATTACATGCTCACGGATTAGAGGAATTAATATTGTTAAAACATTTTTACTATCCAAAGCAATTGATGAATTTCATGCAATCCCTATTTCATAGTGCATGCTTGCTAAGTCACTTCAGCTGTGTCTGACTGTTTGTGACCCCGTGGACTGCAGCCTGCCAGGCTCCTCTGTCCATGGGCTTCTCCAGACAAAAATACTGGAGTGGGCAGCCATTTCTTCCTCCAGGGTATTTTTCCTCCTAGAAATCGAGCCTGGGTCTCCTGTATCGCAGGCAGATTCTTTACTATCTGAACCATCACAGAAATGAAAGAAATAATTCTAAAATATGTATGGGACCACAAAATTCCTGAATAATCAAACACCCCTGAGGAGTAATAATGAAGCCAGAGGTATCACACTTCCTAATTTCAAACTACACTATAAAATAATACAATCAAAAGAGTGTGGTACTGGCACAAAAACAGGCACATAGATTAATGAAACAGAATTAAGAGCCCAGAAATATACCCACACATATATGAATAACTTACAACAAATGAGTAACTAATACACAATGGATAAAGGACAGTTTCCTCCATAAATGTTGGGAAAACTGATACCACGTGAAAAAAAATGAAACTGTATCATTATTTTATACCACACACAAAAATTAACTGAAAATGGATCAACGACTTAAATGTAGGAACTGAAATTATAAAATTCCTAGAAGAAAACATCAGTGATAACATTAATGACATGGGTCTTAGTGGTGTTTTTGTGGTTCTAATTCCAAAATAAAGGGGAACTAAAGCAAAATTAAACCAATGGGACTACATCAACTGAAAAGCCTCTGCACAGCACAAGAAGCCACCAATAAAATTAAAAGGACACCTACTGAATGAAAAAAGATACTTGCAAATCATGTCTCTAATAAAGGGTTAATATTCAAAATATATAAAGAACTCATGTAACTCAACAGCAGAAGAAACAGACAACTTGATGAAAAAATAAGCAAGGCTTCTGAATAGATTTTTTTTCTATAGAAGGCATACAGTTGGCCAAAAATTACATGAAAAGATGTTCAATAACACTAATTAATAGGGAAATGTAAATTAAAACCACAATGAGATATCATCTCACACCTCTTATAGTAGCTATTATTGAAAAGTCAAGAAATTAATATTGGAGAGGATATGGAGAAAAGCCCCCCTTGTACACCACTGATGGGGCTATAAGTTGGTGCAGTCACTATGAAAAATACTATGAAGAGTCCTCAAAATACTAAGAATAGAACCACCATATGACTCAAGTATTCCACTTCTGGGTATTTATCTGAAGAGCACAAAAATACTCATTTGAAAAGTTATATGGGGCTTCCCTGGTGGTCCAGTGGGTAAGGACACCGCCTTGCAGTGCAAGGGGCACCGGTTCGATCCCTGGCCTGGGAAGATCCCATGTGCTGCAGAGTGGCTGGACCAATGTGTCCAATTACCGAGCCGGAGCTCTGGAGCACATGCACCCAGAGCCAGTGCTCTGCAACAACAGAGGCCACTGCGATGGGAGGCCCACACGGGCCGAAGAACAGAGATGGATGAAAATAGATAAATGAAAGACCAACAGAAGTGGCCTGCCCCCCCTTCTCCCTCCCCAACACCCTCTCCCCCCCAAAAATTATATGCACTTCTGTGTTCATTGCAATGTTATTTACAATAGCCAAGATATGGAAGCAATGTTAAGTGTTCACTGATGGATGAATGAATAAAAAAGGTAATATATACACAATGGAATATTATTCAGCCATTAAAAAGGAACAAAATCCTGTAATCATGACAACATGGATGTATCTTGAAGATATTATACTGAGTAATTTAAGTCAGATAGAGAAAGACAAATATAGAATGGTTTCACTCATATGCATAATCTATTAAAAAAGAAGTTAAAAAAGAAAACAAAATCAAACTCCTAGGTAGAGAGATCAGATGAGTATTTATGAGAGGATGGGGGCTGGGGAAAGATGAAATGGGTGAAGGCTCAAGTGTATGATGACAGATGATAAGTAGATGTATGGTGGTGGTCACTCTGTAGAGGATACACATGTCAAATGACAAAGGTTATACACTATAAACTTATAAAAGCCCATAAATAAAAATCCATAGGAACATTTTTATGTATAGCTTTATGATCTCTGGGGAAAATATAGAACACTCTCAACTTAAAAACAAGGAGGCTTGGGACTCCTCTGGTGGCCCAGTGGCTAAGACTCCTGGCTTCCAATGCAGGAGGTCTGGATTCAAACCCTGGTCAGGGAGCTATATCCCATGTTCTGCAAGTAAGACCCAGCACAGTCAAATAAATATTAAAAAAAAAAACAAAAACAAGGAGGCATAAAAATAGCAAATTGAAAGATTTGATATGATGTTTATATTATAAACCAAAGGCAATCATAAATATAGTTAAGAAACTAATAAACTGGGGAGCCAATTTTCAAAAACATGACAGCGAAAAATTAGTGTGCACTGATATAGAGAACTCAGAGACGCTAATGAGAAAATGCACAAGCTCCCATTAGAATGATGGATCAAGAATATCTACAGGGCTTCCCCTGGTGGTCCAGTGGGTAAGGACACCGCCTTGCAGTGCAAGGGGCACCAGTTCGATCCCTGGCCTGGGAAGATCCCATGTGCTGCGGAGCGGCTGGACCCATGTGTCCAATCACCGAGCTGGAGCTCTGGAGCGCATGCACCCAGAGCCGGCGCTCTATAGCTACAGATGCCACCGCGGTGGGAGGTCCACAGGAGCCAAAGAACAAAGATGGATGAACATAGAGAAATGAAAGACCAATAGAAGTAGCCCGCCTGCTCCCCTCCCTCCCCAACCCAACACCCGCCCAAAATAAATAAATAAATAAATCTTTAAAGAAAAAAAAAAAAGAATATCTACAGAAAGTTCTCATTCATATAGCACACACACAAGGAAAATAAGAAAGGAAAGACAATGCTTTGCTTTACTATATTAAAATATTTAATGTTAAGAACTATGGCAGAGATGGCTAACGAATTTCCAAAATTTGTGGTACTTCTTTATAGGAGTTTTCAGTTAAAAACTGCCTTTCTCAGCGACTGTTTTCTGTAGGTGATCCATATGACTGATCTCTGTCAGTGGAATGTGACTGAAAAGTGATATGTTCCTCTTAGAACATGAATTTTTAAGAATTGGGCTGTGCCTTTTTTATATCCTCTCTTCTTCTACCTTCGGGATGCAATTAACTACAACGTCTTAGCAAATGTTTGACTTAGCTACAATTATCTGGCATTTTCAGCTCTCATAAAATGAGGTGGTCTCTTATCTCTTATCAAGATTCTATAGAAATCTCTCTCTTAACTTCAAAAATAGATTCAAACCCTGGTCAGGGAGCTATATCCCATGTTCTGCAAGTAAGACCCAGCACAGTCAAATAAATATTAAAAAAAAAAACAAAAACAAGGAGGCATAAAAATAGCAAATTGAAAGATTTGATATGATGTTTATATTATAAACCAAAGGCAATCATAAATATAGTTAAGAAACTAATAAACTGGGGAGCCAATTTTCAAAAACATGACAGCGAAAAATTAGTGTGCACTGATATAGAGAACTCAGAGACGCTAATGAGAAAATGCACAAGCTCCCATTAGAATGATGGATCAAGAATATCTACAGGGCTTCCCCTGGTGGTCCAGTGGGTAAGGACACTGCCTTGCAGTGCAAGGGGCACCAGTCCGATCCCTGGCCTGGGAAGATCCCATGTGCTGCGGAGTGCCTGGACCGATGTGTCCAACTACCGAGCTGGAGCTCTGGGGCGCATGCACCCAGAGCCGGCGCTCTATAGCTACAGATGCCACCGCGGTGGGAGGTCCACAGGAGCCAAAGAACAAAGATGGATGAACATAGAGAAATGAAAGACCAATAGAAGTAGCCCGCCTGCTCCCCTCCCTCCCCAACCCAACACCCGCCCAAAATAAATAAATAAATAAATCTTTAAAGAAAAAAAAAAAAGAATATCTACAGAAAGTTCTCATTCATATAGCACACACACAAGGAAAATAAGAAAGGAAAGACAATGCTTTGCTTTACTATATTAAAATATTTAATGTTAAGAACTATGGCAGAGATGGCTAACGAATTTCCAAAATTTGTGGTACTTCTTTATAGGAGTTTTCAGTTAAAAACTGCCTTTCTCAGCGACTGTTTTCTGTAGGTGATCCATATGACTGATCTCTGTCAGTGGAATGTGACTGAAAAGTGATATGTTCCTCTTAGAACATGAATTTTTAAGAATTGGGCTGTGCCTTTTTTATATCCTCTCTTCTTCTACCTTCGGGATGCAATTAACTACAACGTCTTAGCAAATGTTTGACTTAGCTACAATTATCTGGCATTTTCAGCTCTCATAAAATGAGGTGGTCTCTTATCTCTTATCAAGATTCGTAAGGTAGGAAATTCTCTAAACATAGAAATGTTTAGAAAGTGGCTATAAAACAGATAATCAATGCTACAAAATAGAGTAGGACTATACTCAGAAAAGCAAGGAAGAAGACAATATGGGATGTTGGAAATTGTGAATCCATATCAGATAGAATTAGGTTTGCTGCATTTAGCAGACAAAGAAAAAAAAAAGTAACATAGGAAAGAGATATATTACTTTCTCATATAAAAGACAAGCAATGTAAAACTGATGTGATATTGACACATTATCACTTTGGGACTAGGGGTTCACCTTTGTGTTCTACTGTCTAAGCATTTTTCTCCCACTTGAAGGTCATATAATGATGCAAGATGGATGGTGTAATGCCAGATGTCACCATTACAGACTTGAGCAAGGAGAATACGCAGAAGGCAAAAAGTCTGTAGAGTCAGGCTCCTTAAAAAGCTTTGTGAGGGGGCTTCCCTGGTGGTCCAGTGGGTAAGGACACCGCTGCAGTGCAAGGGGCGCTGGTTCGATCCCTGGCCTGGGAAGATCCCACTTGCTGCGGAGCGGCTGGACCCATGTGTCCAATCACCGACCTGGAGCTCTGGAGCACATGCGCCCAGAGCTGGTGCTCTGCAACAACAGAGGCCACCGCAATGGGAGGCCCACATGGGCCAAAGAACAAAGATGGATGAAAATGGACAAATGAGAGACCAATAGAAGTAGCCCGCCTGCTCCCCTCCCTCCCCACCCCACCCCTCCAAAATAAATAAATAAATAAAAATAAATAAATAAATAAATATGCTGTCAACAAGATCCATATATGCTGCCTATGAGAGATTCAATTCAGATCTAAAGGCACACATTAAGTAAAAGTGAAGGAATGGAAAAAAATTCCATGCAAATGAAAATCAAAGGAAACTTGGCAACACTACTTATATCAGACAAAATAGACTTTAAAGTATTAGGTTGGTACAAAAGTTATTGCAAAACAAATAGCAATTGCAATTTTAGACCATGAATTCAAAAATCATCACAACTAGGCTCAAACTCAGAACCACCACCATCAACACATTTTTGCCAATGAGAAATAAGTTTTATTCCTGGAGCATAAAACAGTGCTTCAGGAGTCAATGAACTCTTGGAAAGCATTTTCTGCCTCCTGCTGTTGTGGAAGCATTTTCCCTGCAAAATGTTGAGATGTTTGAATAAGTGGTAGTTGGTTGCTGACAGATCAGATGAATATGGGGGATGAGGCATAGCTTTGTAGCCCAATTCATTCAACTTCTGAAGCACTGACTATGCAATGTATGGGCATTGTCATGGAAAAGTGGGACCTTTCTGTTGAACAATGTTGGCTGCAGGTATTGCAGTTTTTGGTGCATTTCACCAATTTGCTGAGCATACTTCTCAGATGTAATGGTTTCACTGGGATTCAGAAAGCTATAGTGGATCAAACCAACAACAGACCACCAAACAGTGACCATGACCCTTTTGGGGTGAAATTTGGCTGTAGGGAGTGCTTTGGAGCTTCTTCTTAGTTCAGTCACTGAGCTGATTATTGCCAGTTGTCATATAAAATCCACTTTCCATGTCACAATCTGATTGAGAACTTTCTTGTTGTTGTTGCATAGAATTAAAAAAGATTATACTGCAAAATGATGATTTTTTTAAAAAATTTTCTATCAGCTCATGAGGAACCCACTTACTGAGCTTTTTCACCTCTCCAATTTGCTTCAAATGCTGAAGAACCCAACATCAACCATTCTATGGTCTAATTCTCCTGTAGCTGTAAGAGGATCAGCTTCAATGATGGTTCTCAATTGGTGCTGTCAACTTCTAATGGCCAATCACTGCACTCCTCATCTTCAAGGCATGTCTCCTTTGTAAGACCTCTTAAAGCCCGTAAGAGGATCAGCTTCATGCAGATCTAAAGGCACACATTAAGTAAAAGTGAAGGAATGGAAAAAAATTCCATGCAAATGAAAATCAAAGGAAACTTGGCAACACTACTTATATCAGACAAAATAGACTTTAAAGTATTAGGTTGGTACAAAAGTTATTGCAAAACAAATAGCAATTGCAATTTTAGACCATGAATTCAAAAATCATCACAACTAGGCTCAAACTCAGAACCACCACCATCAACACATTTTTGCCAATGAGAAATAAGTTTTATTCCTGGAGCATAAAACAGTGCTTCAGGAGTCAATGAACTCTTGGAAAGCATTTTCTGCCTCCTGCTGTTGTGGAAGCATTTTCCCTGCAAAATGTTGAGATGTTTGAATAAGTGGTAGTTGGTTGCTGACAGATCAGATGAATATGGGGGATGAGGCATAGCTTTGTAGCCCAATTCATTCAACTTCTGAAGCACTGACTATGCAATGTATGGGCATTGTCATGGAAAAGTGGGACCTTTCTGTTGAACAATGTTGGCTGTAGGTATTGCAGTTTTTGGTGCATTTCACCAATTTGCTGAGCATACTTCTCAGATGTAATGGTTTCACTGGGATTCAGAAAGCTATAGTGGATCAAACCAACAACAGACCACCAAACAGTGACCATGACCCTTTTGGGGTGAAATTTGGCTGTAGGGAGTGCTTTGGAGCTTCTTCTTAGTTCAGTCACTGAGCTGATTATTGCCAGTTGTCATATAAAATCCACTTTCCATGTCACAATCTGATTGAGAACTTTCTTGTTGTTGTTGCATAGAATTAAAAAAGATTATACTGCAAAATGATGATTTTTTTAAAAAATTTTCTATCAGCTCATGAGGAACCCACTTACTGAGCTTTTTCACCTCTCCAATTTGCTTCAAATGCTGAAGAACCCAACATCAACCATTCTATGGTCTAATTCTCCTGTAGCTGTAAGAGGATCAGCTTCAATGATGGTTCTCAATTGGTGCTGTCAACTTCTAATGGCCAATCACTGCACTCCTCATCTTCAAGGCACTTGTCTCCTTTGTAAGACCTCTTGAACCACCACTGCCCTGTATGTTTGTTAGCAGTTCCTGTGCCAAGTGTGTTGCTGATGTTTCAACTTTTCTTCACTGCTTTATGACCCGTTTTGAACATGAACAAGAAAATCACTCAATTTGGTTTTTGTTTAACATCATTTCCATACTGTAAATAAACATAAAATAAACAGCAAGTAATGTCATTAGCAAAAAGTAATAAAGTGAGAAATGAGCACTAAAATGATATATAACATAACCACATTTATTTAAGAATGTATTCAAATATCAAACGGCAAATTTCAACAATGCAAAAACTGCAATTACTTTTGCACCAACCTAATAAAGACTATGGGTTTTCCAGGTGATGCTAGTGGTAGAGAATCTACCTGCCAATGTAGGAGACATAAGAGATGTGGGATTGACCCCTGGGGTGGGAAGATCCCTTGGAGAAGGGTATGGAAACCCCCTCCAATGTTCTTGCCTGGAGACTCCCATGGAAAGAGGGGCCTAGTGGGCAATAGTCTGTAGGGTCACAAAGAGTCAAACATGACTGAAACAACTTAGCAGCAACAGCAGCAGCAGCAATAAAGACTATAACAAGAAACAAGAAGGACATTATATAATGATCAAGGGATAAATCCAAGAAGAAGACATAAATGATGTAAATATATATAGACCCCATATAGGAGTGACTAAATACATAAAACACATATTAACAGACATAAAGGAAGAAGTTGACAGTAATGCAATTACAGTAAGTTATATAAGCATAAAATCAATAAGGAAACATAGCCTTTAAACTACACATGAAACCAGATGGAATATATATGTACGTATGTATGTACATATGTACACACATAGTTATATATATATATGTAATCTTTCATTGAAAAGAAGCAGAATACTCATTCAAGTGCACTTGGAAAACTCTCCAGAATAGATCACATACTAGGCCACAAAACAGGTCTCAGTCAATTTAAGAAAATTGAAATCATATCAATCATCTTTTCTGATCATATTGCCATAAGACTAGAAATCAACTGTAAGGAAGAAAATGGCCAAAAATCCCATAAACATGTGGAGGGAAAACAATATGATACTAAATAACCAATGGATCACTAAGAATAATATCTGGAGAAAATGAAAATGTAACAATTCAAAATCTATGGGATGCAGCAAAAGCAGTAATAAGAGGTAAGTTTTTAGTAATAAAGTCTACCTCAGGAAAGAAGAAAAATCTCAAACAATCAAACCTTACACTAAGGAAGAGCAAACTAAACCCAAAGTTAGTAGAAGAAAACAGACTACTAAGATCAGAGCAGAAATAAGTGAAACACTAGTCAGAACGACCATCATCAAAAAATCTACAGACAATAAATGCTGGGGAGGGTGCGGACAAAAGAGAACCCCCTTGCATTGCTGGTGGGAATGTAAATTGCTACAGCCGCTATGAAAGACAGTATGGAGATTCCTTTAAAAACTAAAAATAGAAGCACCATATGACCCAGCAATCCCATGTTTAGGCTTACACCCAGATGAAATCAAAACTGAAAGAGGCACCTGTACTGCAATGCTCATTGCAGCACTCTATACAATAGCTAGAACATGGAAACAACCTAGATGTCCATCGACGAATGAACGGAGGATAAACAAACTCTGGTACATATATACAATGGAGTACTTCTCATCTGTAAAAAGAAATGCAGAAGAATTAGCCCTAATGAGGTGGATGGATCCAGAACCTATCTTAAAAAGTGAAGTAAGTCAAAAAGAGAAAGACAAGGACAGTATACTAACACACACATATAGAATCCAGTAAGAGGGTAATGATAACACATGCAGTGAAGCGATGGAGAAGCGGACATAGAGAATAGACATATGGACATTGTTGGGAATGAACAGTGGGGTGGGAGGCATAGAGGGAGTAACATGGAAACCTATACTATCATGTGTGAAAAAGACAGCTACTGTCATTGTGCTGTGGGAATAGGGGATCCTGCAGGGGCGCAGTGCTTCGGCCTGGAGGAAAGGGATGGGGGGGACTGGGAGGGGGTGGAGGAGGGAGGAGGCCAGGGATATACATCTGACTAATCTGGGATTACACATATCTGTAAACAACAAAACTCTGTAAAAATAAAAAGTAAAATAAAAATAATTATTTAAAAAAAAGAAATAAGTGAAACAGAGACCAAAAAGAAAGAAAAGATCAATGTAACTAAGAACTCATTCTTTAAAAAGATAAGTAAAATTGATAAGCCTTTAACTAGGCCTACCAAGAAGAATAGAAACAGATCTAAAATCAATAAAACCAAAAGTGAAGGAAACTGTACAACTGACATCACAGAAGTACAAAGAATCATGAAAGACTAGTACAAATGACTCTATGCTACTAAAATGGACAACTCAGAAAAAAATGACCAAATACCTAGAAATTTATAACTTTCCATGACTGAACCAGGTTTAAATAGAAGATATGAGTACATCAACTATCAGTAATGAAATTGAATCAGTAACTTAGAAAATTCCACTAAAACAAAGCCCAGAAGCAGATGGTTTCACAAGTGAATTCTACCAAACATTTAAAGAAAAACTATATCAAAAAATAGAAGCACCATATGACCCAGCAATCCCATGTTTAGGCTTACACCCAGATGAAATCAAAACTGAAAGAGGCACCTGTACTGCAATGCTCATTGCAGCACTCTATACAATAGCTAGAACATGGAAACAACCTAGATGTCCATCGACGAATGAACGGAGGATAAACAAACTCTGGTACATATATACAATGGAGTACTTCTCATCTGTAAAAAGAAATGCAGAAGAATTAGCCCTAATGAGGTGGATGGATCCAGAACCTATCTTAAAAAGTGAAGTAAGTCAAAAAGAGAAAGACAAGGACAGTATACTAACACACACATATAGAATCCAGTAAGAGGGTAATGATAACACATGCAGTGAAGCGATGGAGAAGCGGACATAGAGAATAGACATATGGACATTGTTGGGAATGAACAGTGGGGTGGGAGGCATAGAGGGAGTAACATGGAAACCTATACTATCATGTGTGAAAAAGACAGCTACTGTCATTGTGCTGTGGGAATAGGGGATCCTGCAGGGGCGCAGTGCTTGGCCTGGAGGAAAGGGATGGGGGGGACTGGGAGGGGGTGGAGGAGGGAGGAGGCCAGGGATATACATCTGACTAATCTGGGATTACACATATCTGTAAACAACAAAACTCTGTAAAAATAAAAAGTAAAATAAAAATAATTATTTAAAAAAAAGAAATAAGTGAAACAGAGACCAAAAAGAAAGAAAAGATCAATGTAACTAAGAACTCATTCTTTAAAAGATAAGTAAAATTGATAAGCCTTTAACTAGGCCTACCAAGAAGAATAGAAACAGATCTAAAATCAATAAAACCAAAAGTGAAGGAAACTGTACAACTGACATCACAGAAGTACAAAGAATCATGAAAGACTAGTACAAATGACTCTATGCTACTAAAATGGACAACTCAGAAAAAAATGACCAAATACCTAGAAATTTATAACTTTCCATGACTGAACCAGGTTTAAATAGAAGATATGAGTACATCAACTATCAGTAATGAAATTGAATCAGTAACTTAGAAAATTCCACTAAAACAAAGCCCAGAAGCAGATGGTTTCACAAGTGAATTCTACCAAACATTTAAAGAACTTAACACTTATCCTTCTCAAACTATATCAAAAAAAATTGCAGAGGAAGGAACACTTCCAAACTCATTCTACAAGACCAGCAAAACCAGATAAAAACATCACACATGAAAAAGAAAATTACAGGCCAGGGTCACTGATATACATGCAAAAATTCTCAAAAAATATTTGATCAAGTGGGATTTTTCTCAGTGAAGCAGGGTTGGTTCAATATCTGCAAACCAGTCAATGTGATATATCACATTAATAGTTTGGAGAATAAAAATCAAATGATTGTGATACATGTAGCAAAAGCTTTTGACAAAATTCAACATCAATTTATAATAAAAAGTCTCCACAAAGTCGGTATAGAGGGAACATACCTCAATGTAATATAAAGGTTATCCATAAGCACACAGCTAACATTATACTAAATAGTGAAGAAGTAGAAAGCATTCCCTCTAAGATCAGGAATGAGACAAATACCTTTTAAATTTGTATGAAAACATAAGACACTGAATAGCTAATACAATCTGGAGAAAGAAAAACAGAGCTGGAGCTATCATGGTCCCTGACTTCGTATTATATTACTAAGCTACAGTAATCAAAACAGTATGGTACTGGCATAAAATCAGACACATAGATTAATGGAACAGAACAGAAAGTCCAGAAATAAGTCTATACATATACAGTCAATTTATCTATTCGTTTTACAAAGGAGAATATAAAAAAAAAAACAGAGACCAAAAAGAAAGAAAAGATCAATGTAACTAAGAACTCATTCTTTAAAAGATAAGTAAAATTGATAAGCCTTTAACTAGGCCTACCAAGAAGAATAGAAACAGATCTAAAATCAATAAAACCAAAAGTGAAGGAAACTGTACAACTGACATCACAGAAGTACAAAGAATCATGAAAGACTAGTACAAATGACTCTATGCTACTAAAATGGACAACTCAGAAAAAAATGACCAAATACCTAGAAATTTATAACTTTCCATGACTGAACCAGGTTTAAATAGAAGATATGAGTACATCAACTATCAGTAATGAAATTGAATCAGTAACTTAGAAAATTCCACTAAAACAAAGCCCAGAAGCAGATGGTTTCACAAGTGAATTCTACCAAACATTTAAAGAACTTAACACTTATCCTTCTCAAACTATATCAAAAAAAATTGCAGAGGAAGGAACACTTCCAAACTCATTCTACAAGACCAGCAAAACCAGATAAAAACATCACACATGAAAAAGAAAATTACAGGCCAGGGTCACTGATATACATGCAAAAATTCTCAAAAAATATTTGATCAAGTGGGATTTTTCTCAGTGAAGCAGGGTTGGTTCAATATCTGCAAACCAGTCAATGTGATATATCACATTAATAGTTTGGAGAATAAAAATCAAATGATTGTGATACATGTAGCAAAAGCTTTTGACAAAATTCAACATCAATTTATAATAAAAAGTCTCCACAAAGTCGGTATAGAGGGAACATACCTCAATGTAATATAAAGGTTATCCATAAGCACACAGCTAACATTATACTAAATAGTGAAGAAGTAGAAAGCATTCCCTCTAAGATCAGGAATGAGACAAATACCTTTTAAATTTGTATGAAAACATAAGACACTGAATAGCTAATACAATCTGGAGAAAGAAAAACAGAGCTGGAGCTATCATGGTCCCTGACTTCGTATTATATTACTAAGCTACAGTAATCAAAACAGTATGGTACTGGCATAAAATCAGACACATAGATTAATGGAACAGAACAGAAAGTCCAGAAATAAGTCTATACATATACAGTCAATTTATCTATTCGTTTTACAAAGGAGGCAAGAATATACACTGGTGAAAAGATAGCCTTTTCAGCAAATGGTGTTAGGAAAACTGAACAGCTACATGCAAAAGAATCAGACTATATTGCTTTCTCACATCATTACAAATACAAATTCAAAATAGATCAAAATTTTAAAGGTAAGTCACAAAACCATAAAAATCCTACAAAAAGACATGGGCAGAACACTCTCTGACATAAAATTTTAGCAATAATTTTTTGTCTATCTCCTAAAGCAAAGGGAACAAAAGTAAAAATAAACAGGACCTAATTAAACTTAAAAACTTTTGCACAGCAAAAGAAACCATTGACAAAACAAAAATACAACTGAGTGGGAGTAAATATTTACAAATGATATGACTTAGGTTAATATTTAAAAATATATAAATATGTCATACAACTCAATATCAAAAAACCCCATAATAGAGTTAAAAAATGGACAGAAGACCTGAACAGACATTTTTTCAAAAAAGACATACAGATGACCAACAGGCTCATGAAGTATGCTCTGCGCTGCTAATCATCAGAGAAATGTAAATCAAAACCACAATGAGATATCAGTGCACACACGTGAGAATGTCTATTGTCTCAATGACTAAAAGTAACAAATGTTGGGGAGGATGTGGAGAAAAGGGAGCCCTTGCTCATTACTTGTGGGAATATACATCATTTCAACCACTATTGAAAACAATATGAAGGTTCCTCAAAAACTAAAAATAGAGCTATCTGCATTTCCACACCTGGGCTTATATTTTAGAAAACTGAATATATTGATTCAAAAAATAAACATGTACCCTTGCTGATAAATGAATACGCAGAGCAGCAGTGGCGAGGTAAACATGGAGTACAGTCTTAGGGACATTGTGATGAGGGAGGGGAATATGCTGGGAGACTAGGGGATCTCAAACAGGGGCTCTGTGGTGACCTGGAGGGGTAGGATGGGGAGGGATATGGGGGGAGGCTCAGGAGGGGTAGGGACATATGTATCCCTATGGCAGGTTGAGGTTGATGTGTGGCAATAAATAATAAAACTCTAAAAAAATCAATCAATAAATAAGATTAAATTTAAAAATAAACACATACCCTAATACTTATAGCATTATTTACAATAGCCAAGCTATGGAAGCTAACTGTCCATTAGAAGATGAATGGATAAAGAAAAAGTGATGTATGTATACAATGGAATACTACTCAGCCATAAAAAGACTTAAATTTTGCTGAACCTATAAGGTATTATGCTTAGTGAAATACATAAGACAGAGAAAGACAAATGCTTTATGTTATCACTTATTTGTAAAATCTAAAAAATAAAACAAACTGAATATAGCAAAACAAAAGCAGGTTCGAGAACAGTCAGTGGAGAGAAAGAAGGTGGGAGGCAAGACAGAGGTAGGAGATTAAGAGGTAGAAACTAATGTATAAAATAAATAAATTATAATGGTATATCATATAGTTGAAGCATATTTTAATACTATGTTAAATAATTTTAATAATAACCTTATTATTTTAATAAATAATGTTAATACTATTGTTATTAAATGACATTTTAATATAATATTATATTATATAAATAATATTATTTAAGTTATTGTTAAATAATAATATTTAATAATAACTTAAAATGTTATTATTTTAATAATAACTTTAAATGGAGCATAATCTATAAAACTGCAAATCACTATGTTTGCATACCTGAAATTAATATAATATTATAAATCAGTTTCACTTTAGCAAAAATAATTATATATCAGCAGGAGGATACAAAAGTATCATCTGTCATTAGAAATTACATTTTTAAGGTAATGATTATAATGAAGTTTACATTTTCCATAAGAATAATGTTTTAATTAGTAGTTAAGGTTTAGATAAATCTACAAACCATATATTAGGTATGCAAAGAAAGAACTTCAATAAATCTAAATATTGATTTGAAAGTGTTTGTCTGTATTACAAATGGATACATTTCCACTGATGGTACTATTTTTCAAGCGTTCTAATGTAATGAACATTATTATTAAAATTTAAAACTGTGTGTGTTTTTTAAAAGAAAAATGAACTGGACATTTTTTGTTATTAGTTTGCTGTAGTCTCTGAATTTTGAAGCAATTTGAGTAGCTTTGGAAAGTTGACTCTTATTCAGAACTTATTTCCCAAAAGATTAAGATAATGATTTCTTTTTATATGAATTTCTCTATATATGAATTTGCCGATAGCAAAAGAGGATTTCAAAATAATTTTTCCAACATTATGTCAACTTTCATTTCGAGATGGCTGTTTATATTAAGAGGCTTTTCAATCTCTAAATATTTGAGAACCCCCAGGTGTTTTGGGCCTTTGTCCCCCAGAAAAACCCTAGGGCCCATAGCTTTATGTTATCACTTATTTGTAAAATCTAAAAAATAAAACAAACTGAATATAGCAAAACAAAAGCAGGTTCGAGAACAGTCAGTGGAGAGAAAGAAGGTGGGAGGCAAGACAGAGGTAGGAGATTAAGAGGTAGAAACTAATGTATAAAATAAATAAATTATAATGGTATATCATATAGTTGAAGCATATTTTAATACTATGTTAAATAATTTTAATAATAACCTTATTATTTTAATAAATAATGTTAATACTATTGTTATTAAATGACATTTTAATATAATATTATATTATATAAATAATATTATTTAAGTTATTGTTAAATAATAATATTTAATAATAGCTTAAAATGTTATTATTTTAATAATAACTTTAAATGGAGCATAATCTATAAAACTGCAAATCACTATGTTTGCATACCTGAAATTAATATAATATTATAAATCAGTTTCACTTTAGCAAAAATAATTATATATCAGCAGGAGGATACAAAAGTATCATCTGTCATTAGAAATTACATTTTTTTAAGGTAATGATTATAATGAAGTTTACATTTTCCATAAGAATAATGTTTTAATTAGTAGTTAAGGTTTAGATAAATCTACAAACCATATATTAGGTATGCAAAGAAAGAACTTCAATAAATCTAAATATTGATTTGAAAGTGTTTGTCTGTATTACAAATGGATACATTTCCACTGATGGTACTATTTTTCAAGCGTTCTAATGTAATGAACATTATTATTAAAATTTAAAACTGTGTGTGTTTTTTAAAAGAAAAATGAACTGGACATTTTTTGTTATTAGTTTGCTGTAGTCTCTGAATTTTGAAGCAATTTGAGTAGCTTTGGAAAGTTGACTCTTATTCAGAACTTATTTCCCAAAAGATTAAGATAATGATTTCTTTTTATATGAATTTCTCTATATATGAATTTGCCGATAGCAAAAGAGGATTTCAAAATAATTTTTCCAACATTATGTCAACTTTCATTTCGAGATGGCTGTTTATATTAAGAGGCTTTTCAATCTCTAAATATTTGAGAACCCCAGTGTGGGCTTTGTGAGATCCTAGGGCCCATAGTTCCCCTCTGGCAAACTATCGTTTTCATTTTCTTCATTTGTTTTTTTTCCCCCCAGGCCCACCGATGAACATAAAAGGCAAACCTGAAGAAAGAATTAAGGCATTAAAAGATACTGTTAGGAACTGGGAAGAGATAAAGCATTGACTTACATGGGCAGAACCTGAAAAAGGTTCTGGATGAGTAGTGTTTGGAGGAGGCTGAGTTCCCTCAGGTTGATGATAAGATTTGGGATGTTTTACATCCTCATCTAAGAAAAATTCTGTACTTTTCTGAACCAGTGCCGGGGGCTCCACTCAGAGCTGTTAAAAAGTAGAAAGAGTAATATAGACACTAATGAAATAAAATACAAGAATCCATGATTTTCCTGTACTCCAAATTTTACTTCTTTAGAAGATATACATCCAAGTGCTATTAGTTTCAAGGTAATATGATATATGGTGACTTTATTTTCTTTCTGCTTATTCACGTTTTCTAGTTTTTCTATAAGAAATATTTAAGATACTTACGTAAGTGAAAAATAGGGAGAAGAATGCTGAGTATAAAAAGTAAAAATCATTTGAATGTTTTTCCTTCTTTTCTGGATCTTATTTTCTTAATCTTGTTGTCATCCTTTTGATATCCTTGCCAGACAATCTACAAACTAACTAAGCCACAAGTCGAGATTCAGGCTTTGTGCTAATCCTGGTTTGGCTATTTACAACTCTGAAGTGAATGTGAGAAATTCAGGTTATTTTTCTTTCTCATACTGAAAAGTAATAACCAGTTTAAATGGTCCATCAAAGAAGACCTTATAAATAAGCTATTTCTCTTGATGGCATCAGTAAAAGCTGTTATAGGAAGATTCTGATGAAGATTCTGCTATTAGAAAAAAAATTCTGTTACCAGGAAATATGTTTAAGGAAGGTATGCATGTTACATTTTTAAAAAGCAAGATACAAACTACATGGATAATAAATGTACATTTAAAAGAAACCACTAGAAATAAATATACCAATGTCTAAATAATCTTTATTTGATTTAAGGAAGGTATGCATGTTACATTTTAAAAGCAAGATACAATCTCTAAATATTTGAGACCATGTGGGCTTTGTGAGATCCTAGGGCCCATAGTTCCCCTCTGGCAAACTATCGTTTTCATTTTCTTCATTTGTTTTTTTTCCCCCCAGGCCCACCGATGAACATAAAAGGCAAACCTGAAGAAAGAATTAAGGCATTAAAAGATACTGTTAGGAACTGGGAAGAGATAAAGCATTGACTTACATGGGCAGAACCTGAAAAAGGTTCTGGATGAGTAGTGTTTGGAGGAGGCTGAGTTCCCTCAGGTTGATGATAAGATTTGGGATGTTTTACATCCTCATCTAAGAAAAATTCTGTACTTTTCTGAACCAGTGCCGGGGGCTCCACTCAGAGCTGTTAAAAAGTAGAAAGAGTAATATAGACACTAATGAAATAAAATACAAGAATCCATGATTTTCCTGTACTCCAAATTTTACTTCTTTAGAAGATATACATCCAAGTGCTATTAGTTTCAAGGTAATATGATATATGGTGACTTTATTTTCTTTCTGCTTATTCACGTTTTCTAGTTTTTCTATAAGAAATATTTAAGATACTTACGTAAGTGAAAAATAGGGAGAAGAATGCTGAGTATAAAAAGTAAAAATCATTTGAATGTTTTTCCTTCTTTTCTGGATCTTATTTTCTTAATCTTGTTGTCATCCTTTTGATATCCTTGCCAGACAATCTACAAACTAACTAAGCCACAAGTCGAGATTCAGGCTTTGTGCTAATCCTGGTTTGGCTATTTACAACTCTGAAGTGAATGTGAGAAATTCAGGTTATTTTTCTTTCTCATACTGAAAAGTAATAACCAGTTTAAATGGTCCATCAAAGAAGACCTTATAAATAAGCTATTTCTCTTGATGGCATCAGTAAAAGCTGTTATAGGAAGATTCTGATGAAGATTCTGCTATTAGAAAAAAAAAAAAATTCTGTTACCAGGAAATATGTTTAAGGAAGGTATGCATGTTACATTTTTAAAAAGCAAGATACAAACTACATGGATAATAAATGTACATTTAAAAGAAAAACCACTAGAAATAAATATACCAATGTCTAAATAATCTTTAATTTTACAGTACTGCATGTAAAAGCACTCTAGAAAGGCTGATTAGTTGGTGGTCAATCAATGCTAGGTACATTTCAATTTGTAATCTTACTTTTAAGGAATGTCTTATATGGTGAGAATCCAAAGTGGGGGAGGGGAAGTTTATATAAAATGCATTCAGCAAACTCACAAAAGAATGAGAAATTGGAAGTGAGTCAAAAAAACTAGGCATGTGGTAAGTAAAACAAGCCTGATTACAAATATGAACCAATCTCTCTCTGTGTTCGGATTAATGCTAATTGATAATTTATGAAATGAAAATAATATTTTAGGTGGATTCTTTATGTCCCTCAGAATCTGTGAAAGCATCTACAAGTATACTAACAATTTTAAAGCATATCATCAAAGGAGCATTTATTGAAGCCATTCTAATTAAAGTGTACTGGAAGATGAGTCCTTCTGCTGAGCAGTTTGTAACTACTAGGTAAGTAAGGATACTTGACAGAAATTAAAAGTCTGTTTTTGCTCTTCAGTCTTGCATAGATTTTGAGTTCCCAGAATTTCTTAGGTCTTCACAAAATTCTGGAATAACCACTAAAATTTTTTTAACTAGGCTTTTGTTGCTTTAAAAAGTTCTACTATAAGAGACTTAATTATGAGATTTGGTATCAGAGGGTTTCATTTATTGCTTCTGGATGTGGTGGCCTGTGGCAAAGATTTAGATAATATTTTTTCTTAAATATTCTACTTAAATATGTTTATCCTGTAAATTCAGAAAATATGTTTTCCATTTGAAAAAAAATGGACATTTACATGTCTTAAGAGCAAAATGGACTTGACATTTCTGTATTATGAGCCAGAGAAAAGTTATAAATAAATTTCTGTTAGTAATTGATTTAAAAATCTCAAATTGGAGAAATATTTTTCCACAAACATTTATATTAATTTGTCAGCAAAAACCACATCACAAATTTTTAAAAACCCAATCATTAACATCTCTTTTTTTTCTGATCCTCATAGAATGACTTTTGTATACTTTGCAGTGTAATCAGTGAATGCATTTGATTTGTGTTCTTTCATCTATTTACTATTATTTCAAACATATAGCTCTATATGTAAAAATATTTCATATTTTTAAAAATCAATAGTTTTAACCATATAAAGCATTAATTCTTTCTGAGGACTAAATGATCAAAAAACTTCAATTTGTAATCTTACTTTTAAGGAATGTCTTATATGGTGCGAATCCAAAGTGGGGGAGGGGAAGTTTATATAAAATGCATTCAGCAAACTCACAAAAGAATGAGAAATTGGAAGTGAGTCAAAAAACTAGGCATGTGGTAAGTAAAACAAGCCTGATTACAAATATGAACCAATCTCTCTCTGTGTTCGGATTAATGCTAATTGATAATTTATGAAATGAAAATAATATTTTAGGTGGATTCTTTATGTCCCTCAGAATCTGTGAAAGCATCTACAAGTATACTAACAATTTTAAAGCATATCATCAAAGGAGCATTTATTGAAGCCATTCTAATTAAAGTGTACTGGAAGATGAGTCCTTCTGCTGAGCAGTTTGTAACTACTAGGTAAGTAAGGATACTTGACAGAAATTAAAAGTCTGTTTTTGCTCTTCAGTCTTGCATAGATTTTGAGTTCCCAGAATTTCTTAGGTCTTCACAAAATTCTGGAATAACCACTAAAATTTTTTTAACTAGGCTTTTGTTGCTTTAAAAAGTTCTACTATAAGAGACTTAATTATGAGATTTGGTATCAGAGGGTTTCATTTATTGCTTCTGGATGTGGTGGCCTGTGGCAAAGATTTAGATAATATTTTTTCTTAAATATTCTACTTAAATATGTTTATCCTGTAAATTCAGAAAATATGTTTTCCATTTGAAAAAAAATGGACATTTACATGTCTTAAGAGCAAAATGGACTTGACATTTCTGTATTATGAGCCAGAGAAAAGTTATAAATAAATTTCTGTTAGTAATTGATTTAAAAATCTCAAATTGGAGAAATATTTTTCCACAAACATTTATATTAATTTGTCAGCAAAAACCACATCACAAATTTTTAAAAACCCAATCATTAACATCTCTTTTTTTTCTGATCCTCATAGAATGACTTTTGTATACTTTGCAGTGTAATCAGTGAATGCATTTGATTTGTGTTCTTTCATCTATTTACTATTATTTCAAACATATAGCTCTATATGTAAAAATATTTCATATTTTTAAAAATCAATAGTTTTAACCATATAAAGCATTAATTCTTTCTGAGGACTAAATGAACTATACATTTAATCGAAAATTCACCTCTTACATCTCAAAAAAAAATACAGAGAGAAAGCATTTGTTTCTATCTATGAGAAATATTTTTATAGAAAGATCTGCATAATCTGGAGCATGTTCTCTACCCAGGCAATCTCTTACTAATCTTGCTGCTTCAACTATAAACTCAGTAGAGATAGTCACTAATCTTTCTCTGCAGCTCTGATCTCTTTTTAGAATTCTAATCATGGCTCCCGAGCTGCCTACTAGACTTGTCCACTGAGATGACATGATACAAACTTTCTTGATTAACAGATAAAATAGACTCTGTTAACAAACACCTGTTTGCTCTTCAACATTTGTATTTTATATGTAACAGAAAGGGATTCTTGGTTACCTTCATACCAATTACAATCACCCTTAGAGGGGAGAAGTCTTTTGAAGAAAGGCTCTTGAAAAACATGTCTGAAAATTACAAGAGGAGAGGCAGTGGGATTAGTAAGAGAGGACTATTGCCTTGTGGGTGCTCCCGCTGAAGAATGTAAAGATCATCATCTTTCCATTCAAAGTCAAGAATGTGATCCTTGTGATGGTGACAGAAGGTGGCAGCAGGTATAATTTGAACTTGGAATGTGATGGGAGAATAAAAAGATAGAAAAGGAAGAATAAGGACAAGGACTTCCAGATTTTTCCCCTTTTCTTACCAAATGTGATCCAATTTCTTGGCATGGCATAAGAGACCCTATCTTTCTAGTCTTGTAGGACAAAGCAAGTACACAGAAAAAACACGGTATGTACACTTAGGTCACATAAACCTGGGTTTGAAACCTACCAGTGGCAATTGGTAGCTATGTGATCATAGTCAAATCTCTGTAGCTCACTGAGCTTGTTTCTTCATCTATAAAAGCAGGGGTAAAAATACCACTTGTGAGGTTTACAGGAAAATTAAATGAAATAATTCTTTAGAAAAAGTATGACACAGTGAATGCATTTGATTTGTGTTCTTTCATCTATTTACTATTATTTCAAACATATAGCTCTATATGTAAAAATATTTCATATTTTTAAAAATCAATAGTTTTAACCATATAAAGCATTAATTCTTTCTGAGGACTAAATGAACTATACATTTAATCGAAAATTCACCTCTTACATCTCAAAAAAAAATACAGAGAGAAAGCATTTGTTTCTATCTATGAGAAATATTTTTATAGAAAGATCTGCATAATCTGGAGCATGTTCTCTACCCAGGCAATCTCTTACTAATCTTGCTGCTTCAACTATAAACTCAGTAGAGATAGTCACTAATCTTTCTCTGCAGCTCTGATCTCTTTTTAGAATTCTAATCATGGCTCCCGAGCTGCCTACTAGACTTGTCCACTGAGATGACATGATACAAACTTTCTTGATTAACAGATAAAATAGACTCTGTTAACAAACACCTGTTTGCTCTTCAACATTTGTATTTTATATGTAACAGAAAGGGATTCTTGGTTACCTTCATACCAATTACAATCACCCTTAGAGGGGAGAAGTCTTTTGAAGAAAGGCTCTTGAAAAACATGTCTGAAAATTACAAGAGGAGAGGCAGTGGGATTAGTAAGAGAGGACTATTGCCTTGTGGGTGCTCCCGCTGAAGAATGTAAAGATCATCATCTTTCCATTCAAAGTCAAGAATGTGATCCTTGTGATGGTGACAGAAGGTGGCAGCAGGTATAATTTGAACTTGGAATGTGATGGGAGAATAAAAAGATAGAAAAGGAAGAATAAGGACAAGGACTTCCAGATTTTTCCCCTTTTCTTACCAAATGTGATCCAATTTCTTGGCATGGCATAAGAGACCCTATCTTTCTAGTCTTGTAGGACAAAGCAAGTACACAGAAAAAACACGGTATGTACACTTAGGTCACATAAACCTGGGTTTGAAACCTACCAGTGGCAATTGGTAGCTATGTGATCATAGTCAAATCTCTGTAGCTCACTGAGCTTGTTTCTTCATCTATAAAAGCAGGGGTAAAAATACCACTTGTGAGGTTTACAGGAAAATTAAATGAAATAATTCTTTGAGACACAAACGTCACTGCCTGACACACATCAGATGTTCAATAAATAAATAACTGTTCTTTATTCTCTTTTTCTAGACAACTAAGCAGCTCCAGAGAAAATTTCTATTGATACTGACATTTGGCAGAAAAATTGCCAAATGAAGTACTAGGACAATAATAAGAGAACATCCAGTCTAGGTAATGGTCGGAGAAAACAGAGGTTCATGAATGATGTCACACTGTGACAAATACACCCTGAGAGATTACCTGTCATGTTTAACAGTATGGAGAGAAGAAGACCTCTTTGTTCTGTCAGAGAATTTGGGGATAATTAAGAGACATTTTGAAGATTTGTTGGAAGGACTGATGCTGAAGCTGAAGCTCCAATGCAGTGAATAGCTGACTCACTGGAAAAGACCCTGATGCTAGGAAAGAGTGAGGGCAAGAGGAGAAGGAGGTGACAGAGGATGAGATGATCGGATGGCATCACTGAATTGATGGACATGTGTTTGAGCAAACTCAGGGAGACAGTGATGGACAGAGAAGTCTAAGCATGCTGCATTTCATAGGGTCACAAAGAGTCGGACATGACTTAGCAACTGAACAAAAATAATAACAACAAAGAGAAATTAGAGTGCTTTTATTAAGAGACTCTTTATGGCCTAAGTAAAAATAGATTTTCATGGTTTTAATGATGAGTACTGAGTCATCATTTAACCACAAATAGTGATATAACTATTTTAAAAGATGAAGGAGAAGGAAATGTGTCTTCTGTGAGGGTGAGAGATCTGAGGGTCTTCCATAGTAGGAAGTCAATAGGCGATATTTAAAATGAAAAAATGTTTAAGAAATAGTTCTTAACATGTAATTTAGAAATATGGGGGTAGACACTGAAAGAAATGACTAAAATAGTTGGAAATGGTTGTTTCTGAGAGGGGAAATTAGGGATGACATGACAGGACAGGCAAGTACCCTAAAATATCTGTAATGTTACTTGGCTTGTTGAACTATGTATCTGAGTTACTTTAATCATAAAAGTGAAGAAAGAAAGAAGGAAGGAAGGAAATGAAAGAAAAAAGGGAGAGAGAAAGAGAGAAATGCAGTGCTCCTCCACTCTGTTCCCTCATGGATGATGTGGTGCATGTATATAAATTTTTGATATACTATATATATGTATATATATATACATTTTTAATATACTATACATATATATATATATATATATATATTTGTCATTCATGGCCTCATTGTGAGTGACAAAGTTACAAGTTCTTGAAAAATTAAAGTTCAGAAACGAAGGGGCAAATTGCAGGGAGATTTTAAGAGAGCTCCCAAAAACTAGATTGAAAAATTTTAGTTTGCTTTGATTACTAGAAGTCCAGTCTGAGTTGTTTAGCTGTCACTCATGTTATATGATTTTAAACTGACAGCAGAAGGATTATAAAAGGAAGTTAGTTTAGAATCCTGGGGCTGCAACTGCTAAGACAGTTCTTACTGAGATCACCACTCTGTCTTTTAAATTCACATCTTAGGGCTTCCCTTGGTGGTCCAGTGGATAAGGACACCGCCTTGCAGTGCAAGGGGCGCCAGTTCGATCCCTGGCCTGGGAAGATCCCACGTGCCGCAGAGTGGCTGGACTGATGTGTCCAACTACCGAGCCGGAGCTCTGGGGCGCATACGCCCAGAGCCAGCGCTCTGCGACGACAGAGGCCACCGCGATGGGAGGCCCACAGGAGCCAAAGAACAAAGACGGATGAAACTAGAGAAATGGAGGACCAATAGAAGTGGCCCACCCATCCCCCTCCCTCCCCACCCCACTCCCCAAAAAGATAAATAAATGAAATAAATGTTTAAAAAAATAATAAAAAAAAAATAAATTCACATCTTAAGGTGTTTGAGGACTTTCCAGTTTTTCCTTCTAGTTCACCAGCTCCTTTGAACTCAGGTACTAGGTTTCCAAATATACATATCTCACTCATAACATGACACAGTATTTGGCACATGAATTATAGTAAGCAAACATTCAGAAAAAGTAGTCCTACTCTACTTTCTTAAAAATTTTGCAAAGCCTATTTACAAATTCTTTGTAAAATATATTTTTCTGGTCTCATAATATTAGCATTTTCATTAGAAAATGTGTATATTCATTATTTCACCTTCTTTTCTCAAGCCTTTCTTTTCAACATGTTGAGGCTTATATTTGTTCCTTACATATTGTTTGCTATGTCAGATAATTATTTGTAACACATTTATGTAATTTCCTTAAAAATTATCCTTTTGCTTATTCCACAAATATTAGTTGATGATCTACGTTGTGCCAGGGCCTGATAGCAGTGAACAAAAATGAGATAGGCCCTAGCCAAGAAAGGAGACTCTTTTGAAAAAAAGTCATACAACTATGTACAATTATGAATTGTGCTTAGTGAGTTTTAAGGGAAAATTGAAGGAAATTCCTCTCGTATGTCCCCAGGTATGGAATTCTGGATCTAATCTCTCTAGTTTACAAAATTAAATTTCAACAAAGTGGGTACACGGCCTGGCTTTTAAAAATACAAGCATAACAGTGCTCTAGGAGGTAACAGATTCTCTTATCTGCATAGTTTTTAATCTCTCCTATATTAATTCTTCTATTTATAGCCATTCAATACGTAAAATGCAGCTGCCTGTGTATTCCTCCTCATTGTAAATGACACAACCAAGTCTTAGCTTAATTAAAAGACTATAAAGAGGGTAAAAATCCCAACTCCTTCCCCTTTTCTTCTGTTCTCAATAGGATTAAGATATTTCTCCATCCAACTTTGCCTTCAGATGCCTATCACAGGCATTCTCAGAACCACCAGTTAATGAGAGGTATTACCAAGTCAGGAGGAGGGAGAAAAAGGCTTATTTTCCAATTATGAATGTACTGATTCATTAACAATGACTTGAGTATTCATTTGAGATTGAGGTTGTCACGGACTTTAATTTTAGCAAGAGTGGTATGTGGATCTCTGCCATCTTTCATCAATCTTACAGGGGATGCCATTTACGAAACAGAGAAAGGGAGCTGAAAAGGAGTGAAAGGTATGTGGCCAAAGTCAAAATTATATAAACTTGCTGAAGATCCGTAAGTAATTTTACTCATCTTTGGTAAATCTCAAAATGTGTTACAGTAATGGCTTATTACGCAAACTTTAAACTAGACACTAAGAAACCCAAAGTAGAGAGGTCATTACCTCACTCCAAACCTACGTCAAGTTCATGGAACAGTTAACAGCAATATTAATAAAATATTAAGCTATGACAGTCTAAAGATTTACTCATTTATTTTTCGATATTTATGAATGTACCAATATTTCTATTATATACCTCCTTAGTGATACAGCATCAAAAATACAGTCAATTTTAATAGAAAGTGTTGTTACTTTTTTTAAATAGACATTTATACATCTTTATTTTAAAATACGTGAAATGGGGCTTCCCTGGTGGTCCAGTGGGTAAGGACACCGCCTTGCAGTGCAAGGGATGCCGGTTCGATCCCTGGCCTGGGAAGATCCCACGTGCCGCAGAGCGACTGGACTGACGTGTCCAATTACCGAGCTGGAGCTCTGGAGCGCATGCGCCCAGAGCCGGTGCTCTGAGACAACAGAGGCCACTGCGATGGGAGGCCCACACGGGCCGAAGAACAAAATTGGATGAAAAATAAATAAATGAAAGACCAATAGAAGTGGCCCACCCGCCCCCCTCTCTCCCCAACCCGCTCCTCCCCGAAGAAACCATTAAAAAATAATAATAATTTAAAAAAAATACGTGAAATGCAGGCCTGAAAGATTGCCTGAAGAAATATCAACAACCTCAGATATGAAGATGATTCCACTCTAACAGCAGAAGTGAAAAGGAATGCCCCTTTCTTATTTATTTCATTTAGCTTTTACAGGGTTTTGTTGTTTACAGCTTTATATAATCCCAAATCCGTCATAGGCATATCTCTGATCCCTCCCACCGGAGCCCCCTCCTCCCCTGCCACCCCGCCACTCCAGGTTGTGGCCTAACCCCCATGTAAGATCCCTCAGTTCCACAGTGCGTTCACAATGGTTATCTCTTTTACATTTGACCATGTAGGTTTCCAGGTCGCTCTTTCCAAACTTCTCACTTGCTCTTCCCCTCACTCTGCACCCTGTCATATTGCTTTAATTAATAGTACTGCACCATCTCAAACTACTCTTCTTAACCTAAATGTGCTTTGGACTTAGAAGAAGAATATTTTATACCTTTATTTGTCACACTTTAGTGTCTTAGATACCACTTTCAAATTTTTTGTCCATTTCAAGGCAACAGCTTCACTTTATTTTCCTCATACTTCTGTCTAAATTGACTAATTTATTTAAATTAACTTGATTTAAATAAAAATATGATTAAAATCAAGGGAATGGTGTGATAGTTGTGTTTTTTCAAAGAATCATTAAAATGAAGTCCAGAGTGTAGAGTCTATAATTATTATCAGCTGGAGTGTTAGGTCAAGGCAAACTATAATTCTTGTTGCTTTTCAGCTACTGAGAACTGAGATTTTCTGTTTTTTATTACAGAGTAACTTAGCCTATCCTAAGTGATGAGGTAAATCATTTTTATATTAATAATTGTACACCACCCCTTGAACTTATATTTGAATTTCCTAAAATCCTTTAGTGGCTGCAGAAGCCCAAAATCAAACGCCTAACAAAGTGACTGGGAGGAAGAGATTTTGGTAGCTGCAACAGAGGCCACTGCGATGGGAGGCCCACGGGCCGAAGAACAAAATTGGATGAAAAATAAATAAATGAAAGACCAATAGAAGTGGCCCACCCGCCCCCCTCCCTCCCCAACCCGCTCCTCCCCGAAGAAACCATTAAAAAATAATAATAATTTAAAAAAAATACGTGAAATGCAGGCCTGAAAGATTGCCTGAAGAAATATCAACAACCTCAGATATGAAGATGATTCCACTCTAACAGCAGAAGTGAAAAGGAATGCCCCTTTCTTATTTATTTCATTTAGCTTTTACAGGGTTTTGTTGTTTACAGCTTTATATAATCCCAAATCCGTCATAGGCATATCTCTGATCCCTCCCACCGGAGCCCCCTCCTCCCCTGCCACCCCGCCACTCCAGGTTGTGGCCTAACCCCCATGTAAGATCCCTCAGTTCCACAGTGCGTTCACAATGGTTATCTCTTTTACATTTGACCATGTAGGTTTCCAGGTCGCTCTTTCCAAACTTCTCACTTGCTTTTCCCCCTCACTCTGCACCCTGTCATATTGCTTTAATTAATAGTACTGCACCATCTCAAACTACTCTTCTTAACCTAAATGTGCTTTGGACTTAGAAGAAGAATATTTTATACCTTTATTTGTCACACTTTAGTGTCTTAGATACCACTTTCAAATTTTTTGTCCATTTCAAGGCAACAGCTTCACTTTATTTTCCTCATACTTCTGTCTAAATTGACTAATTTATTTAAATTAACTTGATTTAAATAAAAATATGATTAAAATCAAGGGAATGGTGTGATAGTTGTGTTTTTTCAAAGAATCATTAAAATGAAGTCCAGAGTGTAGAGTCTATAATTATTATCAGCTGGAGTGTTAGGTCAAGGCAAACTATAATTCTTGTTGCTTTTCAGCTACTGAGAACTGAGATTTTCTGTTTTTTATTACAGAGTAACTTAGCCTATCCTAAGTGATGAGGTAAATCATTTTTATATTAATAATTGTACACCACCCCTTGAACTTATATTTGAATTTCCTAAAATCCTTTAGTGGCTGCAGAAGCACAAATACTCAAAGTGAGAACTCAAGACGCCTAACAAAAAGTGACTGGGAGGAAGAGATTTTGGTAGCTGCATGGGGCTGGGGAGACAGAGTTCACAATTGAAATTCTGCCAAGTTAGAAAGCTTTGGTAAACATCTTAGACTTTTGACTAAAACCTCAGAAAGCCATACCTTATAAGTAAGCCCAGGACTAAGGGCTCCAATCTAGAATTAAATGCAAAATGAAAATAAATTCATTATAATAAAACTTGAACAAGCTTCCACTTATGATTAATGTGATTCATATGTGTGAATTCATACCAGATTCATACCAGAAGTAGAGAGTTGGGGCAGGGGTACTGGAGCAAGGTGGTCAAAATGTACAAATTTCTGGTAATAAAATCAACAGTAGAGGTGTAATGAAGAGCACAATGACTATATTTGACATTGCTGTATAATACAAAGGAAAGTTGTTGAGAGTAAATCCTAAGAGTTCTCATCACAAGGAGAATTTTTCTCCCCTTTCTTCTTTATATATGTATGAGATGACAGCTATTAACTTAAGCTACTGTGTTAATCAGTTCACAATACATATAAATCAAACTGTTATGATGTATGCCTGAAACCTATCCAGTGATGTATGCCAATTATTTCACAATAAAACTGAGAAAAAAAAGATTAATATGATCCACCAATAGCTTAACTGTCTGTTAATACAAATTCAACTTTCTTTTAAAAATACAGTATCTCTCTAATGTATCACTCACAGTGTCCAGTATAAAATAAAATATTATTAGACATTTGGAGAAGCAGAAACATATAAACAATCAAAGAGAGACATCATCAAGACTTCTACATTAGCTCTGAGACCGGGATTTTAAAACAGTTTTTAAAAATATATGAATGGATAAAAAAGAAAATACGAGCAAAATTGGTGAACAAATCTCCCAAAAGAAATGGAAACTATAAAATAAAAATCTTGAAATTCTGCAGCTGAAAATACAATATCAGAAAAGAAAAAATTACTGGATAGAATTAGATACTGCAGAAAAATAACCAGCCAACTTTGACAACTGAACAGAAGTTTTTAAACTGAAGAATAGAGAAAAAAACAATTGAAAAAATTAGCCAAACTGCAGTGACTTGTGGGACAACAAACTGACAGATACATGGGTAATTGGAGTACCAGAAAAAAGGAAATAGTGCGGGAGAGAAATGATTTTTCTTAAGAGATAAGATAAAACATTTCCTTAACTTAATGGAAATATATCAATCCACAAATCCAAGTAGCTAAGATAACTGCTGAAAGGAAAAATACAAGAATATCACATCTAAGCAAATGATAGTCCAACTGTTAATACCAAAATATAAAAAGAAAAATTTTAAAACAGACAAAATATATATTATAAGAACATCTTGTTTTTCTCACAAAATCATGGAACTAAAATAAAACAGAATGACATCTTTGAAGTGTTGAAATGAAAGACTATCACCTTGGCATTCTATATCCAGTAAAAGTATCCTTCAGCAATTAATAATAATAGAGAATGATGAAAAGATTTATCTTCTGCAGAAACTCATGACAAGAAATGTTAAAAGAAATTCTCGAGTCTCAAAGGATGTGATACCAGGTGGATATATAGCAAAGACTTTGGAACAAATGGTAACTACATGGATATATATGTATGTCTATGTGTATGTGCTTAGTCATGTCGGATTCTTTACAATCCCATGGACTATAGCCTGCCAGACTTCTCTGTCCATGGAATTCTCCAGGCAAGAATACTGGAGTGGGTTGCCATTCCCTTTTCCAGGGCATCTTCCCATTTCAGGAATCAAATCTGGCTTTCCTATGTTGCAGGCAGATTTTTTACTGTCTAAGCCAACAGGGAAGCCCAGTGGATACATATAGGTTACTATTTTTCTTCTCTTAATTTCTTTAAGGATGATTAAACTTTTAAAGCAAAAAAAAAATATTGTATTATGAAAGTTTATAATATACAAAAGCAAAATATATAACAATAAGTGCACAAGTAATAATTGCACAGGAGGGAAGTGAATGAGTTCATATTGTTGTAAGGTACTTTATACATGAAAAAGGTCATATTAAGAGTTATAGCTAAAAAAACATATAAAATAATGATATTCAACTCAAAAGAAGGTAGAAAAGGAGGAAAATCAAAACAGGGAAAATGAATAAAAAACAAATAGCAAGACTGAAGTCCCACCAGATCATTATTTTCACTAAATGTAAATGGGTTAACATTTGAGCTATAAGACAGAGCTTGTCAGTCTAGATAGAAAACACATGCAGAAGGAAATGGCAGTCCACTCCAGTAATCTTGCCTAAATGGGTTAACATTTGAGCATGCATGCGTGTTAGTGAATCTCACAAATCAAGGAACTAAAAAATAAAAAAAAGCAAATGATAGTCCAACTGTTAATACCAAAATATAAAAAGAAAAATTTTAAAACAGACAAAATATATATTATAAGAACATCTTGTTTTTCTCACAAAATCATGGAACTAAAATAAAACAGAATGACATCTTTGAAGTGTTGAAATGAAAGACTATCACCTTGGCATTCTATATCCAGTAAAAGTATCCTTCAGCAATTAATAATAATAGAGAATGATGAAAAGATTTATCTTCTGCAGAAACTCATGACAAGAAATGTTAAAAGAAATTCTCGAGTCTCAAAGGATGTGATACCAGGTGGATATATAGCAAAGACTTTGGAACAAATGGTAACTACATGGATATATATGTATGTCTATGTGTATGTGCTTAGTCATGTCGGATTCTTTACAATCCCATGGACTATAGCCTGCCAGACTTCTCTGTCCATGGAATTCTCCAGGCAAGAATACTGGAGTGGGTTGCCATTCCCTTTTCCAGGGCATCTTCCCATTTCAGGAATCAAATCTGGCTTTCCTATGTTGCAGGCAGATTTTTTACTGTCTAAGCCAACAGGGAAGCCCAGTGGATACATATAGGTTACTATTTTTCTTCTCTTAATTTCTTTAAGGATGATTAAACTTTTAAAGCAAAAAAAAAATATTGTATTATGAAAGTTTATAATATACAAAAGCAAAATATATAACAATAAGTGCACAAGTAATAATTGCACAGGAGGGAAGTGAATGAGTTCATATTGTTGTAAGGTACTTTATACATGAAAAAGGTCATATTAAGAGTTATAGCTAAAAAAACATATAAAATAATGATATTCAACTCAAAAGAAGGTAGAAAAGGAGGAAAATCAAAACAGGGAAAATGAATAAAAAACAAATAGCAAGACTGAAGTCCCACCAGATCATTATTTTCACTAAATGTAAATGGGTTAACATTTGAGCTATAAGACAGAGCTTGTCAGTCTAGATAGAAAACACATGCAGAAGGAAATGGCAGTCCACTCCAGTAATCTTGCCTGGGAAATCTCATGGACAGAGGAGCTGGGTGGGCTGCAGTCCATGGCATTACACGACTGAGCATGCATGCGTGTTGGAGGTGGAAAGAGATGGGTTAGTAGCAATAAACAGGTAGAACCAAAAAAGAGATCCCCCCTCTCCAGCAAAACTCAGCATCATTTATAAGAGATGGATTTCAAATATGAAGACATGGCTAATCTGAGAGTAAAATGATGAACAAAGATATGCAGTGGAAGGCTAAGCCCAAGAAAGCAGGTGTTAACATATGAAGAAGTCAACTTTTAAATAAAAAGTATTGGCAGAGATAAATAGAAATATTTTATAATGATAGAAATGTCAATTCAACTCTACATGTGTATATACCTTGTTATTGAGATTGAAGCTATATGAAACAAAATATGTCAGAATATAAACAAATTAAAAAGTCAAAATATAGCTGAAGATGTTAACAGCACCCCTTCTCAGTGATTAATAAAACAAGTAATTAAGAAAACCTAATAAGGCTAATAAGGTAAGATAAATACCATGGCTTAACTGGCTACTATATATAGCATCTGTAGTGTATACATTCTTTTCAAACCACATGAAACATTTATAAGGACAGACCATATTTTCACCTGCTTAAAAAAACTCAGTAGATTTCAAAAGTTAAATATCCTACAGAATGTGGTGTTGGACTATGATAGAATTAAATTAGAAATTGATAATAAAAAACATTTAGAACATTCTAAATATCAAGAAACTGTGCAAAACATGTCTAAAGTTATGAGTCAAGAAAAAGTCACAAAGAAAATACAAAATATTTGGAGCTAAATGATAATGAAAACACAACTTCAAAATTTTGTGAGATATGGCTAAAGAAGTGACCAGTATTAAGTTGTAAGGTACTTTATACATGAAAAAGGTCATATTAAGAGTTATAGCTAAAAAAACATATAAAATAATGATATTCAACTCAAAAGAAGGTAGAAAAGGAGGAAAATCAAAACAGGGAAAATGAATAAAAAACAAATAGCAAGACTGAAGTCCCACCAGATCATTATTTTCACTAAATGTAAATGGGTTAACATTTGAGCTATAAGACAGAGCTTGTCAGTCTAGATAGAAAACACATGCAGAAGGAAATGGCAGTCCACTCCAGTAATCTTGCCTGGGAAATCTCATGGACAGAGGAGCTGGGTGGGCTGCAGTCCATGGCATTACACGACTGAGCATGCATGCGTGTTGGAGGTGGAAAGAGATGGGTTAGTAGCAATAAACAGGTATAACCAAAAAAGAGATCCCCCCTCTCCAGCAAAACTCAGCATCATTTATAAGAGATGGATTTCAAATATGAAGACATGGCTAATCTGAGAGTAAAATGATGAACAAAGATATGCAGTGGAAGGCTAAGCCCAAGAAAGCAGGTGTTAACATATGAAGAAGTCAACTTTTAAATAAAAAGTATTGGCAGAGATAAATAGAAATATTTTATAATGATAGAAATGTCAATTCAACTCTACATGTGTATATACCTTGTTATTGAGATTGAAGCTATATGAAACAAAATATGTCAGAATATAAACAAATTAAAAAGTCAAAATATAGCTGAAGATGTTAACAGCACCCCTTCTCAGTGATTAATAAAACAAGTAATTAAGAAAACCTAATAAGGCTAATAAGGTAAGATAAATACCATGGCTTAACTGGCTACTATATATAGCATCTGTAGTGTATACATTCTTTTCAAACCACATGAAACATTTATAAGGACAGACCATATTTTCACCTGCTTAAAAAGACTCAGTAGATTTCAAAAGTTAAATATCCTACAGAATGTGGTGTTGGACTATGATAGAATTAAATTAGAAATTGATAATAAAAAACATTTAGAACATTCTAAATATCAAGAAACTGTGCAAAACATGTCTAAAGTTATGAGTCAAGAAAAAGTCACAAAGAAAATACAAAATATTTGGAGCTAAATGATAATGAAAACACAACTTCAAAATTTTGTGAGATATGGCTAAAGAAGTGACCAGAGAAAAAATTTATAGTTTTAAATGAATATCTCAAAAAATGTTTAAAAGCAATGATTGAAACTTTTCACATAAATGTTAGGAAAAAATCCTGGCAAATTAAACAGAAAACACATAGATAATGGAAATAGAAATGAGTGGAAATAAAAGATAATCATTAAATAATAGACAAGTAACAAAAAATTAGCAGAGCCAATAGTTGATATTTTGAAAAAAAATAACAAAATAAACCCTACTACCAATGTCAGTCAAATGAAAAAAGAATAAAAACTCAAATTATTAATATCAAGAGTGGAAAAGGAATCACAGCTTTAAAAATGAGGTTTTGGGTCAAATAAGTTGAATGTATGTATCGTCTATGAACCAGCAATTCCACTTCTGGGTATATAACCAGAAATAAAGACATGCTCAAACACTTAAAACATGTGTGCTCAGTCATGTCCTACTCTTTGAGACCCCATGGACTGTAGCCCACTAGGCTCCTCTGTCCATGGAATTTTCCAGGTAAGAATACTGGAGGGAATTGACATTTCTTACTCCAGGGGATCTTCCTGACCCTGGGATGGGAGACTTCTCTCTTGCCTCTCCTGCATTGGCATGCAAATTCTTTAACACTGCTGTCTGGCAAGTCCAGAACATTTACAACAATATTGTTTAAATGCCTATCTGCAGAAGTATGTATAAATAAAGTGTGGTATAGTCACACAAAGGGATACCACACACAGCAATGAAAATAAAAGCTCTGTGACAACATAGAACAGTGTGAATGAATTCCACAAACAGAATATTGACCAAATAAAGCCATGAAATGGCACACATTATCTTTACAGGACATGATTTTATTTACATGAAGCACAATAAAAGCCAAAACTCATCTTGGCTGTTTGAAACCAGGACAGTGGTTACCCTGAGCGAGGAGGAGAGACTGAAAGGGAGACTAAGGGTGTTTCTGGGGCGTTAGAGATTGATGTGTCCTGGGTAAATGAATATGCTCAACTTGTGAAAAGGTATCAAGCTACACACGTATAAGAGATGCACTATCTGTGAGTATATTATATTTTAATGACAAGTTTCCTTCCCTTCACTTATATGTTCAGCTAGAAGAACTATAACTGCTTTTATTGAGTGAACAGTCACTAGACAGATGCAATCAGACAGCAGTGTTTTTCTCTTTCTCCTGTTGCTTGGTTTAAACCCTTCCTGGATGACATAAATATTGGGCAGGTCTCATTGCTTTTCCAGTCACGCTTAGATAATAAGTACATAGTTCCTTTGCTTTGGGATTAGAAACTCCACTCTTGCCTCATAATCCCATAACTTCAGCCTGGTTCAGGATAGCCATCAAAACTTCAAGCTTTTATCCAATATAAAGTTTCTCCCTTCCTGCAGGGGAGTCATGACCTGGGCCTGGAAGCCCACAGAGGAGACAGAACATTCCTGTTTGGTTCCTTCACAGGTTCCCAGCCCCTCTTTCTGCTCACTCACTGCCGGCTTGTCTAAGCCTTTAGAGTTGGGCCAAGGCAGAGGGGATTAGGGGAAATGGCACTGGTTCATGTGGGTTCTCTGGAGAGCATCCCAGTGAGACCTCGATGGCAGTTTCCCCAGTGTACACAATGCTTGTCCTCTGGCAGCTGTTGCTGAGTTGATTCCAGGTCTGTGATTTCAAACACCCAACACACACCTTTTCTGTTGAGACCCTTGCCCCCTGCTGGGATATCTTCTTGAGTATGTTCTGTTTTGAGAAGGCTCCACATCAGCTCCTTCTCATGGAACCGACATCTTTCCTTTTATGAAAACATAAAGCTTTGCCCTACTGTTTGTGGAACTGCAACTTGCTCCCAATACATTCTCCTCTCTTCCATCTGCTGCTTGTAGGTTTTCACCTTTAAACGACCAGATTAGGTTAAGGCACTAGTCCTCATGTTCCCTTAATTTCATATTTATTTTATTTTTTGGCTGTGCTGGGTCTTTGTTGCCACGTGTGGGCTTTCTCTAGTTGTGGTGAGGTGAGGGCTACTCTTTAGCTGCTGTGTGTAACTTTTTATTGTGGTGACTTGTCTAGTTGTGGAGCTCAGGCTCTAGGTGTGCAGGCTTCTGTAGTCATGGCACACCGGTTTAGTTGCTCCACAGCATGTGGAGCAGCATGGAGCAACCAGGGATCGAACTCATGTTCCCTGCATTGGCAGACAGATTCCAAACCACTGGACCACCAGGGAAGCCCCCTCCCCCAATTTCTGATATGCCCTAAGAACACTTTCATTTGACTTGAGGTGAAGGACAGCAACTCCTTTGTTCCCCAGCTTCTTTTCTTCTACCTAGAGGACCAGTAAGAGGGGAGTACATAAGACACTGATCATTCTCTCCAAAGAAATACCCCAGTCTGGCCTCTGTCACATTACCCCTCTTGTGTCTTGAAGTGGGTCTTTCTTTCCCTTTGCCTGAAAAAAGGGCGATGTCAAAACTTCAAGCTTTTATCCAATATAAAGTTTCTCCCTTCCTGCAGGAGTCATGACCTGGGCCTGGAAGCCCACAGAGGAGACAGAACATTCCTGTTTGGTTCCTTCACAGGTTCCCAGCCCCTCTTTCTGCTCACTCACTGCCGGCTTGTCTAAGCCTTTAGAGTTGGGCCAAGGCAGAGGGGATTAGGGGAAATGGCACTGGTTCATGTGGGTTCTCTGGAGAGCATCCCAGTGAGACCTCGATGGCAGTTTCCCCAGTGTACACAATGCTTGTCCTCTGGCAGCTGTTGCTGAGTTGATTCCAGGTCTGTGATTTCAAACACCCAACACACACCTTTTCTGTTGAGACCCTTGCCCCCTGCTGGGATATCTTCTTGAGTATGTTCTGTTTTGAGAAGGCTCCACATCAGCTCCTTCTCATGGAACCGACATCTTTCCTTTTATGAAAACATAAAGCTTTGCCCTACTGTTTGTGGAACTGCAACTTGCTCCCAATACATTCTCCTCTCTTCCATCTGCTGCTTGTAGGTTTTCACCTTTAAACGACCAGATTAGGTTAAGGCACTAGTCCTCATGTTCCCTTAATTTCATATTTATTTTATTTTTTGGCTGTGCTGGGTCTTTGTTGCCACGTGTGGGCTTTCTCTAGTTGTGGTGAGGTGAGGGCTACTCTTTAGCTGCTGTGTGTAACTTTTTATTGTGGTGACTTGTCTAGTTGTGGAGCTCAGGCTCTAGGTGTGCAGGCTTCTGTAGTCATGGCACACCGGTTTAGTTGCTCCACAGCATGTGGAGCAGCATGGAGCAACCAGGGATCGAACTCATGTTCCCTGCATTGGCAGACAGATTCCAAACCACTGGACCACCAGGGAAGCCCCCTCCCCCAATTTCTGATATGCCCTAAGAACACTTTCATTTGACTTGAGGTGAAGGACAGCAACTCCTTTGTTCCCCAGCTTCTTTTCTTCTACCTAGAGGACCAGTAAGAGGGGAGTACATAAGACACTGATCATTCTCTCCAAAGAAATACCCCAGTCTGGCCTCTGTCACATTACCCCTCTTGTGTCTTGAAGTGGGTCTTGCAGCATGCCCTGTGTAAGTGGTTGAGCACCTTGCTCGAGGGCACTGGAGTCACTGTGAGGTCCTTGGCACCTAATGGGCTCTCAAAGTGAGACAGCAAAGTCTCATATAACATCCTCTTACATAATTAATCTCCTTCCTCTTCTCATCTATCATAGTTTTTCTCTGTTGGCTTTTGTCACTTTCAGCCTGGTGTTCCAGTTATTGATGTGCATATCAAATTCCTCCTTCCAGATTATAGGCTTTTGGAGAATAGGAGTCAAGTCTGATTTAACTTCATATCTCCCACAAAACCTGGTGGAGTGTTGGTACAGAGTTGGGGCTTAATACTTATCCGGGGAGTGAGTGGTGAATAATTAGAGCTGCCCTTTGCAGGATTGGTCACTCCGGGCAGGCATCAACTTGACCTTTTGTTAAATATCCTAGGATTTCCTGATTCTGTAGCCCATGTTTAAAACTCAATCATTTTCACTCAGAAAATATTTTTTGAGAATTACTACATGCCAGACACTGGGTGAATGATTGGAAAGGAAACTGACATAGCCTGTATCCTTTTGGACAGAAGAAGAATGGTGTGAGTTTGACATTGAGAAATGAGTAAGCTTTGGCTAAGGGATAGGGAGAAGAGCCAATCTCTGCAGGAAACTGACTGCCGAGTACTCTTGACTCAGAAATGAGAACATGTGGATGTATCCAGAGAGTGGGGGTAGATGTGCCGTGCTGTAACAGAACAGCCCGGAACAAGCACATGGTCCAGGCTTGAAGTTCAGTGCTCTTGCGGAGGGTGAAGTGATTCTGAGGAATATATATAGACAGGCTTGGACAGACAAGAAAAAGTGTCCTTGAGGGTAGCTCTGGAATCTGGCTTACTTCGGAAGTCATATTCCTTAAAAATATGATTTACAACCTCCTCCAAATCTTTTGTCAACATACTCATCCCAAAGAGTATGCAAATGCAAATAAGCACTGTGTTATCTTACTGAAGTTTGTAATGGTACCTGTCTCTCCACTGATAAAGACCCTTGCCAATTTTCTAAGATATTTATATGTTCCTCACTCACTCTGTCACTGAAAGAGGAACTTATAATCTCATCTCAACTCCTCCACACTGCACTCATGTATATGTCACATACAGTTACCCCAAGAAACTGACACTATTTGGCTGTTCTGAAGTCAGGTGCTTATTTACCTTTCATTAAACAGATTGACAAGGAATTTGAAAAGAGAACTTGGGGAAAGAATATGGGTTGTCCCAACTGAACCTTTAATAGAATCATGCCAAGTTTGCCTGAGGGAACAAAAGAGTTCTGCAAAATAGGCTGAGTTTGGCACATTTTCTCACCATGAAAATATCATGTAGAGTCATCTCAGCAGCAAAGTTCAAAGCCACATGAAGAACCAAGTGTGTGGCCTGGAATATTAACAATGCATCTTAATTTGAAGACACTTCTGCCTGTAGGGTTTTGGGTACTTAGACAGAAAAAAAACCCTGAAAACAAAAAGGTCAAGTAAAGTGACAGGACGCGTATCTCTTTTCTATAAGCAGGACTTCCGAGAAATATCCTAGGATTTCCTGATTCTGTAGCCCATGTTTAAAACTCAATCATTTTCACTCAGAAAATATTTTTTGAGAATTACTACATGCCAGACACTGGGTGAATGATTGGAAAGGAAACTGACATAGCCTGTATCCTTTTGGACAGAAGAAGAATGGTGTGAGTTTGACATTGAGAAATGAGTAAGCTTTGGCTAAGGGATAGGAGAAGAGCCAATCTATGCAGGAAACTGACTGCCGAGTACTCTTGACTCAGAAATGAGAACATGTGGATGTATCCAGAGAGTGGGGGTAGATGTGCCGTGCTGTAACAGAACAGCCCGGAACAAGCACATGGTCCAGGCTTGAAGTTCAGTGCTCTTGCGGAGGGTGAAGTGATTCTGAGGAATATATATAGACAGGCTTGGACAGACAAGAAAAAGTGTCCTTGAGGGTAGCTCTGGAATCTGGCTTACTTCGGAAGTCATATTCCTTAAAAATATGATTTACAACCTCCTCCAAATCTTTTGTCAACATACTCATCCCAAAGAGTATGCAAATGCAAATAAGCACTGTGTTATCTTACTGAAGTTTGTAATGGTACCTGTCTCTCCACTGATAAAGACCCTTGCCAATTTTCTAAGATATTTATATGTTCCTCACTCACTCTGTCACTGAAAGAGGAACTTATAATCTCATCTCAACTCCTCCACACTGCACTCATGTATATGTCACATACAGTTACCCCAAGAAACTGACACTATTTGGCTGTTCTGAAGTCAGGTGCTTATTTACCTTTCATTAAACAGATTGACAAGGAATTTGAAAAGAGAACTTGGGGAAAGAATATGGGTTGTCCCAACTGAACCTTTAATAGAATCATGCCAAGTTTGCCTGAGGGAACAAAAGAGTTCTGCAAAATAGGCTGAGTTTGGCACATTTTCTCACCATGAAAATATCATGTAGAGTCATCTCAGCAGCAAAGTTCAAAGCCACATGAAGAACCAAGTGTGTGGCCTGGAATATTAACAATGCATCTTAATTTGAAGACACTTCTGCCTGTAGGGTTTTGGGTACTTAGACAGAAAAAAAACCCTGAAAACAAAAAAAGGTCAAGTAAAGTGACAGGACGATCGTTATCTCTTTTCTATAAGCAGAGAGCTGCCAGGACTCCTAATAACAAAGAGAATTAGCAAGGTTTATGAAGTGTTATATAACAGATAAAAGATATTAAGAATATAGAAGGAACAAGTCTTTATAACACCGTTGTTTACTGGTATAGAGACTCTAAGATACCCACGGATTGAAGCAATATAACTTGCAAACCACAGGGAACTCAGAAGTGCCCGCACACTAATATTGAGTCTTAGCTTTGCAGGGGGTACTCCTTCTGTGACTCAATTGATCTTTTATGTGGCAAGAGAAATCCTTCCAATATTTTGTGATCCTAGGAAGCGTCACTAGGGAATATTGCTTCATAGCAAGTCTACAGGTGAGGTTCAAGGACAGGGCTAGAATGAGCTTCTACAGGGAAGCTGGAAAGGATGCAAAGGGAAGTGGAAGTAAGAGACCACCAGTAGCTGAGTGTAAGTGGATAAGAATAGTGGCATATTACTAGGGATTGCTGCTGCTTTTTCACTTCAGCAATGCTTGACTCTGTGTGAACCTATGGACTGTGGCCCACTAGGCTCCTCCGTCCATGGAATTCTCCAAGCAAGTGTATTGGAGTGGGTTGCATGCCCTCCTCCAGGGGATCTTCCCAACCAAGGATCAAACCTAGGTCTCCTGCATTGAAGGTAGATTCTTTACCACAGAGTCACCAGGAAACCATTTATTAGGGGCAGGAAGTGGAATTCTCCCAAAGCACAGTGCAGGACCCAAGTTTAACAGCCAGAAAGGGAATGGACTTTTGGAAATAACAGCAGCCACCCAAGGCCAAGGCACAGAGTCCAATGAAGACAGCAAATAATAAAGAACTATGGGTTGTCCCAACTGAACCTTTAATAGAATCATGCCAAGTTTGCCTGAGGGAACAAAAGAGTTCTGCAAAATAGGCTGAGTTTGGCACATTTTCTCACCATGAAAATATCATGTAGAGTCATCTCAGCAGCAAAGTTCAAAGCCACATGAAGAACCAAGTGTGTGGCCTGGAATATTAACAATGCATCTTAATTTGAAGACACTTCTGCCTGTAGGGTTTTGGGTACTTAGACAGAAAAAAAACCCTGAAAACAAAAAAAGGTCAAGTAAAGTGACAGGACGATCGTTATCTCTTTTCTATAAGCAGAGAGCTGCCAGGACTCCTAATAACAAAGAGAATTAGCAAGGTTTATGAAGTGTTATATAACAGATAAAAGATATTAAGAATATAGAAGGAACAAGTCTTTATAACACCGTTGTTTACTGGTATAGAGACTCTAAGATACCCACGGATTGAAGCAATATAACTTGCAAACCACAGGGAACTCAGAAGTGCCCGCACACTAATATTGAGTCTTAGCTTTGCAGGGGGTACTCCTTCTGTGACTCAATTGATCTTTTATGTGGCAAGAGAAATCCTTCCAATATTTTGTGATCCTAGGAAGCGTCACTAGGAATATTGCTTCATAGCAAGTCTACAGGTGAGGTTCAAGGACAGGGCTAGAATGAGCTTCTACAGGGAAGCTGGAAAGGATGCAAAGGGAAGTGGAAGTAAGAGACCACCAGTAGCTGAGTGTAAGTGGATAAGAATAGTGGCATATTACTAGGGATTGCTGCTGCTTTTTCACTTCAGCAATGCTTGACTCTGTGTGAACCTATGGACTGTGGCCCACTAGGCTCCTCCGTCCATGGAATTCTCCAAGCAAGTGTATTGGAGTGGGTTGCATGCCCTCCTCCAGGGGATCTTCCCAACCAAGGATCAAACCTAGGTCTCCTGCATTGAAGGTAGATTCTTTACCACAGAGTCACCAGGGAAACCATTTATTAGGGGCAGGAAGTGGAATTCTCCCAAAGCACAGTGCAGGACCCAAGTTTAACAGCCAGAAAGGGAATGGACTTTTGGAAATAACAGCAGCCACCCAAGGCCAAGGCACAGAGTCCAATGAAGACAGCAAATAATAAAGGTTGAAAGCCAAAGGAAGTAAGTGAAGACATGAGAGGTAGAGGCCAGGAACAGGGCTGGACTGGAGTTATCTTGGGAGACCAAGTGGGGAAGCAGGCAGGGAGGTCTGTGATTGCTCAAAGTGGTCAGACAAAAAAAAAAAAACAACTCTGTGGCAAGGAACATCTTTTTCACATGGCTGTGACAGAGCTATTCCAGCTGACAGACAAAAAATCAGCACCAGATGGCTCCAAAAGAGTTACTTCTCTTGGGTTTGCTGTTTTTTTCTGCCTTAGGAGGAAGAAAGTTGAGTGATAAAGCCATGTTTGCCCTTTAACAAGGTTTTCAAATCTATTTTATGGAACATGTTCTCTAAGATGCTAACAACAAAGTACTCTGTGGTCAAATACATTTGGGAAAATGCACATATTATCTTCTTTATGATTTACAATGTACATTAGTATATTAAAGATTCCAAAAAGTCCTAAAGAGGCCTGTTTAACTTTGTTTTCCTTGTTTAATGCAGTCTTTCTCAAAATTGCTTGACTATGGAACACTTTTCTTACATAACACATCTTAATTTCCCTGGATAGTCTTATTATGAACAGTGTGCTATGAGAAATGCTTTTCTAGAACTTTTGTTACATTTGTCCTATGGACTCAATTATAATGACAAAATCCGCCTTGACTCAATGCCAGGGAGATCATAGAAAACACTTGCTTTCACAGTCTAAATGAATTAACACCAGGTGTGGACACAATACTATCCAGAGAAAGTCTTTGATATTTATTTATTTTAAGTGTCTATTTCCAAAAAGGCTTTGAGTGTGTGTATTGTCATGTGAGCCTGGAGAGGGAATGGTTGCATGCCCTCCTCCAGGGATCTTCCCAACCAAGGATCAAACCTAGGTCTCCTGCATTGAAGGTAGATTCTTTACCACAGAGTCACCAGGAAACCATTTATTAGGGGCAGGAAGTGGAATTCTCCCAAAGCACAGTGCAGGACCCAAGTTTAACAGCCAGAAAGGGAATGGACTTTTGGAAATAACAGCAGCCACCCAAGGCCAAGGCACAGAGTCCAATGAAGACAGCAAATAATAAAGGTTGAAAGCCAAAGGAAGTAAGTGAAGACATGAGAGGTAGAGGCCAGGAACAGGGCTGGACTGGAGTTATCTTGGGAGACCAAGTGGGGAAGCAGGCAGGGAGGTCTGTGATTGCTCAAAGTGGTCAGACAAAAAAAAAAAAACAACTCTGTGGCAAGGAACATCTTTTTCACATGGCTGTGACAGAGCTATTCCAGCTGACAGACAAAAAATCAGCACCAGATGGCTCCAAAAGAGTTACTTCTCTTGGGTTTGCTGTTTTTTTCTGCCTTAGGAGGAAGAAAGTTGAGTGATAAAGCCATGTTTGCCCTTTAACAAGGTTTTCAAATCTATTTTATGGAACATGTTCTCTAAGATGCTAACAACAAAGTACTCTGTGGTCAAATACATTTGGGAAAATGCACATATTATCTTCTTTATGATTTACAATGTACATTAGTATATTAAAGATTCCAAAAAGTCCTAAAGAGGCCTGTTTAACTTTGTTTTCCTTGTTTAATGCAGTCTTTCTCAAAATTGCTTGACTATGGAACACTTTTCTTACATAACACATCTTAATTTCCCTGGATAGTCTTATTATGAACAGTGTGCTATGAGAAATGCTTTTCTAGAACTTTTGTTACATTTGTCCTATGGACTCAATTATAATGACAAAATCCGCCTTGACTCAATGCCAGGGAGATCATAGAAAACACTTGCTTTCACAGTCTAAATGAATTAACACCAGGTGTGGACACAATACTATCCAGAGAAAGTCTTTGATATTTATTTATTTTAAGTGTCTATTTCCAAAAAAGGACTTGAAATGGAGTGTGTGCTGTGTATTGTCATGTGAGCCTGGAGAGAGATGGCTGGGATAATATTTCAGTCACACTGACTTCTGTTATGGAAGTGGGAATGACATGAACAGTCGTGATAAACCAGGCAACAGGTACCAAGTACTATAAAGATAAGCTGTGTCATTCTTCAAGTCTGGCCACTAGAAGTAGGGTAATGAGGCAACATAGTGGTTGCTCATATAAATGTGGATAGAATTTCTGATGGCAAATTCATCAAATTCAGCCTCCAGAAATGGAAATTGTACTTTTGGTGTCCAGCCATCTTTGTGTTGAAAATAACTGGTGGAGAGTTTAATTGTTGTGACAGGGCCTAGGGATGGAACAGTTTTGAAGGCCTCTTGGAGATGCAACTGATTTCAATATCTAATGTTTAATTCAGTCAAAGGAGTCAGTATCGGGTCTTGGCATGTATTACATTCTTCTACAACTTTTCCTCAATAACAGCATTTCTGCTTGAAGCAGATAACTCAGGCTGATATGGAGGATCACATAGCCCCTTCTTCTGCAGAGAGAAGCTCTACTTGGTGAACAAAGAACAGGAAAAAATATGGTATTTTGCCTGACCTACCTTTTCTTCAGTATGGCTGTGCCTTTTCCAAAGAGGTACCAGGGTGGCCCTGAGGGCAAGACAGCCAGTGAGCTTGCTCAGGTCTGACTGAAGAGTAAGCTTTTCGTTGTGATAGAACCCGGTTTGGTTAATGAATAATGGAAGACAATGAATGGTATGTTTAAAGTGCTGAGTGAAAATAGTTGTCAACCAACAATGAAATATATGGTGAAACGATCCTTTGAGAGAGGAGGGAAAGAAGAATGACATATGTGTGTTAAAAATGAAACAAGGTAACAGAATTTACCAGGAACAGATTCAGGTAAAAGTAATGCAAAAAGAAAGTCTCACATGCAGAAAGGAATCACCAGCAAAGTTTTCCATGAATATGTAGCTATATCTAAACAAATACTGACTGCATAAAATAATACTTAATTTGTCAAGTTAAAAAATACTAATGTTGTCCAGTATTTAGTTTGTAGTTTTTAATTAATTTCTTCTCAAACATTAATTTGAGAAGTTTAATCAGATCTGAAGCACTAGAGACTTTGTTTTGGGGAAGAAATAGAAAGACATTTATTATTTTAAGTGTCTATTTCCAAAAAGGACTTGAAATGGAGTGTGCTGTATTGTCATGTGAGCCTGGAGAGATGGCTGGGATAATATTTCAGTCACACTGACTTCTGTTATGGAAGTGGAATGACATGAACAGTCGTGATAAACCAGGCAACAGGTACCAAGTACTATAAAGATAAGCTGTGTCATTCTTCAAGTCTGGCCACTAGAAGTAGGGTAATGAGGCAACATAGTGGTTGCTCATATAAATGTGGATAGAATTTCTGATGGCAAATTCATCAAATTCAGCCTCCAGAAATGGAAATTGTACTTTTGGTGTCCAGCCATCTTTGTGTTGAAAATAACTGGTGGAGAGTTTAATTGTTGTGACAGGGCCTAGGGATGGAACAGTTTTGAAGGCCTCTTGGAGATGCAACTGATTTCAATATCTAATGTTTAATTCAGTCAAAGGAGTCAGTATCGGGTCTTGGCATGTATTACATTCTTCTACAACTTTTCCTCAATAACAGCATTTCTGCTTGAAGCAGATAACTCAGGCTGATATGGAGGATCACATAGCCCCTTCTTCTGCAGAGAGAAGCTCTACTTGGTGAACAAAGAACAGGAAAAAATATGGTATTTTGCCTGACCTACCTTTTCTTCAGTATGGCTGTGCCTTTTCCAAAGAGGTACCAGGGTGGCCCTGAGGGCAAGACAGCCAGTGAGCTTGCTCAGGTCTGACTGAAGAGTAAGCTTTTCGTTGTGATAGAACCCGGTTTGGTTAATGAATAATGGAAGACAATGAATGGTATGTTTAAAGTGCTGAGTGAAAATAGTTGTCAACCAACAATGAAATATATGGTGAAACGATCCTTTGAGAGAGGAGGGAAAGAAGAATGACATATGTGTGTTAAAAATGAAACAAGGTAACAGAATTTACCAGGAACAGATTCAGGTAAAAGTAATGCAAAAAGAAAGTCTCACATGCAGAAAGGAATCACCAGCAAAGTTTTCCATGAATATGTAGCTATATCTAAACAAATACTGACTGCATAAAATAATACTTAATTTGTCAAGTTAAAAAATACTAATGTTGTCCAGTATTTAGTTTGTAGTTTTTAATTAATTTCTTCTCAAACATTAATTTGAGAAGTTTAATCAGATCTGAAGCACTAGAGACTTTGTTTTGGGGAAGAAATAGAAAGATACTGACAAACATTTGACTTTTAAAAGCACGTATGTTAAGATATCAGATGTGTCTTCATTTCTCAGTTGTATCCAACTCTTTGTGACCCCACTGACTGTAGCCAGTCAGGCTCCTCTGTCCATGGAATTCTCCAGGCAAGAATACTGGAGTGGGTTGCCATGCCCTTCTCCAGGGAATCTTCCTAACCCAGGAATGGAACCAGTGTCTCCCACACTGCAGGCAGATTCTTTACCATCCGAGCCACCAAGGAAGCCCAAAGTATCAGGGTAACAACTACAAGAATGGATACGGAAACTATAACCTTAAAACTCACAGAAGACAAATGAGAAAAGGTAGTGGGATTAATCTCAGTATAAGAGGCATTCACATTTCAAATAAAGCCCAGATCACTATGAGGTATTCTCTGCTGTCATTTGTTTCAGATTTCCTCAGGTTTCTGCTTACATCAACCTATATTCATCAGTGGCATCCCAAAGAGAGCATGACTCAGAGGCAGGACACCAGAGGAGGCAGGATTCTGGTACACAGAAGCAGGCATTAAAAGGACTAAGGAACTATAGAAGGACTAAGGGAGGGAGGCTGAGGGAAGGGATGCAGGGAGAAAGCCTATTCTGACTGAGGAGTTGTTCACATGCTATGACATAGGTGAAATAAGAGGCAAAGAGGTTTCCTAAGATTGAAATGGCCTAAGAGTATGTTTCAAGGGAAACTGGAATATAGCGTAGTGAAATATTCAAGTCAATGCTGAAAATAACTGCCTGAGTCACTGACCCAGGCCTATAGGGAGGTGGCAAAGATTAAGTAGAGTTCCCCTTTATGTTTGCATTTAACATTTCTTTGCCTAGAGAGAGCCTATTCTGTGCATAACACTTCACTAAGCACAACATGCCTGTGATCATTTGATACAGTATATTTGATCAGTCTGCTCTCTTGAGGTGAGAAGATTCAGGTATATAAAAGAGAGGAGATAGAGAGTGAAGGAAAGGGTATTAATGGAAAAGGAAGTGGAGGTGGAAGAATCAGTGGAATGGTAGTTAGGGTGGGCACAAATGTTGAGTGTGAGTTGCAGGTGGAACTGATTAGCTTCAAAGTGTGCAAAGCTGATCCCCGATGTTGGCATTTAAAAAAAATCATGCTGTAGCAAGTTTAGAGTCAAAGATTGTAAAGATGCATTAAATTCCCACACAGACACATACACATTACAAAGACACAGTTCTCTGCAGAGTTATGGAACATGCTTCTGTGATAACCATGCAGTATACATTTGTCATTCTTTATGGCCTCCTATTTCCTGAACCTCCTTCCTAGACTTGGGAATTTCTCACATTTATAAGGCGTATCTCATATGCTCCATATACAATAAGATACCAAACATTTTTTTCTCGGCTTCCTTTGTCATTAGAGCTTTGGTCACATGGCCTGGGCTCTGCCAAACAGTGTATCGAATTGCAGGCTGGTGATGTGAAGATGTGGTGTTGGCCCAGAATCCACTCAGGCAGCAGCAGTGGCGGTGGTGCGGAGGGAGTGGCCATGGCAACGAGCACAGTGTTCAGGAACGGTAACTGAGCAGTGGGGGCCAATGGCGCTAATAAGGGATCCAAAGAGAGCATCTGGAAAAAATCTGGTACACAGAAGCAGGCATTAAAAGGACTAAGGAACTATAGAAGGACTAAGGGAGGGAGGCTGAGGGAAGGGATGCAGGAGAAAGCCTATTCTGACTGAGGAGTTGTTCACATGCTATGACATAGGTGAAATAAGAGGCAAAGAGGTTTCCTAAGATTGAAATGGCCTAAGAGTATGTTTCAAGGGAAACTGGAATATAGCGTAGTGAAATATTCAAGTCAATGCTGAAAATAACTGCCTGAGTCACTGACCCAGGCCTATAGGGAGGTGGCAAAGATTAAGTAGAGTTCCCCTTTATGTTTGCATTTAACATTTCTTTGCCTAGAGAGAGCCTATTCTGTGCATAACACTTCACTAAGCACAACATGCCTGTGATCATTTGATACAGTATATTTGATCAGTCTGCTCTCTTGAGGTGAGAAGATTCAGGTATAAAAAAGGGAGGAGATAGAGAGTGAAGGAAAGGGTATTAATGGAAAAGGAAGTGGAGGTGGAAGAATCAGTGGAATGGTAGTTAGGGTGGGCACAAATGTTGAGTGTGAGTTGCAGGTGGAACTGATTAGCTTCAAAGTGTGCAAAGCTGATCCTCGATGTTGGCATTTAAAAAAAATCATGCTGTAGCAAGTTTAGAGTCAAAGATTGTAAAGATGCATTAAATTCCCACACAGACACATACACATTACAAAGACACAGTTCTCTGCAGAGTTATGGAACATGCTTCTGTGATAACCATGCAGTATACATTTGTCATTCTTTATGGCCTCCTATTTCCTGAACCTCCTTCCTAGACTTGGGAATTTCTCACATTTATAAGGCGTATCTCATATGCTCCATATACAATAAGATACCAAACATTTTTTTCTCGGCTTCCTTTGTCATTAGAGCTTTGGTCACATGGCCTGGGCTCTGCCAAACAGTGTATCGAATTGCAGGCTGGTGATGTGAAGATGTGGTGTTGGCCCAGAATCCACTCAGGCAGCAGCAGTGGCGGTGGTGCGGAGGGAGTGGCCATGGCAACGAGCACAGTGTTCAGGAACGGTAACTGAGCAGTGGGGGCTCTGTAGGGTGATATGGTGGGGGCAGGCATGCAGTAGGTGCAGCTCTCTGGAGGCAGCAGGGCCAGTGGTTCTAGTGGTCCTTGGGTCTAGTGATGCAGGCAGTGCCAGCTAAGGCACTGGGTGCCCAGAGGTAGCAGCAGTTTTGCATTGTGATTTGGGCATTGTACCCGGCATTGGAACCTCCAAAGCTGGTTCTCTGGCTTTCTAGAAGACACTGCAGGCTATTCAATATCCTTTTCTGCCGTTCTCAGGTGCTGCGTTGTGTCTGATTCTTTGTGACCCCATGGATTCTAAACTGCCAGGCTCTTCCATCCATGGGATTCTCCTGGTAAGAGTACTGGAATAGGTTGCCATTTCCTCCTACAGCGGATCTTTCCAACCAAGTGATCCAACCCATGTCACTGACCTCTCCTGCACTGGCAGGCTGATTCTTTTTTTTTTTTTTTTAACCACTAGTACCATCTGGGAAGTTCCCCCTTTTCTGTTTAAATTAGCTTAAATAAGTTTCTGTTGTTTAACAATCCTGCCTGATACATACAGCAAGGTCTGTGTTCTTCTTTAAAAAATGTGAGGGCTTCCCTGGTGGTCCAGTGGGTAAGGACACCGCCTTGTAGTGTAAGGGGCGCCACTTCGATCCCTGGCCTGGGAGGATCCCAAGTGCTGTGGAGCGGTTGGACAGATGCGTCCAATCACCGAGCCGGAGCTCTGGTGCGCATATGCCCAGAGCCGGTGCTCTGCGACAACAGAGGCTGCCGGAGTGGGAGGCCCACACGGGCCAAAGAACAAAAGATGGATGAAAACAGACAAATAAAACACCAATAGAAGTAGCCCGCCCGCCCCCCTCCCTCTCCACCCCACCCCACCCCCATAAGTAAATAAATAAATAAATAAATGTTTTTTAAAAAAATGTGAGTATTTCACATTCCACAAGATACCATTTTTGTGCACCAAGCCAATAATGCCTCAAAGTTAGTTTTTCACTCATTCACTGGATATTTATTGGCCTCTACTTTGTGCCAGACATTGTGGCAGACACTCTGGATACACCAGTGACCAGCACAGATACTATCCTTGTCACTATGGAGCTTACAGCCTAGCAGAAAATACAGATATTACATAAATGACGAAAAGGGTAGCAACCGAATTCTATAAAATGGTAACTCACACTTATGTGCTAGGGGAAACCTCATAGATAGGGAAGCTTAACCTAGTTTCAGGCCCCAGGAAAAGCAGACACTGAGATATGAATGATTTGTAGGAGTTAGCAAGGTAAAGGAAAGAATGAGAGAAGGCACTTCAGATCTGGGAACATTGTGTTTCAAGACCCAGAGGTGAGGGACACAGTGGGAATTTTGAGACTCTAAAATAACTCTTATATAACTGGAGGAGAGGAAGTGAAGTATGGAGAAAACTGAAAGAAGACATTGAAGAAATTAGTGAAAGTTTATGGAAGACTTTGTAAACCATGAAAATTAGATTTCTGAGACCCTCCATCCACTGCATAGTTACCATAATTCCTATTCATTTGCCCCAGAGAAAAAAGGAAAGGGAGACCAAAGAAAATTTGGAAGACAACTAAGTTTCTAAATGTGGGCTTCCCAGGTGGTAACAAATTTACCTGCCAATGCAGGAAACACAAGAGACATGGATTCAGTCCCTGGGTTGAGAAGATCTCCTGGGGAAGGAAATAGCAACCCACTCCAGTATTCTTGCCTGAGAAATCCCATGGACAGAGGAGCTTGGGGGCTATAGTCCATGGGGTCATAAAGAGTCAGACATGAATGATGGCACACACACAAGTTTCTAAATAGATTATTTTATATTGTGGGCTGAACTGTGCTCCCCTCCTACACCATCCTCCCCAACACCTGCCAAATTCATATATGAACATCCTAACCTCCAGCCCTTATAGTCAGCAAAAGAGTTTGAAATGCCGTACTTGGGTGCAATCTCAAAAACGACAGAATTTTGTTTCTAAGGCAAACCATTCGATATCACAGTAATCCAAGTCTGGCCCCCACCACTAATGTTGAAGAAGCTAATGTTAAACAGTTCTATGGAGACCTACAAGACCTTCTAGAACTAACACCAAAAAAAAAAAAAAAAGATGTCCTTTTCATCATAGAGAATTGGAATGCAAAAGTAGGAAGTCAAGATATATCTGAAGTAAAACATAAGTTTGGCCTTAGAGTACAAAATGAAGCAGGACAAAAGTTAACAGAATTTTGCCTGAGAACACATTGGTCATAAGAAACACCCTCTTCCAACAACGCGAGAGATGACTCTACACAGACACACCAGATGACCAATACCAAAATCAGATTGATAACATTTTTTGTAGCCAAAGATGGAGAATCTCTATACAGTCAGCAAAAACAAAACCAGAAGCTGGCTGTGGCTCACATCATGATCTCCTTATTGCAAAATTCAGACAAATTTAAGAATATAGGGAAAACCTCTAGGTCATTAAGGTATGACCTAAATAAAATCCCTAATGATTATACTTATTTTTATGCCTATATATTAACTTTAAACAAGATAGAGTTATGATTGTTAAGAAAAATGAAGAAATAAGCTTTTTCATAATTCACTCCACATCTCTTCCTTCCCATATATTGATCTGGTCAATCTATAAATTAATTTATTTTGTAGTCATCATCTTTCTGGTTGTTTAAACATAGTTCTGCATTTAAATGGATGCAGTGATCACGGGTACTACTTTTGTTGTGGCTCCTTCATTTTGGCAGATTGTTGAATAGTGTGCAATCTTCCCTGAGGACATTCATGTTTTAGAATGTCTGTCACTTGCCTTTATCTTTGAATCATCATTTGAACAGGTATAAAATTTTTTATTTTCCTCAGAATATTTGAGACATTGTTTCATTGTCTTCTTAGATGGTATCTTTTTTCTCACTTTTTTTTTTTTTGTTTGTTTAGAATCCAGGAGAATTCTAGTATTATAATGATTTCACCAGAAAATATTTTTACATAACTTGTTTTTATCAGTTTCTTGGAATTCAATCTGTAAATTTAGTTCAAGAAACAGTTCTTGCATTGTGTCCTTGCATATGTTACAGTTTTGTTTGATAGGTTCTAACATTATGATACCAGTTATTCTTATGTTGGATCTTCTTCATCTTACACACCTATTGTCTTCTTGTTACTTTAATCTCTTTGTCTTTTTATTCTGCATTCATGTTCATTAGCTGAAACTTTCTATTATTACATTAATTTTATTTCTGCTGTTTCTACTGTTGGGTCTGAAATTGTTACTTTGATTTCCTTGATATATCTGAAGTAAAACATAAGTTTGGCCTTAGAGTACAAAATGAAGCAGGACAAAAGTTAACAGAATTTTGCCTGAGAACACATTGGTCATAAGAAACACCCTCTTCCAACAACGCGAGAGATGACTCTACACAGACACACCAGATGACCAATACCAAAATCAGATTGATAACATTTTTTGTAGCCAAAGATGGAGAATCTCTATACAGTCAGCAAAAACAAAACCAGAAGCTGGCTGTGGCTCACATCATGATCTCCTTATTGCAAAATTCAGACAAATTTAAGAATATAGGGAAAACCTCTAGGTCATTAAGGTATGACCTAAATAAAATCCCTAATGATTATACTTATTTTTATGCCTATATATTAACTTTAAACAAGATAGAGTTATGATTGTTAAGAAAAATGAAGAAATAAGCTTTTCATAATTCACTCCACATCTCTTCCTTCCCATATATTGATCTGGTCAATCTATAAATTAATTTATTTTGTAGTCATCATCTTTCTGGTTGTTTAAACATAGTTCTGCATTTAAATGGATGCAGTGATCACAGGTACTACTTTTGTTGTGGCTCCTTCATTTTGGCAGATTGTTGAATAGTGTGCAATCTTCCCTGAGGACATTCATGTTTTAGAATGTCTGTCACTTGCCTTTATCTTTGAATCATCATTTGAACAGGTATAAAATTTTTTATTTTCCTCAGAATATTTGAGACATTGTTTCATTGTCTTCTTAGATGGTATCTTTTTTCTCACTTTTTTTTTTTTTGTTTGTTTAGAATCCAGGAGAATTCTAGTATTATAATGATTTCACCAGAAAATATTTTTACATAACTTGTTTTTATCAGTTTCTTGGAATTCAATCTGTAAATTTAGTTCAAGAAACAGTTCTTGCATTGTGTCCTTGCATATGTTACAGTTTTGTTTGATAGGTTCTAACATTATGATACCAGTTATTCTTATGTTGGATCTTCTTCATCTTACACACCTATTGTCTTCTTGTTACTTTAATCTCTTTGTCTTTTTATTCTGCATTCATGTTCATTAGCTGAAACTTTCTATTATTACATTAATTTTATTTCTGCTGTTTCTACTGTTGGGTCTGAAATTGTTACTTTGATTTCCTAATGTATTTACATAGATTTACATTCTCCTCATTTATTTTGATTATTGTGTGTTATATTGCCAATGAGTCTTCCTTTACTGAATTGGGAACTTAACATTAAGTCCTTTACTGACATAAAGCACTCGTAGGACATATGCTTATGCTATTTACTATTTTTTATGAATGCTACGTTATTTTTTCTTTTGTCTGATATATGTTTTTCTTCTTACTTTAATCTCTTTTTTTTTATTTTTGGTAACATTACATGCCTACATATTTACCATGCCCTTTCTTTCCATCTATCGTGTGTCATCCTTTCCATCTTCTCTGATGTCAGTTTGCTTTCATTTCTCTGAACTATAATTTGAGGGCTAAGGTGTTATTTTCCATCCACTTTACTAGGGCCTAAGGACTCAGGAGAACATGAACATTAGATTTTAGTGGCGACTAAAGCCTCTCTGTGGGATCTAAACTTTTATTTTCCTCTGGAATTTCATTAATTATTCTATAATAGTGTCCCCTTTTCTCTGCCAGAGATATATCTCATTTCAGTGTCCTTTGGCTCAATTCACCCAAATTGGCACAGTCTGTAAGAGATAAAATCCTCATGGATTTGTCTAACCCATTAAAGACCCAATGTCATTTTAAGATAGTGAAAATAGAATAATACAAACCTCTATTTTGAGAAGAAAATATTGTCTAAAATAAAATGTCTCTCTCCAAGAATAAAATCAACTTTAATTACAAGAAGGCTCTATAGTAAATCATTTATATGAAAAATATTTATAAAGTTACTATAATAAAATATCTTGGCTATACTGATAAGAAAGCTCAAGAATATAAAATATTTAATATCCAAGTTACTAAACAACTCAAATGCTGACTAGTCAGATCAAAGTAAAGCTCTAAAATAAGATTAAAATTGACTGTGGTTTTACTTTCATCACAAGTGAAAAAGACTCTCCATTGATTTTCTTGATATTCAATATAAAGTGATAAGGGCTTTTTGTTGACAAGTTATTTTTCTATTGATCTTCTCATTACTCATCTGACATGTAACCCTTCAGGCTCAATGCTTGAATAGACGTCAATGTTTTGAAATGTTTTAATAATTGCATGAAGTCATACAATATGACTGGTGATCAAGTAATAATAGTTTACAAAGCATACATATTATTAGTAGTTTCAGACATAAACTTGTAATGAATTCACTATACTTTTCTCTGCTTTCTCTCTTTTTCTGTAGCTCTCTGTCTTTGTTTTCGAACACGGTAATAATCATAGAATATCTCGTTTTGAGACATAATTCTCAGTTATAATTCTCATAACTCAGCTTATTTTCTTGTTATAGTGGTTTACAACAACCCTGCTAAAAGTGTTTTTGACAATTTTTTAACTTAACCCCAATATGAAGCCTAGATGGATCAAAATGAATGTACTGTGTTTGAAGGGAGAAGGAAAGTCACATAAAAAGATAACTTTGATTCTTCTAAGTTAAATAGTGCTATGGGTTGTGTTAAACACACACTATCCTACCATGAGTTAAACTCTAGGCTGAAACTAATCTGATCTCTTGTGTTGCAAAATCAGTGAGAACCTATTATTTGAGAAGAGAAAAAACACCTGATATCAGTCAAGGAATAACTAATTTTGTGTCAACAAATAAGCTCATCTGTGTTTGAGATAATTGAGTCATGTGAAATTTGTTCTTCTCTCATAAAATACATGAGCATTCTCATAGAAATGAATTTTTAATCAAATTAAATTGTGTTTAAGCAAGTACAATCAGTGTATGAATTCCCTACCCTTGTCCTTTTCTTTTGTCTAAAATAAAATGTCTCTCCAAGAATTTATAAAAAAATAAAAAAGTTACTATAATAAAATATCTTGGCTATACTGATAAGAAAGCTCAAGAATATAAAATATTTAATATCCAAGTTACTAAACAACTCAAATGCTGACTAGTCAGATCAAAGTAAAGCTCTAAAATAAGATTAAAATTGACTGTGGTTTTACTTTCATCACAAGTGAAAAAGACTCTCCATTGATTTTCTTGATATTCAATATAAAGTGATAAGGGCTTTTTGTTGACAAGTTATTTTTCTATTGATCTTCTCATTACTCATCTGACATGTAACCCTTCAGGCTCAATGCTTGAATAGACGTCAATGTTTTGAAATGTTTTAATAATTGCATGAAGTCATACAATATGACTGGTGATCAAGTAATAATAGTTTACAAAGCATACATATTATTAGTAGTTTCAGACATAAACTTGTAATGAATTCACTATACTTTTCTCTGCTTTCTCTCTTTTTCTGTAGCTCTCTGTCTTTGTTTTCGAACACGGTAATAATCATAGAATATCTCGTTTTGAGACATAATTCTCAGTTATAATTCTCATAACTCAGCTTATTTTCTTGTTATAGTGGTTTACAACAACCCTGCTAAAAGTGTTTTTGACAATTTTTTAACTTAACCCCAATATGAAGCCTAGATGGATCAAAATGAATGTACTGTGTTTGAAGGGAGAAGGAAAGTCACATAAAAAGATAACTTTGATTCTTCTAAGTTAAATAGTGCTATGGGTTGTGTTAAACACACACTATCCTACCATGAGTTAAACTCTAGGCTGAAACTAATCTGATCTCTTGTGTTGCAAAATCAGTGAGAACCTATTATTTGAGAAGAGAAAAAACACCTGATATCAGTCAAGGAATAACTAATTTTGTGTCAACAAATAAGCTCATCTGTGTTTGAGATAATTGAGTCATGTGAAATTTGTTCTTCTCTCATAAAATACATGAGCATTCTCATAGAAATGAATTTTTAATCAAATTAAATTGTGTTTAAGCAAGTACAATCAGTGTATGAATTCCCTACCCTTGTCCTTTTTCTTTTGATAGTGAAGATTTGGTGTCAGTTACCCAGGGTTTGTATTCTTGCTAGGCAGTTGTGCGTAGCATGATTTGGGACAAGCTACTAATCTCTTTTGAGTGTTGGTGTTCTCTATTGTTAGATGGAATGCAGTGTGAAATAAAAAGAGAATATATATATATATATACACACACATATAATAAAAATGCCTGAAACAATTCATAATATGTAGTTACTAATACTACTAAGTGTTTTTAATTTCTAGTATATTTGGAAGATTTAGGTAATGATTAGAATTTGACTAAACTTGGAGTCTGCACATATAGGTCAGTCATGGACTCTGGTTCATTGAGTATACTATCTGGGAGGTAAGGAAGGAAACCCCTGGCAGTCCAGTGGTCAGGACTCTGAGCTTCCCCTGCAGATGATCCAAATTTAATCCCTGGTCTGGGAACTAAGATCTTGCAAAGCACGTGGTGTAGCCAGAACAAAACAAAACAAAAAAGCAAGACAAACTAAAACAGTGACGACTAACAGGCCAGAGAACATGTGACTTTCAACTACAATAAATATGTCAAACTTGTCTATCTGAATCAATGGTCTCCCACTTTTGATTAAAATGTCTGCCCAAAAGATTCTCTTTTATATGAATGATTCACATAGTGATAAAAGATTACGAGAGGTGACAGAATAGTAATAGAAACAGTACAAAGAACAAATATGGATGGCCTAGTGTGTGGCAGAGAAAGCCTAATTTTTGACATCAACTGAATGAATCTCAATTCACTCTTTGTCGACTGTATTTGTGAGACTTTGGGCAAATGAAATTCTCTTTGGGACTCAGTTTTCTGAAATAAAAACCACTCAAGCTTTTATTAATGCTTACCATGTGCCAATTACAGTGATAAGGATTTTCCATACATTAAAAAAAATTAATTGTTCTATTTGGAAAGTACTATTATTTTGTTTATAACTGAGAAAATTGAGGCTCAGGAAGGGTAAGTAACTTGCCTAAGATCCCACAGTGAAAGATAACTTTCACTGTGATTTTGGTGGAAGCAGCATGATTCTGGAATCTGAGTTCCCAATCCAAATAATAAAATCTTTAAAATTTCTTGCTCTCTAAATTTCCTGTTTTTAAATAAGGCTAATATGCAATTGACTCAAGGATTTCAATAGCACAACTATTTGGAGAATTTTGTTGACTAAATTTGGGTCAGCAACCATTGGGTCTAAACAGTGGATATTCCATCTGGGCTCCCTCTCCTGGTTTTCTGTCCTCTGTCTAAACTTGAAACCACATTATTGTCAGGATGGGATCTCAGCATAGGGAACTGCCCTCAGGTACTTTAAATAATGATGTGTGGTAATTATGTTCCTCTGTATTCTCCTAAGCACTAAATTACTCCCATAGGAAAAAATTACTTTTTATTTAAGGTTACTGAATTACTCACTAGCTCCCTGGCACAAAAAATGACTTATACCCAGGTGACTTTCCAGACATATCTTATTATTTTGCTTACTATTAATAGCATGTTTCCTTCTAGACAGTATTTCAATAATCTTCAGAAATCTTCAGATTTCAAAAATCTTCAATATTGTTAATATTGTCCTTAAATTCAAATGAGGAAACTGAAGTCCAGGGGAGGTGAGTAGCAGAGATGACTAGAAACAGTTCCTCCCCAAGGAAATTTACATTGCATGAAAATATTTAAGTGTTGTCACTAGATTTTCAGTCTATCTACCTGATTTATCTTGCTCCTACCATGAACCCTCACCACTGCTGGTTGTATTCAGTGGTATTGGAAGTATAGTTAAATCTGTGACCAGTGATACCATGTTTTATAGCTTTTCCTTAAATGGGAAGGGATTGCATGATGTAAATTTTTGATGACTTAACCCACCCCAGATTCTCAGCAAAATGAAATTCTCTTTGGGACTCAGTTTTCTGAAATAAAACCACTCAAGCTTTTATTAATGCTTACCATGTGCCAATTACAGTGATAAGGATTTTCCATACATTAAAAAAAATTAATTGTTCTATTTGGAAAGTACTATTATTTTGTTTATAACTGAGAAAATTGAGGCTCAGGAAGGGTAAGTAACTTGCCTAAGATCCCACAGTGAAAGATAACTTTCACTGTGATTTTGGTGGAAGCAGCATGATTCTGGAATCTGAGTTCCCAATCCAAATAATAAAATCTTTAAAATTTCTTGCTCTCTAAATTTCCTGTTTTTAAATAAGGCTAATATGCAATTGACTCAAGGATTTCAATAGCACAACTATTTGGAGAATTTTGTTGACTAAATTTGGGTCAGCAACCATTGGGTCTAAACAGTGGATATTCCATCTGGGCTCCCTCTCCTGGTTTTCTGTCCTCTGTCTAAACTTGAAACCACATTATTGTCAGGATGGGATCTCAGCATAGGGAACTGCCCTCAGGTACTTTAAATAATGATGTGTGGTAATTATGTTCCTCTGTATTCTCCTAAGCACTAAATTACTCCCATAGGAAAAAATTACTTTTTATTTAAGGTTACTGAATTACTCACTAGCTCCCTGGCACAAAAAATGACTTATACCCAGGTGACTTTCCAGACATATCTTATTATTTTGCTTACTATTAATAGCATGTTTCCTTCTAGACAGTATTTCAATAATCTTCAGAAATCTTCAGATTTCAAAAATCTTCAATATTGTTAATATTGTCCTTAAATTCAAATGAGGAAACTGAAGTCCAGGGGAGGTGAGTAGCAGAGATGACTAGAAACAGTTCCTCCCCAAGGAAATTTACATTGCATGAAAATATTTAAGTGTTGTCACTAGATTTTCAGTCTATCTACCTGATTTATCTTGCTCCTACCATGAACCCTCACCACTGCTGGTTGTATTCAGTGGTATTGGAAGTATAGTTAAATCTGTGACCAGTGATACCATGTTTTATAGCTTTTCCTTAAATGGGAAGGGTGTATGTGCTGGTGTGATTTAGTTGCTAAGTTGTATCCAACTCTTTGTGACCCCATGGACTGTACCACACCAGACTCCTCTGTCCATGAGATTCTCCAGGCAAGAATGCTGGAGTGGGTTGCCATTTCCGTCTCCAGGGGATCTTCCCAATCCAGGGACTGAACCTAAATGTAGTGTGTTAGGTGATGCCAACTTCCACATGGGTCTACACACAAAACAACAAAAAGGATATTGAGATGAGGAAATAGGGAAAGTGAGTTAAGAAATCAATGAGGCAAAGAGTAATTAAAACTATTCAACTCTCTGTAGGCCAAATAGAAAAGGCAGTGGGTTAAACTATTTTCATTTTCAATTGGTTGTTCTGGACTTTTTATAAGATACTAAAACCTCATGAAAACGTAAAATGAGTTTACTGCACTTTTCTCAGTCTATCAGACTTCCTTCAGGCTCTAGGCCCATGCAAATGATTGGGATAAAACTGATTTTGAATGGAGTTCCTGCTAAACAAATGAATGGTGGAGACTGGAAAGTTACATGAAACACAGCCAACTCTTCTGCAAAACCGCACTGCAATACACAAAGCCACAAGGGTAAAAATTGCATGCATCTGGGAGGAAGGTATAAACTAGCATGTTATAGGGAAATCAAGGGGGCTGGAAAAAGGGAGGAGGGTCAGAGATGAAAAGAACTCAAAGGATGGAGGCAGAACCCTAAACGAAACCAAAGAAAAAATAAAAGCAAATTCTAAACAGCTCCCCTTACAAATGACTTTCATATGCATGGTAAGACGTGAACTGAAAGAAAACAAATACCAAAAGATATAATAGACACATTATGTAACAAGGATTACTAAGGAGAGGCTAAAACCAGAAACAGATTCAGAATAACTTGGAGATGGAAAGTTTATATAAGAGATAGACACAACAGGCTAGGAGGAATTATGCCAACATGGGTCAAGAAGGATATTGTGTCTGAAGGGAGAAAGAATGTCACATAATAAATAAGTTGGCAGTGGGACAAAATATATCTGGATGGAAGTATAGTTAAATCTGTGACCAGTGATACCATGTTTTATAGCTTTTCCTTAAATGGGAAGGGTGTATGTGCTGGTGTGATTTAGTTGCTAAGTTGTATCCAACTCTTTGTGACCCCATGGACTGTACCACACCAGACTCCTCTGTCCATGAGATTCTCCAGGCAAGAATGCTGGAGTGGGTTGCCATTTCCGTCTCCAGGGGATCTTCCCAATCCAGGGACTGAACCTAAATGTAGTGTGTTAGGTGATGCCAACTTCCACATGGGTCTACACACAAAACAACAAAAAGGATATTGAGATGAGGAAATAGGGAAAGTGAGTTAAGAAATCAATGAGGCAAAGAGTAATTAAAACTATTCAACTCTCTGTAGGCCAAATAGAAAAGGCAGTGGGTTAAACTATTTTCATTTTCAATTGGTTGTTCTGGACTTTTTATAAGATACTAAAACCTCATGAAAACGTAAAATGAGTTTACTGCACTTTTCTCAGTCTATCAGACTTCCTTCAGGCTCTAGGCCCATGCAAATGATTGGGATAAAACTGATTTTGAATGGAGTTCCTGCCAAACAAATGAATGGTGGAGACTGGAAAGTTACATGAAACACAGCCAACTCTTCTGCAAAACCGCACTGCAATACACAAAGCCACAAGGGTAAAAATTGCATGCATCTGGGAGGAAGGTATAAACTAGCATGCTATAGGGAAATCAAGGGGGCTGGAAAAAGGGAGGAGGGTCAGAGATGAAAAGAACTCAAAGGATGGAGGCAGAACCCTAAACGAAACCAAAGAAAAAATAAAAGCAAATTCTAAACAGCTCCCCTTACAAATGACTTTCATATGCATGGTAAGACGTGAACTGAAAGAAAACAAATACCAAAAGATATAATAGACACATTATGTAACAAGGATTACTAAGGAGAGGCTAAAACCAGAAACAGATTCAGAATAACTTGGAGATGGAAAGTTTATATAAGAGATAGACACAACAGGCTAGGAGGAATTATGCCAACATGGGTCAAGAAGGATATTGTGTCTGAAGGGAGAAAGAATGTCACATAATAAATAAGTTGGCAGTGGGACAAAATATATCTGGATGGAAATAAAAGATAAAAGGAATATAGAACTCATCATAGGAAATTATGATAGACCATCTGGGTCAGATAAAAAGGCAGCTAAGAATGTTTATGCAGATAAAGATGCCCAAAAACAACAGAGTATGGTCTGGGATGCCTGAGCTAGGATTGTAATACAGCAGAGCAATGTGCTGGTTACATTCCTGAAGGAGACCATGGATTTGATTAGAGCCCATTATTGCATATCATTTGGAAGCCAGAAACCTAGAAAACAGCTAATAGACAAGGATCCGAAACAACTTGGGACAGATTCTCACTCGCTAGATATCTCTCCCTTCATTTATAATGTTCTGTAGTGTCTGTGAAGACTTGATGATCTCACCCTTCCTGTCACCCCACCCTCTGGTGACCTGCTATAATTTGACACTGTCTTTATGAACATCCTACCCCCATCAGTCTCCTCACAGACTTCCTGCTGTGGCTACACTTGCCCAAAGCCATTCATGTTCAGCTTCTAAACTCATGCAGCTGGGTGCCCTCTTAAAAAAAAAAACAAAAACAAAAAACTAGCTTATCCCAGTAGCCTCTGTCCATTTGCTTGGTCAGAGGGCTTTGACCTGGGAGTTGGAATCAGACATCCCTGGTGAACAGAAATAAAAAAAAATAAATAAGAGCCAACAGCTGGAATTTCTGCTCACTTACCGTGAACCCTCTAACTGAAGTAACAACAACATCAAGGAAATTGTGTTACTTTGTGTGCACTGATGACCCTTTGGTTTCCTGATGATATGGCCAAGATTTTGAGGACTTTAGCAGCAGGGCTGAGAGATTTTTCATTTCAATCTGGGCTCCAAAGCCATGATACGTGCTGTGTTATAGCTGAACAAGGCTTCTTCCCAAAATGTAGCTGAGATTCCCAAATTCAGACTGAATCTCTCATGTTCCACTTGCCAGAGATTAGCATTCTGTGTAGTAATTCTGGATGCTCAGTTACCACATAGAAAGAATAGAATAATAAGGAATGACTCAAAGGAATTCACTTGTAAGTAAAATATTTTAGGCTCTTATACTGGCAGTAGGGAGGTAATTTACCAAAATATTGGTTGGGTGGGTAAGTATTAGAATGGATGGAACATACCTGGTGTCCTTAAGTTTGTTTCTTAATCTGGAATTCTATCCTCTGCTCATGTAAAGACTACATTTGGGCATCCTTTTCTAATCTAAGAATTAAAAGTTCAGTTTGTAAAGACTAGACAGCTCAGTGATCCCAACATAGATGCTCCTTATGTGTTTTCCTCATCACTTTCACATGAATGTCAAGTTATTTATAAATCTACTCCTTTGGATTCCTGGCAACACCTAATGGTCTTGCCTAGAATTCTGTTGAATATTTGCATCTTGTAAAAAATGAGTGTATATTTGTAATGATCTCAGTCTTGTTGACATGTTTTAACCTAGTAGCTACCAAAAATTTGTATCAGGAGTACCAGAGGCATTTATTTATTTATTTATTTATTTATTTATTTTGGGTGGGGGCCGGGTTGGGGAGGGTGAGGGGCAGGTGGGCCACTTCTATTGGTCTTTCATTTCTCTGTTTTCATCCGTCTTTGTTCTTTGGCTCCTGCGGGCCTCCCATCGCGGTGGCTTCTGTTGTCGCAGAGCTCTGGCCCTGGGCGCATGCGCTCCAGAGCTCCGGCTCGGTGATTGGACACATCAGTCCAGCCGCTCCGCGGCACGTGGGATCTTCCCAGGCCAGGGATCGAACCGGCGCCCCTTGCACTGCAAGGCGGTGTCCTTATCCACTGGACCACCAGGGGAAGCCCTACCAGAGGCATTTAAAAAATAGAAAAGGGATTTCCCTGGTGATCCAGTGGCTAAGACTCCCCTCTCCCAATGCAGTGACCTGGTTTCAGTCCTCGGTCAGGGAACTAGATCTCCTGTATTGCCAACTATAGAGTTGGCACTCTGGAGAGTTTGTATGCTGCAACTAAGACCTGACACAGTCGAATGAATGAATGAATCAATCAATCAATCAATTAATCAATATTTAAAAAATAAAATAAAACCCTGATTTCTGGTTCCAGGGTTGGACTTACCGGTCAAACTCTTTGTATAAGAGTATGAAAGAACCTGCATTTTCAAGCCACAAGTGTTTACAAAGCATAGCCTGATTTAGAAATTACATCTTTAACCCGGTGCACTTATTAAAGAAACAAAAAATCAGTTATTTGGTTTGAAAATATTCCTGGTTAACTTTGTATCATTTTTAGAGACACCAAAAAAATCACTGATGACAGATAACATTAATTTTACTCTTGAGCAAGATGTAATAACCTCTGCTCACTGAAATCTTCACCCTTGAAGGAATAATGAGCCTAACTATTAACTACAGTTCTTTTAAATGATAATTTTGTCTCTTATGTGCGCAATTAATGAAAATTCATAATATTTAGCTGTATCTTCATTCATCCTGTATAATGATAATGACCTATTAGTTCATTTCTCAGTAGTGCCTATGGGTAGGGAGGACGTGCATAGGACAGTACACCGAAAAATTACTCTCAATAGTAATTGGCCATCCTTCATGCTACCTGCTTAAGGGATCTCTGGATGTGACTGGGTTGTGACTGAGCAAAGAGAGAAATAGAGGAGACAGAGGAGCTGCATCAGGTTTCCAGAACATTACGAAAGGAAAAGAATATGGCCAACTTTGGAGGTGGTTCTGACTGAGACCAATTGCCTGATGTTGAGAAACCTTCACTGTATTTTGGTATGCTGTGCACTGTGCCCAGCCACTGTATTTTATGAGGGCACAAAGAAAAAGATTTAAACATCTACAACTTTAAGGAGCTTTATGTTTTTTTCAGAGGGATAGTTATGTAGCCGTAAGTTTAGGTAAAATATGGTTGTGCTATAGTAGAGGTTGGAATTGACATATGCAGTCTATTGTACCTATTGAACCTACTCTATAGTAGGTTCTCATTGGTTATCTAATTTATACATAGTGCTTAGTGCTCTGTGGTGGCCTAAGTGGGAAGGAAATCCAAAAAAAGGGGGATATATGTATACATATGGCTGATTCACTTTAGTGTACAGTAGAGACTAACAAAACATTATAAAGCAACTATATGCCAATAAATATTTTAACAAATCAAACCAATCAAACAAAAAACACAAAACAAAAAGAGGCAAAACAAGAGCAACAACAAAAAACAGAAGTATTCCAAAAATGTGAAATTAACTTAAAAACATACAAAAGAGACTTATGACATAGATTTGCTCCACCAGATATTAAAACATAGTATGAAATTATAGCAATTCAGTATGTGTGGAACAGAAAGAGAAAGCCCAGAAAAAGACTATCCAATGTAATCATTTAACAGTGAAGAAGATAAAGTAAATCAGTGGTGAAGGGAAAGTGTACTCAACAAATAGTTTTTAAAACAGTGCAAAGCAAATTTCGAATAAAGAGATTAGATCTTTATCTCATAGCACCACTAAGTTCAAATTATTAAAAATGCTATCAAGACTATAGTGAGATAGATACTCTTACACAACTATTAGGGGAACAAACTAGACCAAAGGTTTTTGGAAAGTATTCTGTGGATTTAAAAATGTTCATGACAGGGCTTCCCTGATGGTCCAGTGGGTAAGGACAGCACCTTGCAGCACAAGTGGCGCCGGCTCCACCCCTGGCCTGGGAAGATCCCATGTGGCGCAGAGCAGCTGGACGGATGTGCTCAATTATCAAGGTGGAGCTCTGGAGCGCACGCGCCTAGAGCCGGTACTCTGAGACAACAGAGGCCACTGCGATGGGAGGCCCACATGGGCCAAGGAACAAAGACGGATGAAAATAGATAAATGAAAAGACCAATAGAAGTGGCCCACCCGTCCCCCTCCTCCCCCAACCCGCCCCCCCAAAATATTCATGACATTCTGAATCAGTAATTTTACTTCTAGATACACACACATACACATATCCTTTTTTCTCTATATGCACAAAATCCAGAATAAAATTTTAATCCATATTTTTTGTAAAATATTCATTACAGTGTTATAACAATAATGAAACTGGAAAAATAATGACTAATTGGAAGATTACCTGCTGCAGGCCATGGGGTTGCAAAGAGCCAGACATGACTGAGTGACTGAACTGAACTGAACTGGGAGATTATTAAGCAAATTATGCTACAAATTGTGTGAATTTTTTTGCTTGACCTAATTGACATTTATTGATAGAGCACTTTACAAAATACTAGCAGAATATATGTTATTTTCAAATATGCGACATCCACTAAGATAAACCATATGTTGACCTGTAAAATAAGTCTATAAACTTTAAAAGATTCAAATACATAGTATATTCTCTGACAACAGTAAAACTAACATAGAAATTAACAAGAGAAAGCTATCTGGAAAATCCCAATATTTGCACATTAAACAATGCATTTCTAAACAAAGATGTAGAAGAAAGAATTACCAAAGAACTTGAACTAGATTAAAATGAGATCATCAAAGAATCAAGATTTGTAAGATTCAGTCAAAACTGAATTTAGATAACAAATTATCTTCCTTGAGTGTAATGGAATATAATGTGTTTGTTAAAATATATTTGTTGGGATTTGTTTTTCTTTAGGTAGATTTTTTTACCTGTGATATGTTAGAGCCAAAAGTAGGATACTATTCATTTCAACTATATTTAAAACACAGAAAATGGATCAGAAATATATGTATCAAAGTTTTAATTTTGTTATTTCAGGATAATAAAAGTATGGGTAAGCCCTCCCTTTTAGTGTATTTCCTTTCAAAGTTATCTCCAATTAGTATATTTTAGAGTAGATTCTTGACATGCACAGGGAACATGTCCTAAGACAGTTGCTAATCTTTAAAAAGGAAAGACCGTCATTTTCTTAGAATTCTTTAGATTCTCTTTATTGCTGTCATTAGCACTATCAGTTGGCTTTCTTCTTTCAAAGAATGTTTCTGTTATGTCCCCAGAGCTACTATACTTGATAATGAGAAGAGAACACAAAAGCTACATTGAGCCCTGGATTCTGGGTGGTCTGCTAGCAGTCATGCTAGCAGCAAGGAGTAAACTCTCCCCTGTGCTTTCTAAAAATCCCATTCTAGGACACCCAGTTAATAAAAGTAATAATAATAGTGCTCTTTAATATGGACAACTGGCATTCTCTCATTCTCACATAAAGAGTGAATAAACGTGTCTTTAGAAAGTGTTGCTATATTTCTTGATCAAAGTTAGGGTCATGTTGGCCAAGCAAACCTTCCAAATACATTGCAGATCCTAAGCACTTCTCAAAGTATAATTTGGGATTTTGCTAGTCTTACGACTAAGCCATTTGGTCTCACACCATCTTCAAAGCACTGATGATTGAAATTCACATCAGAGCAAAACCATTCCAAATACATTGACAAGCATTCTAAACTCATATAGAATCAAAAAAGATTCTGTAACGAACNGTAAAACTAACATAGAAATTAACAAGAGAAAGCTATCTGGAAAATCCCAATATTTGCACATTAAACAATGCATTTCTAAACAAAGATGTAGAAGAAAGAATTACCAAAGAACTTGAACTAGATTAAAATGAGATCATCAAAGAATCAAGATTTGTAAGATTCAGTCAAAACTGAATTTAGATAACAAATTATCTTCCTTGAGTGTAATGGAATATAATGCGTTTGTTAAAATATATTTGTTGGGATTTGTTTTTCTTTAGGTAGATTTTTTTACCTGTGATATGTTAGAGCCAAAAGTAGGATACTATTCATTTCAACTATATTTAAAACACAGAAAATGGATCAGAAATATATGTATCAAAGTTTTAATTTTGTTATTTCAGGATAATAAAAGTATGGGTAAGCCCTCCCTTTTAGTGTATTTCCTTTCAAAGTTATCTCCAATTAGTATATTTTAGAGTAGATTCTTGACATGCACAGGGAACATGTCCTAAGACAGTTGCTAATCTTTAAAAAGGAAAGACCGTCATTTTCTTAGAATTCTTTAGATTCTCTTTATTGCTGTCATTAGCACTATCAGTTGGCTTTCTTCTTTCAAAGAATGTTTCTGTTATGTCCCCAGAGCTACTATACTTGATAATGAGAAGAGAACACAAAAGCTACATTGAGCCCTGGATTCTGGGTGGTCTGCTAGCAGTCATGCTAGCAGCAAGGAGTAAACTCTCCCCTGTGCTTTCTAAAAATCCCATTCTAGGACACCCAGTTAATAAAAGTAATAATAATAGTGCTCTTTAATATGGACAACTGGCATTCTCTCATTCTCACATAAAGAGTGAATAAACGTGTCTTTAGAAAGTGTTGCTATATTTCTTGATCAAAGTTAGGGTCATGTTGGCCAAGCAAACCTTCCAAATACATTGCAGATCCTAAGCACTTCTCAAAGTATAATTTGGGATTTTGCTAGTCTTACGCACTAAGCCATTTGGTCTCACACCATCTTCAAAGCACTGATGATTGAAATTCACATCAGAGCAAAATGACCAATTACCAGGACACATAACCTAGGTATTTTTCTTGAGTGGATAAATCCAGGAACAATGCAGTATCAAATGACAAGACTGTGTTAAAAATGGAGAGTAAGGGAAAGTCGTAGAAACAAACAGAAGAAAGAGGTTAGGGCTTCCCCTGGTGGTCCAGTGGGTAAGGACACCGCCTTGCAGTGCAAGGGGCGCCGGTTCGAGCCCTGGCCTGGGAAGATCCCACGTGCCGCGGAGCGGCTGGACTGATGTGTCCAATTACCGAGCCGGAGCTCTGGCGCGCATGCGCCCAGAGCCAGTGCTCTGCGACGACAGACGCCACCGCGATGGGAGGCCCACAGGAGTCAAAGAACAAAGACGGATGAAAATAGATAAATGAAAGACCAATAGAAGTGGCTCGCCGGCTCCCCTCCCTCCCCAACCCCTGCCCAAAATAAATAAATAAATAAATCTTTAAAAAAAAAAAAAAAGAAGAAGAAAGAGGTTACTTTGATGTGCAGTGGAAGAAGTAAGATTTTAATTAAGTATTCACAGGTGCTCAAGGCCAATAATCTTTATTTCTCTATGAAAGTAACTATATCCTCATTCTCCCTCACCTTCTTTTTTTTTCTTCCCTCACCTTCTGCCCTACAAATTCCTTCATTGGATGATAAAACTTTCAATATTATCAACTCAAGGAGTATGTTTTCTATTGTTAATGTGAAAAATCAGCACAGATTTAGCATCTTAAAACACCACACCATTCTAATCTCACAATCTGTCAGGTGTCTGGGCATGGTTTAGCTGAGTCCTTGGCCAGGCTACAGCTGGGGTTAGCCATTTTTCAAGAACTTTCATATTGTCTCATTCTCACATAAAGAGTGAATAAACGTGTCTTTAGAAAGTGTTGCTATATTTCTTGATCAAAGTTAGGGTCATGTTGGCCAAGCAAACCTTCCAAATACATTGCAGATCCTAAGCACTTCTCAAAGTATAATTTGGGATTTTGCTAGTCTTACGCACTAAGCCATTTGGTCTCACACCATCTTCAAAGCACTGATGATTGAAATTCACATCAGAGCAAAATGACCAATTACCAGGACACATAACCTAGGTATTTTTCTTGAGTGGATAAATCCAGGAACAATGCAGTATCAAATGACAAGACTGTGTTAAAAATGGAGAGTAAGGGAAAGTCGTAGAAACAAACAGAAGAAAGAGGTTAGGGCTTCCCCTGGTGGTCCAGTGGGTAAGGACACCGCCTTGCAGTGCAAGGGGCGCCGGTTCGAGCCCTGGCCTGGGAAGATCCCACGTGCCGCGGAGCGGCTGGACTGATGTGTCCAATTACCGAGCCGGAGCTCTGGCGCGCATGCGCCCAGAGCCAGTGCTCTGCGACGACAGACGCCACCGCGATGGGAGGCCCACAGGAGTCAAAGAACAAAGACGGATGAAAATAGATAAATGAAAGACCAATAGAAGTGGCTCGCCGGCTCCCCTCCCTCCCCAACCCCTGCCCAAAATAAATAAATAAATAAATCTTTAAAAAAAAAAAAAAAGAAGAAGAAAGAGGTTACTTTGATGTGCAGTGGAAGAAGTAAGATTTTAATTAAGTATTCACAGGTGCTCAAGGCCAATAATCTTTATTTCTCTATGAAAGTAACTATATCCTCATTCTCCCTCACCTTCTTCTTTTTTTTTCTTCCCTCACCTTCTGCCCTACAAATTCCTTCATTGGATGATAAAACTTTCAATATTATCAACTCAAGGAGTATGTTTTCTATTGTTAATGTGAAAAATCAGCACAGATTTAGCATCTTAAAACACCACACCATTCTAATCTCACAATCTGTCAGGTGTCTGGGCATGGTTTAGCTGAGTCCTTGGCCAGGCTACAGCTGGGGTTAGCCACAGTTTGGTTCTCATCTGGAGGCTCAACTAGTGATGCATCTACTCTGGTTGGTGGCACAATTAATTTTCTTGTGGTTGTAAGACTGAGAATTTGAGTTGTAAGCCATGAATTTTTGACTCTTTGTCCTGGTTCAGACAATAAATTGAGTCTTGAGTTTTAATAGTGGAAGTTCTGGATGATAAAAAGGGATAACTAAGAGGCCAAAAACATGAATCAATATATCAGAATATTATCTCAATTACATGTAGTGGTTGACAATGACTTAATGAAGAGTTACTAATTTCATGCATGTTAAGGAGATGGGTATGATTTCAACACGTTATTTGAAATCCGTCACATTTCCTCTGCTTGTGTGTGTGCTGTGTGTTCAGTCACTTCAATCGTGTCTGACTCTGCGTTGACCCTACGGACAGTAGATTTCCAGGCTCCTCTGTTCATAGGATTCTCCAAGCGAGAACACTGGAGTAGGTTGCTGTATACTCCTCCAGGGGATCTTCCTGACCCAGGGATCAAACCTGTGTCTCCTACATTTCTTGCATTGCAGGCAGATTTTTCACTCACTGAAGGCCTTTCTCTGCTTACTCTATTTTTCTTCATCAGATTTATTACTGTCGGAAACTGCATCACTTCTTGTTTCTCTCCTGGTAAGGTGGTATGGTATTACAGGCACCGTCCTCCAGTTACATCTCTTCTATTTGAAATAGCTACAGAGGTTATGTTTTCTTGACTTTTACTCTGATTGATACAGACCCCAACAAACTTTTTTTAGTATTATCTCCTTCTTGCCACTAGCATCAGACACTACTTCCCACCCTGAGGTGTACTCTAGACACACTGTTTGCTCCCTCCTCACCTGAGTTATATCTACTCTTTTTTTTTTCTTTAAAGATTTATTTATTTTATTTTTTATTTTTGGGCGGGGGTCAGGTTAGGGAGGGAGGGGAGCGGGTGGGCCACTTCCATTGGTCTTTCCTTTCTCTGTTTTCATCCGTCTTTGTTCTTTGGCTCCTGTGGGCCTCCCATCGCGGTGGCGTCTGTTGTTGCAGAGCGCCAGCTCTGGGCACGTGAGCTCCAGAGCTCCGGCTCGGTGATTGGACACATCAGTCCAGCCGCTCCGCGGCACGTGGGACCTTCCCAGGCCAGGGATCGAACCGGCGCCCCTTGCAGTGCAAGGCGGTGTCCTTATCCACTGGACCACCAGGGGAAGCCCTATATCTACTCTTGAAAAAGACCACCAGCAGAAAACTTTGATGAAGCAAAACTAAGTTTATTAGACTTACTACACAAAGAGAGAACACTTGCTAGAGTCCTGATAGCATCTTGGAAGGGAAATTAGAGAAAGAGCAATATAAGCTTTCAGGGCTGGATGAGGTGATTTTAAAAAATCTTTTATGATAGGAAACTAGTTGAGATTGTTACATGGGTAATGAAATGGCAGAGAAAGATACAGATAATGCAAAGAGAATCCTAGTAGCTGACAGTTTAAGTAACTACATGAAGGAACAGTGAACACTACAGCTGGTCACAAAAGGATGAAGATGATGCTCCCAGGGCCCAGCCGTGTAGAGTAGAATGGCTCTGTGGCCATGCTGAAACCATGCAGAAGAGGCCTCCTGGCTGATGCTGCTACAGTGGAGCATGTAGGGATTGTTTCAGGGATGTGGCCACTTTCACAGAAGGTTCTAGAAGCAGAGAGGGAGGAGGGAAAATAACTTCTCATTTTCTTACTTTCTATGATGTGTCAGTGACCATGACTAGAAGAAGAATAACAAAGCCAGTTGTCAAGGAATCCGGGGAAAAGTTGTATACAGACCTTCAGGTTCAGAATTATAGAGCTTAATAGAGAAAAACAGGTGTGGGTTGAAAGATGACAGGTAAACTGAGTACAGGACCAAACTCAGAAATGTAGACAAAGGATGTGGATTTTTAGAGAGGTTAAAAGGATCAGTAAGATGTGAATTATATAAACAAAGCATTGGAAAAATAAGTAGGCTAGCTTTCTCAGTTCTGCATGAAACTACTCCACCCCATCCCATCCAACCCATCAAGGTATGAGCTTTCCTCTTTCTCTACACACCTGTATTACAGAGAAGGTAGCTTTTCTCCTACCTATCTACCACTATAACTCTCTTCATGGTTAGAGAAGAAACCATTGGATTAGGAATAAAAAAATTGTATCATGGCACCATTCATTGTCAGTGAATGTTAGAAAGATTTGTAATGGAATCTAGGATGGGGTGGGGATGGGCAAAAATACATCATTTTTAGCATAATAATGGCCAGAATTATTCTTTCACAAGATATAAGATCAGTATCTTAATATTAGTAATGTGACTTTGCAGCACCACCAGGGGAAGCCCTATATCTACTCTTGAAAAAGACCACCAGCAGAAAACTTTGATGAAGCAAAACTAAGTTTATTAGACTTACTACACAAAGAGAGAACACTTGCTAGAGTCCTGATAGCATCTTGGAAGGGAAATTAGAGAAAGAGCAATATAAGCTTTCAGGGCTGGATGAGGTGATTTTAAAAAATCTTTTATGATAGGAAACTAGTTGAGATTGTTACATGGGTAGTGAAATGGCAGAGAAAGATACAGATAATGCAAAGAGAATCCTAGTAGCTGACAGTTTAAGTAACTACATGAAGGAACAGTGAACACTACAGCTGGTCACAAAAGGATGAAGATGATGCTCCCAGGGCCCAGCCGTGTAGAGTAGAATGGCTCTGTGGCCATGCTGAAACCATGCAGAAGAGGCCTCCTGGCTGATGCTGCTACAGTGGAGCATGTAGGGATTGTTTCAGGGATGTGGCCACTTTCACAGAAGGTTCTAGAAGCAGAGAGGGAGGAGGGAAAATAACTTCTCATTTTCTTACTTTCTATGATGTGTCAGTGACCATGACTAGAAGAAGAATAACAAAGCCAGTTGTCAAGGAATCCGGGGAAAAGTTGTATACAGACCTTCAGGTTCAGAATTATAGAGCTTAATAGAGAAAAACAGGTGTGGGTTGAAAGATGACAGGTAAACTGAGTACAGGACCAAACTCAGAAATGTAGACAAAGGATGTGGATTTTTAGAGAGGTTAAAAGGATCAGTAAGATGTGAATTATATAAACAAAGCATTGGAAAAATAAGTAGGCTAGCTTTCTCAGTTCTGCATGAAACTACTCCACCCCATCCCATCCAACCCATCAAGGTATGAGCTTTCCTCTTTCTCTACACACCTGTATTACAGAGAAGGTAGCTTTTCTCCTACCTATCTACCACTATAACTCTCTTCATGGTTAGAGAAGAAACCATTGGATTAGGAATAAAAAAATTGTATCATGGCACCATTCATTGTCAGTGAATGTTAGAAAGATTTGTAATGGAATCTAGGATGGGGTGGGGATGGGCAAAAATACATCATTTTTAGCATAATAATGGCCAGAATTATTCTTTCACAAGATATAAGATCAGTATCTTAATATTAGTAATGTGACTTTCTGAGGGTGATTAGATTGTGTGGTCAAAAATAAAGGAATATTTGTGGTTGAGCAATGCACTGGTTTTACCTTTTATTTTTTTAGAAAATCAGTTGTAGCCTATTGCAGCCTAGTGAAAGCCCCATCATTTAGCTATTTTTCCTCTGGGTAATATATGCGGCATGCCTCTAAACTTCACATCAAGTGCTGTTACCAAAGTTCTGGGATTAAGTAGCTCTCTTTCCCTTTGAGCCTGGAAGGGCAGGAAGTTATTACAGTGAACCACTTTGTTGACCTTTATGGCCTTCACCTATGATTTTTTTCCAGAGAAATATTTATTGTTTTTTTTAAAATATGTACACACATTCCAGATGCATAACATCATAACTTGACATCTGTATACACTACAAAGTGATCATTACCACTAGTCTTGTTACCATGTAAAAGGTAATGCAAAATGATTTACTTAGATCTGCTTAATGATTCATCCCTTGTTTCCTGGGCTACCTGTTAATGACTTACCTGTTAGGCTAAATTACTTTCTGTTGACTGTTTTTTGTTGATCTTTATTGATTGTAACCTATACCGAAACTGTCTATAATTTACGAAAAAGCCCCTAGACTGCTATGTTTAGCGAGAATGCATAACTGTTCTGGGAAGCCCCTGGGAGATTATGGTACCTCTAGGTTGTTATGATGATTATGTGCTTTTCTTGTTCACTGTTTCCTGGTCATAAGACTAGCCAGTCCAGTATGACTAATCTTTGCTTGGGACAATGGAATGTGTAGGTGTGTGGTACCAATTCCAATCAAAGGGAGGGTCTTGCACCACTGATTCTACCAGCCTGTATTACAGAGAAGGTAGCTTTTCTCCTACCTATCTACCACTATAACTCTCTTCATGGTTAGAGAAGAAACCATTGGATTAGGAATAAAAAAATTGTATCATGGCACCATTCATTGTCAGTGAATGTTAGAAAGATTTGTAATGGAATCTAGGATGGGGTGGGGATGGGCAAAAATACATCATTTTTAGCATAATAATGGCCAGAATTATTCTTTCACAAGATATAAGATCAGTATCTTAATATTAGTAATGTGACTTTCTGAGGGTGATTAGATTGTGTGGTCAAAAATAAAGGAATATTTGTGGTTGAGCAATGCACTGGTTTTACCTTTTATTTTTTTAGAAAATCAGTTGTAGCCTATTGCAGCCTAGTGAAAGCCCCATCATTTAGCTATTTTTCCTCTGGGTAATATATGCGGCATGCCTCTAAACTTCACATCAAGTGCTGTTACCAAAGTTCTGGGATTAAGTAGCTCTCTTTCCCTTTGAGCCTGGAAGGGCAGGAAGTTATTACAGTGAACCACTTTGTTGACCTTTATGGCCTTCACCTATGATTTTTTTCCAGAGAAATATTTATTGTTTTTTTTTAAATATGTACACACATTCCAGATGCATAACATCATAACTTGACATCTGTATACACTACAAAGTGATCATTACCACTAGTCTTGTTACCATGTAAAAGGTAATGCAAAATGATTTACTTAGATCTGCTTAATGATTCATCCCTTGTTTCCTGGGCTACCTGTTAATGACTTACCTGTTAGGCTAAATTACTTTCTGTTGACTGTTTTTTGTTGATCTTTATTGATTGTAACCTATACCGAAACTGTCTATAATTTACGAAAAAGCCCCTAGACTGCTATGTTTAGCGAGAATGCATAACTGTTCTGGGAAGCCCCTGGGAGATTATGGTACCTCTAGGTTGTTATGATGATTATGTGCTTTTCTTGTTCACTGTTTCCTGGTCATAAGACTAGCCAGTCCAGTATGACTAATCTTTGCTTGGGACAATGGAATGTGTAGGTGTGTGGGTACCAATTCCAATCAAAGGGGAGGGTCTTGCACCACTGATTCTACCAGCCTTTAAAAATTGCCCTTTGGCTCAAGTCAGGGCCCTCACTGGAAACCTTGTTCCTCACAGGTGGTTTCTGGCGCCAGCCTCTTTTCCATCTACCATGAGCGGAGTTGGGGGCTTCACTGAGCGTGCCTCGTGCCACCAGCCATTACCATACAGTTGACTCTTTTCATCCATTTTGCCTACTCTTTATTAGGTATATGATTTACACACACTTTCTCCCACTCAGTAGGCTTCCTTATATTTTGATAATAGTTTCCTTCACTGTGCAGAACTGTTTGAACTTAACGTAGTTCCATTTATTTTTGCTTTTGCCTTCCTTGCCTTTTTTTTAAAATTCTTTTTTGGGGGGGGTTGGGGGGGAGGGGGTGAGCAGGCCACTTCTATTGGTCTTTCATTTATCTATTTTCATCCATCTTTATTCTTCAGCATGTGCGGGCCCCCCATTGCAGTGGCCTCTCCTTGCAGAGCGCCAGCTCTGGGCACATGCGCTCCAGAGCTCCAGCTCGGTACTTGGACACATCGGTCCAGCTGCTCGGCGACACATGGGATCTTCCCAGGCCAGGGATCGAACCGGCACCCCTTTCACTGCAAGGCAGTGTCCTTACCCACTGGACCACTAGGGAAGCCTCCCTTGCTTTTTGATTCAAATCCGAAAAATATCACTAAGACTGACGTCAGTGAGGTTACTGCTTATGTTTTCTTCTAGGAATTTAATGGTTTTAGGTCTTATGTTCAACTCTTTCATCCATTTTGAGTTAATTTTTTTTGAATGGTATAAGATAGTGGTTTCATTCTTTTATATGAGGCTGTCCACATTTCCCAATGCCGTCTATTAAAGAAAGTATCCTTTTTTGTAAACAAACTTGACAAACCTCTGGCGAAGCTCACCAAGAAGAAAACCCAAATAAATAAGAAATGAAAAAGGTGACATAAAAGCTGATACTGCAGAAAAAAAAATCATAAAGGAATACTATGATCCATTATATGCCAAGAAATTCAACAACTTAGAACAAATAGACAAATTTCTAGAAACATACAGCCCACCAAAACTAAATCAGGAAATAACAGACAATTTGAACAGGCCAATTACTATAAGTAAAATAGAATGTATAATTTAAAGACTCCCTATAAATAAAAGTTCAGGACCAAATGGTTCCAAGGATGAAGTCTGCCAAACATACAAAGAACTTACAGAAATCCTTCTCAAACTCTTCCAAAAAATTGAAAAGGAGAGAGTAATTCCAAAGACATTCTTTACTATCTGTGCCACAAGGAAAGCCTACTGAGGACATTCTATGAAACCACCATTACCCTAATACCAAAACCAGACAAAGAGGCAACCAAAAAACAATTACAGGCCAATTTCAGTGATGAATGTAGATGCAAAAGTTCTCAACAAAATATGAGCAAACTGAATCTAACATTATAAAGATCATATACCATGATCGAGTGGGATTCACCATGAGTTCACAAGGATGGTTCACCATACTCAAAAAAATCAATGGGATACACCAGATCAACAAAAGAAAAGATAAAAAAATATATGATCATCTCAACAGATGCAGAAAAATCTCTTGACAAAATTTAACAGCCATCCATGACAAAAACTCTTCCCAATGTGAATATAGAGGGAAAATATCTCAGATGATAAAAGATACTTATGACAAACCCACAGCTAATTTAATACTCAATGCTGAAGCTAAAATCCTCCCTGCTAAAATCTGAAAAAAGACAAAGATACCCACTCTCTATCTCTCCTATTCAACATAGTACTAGAAGTTCAAACCACAGCAATCAGACAAGAAAAAGAAATAAAGAGCATTCAAATTGAAAAAAGAAAGAAGTGAAATTGTCATTATAAGTAGTTGATATGATATTACATGCAGAAAACATTAAAGATGCCACACAAAGACTATTAGAACTGATAAATTCAGCAAGGTAGCAGGATACAGGATTAACACACAGAAGTTGGTTGCATTTCTTTATACCAACAATGAGATATCAAAAGGCAATGTAAAAAATACAATCCCCTTTAAAACTGTACTCTCAAAGCAAAATATTTAGAAATAAACCTGACCAAGGAAGTAAGTATAAGTAAACACTTATAGACTGAGAATTATAAGACATTAATAAAGAAAACTAAAGATGATTCAAAGAGATCAAAAGACATCCCATGCTCTTGGATCTGAAGAATTAATATTTTTAAAATGGCCATACTTCCCAAAGCAATCTACAGATTTAATGCCATGTCTATCAAATTACACTGTATGGATCACACTGTGTGGTTTGTATAGTCAAAGCTATGGTTTTTCTGTAGTCACATACAGATGTGAGAGTTGGACCATAAAGAAGACAGAGTGCATAAAATTGACCAAAGACATTCTTTACTATCTGTGCCACAAGGAAAGCCTACTGAGGACATTCTATGAAACCACCATTACCCTAATACCAAAACCAGACAAAGAGGCAACCAAAAAACAATTACAGGCCAATTTCAGTGATGAATGTAGATGCAAAAGTTCTCAACAAAATATGAGCAAACTGAATCTAACATTATAAAGATCATATACCATGATCGAGTGGGATTCACCATGAGTTCACAAGGATGGTTCACCATACTCAAAAAAATCAATGGGATACACCAGATCAACAAAAGAAAAGATAAAAAAATATATGATCATCTCAACAGATGCAGAAAAATCTCTTGACAAAATTTAACAGCCATCCATGACAAAAACTCTTCCCAATGTGAATATAGAGGGAAAATATCTCAGATGATAAAAGATACTTATGACAAACCCACAGCTAATTTAATACTCAATGCTGAAGCTAAAATCCTCCCTGCTAAAATCTGAAAAAAGACAAAGATACCCACTCTCTATCTCTCCTATTCAACATAGTACTAGAAGTTCAAACCACAGCAATCAGACAAGAAAAAGAAATAAAGAGCATTCAAATTGAAAAAAGAAAGAAGTGAAATTGTCATTATAAGTAGTTGATATGATATTACATGCAGAAAACATTAAAGATGCCACACAAAGACTATTAGAACTGATAAATTCAGCAAGGTAGCAGGATACAGGATTAACACACAGAAGTTGGTTGCATTTCTTTATACCAACAATGAGATATCAAAAGGCAATGTAAAAAATACAATCCCCTTTAAAACTGTACTCTCAAAGCAAAATATTTAGAAATAAACCTGACCAAGGAAGTAAGTATAAGTAAACACTTATAGACTGAGAATTATAAGACATTAATAAAGAAAACTAAAGATGATTCAAAGAGATCAAAAGACATCCCATGCTCTTGGATCTGAAGAATTAATATTTTTAAAATGGCCATACTTCCCAAAGCAATCTACAGATTTAATGCCATGTCTATCAAATTACACTGTATGGATCACACTGTGTGGTTTGTATAGTCAAAGCTATGGTTTTTCTGTAGTCACATACAGATGTGAGAGTTGGACCATAAAGAAGACAGAGTGCATAAAAATTGATGCTTTCATAGAATTTACTAGAGAAGTCATCCTGTTTTGGGATTTTGTTTGTTGCTAGATTTTGGATTACTATTTTGATGTCCTTACTAATATCAGTCTATGAAGATTTATTCTTTCTTCATGATTCGGTCTTGGAAGATTTAGGTTCCTAGGAATTTGTCCATTTCTTTTAGGAAGTTCAATTTATTGGTATATAATTGTTCTGTTTTGTTTGTTTGTTTTTCTGTTTTTCTGGCCGCTCCTACTGGCCTTTCATTTATTTCCATCTTTTGTTCTTTTGGCCTGTGTGGGCCTCCCATTGCAGTGGCCTCTCTTGTTGTAGAGCAAAAGCTCTGGGCGCATGCACTCCAGAGCTCCAGCTTGATAGTTGGACACATCGGTCCAGCTGCTCTGCGGCACATGGGATCTTCTCAGGCCAGGGGTCTAACTGACGCTCCCTGCACTGCAAGGTGGTGTCCTTACCCACTGGACCACCAGGGAAGCCTTGCATATAATTGTTCTTAATAATACATTATGATATTCTGTATTTCTATGGTATCAATTGTAACTTCTCCTCATTCATTTCTGATTTTACTCATTTGCCTCCTCTCTTCTGGGTTAGTCTAGGTAAAAGATTTGTCAATTTTGTTTATCTTTGCAAAGAATCAGGTCTTAGATTAATACATTTTTCTTTTCTTATTTTTTTTCCTTTTTTAGTCTCTATTTCATTATTTCCACTCTAGTCTATATCCTTCCATGTTCTAACTTGTGGCTTCATTTGTTCTTCTAATTTCTTTAAGTATAAAGTTAGATTGTTTATTTGGGATTCATTTTTCTTTTTTGTGGTAGGCCTATATTACTACACACCTTTTTTACAACTACTTTGGTAGTATCCCTCAAATTTTGGTGTGTTGTATTTGTTTATATTGATCACTTGGTAATTTTTGATTTCTCCTTCAACTACTTTGATGACCTACTGGTTGTTCAGTAGCATGCTTTTTAATCTCTATATTTGTGTGTGTGTATGTGTGTGTGTTTTCTTGTGATTGATTTTTAGTTTCATTTCCTGATAGCCAGAGATGTCTGATATGATTTCAATCTTAAATTTATCAGGCTTTGCTTCATGGCCTAGTATGTGATCTATCTTGGAGAATGTTCCATGTGTACTTCAGATGAATGTGTATTCTGCTGCTTTCAATGAAATGGTCTAGATACTCCTATTACATTTATGCAATCTATGGTGCCATTTAAGTCAAAAGTTTCCTTATTGATTTTTTGTCTAGATGATCTATTCATTGATGTAAGCAGGGTGTTAAAGTTCTCTGCAATCATTGTGTTGTTGTTTTCACTTTCTCCCCTTAAATCCATTAATATTTGCTTTATCATGGTGTACATTTGTGGGATGCATATGCATTTATAAATGTTATATTTTCTTGCTGGATTTATCCCTTTACCATTATGTAATGACATTTTTGCTTTTTATTAAAAATATTTTAAATTTATTTTTATTGAAATGTAGTTTATATTATGTTGGTTGCAGATATATAACATAGTGATTCAAAATGTTATACATTATGAAATGATCACCACATTAAGTTTAATAACAACATATCCCCCTAAAATGCTATACCATTGTCACTATTTCCTATTCCATGTAACAACTCTGTAATTTAAAAATTTTATATTTGGAAGTTTTAACCTCTTAATATCCTTTACCTGTTTTGCTCTTCTCCCCATTGCTCCTCTCTGGCATCTACACATTTGATCTCTCTCTCTCTGAGTCTGCTTTTGCTTTGTTTTGTTTGTTTAATTTTTTAGATTCCACATACAAGTGAGATTATATGATATTTGTCCTTTGTGTAACTTACTTTACTTAGTGTAAAACCCTCTAGGTCTATCCATGTTGTTGTGAATGGCAAGATTTCATTTATTTATAGCTAACATTCTGTTTTTTATATATTTATATATATATAAACAACTCCTAAGAGAAAACACAGGGGAAAAGCTTAATGACATTGAACTTGGCAATGATTTCTTCGATATTACACCAAAAGCACAGGTAATTAAAGCAAAAATAGACACATGAGACTCCATTAAACTAAAAACTTTGCATCAAAGGACACAATCAACAAATGAAAAAGCAATCTACAGAGTGGGAGAATATATTTGCAAATCATACATCTTATAAGGGGTTAATATACAGAATATACAAAGAGCTTCTACTACTCAACAACAGCAACAAAAAGATTAAATAGCCTCCAATTAAAGGATGGAAAAGAACCTGAATAGACAGTTCTCAAAAATTGGTATACAAATGGCCAATAAGTGTATGAAAACATCACTAGTCATCAGAGAAATACAAATTAAAATTGCAATGAGATATCATCTCATATCCTATATATACCCAAAATAATTGAGAGCAGGATATGGAAGAAATATTTTCACAGTCATGTTCCTTATTGATTTTTGTCTAGATGATCTATTCATTGATGTAAGCAGGGTGTTAAAGTTCTCTGCAATCATTGTGTTGTTGTTTTCACTTTCTCCTTAAATCCATTAATATTTGCTTTATCATGGTGTACATTTGTGGGATGCATATGCATTTATAAATGTTATATTTTCTTGCTGGATTTATCCCTTTACCATTATGTAATGACATTTTTGCTTTTTATTAAAAATATTTTAAATTTATTTTTATTGAAATGTAGTTTATATTATGTTGGTTGCAGATATATAACATAGTGATTCAAAATGTTATACATTATGAAATGATCACCACATTAAGTTTAATAACAACATATCCCCCTAAAATGCTATACCATTGTCACTATTTCCTATTCCATGTAACAACTCTGTAATTTAAAAATTTTATATTTGGAAGTTTTAACCTCTTAATATCCTTTACCTGTTTTGCTCTTCTCCCCATTGCTCCTCTCTGGCATCTACACATTTGATCTCTCTCTCTCTGAGTCTGCTTTTGCTTTGTTTTGTTTGTTTAATTTTTTAGATTCCACATACAAGTGAGATTATATGATATTTGTCCTTTGTGTAACTTACTTTACTTAGTGTAAAACCCTCTAGGTCTATCCATGTTGTTGTGAATGGCAAGATTTCATTTATTTATAGCTAACATTCTGTTTTTTATATATTTATATATATATAAACAACTCCTAAGAGAAAACACAGGGGAAAAGCTTAATGACATTGAACTTGGCAATGATTTCTTCGATATTACACCAAAAGCACAGGTAATTAAAGCAAAAATAGACACATGAGACTCCATTAAACTAAAAACTTTGCATCAAAGGACACAATCAACAAATGAAAAAGCAATCTACAGAGTGGGAGAATATATTTGCAAATCATACATCTTATAAGGGGTTAATATACAGAATATACAAAGAGCTTCTACTACTCAACAACAGCAACAAAAAGATTAAATAGCCTCCAATTAAAGGATGGAAAAGAACCTGAATAGACAGTTCTCAAAAATTGGTATACAAATGGCCAATAAGTGTATGAAAACATCACTAGTCATCAGAGAAATACAAATTAAAATTGCAATGAGATATCATCTCATATCCTATATATACCCAAAATAATTGAGAGCAGGATATGGAAGAAATATTTTCACAGTCATGTTCCTAGCAGCACTATTCACAATAGCCAATAAATAGAAGCAACTTACATGTCTATCAAGAGATGAATGGATAAAGAAAATATGGCATATACATAGAGTAGAATATTACTCAGCTTCAAAAAAGAAAGAAGCCCTTTCACATTCTAAAACATGGAGGAATCTATAGGACATTATGCTAAATGAAACAAATGTAACAGAAAAAGACAAATATTGAATGATTCTACTGATGTGAGGTATCTAAAGTAGTTATATTCATGGTAAAATAAAGTAGAATGGTGATTACCAGGCACAGGGAGGAAAAAAAGCAAATTGTTTAAGGGGTATAGAATTTCAAATTTGTAAGATGAAAAAATTCTAGAGATCTATTCCACAATAGTGTGAATACACTTAGCACTACTGTACACTGGAGAAGGGATTAAGATGATAAATTTTATGTAATCTTTTACCAAAACAATGATTTTTTCAAAAATGACTTTTTCTCCTCTCAAACACTAAAAATAAACTGTTAATAAAATTAGACTATAGTAAATGATATTCTCAGCTAGGGGACTTCATACTAAAATTTCCTTCTCTCCCCCAGGGGCCATCTAATCCTACCTACAGAAAAATCCTTTTTTTTAATTACTGTGGGTTAAATTGTGATTATACATATACAAAGGCTATGAGAGTCACAGAAAGCCAGCATCTGTGACTCTCATTTAAAAGCTCAACTTCCAAACACATTTATAGTAACTTTACTTCAGAGGATAGATAGGTTTATAGAGAGACTGAATCTGAAAAAAGTGTCAGCCTTCATCTGGCCCATTTCTGTCATTTTACAGACAATTAAATTTAAGAAAATGCATTATTGATTCAAGGCCAAATAACCAGAGACAACCCTGGTCTGGTATTTAGGTTTCCTGAGATAATACATAGCCCATAAAGGAAGAGAACTGAATTATAGTCCTTGGTTTGAAATGTAGAAAGTTCCATTTTTCTCTCCATGTTGGTTTTCTCATCTGTTAACTGGGTAGTAGGGTGTTTAAGTGGGTAGATTAGTTGACTGCTATTCTTTCCAGTACTAAAAGTGGCTTGCACATAATAGGTGCTTGAATATTTGTTGAATGAATGATATATAGATTCTATGTCTCTATGTCATCTGTCAACTTAGCATTTATTTAGCATAAATAAGCACTCTGTTCACCAAGTACTCATTCTACCTCATTGTGAGGTTTGTCCTGTCTGCATATTCATTTATCTGTTAATGGTTAAACCTGTATGCAGTTAGTTATGAAATTACTTATCTGATTTACCAATGAAGTAACAAATATGCCCTTTATCAACCTGAAGCTTTAGGAAAGAGGATGCAAACAAACCCAACTTGATACTGACGACCATAGAGGGCCACATGAACTGATGTACATCTGTCCTGCACATTGTATCTTCCTTCATCATCTCTCCATTAAGGAGTAGTTTTGATTACCCAGAGATTTAAAGGAGATTTCCTTCTAAGTCCAATCTGTCAGCAAGTATTGATATTTATCAAACACCCACCCCTTGTCTCTCTAGGTGGTATAAGAGTGACAGAAAAGTTTAAGACATGGTCTCTACTCTCTTGCTGGTTAGTCAGCTAGGACTGCTGGGCTTATTAATCCAGGGACTGTTCCATGTGGTATTTCTTCTTCAAGAAGGCTAGATTCAGTTTTCTCACATAGTGGTGACAGAATTTCAAGAATGTAAGTCCAAATGTTTTCTCAATCTCTGCTAATATCTCATTGGTCAAAGCAATTCTCATGGTCAGGAGTCCCTTGGACAGCATGGGATGGTTGGATGACATTATCAACCCAATGGACATGAGTTTGAGCAAACTCTGGGAGATAGTGAAGGGCAGGGAAGCGTGGCATGCTGCAATCCATGGGATTGCAAAGAGTAAGACACGACTTAGTGACTGAAAATAACAATGGTCAAACCCAGAGTCTACACAAGGGCATGGATACCGGAAGCTTGATTTCTTGTGGGAAGGGGAGTCATTAACATAAGAGTCTAAGCTGTTTGCTGAGACAGAGAAGTCTGACCACATTAGTTAAGCTCTTGAATTTAGTCATGCCTAAGGCCAAATCTACTTTGGAGCTTCCTAGTTAGGTAAATCAATAAATTCTCCATTCCTCAGCTTGTTTGCTTATGTTTTAAAATAAGGTCCTTATGGTCCTAACTCACACGAGACTCTTGTCTACTATAAAAAATTACTGAGAAACTAAATCTCTTGGGGTCCTTGTATCTGTGCATATGAAATATTAGGTTGATGCCAACCTTTCATGCCTCTCTCTATTTTGAAACTAATTTAATATCTGACAAAAGGCAATCATTGCACATCAGTATATATCCTTTCCCAGTGGCCACCTAAGGACAGATTGATCAGTTTGAGCCAGTTACAAGAGAATGGTTTCCTAAATGGAATCGTATATTCCCAAGTTGACCAAACAAACCCAACTTGATACTGACATAGAGGGCCACATGACTTGATGTACATCTGTCCTGCACATTGTATCTTCCTTCATCATCTCTCCATTAAGGAGTAGTTTTGATTACCCAGAGATTTAAAGGAGATTTCCTTCTAAGTCCAATCTGTCAGCAAGTATTGATATTTATCAAACACCCACCCCTTGTCTCTCTAGGTGGTATAAGAGTGACAGAAAAGTTTAAGACATGGTCTCTACTCTCTTGCTGGTTAGTCAGCTAGGACTGCTGGGCTTATTAATCCAGGGACTGTTCCATGTGGTATTTCTTCTTCAAGAAGGCTAGATTCAGTTTTCTCACATAGTGGTGACAGAATTTCAAGAATGTAAGTCCAAATGTTTTCTCAATCTCTGCTAATATCTCATTGGTCAAAGCAATTCTCATGGTCAGGAGTCCCTTGGACAGCATGGGATGGTTGGATGACATTATCAACCCAATGGACATGAGTTTGAGCAAACTCTGGGAGATAGTGAAGGGCAGGGAAGGTGGCATGCTGTAATCGATGGGATTGCAAAGAGTAAGACACGACTTAGTGACTGAAAATAACAATGGTCAAACCCAGAGTCTACACAAGGGCATGGATACCGGAAGCTTGATTTCTTGTGGGAAGGGGAGTCATTAACATAAGAGTCTAAGCTGTTTGCTGAGACAGAGAAGTCTGACCACATTAGTTAAGCTCTTGAATTTAGTCATGCCTAAGGCCAAATCTACTTTGGAGCTTCCTAGTTAGGTAAATCAATAAATTCTCCATTCCTCAGCTTGTTTGCTTATGTTTTAAAATAAGGTCCTTATGGTCCTAACTCACACGAGACTCTTGTCTACTATAAAAAATTACTGAGAAACTAAATCTCTTGGGGTCCTTGTATCTGTGCATATGAAATATTAGGTTGATGCCAACCTTTCATGCCTCTCTCTATTTTGAAACTAATTTAATATCTGACAAAAGGCAATCATTGCACATCAGTATATATCCTTTCCCAGTGGCCACCTAAGGACAGATTGATCAGTTTGAGCCAGTTACAAGAGAATGGTTTCCTAAATGGAATCGTATATTCCCAAGTTTACTTGTATCCAAAACTGTTTCATACAGTCTAGATACACTTCTAGATATCTATGGATAATATGACAAACATAAGATGCTGTCTTGAAGATAAGTGGAAGGTGGCTGTCTTTGTCTGAGTGCTTGCTAAGTCATTTTGGTCATGTCTGACCCTGTGTGACCCTATGGACTGTAGCCCATCAGGCTCCTCTGTCCATGGAATTCTCCAAGCAAGATTACTGGAGTGGGTTGTCATGCCCTCTTCCAGGAAAGCTTCATGACCCAGGGATCGAACCTGTATCCCATAGGTCTCCTAAATAGGCAGGCAGGTTCTTTACCACTGGCCTGGATTCTGCATAAGCAGACTGAGATGCAAAGATTTGTATACATGCTGTTTATTTGGGAGATAATCTGAGGAAGTGCATTAGAGGCACAAGAAAAATATAACAGGGAAAGAATGGAAGCTAATACAGGGTACCTGATAAAACCACTCGGGGCAAACACTTTTGGAGAACTCTGGGAAACTGTACTGAACACACTTTAGAGTTACCCTTCCATTCATTTGTTACTGCAGATAACCTAGTCTATATTAATATAGATACTAAAACAATATTGGCTGCTTTTCAGATGCAAGTGAACACAGCAGGAGTGCCACGTGGGCTATGAAATACTTCTGAGATTCTCATTTTAAATGGCAATAGGTCTCCACAGGTCTGCTTTAGATCAGTTATTCTAAAACCCTTCTGCTCTCACAGTTAAGCTGGAAACTATGGAGGGCAGGGGAGCAGCTATCCTCTACAAGCTCAAGGTCATCCCCTGTTAGGTATTTCAAGTAGTTTTGCACTGGTGAATCAATCTGAAGGAAAATCTTTCCTTGTAGGTGGCTTTTTGGGCCCATCTAAACCTATATAATAGGCTATATAATAGGTAATAGGCAAATAACAAAACATTCCCAAAAGACTTTTTCCCCCTTGAGACTATTTCCATTACTCTAACTTTTATCCTTTTGTTACTAATCTCAAACTTTCAAAGAAGGCAGATCACATACACTAGACCAGAGATCCAAAAAAAATGGTTTCCTAAATGGAATCGTATATTCCCAAGTTTACTTGTATCCAAAACTGTTTCATACAGTCTAGATACACTTCTAGATATCTATGGATAATATGACAAACATAAGATGCTGTCTTGAAGATAAGTGGAAGGTGGCTGTCTTTGTCTGAGTGCTTGCTAAGTCATTTTGGTCATGTCTGACCCTGTGTGACCCTATGGACTGTAGCCCATCAGGCTCCTCTGTCCATGGAATTCTCCAAGCAAGATTACTGGAGTGGGTTGTCATGCCCTCTTCCAGGAAAGCTTCATGACCCAGGGATCGAACCTGTATCCCATAGGTGTCCTAAATAGGCAGGCAGGTTCTTTACCACTGGCCTGGATTCTGCATAAGCAGACTGAGATGCAAAGATTTGTATACATGCTGTTTATTTGGGAGATAATCTGAGGAAGTGCATTAGAGGCACAAGAAAAATATAACAGGGAAAGAATGGAAGCTAATACAGGGTACCTGATAAAACCACTCGGGGCAAACACTTTTGGAGAACTCTGGGAAACTGTACTGAACACACTTTAGAGTTACCCTTCCATTCATTTGTTACTGCAGATAACCTAGTCTATATTAATATAGATACTAAAACAATATTGGCTGCTTTTCAGATGCAAGTGAACACAGCAGGAGTGCCACGTGGGCTATGAAATACTTCTGAGATTCTCATTTTAAATGGCAATAGGTCTCCACAGGTCTGCTTTAGATCAGTTATTCTAAAAACCCTTCTGCTCTCACAGTTAAGCTGGAAACTATGGAGGGCAGGGGAGCAGCTATCCTCTACAAGCTCAAGGTCATCCCCTGTTAGGTATTTCAAGTAGTTTTGCACTGGTGAATCAATCTGAAGGAAAATCTTTCCTTGTAGGTGGCTTTTTGGGCCCATCTAAACCTATATAATAGGCTATATAATAGGTAATAGGCAAATAACAAAACATTCCCAAAAGACTTTTTCCCCCTTGAGACTATTTCCATTACTCTAACTTTTATCCTTTTGTTACTAATCTCAAACTTTCAAAGAAGGCAGATCACATACACTAGACCAGAGATCCAAAAAAAAAAAAAGTTGGCCTATGACTCCCATCTGGGTTAGGTGCCAACTTTTAATTAGTTACCAGTATTTCATTAGCTGCCCGTGACTCTCCCCTTTGAATTAGTTGTCAACATCTGAAAACCATTTTACCATTGGAAAAGAAAGAAAAAATTCAAAGACTGGATTTTCTACTTTTCTTGAATCATTGGATCTTGCAGAGCAAAGACGAATCAGAAGTGAGGAGCAACCACCTCCTTTGGACAATTCATGCACTTCCCTACCTGACCTTTACACTTATTTCCATGACCAGAGAAATCTCTGAAAAAATAAGAGCAATGTAGAGCAGTAACACTGTGGAGTTTCCATGAAAAGAAGTTTACACATTGTCTAGCTGGGGCAGATTTAAAGCCAGAGTTCGGGGACAGACATGGAACAGTTACAAACTTATTTTTCTATGCCAAACTTTAAATTGACAAGCAATGTATCATCAATTCACTAGGAAATAGACTATGAAGATTAAGACTAGCTATAACTTTGGGGGAAGAAAATTTTGCCAGTCTTTCTGAGCTTTATTATTAAAAAACAAATTACGTAAATACTTACAGTCTAAAAAATGAGTAGGGACAAAGAAATAGCTTCATAAAGCTCAAGGAATATTATTTTTTAGGTAAATGGCAATACAACATAACTTTTATTGAGCACTTACCATGTGGATTTAAGGGTTTCATGTGAATTTTTATATTTAACACACATAGAACTTAATGAGGTAGATAAGATTATTGTTCCCAGCTTACACTACACGTGAAGGAACTGAAGCTCAGAGAGGTTACATAACTTGTCTGGCTAAGGTCACCCAAATGCTGTGCTGTGGAGAAAAGGTTTGACTGTAGATTAGTTGGACTCTAGAGGCCACTACCACCCTGTAGCACTGTCTCAGTCTTCTAACCTATTTTGCAGCTCTGATCAGTTTGGTATAGTTTCTGAACTTACTTGGAACTCTTAAATGCATTGATGAAATTAGTTCTCAAAATCAAAACAACTAGATCATGGATAAAATGTGACTGATACTCAATTTGGGGCTCACTGAACATTGCTGTTGTTGTTGTTTAGTTTCTCAGTCATGCTCGACTCTTTGTGACCCCAGGGACTATAGCCCTCCAGGCTCCTCTGTCCATGGAATTTTCCAGGCAAGAATACTGAAGTGGGTTGTCATTTCCTTCTCCAGGCGATCTTCCAGTCCCAGGATCAAACCTGTGGCTCCTGCATCAGCAGGCAGAGTTTTTACCACTGAGCCACCTGGGAAGCCCTCGGCAAGCATTAAGGTAGAGCAATCAGAGCCAGCCTTCGAGACAAAACACGTTGCATGGCAGCATTGTGGGTGGGAGCCCAGCTCTGCACTCACTAGCCACATGTTCTCAGGCAAGTCAGGATCAGTTCCATCCTCTGTAAAACTGGTGTAATAATATTTGTCTCCCAAAGTCATTTTGCGGAATAAATGGGTTAACATAGGTGGGCACCTGATAGGCAACGGAAGTCTAAAAATACTAAATCCCTGTACTGTCCCAACTTACTAAAAATTGAAATTTTCTTACTAAAAAATATGTTTGGTGGTTTATGTGTGTTTTTCTCTAGGACAAACTGCCTGATGGGTTCTGGAGTCATTTGTCACCAAGTCTCAACCTGTTTGACATGAATGTTTAAGGATGCCTTATTTGGCTCCTGCTAACCTCCTCCACTACATTTCCAGTGGGTGGCAGAAATGGCAAATAATATACCTTAATCCTTCTATTTGAGGGGGAACGCCTTGTTGTGGCACATTAGACTTGACATGTGGGTACATGGAAAGAGATTAGAGTGACTGAACACTCTCTAAAACTGTAACATCACTTTACTCCCTAAGGAGTAGCATCTTGTTTGATTTGGGTTGAATTCTGTTTTGTTCATCTACATTGGGAGAACAGAATGATACACATCCCCCAGTCTTCTTAGGCTCAGGCTGCCTAAAGATTAAATATAACATTTTTCTCAATATTATTTGCAGCTCTGATCAGTTTGGTATAGTTTCTGAACTTACTTGGAACTCTTAAATGCATTGATGAAATTAGTTCTCAAAATCAAAACAACTAGATCATGGATAAAATGTGACTGATACTCAATTTGGGGCTCACTGAACATTGCTGTTGTTGTTGTTTAGTTTCTCAGTCATGCTCGACTCTTTGTGACCCCAGGGACTATAGCCCTCCAGGCTCCTCTGTCCATGGAATTTTCCAGGCAAGAATACTGAAGTGGGTTGTCATTTCCTTCTCCAGGCGATCTTCCAGTCCCAGGATCAAACCTGTGGCTCCTGCATCAGCAGGCAGAGTTTTTACCACTGAGCCACCTGGGAAGCCCTCGGCAAGCATTAAGGTAGAGCAATCAGAGCCAGCCTTCGAGACAAAACACGTTGCATGGCAGCATTGTGGGTGGGAGCCCAGCTCTGCACTCACTAGCCACATGTTCTCAGGCAAGTCAGGATCAGTTCCATCCTCTGTAAAACTGGTGTAATAATATTTGTCTCCCAAAGTCATTTTGCGGAATAAATGGGTTAACATAGGTGGGCACCTGATAGGCAACGGAAGTCTAAAAATACTAAATCCCTGTACTGTCCCAACTTACTAAAAATTGAAATTTTCTTACTAAAAAATATGTTTGGTGGTTTATGTGTGTTTTTCTCTAGGACAAACTGCCTGATGGGTTCTGGAGTCATTTGTCACCAAGTCTCAACCTGTTTGACATGAATGTTTAAGGATGCCTTATTTGGCTCCTGCTAACCTCCTCCACTACATTTCCAGTGGGTGGCAGAAATGGCAAATAATATACCTTAATCCTTCTATTTGAGGGGCAACGCCTTGTTGTGGCACATTAGACTTGACATGTGGGTACATGGAAAGAGATTAGAGTGACTGAACACTCTCTAAAACTGTAACATCACTTTACTCCCTAAGGAGTAGCATCTTGTTTGATTTGGGTTGAATTCTGTTTTGTTCATCTACATTGGGAGAACAGAATGATACACATCCCCCAGTCTTCTTAGGCTCAGGCTGCCTAAAGATTAAATATAACATTTTTCTCAATAATATCTATTTGCCTATTCTTTTTAAAAATTTTTCTGCAGGCCTAGCTGTAATTTCCAGTTTTTTTTTTTTCTTTTTACTCTTACAAACAATGATCAAGCTTAAAATGAACAGTAACTGAACTATTTATGTGTCCTAAATCTACCTTCCTCCAATAGTCTCATTAAATTGTAACTTTAGACTCAGAGAAGACTAAGCCTGAGACCCAGAGGTTAACTGCATTGCCTCTTATCTCTCCACTACCCTGGTCTCCTCACTTCTGTCCTAGTGCTCTTTGCACTTCACCCACAACAAATAGAAAATGCTTAGAGTTAGCTCTACTGATGAAGAGACTGATGCACCAGAGTTTTGTTTCTAAAAGTCAAAGTAAGAGGTGACCACTACCACCCTCAATCTCATCATGTCTCTCTTTTTTTTATCAACTAGAAGGCTTTTTACAATTTTATCTTTTTGGCTGTGCCATGTGGCATTGTGACTGCAGCCATGAAATTAAAAGACACTTGTTCCTTGAAAGAAAAGCTATGACAAACCTAGACAGCATATTAAAAAGCAGATGTATCACATTGCTGACAAAGACCCATGTAGTCAAAGCTATGGTTTTTCCAATAAGCATATATGGATGTCAGAGTTAGAACATACTGAAGACTGAGTGCCAAAGAATTGATTTCAAATTCTTTGTGGTGCTGGAGAAGGCTCTTGAGAGTCCCTTGGACTGCAATGAGATGAAACTGGAGAATCCTAATGGAAATAAACCCTGAATATTCATTAAATGACTGATGCTGAAGCTGAAGCACCAGTACTTTGACCATTTGATGAAAAAAGCCAACTCATTGGAAAAGACCCTGATGCCAGGAAAGATTGAGGGCAGAAGGAAAAGGGGGTGACAGAGAATGAGATGATTGGATGGCATCACTGAGTCAATGGACGTAAGTTTCAGCAAACTCTGGGAGATGGTAAAGGACAGGGAAGCCTGGTGTGCTGCAGACCATGGGGTTGCAAGGACCCAGACACAACATAACAATTGAACAAGAACAAGAACAATGTGGCACGTGGGATCTTAGTTCTTCAACTAGGGATCCAACCTGAGCCCCTTGTAGAGAAAGCACAAAGTCTTAATCAGTGGGCCACCAAGGAAGTCCTCCATCATCTCTTAACTGGCCTTTCTGTATCCAATCTTACCTTTCTTACCAGTATTTCCTTTTTACAGAAACCAGAGGAAGATTCAAGTGTCAGTTAAATCATGGCACTGCTGAGCTCAAAGCCCTATAATAACTTTCCACTTCATTCAGAGTAAAAGCCCAAATTCCTGCAACGATTGATGAACCCCACATGTTCTCTTCCCTTCTTCTACATACATTTTGTTCCAAATATGATGGTGTTTTTGCTATTCCTTGAACAATGTGTTTCCAGTGTACTGAAACTCTTTCCTGTATTTGTGGACTTACTCCTGTACCTCCTATAAGCTTTACACAGTTCTCACCTCCATGAGGCCTGCAATGACCACCCAATTTAAAATTGCAAATCTGTCCATAGCACTGCCCTGCTTTCTTTCTCTCCATGGCACCCACTTGCAACCACTATCTATGTTCCTGGTGAAGTCTCTTTTCCTAGTTTAGATAGCTGCCTTTTCCTCTGTCCTCCCATGACTTTTCCTGGGAGCTTGTACATGGAGTGGGTAGGAGGACAGAGTGTGGTATTCCCCTCTCTTTAAGTGTTTTCCACAGTTTGGTATGGTCCACACAGTCAAAGGCTTTAGCGTAATAAATGAAACAGAGGTGAATTTTTTTTTGGAATTCCCTTGCTTTTCCTATGATCCAGTGAATGTTGGCAATTTGACCTCGTGTTCCTCTGCCTTTTCTAAATCTAGCTTGAACATCTGGAAATTCTTGGTTCACATAATGCTGAAGCCTAGCTTGGAGAATTTTGAGCATAGCATTACTAGCCTGCGAGATGACTTCTACTACTTCTGCTGGTCTTTCATCATCCATCTTTGTTCTCTGGGCTGTGTGGGCCTCCCATCGCAGTGGCCTCTCTTGTCACAGAGCACCGGCTCTGAGCACATGCACTCCAGAGCTCTGGCTCAGTAATTGGACATGTCGGTCGAGCTGCTTTGTGGCACATGGGATCTTTACAGGCCAGGATTCGAACTGGAGCTCCTTGCACTGCAAGGCAGTGTCTTTACCCATTGGACCACCAGGGAAGCCTTTCAGATACTTTCTTTATTTGAGACTCTAAAGTATTACAGTCAGTACCTTAGTCAGCAAACTATGGAGCACAGGTTAGCTCTCTGTTTTGTAAATAAAATTTTATGGAACACAGGCACACTGATTTACTTGATAGATTGTCTACTGCTACCAAATTTAGTCAGCAAACTAGTTTTTTCAGAGTAAAAGCCCAAATTCCTGCAACGATTGATGAACCCCACATGTTCTCTTCCCTTCTTCTACATACATTTTGTTCCAAATATGATGGTGTTTTGCTATTCCTTGAACAATGTGTTTCCAGTGTACTGAAACTCTTTCCTGTATTTGTGGACTTACTCCTGTACCTCCTATAAGCTTTACACAGTTCTCACCTCCATGAGGCCTGCAATGACCACCCAATTTAAAATTGCAAATCTGTCCATAGCACTGCCCTGCTTTCTTTCTCTCCATGGCACCCACTTGCAACCACTATCTATGTTCCTGGTGAAGTCTCTTTTCCTAGTTTAGATAGCTGCCTTTTCCTCTGTCCTCCCATGACTTTTCCTGGGAGCTTGTACATGGAGTGGGTAGGAGGACAGAGTGTGGTATTCCCCTCTCTTTAAGTGTTTTCCACAGTTTGGTATGGTCCACACAGTCAAAGGCTTTAGCGTAATAAATGAAACAGAGGTGAATTTTTTTTTGGAATTCCCTTGCTTTCTCTATGATCCAGTGAATGTTGGCAATTTGACCTCGTGTTCCTCTGCCTTTTCTAAATCTAGCTTGAACATCTGGAAATTCTTGGTTCACATAATGCTGAAGCCTAGCTTGGAGAATTTTGAGCATAGCATTACTAGCCTGCGAGATGACTTCTACTACTTCTGCTGGTCTTTCATCATCCATCTTTGTTCTCTGGGCTGTGTGGGCCTCCCATCGCAGTGGCCTCTCTTGTCACAGAGCACCGGCTCTGAGCACATGCACTCCAGAGCTCTGGCTCAGTAATTGGACATGTCGGTCGAGCTGCTTTGTGGCACATGGGATCTTTACAGGCCAGGATTCGAACTGGAGCTCCTTGCACTGCAAGGCAGTGTCTTTACCCATTGGACCACCAGGGAAGCCTTTCAGATACTTTCTTTATTTGAGACTCTAAAGTATTACAGTCAGTACCTTAGTCAGCAAACTATGGAGCACAGGTTAGCTCTCTGTTTTTGTAAATAAAATTTTATGGAACACAGGCACACTGATTTACTTGATAGATTGTCTACTGCTACATTTGCAGAATTGAGTAGTGGTGATAGGGACCATCTGGCCAGACAGCCTCAAGTTTTTACTATCTAGTCCTTTAAGGAAAAGTTTGTTGACTCAAGAGGCAAAAGCTAATAAAGAGTTAATGATATCTTTATCTTTAGTGCTTTCTAAGAGGTACACCCTTTGCTCTCTTTCCACAAATATTTAAAAGCCCAGTGAGAGGGTTGAATACCTTCTGCCTACACATAGAGGCAGGAATGCGGAGTGGTTTAGAGCAGCAATCTTTACATTTTCAGTGATAATCTACAGTAAGAAGCCAATTTTGTATCACTACCAAAGATACCATGTACATATACATATGTATGTATTAGAAAGTAGCCTCACATATATATATACATAATTTTAAAAAGGTACCATAAACTAATATGTATCCTTTATATAAGATATCTTTTGTTGTTTTCTATTTATTTCATGTTACTGCAAGGTGCTGGCTTCTCCCACTAAATTGATCTTCCTAAGGGGACTGCTTGCTGAATGGATGTGACTTGCAGAATGACCAGCCTTGATCAGGGCTCAGTGTGGTGTCAGGCTACCTTCTAATTTCAGGTTTGACTCTCACCAGTTTTGGAATCTTGGCAGGGGACCAGATGCTCTGAGCCTTACTCTTCTCATTGGCAAATGGGAGAGTTACCTGTCTTGGGGGTTGCTGTGAGGGTGAACATGAAAAGTTCATGGTAATCCTTTCATAAAAATAACAGCAAAACAACAAATGCCCTTGTCCTTTCTTTTTGGCACTTTTGGCACATGGTGGGCTCTGGCCCCCCGGGTCGTCTGGCTCAGTAATTGGACATGTCGGTCGAGCTGCTTTGTGGCACATGGGATCTTTACAGGCCAGGATTCGAACTGGAGCTCCTTGCACTGCAAGGCAGTGTCTTTACCCATTGGACCACCAGGGAAGCCTTTCAGATACTTTCTTTATTTGAGACTCTAAAGTATTACAGTCAGTACCTTAGTCAGCAAACTATGGAGCACAGGTTAGCTCTCTGTTTTTGTAAATAAAATTTTATGGAACACAGGCACACTGATTTACTTGATAGATTGTCTACTGCTACATTTGCAGAATTGAGTAGTGGTGATAGGGACCATCTGGCCAGACAGCCTCAATTTTTTACTATCTAGTCCTTTAAGGAAAAGTTTGTTGACTCAAGAGGCAAAAGCTAATAAAGAGTTAATGATATCTTTATCTTTAGTGCTTTCTAAGAGGTACACCCTTTGCTCTCTTTCCACAAATATTTAAAAGCCCAGTGAGAGGGTTGAATACCTTCTGCCTACACATAGAGGCAGGAATGCGGAGTGGTTTAGAGCAGCAATCTTTACATTTTTCAGTGATAATCTACAGTAAGAAGCCAATTTTGTATCACTACCAAAGATACCATGTACATATACATATGTATGTATTAGAAAGTAGCCTCACATATATATATACATAATTTTAAAAAGGTACCATAAACTAATATGTATCCTTTATATAAGATATCTTTTGTTGTTTTCTATTTATTTCATGTTACTGCAAGGTGCTGGCTTCTCCCACTAAATTGATCTTCCTAAGGGGACTGCTTGCTGAATGGATGTGACTTGCAGAATGACCAGCCTTGATCAGGGCTCAGTGTGGTGTCAGGCTACCTTCTAATTTCAGGTTTGACTCTCACCAGTTTTGGAATCTTGGCAGGGGACCAGATGCTCTGAGCCTTACTCTTCTCATTGGCAAATGGGAGAGTTACCTGTCTTGGGGGTTGCTGTGAGGGTGAACATGAAAAGTTCATGTAAAGCTCTATGCACTTGGCACATGGTAATCCTTTCATAAAAATAACAGCAAAACAACAAATGCCCTTGTCCCAGTTGTATATGACTTTACTTTTGGGTCCTTCCAACTTTGTTGAGTGACAGACACAACCTCCAAAAGGACTCCTACCAGAAGACTGACAGTCTATGAAATTATTATTGTTCCTTTTCTGAGATTCAGATTCAGACAGAAGTTATGTTGGCAGACTAAAAGACTGTGTATCAACTGGCATGAAATGTCTGCAGCCCTATAAACAGTCATCCTTTGCCAATTGTATTTAAGTAAACTCCCTTTTATTCAATCCACAGCCATTATATTTGCCAGTTACTGAATTCTGCAGTAAAGTTGAATGTGCAACTTATAAAGCAAACCATATATAGATTATCCCAGGTAGAAACAGTATTTCTCCTTATGCATCCTCTTTCAGGAAAGAAGATCCAGTCTTACTGTTCAAAGTCTTTCAAATCTTTCTCCTCAGTTGCTTCTGCTTCTCTCTCAGTGCCTCAGACTGCTGCTTTGTTTACATCTTAAAGGCTAATGGCACATTTTAGGAAGCAGGTAAGCCTGAATAAGGGCTTTCTTGGTGTATCAGTGGTAAAGAACCTGTCTGTCAATGCAGGATACATGGGTTTGATTTTCAGGTCAGGAACATCCCCTGGAGAAGGAAATGGCAACCCACTCCAGTATCCTTGCCTGGGAAATCCCATGGACAGAGGAATGCTAGAGTCCATGGGGTCACAGAAGAGTCAGACATGACTTGGAGACTAAACAAGGACAATCAGCTTGAATAAAGTACAATTACGTTCAGAATCTACCTTTGCCCTATTGCTGTCCCCCCACAAGCGTCCACTTCTTTAGATGAAGCTAGAGCCTTGGTTTCAAGCCCCCAGGGTCTCGCCAAGAGAGCTTTGTTTGGTTAGGGTTAAGCCTAACTCTAATGATTGCACTAATTTTCATTCTGAATTATAGGGACCATAAACTCCAAACAGAGTTCAAAGAGAAAGGTTGGAGAAACTCAATCAGCCATAGCTCATTTGCAGCCAAACTGACTTCACACCCTCTCTCACCATCAGTCCTCTCGCTTTAGACTCTCTGGATCTGGTCTGACAACAGCCTGACACCTCTGCTTTCTCAGGAACAACCTCACAGCCTACCTCACCCCTCTTCTTGGTGATTTCATATCCAAGTCCCCAAGTCCAGTCCAAGTCCCATCCCCACAAATCATTTCACGACCACACACTCTAGTCTAGAGAGGGAGAAGGTTTTTGAGAAAGTGACTCCTTTCTGAAGAACTTCCTATTCCTGCTTGTGGGAGCTAGAATGTGTAGGGAGGGAGATGGGAGATGCTTAAACTGAGATACCTTCCTTCTTTCCTTGCTATCTAGTGGGGCAATTTTTAAGAATTCCATAGTTTGAAGGTTTGTGGAAGGATCTTAGTTTTCCTCTTCTTTATCCCCTGCCCTCTCCCTGGAATTTGAGGAGGAACAGTAAGTCTGCTATCTGGCCCTAGCTGTTCCCTGTGTGTAGGCAGAAGTGATCCAATCTGTGTAATTTTTTGTGTCCTTGCTGGGTGCCAGGTGTCAACTATAAATTGCCTGTTACCAGTTTGATGGCCAATGAATGGACAGCAAGGGCATTTGCCATCTGCCTCTGCAGAGACTGAACACAGCATTGGGAGTTGCTGACTTTCGACACCACCTGAAGGAAATCAGGGGGGCAAGGTGCTCTGTGCTCTGGGCAATCCAGTGGAGCAGGTCTTTAGATAGGTAAATGGCTTTTAGAAGCAGCTTTTATTATCTCAATCCTTGCATCTCCTCACACCTAGAAAAGAGCTGAATTCCTTCATGAAGACGCCACATCCTCACCACAGACCCAAACCATTTGTAAAACAAAACCCCTTGGAAACCCTTTGGTGGGCATTTAAACTACCCCCACACCAAAATCCTTATATTGGCTATCCTCTCCTGCCTCTTCAGAGCAGTCTCTCAGAGCTATCTGGGGTGCTGCCTCCCAAGCTGCAGTCCTAATTATGCCCCAAATAAAACTTATCCCACAACTCTCAAGTTTTATCTTTTTTCAGTTGACACAGGAACATTGCTAAATTCATCCAAAGCTTATGTGATATAGAATAGGATTTCTCTGTCAGCCACTGAGTGAGGGTCTTATAATGTAAGATGATAGATTAGCTTAGGTACAGACTCACTGACAACTCAGTTACTTAGTAGTAGCTGCTGGAGGACTTGTGTAGAAAATGTCTGTGGGGCCAGGTTTAGGCTTAATAGTCAATTAGTGATGTCTGCCATAGAGGGGGAGCAGCCTCTTCTAACATAGCTGCCATCTGATGCTAAGTGCTCTATTAATTATTCCCAGTTTTAGATTTATTTGATTCTAGATTCTGTTATTGAGGTCTATCTCAATTTAATACACACATTTTAAGTGTCTGCCTCTGTGCCAAAGGAAATGAAGAAAAGGAATAGAAAAAAATTTATCCTCCTGCCCTTTAAGTAATGAAGACACAGAAATCTGATCCACCGCTTCTCTTTGAACCAAAAACTTTAATTATCTGCAGAAATGGGAGAGGATGGATTCTTTTGTTAGATACAGCCCTTGTTTTCCTTGTCCTAAAATGGAGAAAATAATGCTTAGCTCCTTTTCATGCACCAGGCCATTATGGACAAAATTCTGACTTAATGAGTGACCTTCGAATATCAATTTAGTAAAAATAAAATTAAAAAACAGTTTAGAGATTTCATTTTGAAATAAGTATAATGGAAAAACTAAAACTAAAGCAAGTAATAAAATATAGTTCTGTGCCTTTTGGAAAGCATGAAAAATAATAGAAAGATAGACCATGGAAACTTGTCAGTGTCAATGATGCGTGTGCCTGAGGAGAGTGGTTGAGAAGACTGAGCACCTAAATAGAAATAAAATAAACACTCACCTACAAAAACCAGTAGCAGAAGGGAAAACATTCTATTTAATGGATAGTTGTGTATGTTGTGCATGGATGACTAATTTATAAAAACGAGGAATATGAGAGCATAATTGCCACAAACACTATTCAGATCAAGAGTTAATCTTTGTCTCGTGGTTTGAAGCCACTCCAAAATTTTACAGTGATGCTGGGCCATCATGTCAAATATCAAGTTTTATCTTTTTTCAGTTGACACAGGAACATTGCTAAATTCATCCAAAGCTTATGTGATATAGAATAGGATTTCTCTGTCAGCCACTGAGTGAGGGTCTTATAATGTAAGATGATAGATTAGCTTAGGTACAGACTCACTGACAACTCAGTTACTTAGTAGTAGCTGCTGGAGGACTTGTGTAGAAAATGTCTGTGGGGCCAGGTTTAGGCTTAATAGTCAATTAGTGATGTCTGCCATAGAGGGGGAGCAGCCTCTTCTAACATAGCTGCCATCTGATGCTAAGTGCTCTATTAATTATTCCCAGTTTTAGATTTATTTGATTCTAGATTCTGTTATTGAGGTCTATCTCAATTTAATACACACATTTTAAGTGTCTGCCTCTGTGCCAAAGGAAATGAAGAAAAGGAATAGAAAAAAATTTATCCTCCTGCCCTTTAAGTAATGAAGACACAGAAATCTGATCCACCGCTTCTCTTTGAACCAAAAACTTTAATTATCTGCAGAAATGGGAGAGGATGGATTCTTTTGTTAGATACAGCCCTTGTTTTCCTTGTCCTAAAATGGAGAAAATAATGCTTAGCTCCTTTTCATGCACCAGGCCATTATGGACAAAATTCTGACTTAATGAGTGACCTTCGAATATCAATTTAGTAAAAATAAAATTAAAAAACAGTTTAGAGATTTCATTTTGAAATAAGTATAATGGAAAAACTAAAACTAAAGCAAGTAATAAAATATAGTTCTGTGCCTTTTGGAAAGCATGAAAAATAATAGAAAGATAGACCATGGAAACTTGTCAGTGTCAATGATGCGTGTGCCTGAGGAGAGTGGTTGAGAAGACTGAGCACCTAAATAGAAATAAAATAAACACTCACCTACAAAAACCAGTAGCAGAAGGGAAAACATTCTATTTAATGGATAGTTGTGTATGTTGTGCATGGATGACTAATTTATAAAAACGAGGAATATGAGAGCATAATTGCCACAAAAACTATTCAGATCAAGAGTTAATCTTTGTCTCGTGGTTTGAAGCCACTCCAAAATTTTACAGTGATGCTGGGCCATCATGTCAAATATCAGTAAAATTTTTTAAAAAATCAGTAATCTCTATTGCATAATAGAAGGTGTTGGTAGTCTGCCTGAATCTTCCCTGACTTCATATCTTGATGTACTTTGGAGAAATAAGTGGCATATTGTTTGCCAAAGAGTAGCGTGCAGAAAGAGGGGAAATTGTTACTGGTTTGAAGTTATGTAGATTGCTTATAACAAGTTTATCATAACTTTTATTAACAGAATACCCACATTTTCAATTCAATATTTTCAGGGAATATTCTTTATAAACGTCTCCTATCATTGCAATTCAGAAGTGCATCATATCCAAACAATGAATCCACATTACATTGCCATGATGTGAACAAGATGTCTGCCCCATTTTCCCTCACTAAAAAAATGACCCCAAAAGGCATGAATGTTCTCTAGGTATGTAATTTAGACTCATTGACTGAAGCAAAATTAGCTTTCACATAATTCATTGTCTGCTTTCATTTACATCTTCAGCCTGAACCATTTTCTGAGCTCTAGAACTTCTTATTTACTCCATGATAATTTAACATCGTTTCATATTATTTGTACTGAGTTGACCAGAAAATTCATTTTTGAAAAAATCCAAGCGAACTTTCTGGCCAACCCAATGTTTATGAGTCTGGCACATACCAAGTATTAGGGGTGCCAAAATGAGCGAGGCACTGGATGATATGGACACATAATTAGACGAGTAAAGTGGTAAGAGAGAGGTCAACACACAGTATGCTAGGCAGCACAGAGGGAGGGCATAAAAGTTGGGGCCAGAATAATAGAAAGATAGACCATGGAAACTTGTCAGTGTCAATGATGCGTGTGCCTGAGGAGAGTGGTTGAGAAGACTGAGCACCTAAATAGAAATAAAATAAACACTCACCTACAAAAACCAGTAGCAGAAGGGAAAACATTCTATTTAATGGATAGTTGTGTATGTTGTGCATGGATGACTAATTTATAAAAACGAGGAATATGAGAGCATAATTGCCACAAAAACTATTCAGATCAAGAGTTAATCTTTGTCTCGTGGTTTGAAGCCACTCCAAAATTTTACAGTGATGCTGGGCCATCATGTCAAATATCAGTAAAATTTTTTAAAAAATCAGTAATCTCTATTGCATAATAGAAGGTGTTGGTAGTCTGCCTGAATCTTCCCTGACTTCATATCTTGATGTACTTTGGAGAAATAAGTGGCATATTGTTTGCCAAAGAGTAGCGTGCAGAAAGAGGGGAAATTGTTACTGGTTTGAAGTTATGTAGATTGCTTATAACAAGTTTATCATAACTTTTATTAACAGAATACCCACATTTTCAATTCAATATTTTCAGGGAATATTCTTTATAAACGTCTCCTATCATTGCAATTCAGAAGTGCATCATATCCAAACAATGAATCCACATTACATTGCCATGATGTGAACAAGATGTCTGCCCCTTTTTCCCCTCACTAAAAAAATGACCCCAAAAGGCATGAATGTTCTCTAGGTATGTAATTTAGACTCATTGACTGAAGCAAAATTAGCTTTCACATAATTCATTGTCTGCTTTCATTTACATCTTCAGCCTGAACCATTTTCTGAGCTCTAGAACTTCTTATTTACTCCATGATAATTTAACATCGTTTCATATTATTTGTACTGAGTTGACCAGAAAATTCATTTTTGAAAAAATCCAAGCGAACTTTCTGGCCAACCCAATGTTTATGAGTCTGGCACATACCAAGTATTAGGGGTGCCAAAATGAGCGAGGCACTGGATGATATGGACACATAATTAGACGAGTAAAGTGGTAAGAGAGAGGTCAACACACAGTATGCTAGGCAGCACAGAGGGAGGGCAGCCAATCTGTGCAGACTCCAAGGATTGTATTTGCCTCTCAACTTGAATACATTAACTCTGTCCCCAGCCACAATCATACATTAAGAAACTAAAAGCCATTGACATGCCAACTATGGGACCTGACAAGATCTGTGAGAACCTAAGTTCCTTCAAAGCAACTCACTACGATATGATCAAGTCCCTACAGGTTCCTCAGAAGGCCAGGTGAAATGGGTAAACTATGGAATGAGTTCAGAAAAACTGTAATTTTAACTCTGCCTCTGCCTCTAATTGTATCACCTTAGGCAAGTCACTTCTGTTTTTCTTCTGAAATATGAGAACTTGGAAGGAAAAAAGTGGGAGTGGTCACCTAGGAAATAAAAGTCTCTTTTATACTCAACCACTGTTCAGACAGAGGACCTTCACCAAAAGGCATCTGGGAGATCGTCCCTAGACTTGTGATACATCCCAGTGGTTCACAGCCTGTCTTGTACTTTAAATCACATGGGCAGTTTTTGAAGCTTTACCTATGTTCAGGGTGAAACCAGACAGTTAAACTGTCCACAGCTTATAGAAGTGAACACTGAATACTTGAATTGTGATTCATGTTCAACATGCAATCTTCTTTGATTAATATTTGGCTGCCTACAAATATTTAACGAGGAAGAAAATGTGCCGATCAAAATGATTCTGGAGGGCTTCCCTGGTAGCTCAGTGGTGAAGAATCTGCCTTGCAATGCTGGGGAAATGGGTTCAATCCCTGGTCTTTGCTCTATAGCAAAATTTCTGAGCTCTTCACATAATTCATTGTCTGCTTTCATTTACATCTTCAGCCTGAACCATTTTCTGAGCTCTAGAACTTCTTATTTACTCCATGATAATTTAACATCGTTTCATATTATTTGTACTGAGTTGACCAGAAAATTCATTTTTGAAAAAATCCAAGCGAACTTTCTGGCCAACCCAATGTTTATGAGTCTGGCACATACCAAGTATTAGGGGTGCCAAAATGAGCGAGGCACTGGATGATATGGACACATAATTAGACGAGTAAAGTGGTAAGAGAGAGGTCAACACACAGTATGCTAGGCAGCACAGAGGGAGGGCAGCCAATCTGTGCAGACTCCAAGGATTGTATTTGCCTCTCAACTTGAATACATTAACTCTGTCCCCAGCCACAATCATACATTAAGAAACTAAAAGCCATTGACATGCCAACTATGGGACCTGACAAGATCTGTGAGAACCTAAGTTCCTTCAAAGCAACTCACTACGATATGATCAAGTCCCTACAGGTTCCTCAGAAGGCCAGGTGAAATGGGTAAACTATGGAATGAGTTCAGAAAAACTGTAATTTTAACTCTGCCTCTGCCTCTAATTGTATCACCTTAGGCAAGTCACTTCTGTTTTTCTTCTGAAATATGAGAACTTGGAAGGAAAAAAAGTGGGGAGTGGTCACCTAGGAAATAAAAGTCTCTTTTATACTCAACCACTGTTCAGACAGAGGACCTTCACCAAAAGGCATCTGGGAGATCGTCCCTAGACTTGTGATACATCCCAGTGGTTCACAGCCTGTCTTGTACTTTAAATCACATGGGCAGTTTTTGAAGCTTTACCTATGTTCAGGGTGAAACCAGACAGTTAAACTGTCCACAGCTTATAGAAGTGAACACTGAATACTTGAATTGTGATTCATGTTCAACATGCAATCTTCTTTGATTAATATTTGGCTGCCTACAAATATTTAACGAGGAAGAAAATGTGCCGATCAAAATGATTCTGGAGGGCTTCCCTGGTAGCTCAGTGGTGAAGAATCTGCCTTGCAATGCTGGGGAAATGGGTTCAATCCCTGGTCTAGGAAGATTCCACATAAGCCTACAAGCTACAACTAAAACCTGATGCAACCAAAAAACTTAAAAAAAAAAAAGACTCTGAATTTATTTGGTACTGTGGAATTTCCAAATCTCACTGTGAATTCAGGAACTGGCCATCTTGTTTCTCTATATCCATTCTGAGACCAGAGTTAATGTAGAATCTTGAGAACTGGCCTTCTGTCATTGTGGGAACGCTTCACCTGTCTACGCTGTCAAGGCTGGGGCCAGAGGCTGGCTCTTCCTGGAGATCACAGGAAGCAGATGAATGCCAATCAGGCCCCTTGGGAGATGGGGACGGCTACCTGTTCCCACGAGAAAAGTGTGTGTCTGTGAGTTGCTTCATGTGTGGGCAAACCTAGTGAATGGGTGCTGCCCTTCCCATACCTTCAGGCAGGATTTCTCTTTTTATCCTTCTTTCTTATATAAATAACTAATCCTTTCTTTTAAAAAGGGACGATTTGAACTATTTAATCTATAAGATTCCCCTCCAGCAATCATCACCTATGATTACTTTCAGTATTTATAAAGAGTATTCTCACCCACATCTATAAAGAATCTGACTTTCTGTAGAAGTTCCCAGTCATTTTAAGATCCTCTTTAGTAACCACTATCTTTTTAAAAAGAAATATGCTAGCTTGTTCTCAACCTAGGCACCCACTATCCTACCTGGTCACAATAGAACTCAATAAATGCAGTTAAGTTAATTTTGCAAGGGAATAGTTCACATAGCTGCCAGGGACAGATATTTCTGTGGAAATTGTGTCCCAAGATAAAATTCAAACTTCTCATTATTACCAGAATAGATGATAAAGTTACCTTTCTAGAAGAAACTGTGGTAAAACAGACATACCATTAAATTCACCTTTTTAGTCATTTGTAAGTGTTCTTTCCAGTGGCATTAAACACATTTGCACTGTTGTGTAAATATCACCATCATTCCTCAGTTTTTTCACTTTTCTGAACTGAAACTTTGTACCCAGTGCATGGGTACATGCTTAGTCACTTCAGTCATGTCTGACTTTTTGCAGTCCAATGGACTGCAAATTCACCTGGCTCCTCTGTCCATGGGATTCTCCAGACAAGAATACCGGAGTGGGTTGCCATTCTTTCCTCCAGGGGATCTTCCCCATGCAGGGATTAAACACGTGTTTCTTATGTCTCCTGCATTGGCAGGAGTCTCTTGATCACTAATGCCACCTGGGAAGCCCATTTTATCCAATAACTTCCCTTTTCCCATGTTTCCATAGCCCCTGGCAATCACTATTTTACTTTCTGTCAAACATTCACCTGTCTCGCTGTCAAGGCTGGGGCCAGAGGCTGGCTCTTCCTGGAGATCACAGGAAGCAGATGAATGCCAATCAGGCCCCTTGGGAGATGGGGACGGCTACCTGTTCCCACGAGAAAAGTGTGTGTCTGTGAGTTGCTTCATGTGTGGGCAAACCTAGTGAATGGGTGCTGCCCTTCCCATACCTTCAGGCAGGATTCTTTTTATCCTTCTTTCTTATATAAATAACTAATCCTTTCTTTTAAAAAGGGACGATTTGAACTATTTAATCTATAAGATTCCCCTCCAGCAATCATCACCTATGATTACTTTCAGTATTTATAAAGAGTATTCTCACCCACATCTATAAAGAATCTGACTTTCTGTAGAAGTTCCCAGTCATTTTAAGATCCTCTTTAGTAACCACTATCTTTTTAAAAAGAAATATGCTAGCTTGTTCTCAACCTAGGCACCCACTATCCTACCTGGTCACAATAGAACTCAATAAATGCAGTTAAGTTAATTTTGCAAGGGAATAGTTCACATAGCTGCCAGGGACAGATATTTCTGTGGAAATTGTGTCCCAAGATAAAATTCAAACTTCTCATTATTACCAGAATAGATGATAAAGTTACCTTTCTAGAAGAAACTGTGGTAAAACAGACATACCATTAAATTCACCTTTTTAGTCATTTGTAAGTGTTCTTTCCAGTGGCATTAAACACATTTGCACTGTTGTGTAAATATCACCATCATTCCTCAGTTTTTTCACTTTTCTGAACTGAAACTTTGTACCCAGTGCATGGGTACATGCTTAGTCACTTCAGTCATGTCTGACTTTTTGCAGTCCAATGGACTGCAAATTCACCTGGCTCCTCTGTCCATGGGATTCTCCAGACAAGAATACCGGAGTGGGTTGCCATTCTTTCCTCCAGGGGATCTTCCCCATGCAGGGATTAAACACGTGTTTCTTATGTCTCCTGCATTGGCAGGAGTCTCTTGATCACTAATGCCACCTGGGAAGCCCATTTTATCCAATAACTTCCCTTTTCCCATGTTTCCATAGCCCCTGGCAATCACTATTTTACTTTCTGTCTTAATGAATTTGACTAATTTAGGTACCTCATGTAAGAAGAATCATGCACTATTTGCCCCTTGGTGACTGACTTATTTCACTTCACATAATGTCCTCAAGGTTCATCCATGTTATAGCATTTGTCAGAATTTCCTTCCTTTTTTAAGCCAAACAACATTCCACTCTCTGTGGGTGTACGTACCACATACTGTTTATCCATTCATCCATCAAATAAACGTTTCAGCTGTGTCCACTTTGTGAATAATGCTATATGAACCTATGGGTGTAAAAATATTTTTTCCAAGTTTTTGCCTTCAATTCTTTTGGATGCATGCTCAGAAGTGGAATTGCTAACCATATGGTAATTATATATTTCATTTTTTCAGAAACTACCATACGGTTTTTCATACTGGCTGCATCATTTTATATCCTCACCAGTAGGGTTCAAATTTCTCCACATGCTTGCCAACAATTATTATTTCCTGTTTTCTGGCCATAGCCATTCTATTAGGTGTAAAGTACTATTTTCTTTGGTTTTGATTTGCATTATCCCTCTCAGTTAATGAGGTAGAGCATCTTTCATATGCTTATTGGCCATCTGTATATCTTCTTAGGAGAAATGTCTGTTCAAGTCCTTTGCCCATTTTTAAATCAAGCTATTTGGGGTTTTTTTGGCTGTTAAGTTGTAGCAGTTCTTTGTATAGTCTGGATATTAGTCCCATATCAGAGATATGATTTGTAAATGTGTTTTCCCATTCTTGTGAGTAGACTTTTCACTCTGTTGATAGTGTTCTTTGATGCCTAATAGTTTTCAAGTTTGATGAAATCCAATTTATCTATTTTTTCTTTTTGTTGCCTATGCTTGGTGCCATATTTAAGAAATCATTAACAAATCCAACATTATGAAGATTTTCCCTTACATTTTCTTCTTGGAATTCTATAGTTTTAGCTTTTATGTTTAGATCTTTAATCCATTTTAAGCTAACTTTTATATACTGGATAGGTAAGGGTCCAAATTCAATTTTTGTGTGTGGATATTCATTATACCCAAAACATTTGGTTGATAAGACTGTCCTTTCCCCTCTGATTGATCTTGGTACCTTTGTTAAAAATCATTCTATCATATATGCAAGGGTGTATTTTTGTACTCTTTATTTAATTGGTCTAAATGTCTGTCCTTATGTCAGTACACATTGGTCTTTTTTAAAATTACTTTACTTATTTATTTTTGGTTCTTCTGGGTTTTCTCTGCTGCTGCAGGCTCTTCTCTAGTTGCAGGGAGTGGGGACTACTCTCTAGTTAAGGTGAACAGGCTTCTTGTTGCAGTGACTTCTCTTGTTGTGTACTCAGGTTGTAGGGCTTCAATAGTTGTGGCACACGGGCTCAACAGTTGTGTCTCGAGGCTCTAGAGCACAGGCTCAATAGTTGTGGCTCAGTCTTCCCTGGTTGCTCAGTGCTAAAGAGTTCACCTGTCAACACAGGAGACATGAGTTGGATCCCTGATCCGGGAAGATCCCACATACTGCAGAGCAACTAAGCCCACGAGCCCAACTATGGAACCTGTGCTCTAGAGCCTCGGAGCCACAACTAATGAGCCCACGTGCCGCAACTACTGAAGCCCATGTGCCCTAGAGCCTGCGCTCTGTAACAAGAGAAGCCACCACAACGAGAAGCCTGCTCACCTCAACTAGAGAGTAGCCCCCACTCCCTGCAACTAGAGAAGAGCCTACAGCAGCAGTAAAAACCCAGAATAGTCAAAAAAATAAATAAATAAACAAAATGCATTTAAAAAATTGAAAAAAAAAAAAGTTGTGGCTCATGGGCTTTGTTGCTCCACAGCATGTGGGATCCTCCTGGATCAGGGATCAAATCCATGTTTCCTACATGGGCAGGCAAACTCTTCGCCACTGAGCTACCAGGGAAGCCCCATACTATTTTGATTACTGTAGCTTTGTAGTTAGTTTTGGAGTCAGAAATGTGATATCACCAATATTCTCCTTTTTCAAGATCATTTTGGTTATTTAGTCTCTTGAGAATCCATATGAATTTTAGGATGGATTTTTCTATTTTTCTAAAAAATGTCACTAGGATTTTGGCATGGCTTGTGTTAAATCTTTACATCACTTTGGGTAGAATGGTCATCTTAAGAATATTACGTTTTTCAATGAACTTGGATGCCTTGATTTATTGGCTTTTAATTTCTGTCAGTAACATTTTGTAGTTTTCAGTGTACAAGTCTTTCTCCTCCTTCATGGTTTATTTCTAAGCATTTTTTTTACAAAAATATCTGCCTTGGTTAGGCCAAGAGAGCAGTCTCAGGGTTGAAATGGAAGAAGGCAGCTACCGCAATGCAAAACAAGGAAATAGGGAGAGTGATACAGAAAGCAGTAAAGAGTAGAGGGTTATATTAAATGGAAACTGCTTGTTCCAGAAAAGTCACTGGTCAGACTGGAATGCTCCTGATACAAAGCATGATAGTAGCTGGTAGGCAAAAGTGCTACTTTTGAATTCCCCTAGTGATGAAGAACGAGATAGATAGTTGATCTTGGCCAGGTTTCTAGACAGTTATTTCAGTGCAAGCTTTTATTTGATATTCATAACATTTGGTATCCATGACTATTAGAGGGGGCCCATCCTGGACTCTAGACTCTCTTACTAGAACAAGATCACACACGTTTTTCATGTCTAGATACCTTAGTGATTTTGGTTTTAGTTTTGGATTTTTTTGCTGTTATAATGCAGGCCTTTCAAAGAGCCCTGATTAATTTTGCAGAGGGAAGAAGCCCCCATTATTACCTTTTCATGTCCTGTATTAAATATATTCCTTTTAAAACAAGCTTTCCTTCCATACCTCACAGGTCATAATGTGAGTTATGGGTCCCCAGCTGAAAACTGGAGTGTGTAACTGCATCATGGTCCATTTCCAACCTGTAGATCCAATCTTTAAGGAGGCAACTGAAAAATGTCCCTATGGATTTCAATATAATATAGTGTTGCTATTTTTTCCTTAGAGCTGACAGCAACTAAAGGTTACATGGAAACTTTAAAGGAAGAGAGCAGTGAGAAGTGGGCAGACAGTTACCCAGTTTCTTACAGGACTTGGAGCTTATTTATATTCATAGTGACGGTGATGTAATGGGAGGAGGGGGGAGGGAAATCATTAAGGATAGAGTCAAAGAACCTTAGGAATGATGCTACATGTAGGTAGTTTTAAAACTGACTTATGGGCTTCCCTGGTGGTCCAGTGGGTAAGGACACCGCCTTGCAGTGCAAGGGGCGCCGGTTCGATCCCTGGCCTGGGAAGATCCCACGTGCCGCAGAGCGGCTGGACCCATGTGTCCAATGACCGAGCCAGAGCTCTGGAGCGTGTGTGCCCAGAGCTGGTGCTCTGCGACAACAGAGGCCACCGCGATGGGAGGCCCACAAGGGCCAAAGAATGAAGATGGATGAAAAGAGACAGAAAGCAGTAAAGAGTAGAGGGTTATATTAAATGGAAACTGCTTGTTCCAGAAAAGTCACTGGTCAGACTGGAATGCTCCTGATACAAAGCATGATAGTAGCTGGTAGGCAAAAGTGCTACTTTTGAATTCCCCTAGTGATGAAGAACGAGATAGATAGTTGATCTTGGCCAGGTTTCTAGACAGTTATTTCAGTGCAAGCTTTTATTTGATATTCATAACATTTGGTATCCATGACTATTAGAGGGGGCCCATCCTGGACTCTAGACTCTCTTACTAGAACAAGATCACACACGTTTTTCATGTCTAGATACCTTAGTGATTTTGGTTTTAGTTTTGGATTTTTTTGCTGTTATAATGCAGGCCTTTCAAAGAGCCCTGATTAATTTTGCAGAGGGAAGAAGCCCCCATTATTACCTTTTCATGTCCTGTATTAAATATATTCCTTTTAAAACAAGCTTTCCTTCCATACCTCACAGGTCATAATGTGAGTTATGGGTCCCCAGCTGAAAACTGGAGTGTGTAACTGCATCATGGTCCATTTCCAACCTGTAGATCCAATCTTTAAGGAGGCAACTGAAAAATGTCCCTATGGATTTCAATATAATATAGTGTTGCTATTTTTTCCTTAGAGCTGACAGCAACTAAAGGTTACATGGAAACTTTAAAGGAAGAGAGCAGTGAGAAGTGGGCAGACAGTTACCCAGTTTCTTACAGGACTTGGAGCTTATTTATATTCATAGTGACGGTGATGTAATGGGAGGAGGGGGGAGGGAAATCATTAAGGATAGAGTCAAAGAACCTTAGGAATGATGCTACATGTAGGTAGTTTTAAAACTGACTTATGGGCTTCCCTGGTGGTCCAGTGGGTAAGGACACCGCCTTGCAGTGCAAGGGGCGCCGGTTCGATCCCTGGCCTGGGAAGATCCCACGTGCCGCAGAGCGGCTGGACCCATGTGTCCAATGACCGAGCCAGAGCTCTGGAGCGTGTGTGCCCAGAGCTGGTGCTCTGCGACAACAGAGGCCACCGCGATGGGAGGCCCACAAGGGCCAAAGAATGAAGATGGATGAAAATAGACAAACGAAAAATGAATAAAAGTGGCCCGCCCACCCCACTCCCTCCCCAGCCCATCCCTCCCCCCAAAAAAACTGACTTATGTCTATCACTCCTTGATAACACCGTTTCCCAAATTATAAATACCACCAATGAAATGTTAATGAATACTGGAATGCCAGCTCATCTGACAAATGAGTGTCAGTTTAGCTTGGGCTTATCTGTGTAACAAAAACTTCAAAATGATGAACTCACATGACATCTTTTCTGTTTCTGATGATAAAAAAATGGTTTTATTACAGCGCTGACTATATTTTAAAGGGTAAAAAATGATGGATGGACTGATTAATACTGAACACTGGATTTGTGACAGAGCATCTGGCGTTACAAAATGACAGCTACTTGTGTATGTATATGTGTCTTCCCTGGGCGCCAGTTTCTTGAGTTTCGAACCCTTTTTTCATTCATGTTTATCTGGCAGGGCCTGGCATGTAGTAAGCACAAAATCGACTTATTTATTCAACAGGCTTTTTTGGAGGCCTGCTATATACCAAATGCTAATATGGAGATCTTTATCCTGGAGAAGCTCTAGTTAGCAGGAGTGACAAGCATCTATTATAAATCAACAATAAAGATACAGTTTCAGTCAGAAATGCTAAAATAGAGAGCTGATGCTGATGAATGTAACCATTCGAGCACCTAGTGGCTAGTGTAGCTTAGTTTACAATTCTTTGTGTTTGGAGATGAGGGTGCTGGGTAGAAGTCAGATCTGTGTCTTCCCACTGGCAAACCAAGTTAGAAACCTCATCATGTTCTCCCTCTCCCTGAAAAAACTCCAGGAGGAAAGATCCATCAAACAGCTCAGCTTTGCAGTCAGTGTGAAAGCCCTGCAGGCTGTGGGGCTCAGGGAAGCCTCACTGGGCTGGAGGACTTCCACGAGGTCCCTGGCTCTAGGAGTTTGCTTTGAAAAGTTTTGTTCTTAGCTCTCCTGCTAGCTGGCAAGGTGGAGATGTCTCCTGCTAAAAATAGAAGCAGGAGAAAGAAGTGGAAAAGCAGGAGGCAGAAAGGGACTGAACCATGGCAGACCACAACTGGGCGTGTGTGCCCAGAGCTGGTGCTCTGACAACAGAGGCCACCGCGATGGGAGGCCCACAAGGGCCAAAGAATGAAGATGGATGAAAATAGACAAACGAAAATGAATAAAAGTGGCCCGCCCACCCCACTCCCTCCCAGCCCATCCCCCCCCCAAAAACTGACTTATGTCTATCACTCCTTGATAACACCGTTTCCCAAATTATAAATACCACCAATGAAATGTTAATGAATACTGGAATGCCAGCTCATCTGACAAATGAGTGTCAGTTTAGCTTGGGCTTATCTGTGTAACAAAAACTTCAAAATGATGAACTCACATGACATCTTTTCTGTTTCTGATGATAAAAAAATGGTTTTATTACAGCGCTGACTATATTTTAAAGGGTAAAAAATGATGGATGGACTGATTAATACTGAACACTGGATTTGTGACAGAGCATCTGGCGTTACAAAATGACAGCTACTTGTGTATGTATATGTGTCTTCCCTGGGCGCCAGTTTCTTGAGTTTCGAACCCTTTTTTCATTCATGTTTATCTGGCAGGGCCTGGCATGTAGTAAGCACAAAATCGACTTATTTATTCAACAGGCTTTTTTTTTGGAGGCCTGCTATATACCAAATGCTAATATGGAGATCTTTATCCTGGAGAAGCTCTAGTTAGCAGGAGTGACAAGCATCTATTATAAATCAACAATAAAGATACAGTTTCAGTCAGAAATGCTAAAATAGAGAGCTGATGCTGATGAATGTAACCATTCGAGCACCTAGTGGCTAGTGTAGCTTAGTTTACAATTCTTTGTGTTTGGAGATGAGGGTGCTGGGTAGAAGTCAGATCTGTGTCTTCCCACTGGCAAACCAAGTTAGAAACCTCATCATGTTCTCCCTCTCCCTGAAAAAACTCCAGGAGGAAAGATCCATCAAACAGCTCAGCTTTGCAGTCAGTGTGAAAGCCCTGCAGGCTGTGGGGCTCAGGGAAGCCTCACTGGGCTGGAGGACTTCCACGAGGTCCCTGGCTCTAGGAGTTTGCTTTGAAAAGTTTTGTTCTTAGCTCTCCTGCTAGCTGGCAAGGTGGAGATGTCTCCTGCTAAAAATAGAAGCAGGAGAAAGAAGTGGAAAAGCAGGAGGCAGAAAGGGACTGAAGGGGATGTTACTCCTAATGGAGCCAAGGGAGGAAGAGAGGGAGGGAGGGAGGCACTCCCTTAGGTTCTTGCCTCCTTTCTCTGCTAGGAATTTCCACCTGCTGCTATTGGTTCTTAACAATCACTCCACAGCACTGCGAAGTATCCACTATTATCTCCAATTTCACATAGCCACTAATTCCTTCATTCAGTAAATATTCATCCTCCTTTCAATGAGAGTGAAGGACAGGGGAACCTGGCAAGCAGAAGTCCATGCGGTTGCAAGCCAGCCATTGAGCAACAACAACCACCTCTCCACGAGGCCCTGTGGGAGGGAGGCCAGGAAACACTGTGGAGGTATGACGGGAAACCGAGGCCCTGGAGGCAGGTATTGTGCTCAGGGCGGCTGCTTCACATTCGGCCCGGCTGGCACTGGAGTGCTGGCGCTGCTGGACCCCTTCCTCCCCAGGTTATCGCCAGGGGACCACCAGGACAGCGGAAGTGTCAGAGTACTGACGAGATTGCAATCTCTCTCCTCCTGGGCGGCTGACCAGGGCAGGCCCAGGCTCCCTGCAGTGAAGAATTTCTTCCCGGCTTGTGAAATTGCTCTGATTGCGGCCACCGAGATTTACAACCTACTGAGGTCTCTGGAGCTTGAATATCCATGGAGAGGCATATGAAAAGGAACGGAAGTCCAACAGATTCTGTGAGATTTTATGATTTCATTTTCATATCAAAGCCTTGGGTGGGGGAGGGACCGGCAGTCCCGGGAAGGCCCCTCCCCATATCCGGCAGTGAGAAGTGAGCGCTTTGGGCGGGGAAGAGGCTAGAGGAGGGCGGTGACCTCGGGGTTTTCCTTTGAAACTGAATTTAAAAGACACAACAAAACTAAATCCAACAGGTCTCTCCACTATTGCTGTTTCTAAATTATTTGTCCATTGCCCTCCACTTGGGATCAAGATACTATGCTTTTTAGTGTTATACACTTCATGCATTTTGTTGTTGCAAATTTATACCTAGGGTTTTTTTGTGATAAATGACTACAGACAAAGACCCCAAATCCAACAGCTGGCAAGGTGGAGATGTCTCCTGCTAAAAATAGAAGCAGGAGAAAGAAGTGGAAAAGCAGGAGGCAGAAAGGGACTGAAGGGGATGTTACTCCTAATGGAGCCAAGGGAGGAAGAGAGGGAGGGAGGGAGGCACTCCCTTAGGTTCTTGCCTCCTTTCTCTGCTAGGAATTTCCACCTGCTGCTATTGGTTCTTAACAATCACTCCACAGCACTGCGAAGTATCCACTATTATCTCCAATTTCACATAGCCACTAATTCCTTCATTCAGTAAATATTCATCCTCCTTTCAATGAGAGTGAAGGACAGGGGAACCTGGCAAGCAGAAGTCCATGCGGTTGCAAGCCAGCCATTGAGCAACAACAACCACCTCTCCACGAGGCCCTGTGGGAGGGAGGCCAGGAAACACTGTGGAGGTATGACGGGAAACCGAGGCCCTGGAGGCAGGTATTGTGCTCAGGGCGGCTGCTTCACATTCGGCCCGGCTGGCACTGGAGTGCTGGCGCTGCTGGACCCCTTCCTCCCCAGGTTATCGCCAGGGGACCACCAGGACAGCGGAAGTGTCAGAGTACTGACGAGATTGCAATCTCTCTCCTCCTGGGCGGCTGACCAGGGCAGGCCCAGGCTCCCTGCAGTGAAGAATTTCTTCCCGGCTTGTGAAATTGCTCTGATTGCGGCCACCGAGATTTACAACCTACTGAGGTCTCTGGAGCTTGAATATCCATGGAGAGGCATATGAAAAGGAACGGAAGTCCAACAGATTCTGTGAGATTTTATGATTTCATTTTCATATCAAAGCCTTGGGTGGGGGAGGGACCGGCAGTCCCGGGAAGGCCCCTCCCCCCTATCCGGCAGTGAGAAGTGAGCGCTTTGGGCGGGGGAAGAGGCTAGAGGGAGGGGGCGGTGACCTCGGGGGTTTTCCTTTGGAAACTGAATTTAAAAGACACAACAAAACTAAATCCAACAGGTCTCTCCACTATTGCTGTTTCTAAATTATTTGTCCATTGCCCTCCACTTGGGATCAAGATACTATGCTTTTTAGTGTTATACACTTCATGCATTTTTTTGTTGTTGCAAATTTATACCTAGTTTGTGTTGTTCGGTTCCTAAGTCACGTGGGACCCTTTGTAACCCCATGAGCTACAGCACACCAGACTTCCCTGTCCTTCCTTATCCCCTTGAGCTTGCTCAGACTCGTGTCCATTGAGACAGTGATGCCATCCAACCATCTCACCCACTATGGTCCCCTACTCCTCTTTCACAGCATCAGGGACTTTTCCAGTAAGTGGACACTGTACTGGTATTAAAAATGAGTAGGTATAGGCATAGATAGAGAGGGTGGTGAAGAGGAATTAATAAAGAGCTGTTGGTGATTATGCAAGGGGTTGAGTCTGGACTCAAAGATGAAATAGATCTGGATCTGAGATCCAGTTCTGACACTTCTAGAAAAGTTAGGACTTGTTTCCCATCGTGATGGGAATAATAATTCCCATCATAGAGGGTGCTTTATATATTTAAATGTCTCTCTTTTGCTTGCCATTTTCTAAAAAAATTAAGCCATGCTAGTCACTCATACCTGAAACTCTTAAACATTCCCTCATCATACTTGGTTAAAAAACATTTAAAAGTCAACAAGTTCTGACCCTTCCAACATGGATACAAACCACATGGATCCTCAATAGTCTAGCCACCACACCCTGCTCTTTCTCTTCATAAAGATTACTTGTGATCATACAGGTGTTTTTTCTCTTAGTCATGATTTGCCTCTCCTATGAAAGTGCCATCTCCAAGAGAGAGATGAGAGAGAGAGAGATATCCACTGTATAATCACATGCTGCTTGGAACTTAGGCTCAAGAAATATTTTTTGAACAACTCAATGGAGAAATGATGGATGAATGAAATGTGTCTGGTACACAGTAAACTGTCACTAAATGGCAGCTTTTCCTACTGTTAGTAGTAATGAAAAGTGTTTATAATTTGGAAATAAGGTGAACCCCCTATATATGAAACAGTTGCAGTGCTGAGCAGCTTTACTGTTCAAAAAGTGGTCTTAAGCAAGCAGGGTCTTGTCATCCTCACACCAGTCTTAAGGGGGAAACAAGCTGGGTGTCCTAACCCACACTTGACCAAGGAGGAAATGGACCTAGAGAAAAAGAAAAATGCTCGGCTTCCAAATTCCACAGCCAGCTAAGCAAGACCAAAGTGCAGATGCTCGAATGTTCCTATTAGTGTGCCAGCAAGGAAGCCGAGAGACACCTTCAGCGTAAGGCCAGGCCCAACAATCACCCATCTCCGGGCTTTCTGGTTTGGGGGAGAGGAGGTGTGGCTTTCAAGGTGACAGAGGATAGTTAAGACTTCAGGGAGTATACCTCTAACCATGTTCTCTGTAACAACAACAACAACAAAAAATGGAAACACTAAAGCAGGAGCTGCCTCACAGGGTTCCAACTCCAGAGCCTCTGGCTAGAGATAGCCTGGAAGGACACACAGACACTGGTGCTGTCAACAGGGGCAGCAGGTGAGCAGAGGTGGATGAAAGCTTCCTGAAGTAGGACTGGAACTGTGGAGCAAAGCCCTCTGTCCTGAGCCCCTAATCCTCTCAGTCCATCGTCTCAAACCTTTTGCAGTCCCCATTCCCTTGAAAGCACTGGCGTTTGGTGGTTGTGTTATTGTTCTATGGCTGCTATAACACATCACCACAGCTTGGTGACTTAACACATGTGTTCTTGCACACTTTTGCAGAGAAGAAGTCCATAAGCAGCTGAGATCAACGTGGAGGCAGGAGTGTGCTCCCTCTTGGAGGCGCTAAGAGAAATATCTCTTCCTTGCCTCTTCCAGCTTCTGGTGGCTACCTGCATTCCTTGGCCTATGGCCACATCACTCTAATCTCTGCCCCCGTGATCACATTTACTTCTCCTTTTCTGCAGTCAAATGCCCCTCTGAGTCTTTCTTATAAAGACACTTAACTCTGTTTAGAATCCACCGAGATAATCCAGAGTAATCTTCCCATCTCAAGATCCTTAACTTTATCACAGCGGCAAAGGCCCTTTTGCATATAAGGTTGCATTTACGGGTTCTAGGAGTTTGGGTTTTTTGATCTTTGAGGGAATTTTCGGTTAAGTCAGAACACTGAAAATCAGTTTCTTAGCTAGGTTCCTCCTTTATCAGATGAAAAACAAGCTGGGTGTCCTAACCCACACTTGACCAAGGAGGAAATGGACCTAGAGAAAAAGAAAAATGCTCGGCTTCCAAATTCCACAGCCAGCTAAGCAAGACCAAAGTGCAGATGCTCGAATGTTCCTATTAGTGTGCCAGCAAGGAAGCCGAGAGACACCTTCAGCGTAAGGCCAGGCCCAACAATCACCCATCTCCGGGCTTTCTGGTTTGGGGGAGAGGAGAGGTGTGGCTTTCAAGGTGACAGAGGATAGTTAAGACTTCAGGGAGTATACCTCTAACCATGTTCTCTGTAACAACAACAACAACAAAAAATGGAAACACTAAAGCAGGAGCTGCCTCACAGGGTTCCAACTCCAGAGCCTCTGGCTAGAGATAGCCTGGAAGGACACACAGACACTGGTGCTGTCAACAGGGGCAGCAGGTGAGCAGAGGTGGATGAAAGCTTCCTGAAGTAGGACTGGAACTGTGGAGCAAAGCCCTCTGTCCTGAGCCCCTAATCCTCTCAGTCCATCGTCTCAAACCTTTTGCAGTCCCCATTCCCTTGAAAGCACTGGCGTTTGGTGGTTGTGTTATTGTTCTATGGCTGCTATAACACATCACCACAGCTTGGTGACTTAACACATGTGTTCTTGCACACTTTTGCAGAGAAGAAGTCCATAAGCAGCTGAGATCAACGTGGAGGCAGGAGTGTGCTCCCTCTTGGAGGCGCTAAGAGAAATATCTCTTCCTTGCCTCTTCCAGCTTCTGGTGGCTACCTGCATTCCTTGGCCTATGGCCACATCACTCTAATCTCTGCCCCCGTGATCACATTTACTTCTCCTTTTCTGCAGTCAAATGCCCCTCTGAGTCTTTCTTATAAAGACACTTAACTCTGTTTAGAATCCACCGAGATAATCCAGAGTAATCTTCCCATCTCAAGATCCTTAACTTTATCACAGCGGCAAAGGCCCTTTTGCATATAAGGTTGCATTTACGGGTTCTAGGAGTTTGGGTTTTTTGATCTTTGAGGGGAATTTTCGGTTAAGTCAGAACACTGAAAATCAGTTTCTTAGCTAGGTTCCTCCTTTATCAGATGAAAAATCTGATGCCCAAGAAGGAGAAAGTTCAAAGTCATAGGACAGGTGCAGAAAAATACTGCATTTAAGAAGCTGCACCTTGGGCTTCCCTGGTGGTCCAGTGGGTAAGGACACCGCCTTGCAGTGCAAGGGACGCCGGTTCGATCCCTGGCCTGGGAAGATCCCATGTGCCACGGAGCGGCTGGACCTATGTGTCCAATTACCAAGCCAGAGCTCTGGAGTGCATGCGCCCAGAGCCGGTGCTCTGTGACAACAGAGGCCACTGTGATGGGAGGCCCACACAGGCCAAAGAACAAAGATGGATGAAAATAGACAAATGGAAGACCAACAAAAGTGGCCTGCCCGCCCCCCTCCCTCTCCACTCCCCCCAAAAAAAGAAGCTGCACCTTGATATCTACCTATCTGTCTATCTATCTAATGGAATATTACTCAGCCAAAAAAAAGAACGAAATATTGCCATTTGCAGCAACGTGGACGGAACTAGATAAGACTATACCAAGTGAAGTAAAGAGAAATTTTACATTATATCAAATATATGGAATCTAAACAAACAATGCAATGAATCTCTTTACAAAACAGACTCACAGACATAGAAAACAAATCTATAGTTACTAAAGGGAAAAGGGGGTAGAAGAGGGCGAAGTTAAAAGTATGGGAATAACAGATACAAACTACTATACATAAAATAGATAAGCAACAGGATTTTCTGTATAACACAGGAACTTCAAATTTGGGTGGAGGCAGGAGTGTGCTCCCTCTTGGAGGCGCTAAGAGAAATATCTCTTCCTTGCCTCTTCCAGCTTCTGGTGGCTACCTGCATTCCTTGGCCTATGGCCACATCACTCTAATCTCTGCCCCCGTGATCACATTTACTTCTCCTTTTCTGCAGTCAAATGCCCCTCTGAGTCTTTCTTATAAAGACACTTAACTCTGTTTAGAATCCACCGAGATAATCCAGAGTAATCTTCCCATCTCAAGATCCTTAACTTTATCACAGCGGCAAAGGCCCTTTTGCATATAAGGTTGCATTTACGGGTTCTAGGAGTTTGGGTTTTTTGATCTTTGAGGGGAATTTTCGGTTAAGTCAGAACACTGAAAATCAGTTTCTTAGCTAGGTTCCTCCTTTATCAGATGAAAAATCTGATGCCCAAGAAGGAGAAAGTTCAAAGTCATAGGACAGGTGCAGAAAAATACTGCATTTAAGAAGCTGCACCTTGGGCTTCCCTGGTGGTCCAGTGGGTAAGGACACCGCCTTGCAGTGCAAGGGACGCCGGTTCGATCCCTGGCCTGGGAAGATCCCATGTGCCACGGAGCGGCTGGACCTATGTGTCCAATTACCAAGCCAGAGCTCTGGAGTGCATGCGCCCAGAGCCGGTGCTCTGTGACAACAGAGGCCACTGTGATGGGAGGCCCACACAGGCCAAAGAACAAAGATGGATGAAAATAGACAAATGGAAGACCAACAAAAGTGGCCTGCCCGCCCCCCTCCCTCTCCACTCCCCCCAAAAAAAGAAGCTGCACCTTGATATCTACCTATCTGTCTATCTATCTAATGGAATATTACTCAGCCAAAAAAAAGAACGAAATATTGCCATTTGCAGCAACGTGGACGGAACTAGATAAGACTATACCAAGTGAAGTAAAGAGAAATTTTACATTATATCAAATATATGGAATCTAAACAAACAATGCAATGAATCTCTTTACAAAACAGACTCACAGACATAGAAAACAAATCTATAGTTACTAAAGGGAAAAGGGGGTAGAAGAGGGCGAAGTTAAAAGTATGGGAATAACAGATACAAACTACTATACATAAAATAGATAAGCAACAGGATTTTCTGTATAACACAGGAACCAACATTCAATATTTTTAACAAACTATAATGGAAAATAGCCAGAAAATAATATATATATATATATATATATATATATATATATATATACACACACACACACACACACATAACTGAATTACTTTGTTGTATACCTGAAACTAGCACAATATTGAAAATCAGCTATATTGTAATATTTTTAAGAAAAGAAAGCTGGGCTTTTTCTCTACATCATAAATTGTAATTCTATTTAATTTTAAAGGCCATTTTAAAAGGAGGGCTGGGAAAAACCTGATGTATACACTACATTATCCATTTAGTTTTGAAATCTGTTCTATTTTGCAAGGGACGTTGGACAATCCACTACTTCTCCAGTATGCTCTCTGAATATTTCCAAAGATGAAAGATGTGTTAACCTATTTTTTTTCCCTGTGGTGTGTAATTAGTCGGGGTTCTTGAAATCCTATAGAGTGGCCTACTTTGGAGAAGCAGCTCCAAGCAGCTCTACCTCAAACCTGTTCCCTGACTTTCATAGTGTGCGTGCACACACACACACACATACACAACACACACACACACCCGCGCGGACAGGGTCCTGTCCTCTGTTCCCTCCGGTTTCCCTTCCTGTGAGCAGAAAGATGCAGGCCTCACACCCATTGGTCTGGGGGCTACTGCAGAGCTGAAGGAGGCCTGATTGTGGCCTGTTTCAGCTCTGTCATCTCAGGACCCAAAATGCTTTGGTTTAGAGCCAGGGACAGAATCCTCTCCGGGGCATATTTCTCTCTCTGTCACTGTGACCTCATATCTCTCCATTTCCCTTTTCATTGATTAAAGGTTATTCTGGCAAGTAGATGGAACACCAGTCCCTTCAAAGTCCCTGTCCCTCTCCAGGGTTTCATTTTCTCACTTCCAGAGGAAATGGCTGAGTCACATAGAAAGTTGCTGCTGTGTGTGGAGACAGAGCCCACTGGACGGGAGGCAGCCGGGACAGAGGGAAGTAAAACACCTGCACACACCCCCACTCCCAATAGAATCACAGCTGCACATATATGCACAGCCCACAGACCATACCAGAAACACACTCCCCACATGCCAGCCTGGTGGGAACTCCCAGTTTTAGAATTCAGTGGAAGAAAATTCAGCACGATGCCTGTCCTGTCTCTATCCAAAGTCCATGTCACCACCTGCCTCCCTGTCTTAGATCTCACCCCATGCCACCCCCCACTCCACAAGAGCTGTAGACCAACCAGACAGGCAGCCTGCCTCACCCTCTTCTCAGGCATTTTTGCCTGAGACCTCCTCCTCCTCTCTTCTCTCTTATCTTACCTCCTCTCCTCCTCTGTCATCCTCATTTTCTTGATTTTATATTCGGCCTCTAGATAGCTGAGTTTGGGTTTTCCTTGGCTTATGTATTAGTTTGAGTTATTCCAGAAGCAGAGCCTGAGCCAGCAGTTTATGGGAGAGACACAGGTATCCTTGGTAGGAAGGGAAGACAGACGGCAAAGTGTGCCTGATGAAGTTACTCCAGAAGGTCACTGGGTCATTGTCCTGTGGGGACGCTCTGGGAGACAGTGCAAACCACACGCCCCCCCCAAGGAACAAGGGAGCTGCAGTGTTTATACGCCAGTTCCAGATAGTCCTTCTGGGGGCTGAACATCCCCCAGAGCTCCTGTCCGCCACTCACAGGCACAGAGAAACTTTACCTGGTGCTGGAGGACAAAGCGCTCAGGCCCAGGGCTGCACATACTGGCAGCTGGAGGGTGCAGGGTTTGGGAGACCTGGGTGGGCACTGAGAGTGTCTGCCCGAACCTGCCTGCCCATGATCCTAGATGTTTTTTCCTGGTTTTCTTTACCTTTTCTAATGACCCTTATTTGAGCCCCAATGCACCCCGCTGGATTATACGTTTCATATTTCCTGTTCTTACCCAGTCCTTAAGTCTTGTTTAATGCTACCTCTTTAAGATAGATTTCTCCTCTCAGCCAGTGTGAAATAGCTCAGGCCTTGCCAGTATATATCTTCATTTTAGAAATAATTTCTATAGTCCTCCTGAAATTTAATTTCTTTTGGCCAGAAGAACTGACATCCATTCAAAAAAGAGTTGAAAAAAGTTTCACATATGATAGTCAGGAGACTTTCAGTTGCCAAAGGAGGATTTATTAGCTCATATGGTGAAAATTTCAAGCGTAGTCAGCTTCAGGTAGAGCTGGATCTAGGAGCTCAAGTAATGCCATTATTTCTTAGGCATGTCTCTCAGACCTCTTTTCCTTGGTGCTGGCCTCATTCTTTAAGTGACCTTTAGCCACAAGGCAACCTCTCTTTTCATGCCCAGCAGCTTTAATACCATCCTGTAAGCAGAAGTCCTAGGGATAATGTTCATTAGCTCTCATTGACCAGGCTGGATTTTGTACCAGTCCCTTGACTTACCACTGTGGCCAGAAGCATGTGGTACTTTTATTGGTCATGCCTGGGTAATGTGACCACATTTGAATGCATGGAGAAGAGTTAGGTTTCCCTGACCTACATAGCCTGGCTTTGAGAAGAAGTGGGTCCCTAATGCAAGCCAGGAAAACTCCAGTAAAGTGGAATGGATGCAGGGCCCACAGAAATACTAAGTCCTTATCCTGTGCAAATACCCAACTAAGAGAACACTTTCACACATGTGACTCTCAGGCACATTTTCTGCCAGTCAATAACATACTGTAACATTTAACCACAAATCCATAAACCCTTCTCTGTTCTTCTGGAGAAAGAGGATGCAAAGAGCAAGAAGATAGAAAGACCTGAAGTGTGGTGAGTGGTTCCTGGTCTCATGGAGAAAGATTTTTTTAAAAGGGGACAAAGAATGCTCAGATGTACTTCAAATACAGAAGGATCCTGTCTAAGCCAGTCACATTTTCCTTCAACTGAGTGGGTCAGATGAGCAGTACTCAAGATATCCTGCCTGTGTATGTATGTCTGCTCACTTTATATAAAGGAGCTTTTCCTTTGGGGCCTTGTCATCAGAAGACCGCTCTATGAACACATTGGGCAAGACTCCATAGGATGGACAAGCTAAGTGAGGGCTGGGGGGGCTCAGAGAGGCACTGCACGAACCTGCTCTGACCATCAGGAGATTTGAGTGACATTGGACAGACATTATTACGCTGTATTTTCCAGAGTTCAAAACTTTCAGTATAGATTCTTGTTACTACCCCGGAAGCACGGATACTCTTGTACAAACTTTCTCTTTAATAATTCAGTTTAATCAAAGTATGGATTGTTTGTGGGAGGGAGACTAGCTGAGACTTCAAGCAAGTCATGACCCATTAAATCCTGGAGCAGGTCACTGCGCAGATGTTAGGAGACACTGTCTGCCTGAGACCAGAAGCCTCACTGTCCACAAAATAATGACTAGCATTTACTGAGGACTTAATATGAGCTTACTAAGTGAGTGTGTGAGCATTATGACAATTCTGAATGCTGGGGTGTATCAGCATCACTATTTTTACAAATAATGAAACTCAGACTCCACACGTAAACAACGTTCGTAGGGTTACAGAGTTAGTAAAGTGGCAGAGTTGGGATTAGAACTCAACCTCTCTGTCTCCGAAGCTAATTTCTAACTGTTAATCTATCCTCCAGGCTTTACCTTTGGAGGCTATGAAGCATATCTAGTCCTACTTCTCACAAGTGCAGGTCTTTCTGATGGAGAAACTCCCATCCAGCCTAACTACTTGAATCCCTCCAGTGACGGAGTGTTCACTACCTATGAAGGGAGGCGTTTAGATTGTTGGTGAGTGATAATGATTTTTAAATTTTTATTTATTTTTTATTAGAGGATAATTACTTTACAATATTGTATTGGCTTCTGTCATACATCAACATGAATCAGCCATAGATAGACATATGTCCCCTCCCTCTTAAAACTCCCTCCTACCTCTGACCCAATCCCACCTCTCTAGGTTGTCTCAGAGCACTGGGCTTGAGTGTCTTGTGCCATTCAGCAAATTCCCACTGGCTATTTTCCATATAGTAATGTGTATGTTTCAGTGCTGCTGTCTCAATCCATCCCACTCTCTCCTTCCCCCACTGTGTCCATAAGTCTGTTCTTTTTGTCTGCGTCTCCTATTCTGTGTTGTAATGATTAAGTCCCTCCTAAACTGAGCTCCAGCCACTTCATTGTAGTTCTTATTCTTTGTTGTTGTTGTTGTTCTTCTTATTCTGAATATGAGTGATGGTGGCCCTGTACTGAACAGGTATTACGTGCCTGGCTCTCTGCAAAACACTCTCTCAGTACCTTGTTTCATCTTCAAACTCTTATCCAGAAGTACGAGGGAAGAGACTCAGAGAGATTGGGTTATTTGCCCAGCATTACACAGAAGAGACTGGAAGTAGAATCCTAGTCTGACTCCAAAATTATCCCCAAAGAAGCAGGTATCTCCTAGGGGAATCTTTGCCTTTGAAGTATTTCATTTTGTTACAGTTCATGACTAGCATTTACTGAGGACTTAATATGAGCTTACTAAGTGAGTGTGTGAGCATTATGACAATTCTGAATGCTGGGGTGTATCAGCATCACTATTTTTACAAATAATGAAACTCAGACTCCACACGTAAACAACGTTCGTAGGGTTACAGAGTTAGTAAAGTGGCAGAGTTGGGATTAGAACTCAACCTCTCTGTCTCCAAGCTAATTTCTAACTGTTAATCTATCCTCCAGGCTTTACCTTTGGAGGCTATGAAGCATATCTAGTCCTACTTCTCACAAGTGCAGGTCTTTCTGATGGAGAAACTCCCATCCAGCCTAACTACTTGAATCCCTCCAGTGACGGAGTGTTCACTACCTATGAAGGGAGGCGTTTAGATTGTTGGTGAGTGATAATGATTTTTAAATTTTTCTTTATTTTTAATTTGAGGATAATTACTTTACAATATTGTATTGGCTTCTGTCATACATCAACATGAATCAGCCATAGATAGACATATGTCCCCTCCCTCTTAAAACTCCCTCCTACCTCTGACCCAATCCCACCTCTCTAGGTTGTCTCAGAGCACTGGGCTTGAGTGTCTTGTGCCATTCAGCAAATTCCCACTGGCTATTTTCCATATAGTAATGTGTATGTTTCAGTGCTGCTGTCTCAATCCATCCCACTCTCTCCTTCCCCCACTGTGTCCATAAGTCTGTTCTTTTTGTCTGCGTCTCCTATTCTGTGTTGTAATGATTAAGTCGCTTCCCCCCCTCCTAAACTGAGCTCCAGCCACTTCATTGTAGTTCTTATTCTTTGTTGTTGTTGTTGTTCTTCTTATTCTGAATATGAGTGATGGTGGCCCTGTACTGAACAGGTATTACGTGCCTGGCTCTCTGCAAAACACTCTCTCAGTACCTTGTTTCATCTTCAAACTCTTATCCAGAAGTACGAGGGAAGAGACTCAGAGAGATTGGGTTATTTGCCCAGCATTACACAGAAGAGACTGGAAGTAGAATCCTAGTCTGACTCCAAAATTATCCCCAAAGAAGCAGGTATCTCCTAGGAGTGGAATCTTTGCCTTTGAAGTATTTCATTTTGTTACAGTTCATCTTTACCGAGCCACTGCTATGGTTTGGGGGTTGGGGATGAAGAATACCAGGCTTTGGGGACTTATGCAAAGATGTATGTGAGACAGAGCGAGTACTTTCCAGGAGTTCCCCATCTGAAAAAACACATAAATGAGTACGTCTGTTGTCTGGGGCCTGAGGCCCAGCCAGGATCTAACTTCACAGAGAGGAAGCTTTAGCAGGGGGTCAGATGGAGCGGCTGAGAGAACACAGTCTACTGACCACCTCTTCGATGGGTCTTGTGGACTGACCATGGATATCTCCAGCAGGTTTCCTTCTATTTTCTCCAAAGCCTTTTTATCAGAATGCTAGTTGGGAGGAGGAGCTCTCCAGGAAGATCTGCTTCTGGCCTCAGTGCTGAACCACAGAGGAAAACCTGAAGGCACAAGCTGAAGCAAGCAAGCACTGGGAGGGGCCTGTGCTAACTGCCTGGGGCTCTGGGGAAAGCTCCCAGGAGCCAACATTTGAAGATAGTTATCGCTGCTTTTCTATAATACCGGTCTGTGTTCCCCACACAGAAAGCCAGTGCAATCTTCCCTGATGCCCTTAAGCGGGGTTAGTCACTAAACATTCTGTACACACCCTGTTCCCTGACTCACTTAAGCACATTGTATTATAATTGTGTTTACATTCCGTTCTCCTTCACTGGAATGCCAGCTCCCAGGACTATTCTTACGTTAACAAATCTCTCCCCTGTGTTGGAACATCACCTGGAAAGTACTTTGCCAGGTGCTTGTCATAAACTACTACACTGTCCATTTCATGTATTAATTTTGTCTGTTGTCTTTCTGTCTTCCAACTGACATACAGGCTCCTTGAGTGCAGGCACTTTATCTATTTTGTACAGACATGTGTCCTCAGCATCTAGGACAGTGTCCAGCAATGTGTAGGTTCTTGGTATTTGTCAGATGAATGACCTTGCCCGACTGAGCGTGGAGAGGCGCAGAAGGGAGGTTGCTGAAAAGGCTTGGTTCACCCAGGTACAGAGCAGAAGGGCTTGGAGGTGATTATCCCCAAAGAAGCAGGTATCTCCTTTGAGTGGAATCTTTGCCTTTGAAGTATTTCATTTTGTTACAGTTCATCTTTACCGAGCCACTGCTATGGTTTGGGGGTTGGGGATGAAGAATACCAGGCTTTGGGGACTTATGCAAAGATGTATGTGAGACAGAGCGAGTACTTTCCAGGAGTTCCCCATCTGAAAAAACACATAAATGAGTACGTCTGTTGTCTGGGGCCTGAGGCCCAGCCAGGATCTAACTTCACAGAGAGGAAGCTTTAGCAGGGGGTCAGATGGAGCGGCTGAGAGAACACAGTCTACTGACCACCTCTTCGATGGGTCTTGTGGACTGACCATGGATATCTCCAGCAGGTTTCCTTCTGTTTTCCCCAAAGCCTTTTTATCAACATGCTAGTTGGGAGGAGGAGCTCTCCAGGAAGATCTGCTTCTGGCCTCAGTGCTGAACCACAGAGGAAAACCTGAAGGCACAAGCTGAAGCAAGCAAGCACTGGGAGGGGCCTGTGCTAACTGCCTGGGGCTCTGGGGAAAGCTCCCAGGAGCCAACATTTGAAGATAGTTATCGCTGCTTTTCTATAATACCGGTCTGTGTTCCCCACACAGAAAGCCAGTGCAATCTTCCCTGATGCCCTTAAGCGGGGTTAGTCACTAAACATTCTGTACACACCCTGTTCCCTGACTCACTTAAGCACATTGTATTATAATTGTGTTTACATTCCGTTCTCCTTCACTGGAATGCCAGCTCCCAGGACTATTCTTACGTTAACAAATCTCTCCCCTGTGTTGGAACATCACCTGGAAAGTACTTTGCCAGGTGCTTGTCATAAACTACTACACTGTCCATTTCATGTATTAATTTTGTCTGTTGTCTTTCTGTCTTCCAACTGACATACAGGCTCCTTGAGTGCAGGCACTTTATCTATTTTGTACAGACATGTGTCCTCAGCATCTAGGACAGTGTCCAGCAATGTGTAGGTTCTTGGTATTTGTCAGATGAATGACCTTGCCCGACTGAGCGTGGAGAGGAGCAGAAGGGGGAGGTTGCTGAGAATCAGAAAAGGGCTTGGTTCACCCAGGTACCAGATGCTAGTTAAGGACTAGCTTGTGTTCTTTATCACAGTGGGTTAGAATGTGAGTCATCTTCATTCTTACTGTCATTTGAAAAGTATCTAACAGCCATCTCCCTTTGAAACAATCACTTACTGTTTTGATGAAGCAATGAAGTAGGAAATACACCAAAAATACAATGTTGCAACATTTTAAATACTACTTATTAAGAAATCCCACATCCCTGTATAGGTTGGCAGAATATTAAATGAGACTGCTTCTGTTTTTTGGGGAGTTAGAGAACCAGAAGGCAAAGAACACTCACGCAGCCTTAAGAAGAGCTAGTGAGCTGTGCCTGACTTGCCAACAGGTTTCTCCTAGCACTAGCTTATAACCCAGGTCACAGGAAGGATGAATTTGGAGAAAACTATAGATATGCTAATTTTCTTCTTTCCCTTTATCCTGAGTCATGTGAAGAGAGAGTTCTGTGAGAATCATTCAGGGAGGTTGACATGTGCTCCCTGGAACTTCGAGGACCCAGTGACTCTCAAGGAAGAACTCTAAAGGCTGCTGCAAGAGGCAGAGCAAAATGTAGAAAAGGCTGTCCTGCCTGCTGCACCTCCACCTGTGGTGCCGAGTGGAACGTCTCTTGTGGACCAGATAAAGGTCTCATGGAAGGGTCAGCTGGGAATCATCTTAAATTGGACCTTTCCCAAGACAACTCCCTAAAAGGGTGATTTTACTGGACAGAGGGGTGGACCACCCTGCAGCCAGTTGGAAGAAGCAATGCCTGTGTCAGGAGAACTTTAGAAAGAAGATCTACCTTTCTATAAGGAATATCATATGGCATCCCTTATCTGAGAAAGGGAAAAAGAAATGATATAAATGAATTTACTTGCAAAACAGAAAGAGACTCACAGACTTAGAAAATGAACTTGTGGTTGCCGGCGGGGAGGGATAGTTAGGGAGTTTGGGAAGGTCGTGTACTCACTGCTGTATATAAAGTGAATAACCAACAAGGACCTATTGTATAGCACATGGAACTCTGCTCAGTGTTACGTGCCAGCCTGGATGGGAGCAGGAGACTTGTGGAGAATGGATACGTCTATTTGTATGTCTCAGTCCCTTCACTGTTCACCTGAAACTACCACAACATTGTTAATCATTGGCTTAACATTGGTTATACCCCCAATATAAAATTAAAAGTTTGTAATTAAAAAATAAATAAATAAAGTAGGTCTAGCAAGGAATCTCCAAGGGACCCATTAAAGTACTCACAGGAGGAGTCAGCAATTGTGCCTCTGACAGATAAAGAGAGCCCCAAGTCAGAGCACAACTGTATAAGTAAAGTAAGACTGTTCTTATTCTAAGTTCTTTCCTTCTTCTTTCTGAGGCTTGAGGGGCCCAGAGCAACCACCAGCTAGAAGGGGAGGAAGTAGAGTGGGGAGAGGGGGAAGAAGCAGCCTTGCCCCCATTTCCTGAGCTAATGCTTTCTCTAAAGCTTTTTTTTTAACTTAAACTTTGGCCTCTTTTATTGGTCTTCATTTATTTTTTTTCATCCAACTTAATTCTTTGACCTGTGTGGGCCTCCCATTGCAGTGGCCTCTCCCGTTGCAGAGCACTGGCCCCTAATGAGACACACCGGTCCGCTCTGCGGCATGTGGGATCTTCCCGTGCCTGGGATCGAACCGGTGTCCCTTGCACTGCAAGGCGGACTCTTTACCCACTCTTCACACCACCAGGGAAGCCCTTCTCTAAAGCGTTTTGTCATTTATTCTGCTGACTTTCTGACTTTCCTTAGTGGTCAGAATTGGAAGTCATAAGGGGTCTTCCACCTACATGAATGCTTGCAAGCAATATTCAACCCAGGAGACTTTCAGTTTAAGCAAGATGAAATCTAACTCAATTTAACGTTAAATGGTACTTCTAGGCACACACAATTGAAAAACCTGTATGGAGGATGTTAGGCATGGTTTGTTCAGGGATTTAGTTTCATTTCGCTGTATCATCCTCCAGTCTGGACTGCTCTTCATCCTCAGGCTTCCTTTGTGGTGTGAAGATGACATCGACATCTTCTGGAGTGACAGGTCTCCTTATCCACAGGGAGGAGAGAGATATTTTTACAGATATTCAAAGAGAAACCCAAGCTTCTCTCTGTTTGGGCCATGTTAGGTCACATGTCTACTCCTGAACAACAGTAGTTCCTAGGGCCATGAGATGACTCTGGTGGCTTGGACCAAAAGATATGGATGGAGTTAAGTCCTCCCAAATAGCATGGCTGCAACACTGTATGGGTGGGTGTGGCATAGATGCTGTGGAGGCAACACCTGATCAGTAGAGTAGGGGCCTGAACTGAATCCTTTTCAGAGGCAGGCCCCTTCTGATCTAGCAATACCAAGGGAAAATCTCCAGGCTCAAGTTTTGAAGTCCCTTGTCAAACTGGAGGTACCTGCTGAGAAAATGTGTGATGTGTGATGGTCTTTCTTCCCAATGGTGTGCTCCTAAGACTATACAACTTCATGGATTCATAAGAAGCGACTTTTTCCTCCCAGATTACACAAGGAGTCAGGTAGTTTTTCCTTAAAGCTTGCAAGGTTAAAAAAAAGTCTCCTTGAAGTCTAAAGGATTTCCTGTGGTCATCACATCATTTAAAGGGTACTTTCATGTTATCCCCATACTGAGGTGGCAGAAGGGAAGATTCCAGCTTGAACTCATTTCCTCCAATGTCCTTTGACTCACAATAAAGAGTCATCTTTTCAACTTGGGGCAATAATCCATCTCATATAATTACATTAAGATGGCTCCTCAAATGCTCTGTTTCCACCATCTCTTTGAAACACATTACAGGTATGAGACTAGAAGAAAGCCGAGTGCTGTCTGTGAAGACCTTGTCAAAACTTTCCGTTGTAAATGCAGAAAGGAAATATGCTAGACATTAGCATTATGTCACAGTCCAGGTCTTCTATGAATGGTCTCCTCGTAAAGAACTCTCGTTCATCATGGACCATACCTTTATTCTCTTCAATTCTCTGAAAAATTGCTACTGAAGTCAATAATCATATCTTAGGTTGATGACTTTCCTGGAAAATGTTCCTGTTCAGGATCCATGCTTGATGTTATTAAAGTGACCACGCATCCAGGTTTCCACAGGAGAGGTCATCTGTTGTTCTTTAAAAGTTTTAGCACTGAATTTTTGCAAAACAAAAAACATGGGTCTATCTTTCAAAGAGAAACCCAAGCTTCTCTGTTTGGGCCATGTTAGGTCACATGTCTACTCCTGAACAACAGTAGTTCCTAGGGCCATGAGATGACTCTGGTGGCTTGGACCAAAAGATATGGATGGAGTTAAGTCCTCCCAAATAGCATGGCTGCAACACTGTATGGGTGGGTGTGGCATAGATGCTGTGGAGGCAACACCTGATCAGTAGAGTAGGGGCCTGAACTGAATCCTTTTCAGAGGCAGGCCCCTTCTGATCTAGCAATACCAAGGGAAAATCTCCAGGCTCAAGTTTTGAAGTCCCTTGTCAAACTGGAGGTACCTGCTGAGAAAATGTGTGATGTGTGATGGTCTTTCTTCCCAATGGTGTGCTCCTAAGACTATACAACTTCATGGATTCATAAGAAGCGACTTTTTCCTCCCAGATTACACAAGGAGTCAGGTAGTTTTTTCCTTAAAGCTTGCAAGGTTAAAAAAAAGTCTCCTTGAAGTCTAAAGGATTTCCTGTGGTCATCACATCATTTAAAGGGTACTTTCATGTTATCCCCATACTGAGGTGGCAGAAGGGAAGATTCCAGCTTGAACTCATTTCCTCCAATGTCCTTTGACTCACAATAAAGAGTCATCTTTTCAACTTGGGGCAATAATCCATCTCATATAATTACATTAAGATGGCTCCTCAAATGCTCTGTTTCCACCATCTCTTTGAAACACATTACAGGTATGAGACTAGAAGAAAGCCGAGTGCTGTCTGTGAAGACCTTGTCAAAACTTTCCGTTGTAAATGCAGAAAGGAAATATGCTAGACATTAGCATTATGTCACAGTCCAGGTCTTCTATGAATGGTCTCCTCGTAAAGAACTCTCGTTCATCATGGACCATACCTTTATTCTCTTCAATTCTCTGAAAAATTGCTACTGAAGTCAATAATCATATCTTAGGTTGATGACTTTCCCTGGAAAATGTTCCTGTTCAGGATCCATGCTTGATGTTATTAAAGTGACCACGCATCCAGGTTTCCACAGGAGAGGTCATCTGTGTTCTAGTTTAGCACTGATTTCAGACAAACAGCATCCTGATTTTGACAACAAATTATGTGGCCGTTCTACTGGTTATACACTTGGTTTATGCTGCAAAGCACACTGGGAGATAGAGGAAAAGATGGAAGCAGAGGGGGCAACCATAATATATCACTGCAATTTCTAGCATTTACTATGTGTCAGGTCCTGTACTATGTGCTTCATGTGCTATATCCCATTTAACCCTCATAATAATCCTTCAAGGGCAGCAGTACTACTATGTTTATATGAGACAAAAGAAGTAAAATTAAGCAAATCGCTCAAGCAACTTGACCTAGTTGTTAAATGGGAGACATGGAATTCAAACTCAGACTCCAGAACTATATTATGTTGATGCTAACAAGCAGAAAGCAGAGCAGTTCTTCTGCTAGACACATTCTAGGGTCCAAATGATGGTGCACATACGCGCTGGTGTCAGTATCTGTATCAGTGAAGATGCTTTGATCCTTGGGCAGCAGAAAATCCAACTCAAAATAGTTTAGGCCATATTAACTGACAAAGGAAGAGCTTTGCAGCAGGGAGGTTTCACATTGGGTGGGCCACAGGTGCAGAAGTCTGGGCAAGGACCCAGTGCATGCTCCTGGGTCCACAGTGTTTGGCTTCATCACAAGGCTGGGGTACCTCTTCCTTGTAGGGTTGTTGCCACTAGCAATCAAGGGTACATGCTTCCTTGTTTCTACCCAGTAGGAGAGAGGGTGGCTTCCTATGATTTTCTTTTAAGACTGAAAGCATATTTTCCCCAAAACTCCTGGTTAATTTCTCATTGCTTAAAATGACTTAGACCGACGCGTCGCCGCCGCCACTGCCGCCGACCCCGTCCCAGCCCCCCCGGGTTCCCTCAGCCCAGCCCGGTCCAGCCCGGTTCCCGGGAGGATGAAGTTCATGTAAAAAGGAGCATCCGTTCGAGAAGCGCCGCTCTGGGGGCGAGAAGATCCGAAAGAAATACCCTGACCTTGTCCCGGTGATAGTAGAAAAGGCTCACAAAGCTCGGATAGGAGACCTGGACAAAAAGAAATACCTGGTGCCTTCTGATCTTACAGTTGGTCAGTTCTAGTTTTTAATCCGGAAGCGAATTCATCTCCGAGCTGAGGATGCCTTGTTTTTCTTTGTCAACAACGTCATTCCACCCACCAGTGCCACGATGGGTCAGCTCTACCAGGAACACCACGAAGACTTCTTTCTGTACGTTGCTTACAGTGATGAAAGTGTCTACGGTCTGTGAAGCTGCTGCCCCTAAGGTGAGGGGTCCCATTCTACAGAGAGAGAGGTGGCCCTTCTTCCTTGACCTGCTCCTCCTCGAAGCTGGAGCACCACCTCCCTTCTTCAGGACCGGCACTTCCTAATGTTTGAGACTGTCCTCCAGCCCCTCTTACCACAGGGGCTTCTGGGGGAGATGGCCTCTTGTATTTCTCCTTCTCCTTTCTTTACCATCTTTCCTTAATTCTGCTTTAGACTTGATTGTCAGTCTCTGTTATATCTGGTGATTGTTTTGGTTTCTGTTCCCTTTTTAACTGCCCAAGGGACTCAGAGCCCTAACAATTCCTTCTTTTCACTATCTTCTTTTTGGGGGGTAGGTGGAAGGGATGAAGTTGTAGGGGGAAGGTAGGAGGTACATCAATAAAGAGGAAATCACCACCAAAAAAAAAAAAAAATGGCTTAGACCTGCAACTCCCTAGCCCCGTCACTGGCAAGGCGGTTACTCTTACACACTTGTGGGATGGCCCTGGGGCCTCAGTTGCAGTGTCCACTCATACAACCAAGGCAGAACTGGGAATCCAGTGACAGGAGATTCTGGGCAGTATTAACTTTTGGAGCCCTCGTTCTGGAGTTAGAGTGATACGGGCTTAACATTCCCTTTTGTCACTAATCAGCAAGGCCTTTGGCAAGGGAACTGACCTGTCTCAACTTTGATTCTTTCCACTGTAAAAAGAGGATTAATAATAGAATCTACTACATTGAATTGTTCTGAAGATTACTTTAAACTGTTTAAAATAGGTAAGAGCGGGTAACTCAATGCCTGGTCCGTAGTAGGCTCTTAAGAAACATAAATTCTATCCCCTTGGATGCCAGACTAGTGCAAAAGACCATCTCAACCCCTACCACCACCCAAACTCTATAGGATATATGTATAGTATAGCTTTTGCATAATGCTCGGATAGGAGACCTGGACAAAAAGAAATACCTGGTGCCTTCTGATCTTACAGTTGGTCAGTTCTAGTTTTTAATCCGGAAGCGAATTCATCTCCGAGCTGAGGATGCCTTGTTTTTCTTTGTCAACAACGTCATTCCACCCACCAGTGCCACGATGGGTCAGCTCTACCAGGAACACCACGAAGACTTCTTTCTGTACGTTGCTTACAGTGATGAAAGTGTCTACGGTCTGTGAAGCTGCTGCCCCTAAGGTGAGGGGTCCCATTCTACAGAGAGAGAGGTGGCCCTTCTTCCTTGACCTGCTCCTCCTCGAAGCTGGAGCACCACCTCCCTTCTTCAGGACCGGCACTTCCTAATGTTTGAGACTGTCCTCCAGCCCCTCTTACCACAGGGGCTTCTGGGGGAGATGGCCTCTTGTATTTCTCCTTCTCCTTTCTTTACCATCTTTCCTTAATTCTGCTTTAGACTTGATTGTCAGTCTCTGTTATATCTGGTGATTGTTTTGGTTTCTGTTCCCTTTTTAACTGCCCAAGGGACTCAGAGCCCTAACAATTCCTTCTTTTCACTATCTTCTTTTTGGGGGGTAGGTGGAAGGGATGAAGTTGTAGGGGGAAGGTAGGAGGTACATCAATAAAGAGGAAATCACCACCAAAAAAAAAAAAAAATGGCTTAGACCTGCAACTCCCTAGCCCCGTCACTGGCAAGGCGGTTACTCTTACACACTTGTGGGATGGCCCTGGGGCCTCAGTTGCAGTGTCCACTCATACAACCAAGGCAGAACTGGGAATCCAGTGACAGGAGATTCTGGGCAGTATTAACTTTTGGAGCCCTCGTTCTGGAGTTAGAGTGATACGGGCTTAACATTCCCTTTTGTCACTAATCAGCAAGGCCTTTGGCAAGGGAACTGACCTGTCTCAACTTTGATTCTTTCCACTGTAAAAAGAGGATTAATAATAGAATCTACTACATTGAATTGTTCTGAAGATTACTTTAAACTGTTTAAAATAGGTAAGAGCGGGTAACTCAATGCCTGGTCCGTAGTAGGCTCTTAAGAAACATAAATTCTATCCCCTTGGATGCCAGACTAGTGCAAAAGACCATCTCAACCCCTACCACCACCCAAACTCTATAGGATATATGTATAGTATAGCTTTTGCATAATGCTGATATTTCTGCCTTTTATTTAAATGTGGTTTTTCCACTGAGGACCTAGGTAACACCACCCCCTGTGGATCTATGAGGAGGCATAGCCTATATAATTTTGGGATAGAGACAGAGCATGAAGCAGGGAATCAGAACTGAGAAGACAGGGCTTTAAGCAATTAAGAAGCTAAAATATGAGAATAGTTGATTCTCTTTGGTTGTTATTCTCCAGGATCCAGATGTCAAAGAGTTGAGAAGGGTGAGGGAGGTGCTCTCTGCTCCAAGGAGCATGCTGAGATCCAGGCAGAGGTATGCTGTAAGGGATCTTAACTATGATGAATGGACCGCATGTTTTCAGCCAGGCTCTAAGGCTATATGCCAGCCTCCATTTTGATTTCTCTTTTGTTCTTATATATCATAAGAAAAAGTGTGCTTGACTGTGCCAGTCTTTGCTAGTGAGGCTTATGGGACAACTCTTGCCTGAGCCCACACTTGAGCTGCAGTATCAAAGGGCCAGTAATACACAGTGTAGTCCATGTGGTGATGACAGTGCAATTTAATAGAAGAATTCATAAGGGAAGAAGATTATCCAACACTTGGCCTGCTATACCTTTATGGAGAGTCTTCTTATATTACTAGTCTTGGAGACACCAGAATTTTATTAAGGAATCAGAGACGTCTCTTTATTTGTGATGAACAGTCTGTTAGTTAGGGCAGGCCCATGGCTGGAAAGTTCAATATCTGACAGGAGATGGGCAGATATTGAGAGCAGAGCTTAAGCAAATGGTCTAAAGGTTAGCATAGAACTCTAGTTCTAGGAGGCAGATGGCACACAACCAAAAACTGGAGGGGAGAGGCACAGATCATTGGAAGTGGCAGATAGGATGGGGGCAAGATTTGGATGCGACAGCTTCATTCAGAACATTCTCAGAAGCTACATTCCAAAGGTGATGTGGGGCAGTAGTTTTCTGAGACATAGAGCCTTTGAAAGCTATGAAGATACTGCAAGGATCAAGAATAGCTGAGGATGAAGATAGGAAGACAAATAAGCAAGTTTTAGGATTCGTCACTTTGACTCCAGGAAGTTGCACTTTCCTCTGTTTCGATCAGTGCTTCAAAGAGATTCTGGCTCAAAATAGGCACTTTTAGAAATAAATGAATTCATGTTTCAGATATTACAGTTCTCTGTAGGTTTTCATTTGATTAAAAAATTCCACCAAGGGCTTCCCTGGTGGTCCAGTGGGTAAGGACACTGCCTTGCAGTGCAAGGGGCGCCGGTTCGATCCCTGGCCTGGGAAGATCCCATGTGCCGCGGAGCAGCTGGACTGATGTGTCCAATTACCGAGCTGGAGCTCTGGAGCGCATGTGCCCAGAGTCAGTGCTCTGCAGTGAGAGAGGCCACTGTGATGGGAGGCCCACACACGCCAAAGAACAAAGATAAATAAATGAAAGATCAATAGAAGTGGCCAAAAAAAAAATTCCACCAACAAAACTGTAAGCGTGAAAGTTAATGCTTTAGAATATTCTTAGAAGAAGGCATCTATCCTATATAAGAATGAAAAAGTTAAGACTTTTTTGGCCACTTCTATTGGTCTTTCATTTCATCTTTGTTCTTTGGCCTGTGTGGGCCTCCCATTGCAGTGGCCTCCTCAATGCAGAGCACTGGTTCTGTGAAGGGCTCCAGCTCAGTAACTGGACAGAGCAGTCCAGCCGCTATGCAGCAGTGGGATCTTCCCAGACAAGGATCAAACCGGCGTCCTTGCACTGCAAGGCGGTGTCTACCCACTGGCCCACCAAGGAAACCCAAGTTAAGACTTATTTGTGGGAGGCGATGGTTCTCCATTTAGGCTCAAAAGCCAACTTTGTTTTGAGTTTTAAAAGAAGTCATCAGGGACTTCCCTGGTGGTCCAGTGGGTAAGGACACTGCCTTGCAGTGCAAGGGGCGCCGGTTCGATCCCTGGCCTGGGAAGATCCCATGTGCCGCGGAGCAGCTGGACTGATGTGTCCAATTACCGAGCTGGAGCTCTGGGGCACATGCGCCTAGAGCCGGTGCTCTGCGACAACAGAGGCCACCGTGATGGGAGGCTCACAGGAGCCAAAGAACAAAGACGGATGAAAAATAGATAAATGAAAGACCAATAGAAGTGACCCGCTCGTCCCCCTCCCCCCACCCCACCTCTCAAAAGATAAATAAATAAAAAATAAATGTTTAAAAAAAAAAGAAGTCATCAAAGATACAGATGGTCAATAGGCACATGAAAAGACATTCAACATCACTAGCAAATCAGAGCTACAATGGAGTACTACCTCACATCAGTGGAATGGCTATCATCTACAAATAACAAATGCTGGAGAGGATGTGGAGAAAGGGAACCTTCCTACACTGTTGGTGGGAATGTAAATTGATGCAGTCACTATGGAAAACAGTACAGAGGTTCTGCAAGAAACTGAAAACCGAGTTGCCGTATAATCCAACAATCCTACTCCTGGACATATACACAGAAAAACTCTAATTCAAAAAGGTGCAAACATCCCAATATTCATACCAGCACTAGTTATAGTAGCCAAGACATGAAAACAGCCTAAATGTCCATCAACAGATGAATAGATAAAGATGTGATACATATATATATATATATATATTTATACACACACACACACACACACACACACACACACACACACAAGGGAATACTACTGAACCATAAAAAAGGATAAAATAATGCCATTTGCAACAATGTGGATTCACATAGGGATTATAAGAGTAAGTGAAGTAAGTTAGAAAGAGAAAGACAAATACTATTAATATGAAAAAAGCAAAAAAGTGAAAATGTTAGTTGCTCAGTCATGTCCAACTCTTTGTAACCCCATGGACTGTAGGCCACAAGGCTCTTCTGTGCTTGGAATTCTCCAGGCGAGAACACTGAAGTGGGTTGCCATTCCCTTCTCCAGGGGATCTTCTTGACCCAGGGATTGAACCCAGATTTCTAGCATTGCAGGCAGATTCTTTACCATCTGAGCCACCAGGGAAACCCTACTATTAATATATGATATCACACATGTGAAGTCTAAAATATGACACAAGTGAACTTATCTATGAAACAGAAACAGACTCACAGACACAGAAAACAGACTTGGGCTTGCCAAAGGGGAAATGGGGTGAGGAGGAATGGATTGAAAATTTGGGATTAGCAGATACAAACTATTATATGCAGAATGGATAAACAACAAGATCCTACTGTATAGCACAGAGAACTATATTGAATATCCTATAATAAGCCATAATGGAAAAAGAATCTATGTATAGTAACTGAATCACTTTGCTATGTAACAGAAACTAACAAAATATTATAAATCTTCATATTTCTAAAAAAAAATTTTTTTTAAAAAGTCATCAGAGGAGGCTTCATATTTTAACTCTCCTCTGTTGCCCATTCCCAGGCTGTGATGACAGATGGGTAAGAGGATGTTATCAGAGAGACTAATTGACATTCTTAGTATATTTTTTTTATTTTTGGAGAAACACAAGCCTGTGATTTCTCCATAGCATTGTTCTTTATTTTCACAAAGTGAAGAATAAAATACATTTGCTATGAGCCAGGAACTTACACACATTATACCATTGGATCATACTAAAATCTCCAGAGATGGGTGTTACTGCTTGTTTTTTAAATGAGGCACAGGAAGATAAAGTACCTTAACCAGTGATCCCACAAGGAGATAAACACAGGACTTGTGCTCACATCTGCCTGACTCGAGCAGGCATGCTCTTTTATACTGGCTTTCATTGTAGAAAGAGTGATTTTCAGTATCTAGAAGAATAAGATCATTTTGAAGGACTGCAGAGAACTGAGATCCGTTAATAAAGCAGGTTACATAATCCTCTCCCATAAGGATCTTTCATTAAATAAATCGGACACTTTATTGCTTATAGTACTTAAAGGTGAAGCAGGCCTGGAGGTACAAGTGGGGAGAATGCTCATCTCTTGCCCCACCTATTCACTGGTAATTCGGTGGCAATGTGCCTGGGTCCACACCCATGAGAAAATGTCAGGCATGGGGAGACAGGCAAGATTCCAGTGGCATTTTTGCAGAAGTTGAAAAAACACTTCTTAAAGTTATATGGGTTGCCATTCCCTTCTCCAGGGGATTTTCTTGACCCAGGGATTGAACCCAGATTTCTAGCATTGCAGGCAGATTCTTTACCATCTGAGCCACCAGGGAAACCCTACTATTAATATATGATATCACACATGTGAAGTCTAAAATATGACACAAGTGAACTTATCTATGAAACAGAAACAGACTCACAGACACAGAAAACAGACTTGGGCTTGCCAAAGGGGAAATGGGGTGAGGAGGAATGGATTGAAAATTTGGGATTAGCAGATACAAACTATTATATGCAGAATGGATAAACAACAAGATCCTACTGTATAGCACAGAGAACTATATTGAATATCCTATAATAAGCCATAATGGAAAAAGAATCTATGTATAGTAACTGAATCACTTTGCTATGTAACAGAAACTAACAAAATATTATAAATCTTCATATTTCTAAAAAAAAATTTTTTTTAAAAAGTCATCAGAGGAGGCTTCATATTTTAACTCTCCTCTGTTGCCCATTCCCAGGCTGTGATGACAGATGGGTAAGAGGATGTTATCAGAGAGACTAATTGACATTCTTAGTATATTTTTTTTATTTTTGGAGAAACACAAGCCTGTGATTTCTCCATAGCATTGTTCTTTATTTTCACAAAGTGAAGAATAAAATACATTTGCTATGAGCCAGGAACTTACACACATTATACCATTGGATCATACTAAAATCTCCAGAGATGGGTGTTACTGCTTGTTTTTTAAATGAGGCACAGGAAGATAAAGTACCTTAACCAGTGATCCCACAAGGAGATAAACACAGGACTTGTGCTCACATCTGCCTGACTCGAGCAGGCATGCTCTTTTATACTGGCTTTCATTGTAGAAAGAGTGATTTTCAGTATCTAGAAGAATAAGATCATTTTGAAGGACTGCAGAGAACTGAGATCCGTTAATAAAGCAGGTTACATAATCCTCTCCCATAAGGATCTTTCATTAAATAAATCGGACACTTTATTGCTTATAGTACTTAAAGGTGAAGCAGGCCTGGAGGTACAAGTGGGGAGAATGCTCATCTCTTGCCCCACCTATTCACTGGTAATTCGGTGGCAATGTGCCTGGGTCCACACCCATGAGAAAATGTCAGGCATGGGGAGACAGGCAAGATTCCAGTGGCATTTTTGCAGAAGTTGAAAAAACACTTCTTAAAGTTATATGGAACCACAAAAGACCCTTAAGGGCTGAAGAATCTTGAGAAAGAATAATAAGGCAGGAGGCATCACACTTCCTAGTTTCAAGCTATACTATAAAGCTGTAGCCATCAGTACAGTATGGTACTGGCATAAAAACAAACAGACCAGGACTTTCCTGGTGGTTCAGTGGCTAAGATCCATGTTTCCAGTGCAGGAGGCATGGGTTTGATCCCTGGTTAGGGAACTAGATCCCACGTGCAACTGAAAAATCCTACATGCTGAAACTAAGATCAACAGCAACCAAGTAAATAAATAAATAAATATATATAAAGGCAAAAAACAAAAAAGACAATAAATTGTGCAGGAATGATCTGATATTTATTTAAAAGAATGAAATTAGACCCCTATCCTATAACACTCACAAAAATTAAGTTGAAATTGATTAAACATTTAAATGTAAGATCTAAAGCCATGAAACTACTAGAAAAGAAATAAGAATAAAGCTATTTCACATGGGTCTTCTAATGAATTTTTTGAATTACACCTAAACTCAAGCAACAAAGTAAAAAGACACATGGAACATCAAACTTAAAACCTTTTGTACAGAAAAAGAAACTATTCACAAAGTGAAGATATTTGTAAGCCACAAATTTGACAAAGGGTTGATATCCAAAATGTATAAGGAACCCACACAACTCAATAGCAAAAAACCAAATAACCCAATAAAAAATGCCATGGAACAGAACAGAACATTTTTCCAAAGAAGATAAATAAAAGGCTAACAGGTACATGAAAAGATTCTCATGACTAATCACTAGGAGAATTAAACCACAATAACATACCATTGCAGGTCTATTAGAATGGCCGTCATCAAAAACACAATAAATAACAAATGCTGGCATGAATGTAGAGAAAAGGGAACCATTGTGCACTGTCAGTGAGACTACAAATTTATATCACCACTGTGAAAAACAACACAGAGGTTTCTCAGAAGATTAAAAATACAACTATCATATGATCCAACAATTCCACTTCTAGAACTATATATGAAAGAAACAAAAACACTTTGTTGAAAAGATACTGAACCCTCATGTTTATAGCAACATTTTTTCCATAACCAAGACATGAAAATAATTGATGTGTCCATCAATGAATAAATAAATACTTTATAATACACACACACACACACACACATATACAGAAACATCCAGCCATAAAAAGATGAGGAAATCCTACCATTTTCTCCAACATAGATACACCTTAAAGGCATTATGATAAGTAAAATAAGTTAGACAGAGAAAAACAAATATTGTATGAGCTCACCTACCTGTAGAAATTGGAAAAAAAAAAAAAAACCTAAACTCATAAAAAAAAGAGATGATATATGTAGTTATCAGAGGTTGGAGAGGAGGGGAGAAGAAATTGGAGAAAGTTGATCAAAATGTATAAACTTACAGTTACAAGATAAATACGTACTAGGAATGTAATGTATTCTCTGATGACTATAGTTGATACTGCTATATGGTATAGTATAGAAGAGTTGTTAAGAGAGTAAATCCTGAGTTTCCATCACAAGAATTTTTTTCTTTTCTTTTTATTATATCTACAATGATGATGGATATTAGTTGAACCTATTGTGATAATAATTTCACAATATATGTAAATCAAACCACTGTGCTGTACACCTTAAACTCATACAGTGATGTATGCCAACTCTTTCTCAATAAAACTGGAATAAAAAATTACCCGGTTAGAGGAAATGGGATATTCTTGAATACTGTGTTAAAAAGTTTTCAATGAGAATTCCAGAGCAGCTATGATATTAAACAGATGTATTACTGTCCAGACTGAATGGAAAAAGGAACAGTCATTGTACATAATACAGAATACTTTGTCTAAATATTGTTTCCCTCAGCAACATGGATGAAGTCAGTTAGACAGAGAAAGACAAATGTCGTGTGATATCACTTACATGCAGAATCTAAAACACTGGTACAAATGAACTTATACACAAAACAGCAATAGAGTCACAGATGCAGAAAGCAAACTAATGGTTTTTAGGAGGGAAGGGAACAAGTTGGGAGGTTGAAACTGACAAACACACTATATAAAATAGATAACCAATAAGGATCAACTGTGTAGAGCAAGGAACTCTACTCAATATTCTGTAATGGCCTATCTGGGAAAAGAATTTAAAAATAAGTGGATATCCCAGATCCTGGCACCCAAAAGAAAAAAACCCAGAGTGGATATATATACATTTGTAACTGACTCACTTTGTTATATGCCTGAAACTAACACAACATTATAAAAATCAACTATACTCCAAATATTTATTCTTTTTTAATAATTGATGTTTTTAAATAATTGACACAATAGTTCAAGTGCAGGGTGTTCTGGGCTTCCCTGGTGGTCCAGTGGGTAAAGAGTCTGCCTTGCAGTGCAAGCGTTCAAATCCTCGCACGGGAGGATCCCACATGCTGCTGAGTGGCTGGACCGGTGTGTCCAACTATGAGTCAGGGCTCTGGGGTGCATGTGCCCAGAGCCAGTGCTCTGCAACGAGAGGCCACCACGATGGGAGGCCCGCACAGGCCAAAGAATAAAGATGGATGAAAATAAATAAAAGATGGACCAATAAAAGAGGCCAAAAAACAAAGTTAGAAAAAGAAAAACCTTACAAAAAAAAAGTGTAGGCTATTCTCAATAAATACATTTGAATATTTAAAAAGCATTGTTTTTGCAATAAAAATATAAAGATTTTTTTTAAAAAGAACAGTGAGATAGGAAAAAACATGGAACAGAAGAGCAAGAGCCAAGAGAATGGGCTCCTGCCTCTGTTCCTTTGTCAAGCAGAACTGACCAGCTGGGGAAATGCTTAGTGTGAGGGGCAGGGAGAGGGTCTTATGCCTTCAGAGCTTCTTGGTTTCCCACCGGTGAGTCAACTCCAGGGTGGGTAGAGAGGACAGAATTAAAATACTAGCTCCCTTCAACTACGGGTGTCCTTAGGCAAATTGAGGATGTCCTCTGTCTGCCTAAACATCAGTTTTATATTCTGTAAAATAAGAACAATTACTCTTATAGTTATATTATTATAATTATAGTTACTATGATTATTGTGATGCTTACATAATAGAACAAATTAACATATATGGCATAGAATAGGTATTCTGAGAGTCTCTTTCCTTCCTTCCTTGGCTCACTTGAGTACCCCTCCCTACCACAATCCCCATTTCAAATACTGGCTGTAAGGCTGCTTCTAGCTCTATAATTTTGAGGGTTTGATTTCTGGGAAGGACCTTTCTGCTTGCCCTCAGGAGTGTTCAACTTTAGGAAGCAATTATTAAATTTTGAGGCAATGCCAACCCAGGAAAAGTGGCAGAGAATCAAACTTGGAATTTATTTAGATCAAAAAAATTGAGAGAGTTGGGGCTGAGGGGTGTTGTGTTAGTTACTCAGTCGTGTCCGACTCTTTGTGACGTGGACTATAGCCTGCCAGGTTCCTCTGTCCATGGGATTTCCAAGGCAAGAATACTGGAGTGGATCACCATTTCTTTCTCCAGGGGATCTTCTCAACCCAGGGATCGAACCCAGGTTGACTGCATTGCAGGCAGACATTTTACCATCTGAGCCACCAGGGAAATCAGCTGTGGCTGGGGTAGGTATATCATAAATGATTACTAGAAGAACTGAACAAATGGTGGTAAGAACAGGTTATATGCTTATGTGCCAGGTATTGTGTGAAGCACAATGTATATTCATCTGTAACAACCCTGTGAGGCACACCTAGTCTTCTCATTATACAGATAAGGAAGCAGAAGCATAAGGAAGTCAAAGAAGATTTTGAAGACCGAGAGCTAGTCAGTAGCAGGACAGGGATTGAATGAGTACAGTGACCAATACCTTGTAGGCAATCAACAACCTGGCCCAGTGGTGAATGGTGAAGAAGGGGATCACAGGACAATGTGTGACTCTGGTTCTGTGTGTGTATGATTCTAGCTGGGTATGACTTCTCCTAAATTGGCAGCTTTGCCATGAACCCGGCTGCTGGCACCTTGGTCTGTACCTTGGGCTGCTGGGTTTCTGAAGGGTTGGGATTCTCCCACCCCTGGGGTCCTGTTGCATGGATGCTGCTCATCAAAGAGTTTTAAATTTTGGCTGCAGCTGCAAAGGCATTTGCCAGAGGCCTGGCAAGAGATCGTATGTGGCTAGACTTGAAAGCTGAACAAACCTCAAAAACCCAGTGGTTGGTAACCCCCTGCCACTGGCAGCTGCCAAGAACTTGGCAGCCAGGAAACCATCAGGCTGGGTCTGGCGTGGGGCTCTAGCCGGGAAGAAGTTAGGAACATAAGCTTCCACCTCCTTTATACAGTGAGTTCTCTTTCAGCAAACCGAGACACTGCAGTCCTGACAAGTGCCCACATACCTGTCTTGCTTTCATAGCTCAGCAAGAAGGCAGGCTGAGCCCGACAAGACTGGCAGGGCCCCCATTGGCCCAGACTGCTACATGTGGACCCAGCCCACACAGGGCCACATAGGGGTGGTGGGTAGACAGGATGGCATTCTCTGAGCCAGGGCAAGGACGACGGCATCAGTCAGGCTCGAGTACATACCTTGCTAGCTGTGGGGTAACAAGCTCAGAACACAAGTCTCCAATCTCTGTCCCCTTACCCCATGCCCCTGCAAAGTGAAGAGAATCATACTTATTTCCCAGTGTGACTGGGTATGTGAGATAACGCATCAGAACCACACACGCGTTTTTATTGTAACAGATCAGTTTCCATCACAGATTAAGTGTGGACTCTGATTTAGGAAGTCATAGACTCCTAGAGAGTAAGTATATGGTGAGATCTTAGAAATGCTTCAGTCCAGCTTTCACATTTTATGGAAAAGGAAATTGAGGCCCAGAAAGATTATACAACTTGATAGACCAGTGCTGCGACTGAATCCCTCGACTTTCTCACCAATCCAGGCATCATTCTCAATTGATGAGAAGGTTTTAGCTGGGCCTGAACGTTTGTAGGCTGTGGAGAGGGTGCTGGCTTTGTGTCGGGATGGGGTAGGGAGGGGTTTTAGTGACCATCACCAAAGATGGAGCTCCGCATCCATCCACATTCCTGGTGACAGCAGAGGCTTATATTGGTTTAACTGAATCAATAACTATGTATGCCCCTCAGAAGATGCACAGATTTCAGTAATGCTTCCAACCTAAAGTTCCTTCCTTTTTCTTCTTGGGCATATCCCACAACTGCAGAAGGCAGAGTAGGAAAGTAGAAATGACACTAAACTGGGCCCAGATAATCCAAGTCCAAACAGTGGGTCTGCTTCTGCCTAGCTGGCTGAAATGAATGAAGTCACTGATTTTCTCTGAGCATCCATCTGCAAAGTGAACAATAATCCCTGCCTTGTCTACTTTATAGGTAAGATTCCATGAGATTCCTCCTTCCTCTAACATAACTAGCATGACTGACAACGAGTATGTAGTAGAGGGAGCTTCCCAGGTAGTGCTTGTGGTAAAGAACCCACCTCCCAATGCAGGGGATGTGGGTTCATTTTACTAAAAATTGACCCCAAGAGGGCCACATAGGGGTGGTGGGTAGACAGGATGGCATTCTCTGAGCCAGGGCAAGGACGACGGCATCAGTCAGGCTCGAGTACATACCTTGCTAGCTGTGGGGTAACAAGCTCAGAACACAAGTCTCCAATCTCTGTCCCCTTACCCCATGCCCCTGCAAAGTGAAGAGAATCATACTTATTTCCCAGTGTGACTGGGTATGTGAGATAACGCATCAGAACAACACACGCTTTTTTATTGTAACAGATCAGTTTCCATCACAGATTAAGTGTGGACTCTGATTTAGGAAGTCATAGACTCCTAGAGAGTAAGTATATGGTGAGATCTTAGAAATGCTTCAGTCCAGCTTTCACATTTTATGGAAAAGGAAATTGAGGCCCAGAAAGATTATACAACTTGATAGACCAGTGCTGCGACTGAATCCCTCGACTTTCTCACCAATCCAGGCATCATTCTCAATTGATGAGAAGGTTTTAGCTGGGCCTGAACGTTTGTAGGCTGTGGAGAGGGTGCTGGCTTTGTGTCGGGATGGGGTAGGGAGGGGTTTTAGTGACCATCACCAAAGATGGAGCTCCGCATCCATCCACATTCCTGGTGACAGCAGAGGCTTATATTGGTTTAACTGAATCAATAACTATGTATGCCCCTCAGAAGATGCACAGATTTCAGTAATGCTTCCAACCTAAAGTTCCTTCCTTTTTCTTCTTGGGCATATCCCACAACTGCAGAAGGCAGAGTAGGAAAGTAGAAATGACACTAAACTGGGCCCAGATAATCCAAGTCCAAACAGTGGGTCTGCTTCTGCCTAGCTGGCTGAAATGAATGAAGTCACTGATTTTCTCTGAGCATCCATCTGCAAAGTGAACAATAATCCCTGCCTTGTCTACTTTATAGGTAAGATTCCATGAGATTCCCTCCTTCCCTCTAACATAACTAGCATGACTGACAACTAGTATGTAGTAGAGGGAGCTTCCCAGGTAGTGCTTGTGGTAAAGAACCCACCTCCCAATGCAGGAGATGTGGGTTCAATTCTTGGGTTGGTAAGATCTGGAGAAGGACATGACAAACCACACCATTATTCTTGCCGGGAGAATCCCATGGACTGAGGAGCCTGGCAGGGTAGAGTTCATGGGATCACCAAGAGGTGGACACGACTGAAGTGACTCAGCACACATGCATGTAGTGGGGACAAGCTTAGACTAGGGCCAGACACCTGGGGTTCAAATCTAGTCAAATGCTTACCAACTAGCTGAGTGATCTTGGGTGTTATTTCATCACTCTTGCCTCACTTTCCTCATCTGTAAAATGGGAATGACATTATTACCCCATAAGACACTGACTGATGACTACAAGAATTCATGTGATACGTTTAGAAAAGTACTCAAGAGTAAGTGGTCCATCAAGTGCCAGCATATTATGAGTAGCTGAGAGGGTAAATTATTCCCAAATTAAATTCTCACATGCCTTATTAGCAGGAGTCTGCTGTTTCCCCCATGGGTCCTTCCTCACTCATGTTTTCCCACCTGACTCTCAGTTCATTGTCCAATGAACTCATAATGTCCCCAGACTAGTTGCTTCCAGACGCCTAGCAGAGACAAGAATCAAGAGAATCCCATCAGGCCTTCATTGCTCATGCTTCTCATGCTCACCTTGCCGCCTGGCTGTGCATTATCACTCAGCTGCTCGCCCACCCTGGCAATATCTTTGCCACCGGGACCCTTGCCAACATGCCAGCAGCACTCCAAACCTATACTCTTAGCTCACAGTTGCCAGCAGCCTTCCCCCCACTGCAGACCTAAAGTTCCTTCCTTTTTCTTCTTGGGCATATCCCACAACTGCAGAAGGCAGAGTAGGAAAGTAGAAATGACACTAAACTGGGCCCAGATAATCCAAGTCCAAACAGTGGGTCTGCTTCTGCCTAGCTGGCTGAAATGAATGAAGTCACTGATTTTCTCTGAGCATCCATCTGCAAAGTGAACAATAATCCCTGCCTTGTCTACTTTATAGGTAAGATTCCATGAGATTCCCTCCTTCCCTCTAACATAACTAGCATGACTGACAACTAGTATGTAGTAGAGGGAGCTTCCCAGGTAGTGCTTGTGGTAAAGAACCCACCTCCCAATGCAGGAGATGTGGGTTCAATTCTTGGGTTGGTAAGATCTGGAGAAGGACATGACAAACCACACCATTATTCTTGCCGGGAGAATCCCATGGACTGAGGAGCCTGGCAGGGTAGAGTTCATGGGATCACCAAGAGGTGGACACGACTGAAGTGACTCAGCACACATGCATGTAGTGGGGACAAGCTTAGACTAGGGCCAGACACCTGGGGTTCAAATCTAGTCAAATGCTTACCAACTAGCTGAGTGATCTTGGGTGTTATTTCATCACTCTTGCCTCACTTTCCTCATCTGTAAAATGGGAATGACATTATTACCCCATAAGACACTGACTGATGACTACAAGAATTCATGTGATACGTTTAGAAAAGTACTCAAGAGTAAGTGGTCCATCAAGTGCCAGCATATTATGAGTAGCTGAGAGGGTAAATTATTCCCAAATTAAATTCTCACATGCCTTATTAGCAGGAGTCTGCTGTTTCCCCCATGGGTCCTTCCTCACTCATGTTTTCCCACCTGACTCTCAGTTCATTGTCCAATGAACTCATAATGTCCCCAGACTAGTTGCTTCCAGACGCCTAGCAGAGACAAGAATCAAGAGAATCCCATCAGGCCTTCATTGCTCATGCTTCTCATGCTCACCTTGCCGCCTGGCTGTGCATTATCACTCAGCTGCTCGCCCACCCTGGCAATATCTTTGCCACCGGGACCCTTGCCAACATGCCAGCAGCACTCCAAACCTATACTCTCTTAGCTCACAGTTGGAACACATCTCGAATCAGGACCCCCCTGCTGGGAGGCTGGGTCCAAAGTCCTCGAGCCTCAGGTCCACGCAGTGCCAGCTTGAGTCCCCTGGTGAGAACACCCCTGTGCTTCCTATTCTGCTAACCTTGGTCAGGCTCTCACTTCCATGTTCCACTCTAGCTGTGTGATATTCAGGGATATAGGTTTAGGTTTGCAGCAGCTTCCTTCCCTTCAACCCAGCAGCCAAAATTGGGCAGGGAGGGATGGCCTTGCTGGGCCCTCCCCCACGGCAAGGAGTGCTTGCTCCCCTTACCTCTGTGAATCCTAGAAGCCCCAGTGGCTCTTGCCAGAGCAGAGGTGGCCTGCAATGAGGTCATGCCTGCTGCAGAGGGTAAAATGGTCACACACCCAACAGATATGCCCACCCAACATGTATGTCTACCTGGGACCTGTGAAAATGTCCTTATTTGGAAAAAGGGTCTTTGTAACTATAATTGAGACTCTTGAAATGACATCACCCTGGATTAGCCAAGTGGACCCTAAATCCAATAACAAATATCTTAGAGGAAACAGATAACAAGGAGATGCAGTCACGGGAAGGTGGGGGGTGGTCACATGAAGATGCAGGCAGAGACGGGATTGGTGCTGCTGTAAGCCAGGAAACACCTGGAGTCCCCAGAAGGTGGACGAGGTGAGGAAGACTCTCCTCAAGAGCCTCCAGAGAAATGGTGGCCATGTGGACACCTTAATTTCAGACTTCTGGCCTCCAGAACTGTGAGAGAATAATTTCTGTTGATTTAAGCCACCCAGTTTGCAATAATTGATTGCAGTCACCTGAGGACACTAATACCTGGGGTCCTTTCCTACTGAGAAAAGGCCACAGCTTCCTGCATCCTGTAGTGAGGACATTTATTACAAATCTGCTCCCCACATGCTGGTGCTGGGCTGGGGATGCCGGAAAGGACAAAGATTTGTTCCCCAGGTTCCCCATTTTTTCCAATGAACTCATAATGTCCCCAGACTAGTTGCTTCCAGACGCCTAGCAGAGACAAGAATCAAGAGAATCCCATCAGGCCTTCATTGCTCATGCTTCTCATGCTCACCTTGCCGCCTGGCTGTGCATTATCACTCAGCTGCTCGCCCACCCTGGCAATATCTTTGCCACCGGGACCCTTGCCAACATGCCAGCAGCACTCCAAACCTATACTCTCTTAGCTCACAGTTGGAACACATCTCGAATCAGGACCCCCCTGCTGGGAGGCTGGGTCCAAAGTCCTCGAGCCTCAGGTCCACGCAGTGCCAGCTTGAGTCCCCTGGTGAGAACACCCCTGTGCTTCCTATTCTGCTAACCTTGGTCAGGCTCTCACTTCCATGTTCCACTCTAGCTGTGTGATATTCAGGGATATAGGTTTAGGTTTGCAGCAGCTTCCTTCCTTCAACCCAGCAGCCAAAATTGGGCAGGGAGGGATGGCCTTGCTGGGCCCTCCCCCACGGCAAGGAGTGCTTGCTCCCCTTACCTCTGTGAATCCTAGAAGCCCCAGTGGCTCTTGCCAGAGCAGAGGTGGCCTGCAATGAGGTCATGCCTGCTGCAGAGGGTAAAATGGTCACACACCCAACAGATATGCCCACCCAACATGTATGTCTACCTGGGACCTGTGAAAATGTCCTTATTTGGAAAAAGGGTCTTTGTAACTATAATTGAGACTCTTGAAATGACATCACCCTGGATTAGCCAAGTGGACCCTAAATCCAATAACAAATATCTTAGAGGAAACAGATAACAAGGAGATGCAGTCACGGGAAGGTGGGGGGTGGTCACATGAAGATGCAGGCAGAGACGGGATTGGTGCTGCTGTAAGCCAGGAAACACCTGGAGTCCCCAGAAGGTGGACGAGGTGAGGAAGACTCTCCTCAAGAGCCTCCAGAGAAATGGTGGCCATGTGGACACCTTAATTTCAGACTTCTGGCCTCCAGAACTGTGAGAGAATAATTTCTGTTGATTTAAGCCACCCAGTTTGCAATAATTGATTGCAGTCACCTGAGGACACTAATACCTGGGGTCCTTTCCTACTGAGAAAAGGCCACAGCTTCCTGCATCCTGTAGTGAGGACATTTATTACAAATCTGCTCCCCACATGCTGGTGCTGGGCTGGGGATGCCGGGAAAGGACAAAGCATACCTTGTGAAACATAGGGTGCAGCATCAGCTGAGGATTGATTTAATAGAATCCAACTCTTAAAGTTGGGTTGGAATTTTAAAATTTGTCAGAGCTTAACCTTGAACTTCCCAAGTTCAGACAGTGATAATACTTTGCTTTAAATTAAGCTTCTTGTGCCAGGCACTGGTCTCTCTGGTTTACATGTGTTATTTCATATAACTGTCATAATAATCGGAGGAAACTACCACTAAGATTCCTCTGTGGGATTCAAGGCAGCGGAATCAGATAACTTGCCCCAAATTCCGCAGTGAATAAGTACAGGAAGCAGGCACCAAAGCTGGCCTCCTTGCCTAACCTTTGGCCCTCTGACCACGATGCTTCACCAGTCGCTTAGCAAGAGCATAGGTACCAATACAGAAGCTGGGTGCTGGAGCCACAGGGATGAATATAACGTTATAGAAATAGTAGGATAGATAAACATGTAAACAAAATAGAGTAATAGGATTGCCAAGTTCTGCATGGACTAAAGGTAACAAATGGAGTTTCCCTGGTGGTCCAGTGGGTAAAGAGTGCCTTGCTGTGCAAGGGGCACCTTTGATCCCTGGCCTGGGAAGATCCCACGTGCCGTGGAGCAGCTGGACCAGTGTGTCCAATTATGAGCCAGCGTTCTGGAATGCATGCGACCAGAGCTGGTGCTCTGCAATGAGAGAGTCCACTGCAATGGGAGGCCCACACAGGCCAAAGAATAAAGATGGATTAAAAATAAATAAATAAATAAAAGAGGCCAAAATTAAAAAAAAAAAAATAACAAAGGAGCCTAGAAATTGGGAGAGACTGATGCAGGCAAGCACAAAGGAGCTAAGGAGTTTATTCTGTAAGCAGGGTGGGGCTGCAGAAGGCTTTAGGTAGGGCTCTGTAAGGTGCCAGGGGAAGGGACCTTCAAGGAGAGGTAGGAGAAGAGAGTGCAGAAAGAATCTTTTTTGACTTCACCTGAATTGGTTCATCTGGATGGTGAGGGTTTAATAGCTCCTTGTCTGCCTCCCTGACCTGGGTACGCGCACTCCTTCACTCTGATCCTAGGGAACACACTGGGTTTTCTCTCTAGGGTTCTCCTGGTCTTCTAGCAAGCCTGTAACTGATTGGCTTTACTTTAAGCCAGCCTCTGAATTCAAGTCTTTCTAATTGACCTGGTCTCTCAAATAGCATTCTCTTTATGACTCCCTTTACAGTTTCTTCAACCTGGACCAAATTAGCATTCTTTCCAGTCTCCCATTTCTTATTTTCTTCTTATTCCTTGCAACTGACTCTCAGCTGCTGTGCAGCTGTCCCTAAGAAGTCATGAAATAGTTCATTGATTTTCATTGCCCACACTTGACGTGCAGGGCTCTGAGCTATACACCATAGAGGATGAACAGATGTGTCTCCTCTGTCTGACAAGGACCTTATCTTCTTCTTGTGTTAGTGTAGCACCTGACTTGTGGAAGATGTTCCATATTTGTTAAATAAATGAGTAAATGAACGAAGAAAGAGTTTCTGCCTTAACGAGCTTGTCATCTAGTTAGGCAGAGAGGTACAGTGGTATTTTTCTCAGTGGACATCCCTGGGGAATGAAAAACCCTAGATAAGTGAGCTTTCCAGGTAAATGAAACATATTCCTTTGAGTACCAAATTATATCGTTTTAAACACTTTAGATGAGAAAACTTAACTATCTCCTTTATTCTTGTAGTACATAGAACTCTCTATGTTGCCAGAATTATAATTAAAACTGGCTTTAACAACAAAGAAAGTATTTTCTCAGCTGAAAACCAGGGGTGACACTTTTAGGTGTGGTTTGATTCAGGGTGTAGACAATATGATGAGGATGTAGGTTTTTTTTTTCCCCTCTCTCTCTTTTTGGCATACATCTCCTAAATGTTTATTTCATTCTTAGACAGATTTTCCCTTTGGAGTACATGAGGGTACCAGCAGCAGCTAGGGTCACAGTTTTCCTTATTCATTTATTCCTTATTCTTTGTTCATATCAATCAGCAATACAAAAGTATATTTCATAACTTTTATAGAAGAAGGAGGGCTTCCAAGGTGGCACTAGAGGTAAAAACGTGCCTGCAATGCAGGAGACTTAAGAGACCTGGTTTCGATCCCTAGATTGAGATGATCCCCTGGAGGAGGGCATGGCAGTCCACTCCAGTGTTCTTTCCTGGAGCATCCCATGGACAGAAAAGCCTGGTGAGCTACAGTCCATAAGGTTGCAAAAAGTCGGACACGACTGAGCAAACACGCATGCGTAGAATAAGGAGCCTTATCTCCCTCTAAAGACTCAAAATATGTCTCTGAGCTATGTATTCCTCTCTGAACGTATCTGTAGCAAATGAATTGAGTACTGTGATTTCTTTGGGTTGATCAGGCCTGCTCTTCTGGGCAGGGACAATCACACTCCTATACCAGGACTGAGTATGGGGAGGGAAATTCCCTCACAGGAAGTCACAGAAGTGGGAAATGGATGTTTAGAAGCAACCAGTAATGTCTACTAAGTCTTTCTCTTCTCTTTCTTACCTTCTCTCCTCCTCGCTTCTACAGAAAATTCTTCTTCTTGTGTTAGTGTAGCACCTGACTTGTGGAAGATGTTCCATATTTGTTAAATAAATGAGTAAATGAACGAAGAAAGAGTTTCTGCCTTAACGAGCTTGTCATCTAGTTAGGCAGAGAGGTACAGTGGTATTTTTCTCAGTGGACATCCCTGGGGAATGAAAAACCCTAGATAAGTGAGCTTTCCAGGTAAATGAAACATATTCCTTTGAGTACCAAATTATATCGTTTTAAACACTTTAGATGAGAAAACTTAACTATCTCCTTTATTCTTGTAGTACATAGAACTCTCTATGTTGCCAGAATTATAATTAAAACTGGCTTTAACAACAAAGAAAGTATTTTCTCAGCTGAAAACCAGGGGGGACACTTTTAGGTGTGGTTTGATTCAGGGTGTAGACAATATGATGAGGATGTAGGTTTTTTTTTTCCCCTCTCTCTCTTTTTGGCATACATCTCCTAAATGTTTATTTCATTCTTAGACAGATTTTCCCTTTGGAGTACATGAGGGTACCAGCAGCAGCTAGGGTCACAGTTTTCCTTATTCATTTATTCCTTATTCTTTGTTCATATCAATCAGCAATACAAAAGTATATTTCATAACTTTTATAGAAGAAGGAGGGCTTCCAAGGTGGCACTAGAGGTAAAAACGTGCCTGCAATGCAGGAGACTTAAGAGACCTGGTTTCGATCCCTAGATTGAGATGATCCCCTGGAGGAGGGCATGGCAGTCCACTCCAGTGTTCTTTCCTGGAGCATCCCATGGACAGAAAAGCCTGGTGAGCTACAGTCCATAAGGTTGCAAAAAGTCGGACACGACTGAGCAAACACGCATGCGTAGAATAAGGAGCCTTATCTCCCTCTAAAGACTCAAAATATGTCTCTGAGCTATGTATTCCTCTCTGAACGTATCTGTAGCAAATGAATTGAGTACTGTGATTTCTTTGGGTTGATCAGGCCTGCTCTTCTGGGCAGGGACAATCACACTCCTATACCAGGACTGAGTATGGGGAGGGAAATTCCCTCACAGGAAGTCACAGAAGTGGGAAATGGATGTTTAGAAGCAACCAGTAATGTCTACTAAGTCTTTCTCTTCTCTTTCTTACCTTCTTTCCTCCTCGCTTCTACAGAAAATTCTGTGCCAGAGGCTACAAACATCAGAATGTATCTCCTGTCCTTAAGATCCTTCAGGTCAGGGCAGTGAGTGACAAATGAGAGTAATAATTACAACAAGAGATGAACACTAATAAGAGAGAGATGGGCACAGAGAGAAAGTGGGCAGCGTGGTTGGCCTGGGGAAGACACAGAAGGCTTTCCAGAACAGTTATAACTTGATTAACTACGAGGTCACCAAATAGTCAAAAAGCAACACAGCATTCCTATTAGAGGGAACAGAAAATGCTAATGCAAATAGATGTGAAGGCATGAGGTGAACCCCAAGTGGATTTGTGTAACTGAAAGAGAGGCAATATGGGGCATGAAGAGAAGGCACGGAGCAAAGATAGCCTGGGTAGCCATTTGTCTTCCACTGAACTGGGCACTGTCATATAAATCATATGTGATGGGATACACTTACTGACAGTCATCGCTTCTCTTCTGCCACTTAACATCTTTCTCCACTCCCCCTTTTCCACATCTCAGAATAGAAAAGATACACATAGCAGAGGCAGATTTTTTTTTTAGGAGAAAAGCAGTGAAAACAAGAGAAAGATGACTACGGAGGAACTATTCTCTGTAGAAGGCATGACATGCCAGGAACATGTCATATGGGGGTGGCTGTGATGAGAAGAAAGAGATATAGGTATAACTTGATGGAACAGAGAAAGCCAGTGAGAAGTTTCTGTGAAAGTAGAGGGTAAGAGACCCCCAGGAGTTTGGAGAGCTAGAGGAGAGGGCAAAGGGTTTAATGCGTTTCTGTGAGTGAATTTTTAGACCTTGTATTAGTTATCAACTACCATGTAACTTGGGTTTCTTAAGTGATGCAGTGGTAAAAGAATCCACCTGCCAATACAGAAGCCACAGGAGATATGAGTTTGACCCCAGAGTCAGAAAGACGCCCCGGAGTAGGAAATGGCTACCCACTCCAATGTTCTGGCCTAGAGAATTCCATGGACAGAGGAGCATAGCAGGCCACAATCTAGAGGGTCACAAAAGGTTGGAAATGACTGAGTTCATGCACACAAATGTATGAACACACACACACGCACACACACACACACAGTATAACTTAATAAGCTACCTCAAAACTTAGTGCTTTAGGGACTTCCTTGATGGCCCCACGGTTAAGAATCCACATTCCAATGAAAGGGACACAGGTTCAATCCCTGGTGGGGAACTAAGATCCCACATGCCAAGGGGCAATGAAGCCCATGCTTGGCAACTACTGAGCCCTTTTGTAGTCCTTGGGCTCTGGGGCCTGAGGACCGCAACTAAAGAGAAGCCCCTGAGCTGAAACAAAAGATCCTGTGTGTTGCAGTTGAAGACCTGATGCAGTCAAAAAGAAATAAATATTAAAAAAAAGAAAAATGTTAAGTTAATCTAAGAAATATATATATATATATATATAAACACCCAAAACTTAGTAGCCTAAAACAACAGTAAATCTTTATCTCACAGAATTTCAGTATGTCAGGAATTTGGAAGTGGCTTAGCAAGGTGCCTCAGGCTTTAGGTCCATCATGAGGTGCAGGCAGTAGAAGTATTGGCTGGGCTCCATCATCTGAGGGCATGACTAGGCCTAGAAGAGTCACTCTCGTGATTCACGTGGCCGTGGGCAGGAGGTCTCACTGCTCACCCTGTGGACCTCTTCACTGAGTGTCCTCATGACATGGGAACTGGCTTCCCCCAGGGTGAGTGACCCCACAGGGAAAGGATGGACACTGCAGTGTCAGAGTCCTTTCTGCAGTATCCAGTCAGCTGCACAGGTCGGCCCTGTTCAGTGTGGCGAGAGCCTGTACAAGGACATGAATGCCAGGAAGTAAGAATCACTGGGTCCACCTTGGGGGCCAGCTGCCAGAAACATCCTTAAATGTTGGAGGAAGACAGGAAGAAATACTTATTAAAAAGCCCATTCTGGGCTTCATTCACTAAATGCTTTGCTTCTCTGGAAGAGACCGAACAATCTTGGGTGCTGTATTTATATGCTAGTTTGAAATTATGTCTTAGTTCAATAGCCACCAAAAGGTTTGGCCCCAGAGTCAAAAAGATGAAGCACCCCATTCTGGCCTAGAGAATTCCATGGACAGAGGAGCATAGCAGGCCACAATCTAGAGGGTCACAAAGGTTGGAAATGACTGAGTTCATGCACACAAATGTATGAACACACACACACACACACACACACACAGTATAACTTAATAAGCTACCTCAAAACTTAGTGCTTTAGGGACTTCCTTGATGGCCCCACGGTTAAGAATCCACATTCCAATGAAAGGGACACAGGTTCAATCCCTGGTGGGGAACTAAGATCCCACATGCCAAGGGGCAATGAAGCCCATGCTTGGCAACTACTGAGCCCTTTTGTAGTCCTTGGGCTCTGGGGCCTGAGGACCGCAACTAAAGAGAAGCCCCTGAGCTGAAACAAAAGATCCTGTGTGTTGCAGTTGAAGACCTGATGCAGTCAAAAAGAAATAAATATTAAAAAAAAGAAAAATGTTAAGTTAATCTAAGAAATATATATATATATATATAAACACCCAAAACTTAGTAGCCTAAAACAACAGTAAATCTTTATCTCACAGAATTTCAGTATGTCAGGAATTTGGAAGTGGCTTAGCAAGGTGCCTCAGGCTTTAGGTCCATCATGAGGTGCAGGCAGTAGAAGTATTGGCTGGGCTCCATCATCTGAGGGCATGACTAGGCCTAGAAGAGTCACTCTCGTGATTCACGTGGCCGTGGGCAGGAGGTCTCACTGCTCACCCTGTGGACCTCTTCACTGAGTGTCCTCATGACATGGGAACTGGCTTCCCCCAGGGTGAGTGACCCCACAGGGAAAGGATGGACACTGCAGTGTCAGAGTCCTTTCTGCAGTATCCAGTCAGCTGCACAGGTCGGCCCTGTTCAGTGTGGCGAGAGCCTGTACAAGGACATGAATGCCAGGAAGTAAGAATCACTGGGTCCACCTTGGGGGCCAGCTGCCAGAAACATCCTTAAATGTTGGAGGAAGACAGGAAGAAATACTTATTAAAAAGCCCATTCTGGGCTTCATTCACTAAATGCTTTGCTTCTCTGGAAGAGACCGAACAATCTTGGGTGCTGTATTTATATGCTAGTTTGAAATTATGTCTTAGTTCAATAGCCACCAAAAGCTGGCTGCTCTTGGAAACCCTCTTGCACTGTTGGTGGGAATATAAATTGGTGCAGTCACTGCGGAGGACAGTGTGGAGGTTCCTAAAACACTAAAACTAGAGCTACACTATGATACTCCAGTCTCACTCCTGGGCATGTATCTGGAGGAAAACATGGTTTGAAAGGATATATACATCCCAATGCTCATTGCAGCACTGTTTTCAATAACCAAGGCATGGAAACAACCTAAATATCCACTGACAGAGGAACAGATAAAGAAGATGTAAGAAGATTTACCATTACTCAGCCATAAAAAAGAATAAAAAAAAGCCCTTTGTGGCAACATGGATGGATGTAGAGATTATCATACTAAGTCAGGCAGAGAAGACAAATATCATATAATATCATTTAGATACAGAACCTAAAAAATGATACAAATAGGACTTCCCCTGGTGGTCCAGTGGGTAAGGACACCGCCTTGCAGTGCAAGGGGCGCCAGTTCGAGCCCTGGCCTGGGAAGATCCCACGTGCTGCCGAGCGGCTGGACTGATGTGTCCAATCACCGAGACGGAGCTCTGGAGCGCATGCGCCCAAAGCCGGTGCTCTGCAACGACAGACGCCACTGCGATGGGAGGCCCACAGGAGCCAAAGAACGAAGACGAATGAAGATCGAGAAATGAAAGACCAATAGAAGTGGCCCGCCCACTCCCCTCCCTCCCAAAACCTACCCCCGCCCAAAGTAAATAAATAAATAAATCTTTAAAAAAAAAAAAATGATACAAATAGGGGGCTTCCCTGGTGGTCCAGTGGGTAAGAACACCGCCTTGCAGTGCAAGGGGCACTGGTTCGATCCCTGGCCTGGGAAGATCCCACGTGCTGCGGAGTGGCTGGACAGGTGTGTCCATTTACCAAGCCGGAGCTCTGGAGCGCATGCGCCCAGAGCCGGTGCTCTGAGACAACAGAGGCCACTGTGATGGGAGGCCCACATGGGCCAAAGAACAAAGATGGATGAAAATAGAAAATGAAGGACCAATAGAAGTGGCCCGCCCACTCCCTCCCTCCCAAAACCTACCCCCGCCCAAAGTAAATAAATAAATAAATCTTTAAAAAAAAAAAAATGATACAAATAGGGGGCTTCCCTGGTGGTCCAGTGGGTAAGAACACCGCCTTGCAGTGCAAGGGGCACTGGTTCGATCCCTGGCCTGGGAAGATCCCACGTGCTGCGGAGTGGCTGGACAGGTGTGTCCATTTACCAAGCCGGAGCTCTGGAGCGCATGCGCCCAGAGCCGGTGCTCTGAGACAACAGAGGCCACTGTGATGGGAGGCCCACATGGGCCAAAGAACAAAGATGGATGAAAAATGGATAAATGAAAGACCAATAGAAGTGGCCCACCTGCCCTTCTTCCTCCCCAACCCACCCCTCCTCTGCAAAAAGTGATACAGATAAACTTATATACAAAACAGAAACAGACTCACAGTGTTAAGAGTGAATTTAAGGTTACTAGAGGGAAAGGAAGGAGAGAAGGGATAGATTTGGAGTCTGAAATTGAGATGTGTACTACTATATTTAAAAGATAACCAATAAGCACATACTGTACAGTACAGGGAATAGTGCTCAAAGTTCTATAATAATCCAAATGGGAAAATAATTTGAAAAAAGACACATGCATACATAATATTGAATCATTTTGCTGTACACTGAAACTAATACAACATCATTAACCAACCGTACTCCAATATAAAATAAAAAATTTTAATCTTAAAAAAATAAAAAGGTTTGGCTGCTCTTGGTCTATTCAAATCCCAAACCCATGTTGCTTCCATGGGATAAAACTAAAGTTAGGAAAATGCGTTAAGAGGCTCTGAAATGACAGTTAACAGTTAAATAGTAAGTGGATTGTAGAACATAAGTGTATCTTACCCTCTATTTCAAGTCCGTTCTATCATTCTATCTATACTATTGTCTCTAAGTGTCTGTTTTTCTTATTATTTGTATTCATTTATCCAATGAATATTTATAAATATAAGAGCATAAACTCTTTAAGAGAAGTAACTATTTCTGATTAATGCTGTCCCAATATCAAAAAATGATGATGAACATAGTAGGTAATCAATATGTATTTATTTACCAGTTGCTTTATTTGTAACATTAGTAACATTTTATTAGTAATATTTCATTATCTATTAATGATTATGAATAGGTAATGGTGGAAGGTATATCCTCACGGTTCTATCAGGTATACAGAAGCTACTCCAGATATTTCAGGTTGGAAAAGAATTTAATCTAGGGAGATAGAGGCCTACACAGTCATTTGATCCAGGATAAGGTTAAAAAGCCCTCTGCCCTTTCGGCTCTAGAACTCTGCCTCCCAGTTGAATAAAAGATTTAAGATGTGGCCTATCCCTGACAGGACAAATAGGGAGATAAATGAACCAACCAAGAGCAAAGAGAAGAAGTATGTACTAAGTGTCCAAATAAGGGTAGCAGAGGGACTTCCCTGGTGGCCCAGTGGCTGACTCCATGTTCTCGATGCAGGAGGCCCAGGTTCGATCCCTAGTCAGGGAACTAGATCCCACATGCCACAGCTAAGAGTTGTCATGCTGCAACTAAAAGATCCCACATGCTGCAACAAAGACTGATGGTCCTGCATGTCACAAGTAAGACTCAGAACAGCCAAATAAATAGATATTTTTTAAAAAGAGTAGAAGAAAGGAAGTACTACAGGTGCAGGGAGGAGGGAGGCATCAACTTGGTTTGAATTGAGATTTGACAAGCAGAGGAGGGAGGAGAGGCTCTCTTGTTTGAATTTATCTTCTTGGTTGACTAACAGCCTGGAGTCAGATCTTCCTCAAAGAACAAGTTCAGATTAAGTAGCAATCTTGGCTGTGCAACCATCAACTGCACTGATGACCTGAGTCTATGTCTCCAGTTCTGTGAATTGAAGGCCTTAGACTGTCAGCTTATTGTTGGGGCTGAAAATCTGCAAAGAGCTGAGTCAGCCCGCAGCCCGCCCTCCCCGCAGTCTCTTCCAGCCACGGCCTGGGCAGACACAAAGCTTTCCTGCCTGTGGACTCAGGTCAGCACCAGTCCCTCCCCTGGCCACTTTCCTGGCCACACCCAGATACTTAACCCCAACTCTCAGCTGCAACGTCCCTTTTAGCCCTCTGGCCTCTTGGCTCGCCTGGCCCCTCTCTCTCCCTTTCTCCCGAACCCTTCTTCCTGGATCTCCCTCTTGGACCCCTCGCCCTGACCCCTCTCGCACTCCCACTGTTTGTCTCTCTCTCCTGGTCATGCCTGTGTAGCCAGATCCCTCGTGGAGGCTCCTACCTAAGCCCAGTATGAATAAACCTATTCCTCCCCTGCCTAAGCATACGAATAAACCTCCTCCTCCCATAATTCCCTCGGTTTTCACTGTCTTTTTTTTTACACTTTTCTTACACTTATCTCAATACCACCTGGTCCTAGGAGAATGCTCTGTTCTCAGGTGCCCAAAGCATTACGTGCAGTGACCTTGTTTTGTCTGGGTTTGTTGATTTTAATAGAAACTCATTCAAATCGATTTAGAGGGGAGAAGGGAAGGTGTTGGTGTGTATAAGAACATTGTATTTTGCCCAAGAGGACTTCATTTCTACTTGAGAGCAGGAATGTATTCAGGTCTCATATCTGGAAATTATCTCAAAAAGAATTATCTCTCTTTCACCTTTTATTTTTGTCTCTTTCTTTGGTACACATGTGCTCTCATCTCATTTCTCTTTGCAGACAAATTCCCTGCTTGCTCTTCAGTATACAAAGCCTCCAAAATATGCAGACTCCACTAAAATGTCTACATTGGCTCCCAACTTTAGAGATTTCATAAGCGCAGCTCCTACAGCCCAGTAACTCAGTTTGTGCCTGATTCCAAAATCTTGGAGAGGAAATCTGATTGGCTCAGCTATGGTCATGTGTCTTCCTTGGTCTTACCAGCTGCGAGTAGTGATCCTGCAGTGAAGGACTGTCTCTTTCCTAGGCAGCAGCTTGGTACAGGTGAGACGGAAAAGTCACTCTGGTACTGTTTCTTCTGGGCATTTTGTCAGATGAGTTACATGTCTTGCATACCAGATTGGGAGTTCTTTGTCCATCTTTGCATCTCCTATGCTGAGCAAAGGGTCTTAAGGAGTCACAGTGTTTATGGAACTGAGATGATACATAATAAAACATCTATTTCCATCTAGATTTTTGCAGTTTACATTGTAGCTTTTCCCACCTGTGATCTCATTTGACCTCAGGACAACTGCAAGCAATAAGTATTACTATTATGTCCATTTTATGGTTGAAGAAAATGATGCTAGCCCTAGGTCACATTGTTATGAAGTGGTGGAAACAGGATTCAGACTTAAATACCATGGCTTGAAATTTCAGCATCTAACTAATGATTGCCAAGGATCCTTCTGGTCCTAACATTAACCAGTCCATAGAGATTAATATCCCTATGTTTGGAATAGGAGTGCCTACAATCACTTGGGGCGAGGTCTGGAGGGGTGGAACGGGAGGGTGGGGGACTGGCTGGGGGTGGGGGTACAGGGATATGCATATGAATGATCTGGGAACATACATGTCGGTGAACAACAAAACTCTGTAAAATCTTTAAAATAAAGGAAAAAAAATTGAAAAAAAATATCCCTATGTTTTCAAAAAATCCCATATCCCTGTGCTTCTTGGCAATTAGTTCCATCTCCTTCCTACTTTTAGCTTTGTATCACAATATGGCCAATAAAATGCTGCACTTTCAAAAACCCACAACACATAGGGTCTCATTTTATTCGTTGAAAAATACGTTTCATGTGAAAGCAGGAAGAGGAGAGAGGAACTAGGAATTTCACAATAAAAAGAGGAAGGCTCATAAAATGTGGTCTGGCTGTGTTTTTAATGAGAAGCATTGGACCCTGCTCTTGAGGGCACTTGAGAATCTGGCTAGGGTTTCCAGCCTAACTCTAGTCTCAGGCTGCTGCAGGCACCTGTGTGAGTGGCCCTCTGTTATTGAAATGTCAGGAATGTGTTTTATTTCTTTTACTGGCACAGGGCATGCTTTTGGTGGACTTGCTAGTATTTGTGTACATCCTGACCTGGGTGCCTAGCTTTCATCCCTGGTGGGCCATCCCCTAAGGAACTGACATCTTTAGAGATGCCTTCTTGTCAGAATAATAATAAACATATTATCACCTATTGATTACCCTGCAGGGCATCGGGCAGGAAGTAAACAATTTGCATAATAAGATTCATTTAATTCTCCCAGCCACTGGGGCTCAGAAAAATAAAGCAAGATCCCACAGCTGATAAACAGTAGTACTGACATTTAGCCCAGAGCTGAGCGGGCTGCAAAAAGTGTGTGCTTTTAACTACTGGATTCAGGGTCTCTAAGCCTAGATTAGACAGGGAGTGGCAGATGCTCTATAAATTTAACTAAGCAATAAGTATTACTATTATGTCCATTTTATGGTTGAAGAAAATGATGCTAGCCCTAGGTCACATTGTTATGAAGTGGTGGAAACAGGATTCAGACTTAAATACCATGGCTTGAAATTTCAGCATCTAACTAATGATTGCCAAGGATCCTTCTGGTCCTAACATTAACCAGTCCATAGAGATTAATATCCCTATGTTTGGAATAGGAGTGCCTACAATCACTTGGGGCGAGGTCTGGAGGGGTGGAACGGGGAGGGGTGGGGGGACTGGCTGGGGGTGGGGGTACAGGGATATGCATATGAATGATCTGGGAACATACATGTCGGTGAACAACAAAACTCTGTAAAATCTTTAAAATAAAGGAAAAAAAATTGAAAAAAAATATCCCTATGTTTTCAAAAACTCCCATATCCCTGTGCTTCTTGGCAATTAGTTCCATCTCCTTCCTACTTTTAGCTTTGTATCACAATATGGCCAATAAAATGCTGCACTTTCAAAAACCCACAACACATAGGGTCTCATTTTATTCGTTGAAAAATACGTTTCATGTGAAAGCAGGAAGAGGAGAGAGGAACTAGGAATTTCACAATAAAAAGAGGAAGGCTCATAAAATGTGGTCTGGCTGTGTTTTTAATGAGAAGCATTGGACCCTGCTCTTGAGGGCACTTGAGAATCTGGCTAGGGTTTCCAGCCTAACTCTAGTCTCAGGCTGCTGCAGGCACCTGTGTGAGTGGCCCTCTGTTATTGAAATGTCAGGAATGTGTTTTATTTCTTTTACTGGCACAGGGCATGCTTTTGGTGGACTTGCTAGTATTTGTGTACATCCTGACCTGGGTGCCTAGCTTTCATCCCTGGTGGGCCATCCCCTAAGGAACTGACATCTTTAGAGATGCCTTCTTGTCAGAATAATAATAAACATATTATCACCTATTGATTACCCTGCAGGGCATCGGGCAGGAAGTAAACAATTTGCATAATAAGATTCATTTAATTCTCCCAGCCACTGGGGCTCAGAAAAATAAAGCAAGATCCCACAGCTGATAAACAGTAGTACTGACATTTAGCCCAGAGCTGAGCGGGCTGCAAAAAGTGTGTGCTTTTAACTACTGGATTCAGGGTCTCTCTAAGCCTAGATTAGACAGGGAGTGGCAGATGCTCTATATGAACCCAATTTTGCCTGATTTCGAAGTCTGTGCTTCAAAGATTTCTGCTTTTATATATTTGGGCTGTAAGTGATATATTTTTAAATCTCCAATACCAAAAATATAATAACATCAGGATAACTTTGGTACTCTCTCAACTACATTGTTCTCACTTCCACAGCCCCCCATTTCCATGCCTCCTGGGCATCCAGCTAATCCACCTCCCCAGACCATCCTTGTGTGGTCACGTCACTGAATTCTGGCCAATATATATAGTTTCTACTATTTCACACTTAGAATCACCTTAAATTATTTTGAAAGTCAAAATGAAGAGTCTTATAGTCAGATCCTTGATGTGTTCTTCACTTTGAGCCATTTCTTACTTTGAAACTCTTTGACCCTCTGGAGAGACTAAAAATATGAAATTGTTGTATTTTCCAATCCAGCAAGTTCTGGTTTCTCTAAATTAACTCTAAATTCAGCTAGCAAACAGAAGAGTTCTTTCTTTAGCTCATCTCTTTGTTACAGCTGAAAGCATCTAACTTACACTTTCAGTATCTACTTGGAGATCTCTTTAGTTAGATCCACTGATCAGTGACTTTCTCTCTCTCAGGTTACTGTAGGCAACACTTTGTCAACGATTTTGCTATGACATAACATGGGCCATCATTTTTCTGGCCCACTATACTAATTCTTTCCAAGGTTTTTCAGTCTCTACTAACGATATGCTCCTCCTTTCCCCAGTTTTTGCTAACAGCTTCCTCACCAAATTTCCAACTTCTCACTAGCCAGTTCCACTGCCAATGCCTGACCTTGTTTTAGGTTTCTGTTATAGTTACATCTCACCTCCAGTACCTACTAGGCATCAGTTATCTATTATTGTGCAACAAATCCTGGGTGCCTAGCTTTCATCCCTGGTGGGCCATCCCCTAAGGAACTGACATCTTTAGAGATGCCTTCTTGTCAGAATAATAATAAACATATTATCACCTATTGATTACCCTGCAGGGCATCGGGCAGGAAGTAAACAATTTGCATAATAAGATTCATTTAATTCTCCCAGCCACTGGGGCTCAGAAAATAAAGCAAGATCCCACAGCTGATAAACAGTAGTACTGACATTTAGCCCAGAGCTGAGCGGGCTGCAAAAAGTGTGTGCTTTTAACTACTGGATTCAGGGTCTCTCTAAGCCTAGATTAGACAGGGAGTGGCAGATGCTCTATATGAACCCAATTTTGCCTGATTTCGAAGTCTGTGCTTCAAAGATTTCTGCTTTTATATATTTGGGCTGTAAGTGATATATTTTTAAATCTCCAATACCAAAAATATAATAACATCAGGATAACTTTGGTACTCTCTCAACTACATTGTTCTCACTTCCACAGCCCCCCATTTCCATGCCTCCTGGGCATCCAGCTAATCCACCCCTCCAGACCATCCTTGTGTGGTCACGTCACTGAATTCTGGCCAATATATATAGTTTCTACTATTTCACACTTAGAATCACCTTAAATTATTTTGAAAGTCAAAATGAAGAGTCTTATAGTCAGATCCTTGATGTGTTCTTCACTTTGAGCCATTTCTTACTTTGAAACTCTTTGACCCTCTGGAGAGACTAAAAATATGAAATTGTTGTATTTTCCAATCCAGCAAGTTCTGGTTTCTCTAAATTAACTCTAAATTCAGCTAGCAAACAGAAGAGTTCTTTCTTTAGCTCATCTCTTTGTTACAGCTGAAAGCATCTAACTTACACTTTCAGTATCTACTTGGAGATCTCTTTAGTTAGATCCACTGATCAGTGACTTTCTCTCTCTCAGGTTACTGTAGGCAACACTTTGTCAACGATTTTGCTATGACATAACATGGGCCATCATTTTTCTGGCCCACTATACTAATTCTTTCCAAGGTTTTTCAGTCTCTACTAACGATATGCTCCTCCTTTCCCCAGTTTTTGCTAACAGCTTCCTCACCAAATTTCCAACTTCTCACTAGCCAGTTCCACTGCCAATGCCTGACCTTGTTTTAGGTTTCTGTTATAGTTACATCTCACCTCCAGTACCTACTAGGCATCAGTTATCTATTATTGTGCAACAAATCCAGAAAACTTATTGGCTTTAAAAAGTTGTTAAGATTCTGTTGTTGGGCTGAGTTGTTTTTACAACCTGGGCCGACAGGACTGGGGCTGAAGGATCAGTGATGCCCAGTCATATATTTGATGATGAGCTGGAACAATAGGACATCTGCAGCATCCAGCGTGCTAACCCAGGCTTCTTCACATGGAGGCTGGGTTCCAAAAGCAGCAACATCAGCATCACTAATTATCAGAGAAATGCAAATCAAACAACAAGGAGTCATCACCTCACACCAGTCTGAATGGCCATCATCAAAAACTCTATAAACAATAAATGCTGAAGAGGATGTAGAGAAAAGGGAACTCTCCTACACTGTTGATGGGACTGTAAATTGGCAAAACCACTAAAAATAGAGCTATCATATGATCTAGCAATCCCACTCCTGGGCATATATCCAGAGAAAAACACAATTAGAAAACATACATGTACCCCAGTGTTATTGCAGCAGTGTTCACAGTAGCCAAGACATAGAAACAACCTATATGTCCACCAACAGAGGAATGGATGAAGAAGATGTGGTACATATATGCAAAGGAATGTTACTAAGTCATGAAAAAGGAGGAAATAATGTCATTTGGAGCAACATGGATGGACCCAGGGATTATCATACTAAGTCAAGTAAGACAGAGAAAGACAAATTCTATATGACATCACTCATGTGGAATCAATTTTTAAGAAGTGATACAAATGAATGTACTTACAAAATAGAAACAGACTTACAAGAAAAATTGGATTAGGGATAAAGAAGATGGGATTAGCTCATCTCTTTGTTACAGCTGAAAGCATCTAACTTACACTTTCAGTATCTACTTGGAGATCTCTTTAGTTAGATCCACTGATCAGTGACTTTCTCTCTCTCAGGTTACTGTAGGCAACACTTTGTCAACGATTTTGCTATGACATAACATGGGCCATCATTTTTCTGGCCCACTATACTAATTCTTTCCAAGGTTTTTCAGTCTCTACTAACGATATGCTCCTCCTTTCCCCAGTTTTTGCTAACAGCTTCCTCACCAAATTTCCAACTTCTCACTAGCCAGTTCCACTGCCAATGCCTGACCTTGTTTTAGGTTTCTGTTATAGTTACATCTCACCTCCAGTACCTACTAGGCATCAGTTATCTATTATTGTGCAACAAATCCAGAAAACTTATTGGCTTTAAAAAGTTGTTAAGATTCTGTTGTTGGGCTGAGTTGTTTTTACAACCTGGGCCGACAGGACTGGGGCTGAAGGATCAGTGATGCCCAGTCATATATTTGATGATGAGCTGGAACAATAGGACATCTGCAGCATCCAGCGTGCTAACCCAGGCTTCTTCACATGGAGGCTGGGTTCCAAAAGCAGCAACATCAGCATCACTAATTATCAGAGAAATGCAAATCAAACAACAAGGAGTCATCACCTCACACCAGTCTGAATGGCCATCATCAAAAACTCTATAAACAATAAATGCTGAAGAGGATGTAGAGAAAAGGGAACTCTCCTACACTGTTGATGGGACTGTAAATTGGCAAAACCACTAAAAATAGAGCTATCATATGATCTAGCAATCCCACTCCTGGGCATATATCCAGAGAAAAACACAATTAGAAAACATACATGTACCCCAGTGTTATTGCAGCAGTGTTCACAGTAGCCAAGACATAGAAACAACCTATATGTCCACCAACAGAGGAATGGATGAAGAAGATGTGGTACATATATGCAAAGGAATGTTACTAAGTCATGAAAAAGGAGGAAATAATGTCATTTGGAGCAACATGGATGGACCCAGGGATTATCATACTAAGTCAAGTAAGACAGAGAAAGACAAATTCTATATGACATCACTCATGTGGAATCAATTTTTAAGAAGTGATACAAATGAACTGTACTTACAAAATAGAAACAGACTTACAGATATTGAAAACAAACTTATGGTTAGGGGAAATGTGGTGAAGAGGAATAAAGAAGGATCTTGGGGTGAACATATACACACAAATATCTATAAAATAGATAATCAGCAAGGACCTATGTTATGGCACAGGAAACTATACTCACTATTCTGTAATAACCTATATGAGAAAAGAACCTGAAAAAGAATGAATATGTGGATGTGTATAACTGAATCATTTTGCTCTACATTTGAAATTAACACAACATTGTAAATCAATTACACTTAAAAAAACAAAAAGCAGCCAAGGGCAAGCATTTTTCCATTATCTGCAGTTCATTTGTTAATTCCCAAATGGGCAAAAGAAGCCATATAGCCAAATTCAGATTCAAGCAGTGAGAAATGAAATTCATAGTAAGGTCTGGAAAATAGATGGCCATTCTTAAAACATATGATATAAGCATTGTTTTGTGGGACTTCTATTTCTCCTATGTTTGGAGGGATGCCGGTTGGCTAGTATGACAGAAAACTTTATGTATCAGTTTTACCAGCCACAGAGTGACCAGATATTTGGTTGAACATTATTCTGGGTGTGTCTGTGAGGTTGTATTTGGATGAAATTAACATTTGAATGGTAAACTGTGTAGAGCTGATTGCCTTTCCCAATGTGGGTGGGCCTCATCCAATCAGCTGAAGATCTGAATAGAGAAAAAGGCTAATTCGGCCTTCTGCCTGGTTGCCCTCAGATTCGAACTTACACCATTGGCTTTCCTGGGTCTCAAGTCTTCAGATTCAGGCGGAACTGCACTCCCTGCTCTAAAGCACGCCCATTGCAGGGGACTTCTCGGCCTTCATAATTCAAAGAACCAATTCCTCATAATTAATAAATCTCCTTCTAGACAGGAATGTATCCTGTTAGTTCTGTTTTTCTGGAGAACACTGACTAATGCATCAGGTATTCCTGGATACTGCCCTGAGTATGGGGAGTCATCGCAACACTGATCAAGTGATTGTTACACTCTGGGCACTGTTCTAAGTGCCTTCCATCTATTAACTCACTTAGTTATCATGCCGATACTATGAAGTAAGCACTTTTAATTGTACCCATTTATAAAAATGTACTGGAGATACAGATAAGGTAAGAAAAGTAAGGACAGACAGCCACAAGTGATGGGACTGAATTTGCACCCAGGGAATCTGGCTATAGACTTTGTGATTTAATGATTACGCCTCACTGGCTTTCTAAGAAGAAAATAAAGTGGAGGAAGAAGCAAGAGATGGAGAAGTGGCAAGAAGAAAGGATTTAAAAGATAATATGAGAAAGGTCTGTGAGACTCAGATCATAATGAATCTTGGGTGCTGAAGGGGGCATTTCTGGGGATGTCTGTATGGGTCACATAACCTCTTTAAGTGCTTTCTCCAGATACCCTCAGGAGTGTACAGTGTATAAACACTCTACCCATTTTCCTGATCCCCTTGATGGAACTGGATCCAATCTGGACCACTCCTATTCTTTTAGGAGTTTGGAATTGGGACCAAGAGATTCCAGATTGCTCTGGATTGGCAGAAGTAAACTCAGGAGCTCCCAGGGGCCAACTCTTGCATATGGTGTAGCCTGAAGAGGCTGTGAAAACAGAAATATGGATGGAAAACATGAGGATGCATGGCAGGTCTCAAAAGTTTTTTCTTTCCCAAGGGGGTGGGTGGAAAAGCCCTGACAGATATTTGGTTGAACATTATTCTGGGTGTGTCTGTGAGGTTGTATTTGGATGAAATTAACATTTGAATGGTAAACTGTGTAGAGCTGATTGCCTTTCCCAATGTGGGTGGGCCTCATCCAATCAGCTGAAGATCTGAATAGAGAAAAAGGCTAATTCGGCCTTCTGCCTGGTTGCCCTCAGATTCGAACTTACACCATTGGCTTTCCTGGGTCTCAAGTCTTCAGATTCAGGCGGAACTGCACTCCCTGCTCTAAAGCACGCCCATTGCAGGGGACTTCTCGGCCTTCATAATTCAAAGAACCAATTCCTCATAATTAATAAATCTCCTTCTAGACAGGAATGTATCCTGTTAGTTCTGTTTTTCTGGAGAACACTGACTAATGCATCAGGTATTCCTGGATACTGCCCTGAGTATGGGGAGTCATCGCAACACTGATCAAGTGATTGTTACACTCTGGGCACTGTTCTAAGTGCCTTCCATCTATTAACTCACTTAGTTATCATGCCGATACTATGAAGTAAGCACTTTTAATTGTACCCATTTATAAAAAATGTACTGGAGATACAGATAAGGTAAGAAAAGTAAGGACAGACAGCCACAAGTGATGGGACTGAATTTGCACCCAGGGAATCTGGCTATAGACTTTGTGATTTAATGATTACGCCTCACTGGCTTTCTAAGAAGAAAATAAAGTGGAGGAAGAAGCAAGAGATGGAGAAGTGGCAAGAAGAAAGGATTTAAAAGATAATATGAGAAAGGTCTGTGAGACTCAGATCATAATGAATCTTGGGTGCTGAAGGGGGCATTTCTGGGGATGTCTGTATGGGTCACATAACCTCTTTAAGTGCTTTCTCCAGATACCCTCAGGAGTGTACAGTGTATAAACACTCTACCCATTTTCCTGATCCCCTTGATGGAACTGGATCCAATCTGGACCACTCCTATTCTTTTAGGAGTTTGGAATTGGGACCAAGAGATTCCAGATTGCTCTGGATTGGCAGAAGTAAACTCAGGAGCTCCCAGGGGCCAACTCTTGCCTATGGTGTAGCCTGAAGAGGCTGTGAAAACAGAAATATGGATGCAAAGGCGAGCAGTGATGGATGCATGGCAGGTCTCCAAAATGCCCTCTGTTCTCAATCCCAGCTGTTCCCCAGATTCCTGATCTTTGGGTCTATGACATTCACCTGTTTCTGCCATTTCCTGCTTATGTTAGAGTTCATTAACCTGTGGTCCTTTTAACCCAAAGTCTGAGGAATTTTGTACACCTAGGAAAAAGTTTAAACTCGATTGGAAAGTAATGGAAGCCCTGAGAACAACTGAAAAACAAGGAAGGCAGGGCATGGAGGGAGGGTACAGTGACTTAAATTATTTGTATGGACGAATGTGTGGAGGTTAGAGGGAGGCAGTCTTGAGTTCAGAAGAATGAAGTATTTGCTAACTTGCACCCCTAGCATGTGGGAGGCACAAGTCCAGAATAATCAACCACACGCCAGAGGGCACTCAAGCTTCTAGAGACGCAGGAGTTAGATGAGGCAGTGACATCTGGGGAAGCCTCCACCCTGCAACTGTGCGACTCGGGCCTCTGTTCTGGGACTCTGGACGTTTTTTGGGCAAGAATTTATTTCTGGGCTTCCCCTGGTGGTCCAGTGGGTAAGGGCACCGCCTTGCAGTGCAAGGGGCGCCGGTTCGATCCCTGGCCTGGGAAGATCCCACGTGCTGTAGAGTGGCTGGGCCGATGTGTCCAATTAAGGAGCCGGAGTTCTGGAGCGCGTGCGCCCAGAGCCGGCGCTCTGCAACGACAGACGCCACTGCAATGGGAGGCCCACAGGAGCCAAAGAACAAAGACGGATGAAAATAGAGAAATGAAAAGATCAACAGAAGTGGCCCGCCCACTCCCTCCCCAACCCGACCCCCACCCAAAATAAATAAATAAATCTTTTAAAAAAAAAAAAAAGAATTTATTTCTGGTGAGGAAGGAAAACACAGTTGTACCATCTGCCTAAGGGAACATTTGGGCATATTTGGGCACTACGCACTATTGACATTTGGGCTTAAGAAATGGATTATTTCCTGTTATATCAATAAACAAGGATGTCACAGTGATCAATGATTCCAGTCCCATATGATGACCAGGAAGGAGAACAATACCTGTGATCTGGAAGCATCAGGTTGCATGCAGCCACACCTCACCATGAGCACTGAGAAACAAATGCAGGATACTGCACCCAGGCAGCTGAGATGTATACGAGAGGAATTTCAGTGAGCCCAGACTCTGTATATCTTCCCATACATAGAAAAATGCTCAATTTCTTGAGATATTGTTCCGTGTGCTTAGCTGCTCAGTCCTGTCCAATTCTTTGCGACCCCATGGACAGCAGCCTGCCAAGCCCTTCTGTCCATGAAATTCTCCAGGCAACTAGAGTGGATTGCCATGTCCCCCTTCAGGGGATCTTCCCAGCCCATGGACTGAACCCAGGTCTCCTGCATTGCAGGCAGATTCTTTACCATCTGAGCCACCAGGGAAGCCCATCCTTGGTTTTCTTTAATTCACAAAAACACTTCAGATGTTTGGACTACCTGCCATTTGCTGAAATCTTCTATATAATCTGACTCCTCTCCCTGCCTCCTCAAGGCAGTCTCTCAGGGTTACTTTAGATGCTATCCCCCAGGCTCAAAGTCCTAAAAATTCCCACCGAATAAAACATAACTCTCAGCTCTTAGGTTATGACTATTTTTTTGGTCGACAGGTTGGAAAAATGCTTCGTTGTGAGAGGCAGTCATGAGGGGCCCTGTGTGCATGGGAGAACACTCAGAAGCATCCTTAGGGTCCACCTACTAGATGCTGGCAGCATCCCCCTCCGTTGTGACACCCCAAAATATTTCCAGATATTGCCAGATGCTTCTGCAGGAAGAATTGTTCCGGACTGAAAACCACTGGTGCAAAGGTTAAAAGGGTGAACATTGCAGCCTGCCCAACTTGGAGTCAAGTCCTGACACTGACCTCTAACTAACCACATGAAAAAAGTTGTTTTTAACATCTTTGGTGTTCATTTTTAGAGAAGCAGGAGCCTTTCATCTCCTTTCAGTGGGAAAGCCTCTATGAGGAGATAGCTGGCCTCCTAGGCTGAGGCAGAAACCAGCCCTTTCTTGTCTCAGTAAATGATATTTCCTCCCTCCTAGCCCCGACCTGCCATGACCAGCCAGCCAGTTCCTTGAACACGTTAGTTTCTCCCCAGGCATGAGCCCCTCAAATGCAATTGAGACTCTGAAAATCTGGACTGGCTTTGGCTGTTCCACATGCTTTTGTTTGTACTTCCTTGCTCTCCCCAGTCCCTCCAGGAACAGAACTGGTGTTTCAGGTTCTGAAAATAGTGATTATTTATTAGCAAAGAAATCCAGAAAGTCTAAAACACATAGAAGTTATTCACAATCTTAACACTCAGAAATAACCCTCGCTCACTTTTAGGGTGAATGTCTCTGAAATCTCTCTCTCTCATACACACGCATGCTATAATTTAATGTTCTCACCCTTGGAGCTGTTCTGTAAGCTGCTTTTTCATTTAATCATCTCTCCTGGACATGTTTTCATGTCGATTAACATGGACAGACCTGTACCCCCCGGGTGCAATGTCCTTTACTCTGACCCAGAATCCTTGGTTTTTTTAATCCCCAGATGTTTGGACTACCTGCCATTTGCTGAAATCTTCTATATAATCTGACTCCTCTCCCTGCCTCCTCAAGGCAGTCTCTCAGGGTTACTTTAGATGCTATCCCCCAGGCTCAAAGTCCTAAAATTCCCACGAATAAAACATAACTCTCAGCTCTTAGGTTATGCCTATTTTTGTGGTCGACAGGTTGGAAAAATGCTTCGTTGTGAGAGGCAGTCATGAGGGGCCCTGTGTGCATGGGAGAACACTCAGAAGCATCCTTAGGGTCCACCTACTAGATGCTGGCAGCATCCCCCTCCGTTGTGACACCCCAAAATATTTCCAGATATTGCCAGATGCTTCTGCAGGAAGAATTGTTCCGGACTGAAAACCACTGGTGCAAAGGTTAAAAGGGTGAACATTGCAGCCTGCCCAACTTGGAGTCAAGTCCTGACACTGACCCTCTAACTAACCACATGAAAAAAGTTGTTTTTAACATCTTTGGTGTTCATTTTTAGAGAAGCAGGAGCCTTTCATCTCCTTTCAGTGGGAAAGCCTCTATGAGGAGATAGCTGGCCTCCTAGGCTGAGGCAGAAACCAGCCCTTTCTTGTCTCAGTAAATGATATTTCCTCCCTCCTAGCCCCGACCTGCCATGACCAGCCAGCCAGTTCCTTGAACACGTTAGTTTCTCCCCAGGCATGAGCCCCTCAAATGCAATTGAGACTCTGAAAATCTGGACTGGCTTTGGCTGTTCCACATGCTTTTGTTTGTACTTCCTTGCTCTCCCCAGTCCCTCCAGGAACAGAACTGGTGTTTCAGGTTCTGAAAATAGTGATTATTTATTAGCAAAGAAATCCAGAAAGTCTAAAACACATAGAAGTTATTCACAATCTTAACACTCAGAAATAACCCTCGCTCACTTTTAGGGTGAATGTCTCTGAAATCTCTCTCTCTCATACACACGCATGCTATAATTTAATGTTCTCACCCTTGGAGCTGTTCTGTAAGCTGCTTTTTCATTTAATCATCTCTCCTGGACATGTTTTCATGTCGATTAACATGGACAGACCTGACTATGCCCCCTCTTCTCCTTTCCTGATGGTTTTCTCACTTCACCTGGATTTTATCAGTCATCCTAGCCCAGCCAGCCCACCGGCTTCCTTCCCCAGGCATCAATAATTGAACAAAACCCTCTGCACACTCTGGGCTGGTACCATGGTGATTGCCCTTGGCCTCGAGGCTGCTCTGCCCTTCTCAGCCACAACCTCCCTGCTGAGGCTTTGGAAGGAACAAGCTGCTGGAGAAATCACACTGAAGGAAAAGTGACAACAGAAATTTCTTTTGGTTCCTTAGCTGGAATGTCTGTTTACAGAGTTCTTGGTTTGTCCCTAATTATCTTAGCACCCAGAGTTTCAGAACAAGGTGGCAGTTGAGAGGTGGCCAAGCTTCAAACAATTTGTCAAGGGCGTTTAGGATCTCTGGCACCAAAGATGCAATAGAAAAAGGAACGAACGCGGCTTTGGACACATCGACCTCTGCAAAATGAGTTGCAGCTTCTCAGACAACAGGGATAATGCCTATAAGTGGGTCTGCCATCAGCGTCCCCACCAGCATGTTTGTCTTGATGGGAACCTGACGCCTTCCTCAACAACCAAGCTTCCAAACCTATGCTTCATCTGGAGAGTTTTCTCTTTTCTCTCAGTTAGTGTGCATATACTCAGTTGTATCCTACTCTTTGTGACCCCATGGACTGTAGCCCTCCAGACTCCTCTGTCCATGAAATTCTTCTGGCAAAAATACTGGAGAGTTGCCATTCCCTACTCCAGGGATCTTCCCGACCTAGGAATTGAATGCATATCTCTTGCTTCTCCTGCATTGGCCAGCAGGTTCTTTACCACTGTGCCACCTAGAAAATCCATCTTTCCTTTAGTTAGAGACAATAAATATATAATGTGGCTTCTTAACTCTGCACTATTGACATTTGGGTTGGATAATGCTTTGTCAAGAGGGGTGGTTGTGTGCACAGTAAGATATTTAGAAGCATCCCAGGTGTCTACCCACTAGATGCTGGCAGTAGCCTCTTCAGTTTTGACAACAAAAAGACATTTCCAAATATTACCAGATGCTTCTTGAGGCAAAATTGCCCCAGATTGAGAACCACTGGTGCAGAGGTAGAAAGGTGAGTACTGCAGCCTGGGCAACCTGGCTTCAAGTTCTGGCACTGACCCTCACTTAACTAGGTAACCTCGTGAAGGTTATTTATAGTATATTTGCTGCTTGGTTTTCTCATCTGTAGAATGTGAAAAATAACAGTAACTCCATCAGGGATCAGTGAGATGATTGCATAATATGAAGGCAATACACTGGTTAGCGAAGGGCTCAGCGAATTTTTTTCAGTTATCTTTGAAGATAGTTAATAGTAACCTATTCTTCAGAAAAAAATGAGATTGAGGGACATTGGGCCACTTCCTTGATTAATAAGTGTCCTATGCTGTTAATTCCTAGAGCAAAGGGACTTCTCAGCCATGCCTGGAATAGGTTACTTATATGTTGAGTTCCCAGTTCCCTTAAACCAGGGGCAGCAAGCAGTTTAGGGTGCCCAAACACTTGAACTAGTTGTCCCAGTTTACACCAATATGCAATCAGCACTTATGGTGTGACCATATATGTAAAATGAGTTGCAGCTTCTCAGACAACAGGGATAATGCCTATAAGTGGGTCTGCCATCAGCGTCCCCACCAGCATGTTTGTCTTGATGGGAACCTGACGCCTTCCTCAACAACCAAGCTTCCAAACCTATGCTTCATCTGGAGAGTTTTCTTTTCTCTCAGTTAGTGTGCATATACTCAGTTGTATCCTACTCTTTGTGACCCCATGGACTGTAGCCCTCCAGACTCCTCTGTCCATGAAATTCTTCTGGCAAAAATACTGGAGAGTTGCCATTCCCTACTCCAGGGATCTTCCCGACCTAGGAATTGAATGCATATCTCTTGCTTCTCCTGCATTGGCCAGCAGGTTCTTTACCACTGTGCCACCTAGAAAATCCATCTTTCCTTTAGTTAGAGACAATAAATATATAATGTGGCTTCTTAACTCTGCACTATTGACATTTGGGTTGGATAATGCTTTGTCAAGAGGGGTGGTTGTGTGCACAGTAAGATATTTAGAAGCATCCCAGGTGTCTACCCACTAGATGCTGGCAGTAGCCTCTTCAGTTTTGACAACAAAAAGACATTTCCAAATATTACCAGATGCTTCTTGAGGCAAAATTGCCCCAGATTGAGAACCACTGGTGCAGAGGTAGAAAGGTGAGTACTGCAGCCTGGGCAACCTGGCTTCAAGTTCTGGCACTGACCCTCACTTAACTAGGTAACCTCGTGAAGGTTATTTATAGTATATTTGCTGCTTGGTTTTCTCATCTGTAGAATGTGAAAAATAACAGTAACTCCATCAGGGATCAGTGAGATGATTGCATAATATGAAGGCAATACACTGGTTAGCGAAGGGCTCAGCGAATTTTTTTCAGTTATCTTTGAAGATAGTTAATAGTAACCTATTCTTCAGAAAAAAATGAGATTGAGGGACATTGGGCCACTTCCTTGATTAATAAGTGTCCTATGCTGTTAATTCCTAGAGCAAAGGGACTTCTCAGCCATGCCTGGAATAGGTTACTTATATGTTGAGTTCCCAGTTCCCTTAAACCAGGGGCAGCAAGCAGTTTAGGGTGCCCAAACACTTGAACTAGTTGTCCCAGTTTACACCAATATGCTTCATAGATGCCATCATTTTCTCTGTGTGCCAGGTTGTACGTGAAAGCCCTTTGGTAACTTCAAGCCATTATACAAATGAGACCTGTTATACAGAATGTACACATGTGATGATGTAAATATCTAAGGGAGAAGGTTATTTACACTGTAGGAGTTGGACTTTACTGACCTTCAAAATCCCTTTCACTACTAAATATTTTATGGAGCCCACGTCTTTATAAATGAAGATGCTGAAAACTAGTGTTGACTATGAGAAAAATAAGAAAGTCTGAGAAGAGCTAGAGTTGAGAAGCTAGGGAGAAGATACAACCCCAGAAAAAAAAAAGTGAAAGTGTTAGTTGCTCAGTTGTGTCTGACTATGTGATCCCACGGACTGTAGCCCACCAGGCTCCTCTGGCCGTGGAATTCTCCATGCAAGAATACTGGAGTGGGTAGCAATTCCCTTCTCCAGAGGATTTTCCTAACCCATGGATTGAACATTGGTCACTTGCACTGCAGGCAGATTCTTTACTGTCTGAGTCACCTGGGAAGACCCCAAACATACAAGTAAACTGGGCAGATTGCGGTGCATGGTTGGACTAGAGGTTGCTTCCTCTCTGAGGGCAGCCTTCTCTGCTTAATCCCGACTTCTAGAATCAAGATGAATAGATAACTGATAAGCAAGTATAGCAAAATGTTAGTGATAGAATCTAGGTGACGGGTGAATGTGTCTTCATTGTAAAATTATTTCACTTTGCTGCATGTTTGAAATTTTTCATGCATGTGTGCGCATGCTCAGTTGCTTTAGTTATGTCCGACTCTTTGTGACCCTATGGATTACAGATCGCCAGTATCCTCTGTCCATGGGATTTTCTTGCCAAGAATACTGGAGTGGGTTGCCAAGCCGCCTCCAGGAATCTTCAGACTCAGGGATTGAACCCACATCTCCTGTGCTGCAGGTGGATTCTTTGCCCACTGTGCTACCTGGGAAGAAGTATTTCATCTCTGAAAGAATAAATGTAGTAAACAAGAGATAGCTGGAGGTGAGGTTGGGGCAAGCCCCTGCCCTCAGTTGAGAAGATGCTACTGGGTGTGGCCTCCCACTTCAGTACAATGTCTGTGGTCCTGGGGCATCAAAGGGCAGCAAGGTTTTGCCCAAACACTTGAACTAGTTGTCCCAGTTTACACCAATATGCTTCATAGATGCCATCATTTTCTCTGTGTGCCAGGTTGTACGTGAAAGCCCTTTGGTAACTTCAAGCCATTATACAAATGAGACCTGTTATACAGAATGTACACATGTGATGATGTAAATATCTAAGGAGAAGGTTATTTACACTGTAGGAGTTGGACTTTACTGACCTTCAAAATCCCTTTCACTACTAAATATTTTATGGAGCCCACGTCTTTATAAATGAAGATGCTGAAAACTAGTGTTGACTATGAGAAAAATAAGAAAGTCTGAGAAGAGCTAGAGTTGAGAAGCTAGGGAGAAGATACAACCCCAGAAAAAAAAAAGTGAAAGTGTTAGTTGCTCAGTTGTGTCTGACTATGTGATCCCACGGACTGTAGCCCACCAGGCTCCTCTGGCCGTGGAATTCTCCATGCAAGAATACTGGAGTGGGTAGCAATTCCCTTCTCCAGAGGATTTTCCTAACCCATGGATTGAACATTGGTCACTTGCACTGCAGGCAGATTCTTTACTGTCTGAGTCACCTGGGAAGACCCCAAACATACAAGTAAACTGGGCAGATTGCGGTGCATGGTTGGACTAGAGGTTGCTTCCTCTCTGAGGGCAGCCTTCTCTGCTTAATCCCGACTTCTAGAATCAAGATGAATAGATAACTGATAAGCAAGTATAGCAAAATGTTAGTGATAGAATCTAGGTGACGGGTGAATGTGTCTTCATTGTAAAATTATTTCACTTTGCTGCATGTTTGAAATTTTTCATGCATGTGTGCGCATGCTCAGTTGCTTTAGTTATGTCCGACTCTTTGTGACCCTATGGATTACAGATCGCCAGTATCCTCTGTCCATGGGATTTTCTTGCCAAGAATACTGGAGTGGGTTGCCAAGCCGCCCTCCAGGGAATCTTCAGACTCAGGGATTGAACCCACATCTCCTGTGCTGCAGGTGGATTCTTTGCCCACTGTGCTACCTGGGAAGAAGTATTTCATCTCTGAAAGAATAAATGTAGTAAACAAGAGATGCATCTAAGGCTAGAGATGCCGGCTGCAGGTATGGACAGGCTCAAGGCTTCCTCTTCTCATTCTGACCCATTGAAAATCTCAGTTGAGAAGATGCTACTGGGTGTGGCCCCTCCCACTTCAGTACAATGTCTGTGGTCCTGGGGCTTGGGATTTGTCTAGACTGGGATATGGGAAGGACAGAGGCAAGACTCTCTGGGTCCCCTCCCAAAGGCTGCAGTTGGACTTCTGTGTCATTTCATTTCTCCTTCCCCTGTCTGTCTCATAGATGCAGAAGACCCTGGAAGCAGCAGCTGCTCTCCGCGTGGTCTCCTGCCCTGGAGACCTCTCTTCACCTTTCTCTGACCTCTTCTTCATCTTCCATTTTAGCTGTGGCCTCACTGGCCTCCAGACCCTCAGAGGCCCCATGCTGGCTTCTGACACTGACAGTGAGTTACCAAAATAGGGAGATGGTGGTGGTCTATGGTAATTCCTGCTGGATGTACCTATTATTCACTTCCCAAATGTATTTACAGTTTTACCATGATTCTAGAACAACTGATTTATTTCCTTTGAATTTTAAACATGTAAATATTAAATTTAAAAAAAAATATTTTTAAAAAAGCAAAGCATTTCCATAGTTCTTTCCTTCTATCCTCCTGTTTTCTGGTCAGAAGTAGTTATTGGTTGAGATCACATTGTTAGAATAGGCACAATGTTAAGTTAGAATAGGTCTGATAGCTACATAACCATGGGCAGTCCCACAGCCACGCTAAGCCTCGTTTTCTTTACCTAAAAGGTAACAATTCTACTTACTATTGTCTTGAAACTAAGAATATAATATGTGTAAAGGTCTTTCTGTGATGCCTGGCACAGGGTAGGTTCTCAGTTAATGGTTGCTATTAATATTCTTGTACTATTTTATCGTCATGTTATCCTCTAGCTCTTATTTATAGACATCCACATTTTTATATTGTTGAAGGAATCATTTACTTACATACAGAATTTCTGAGCCGGCCTGCAGGTTTTGGGTTTCCAGGAGTGGGTTGCCGCCGCTCAAAGACTCAGGGTTTGCACCCACACCTCCTGTGCTGCAGGTGGATTCTTTGCCCACTGTGCTACCTGGGAAGAAGTATTTCATCTCTGAAAGAATAAATGTAGTAAACAAGAGATGCATCTAAGGCTAGAGATGCCGGCTGCAGGTATGGACAGGCTCAAGGCTTCCTCTTCTCATTCTGACCCATTGAAAATCTCAGTTGAGAAGATGCTACTGGGTGTGGCCCCTCCCACTTCAGTACAATGTCTGTGGTCCTGGGGCTTGGGATTTGTCTAGACTGGGATATGGGAAGGACAGAGGCAAGACTCTCTGGGTCCCCTCCCAAAGGCTGCAGTTGGACTTCTGTGTCATTTCATTTCTCCTTCCCCTGTCTGTCTCATAGATGCAGAAGACCCTGGAAGCAGCAGCTGCTCTCCGCGTGGTCTCCTGCCCTGGAGACCTCTCTTCACCTTTCTCTGACCTCTTCTTCATCTTCCATTTTAGCTGTGGCCTCACTGGCCTCCAGACCCTCAGAGGCCCCATGCTGGCTTCTGACACTGACAGTGAGTTACCAAAATAGGGAGATGGTGGTGGTCTATGGTAATTCCTGCTGGATGTACCTATTATTCACTTCCCAAATGTATTTACAGTTTTACCATGATTCTAGAACAACTGATTTATTTCCTTTGAATTTTAAACATGTAAATATTAAATTTAAAAAAAAATATTTTTAAAAAAGCAAAGCATTTCCATAGTTCTTTCCTTCTATCCTCCTGTTTTCTGGTCAGAAGTAGTTATTGGTTGAGATCACATTGTTAGAATAGGCACAATGTTAAGTTAGAATAGGTCTGATAGCTACATAACCATGGGCAGTCCCACAGCCACGCTAAGCCTCGTTTTCTTTACCTAAAAGGTAACAATTCTACTTACTATTGTCTTGAAACTAAGAATATAATATGTGTAAAGGTCTTTCTGTGATGCCTGGCACAGGGTAGGTTCTCAGTTAATGGTTGCTATTAATATTCTTGTACTATTTTATCGTCATGTTATCCTCTAGCTCTTATTTATAGACATCCACATTTTTATATTGTTGAAGGAATCATTTACTTACATACAGAATTTCTGACCAAATATTTTGACACCAGGAGTTCCTGGTTATCTGATTGCCAAGTAAAAGGTTGGCATTATCTTTCTCTCAGGAATTGATATATATAAATCAAATTCATAGAAGATTGAAATATAAACCTAAATATCAATCTCTTGATTTACTGAGAAAAATATAACTGCCTTAATTTCTTTTTTTAAGGAGGAATGTAGGGTATAATGTCTTCAAAAATGAAGGGAAGAGCTTACTTGACTTACATAGTGGTGGGTTGGTTTAGGGGCTTCCCAGGTGGTGCTAGTGGTGAAGAACCCACATGCCAATGCTGGAGACATATGAGACATAGCTCGATCCCTGGGTTGGGAAGATCCCCTGGAGGAGGGCATGGCAACCCACTCCAGTACTCTTGTCTGGAGATTCCCAGGGACAGAGAAGCCTGGCGAGCTACAGTCCATACCAAATAATTGGAAGTGACTGAAGTGACTTGCAAGACATATACACAGGCTGGTTTAACATAATACTGGATGGTGGATTTGCAATGTAAAAACAAATTGTCTTCTACAACAAATATACGGGAGGTTAAATGAACAATAAGATGTTTACAGGCTTCTAGGGTCAATCCATGTTTGATTGCTGGTGGTGATATTCCTGTGAGATTAAACAGAAAGTCTGAATTGAATAGTCCCAGAAGAATTTCTAAAAACCTTAAATATCACAAGAAGCCTCTTACCACTTTTCAATAACATAGTAAGGTTTTTAAAAATCTGTACTTGTTAAGTATATTGTTTTATCTCTCTATTATTTATTAAGTAGATAGCAGAGGCATCTGATTAAAAACTAAGGAAGCATAATGGTGTAATAGTGAAGAGCTTCCCACCCATGTGCCACAATCTCCCACTTCCCCTCCTTAGGGAAAAGCACTATTGTTGGTTTCTTATCCTGTTCTTTTAGAGGTATTTTATGCACATGTGAGCAAATAGATGTGTTACAGTTAAATTGCCTTTTTCCCCACCTGGCTAGACTCTTTGGGTCCTTGTGCTTCTGAGGGCACAGAAATGTAAATGTTTCCAGCTTCCTTTCCTTATCTTATGAGGAAGGTAATGACTAGCCCATTGCTTTGAAATGTCGAAGTCCTTATGTCAACAAGATTATTTCCTCTCAAAGACTTCTGATTAAATACCATTGTGCTTTATGGTTTACATTTTAACTTAATTCTAATGAAGGCTGAAATGAACATTTTTAAGTTTATAATTTCTGTTTCCACACACTGAACAATAACAACACAAGTATATCAGCATGATACTAAGCACTGGAAATAAAATATTGGAGAGTATGGATCAGAATACTTCCAATGCTCATGATGAGGTAATTTCCCTCGGTAGATAGACCACTTAGGAACGCAAACATATTCTAAAGGTTCTCAGTAAGAAAGCACAAAGAAATAATAAATAACTATGACTAGAGAAGGATACAAATTTCTCTGTGTAGAAAAAAACAATAACCCCAAACAAAAAATGAGTATGATCAAAAGGGAAAGGACAAACATAGGAAGGGACTTTCCTGGTGCTCTAGTGGCTAAGACTCTACACTTTCATTGCAAGGGGCCCTGGTTCAATCACTGGTCAGGGAATAAGTCCCACGTGCCACAACTAAAACAATCCCACATGCCACAGCTAAAATATCCTGTGTGTCACAACAAAGACTGGAGGTCCCAGATGCCACAATTAAGACCCAGCATAGCCAAATAAATAAATAAATATTTTTTAAAAAGGCAAATACAGGAAAGTTTTTGAAAAATAAATGGCAAAAAATGATTAAGATTTCAATGGTTTACAGTGAACATTTGCATTCACAATCATGGCTGCACATCATAGTGTAATAACATTTTTACAATTGGGGAATTCCTAAATTATGAGTCCAGACTCTTTACTGTTGAAGTCAAAGCTTAGATTCCCAGGTTTCCTTGAAGTTAGATGTCAGGTACAGTAACACAAGACTCTGATTTTGAAGAGAGCAAAGAAAAAAATCTTTCATAGAGCTTCCATTTTACTGATGCTAGGTCAAACTCCTAACAGTGAAGGAGCAAAGATTGAACATGTGCTGCACTTACAGTCTAATTCTTAAAGGGTATAATTCTTTAAGAAAAAAAGAATATGGCTTAGTTGATTCCAAATGCTTCCTATTTTTATTATTAACATATAAATTTTTAGTAATGATGGCTAACCCAGGTGGGGAAAGGCATGAATTATGAGGAAGGTAATGACTAGCCCATTGCTTTGAAATGTCGAAGTCCTTATGTCAACAAGATTATTTCCTCTCAAAGACTTCTGATTAAATACCATTGTGCTTTATGGTTTACATTTTAACTTAATTCTAATGAAGGCTGAAATGAACATTTTTAAGTTTATAATTTCTGTTTCCACACACTGAACAATAACAACACAAGTATATCAGCATGATACTAAGCACTGGAAATAAAATATTGGAGAGTATGGATCAGAATACTTCCAATGCTCATGATGAGGTAATTTCCCTCGGTAGATAGACCACTTAGGAACGCAAACATATTCTAAAGGTTCTCAGTAAGAAAGCACAAAGAAATAATAAATAACTATGACTAGAGAAGGATACAAATTTCTCTGTGTAGAAAAAAACAATAACCCCAAACAAAAAATGAGTATGATCAAAAGGGAAAGGACAAACATAGGAAGGGACTTTCCTGGTGCTCTAGTGGCTAAGACTCTACACTTTCATTGAAAGGGGGCCCTGGTTCAATCACTGGTCAGGGAATAAGTCCCACGTGCCACAACTAAAACAATCCCACATGCCACAGCTAAAATATCCTGTGTGTCACAACAAAGACTGGAGGTCCCAGATGCCACAATTAAGACCCAGCATAGCCAAATAAATAAATAAATATTTTTTAAAAAGGCAAATACAGGAAAGTTTTTGAAAAATAAATGGCAAAAAATGATTAAGATTTCAATGGTTTACAGTGAACATTTGCATTCACAATCATGGCTGCACATCATAGTGTAATAACATTTTTACAATTGGGGAATTCCTAAATTATGAGTCCAGACTCTTTACTGTTGAAGTCAAAGCTTAGATTCCCAGGTTTCCTTGAAGTTAGATGTCAGGTACAGTAACACAAGACTCTGATTTTGAAGAGAGCAAAGAAAAAAATCTTTCATAGAGCTTCCATTTTACTGATGCTAGGTCAAACTCCTAACAGTGAAGGAGCAAAGATTGAACATGTGCTGCACTTACAGTCTAATTCTTAAAGGGTATAATTCTTTAAGAAAAAAAAAAAAGAATATGGCTTAGTTGATTCCAAATGCTTCCTATTTTTATTATTAACATATAAATTTTTTAGTAATGATGGAATATCATAAACCCCAGTAGGTTGTTGGGGAAGCAACTTGAGACAAGATGGAGGTAGCAGATTTCTGAAGATGGCCACAGCATCTCCCATCCTTCATGTTATTGTATAAAGTGATTTTGCTATGGAGAGATAAAGGCTTATTTCCCTCACGTTGAATCTGAGCTGGCCTTATGAGGCACTGACAACCCATAGAATGCAGCAGACGTAATTCTGTATAATTTCTGAGGCTAAGTCAGAAAACATTCCTCTCTTTCTACTTGGTTTTCTTGGATCTGTTCTTCAAGGGGAAGCCAGCCACCTTGACAAGAACCAGACTACTGTAAGATCTCTATGTTGGTGAGATAGCATGTAAACACTCAGTTAATAGTCATGGATAAGTCTAGTCCTCCAGCTCTCCCCCTAAGACCCAGAAATGTTAATGGAACAGTCTCAGACTCTCCAATCTAGCTCATGTGCCAGCCAAGTATCACAGTTAAAGAGCAGAAGAGTCATCTGACCAAGCTCAACTGAAATTCCTTGCTCACAGAATCCAAAGGCTCTCTCTCTCTTAGGAGCCTTTTGACTTGATGATGTTGATGAGAAATAAGAATACTAAATATATGTGATTCACTCTTAAGCTCAGAGTAAGAGCCTTAAATATTGTAGGGAGTAGTTTTTGCTTTATTTTGTAAATATTATATCAGGTTAAGGCAATTCCCTTCTATTCTTCAATATATATATATATGTAATCTTGAGTAGATATGAAATTTGGTCAAATGTGATTTTTAACTTATGGATACAATATAATTTTCTTTCTTACCCTGTTAGCATAGTGAATTGCATTGAATGATTTTCTATATTAAACTACTTCTGTGATTCTGGAATAAATCCTATTCAGTAATGATATATTAACTTTTAAATATATTACTAGATCTGATTTGCTAATGCTTTAAGATTTTTTATATTTAGGTTCGTGGGAGAGATTGGCATGAATTTTCATATCTTATAGTGCAATATCCTTCTCAGATTTTTATCTCAAGGCTATGCTCGAGGCTTCCCTGGTGGCTCAGATGGTAAAGAATCCACCTGAAATGCTGGAGATCTGGGTCTGATCCCTGGGTTGGGAAGAACCACTAGAGAAGGGAAAGGCTACCCACTCCAGTATTTTGCCTGGAGAATTCTATGGCTCATTCATGGGTTGCAAAGAGCTGGACACAGCTGAGCAACTTTCACTTTACATGCTAGCATTAAAGATATCTGTTTATCTATCTATGAGAGCTTGTGAAAGAATGGTGTATTTCTTCTTTAAATAATGAGAGAAAACTTATCAATGAAATCATGTAGGCCTGGAGATTTCTTTGTGCAAAGGTTTCTAATTACAAAATTAACTTCTTTTTAAGGAAAAAGACTATTGGATTTTTTATTTCCTCTTCCATCAGTGTGCTAAGTTCTATGTTTCAAACTTTTGGTCACTTTACTTATTTAAAAAAAGTTTGAAATCCACAAATAGTTTATTTTATTTTGGCCACACTGTATAGCATGTGGGATCTAAGTTGCCCAACCAGGGATTGAACCCATGCCCCCCACACTGTAAGTGCAGAGTCCCAACCACTGGACCACTCGGGAAGTTTTAGGTCACTTTATTTAAAATTTATTGGCATCATATTACTTATAACATCCTATGATTATTTTTTTAATGTCTGTTCCTCAAGTCCTATCATCTGAGTTGGGGTTGTTTTCTCTTTTTAGTAAAACTTTTACCAAGCGCCGTTTATCTCCTAAGTTCTTTTCTGCATTTCCTACATTTTTTGCTCTCTGTGCTTCAGTCTAAATATTTTCTATTGACCTATATAAAAGTCACTTAACTTCCTTTAACTCTGTCTAATCTGCTATTAAATCCATCTACTGAGTTTTTAATTTAATTTAATATATTTACCTGAAGTGGAAAAGCCATTTTATTTGTAAAATGGAACATGTTTTGAAAATGAAATTCTATACCTTGTCATCAATTTCTCAGAACAAAGTAATTAGAAATTTAAAAGTCTGTTATTGTGAGGAAATTATGGCTGAAAACTTCTAGAATATAAATAAGTTAACAGATATCCAGGTATAGTGCAATTTTTTTTCCTTTCTCAGATTTTTTTTTTCTCAAGGCTATGCTCGAGGCTTCCCTGGTGGCTCAGATGGTAAAGAATCCACCTGAAATGCTGGAGATCTGGGTCTGATCCCTGGGTTGGGAAGAACCACTAGAGAAGGGAAAGGCTACCCACTCCAGTATTTTGCCTGGAGAATTCTATGGCTCATTCATGGGTTGCAAAGAGCTGGACACAGCTGAGCAACTTTCACTTTACATGCTAGCATTAAAGATATCTGTTTATCTATCTATGAGAGCTTGTGAAAGAATGGTGTATTTCTTCTTTAAATAATGAGAGAAAACTTATCAATGAAATCATGTAGGCCTGGAGATTTCTTTGTGCAAAGGTTTCTAATTACAAAATTAACTTCTTTTTAAGGAAAAAGACTATTGGATTTTTTATTTCCTCTTCCATCAGTGTGCTAAGTTCTATGTTTCAAACTTTTGGTCACTTTACTTATTTAAAAAAAGTTTGAAATCCACAAATAGTTTATTTTATTTTGGCCACACTGTATAGCATGTGGGATCTAAGTTGCCCAACCAGGGATTGAACCCATGCCCCCCACACTGTAAGTGCAGAGTCCCAACCACTGGACCACTCGGGAAGTTTTAGGTCACTTTATTTAAAATTTATTGGCATCATATTACTTATAACATCCTATGATTATTTTTTTAATGTCTGTTCCTCAAGTCCTATCATCTGAGTTGGGGTTGTTTTCTCTTTTTAGTAAAACTTTTACCAAGCGCCGTTTATCTCCTAAGTTCTTTTCTGCATTTCCTACATTTTTTGCTCTCTGTGCTTCAGTCTAAATATTTTCTATTGACCTATATAAAAGTCACTTAACTTCCTTTAACTCTGTCTAATCTGCTATTAAATCCATCTACTGAGTTTTTAATTTAATTTAATATATTTACCTGAAGTGGAAAAGCCATTTTATTTGTAAAATGGAACATGTTTTGAAAATGAAATTCTATACCTTGTCATCAATTTCTCAGAACAAAATAATTAGAAATTTAAAAGTCTGTTTTTGTGAGGAAATTATGGCTGAAAACTTCTAGAATATAAATAAGTTAACAGATATCCAGGTATGAGAAGCATAGAAGGTTACAAACAAGATGAGCTCAAACAGATCTACACCATGATATATTAAATTAAAATGGCAAGATTTAAAGATGAAGAGAGGATTCTAAAGGCAACCAGAGAAAAGCAAAGAATTAATTACAAGGAAGCCCCCCATAAGGCTATCAGCCTTTTCTGCAGACATGAGTGGCAGGATATATTCAAAGTCCTGAAAGAGAAGACCCTGAAACCTAGAATACTCTACCCAACACCATTATCATTTAAAATAGAAGGAGAGAGAATGAATTCCCCAGACAAAGAAAACCTATTCTAAAGGAAAATTTGAAAGGTCTTCTCTAAAAGAGGCAAGCATCTACAGGAAAGAGAAAATCAAATTGGAAAGTAAATCAGCCACTGTGCTGTGCTTAGTTGCTCAGTCATGTCCAGCTCTTTGTAACCTCATGGACTGCAGCCCGCCAGGGTCCTCTGTCCATGGGGATTTTCCAGGGAAGAATACTAGAATGGGTTGCCATGCCTTCCTCCAGGGGATCTTCTCAACCCAGGGAACAAATCCAGGTCTTTGGCAATGCAAGCAGATTCTGCACCATCTGAGACACTGGGGAAGCCCAAGAATACTGGAGTGGGTAGCCTATCCCTTCTCCAGTGGATCTTCTTGACCTAGGAATGGAACCAGGGTCTCCTGCATTGCAGGCAGATTCATTACTGGCTGGGCTACCAGGGGAAACCCCTAAATAAGCCACAACACAGATTAAAAAATCAAAAATTCTTTTGTGATAGTGATGATAACTACACAGCAAAATGATAAACAAGCTATAAAAGATATAAAAAGATATTGAAATCATAAAATGTTGGGGAGTAAGAAAATATAGATTTTTTCATTATGCTTTTAAGCCTATATGACTACCAGCCTAAAGTAAATAGATATATTAATGGGTCAACATACTTGAAAAACAGGGTAAACACAAATAAAATTTTATTTGTAAAATGGAACATGTTTTGAAAATGAAATTCTATACCTTGTCATCAATTTCTCAGAACAAAATAATTAGAAATTTAAAAGTCTGTTTTTGTGAGGAAATTATGGCTGAAAACTTCTAGAATATAAATAAGTTAACAGATATCCAGGTATGAGAAGCATAGAAGGTTACAAACAAGATGAGCTCAAACAGATCTACACCATGATATATTAAATTAAAATGGCAAGATTTAAAGATGAAGAGAGGATTCTAAAGGCAACCAGAGAAAAGCAAAGAATTAATTACAAGGAAGCCCCCCATAAGGCTATCAGCCTTTTCTGCAGACATGAGTGGCAGGATATATTCAAAGTCCTGAAAGAGAAGACCCTGAAACCTAGAATACTCTACCCAACACCATTATCATTTAAAATAGAAGGAGAGAGAATGAATTCCCCAGACAAAGAAAACCTATTCTAAAGGAAAATTTGAAAGGTCTTCTCTAAAAGAGGCAAGCATCTACAGGAAAGAGAAAATCAAATTGGAAAGTAAATCAGCCACTGTGCTGTGCTTAGTTGCTCAGTCATGTCCAGCTCTTTGTAACCTCATGGACTGCAGCCCGCCAGGGTCCTCTGTCCATGGGGATTTTCCAGGGAAGAATACTAGAATGGGTTGCCATGCCTTCCTCCAGGGGATCTTCTCAACCCAGGGAACAAATCCAGGTCTTTGGCAATGCAAGCAGATTCTGCACCATCTGAGACACTGGGGAAGCCCAAGAATACTGGAGTGGGTAGCCTATCCCTTCTCCAGTGGATCTTCTTGACCTAGGAATGGAACCAGGGTCTCCTGCATTGCAGGCAGATTCATTACTGGCTGGGCTACCAGGGGAAACCCCTAAATAAGCCACAACACAGATTAAAAAATCAAAAATTCTTTTGTGATAGTGATGATAACTACACAGCAAAATGATAAACAAGCTATAAAAGATATAAAAAGATATTGAAATCATAAAATGTTGGGGAGTAAGAAAATATAGATTTTTTTTCATTATGCTTTTAAGCCTATATGACTACCAGCCTAAAGTAAATAGATATATTAATGGGTCAACATACTTGAAAAACAGGGTAAACACAAATAAAAAATGTACCTTACATGCACAAAAACCAAAAAGAATAGGCCACAAAGAATAATACAAATGAAAACCATCAAACCACAAATGGAAAAACAGTAAGAAAAAATAAAAATAATAGAAAATACAAAATCAATTGGAAACCAGGTTTAAAATGGCAATAATCAAAATGCTCCAATCAAAAGACATGGAGTGTGGGCTTCCTTGGTGGTCCAGTGGGTAAAGGATCTGCCTTGCAGTGTAAGGGGCACTGGTTCGATTCCTGGCCTGGGAAGATCCTATGTGCCCTGGAGTTGCTGGACTGGTGTGTCCAATTACCATCCAGCGTTCTGTAGCGCATGTGCCCAGAGCCAGTGCTCTGCAGTGAGAGAGGCCACTGCAATGGGAGGCCCACACAGGCCAAGGAACAAAGATGGATGAAAATGGATAAATGAAAGGCCAATAAAAAAGGCCAAAATTATTTAAAAAAAAAAAAAAAAAAGACATGGAGTGGCAGATTCTGCCTATAAGAGATTCACTTTCTATGTGAAGGAAGAGAGGGAATGGAAAAAGATATTTCTTCAGAACAGAAATGACAAGAAAGTGGGGATCACAATACTCATATCAGACAATAGACTTTAAAACAAGAACTATAAAGAAAAATAAAAAGGAAGTTATAGGGCTTCCCAGGTGGTCCAGAGGGTAAAGAGTCTGCCTTGCAGTGCATGGGGTGCTGCTTCCACCCCTGGGCTGGGAAGATCCCACATGCTGCAGAGTGGTTGGACCGGTCTGTCCAACTGGAGTGCATGAGCCCAGAGCCAGTGCTCTGCACTGAGAGAGGCCACTTCAATAGGAGGTCCACAAAGACTAAAGAACAAAGATAGATGAAAATAAATAAATGAAACACCAATTAAAAAAAAGAGGCCGGGCTTCCCTGGTGGTCCAGTGGGTAAGGACACTGCCTTGCAGTGCAAGAGGCGCTGGTTTGGTCCCTGGCCTGGGAAGATCCCACATGCCGCGGAGCAGCTGGACAGATGTGTCCAACTACTGAGCTGGAGTTCTGGAGCACATGCGCCCAGAGCCGGTGCTCTGCTGCGACAGAGGCCACTGGGATGGGAGGCCCACACAGGTCAAAGAACAAAGATGGATGAAACTGGATAAATGAAAGACCAACGGAAGTGTCCCCCTCTCTAAAAAAGAATTATATAAAAAAAAGTGAAAACAAAACAAAAGGCCAAAATTCAAAAAAAGGAAGCTATATAGTAATAAGAGGATCAATATAATAAGAGGATATTACCCTCATTAACATATATGTACCCACTATAGGAGCACCAAATATATAAAACAGATACTAACAGGCATAAAAGGAGAAATTGATGAGAATAAAATAATAGTTGAAGACTTTAACACCTCACTCACATCAATGAATGGATCTTCCAGATGGAAAATCAGTAAGTCAACAGAGATCGTAAATGATACAACAGAACCAACAGAACACTTGGACTTGATTTTTTTTCTAGGCAACACATCCAAAAAGCCCAGAATACACATTCTTTTCAAGCACACATAGAACATTTTTTAGGATTGACCAAATACCAGGACAGAAAATAACCTTCAGCAAATTCAAGAGTACAGAAAACATTTCAAGTATCTTTTCTGAACACAACAGCATAAAACAGAACAAGAAATAAGAAAAAAAAAAAAAGGATTACATAGAGACTGAACAACAGGTTACGAAAAAATCAATTTGTCAACAACAAAATCAAGAGGAAGTTAAAAAATTTACTGAGACAAATGACAATGAAAATACAACTACATAAAATCTATGGAATATAGCAAAAACAGTTCTTAAAGGGAAGCTCTTAGTAATATAAGCCTTACTTAAAAACCAAGAAATATCTGAAATAAACAACCTAACATACCACCGAAAAGAATTAGCAAAAGAAGAATGAAAAAACCTAAAGCCGGCAGAAGGAAGGAAATAATAAAATCAGAGAGGAAATAAAATTGAAATTAAACAAGTAATAGGAAAAAAATCAATAAAGCCAAGAGCTGGTTTTTTGAAAGGGTAAACAAAATCAACAAATCTCTGGTGAGTCTCTCCAAGAAGAAAAGAGAGAGGACACAAATAAAATAAAAAAAGAAAGAATAGAAATCACAGCCAATACAGTAAAAATACAAAAAAAAAAAAAAAGAAGGAAAACATTATAAACAATTATGTGCCCCCAAACTGGACAATTTAGAAGAAATGGCCAAGTATAGCCAAGTATCTAGAAACATACAGAAACTGGTTGCATTTCTTCACACTAACAATAAAATACCAGAAAGGGAATGTAAAAAAAAAAAAAGAAAAATTTTTAAAATCACATCAAAAAATACTTAAGAATAAATGTGACAAGGAGATGAAATACAGATACACTGTGAACTATAAAACATGGATAAAGCAAACTGAAGATGATTCAGAGAAATTGAAAAATATCTCATGCTCTTGGATTGGAAGTTAATACTGTTAAATGGTCATACTACCCAACCTATCTATAGATTAATGTGATATCTGTCAAATTACCGATGACATTTCCACAGAACTGGAACAAATAATTCCAAAATTTATATGGAACCATAAAAGACCCAGAATTTCCATAGAAATCCTGAAAAACAAGAACAAACCTGGATACATGTTACCACATATCAGATAATACTACAAAGCTACAGCAATCAAAACAGTGAGATACTGGCACCAAAATATACATATGGATCAACAGAACTAAATGAAGAGCCCATAAGTAAATCTTCACACCTACAGTCAATTATTCTTTGACAACAGAGACAATATAGAGTGGAGATAAAACAGTCTGTTCATCAAGTGGTGCTGGGAAAGCTTACAACGGGTTTTGAGAAAGTTTACAACTGCATGTAAATCAATGAGGCTATAATTCACTTTCATGCCCAAAAAACAAACAAAAAATAAATGCCCAAAATGGCCCCTTAAAAAACTTAAACCAAGAAATATCTGAAATAAACAACCTAACATACCACCGAAAAGAATTAGCAAAAGAAGAATGAAAAAACCTAAAGCCGGCAGAAGGAAGGAAATAATAAAATCAGAGAGGAAATAAAATTGAAATTAAACAAGTAATAGGAAAAAAATCAATAAAGCCAAGAGCTGGTTTTTTGAAAGGGTAAACAAAATCAACAAATCTCTGGTGAGTCTCTCCAAGAAGAAAAGAGAGAGGACACAAATAAAATAAAAAAAGAAAGAATAGAAATCACAGCCAATACAGTAAAAATACAAAAAAAAAAAAAAAGAAGGAAAACATTATAAACAATTATGTGCCCCCAAACTGGACAATTTAGAAGAAATGGCCAAGTATAGCCAAGTATCTAGAAACATACAGAAACTGGTTGCATTTCTTCACACTAACAATAAAATACCAGAAAGGGAATGTAAAAAAAAAAAAAGAAAAATTTTTAAAATCACATCAAAAAATACTTAAGAATAAATGTGACAAGGAGATGAAATACAGATACACTGTGAACTATAAAACATGGATAAAGCAAACTGAAGATGATTCAGAGAAATTGAAAAATATCTCATGCTCTTGGATTGGAAGTTAATACTGTTAAATGGTCATACTACCCAACCTATCTATAGATTAATGTGATATCTGTCAAATTACCGATGACATTTCCACAGAACTGGAACAAATAATTCCAAAATTTATATGGAACCATAAAAGACCCAGAATTTCCATAGAAATCCTGAAAAACAAGAACAAACCTGGATACATGTTACCACATATCAGATAATACTACAAAGCTACAGCAATCAAAACAGTGAGATACTGGCACCAAAATATACATATGGATCAACAGAACTAAATGAAGAGCCCATAAGTAAATCTTCACACCTACAGTCAATTATTCTTTGACAACAGAGACAATATAGAGTGGAGATAAAACAGTCTGTTCATCAAGTGGTGCTGGGAAAGCTTACAACGGGTTTTGAGAAAGTTTACAACTGCATGTAAATCAATGAGGCTATAATTCACTTTCATGCCATACACAAAAATAAATGCAAAATGGCTTAAAACTTAAACATAAGATATGACATCATAAAACTCCTAGAGGAGAATAGGCAAAACATTCTCTGACATAAACAAACCAATATTTTCTCATGTCAGTCTCCCAAGGCATAGATACAAAAGGAAAAATAAACAAATGGGACCTAATGAAACATAAACTTTTTCACAGTAAAGGAAATCATAAATAAAATTGAAAAGACAACTTCCAGATAGGGAGAAAATATTTCCAAACAATGTGATTAACTACAGATTAATTTCCAAAATATACAGACAGCTCATATGATCCAACAACAATAATAACAAAAAATAACCCAATCAAAAAATGGGGAGAACTGAATAGACATTTCTCCAAAGAAGATAAATGGTCATAGGCACATGAAAAGATGCTCAACATTGCTAATTATTAGAGAAGTGTAAATCAAAACCACAATGAGTTACCACAATTAGTCAGAATAGCAATCATTAAAAAGTCTATGAAGAACAAATACTAGAGAGGGTGTGGAGAAAAGGGAATCCTCCTACATAGTTGGTGGGAATGTAAATTGGCGCAGTCACTATGGAAAACAGAATAGAAGTTCCTTTGAAAACACAGTTGCCATATGATCCAATAATCCCATTTCTGGGCAAATATTCAGAGGAAGTTCTTATTTGAAAAGGTATGTGCACCCCAATGTTCATAGCAGCACTATTTATAATAGCAAAGACTTGAAAGCAACCTAAATGCCCATTGGCAGATGAATGGATAAAGAAGATGTGACATATACATATATATGATATGTATATATGGATATATACACATATTTCTCATAAAGTTATACATAGAGTACTACTCTGCCATAAAAAATAATAAATGCCATTTGCCGCTACTTGGATGGACTTTGAGATTATCATACTAAGGGAAGTCAGAAGGAGAAAGACAAATGCCACACGATATCAAATATTTGGAATCCAAAATGACATAAATGAATTCATTTAGATTTATCCTTCTATGCACTAGGGCACTACATTATAAAATTTAGCAACAAGGAAGATACGTGACCATCAACACTGATTCAAATCAATAATCATTATTTATATACCTACATAGTCAACATAAAACAGATGCAACACCTTATGAGGGCATAAAGATGAATAAATGCTTCTAGGATCTCATAGCATAATAAAGAAAAATTCATATACAAATAAGATTGATATATAGAATTGCATGAAAACTGTTATAGATCACTGTGCATTAAGGAACTATAACAACTTTAACTTGAACTATAATATTACGTCTTGTAAAAGGCCTTTGTGTATATTATTGTTCATTTGGACCTCACAAAAATTCTATGAAGTAAATGAAGATTATTGTCCTGGTTTTACAGATGAGGAAATTATGGTTCAGAGTTGTTAACTAGCCCAAGTTCATATAACAAAAAGGAGTCAAACTGCAAGTCCTTTGCTTGATTTACAGTATTATTCTGCTTTTCTTGTGTAATGTGACAGGAAAGGGCATCTTTAAATAATATTAAATCCAATAAGATGTGAATTTGACCTCTTGGGGAAGGCTGATCTGCCCAGGTCACACATAAACCCTTCATTGGTTTCCTAAGTCCTGGATGAAGTCTGAACTACTGGACCTGGTATAGGAGGACCCTTCATCACTGGTGGTTCTTACTATAGTCTTCAGCCTCATTGCTTGCTATTCTTGGTCTTGAACTCCAGCAACACTATTGCATGTACTTTGTGTGGTTTCTTATCTCTGCCCAAATTGTTCCCTCTACCCCAGAACGAACTTTCTTCCCAATTATCCAGACAACCGCCTCTCATCTTTCCGCCTCTCATCTTTAAGATGTGGCTATTCCATTTCCTTTCCAAACTCTTTCAGAATCAATTAGGTTTTCACTCTCTGTGTTCCTCTAATATTTTAAATTGCATTTTCTTCTTTTTATTATCATTATGTTTATGAGCTTGTCTCCTTTATTGAACAATGACCTCAATGAGGGCAGAAAACTAGGTCTTATTTTCTCTAATTCCTGACAAATATAGTGTGCTTAATAAAGGAGGGCTGTGTGAAGATGAATTCATCTAAAATGTAATTGTCCCTGACATAAGGTTCTGGACAATATACAGCAAATCATTCTAAACATCTCTTAGTGTTTACAGGGTGAAATCAGTGGCTGAGTGGAGAAGCCAGTCCCTGCTCTGTATTAGCCTGTGCTGTGCTTCCCAGCCTAGACCAACACCTTATGAGGGCATAAAGATGAATAAATGCTTCTAGGATCTCATAGCATAATAAAGAAAAATTCATATACAAATAAGATTGATATATAGAATTGCATGAAAACTGTTATAGATCACTGTGCATTAAGGAACTATAACAACTTTAACTTGAACTATAATATTACGTCTTGTAAAAGGCCTTTGTGTATATTATTGTTCATTTGGACCTCACAAAAATTCTATGAAGTAAATGAAGATTATTGTCCTGGTTTTACAGATGAGGAAATTATGGTTCAGAGTTGTTAACTAGCCCAAGTTCATATAACAAAAAGGAGTCAAACTGCAAGTCCTTTGCTTGATTTACAGTATTATTCTGCTTTTCTTGTGTAATGTGACAGGAAAGGGCATCTTTAAATAATATTAAATCCAATAAGATGTGAATTTGACCTCTTGGGGAAGGCTGATCTGCCCAGGTCACACATAAACCCTTCATTGGTTTCCTAAGTCCTGGATGAAGTCTGAACTACTGGACCTGGTATAGGAGGACCCTTCATCACTGGTGGTTCTTACTATAGTCTTCAGCCTCATTGCTTGCTATTCTTGGTCTTGAACTCCAGCAACACTATTGCATGTACTTTGTGTGGTTTCTTATCTCTGCCCAAATTGTTCCCTCTACCCCAGAACGAACTTTCTTCCCAATTATCCAGACAACCGCCTCTCATCTTTCCGCCTCTCATCTTTAAGATGTGGCTATTCCATTTCCTTTCCAAACTCTTTCAGAATCAATTAGGTTTTCACTCTCTGTGTTCCTCTAATATTTTAAATTGCATTTTCTTCTTTTTATTATCATTATGTTTATGAGCTTGTCTCCTTTATTGAACAATGACCTCAATGAGGGCAGAAAACTAGGTCTTATTTTCTCTAATTCCTGACAAATATAGTGTGCTTAATAAAGGAGGGCTGTGTGAAGATGAATTCATCTAAAATGTAATTGTCCCTGACATAAGGTTCTGGACAATATACAGCAAATCATTCTAAACATCTCTTAGTGTTTACAGGGTGAAATCAGTGGCTGAGTGGAGAAGCCAGTCCCTGGTCTGTATTAGCCTGTGTGCTGTGCTTCCCAGCCTAGACCAGAGGCTGTACTAAAACCAGAATATAGTAAATTTTTCCCTGCAAAGAGGAGGTAACTAAGTAGAGAGAGACTGCAATGTTGAACTAAGTGAATTATACTTTTATTAACCAGAATAGTAACATTATAAAAAGGTTAATGCAAAGATGTCTTATTCCCATATACACACTACTATGTATAAAAGAGATAACTGGGCTTCCCTGGCAGCTCAGTGGTAAAGACTCTGCCTGCCACCCTGCCAATGCAGGAGACACGGGTTCAATCCCTGATCCGGGACAATCCCACATGCTGTGGAGCAACTAAGCCTCAAAGCCACAACTATTGAGCCCATGTGCCACAACTACTGAAGCCCATGTGCCCTACAGCCTGAGTTCCACAACAAGGGAAGTCACTGCAACAAGAAGTCTGCTTACCTCAGCTAGAAAGTAGCCCTCACTCCCTGCAACTAGAAAAGAGCCTGTGGCAGCAGTGAAAACCCAGAATAGCCAAAAATAAATAAATAAATGAATAAAATTTAAACGAGAGAGAGAGATAACTAATGAGAATCTACTATCTCGCACGGAGAACTCTACTCAATGCTCTGTGGTGAACTAAATGGTAAGGAAATCCACAGGGAGGTGAAGGGTGTACATGTATAGCTGATTTACTTTGTAGTACAGCAGAAACTAACACAACACTGTAAAGCAATTATATTCTAATAAAATTAAAAACAAAACAAAACAAGAGGTCTTATTCTTAGAAGTACATGGAGCCCAAAAGATGGTCTAGGCCAGTCCTAATGGATGATGATGTCTCACACACAGATTCACACACACCCAGCTGAACTTGGCCACTAATAATAATGCATGTGACTAAGAGAATATTCCACTACATTTCTCTTCTCCAGTTGTTCTTCCACTCTCGCAGATGGCCAATTAGCACCTTCTCCTCTTATTGTTCCCTGCTTCCTTAAGAAGGGCTTCTGGTTTCACTTTCTCTGCTCTGTAATTCATCTAAAATGTAATTGTCCCTGACATAAGGTTCTGGACAATATACAGCAAATCATTCTAAACATCTCTTAGTGTTTACAGGGTGAAATCAGTGGCTGAGTGGAGAAGCCAGTCCCTGGTCTGTATTAGCCTGTGTGCTGTGCTTCCCAGCCTAGACCAGAGGCTGTACTAAAACCAGAATATAGTAAATTTTTCCCTGCAAAGAGGAGGTAACTAAGTAGAGAGAGACTGCAATGTTGAACTAAGTGAATTATACTTTTATTAACCAGAATAGTAACATTATAAAAAGGTTAATGCAAAGATGTCTTATTCCCATATACACACTACTATGTATAAAAGAGATAACTGGGCTTCCCTGGCAGCTCAGTGGTAAAGACTCTGCCTGCCACCCTGCCAATGCAGGAGACACGGGTTCAATCCCTGATCCGGGACAATCCCACATGCTGTGGAGCAACTAAGCCTCAAAGCCACAACTATTGAGCCCATGTGCCACAACTACTGAAGCCCATGTGCCCTACAGCCTGAGTTCCACAACAAGGGAAGTCACTGCAACAAGAAGTCTGCTTACCTCAGCTAGAAAGTAGCCCTCACTCCCTGCAACTAGAAAAGAGCCTGTGGCAGCAGTGAAAACCCAGAATAGCCAAAAATAAATAAATAAATGAATAAAATTTAAACGAGAGAGAGAGATAACTAATGAGAATCTACTATCTCGCACGGAGAACTCTACTCAATGCTCTGTGGTGAACTAAATGGTAAGGAAATCCACAGGGAGGTGAAGGGTGTACATGTATAGCTGATTTACTTTGTAGTACAGCAGAAACTAACACAACACTGTAAAGCAATTATATTCTAATAAAAATTAAAAACAAAACAAAACAAGAGGTCTTATTCTTAGAAGTACATGGAGCCCAAAAGATGGTCTAGGCCAGTCCTAATGGATGATGATGTCTCACACACAGATTCACACACACCCAGCTGAACTTGGCCACTAATAATAATGCATGTGACTAAGAGAATATTCCACTACATTTCTCTTCTCCAGTTGTTCTTCCACTCTCGCAGATGGCCAATTAGCACCTTCTCCTCTTATTGTTCCCTGCTTCCTTAAGAAGGGCTTCTGGTTTCACTTTCTCTGCTCTGAATCAGGAAGGGTCTTCCCTTAGAAATAAGCTTGATTTAGTCCCTTATTTTACTCAGATGTCTACTCAGGTGTGCCTCAGACAGGGCTTCCCAGAGTACACTGTATTCAATTCTAACCCTCTTTCCCTATCATTCTTATATAGTTGCATTTTTCTCCACAACACTTACTAGCACCTGACCTATCATATACTCAGTATATATTCGTGATTATATTTGTTGCTCCTTTTACCTCTAAAATAGTTTATCTTTGTGTGGCAGTGACTTTGTGTTTTACACTGAAGTATCTCTAGGAACTAAAATTGTGCCTGGCACATGATAGGCACTCATAGGAAGCATTTGTGTTGATTGAATAAATGAAGAGTCAGTGGATGACCATCTTGCTTATCACACTAGAAAAGTTAAAAAGATTAGTAATACTCAAGATACGGGAAAATTCATTGGACTCTGTTGGTGGAAAGATAAATCAGGACAAACACTTTAGAGAGCTATTTGGCACTTGGAAATATCCATCAAAATAAAAGGCAAATATTCCTTTTGCTCCAGCAACTCAGTTTCTAGGACTTTCCCCCACAATAGTACTTGTTCACAAAGACATATGGCCAACAATAAAGGAATATTTTCTACAGAATAAATCACAATATGTGCTACTAATCACAAATATTAAAAACAAAATACGAATGAGCTTATCAACAAATCAGAAACAGACTCAGACATAGGAAACAAACATGTCTATTAAAGTGGAAGAAGGGGTTAAACTAGGAGTTTGGAATTAACATATACACTCAACTATATATAAACTAGACAACAAGGATCTAATATATAGCATAGAGAACTATACTCAATGTTTTGTAGTATCCTATAAAGGAAAAGAATCATAAAAAGAATATATACATATATATGCTTGTATAACTGAATCACTGTGTTACACATGAAACTAGCGTGATGTTGTACCATCAAGTATACTTTAATAAAACAGAGGAAGATAAAACAACACAACTTTAATGCTCATAAATAAGGAGTTGGTTAAATGAATTTTTGTGCCTTGGAAAATAACTTGGAAGGTCAGCAAGGCTGATCTATATGTTAAAGCTGCCTGGGACAGCTTGTTGAGGAAACACAGTAGGTTACAGAATTGTGTGAATAGAAGAAGACATGATGCAGATTCACATGTGTGCAGGCTAATGTGCACCAGACGGGGCCTGATGGGATGCAACCAAACTTGAGCAGTGATTAAGAGGAAGTCAGGAGGTTACTTTGCTTTCTGATTCAAACACTACTCTGCTATTTGAGTTTTTCCATCAGTACATACTTTCTTTAAAAATTACTTTCAAATAACATATTTCCCATAAAACCTAAAAGAATGATGATGATAGATACAAAGAACTGTTTGAATACTGACTCTCTGTAACTTACCAGCTTTGTGACCTTCAGCCGTCAATGTAACCTCTCCAGAAATCAAACCCATTACTTGACAAGGAAGCAGGTGGCATATGACTCCCACCTGGCCGTAGGTTGGGGGGACTTTCTTGGACATTGAACCACAGTAAGGAGCAGCAGATAATGCAGTAGATGGGGTTTGAGGAGAGGGCTAGCATAAAGCTGCATCATGTCATTGAATATTGACGTTAATAGACTCCATAAAGCTCTTCCTCTTTTTACCCAGGATGCAGGCCAGACATCTTTAAGATCACAGCAGTTAATTTTATACATTGGGGCTTCCAAATCAATGCTTTTACTTGGAAGATATTTATATTTAGGATGCTGAAAAGCTTTCCCCTCAACCAGTCAGGTCTCCAAGGCATTTTAATACCACTTTCTCGAGTTAAGTGCTGAGACCTTGGACCCTTGATGTGACAAATATTAAAAACAAAATACGAATGAGCTTATCAACAAATCAGAAACAGACTCAGACATAGGAAACAAACATGTCTATTAAAGTGGAAGAAGGGGTTAAACTAGGAGTTTGGAATTAACATATACACTCAACTATATATAAACTAGACAACAAGGATCTAATATATAGCATAGAGAACTATACTCAATGTTTTGTAGTATCCTATAAAGGAAAAGAATCATAAAAAGAATATATACATATATATGCTTGTATAACTGAATCACTGTGTTACACATGAAACTAGCGTGATGTTGTACCATCAAGTATACTTTAATAAAACAGAGGAAGATAAAACAACACAACTTTAATGCTCATAAATAAGGAGTTGGTTAAATGAATTTTTGTGCCTTGGAAAATAACTTGGAAGGTCAGCAAGGCTGATCTATATGTTAAAGCTGCCTGGGACAGCTTGTTGAGGGGAAACACAGTAGGTTACAGAATTGTGTGAATAGAAGAAGACATGATGCAGATTCACATGTGTGCAGGCTAATGTGCACCAGACGGGGCCTGATGGGATGCAACCAAACTTGAGCAGTGATTAAGAGGAAGTCAGGAGGTTACTTTGCTTTCTGATTCAAACACTACTCTGCTATTTGAGTTTTTCCATCAGTACATACTTTCTTTAAAAATTACTTTCAAATAACATATTTCCCATAAAACCTAAAAGAATGATGATGATAGATACAAAGAACTGTTTGAATACTGACTCTCTGTAACTTACCAGCTTTGTGACCTTCAGCCGTCAATGTAACCTCTCCAGAAATCAAACCCATTACTTGACAAGGAAGCAGGTGGCATATGACTCCCACCTGGCCGTAGGTTGGGGGGACTTTCTTGGACATTGAACCACAGTAAGGAGCAGCAGATAATGCAGTAGATGGGGTTTGAGGAGAGGGCTAGCATAAAGCTGCATCATGTCATTGAATATTGACGTTAATAGACTCCATAAAGCTCTTCCTCTTTTTACCCAGGATGCAGGCCAGACATCTTTAAGATCACAGCAGTTAATTTTATACATTGGGGCTTCCAAATCAATGCTTTTACTTGGAAGATATTTATATTTAGGATGCTGAAAAGCTTTCCCCTCAACCAGTCAGGTCTCCAAGGCATTTTAATACCACTTTCTCGAGTTAAGTGCTGAGACCTTGGACCCTTGATGTGAGAAACAATAAATAATAATGACTGCAGCACTTGGCAAATATAAAGCTTTGTGGAAAGATGTAGAAAGAATCTTCAAGCACTCAGAATAAACATGAGAAACAGAATGTAATGCCCCTAGTTTTTGATCCTAGCAATTAGAAGTGAAAGCAGCTAATTTTTGAATGTTGGACTGTCCCCTTCCAAGCATTTTGTGAATCAATTGTCACTGTTTATTAGGGTGTGTTTTCTTTTCAGCCCTCTCTTTATTGTTCCTTTCCTCACTAACCTCATTGTGTTTAAGGTTCTGTTTATTCCCCAAATATTGTGGTTAGCTCCCTCTCTCCAGGCCCCCAGTGGTGTTCATTTTACATCCAATCCAAAATATTCAACTTTTCCTAATGAAATTTCTGCTTGAATTCTTCCTACTGTGTGCAGAATTGTCTTTTTTTTTAAAAAAATATTTATTTATTTTTGACTATGCTGGGTTTTCACTGCTGCCACAGGCTCTCTTCTAGTTGCAGGGAGTAGGGGCTAGTTGAGGTGAGCAGGCTTCTTCTTGCAGTGACTTCTCTTGTTGTGGAACTCAGCCTCTAGAAGACATAGACTCAATAGCTGTGGCTCCTAGGCTCTAGAGCCCAGGCTCAATTGTGCCTCACAGGCTGAGTTGCTTCACCCCGCATGTGGAACTTTTAGAATGATGATGATAGATACAAAGAACTGTTTGAATACTGACTCTCTGTAACTTACCAGCTTTGTGACCTTCAGCCGTCAATGTAACCTCTCCAGAAATCAAACCCATTACTTGACAAGGAAGCAGGTGGCATATGACTCCCACCTGGCCGTAGGTTGGGGGGACTTTCTTGGACATTGAACCACAGTAAGGAGCAGCAGATAATGCAGTAGATGGGGTTTGAGGAGAGGGCTAGCATAAAGCTGCATCATGTCATTGAATATTGACGTTAATAGACTCCATAAAGCTCTTCCTCTTTTTACCCAGGATGCAGGCCAGACATCTTTAAGATCACAGCAGTTAATTTTATACATTGGGGCTTCCAAATCAATGCTTTTACTTGGAAGATATTTATATTTAGGATGCTGAAAAGCTTTCCCCTCAACCAGTCAGGTCTCCAAGGCATTTTAATACCACTTTCTCGAGTTAAGTGCTGAGACCTTGGACCCTTGATGTGAGAAACAATAAATAATAATGACTGCAGCACTTGGCAAATATAAAGCTTTGTGGAAAGATGTAGAAAGAATCTTCAAGCACTCAGAATAAACATGAGAAACAGAATGTAATGCCCCTAGTTTTTGATCCTAGCAATTAGAAGTGAAAGCAGCTAATTTTTGAATGTTGGACTGTCCCCTTCCAAGCATTTTGTGAATCAATTGTCACTGTTTATTAGGGTGTGTTTTCTTTTCAGCCCTCTCTTTATTGTTCCTTTCCTCACTAACCTCATTGTGTTTAAGGTTCTGTTTATTCCCCAAATATTGTGGTTAGCTCCCTCTCTCCAGGCCCCCAGTGGTGTTCATTTTACATCCAATCCAAAATATTCAACTTTTCCTAATGAAATTTCTGCTTGAATTCTTCCTACTGTGTGCAGAATTGTCTTTTTTTTTAAAAAAATATTTATTTATTTTTGACTATGCTGGGTTTTCACTGCTGCCACAGGCTCTCTTCTAGTTGCAGGGAGTAGGGGCTAGTTGAGGTGAGCAGGCTTCTTCTTGCAGTGACTTCTCTTGTTGTGGAACTCAGCCTCTAGAAGACATAGACTCAATAGCTGTGGCTCCTAGGCTCTAGAGCCCAGGCTCAATTGTGCCTCACAGGCTGAGTTGCTCACAGCATGTGGCATCTTCCCAGATCAGAGATCGAACCCATGTCTCCTGCATTGGCAGGTGGATTCTTTACCACTGAGCTAACAAGGAAACCTCAGAATTAAGTCTTTTTTAAAATTAATTTTTATTGGAGTATATTTGATTTACAAAGTTGTATTACTTTCTGAGGTACAGCAAAGTGAATTAGTTATATATATATTCACTCTTTTTTTTAGATTCTATTACCATATAGGTCATTACAGAGTAGTGAGTAGGGTCTCCTGTGCTATACAGGGGGTTCTTATTAGTTACCTATTTTATGTATAGTAGTGTGTATATATCAGTCCCAATCTCCCAATATATTTCTTCCCTCCTTTCTCCCTCGGTAACTCATAAATTTGTTTTCTGTTTATCTGTGACTCAATTTCTGTTTTGTAAATGGGCTCATTTGTACCTTTTTTTAAAATTCCACGTGTAAGTGAAATATCATACAATATTTGTTTCTGTCTGTCTCCAAGTCTAACTTTCAAACACTCCTCTGTAATCTGAATAATTCATTTTGCCCTAAGAAAAAGAATAGATTATGTGATGTTAAAGAGACTTGAATTCAAGTTAGGGTCAATTAGCTTGTTTGGATTTCCTGATCTCCTTTAATAGGGGATTAATAATAATACCTACCTCTCAAGATTGTTGTGAGGAGCAAATGAATTCATGCTGGTGAAAGTACTCTGTAAGCCATGAACACTGTAAAATATAACAACACTTATGGAGTACGTGTATGAAACGCACGGTAGCACGCTGCTGCCGTTCAGCAGCTCAGTCATGTTTGGTTCTATTCTATTTATTTTTTGGGGGGCGGGTTGGGGAGGGAGTGGGGTGGGCGGGCCACTTCTATTGGTCGTTCATTTGTCTATTTTCATCCGTCTTTGTTCTTTGGCTCCTGTGGGCCTCCCATCGCAATGACCTCTGTTGTCGCAGAGCACCGGCTCTGGGCGCATGCGCTCCAGAGCTCCTGCTCGGTAATTGGACCCATCGGTCCAGCCTCTCCGCAGCACGTGGGATCCTCCCAGGCCAGGGATCGAACCGGCGCCCCGTGCACTGCAAGGCGGTGTCCCTACCCACTGGACCACCAGGGAAGCCCTCATGTTTGGTTCTTTCGTGACCTCATGCACTGTACTCCACCAGGCTCTTCTGTCCACGGGATTTCCCAGGCAAGAATACTGGAGGGGGTTGCCATTTCCTTCTCCAGGGGATCTTCCTGACCCAAGTCTGCTGTATCGCAGGCAGATTCTTTACCACTGAGCCGCTAGGTAGAATATTCACTCACTAAATCTCACAGCAACCTAGGATGCCTATTACTATTTCCATTTTACCAATAAAATAAGCAGGTACACATGGGTTCTAGTGCATCTTAGGAACACAGCAGACAGTCCAACGTGGGCTTTAACCCTCGAGCCCACACTTTGACCACCCTGCAGTTCTCCCACCAAGCATGACGGCCCATTCCTAACAGAGAGGCAGCCAGGTCAGCGCTCCCTTCTCCGAGTTTCAGAAAAAGCCACACTCACTCCTACCTCCCGTCCATCTGACATCTTCCTTTTCTGCAGAGTCAAATTCTTCACAGCCCAGTTAAACTCTCACCCTTTGCAACAAATTTCCCTTGACCGTAGTTCCTATTAAAACCTCTGTTCACCTTGGCCCAGCCTTTCTTTCACCTACCTTGTATTTGCCTTCTCTGTGGGCTCCTGCAGGCCAAAAGGATGGAATTCCTCTGTTTCCCCGGCATTCAGCACAATAGGAGGCGCTCAATGAGTAGTTCTTGAACAAATAAGTATTAACTAACTTGGTATTCTTCAAAGTTCGCTGTTTATTTTAATCACTAGAAGGAATTGTCAGAAACAAACATTTCCGTGCCCTGTGGTAAGCCTCCTGAATCAGCAACCCCGGAGGTGGGTGGAGCCAAGGAACTGAAGCACACAAGCAGCACAATTCAGGAGATTCTCATGACCAGGTAAGATTGGGAAGGGCTGGTCTAATTCAGTGGATAGTGTCCAGGGTACACACCTGAACATCCTTGAGAAGCTTTTCACCCAAGGCAAGCCCATTTTCACTTCTACCCATCTCAGAGATTCTAATTCCTGAAATTCAGAGTATGTTTTGAAAAAGTTTCTTAGCTTATTTCTTGTGTTTTCGTTTCCAACTCTTGCCTTAGCTATGAACCCACTTCTAATTGGGTTATGCCCTGTGATGTACTACCCTGTACCACCCTAAAAGAGATTAAAACATTGATACATTTTATGACTTATATTTTTTAATCCAACCCAATGCCAAGGACATAATGGTGTTCAACAGCAAATTGTTTAGTTGAATTAAAATTTCAATTTCAATCCCTTACCCATCCTCCATTTCCCACCTAACTAGTCTCTAACCCTACCATGTATCCAAACCTATTCCTGGTTTAATTTACCTGTGTTTTTGCATTTGCCTGTCTACCTATCTCTCTACACAGGAATCCATGGTAATTAAGTGACTCCAAAATCTACCCTCATTAGAATCCTACATTCTTTCAAATCATTCTGATTTATGCAGACCATTGACAAAAGCCCTGCATCACATTTGAAACATGCCCTGGCTGCCAAAAAGGCTCTGCCATGCCCTACGTAATGGTATATACACAACAACATCAATTCTACTGTAAATGCATCCTCGGTCTCCCGCGATAGGACTTGGGACACAGGTGAACTGCTCACTCAGAAAATTCTCCCCAGCAGGCCTGCCTGGGTGCCTAGAATTTCTGATAGAACAATTCACATTTTCTTGCTTTTAAACAATTTCCCTTGGCCCACCCCCTTTCTTTCACCTACCTTGTATTTGCCTTCTCTGTGGGCTCCTGCAGGCCAAAAGGATGGAATTCCTCTGTTTCCCCGGCATTCAGCACAATAGGAGGCGCTCAATGAGTAGTTCTTGAACAAATAAGTATTAACTAACTTGGTATTCTTCAAAGTTCGCTGTTTATTTTAATCACTAGAAGGAATTGTCAGAAACAAACATTTCCGTGCCCTGTGGTAAGCCTCCTGAATCAGCAACCCCGGAGGTGGGTGGAGCCAAGGAACTGAAGCACACAAGCAGCACAATTCAGGAGATTCTCATGACCAGGTAAGATTGGGAAGGGCTGGTCTAATTCAGTGGATAGTGTCCAGGGTACACACCTGAACATCCTTGAGAAGCTTTTCACCCAAGGCAAGCCCATTTTCACTTCTACCCATCTCAGAGATTCTAATTCCTGAAATTCAGAGTATGTTTTGAAAAAGTTTCTTAGCTTATTTCTTGTGTTTTCGTTTCCAACTCTTGCCTTAGCTATGAACCCACTTCTAATTGGGTTATGCCCTGTGATGTACTACCCTGTACCACCCTAAAAGAGATTAAAACATTGATACATTTTATGACTTATATTTTTTAATCCAACCCAATGCCAAGGACATAATGGTGTTCAACAGCAAATTGTTTAGTTGAATTAAAATTTCAATTTCAATCCCTTACCCATCCTCCATTTCCCACCTAACTAGTCTCTAACCCTACCATGTATCCAAACCTATTCCTGGTTTAATTTACCTGTGTTTTTGCATTTGCCTGTCTACCTATCTCTCTACACAGGAATCCATGGTAATTAAGTGACTCCAAAATCTACCCTCATTAGAATCCTACATTCTTTCAAATCATTCTGATTTATGCAGACCATTGACAAAAGCCCTGCATCACATTTGAAACATGCCCTGGCTGCCAAAAAGGCTCTGCCATGCCCTACGTAATGGTATATACACAACAACATCAATTCTACTGTAAATGCATCCTCGGTCTCCCCGCGATAGGACTTGGGACACAGGTGAACTGCTCACTCAGAAAATTCTCCCCAGCAGGCCTGCCTGGGTGCCTAGAATTTCTGATAGAACAATTACACATTTTCTTGCTTTTAGAACAACAATTCAAGCATGACCCAGGGCATATTAACATCTATAAACACTCACTAGTTTCTCTAGTTATTTCAGAGGTAGGCTGTGAGGACAGAGCACCGAGCTAGTCAGCTTGACAGATGGGAGAAGAAGAGAGCTTGCCTGTAGCACTTGAGGGCAGGGACTTAGACAGGATGCCTTGGACCATTTGCCTTTGTGACCACCCATGATGGGTGTAGAAATGGGTAGAGGTATTTAATGAAGCTGGAAAAGGGAGGCCCAACACATACCTCATATGTGGCAGTTCTTTTGAGAACACAGGAATGAAATAGTACACTTTCTAACCATTCAATTCACATAATTTCTAACTTCATGTTCTTCCTCAACCCAGTAATTTCAATACGCTGATACTTGTTACTCACTTTGTTTTTTCATCCTTTCATTGGCCCTCTCAGATCCACTCTCATATCTCTTCCTTGTCTCTAAGATTCTTTAAACATGCTATTTTCCCTCAGGCCTTGATGTGTCACACCTTCAGAAGACTCTTGAGAGTTCCTTGGACAGCAAAGAGAACTCAGTCCTAAAGGAAATCAGCCCTGAATATTCATTGGAAAGACTGATGCTGAACCTGAAACTCTAATACTTTGGTCACTTGATGCAAAGAATCAACTCATTGGAAAAGACCCTGATGCTATAAAAGACTGAGGGCACAAGGAAAAGGGGGTGACGGAAGATGAGATGGTTGGATCGTATCACCATCTCAATAGACATGAGTCTGAGAAAACTTTGGGAGAGAGTGAAAGACAGGGAAGCCTAGCGTGCTGCAGTCCACAGAGGGTCACAAAGAGTCAGACAGAACTTAGTGACTGAACAACTCCTCTCTTGGATATGAGATGTGTTGGCAAAGAAGAAAGGCTGGGGGGAACTTCCATGGTGTTCCCAATGCAGGGGGCCTGGGTTCAATCTCTGGTCAGGAAACTAGACCCCACATGCGGCAGCTAAGACGCAGTGCATCCAAATAAATAATTTAAAAAGAAGAAGGAGGAGAAAGGGGGAAGGGTATCAACTTAGAAACCCTCACTTTAAAGAATTTATAGCTGATCTATGTGTATGTGTGAGAGACACACAGACGGAGACTGATTCTGTATTTTCTTTCCTTTTTTCTTTATATGTAATTATATATGAGGTCAGAGTAGGCTGTGAGGACAGAGCACCGAGCTAGTCAGCTTGACAGATGGGAGAAGAAGAGAGCTTGCCTGTAGCACTTGAGGGCAGGGACTTAGACAGGATGCCTTGGACCATTTGCCTTTGTGACCACCCATGATGGGTGTAGAAATGGGTAGAGGTATTTAATGAAGCTGGAAAAGGGAGGCCCAACACATACCTCATATGTGGCAGTTCTTTTGAGAACACAGGAATGAAATAGTACACTTTCTAACCATTCAATTCACATAATTTCTAACTTCATGTTCTTCCTCAACCCAGTAATTTCAATACGCTGATACTTGTTACTCACTTTGTTTTTTCATCCTTTCATTGGCCCTCTCAGATCCACTCTCATATCTCTTCCTTGTCTCTAAGATTCTTTAAACATGCTATTTTCCCTCAGGCCTTGATGTGTCACACCTTCAGAAGACTCTTGAGAGTTCCTTGGACAGCAAAGAGAACTCAGTCCTAAAGGAAATCAGCCCTGAATATTCATTGGAAAGACTGATGCTGAACCTGAAACTCTAATACTTTGGTCACTTGATGCAAAGAATCAACTCATTGGAAAAGACCCTGATGCTATAAAAGACTGAGGGCACAAGGAAAAGGGGGTGACGGAAGATGAGATGGTTGGATCGTATCACCATCTCAATAGACATGAGTCTGAGAAAACTTTGGGAGAGAGTGAAAGACAGGGAAGCCTAGCGTGCTGCAGTCCACAGAGGGTCACAAAGAGTCAGACAGAACTTAGTGACTGAACAACTCCTCTCTTGGATATGAGATGTGTTGGCAAAGAAGAAAGGCTGGGGGGAACTTCCATGGTGTTCCCAATGCAGGGGGCCTGGGTTCAATCTCTGGTCAGGAAACTAGACCCCACATGCGGCAGCTAAGACGCAGTGCATCCAAATAAATAATTTAAAAAGAAGAAGGAGGAGAAAGGGGGAAGGGTATCAACTTAGAAACCCTCACTTTAAAGAATTTATAGCTGATCTATGTGTATGTGTGAGAGAGACACACAGACGGAGACTGATTCTGTATTTTCTTTCCTTAAAGAAATTGTGAGTTTACTTTATTATGTAATTATATATGAGGTTTGGACTTATATTTTTTTTCATTTTTTTTCTTTCTTTGCTCTCCCTCCCTCCCTTTGCCTTCAGTTGCTCTGAACTGTAATAAAGGAGAAACAATCTGCTATTGTATACAATTTGCACATAAGGCTGCCAATCTGGCTGTCAGTTTTAGTCCTGATGCGATCAAGAATGGGTGAGTTACAAAGCCACTGAAAAACCGGTTTTCTACAGGAAATAGAAATTTATTAAAATCAGGCCTCCTCAGATGCCCTGACTGTTTGGCTGGCTGCCTGCCAGATCAGCCAGGCTGGGAGAGGAGGAGGAGGCTGGCAGATACGATCCTCCTGCCAAGCTGGGGCTTCTGCAGGGGCCAGAGAGGTGGCTGTCATCCTACAGAGGTAAAGAATCTGCCTGCAATGTGGGAGACCTGGGCTTGATCCTTGGGTTAGGAAGAGCCCCTGGGGAAGGGCAAGACTACCCACTGCAGCATTCTTGCCTGGAGAATTCCATGGCTTGTCCATGGGTCGCAAAGAGTTGGACACAACTGAGCGACTTTCACTGTCCCAAAAAAAAAAAACAAACAAACCCTGATAAGTACTGCAGTTGTTATCATCCTGGCAATAGGACAACCGTCTTCTCTTACTACCCATTGATTTGGGCACACTTCCATTCAGGAGTTAAGGGCCTGAGGAGGCTCTGTCCTGGCTTGCTAGTCTTTCTGCTGACACTGTAATAATGGCTATCACTTTCTAAAGGTGTACTTGACCAGCAACTGTTCTACATTTTTTGAAAATACTAACTCAATGAATTCTCACAGACTGCCTCTGATGGATGGTTGGCAAGAAACTGGGATTCCATGGTGCCAAAGGGGGGAAAACTAGACCCCACATGCGGCAGCTAAGACGCAGTGCATCCAAATAAATAATTTAAAAAGAAGAAGGAGGAGAAAGGGGGAAGGGTATCAACTTAGAAACCCTCACTTTAAAGAATTTATAGCTGATCTATGTGTATGTGTGAGAGAGACACACAGACGGAGACTGATTCTGTATTTTCTTTCCTTAAAGAAATTGTGAGTTTACTTTATTATGTAATTATATATGAGGTTTGGACTTATATTTTTTTTCATTTTTTTTCTTTCTTTGCTCTCCCTCCCTCCCTTTGCCTTCAGTTGCTCTGAACTGTAATAAAGGAGAAACAATCTGCTATTGTATACAATTTGCACATAAGGCTGCCAATCTGGCTGTCAGTTTTAGTCCTGATGCGATCAAGAATGGGTGAGTTACAAAGCCACTGAAAAACCGGTTTTCTACAGGAAATAGAAATTTATTAAAATCAGGCCTCCTCAGATGCCCTGACTGTTTGGCTGGCTGCCTGCCAGATCAGCCAGGCTGGGAGAGGAGGAGGAGGCTGGCAGATACGATCCTCCTGCCAAGCTGGGGCTTCTGCAGGGGCCAGAGAGGTGGCTGTCATCCTACAGAGGTAAAGAATCTGCCTGCAATGTGGGAGACCTGGGCTTGATCCTTGGGTTAGGAAGAGCCCCTGGGGAAGGGCAAGACTACCCACTGCAGCATTCTTGCCTGGAGAATTCCATGGCTTGTCCATGGGTCGCAAAGAGTTGGACACAACTGAGCGACTTTCACTGTCCCAAAAAAAAAAAACAAAAACAAACAAACCCTGATAAGTACTGCAGTTGTTATCATCCTGGCAATAGGACAACCGTCTTCTCTTACTACCCATTGATTTGGGCACACTTCCATTCAGGAGTTAAGGGCCTGAGGAGGCTCTGTCCTGGCTTGCTAGTCTTTCTGCTGACACTGTAATAATGGCTATCACTTTCTAAAGGTGTACTTGACCAGCAACTGTTCTACATTTTTTGAAAATACTAACTCAATGAATTCTCACAGACTGCCTCTGAGGTGGTTACTACTGTTGTCTTTATCTCACAGATTAGAAAATCAGGTTACTACCAGGTTAAGTCACTGGACCACAGTCAGCAGTCAGATGGGCATCTGGGAGGTTTGGCTTCAGAGTAGGCACATAAGGGCAGTGCCATAAGACCTGGGCTCTTTCTTGTTGAAGGAAGCTAATTATTAATGTATGTTTTTCGGAACATTAGCATCTAATGCAGTGCTGGGATTCTGAGGCAGATGAATTACAAATACAGAGGAACAATTAGGGGCAGAGACAAGCAGGTCGGAATGTGTTTCTGAGCCAGGGAGCAAATGCATCTATGGTCAGCCTCCCTCTGGAAAGAAGCGTCTCAGAGGAGACGGGACAATGGTCTAGGGACCTGAGTCCACCACATTTCCTCAGACCCTGTGTTTTCTTCCTCTTCCCTCAGCTCCTGCCCGATTCTGACTCCTAAATTTTCTGAACAGCTTCTAGATCTAATTTGCTTCCTTTCTCTTTCCACCATTGTCAACACAATAACTGTAGTTGTAATTGGAGCATTTATTGAACACAACACTGTGTGAAGCACTTTATATACAATTTAGTATTTGCCTCCAACAGCAACTCTTTGAAGTATGCACTATAGTCTTCTCCACCATATTATGAAGGTGAGGTTCAAAGAGGTTAAGTGATTCGGCCAAGGCCATATCTCATAGTCCATAGGTGGAGTGCAGTTTTGAGTCATCTCTTTCTAGAACCCAGATTTATCCATTTGAGATCAGATTAAAATGGATGTTGAGGCGCTTCCCTGGTGATCCAGTGGGTAAGGACACCGCCTTGCACTGCAAGGGGCGCTGGTTTGATCCCTGGCCTGGGAAGATCCCACGTGCTGTGGAGCGGCTGGAGAGATGTGCCCAATTGCTGCGCCAGAGCTCTGGAGCGCATGCGCCCAGAGCCGGCGCTCTGCTGTGGCGCACACTTCCATTCAGGAGTTAAGGGCCTGAGGAGGCTGTCCTGGCTTGCTAGTCTTTCTGCTGACACTGTAATAATGGCTATCACTTTCTAAAGGTGTACTTGACCAGCAACTGTTCTACATTTTTTGAAAATACTAACTCAATGAATTCTCACAGACTGCCTCTGAGGTGGTTACTACTGTTGTCTTTATCTCACAGATTAGAAAATCAGGTTACTACCAGGTTAAGTCACTGGACCACAGTCAGCAGTCAGATGGGCATCTGGGAGGTTTGGCTTCAGAGTAGGCACATAAGGGCAGTGCCATAAGACCTGGGCTCTTTCTTGTTGAAGGAAGCTAATTATTAATGTATGTTTTTCGGAACATTAGCATCTAATGCAGTGCTGGGATTCTGAGGCAGATGAATTACAAATACAGAGGAACAATTAGGGGCAGAGACAAGCAGGTCGGAATGTGTTTCTGAGCCAGGGAGCAAATGCATCTATGGTCAGCCTCCCTCTGGAAAGAAGCGTCTCAGAGGAGACGGGACAATGGTCTAGGGACCTGAGTCCACCACATTTCCTCAGACCCTGTGTTTTCTTCCTCTTCCCTCAGCTCCTGCCCGATTCTGACTCCTAAATTTTCTGAACAGCTTCTAGATCTAATTTGCTTCCTTTCTCTTTCCACCATTGTCAACACAATAACTGTAGTTGTAATTGGAGCATTTATTGAACACAACACTGTGTGAAGCACTTTATATACAATTTAGTATTTGCCTCCAACAGCAACTCTTTGAAGTATGCACTATAGTCTTCTCCACCATATTATGAAGGTGAGGTTCAAAGAGGTTAAGTGATTCGCCCAAGGCCATATCTCATAGTCCATAGGTGGAGTGCAGTTTTGAGTCATCTCTTTCTAGAACCCAGATTTATCCATTTGAGATCAGATTAAAATGGATGTTGAGGCGCTTCCCTGGTGATCCAGTGGGTAAGGACACCGCCTTGCACTGCAAGGGGCGCTGGTTTGATCCCTGGCCTGGGAAGATCCCACGTGCTGTGGAGCGGCTGGAGAGATGTGCCCAATTGCTGCGCCAGAGCTCTGGAGCGCATGCGCCCAGAGCCGGCGCTCTGCGACAACAGAGGCCACTGCAATGGGAGGCCCACAAGAGCCAAAGAACAAAGACGGATGAAAATAGACAAATGAACGACCAATAGAAGTGGCCCACCCACCCCCTCCGCACCCAACCTGCACCCCCAAATAAATACATGTTTAAAAAAGAGAGAGAGAGAAAAAAAGAGAATGCTTTAAAAAAATTAAAAAATGGATATTGAGTTTGATCATGGAAGGAAAAAAAGACAACTTGTGGGGATAGGTAGCAATATCCTATCTCAAATTTCTTAATCCCCCACCTCAGCAGATGGCTCCACTATCCCTCAGACCACCCAGAAACCCTGACCCCTCTCTCCTCAAGTGCAATTCATCACCCACTCCTATCAATTCAGCCTCCTATGTAACACCTGAATCCATCTAATTCTTTGTCTTCTCACTGCTCTTGTCTGGTCACCATCACTTCTCACCTGGCCTGCAGTCTCATGCATGGTCAGACCCCTGCCTCCTTCTCTTGTCTCACTTCTCTTGCCTCTTGCCCATCTGCTCTATGAAACAGTTATACTGTACTACTGTGAGTTATAATAACAGTTATAATAAACTACTCAGGTACTGTGTCCTGTCACCTGTCTCATGAGGTTACTAGACAAACTGTTCCCTCTGTCCATGCCCCCTCCCGCAGTTCTCCTCGTTGCCTGGCTAACTCCACTAATGTTTCAGGCTCAGCTCAGATGTTACCTTCTGAGAAGCTTTTGCTTAGTACCCCTGTCACCCCTGGTTAAAGGTCTCTGTAACACCAACCCAGCTTGAACTTCACACATCAAACCACATCCATTTATTCATTAATACTGTCAAGTATAAGCTCGGTGAAGACAGGGTTTATCACTATCGCCAGCACTTTTAACTCAATATATATTGTTGAATGAATGCATATGCACATGAATTTTAATATACACTGTATTAGGGTTCTCTAGAAAAATAACAAATAGGATGTATATATAGAGAAATGCATTTATTATGAGGAATTAACTCACGTGGTTATGGAGGCTGTCATGTCCCATGATCTACAGGGTGAGCAAGCAGAAAACCAAGGGGAGCCTATGGTTGTGTTCCAGTTGAAGGCCAGCAGGCTCAAGACCTGGGAAGAGCTGGCATCTCAATTCAAGTCCATGTGTCTGCGTGTGCTCAGCAACTTTGTGTCCGACTCTACTCTTTGCGGCCCCGTGGACTGTAGCTCACCAGGTTCCTGTCTATGGAATTTTTCAGGCAAGAATACTGGAGTGGGTTACCACTTCTTTCTCCAGAGGATCTTCCTGATCCAGGGATCAAACCTAGGTCTCTTAAATCTCTTGCATGGGCATGTGGATCCCTGACCACTAGTGCCACCTGGGAAGTCCATGAGAATAATTCTCTTACTCTGGGGGAGGTCAGCCTTTTAGATCTATTCAGGTCTTCAACTGATCGGGAAAGGCCCACCACACTGGGGCCCTGTAGATCAGACAGACCTCAACTACCAGAAGAAATGAAAAGCTAAGTTCAACCCAAACTGTTAAAATAAAGAATTGTGAGCTAAATAAATGACTGCTGCTTTGAGCCATGGGGTTTTTAAGGTACTCTGCTGCATAGCAGAAGTTAACTAATACGCTATTTGATTTCTTCTTCTCGTGAGCAACAAATCAACTATCACACCCTTGTAGATGTCAGGAAAGAAATAATGGGGATACCATCTGTATGCAAGTATAGATAATACTGGTCCATAGAAAGACTGTACTGATAACTTGATTATAGGACACATGAAACTAATTGGTAAAATTATGAGCTGTTTTAAAGTGCAGAAATTCTTATTTTTTCTTTAAATTCATACCTCTCTTTTTAAATTGGAATTGGAAGACAAAGTGAATCTGGAAGACTATATCTATTTGCATCTAAATTTCCCAAATGTTTTGATGAAATCCAGGCATTTTTCATATTCTGAAATCTTTATTTTAAGAGTTATTATGTTTATTTACCTATTTTTGCCAGAGATAGGATATCTTTTAGATACTCTGGCTGAAAAAAGACAGAACATTCTCCTTGAGTTTACTTCTTTGTAAGTTAAATAGACGTTCACTTCTATTTAGCTGTCTTGAGAGTCTGAACATTCTTCAGATTTTCTCTGAACATTCTCTTTTCATTTTTGGCCAAATTGTATTCAATTCCAAATTAAAGATAAAGAAGCATTCTTGAGCTCTTCTGGTTTTCCCTTTGCACAAATCAGATTTTTTAATATACAGGACAATGGCCCTGGACTTATTTGGTCACTGAAGCCATAAACTGAAGGCCAAAGGCTGGAGAGATGGGATACCTAAGTCTCAGAATGCTTTTATTTATAGAATGAAATCAGTTCTGCATATCAAAGCCTTAAATGACGAATCCTACTCTCCCTCACTCCTCCATCAATTTCCCAGCTCCAGGGCCCTGTAGTTTACTTTGTCAGGCAATTATCTAAATTTCTCTTAATTGCCAGTACATTGTTGTCTCTGGGCCAGTCAAGGTCTCTTGGATTCTACAGTGCAGTTTTTACTGGATGTTGACACTAAGCCATCTCTTTCTGGGGCCATCCTGAGCCTGACGATCCATTCTGCATTTTTCTTTTGGGGAAAGGCCCACCACACTGGGGCCCTGTAGATCAGACAGACCTCAACTACCAGAAGAAATGAAAAGCTAAGTTCAACCCAAACTGTTAAAATAAAGAATTGTGAGCTAAATAAATGACTGCTGCTTTGAGCCATGGGGTTTTTAAGGTACTCTGCTGCATAGCAGAAGTTAACTAATACGCTATTTGATTTCTTCTTCTCGTGAGCAACAAATCAACTATCACACCCTTGTAGATGTCAGGAAAGAAATAATGGGGATACCATCTGTATGCAAGTATAGATAATACTGGTCCATAGAAAGACTGTACTGATAACTTGATTATAGGACACATGAAACTAATTGGTAAAATTATGAGCTGTTTTAAAGTGCAGAAATTCTTATTTTTTCTTTAAATTCATACCTCTCTTTTTAAATTGGAATTGGAAGACAAAGTGAATCTGGAAGACTATATCTATTTGCATCTAAATTTCCCAAATGTTTTGATGAAATCCAGGCATTTTTCATATTCTGAAATCTTTATTTTAAGAGTTATTATGTTTATTTACCTATTTTTGCCAGAGATAGGATATCTTTTAGATACTCTGGCTGAAAAAAGACAGAACATTCTCCTTGAGTTTACTTCTTTGTAAGTTAAATAGACGTTCACTTCTATTTAGCTGTCTTGAGAGTCTGAACATTCTTCAGATTTTCTCTGAACATTCTCTTTTCATTTTTGGCCAAATTGTATTCAATTCCAAATTAAAGATAAAGAAGCATTCTTGAGCTCTTCTGGTTTTCCCTTTGCACAAATCAGATTTTTTAATATACAGGACAATGGCCCTGGACTTATTTGGTCACTGAAGCCATAAACTGAAGGCCAAAGGCTGGAGAGATGGGATACCTAAGTCTCAGAATGCTTTTATTTATAGAATGAAATCAGTTCTGCATATCAAAGCCTTAAATGACGAATCCTACTCTCCCTCACTCCTCCATCAATTTCCCAGCTCCAGGGCCCTGTAGTTTACTTTGTCAGGCAATTATCTAAATTTCTCTTAATTGCCAGTACATTGTTGTCTCTGGGCCAGTCAAGGTCTCTTGGATTCTACAGTGCAGTTTTTACTGGATGTTGACACTAAGCCATCTCTTTCTGGGGCCATCCTGAGCCTGACGATCCCTGATTGCTGCTAAGCATGTTGTAGCCGTGTTGTAGTGGGCCAAATTCTAAGCATACCCTAGTTTATGAGATGTCAATGGACTGTCTACATCATTGAAGCTTACACATTTTGGAATACAGAATGGACTTTATCCTGTGATCTCTTCATTCCAAGCTATTTTATGACTGAAAAGAAATTGCTTCAGGGAGGATCCTGTACTAGGACTCTTTATACTTCAGTTTTACAGGAAATGTTAAAAGTCTCTGTCCTAGGCCACCCAAGATATTTAGTTACCTAACCATGATACAAAAGGCTAGAATTTCTCCAGTCTCAGTTGCCTGTCTCATCTGCTTCAGTGTGAGTCAGACATCTCTGCAAGAACAAAAATATAAAAATAAAAATTACAACTTGATATAGAGAATCAACCATTTCCTTTATCAATTCATGCATTTTAAAATGTGGCAAAGGATACTGTAAACCACCTATTGAATCAACCATGAAAGAAAAAATGAAGGTAAGGAAAAACTGTATGACCAACAGAACTGATGTTAAATTTGCTAGCAGTTTTATTTTCCAGCATTGAAGATTCTAAGGCACGTTGAGGTAGCTCTTTGCTCTGAAACAGAGGTGGCAGCCGACATCACTCCTCAATCCTCGTTGCACAGTTGGCAGCACCACTGCCAGCTGCTTCCGACCTTAGGATTCCTTGTTTTGTGAGAAAAGTGAACTCTATTTATTTAACCCTCTGTTAGGTGTTCCGTTACTTGCAGCTGAACATGCGCAAACTTTTCCTTCTAGTGGTCACACAACGTGATAAATCACACACAATGTGTTATGATCTGAACACTTTTGAACATTAGAACTTTTGAACTCTGGGGGCTTCCCAGACAGCTCAGACAGTAAAGAACCTGCCTGCAATGCAGGAGACTCGGTTTTGATCCCTGGGTTGGGAAGATCCTCTGAAGGGAGTAAGAAATGGCAACCTATGCCAGTCTTCCTACTCGTCGCAATTAATCTAAATTTCCCAGCTCCAGGGCCCTGTAGTTTACTTTGTCAGGCAATTATCTAAATTTCTCTTAATTGCCAGTACATTGTTGTCTCTGGGCCAGTCAAGGTCTCTTGGATTCTACAGTGCAGTTTTTACTGGATGTTGACACTAAGCCATCTCTTTCTGGGGCCATCCTGAGCCTGACGATCCCTGATTGCTGCTAAGCATGTTGTAGCCGTGTTGTAGTGGGCCAAATTCTAAGCATACCCTAGTTTATGAGATGTCAATGGACTGTCTACATCATTGAAGCTTACACATTTTGGAATACAGAATGGACTTTATCCTGTGATCTCTTCATTCCAAGCTATTTTATGACTGAAAAGAAATTGCTTCAGGGAGGATCCTGTACTAGGACTCTTTATACTTCAGTTTTACAGGAAATGTTAAAAGTCTCTGTCCTAGGCCACCCAAGATATTTAGTTACCTAACCATGATACAAAAGGCTAGAATTTCTCCAGTCTCAGTTGCCTGTCTCATCTGCTTCAGTGTGAGTCAGACATCTCTGCAAGAACAAAAATATAAAAATAAAAATTACAACTTGATATAGAGAATCAACCATTTCCTTTATCAATTCATGCATTTTAAAATGTGGCAAAGGATACTGTAAACCACCTATTGAATCAACCATGAAAGAAAAAATGAAGGTAAGGAAAAACTGTATGACCAACAGAACTGATGTTAAATTTGCTAGCAGTTTTATTTTCCAGCATTGAAGATTCTAAGGCACGTTGAGGTAGCTCTTTGCTCTGAAACAGAGGTGGCAGCCGACATCACTCCTCAATCCTCGTTGCACAGTTGGCAGCACCACTGCCAGCTGCTTCCGACCTTAGGATTCCTTGTTTTGTGAGAAAAGTGAACTCTATTTATTTAACCCTCTGTTAGGTGTTCCGTTACTTGCAGCTGAACATGCGCAAACTTTTCCTTCTAGTGGTCACACAACGTGATAAATCACACACAATGTGTTATGATCTGAACACTTTTGAACATTAGAACTTTTGAACTCTGGGGGCTTCCCAGACAGCTCAGACAGTAAAGAACCTGCCTGCAATGCAGGAGACTCGGTTTTGATCCCTGGGTTGGGAAGATCCTCTGAAGGGAGTAAGAAATGGCAACCTATGCCAGTCTTCTTGCCTGGAGAACTCCATGGACAGAGGAGCCTGGCAGGCCACAGTCCATGGGGCCACTGAGAGCTGGACACCACTGAGTGACTAACACACACATCTTATTAATAACTCTCACTGATGACATAGACTGAGGTTTATTTTATTTTATTTTATTTATTTTTTTTAAAGATCTATTTATTTATCTGTTATGGGAGGGGGTCGGGTTGGGGAAGGAGGGGAGCGGGCGGGCCACTTCTATTGGTCTTTCATTTCTCTATTTTCATCTGTCTTTGTTCTTTGGCTCCTGTGGGCCTCCCATTGCCGTGGCGTCTGTCGTCGCAGAGCACCGGCTCTGGGCGCATGCGCTCCAGAGCTCTGGCTCGGTAATTGGACACGTTGGTCCAGCCGCTCCGCGGCACGTGGGATCTTCCCAGGCCAGGGATCGAACCGGCGCCCCTTGCACTGCAAGGCGGTATCCTTACCCACTGGACCACCAGGGGAAGCCCTGAGGTTTATTTTAGACATAATTATTATACATGCACTTAAGCAGAACAATGCCTTAATTATGTAGTTTGACCTCAATGTGCCTAACTACTTGTGAACACAATTATTATGTGTGATTTCCTTCTCTACAGGAAACATTCTTCCCTGTCAGTAATGCATTGTTACTGAAGTGACTTAGCAGGCAATGTGTTGTTAACATGAGCTACTTGTTTTCTGTTTGCAGAAAAGCCTCAGGAGATCAGATTGGATGCTGTCATTATATTTACTGAAACAATTCATCTTATAAATATACTTATCCTTGGTCATTCAAGCAATCGCTTTTCATTTGAATTCTGGTCTGGTCTCTAGAACTTAAGAGGGGAATGAGCAGTCTGAGGCTGGTTTAGACATTCATGTCATGACAAAAAGCAAAAAAGGCTGGAATTGATTAGTACAGGTAGTGGATGAGTATGGAGTATGGAAGACTGAAAATTAGCCTTCAGATCTATTAAGAGATACTGTTCAGAAAACGAGAGCCAGCTGTTCTCCATCTTTTACGATGAAAACCCCCTATGGAGTGGGGTTTGCCTCTGGAATTCAGAGTAGCCAAAAAGAACTCCCTCCTGGAAGATGAATATTGAACATTCGCCCCGGAACTGAATATTCAGGCAAGATTTAGATCTTATTCTCTGGAGCTACTGGCTTAAGTTTGAGTCTCCAAAATATATATATATTTTTTTCAACTAAATGCTGAGTTTCCTTGTACCTTTGATTTTTTTAAAATTATATTAAATTAAAAATTTTTTTTTACAGAGTTTTGTTGTTGACTGCCACCACATCAACGTGAATCCGCCATAGCTTATACCTTTTCTTAATAAGCAGATGCACAGGATAGGGTCTCCCATGACATCTCCACAGGCAAAGATGCTGAGTATTTAATATTTAGGGACACCCAGGGTCTGTAAGTAAGAAGCAAGGAGGCAGAAGCCATCTGGGCAAGAGACAGGCCCTGAAGTCTTCTGGCTCTCTGCCAGCCCTTAGAGAACTCCCCTCTCCTTCAGGTAGGAGGTAAAGCAGCTCCAAGTGAATGCACTGGTGTCTGGAAGTCATTAAACAAAACTGAGAGCTTTTCTAGCTCTCTCTTTGTTCTCATTCTCATCTCAGAGAGAGTGGTATCTGTGTGGTCTTGCCTGAAGGCACTGGCCAGAACTGACTGATTTCACCAGGATGGTTCTATGATTTTACCAGTGTGCATGATTTGTAAGCTCTGGATTACGTTCTTCTTAGTAAACCCTTCCCAGTACTGAGCAAACATCTTTCTGGGGAGGAAAAGTAAAATATTCCCATTCTTAAATTATGTTCATGTACTATGCAAACCTTTGAAATGGGAAAAAGATTGCATACCTGGCTTCCAGGGTAAATGTCAGTGACTCTTGACCTGAGTACAGGAAAGCACAGCTAACTGGCGCCATCTGGAGGACAATGGGAGTCTGAGCAATAAAGCAAATTTGAAAAACTAAAAATACGGCATACAGGCATACCTCAGATATATCACAGGTTCCAGATCACCAAGTGAATAATGCAATACAGTGAGTCATATGAATGTCTTAGTTTCTCAGTGCATATAAAAGTTATATTTATACTGTAGTCTCTTAAGCGTGCAATAGTAAGCTTATAAAAATCAGCATACATAACTTATTTCAAAATACTTTATTATTATAACTAAACTTACCATGATGATTATTTTGAAACATATAGAAATACTGGGTCACTATGTTGTGTACCAGGAACTAATATAGTATTATAGGTCAATTATACCAACCAAACACTCTCACTGAAGAGATCAGATTTGTGGCCATGAGAGGTAGGCAGTGGGGGAGGAGGAACTGGATGAAGGTCATCAAAAGGTACAAACTTCCACTTATAAATCAGCACGTAGGATGTAATGTGCAACACAATAAAGATAACACTGCTGTATATTATATATGAAAGTTGTTAAGAGACTAAATCCTAGGAGTTCTCATTACAAAGAAAATTTTTTTCTATTTCTTCAATTTTGTGTCTGTATGATATGATGGATGTTCACTAAACTTATTATGATAATCACTTCATGATGTATGTAAGTCAGATCATTGTGCTGTGTGCCTTAACATACAGTGCTTATGTCAGTTATAGTAAAACTAGAAGAAGAAAACTCTTGATAAAGAAAGAGCTTCCAAAGATTAATTGTTGCTAAAATATACTTAATCGTCATCTGACAATGAAGGATTGCCACAGACCTTCAACAGTTAAAAAAGAAAAAAAGTATCTGCAAAGTGTAATAAAGCAAAGTACAATAAAATGAGGCATGCCTGTGGATCCAAACATTATAGGAAAAATTTTTTCCTTTAAAACAATTTTTTATAAATAAACAAAATTTCCTGCTTCTTTCCTCCTCTTTTTTTTCTGAATGTGCCTGGACCATGCACAACAGGTTCTGGGGGACCTCAGATCTCTGTCTCCAAATCAGGGTCTGTACTTAGTCTTGGGGCTTTATCATACATTCAACACTCCCATTACCAGCCAACACCACTAGCTGTGCCCTATTATTTATATTTGAAATAAATCTTGGAATTATACCATCTCAAAATATCATTCACTGATAATTTCCATCAGAATCCCCTGGAGTATTTAATAAAGCTAAAGGTTTATGGGCTTCAGTTCAGGCTTTCTAGATATGATTTCTTTTGTACTTTATTAGAACAATCAGTGGAAGGAAGTAAAGTTTTTGTTTGTTTTTTTGGGGAGGGTGGGTTGGGGAGGGAGAGGCATAGGCGGCCACTTCTATTGGTCTTTCATTTCTCTATTTTCATGCATCTTTGTTCTTTGGCCCGTGTGGGCCTTCCATCGCTGTGGCCTCTGTTGTTGCAGAGCACCGCTCTGGGCGCATGCGCTCCAGAGCTCCCGCTGGGTAATTGGACACATCGGTCCAGCTGCTCCGCGGCCCATGGGATCTTCCCAGGCCAGGGATCCAACCGGTGCCCCTTGCACTGCAAGGTGGTGTCCTTACCCACTGGACCACCTGGGACGCTCTGTTTGTTTTTAATCAAAATTTATATGGTGGTTTAGTCACTATGTTCAACTCTTTGCAATCCCATGGGCTGTGACCCGCTAGTCTCCTCTGTCCATAGGATTTCCCAGAGCACTTATTATGGGTTGGCCGTGTTCTAAGCACTTGACAGATATTAACGCACCAATGCATGAGGTCCTTTCAACAACCATAGGAACCATAGGTGTCATTTTTATCCGTCTCTGACTGATGAGAAAAACAAGATACAGGGAGGTTAAGTAACTAGCCCAAGGTCACATAGCTAGTAAGCACATGATGATCCATCCAGGCATTTTGGCTCCAGAATCTCAGCTCCTAATTACTATCTCATGCTGCATCGCTTAGGTTAAATAGTAGAAAATATTCTCACTTGGATTTTTTAAATGCTTCTATTTTGGCCTTCATGTATTTTTAGTATATTTTTCTATTTGTATCTAAAAACAGAAAATATAAATAGAACTGTAGCCAAGTAATGAAAACATTCTGATATGTTAGGGAATGTTCTCACTGCCTTGAATATAGTGATAAGAAAGGCGAGGGTGAGATATTTTGGGCCATTGGGCTTGACATATATACACTGTTGATACTATGTATAAAACAGATAACTAGTGAGAACCTACTGTATAGTAGAGGGAACTCTATAGTCAGTGCTCTGTGGTGACCTAAATGGGAAGAAAATCCAAAAATGACGGGACACCTGTAAACATATAACTGATTCACTTTGCTGTACAGCAGAAACTAACACAGCATTGTAAAGCAATTATACTCCAATAAAAATGAATTTTAATTAAAAAATTACCTTATGATCCCCAAAGAGTTAGGAAACAGTTTGTACCGTAATACCTACTTAATAGAGTTGTTGTAAGATAAATTGAGATAATGCATGTAGCAAACTATTTAGCACATTTAAGAGAGAAAGATACGTGACATAACTACAGAGCTTACACAGAGAGTACTGTTCTTATTAAAAGGACAATAAGGGAGTATTATTATTCCATGCTAAAAAATTAGACACTTTTGATGAAATGGACAAATTACATGAAAGATGCAAACTACCAAAGGTCACTCAAGAAGAAATGGATAATCTAAACAGCCACAGAACCATTTTAAAAAATTAATTGTAATTAAATGACATCCCACAAAGAAAACTCCAGGCCCAAATGACCACTCTGGTGAATTATACCAAACATACAAGGAAGAAATAATACGAATTCTATAAAAACTCTTCCAGAAAATTAAAAAGAAGGGAACTCTTCCCAATTTATTATATGAGGCTAGCATTATTGTGATACCAAACCTAGACAAAGACATTGGAAGAAAACTATAGTTGTTTTTTCCTCATAAACACATATACAAAATTTCTAAACAAAATGTTAACAAATCAAATTAACAACATATAAAAGGGCAACACACCACAACTAAGTGAAACTTACCCTGGGAATGCAATGTTGGTTTAATATTTTAAACAACAATCAATAGAACTGTAGCCAAGTAATGAAAACATTCTGATATGTTAGGGAATGTTCTCACTGCCTTGAATATAGTGATAAGAAAGGCGAGGGTGAGATATTTTGGGCCATTGGGCTTGACATATATACACTGTTGATACTATGTATAAAACAGATAACTAGTGAGAACCTACTGTATAGTAGAGGGAACTCTATAGTCAGTGCTCTGTGGTGACCTAAATGGGAAGAAAACCCAAAAAATGACGGGACACCTGTAAACATATAACTGATTCACTTTGCTGTACAGCAGAAACTAACACAGCATTGTAAAGCAATTATACTCCAATAAAAATGAATTTTAATTAAAAAATTACCTTATGATCCCCAAAGAGTTAGGAAACAGTTTGTACCGTAATACCTACTTAATAGAGTTGTTGTAAGATAAATTGAGATAATGCATGTAGCAAACTATTTAGCACATTTAAGAGAGAAAGATACGTGACATAACTACAGAGCTTACACAGAGAGTACTGTTCTTATTAAAAGGACAATAAGGGAGTATTATTATTCCATGCTAAAAAATTAGACACTTTTGATGAAATGGACAAATTACATGAAAGATGCAAACTACCAAAGGTCACTCAAGAAGAAATGGATAATCTAAACAGCCACAGAACCATTTTAAAAAATTAATTGTAATTAAATGACATCCCACAAAGAAAACTCCAGGCCCAAATGACCACTCTGGTGAATTATACCAAACATACAAGGAAGAAATAATACGAATTCTATAAAAACTCTTCCAGAAAATTAAAAAGAAGGGAACTCTTCCCAATTTATTATATGAGGCTAGCATTATTGTGATACCAAACCTAGACAAAGACATTGGAAGAAAACTATAGTTGTTTTTTCCTCATAAACACATATACAAAATTTCTAAACAAAATGTTAACAAATCAAATTAACAACATATAAAAGGGCAACACACCACAACTAAGTGAAACTTACCCTGGGAATGCAATGTTGGTTTAATATTTTAAACAACAATCAATGAAATTTGCCATATTAAGAATCTGAAAATAACATAATCTTATCTCAATGCTAATGCTAATGCTAAGTCACTTCATTCCTGTCTGACTCTTTGCAACCCTATGGACTGTAGCCGGCCAGGTTCGTCTGTCCATGGGATTCTCCAGACAATAATACTGGAGAAGATTGCCATGCCCTCCTCCAGGGGATCTTCCTGATCCAGGGATTGAGCCCACATTTCTTGTCTCTTTAGGTCTCCTGCATTGGCAGGTGAGTTCTTTACCACTAGCACCACTTGGGAAGTCCAACAGGCACAGAAAAATCATCTTACAAAATTTAACTCCCATATTCTACATATGGACAACTGAAAATTAGAAAGAATTTTAAGAAATATTAGACAAGACCCAAATAAAGGAGAATTATGAGTGGGAAGGCTCAATAAAGTTAATAGGTTAATTATCTCCAAATTGAACTGTAGATTTACTTCAATTCCAATAAAATTCTTCACATCTTTTTTTTTTTTTGTAGAAACTGATGGAATTCTTCTAATATAAATATTATTTCTATATTTCTCATAGAGATATAAAGGATCTAGAATAGCCAAAACAATTTTGAAATAAACTAACAAAATTAGAGGTCGAATATTAACTTATTTTGCGACAAGAAATTAAAACCATAGTATAATCAAGACAATAGTGTACTGATGTAAAGATACACAGGTTAGCGGATCACAGAGTCTAGAAATAGACCCACATCTATATGGATAACTGCTTTCTGACAAAGGTACTAAAATAGTTCAGTGGAGAAAGGACAGTGTTTTGAACAAATGGGGAAAGAAAGAAAGAGGGAGGAAGGAGGAAAGGAGCTAAGGAAAGGAGGTATGGAGGGAAAGGTATACACAATAGTTTTGATCCATTCCTTGAATCATAGGCAAAAATCAACTCAAAATGCACCATAGACATACATGTAAAAGCTAAAGTTGTAACCTTTCTACAGAAAATAAGAGGAAATCTCATTACCTTGGGTTAGGCAAGAGTTTTTTTAGGTACAACAACAAAAGCACAATCTATAAAAGAAACAAAATGTATGTTGGACTTTATCAACATCGAAAACTTCTGCTCTTTAAAGACTCTGTGAAGGTAATGAAAAAACAAGTGGCAGACTAGTTATTAGTTTATAAATTACAAATCTGTAAGTCATTTATCTTATATAGGACATATATCCAGGAAAACAAAGAACTCTAAATTTAAACTTAGTAACAGGAAAAAAATCAGTAAAAATGGATAAAAGATTTGAACAGATATTTCATCAGAGAAGATAAAAGAATGTCAAACAAGCACATAATGCTTATCACAGTCTTTAGGGAAACATAAATTAAACAATAATATACCAATATACACTTTTTGGAATGACTAACATTTGAAAGACTGAACATACCAAGTGATGGCCAGGATGTAGAAAAACTAAACTCTCATACACTGCTGCTGGGAATGTAAAACAGTAAAATCCTTTTGAAAATTAGTTGACCATTTCTTAAAAACATAAACACCATTATGACTCAGTCATTTCCATTCTAGGTGTTTACCCAAGAGGAAAGCATGTGTCCACTCAAGGATATATACTTATATCAGCTATGTTAATCTTCTATTGTTGATGACAAATTTCCCCCAATTTTAGAAGCTTAAAAACATATACACTTATCTCACAATTTCCACGGGTCAGGAGTCTAGTCACTGCTTAGTTGGATGCTTAGGATCTCTCAGCTGCATCTAAGGTGTTGGCCGTGCTCCACTTCTTTCTGGAATTCAGGGTTTTCCAACCCGCATTGTAACAGATTCAATTCTCTTCACAATTTCCACGGGTCAGGATCTAGTCCTGCTCAGTTTCACTGCTATCACAGAGTCTAGAAATAGACCCACATCTATATGGATAACTGCTTTCTGACAAAGGTACTAAAATAGTTCAGTGGAGAAAGGACAGTGTTTTGAACAAATGGGGAAAGAAAGAAAGAGGGAGGAAGGAGGAAAGGAGCTAAGGAAAGGAGGTATGGAGGGAAAGGTATACACAATAGTTTTGATCCATTCCTTGAATCATAGGCAAAAATCAACTCAAAATGCACCATAGACATACATGTAAAAGCTAAAGTTGTAACCTTTCTACAGAAAATAAGAGGAAATCTCATTACCTTGGGTTAGGCAAGAGTTTTTTTAGGTACAACAACAAAAGCACAATCTATAAAAGAAACAAAATGTATGTTGGACTTTATCAACATCGAAAACTTCTGCTCTTTAAAGACTCTGTGAAGGTAATGAAAAAACAAGTGGCAGACTAGTTATTAGTTTATAAATTACAAATCTGTAAGTCATTTATCTTATATAGGACATATATCCAGGAAAACAAAGAACTCTAAATTTAAACTTAGTAACAGGAAAAAAATCAGTAAAAATGGATAAAAGATTTGAACAGATATTTCATCAGAGAAGATAAAAGAATGTCAAACAAGCACATAATGCTTATCACAGTCTTTAGGGAAACATAAATTAAACAATAATATACCAATATACACTTTTTGGAATGACTAACATTTGAAAGACTGAACATACCAAGTGATGGCCAGGATGTAGAAAAACTAAACTCTCATACACTGCTGCTGGGAATGTAAAACAGTAAAATCCTTTTGAAAATTAGTTGACCATTTCTTAAAAACATAAACACCATTATGACTCAGTCATTTCCATTCTAGGTGTTTACCCAAGAGGAAAGCATGTGTCCACTCAAGGATATATACTTATATCAGCTATGTTAATCTTCTATTGTTGATGACAAATTTCCCCCAATTTTAGAAGCTTAAAAACATATACACTTATCTCACAATTTCCACGGGTCAGGAGTCTAGTCACTGCTTAGTTGGATGCTTAGGATCTCTCAGCTGCATCTAAGGTGTTGGCCGTGCTCCACTTCTTTCTGGAATTCAGGGTTTTTCCAACCCGCATTGTAACAGATTCAATTCCTTGCAGTTGTAGGGCAAAGGAATATTCCAACTAATGTCTCTATTTTATTGCTGGCTGTCACCCAGGGGCTATTCTCAGCTCCTAGAAGCCGTGAGCAGTTTCTGGCCATCTAGTCTTCTTATAGCATGGCAGCTTACTTCCTCAAAACCTGCAGGAGAACATCTCTCCAGTCTGCTAAGATGGAGTCTGATATGTTATTGTCCGGTTGCCCAGTCGATTCTTTGCAGTCACATAGACTGCAGCACGCCAGGCCTCCCTGTCTCTCACCATCTCCCAAAGTTTTCCCAAGTTCATGTCTGTTGCCCTGGTGATGCCATCCAGTCATCTCATCCTCTGATGCAAACATACAATTTCCATATAACTGCATGCACCTACACATACTCTATGGAAAGGCTGGGGTAGATTATGCGGTATGCAGAGAAGAGTTTATAGAGATGGTACCTGATTGAGTTTCAGGAGATGAACAGGAGTTGGCCAAATGAGGAAGGGAAAAGGCATTCTGGGAAGAGAAAAGGGCATCAGCAGAGGCGAGGAAGCAGGAAAGACCAGGTTATATGTGGGAAAGTGGAGCAGTTCAGGCACGAGGTGGGGACTTGCGGTGGATGAGGATGGAGAGGGTGGGTGAGGGCTGACATGACGGACATGGTGATTTGGACCTTATCATTCAGGCAGAGGTTCTCGAAGAATTTTAGTTGGGCAAGTGATGTCATCAAAGAAAAGTATAATCTCACCTATGGATGAAAAGGATTTCAAAATATACAGTGATGGAAAGGACAGGAATGAGAAGATGGACATTATGGTAAGTTCTGGGTATCAACAAGCCTTAAATGAAAGTGAAGTCTGTAGTAATCCCCAAGGCTTTACCTTGCAGTTGTTCCTTAACTGAAAAAAGGAGTGTAAGAGGCAGGTGGTGGCCTACTGAGGGTGAGATGAACAGGAAGAAATGAGTTTGAGTTGGGCCTGTGGAGTTTCATGTATATTGAGAATTTGAAGCAAAGATGCCTTTTAAGGCAAGTAGAAAAAGTTCAGAAAATGAAAATACGCATGGGTGATACAACTCCCATAGTGCCAAGATATCCAGAAAAAAATGTGTAGAGGAGAGCACTGGTCTAAAGCCCAAAAGAACATTCCACCAAGGGCTAGGGATAGAAGGGAAATCCCTATTGAAGACCCAGAATGAATGGTCAGTGAAGGTAAAGCTATCCTGTTCTACTAACTAATGTCTCTATTCCAAAAACTTGTTCTCTCCCCACTTGACCCCATCACCCATTTTCACCCCTAGGTCTTCTGGTTGTAGTAAAAGAAGGTAACAAGTGCAATCTCTTTGCCCTGAAAGAAAAGATTAGAAATAGACAGGATAAAATGCTGTATGAGGCAGCTGACATCAAGGAAATATTTTTGATGGACTGTTCTGTTCTTGACTTTTTGGTGACTGCAGTTTGTCTGCTGACAATCTACACGCTTGTCCTCCTAGAGAACCACCAGAGGGGACTCAGAGGCCCAGCCTCTGTTGACCATCAGCAAAATGCACCTTTGAGCAAAATTCTATAGTTTCACTGAGGTATGGGACAGTCCACGCACAGTGGCTCTTTTATTGGATGTAGAAAGAACTGTGATTGCTATCGAGCTAGGTGGGAGTTGTGAACTTGTCTATGACCGTACTTCAGAATTGATAAAAGGAGAGGGAGATCTGAGATAGTTGCCAGAATTTTGTGGTTCTGTTTTGGGAGATTAACAAGACCTGGCACGAGAACCTGCTGAGACTTTATTTTCTGAACCACCACAGGTAGATTTGGTAGGTACATAACTGTGGTGTTTGTGGGGAGAACTGTGTGTGTGTCTAGGTAAGTCATAATCTAAGTCTCTTTTAAGGCAAGGCTGTACACGTTAAAAAACAGAGAAAAAAAACACAGAGTAAACTAATCAATAATATCCAATATAGTCTAAAGGTCTGGTAAGATAAGGCATCTCTTTAATATGGCAAATATGAAAGTTTTTGGTGATCATAGTAAATTCTAACCTAGCTGTGTAAGCATGAGATAGATTCTATTGTGCATTGTGTACAAACATGAACTAATGAAACACAGAGAGCAAGTGATAGATTACTATCAATAAACCTGACCGAGGACATATGAATGATACAGGGGAGGCAGAAATACAGGGTCAAAGGTGGAGATATAGTTTAGGAGAGACTGCAGTATATTTGCAGGTTGGAGTAGCAGAGGAAAAAAAAAGAGAGAGAAAGAATAAAGATATGAGAATATGAGGGTATGGTTGGTTACAGTCAAGGAGAAAACAGAGCATATAGTCTAGGGAACACTGGTGAACTGGACAGATGACATTCTGTCCCTTGAATATGGAGGAAATAAGATGCTACACCAGGCAGATGGAAATATATGTAGTAAAAGAAGGTCACAAGTGCAATCTCTTTGCCCTGAAAGAAAAGATTAGAAATAGACAGGATAAAATGCTGTATGAGGCAGCTGACATCAAGGAAATATTTTTGATGGACTGTTCTGTTCTTGACTTTTTGGTGACTGCAGTTTGTCTGCTGACAATCTACACGCTTGTCCTCCTAGAGAACCACCAGAGGGGACTCAGAGGCCCAGCCTCTGTTGACCATCAGCAAAATGCACCTTTGAGCAAAATTCTATAGTTTCACTGAGGTATGGGACAGTCCACGCACAGTGGCTCTTTTATTGGATGTAGAAAGAACTGTGATTGCTATCGAGCTAGGTGGGAGTTGTGAACTTGTCTATGACCGTACTTCAGAATTGATAAAAGGAGAGGGAGATCTGAGATAGTTGCCAGAATTTTGTGGTTCTGTTTTGGGAGATTAACAAGACCTGGCACGAGAACCTGCTGAGACTTTATTTTCTGAACCACCACAGGTAGATTTGGTAGGTACATAACTGTGGTGTTTGTGGGGAGAACTGTGTGTGTGTCTAGGTAAGTCATAATCTAAGTCTCTTTTAAGGCAAGGCTGTACACGTTAAAAAACAGAGAAAAAAAACACAGAGTAAACTAATCAATAATATCCAATATAGTCTAAAGGTCTGGTAAGATAAGGCATCTCTTTAATATGGCAAATATGAAAGTTTTGGTGATCATAGTAAATTCTAACCTAGCTGTGTAAGCATGAGATAGATTCTATTGTGCATTGTGTACAAACATGAACTAATGAAACACAGAGAGCAAGTGATAGATTACTATCAATAAACCTGACCGAGGACATATGAATGATACAGGGGAGGCAGAAATACAGGGTCAAAGGTGGAGATATAGTTTAGGAGAGACTGCAGTATATTTGCAGGTTGGAGTAGCAGAGGAAAAAAAAAGAGAGAGAAAGAATAAAGATATGAGAATATGAGGGTATGGTTGGTTACAGTCAAGGAGAAAACAGAGCATATAGTCTAGGGAACACTGGTGAACTGGACAGATGACATTCTGTCCCTTGAATATGGAGGAAATAAGATGCTACACCAGGCAGATGGAAATATATGTATAGATCCTTTGTGTGTGCGTGTGTGTGCCAGTTGCTCGGTCATGTCTGACTCTTTGTGACCCTATGGACTGCAATCCACTAGGCTTCTCTGTCCGTGGAATTCTCCAGGCAAGAATACTGGAGTGGGCAGCCATTCCCTTTTCCAGGGGATCTTCCCAACTTGGGGACTTAACTCAAGTCTTCCACATTGTGGGCAAGATTCTTTACCATCTGAGCCACCAGGGAAGCCCATGGATCCACTACCTGGGTTAATGTCCACCCCAGGAAACTCCTGAGTGCTTCCCTCTAAAACCAGCCTCTTCCTGACCCCAGTACTGCCTGCAAAAAATGTATGTCTGGCAGCCTAACAAATCTGGGTATAATACCACTAATTGGAAAACCATAATGAACACTGCTGCTTGGCTAACTTCAGGTCAGACAATGAAGGAGAGCTCGAAAAAATCCAAAGCAATATACTCAATGATTTGCATCTATATTTATAATTGGTTCTTACAGTGAGAAGATGAGACCAACTTGGAAAAAAATGGAATCCAAGTTGTTGGAAGACTTCTTGAGTTGCTCCATGAAGCTGAGCTGTGATTGAGGCTGTTAAATTTTTTAAATGCTGGAGCATTAGGCTTAATCTTCCAAAGCATCTGCATCTAGAGAGTTGGTCCAGGCGACCAGATCATCCAGCTCTTTTTCCCATGACTCATTTAATGGATGAAATGAAAGTTTGGTGATCATAGTAAATTCTAACCTAGCTGTGTAAGCATGAGATAGATTCTATTGTGCATTGTGTACAAACATGAACTAATGAAACACAGAGAGCAAGTGATAGATTACTATCAATAAACCTGACCGAGGACATATGAATGATACAGGGGAGGCAGAAATACAGGGTCAAAGGTGGAGATATAGTTTAGGAGAGACTGCAGTATATTTGCAGGTTGGAGTAGCAGAGGAAAAAAAAAGAGAGAGAAAGAATAAAGATATGAGAATATGAGGGTATGGTTGGTTACAGTCAAGGAGAAAACAGAGCATATAGTCTAGGGAACACTGGTGAACTGGACAGATGACATTCTGTCCCTTGAATATGGAGGAAATAAGATGCTACACCAGGCAGATGGAAATATATGTATAGATCCTTTGTGTGTGCGTGTGTGTGCCAGTTGCTCGGTCATGTCTGACTCTTTGTGACCCTATGGACTGCAATCCACTAGGCTTCTCTGTCCGTGGAATTCTCCAGGCAAGAATACTGGAGTGGGCAGCCATTCCCTTTTCCAGGGGATCTTCCCAACTTGGGGACTTAACTCAAGTCTTCCACATTGTGGGCAAGATTCTTTACCATCTGAGCCACCAGGGAAGCCCATGGATCCACTACCTGGGTTAATGTCCACCCCAGGAAACTCCTGAGTGCTTCCCTCTAAAACCAGCCTCTTCCTGACCCCAGTACTGCCTGCAAAAAATGTATGTCTGGCAGCCTAACAAATCTGGGTATAATACCACTAATTGGAAAACCATAATGAACACTGCTGCTTGGCTAACTTCAGGTCAGACAATGAAGGAGAGCTCGAAAAAATCCAAAGCAATATACTCAATGATTTGCATCTATATTTATAATTGGTTCTTACAGTGAGAAGATGAGACCAACTTGGAAAAAAATGGAATCCAAGTTGTTGGAAGACTTCTTGAGTTGCTCCATGAAGCTGAGCTGTGATTGAGGCTGTTAAATTTTTTAAATGCTGGAGCATTAGGCTTAATCTTCCAAAGCATCTGCATCTAGAGAGTTGGTCCAGGCGACCAGATCATCCAGCTCTTTTTCCCATGACTCATTTAAGCTAACATCAACAGATTCTCTCTTCAACTGCTCCTTTCTTTCATCTGTCTTTGTGACATTATCTGTTACAGTTTGTGAATCAGGAAAAGTTTGAGCTGTAATGGGAAACATGTAAAAGCAATTTAATAGACATGGCAGGAAAAACAATAAACAAAGTACCCCTGCATTTGTAGCATAATGCCTAAGATCATCTAAGTGAATGCAAGTAGCCTTTTTAATGTTTCTAAATTTCACATCTGCAATGAACTCATTTGTCATAAATCACTCTTTCCAGTTTAGTCAGTCTTCTTATGCTTATGCACTTACTGAGCCCCTGCTATGTGCCAGTGTGTAAGGGAAAAGGCATCCATGAGGGCTTCACATGGATGTGTGCACAAGGATGGAATCACTGTATCTACAGGAAAATAGACAAGTTTTCTGGACAGAGAGGGGCAAAGAAGGGAGAATAAGGCAGCTTTAGATGGACAACATAGTGCAGAACAAAGCATAAAGGTATGAGAAAGAGCTTGACAGGTTTGGAGGTAATCAGAGTCGATGCTTCAGTATTTATGCTCTGCCAGGTGCTATGCTAAGCATGTGTTACATGTAAAATATAATTTAACTTACACACAATGCTTATAATGGACAGGTATCATTATTCTTATTTTAAGGACGAGACCATTGAGACTAAGTAGCCTGCAGTGTCTTGCTCAAGAACATCCAGCTAATAATAGTTAACTGCAAGTGCATTGGATCCCAAAGCACTGTGTTACAGTATGTGGATGGTTCAGTGGGGTTGGCTAGTTAGGCTGAGCCCAGACTAGGAAAGTCTCATGTATCACGCAAAAATGTCTCGTTGTTCTCGTGTCCATCTCATAAACAGGTAAAGAGACCGATCACATTTTAAAAGAATACAGATATTTCTCAATATTTCCACTCAGTGAGGGCAACCTGGTTTCCAGGGATGAGCCCAAGTCCGGGCTATTTATGTTCTGCTACCCCTACAATCCCACTGTAATATCCTCTGAGTATCTGTTGCCACCTAATGCATTGCTCAGCATGTGGACAAATGCTGTTAATCTCATCTTTACTTCCCTAGTAATGCATCAAATGAACCTTGTCATATTCATTGTCTTTTGGTTGTGCAATAGACAAGGACTATGAGTGAATTGTTCTCTTGGTCTCTTTAGCTGATGGAAAGATTTGTAGAGGATTTGAGTTTAGACAGCTGTCATTGTCCTATAAAAAGCCTGAGGTCACCAATGACTGAGTTTTTATTTTTATATTTGAATATTAATCTCTCAATTTCATTAATTTAGAATTAAATTCTGTCTTTTCCTTGACAAAATTTTCGTTATGAACATATTGCTGATGGAGTAACCATACTTCTTTCTAACCATGTTTTACCCGTTCATGATTTTGGTCACAAGAAATCCTGTTCAAACCAGTTTAAACAATAGAGAAGTATCTCATCGAATAGAAGAGGAAGATCAGAGGTCAGATCGGCCTGAATGTTACAGTGGTTCAAAAATGTTATTTAGGACATTCATTCCACTGCTCTGCTCTACCATCTCTGATGGTGTTTTCACCTTCAAAGTGACAGTCAAGAGACTAATAATAATACTCATTCTAATACTCATACCAGACATGGCAATACCTGGAGAAAAAATAGGTGTCTTTTCTCCAGGATCTCGTTTTCAAGAGTTAGGAAAACTATCCCCTGAAGCTCCTAGTATATTTCCTCTCAGACTGGGTTGTGTGTCTCACCCTGCTCCTAAGCTTGCCACTGGCAAAGCAAATGGGATTACTATAATTGGTCGACAACAGTTGTTAGAGTGGAATGAATATTGGGCAGACCTTGATCATTTGTCCTCTTAGTTCCCACTCGTTAAAAAGAAAACAAACCTTGTTAGGCTGAGCCCAGACTAGGAAAGTCTCATGTATCACGCAAAAATGTCTCGTTGTTCTCGTGTCCATCTCATAAACAGGTAAAGAGACCGATCACATTTTAAAAGAATACAGATATTTCTCAATATTTCCACTCAGTGAGGGCAACCTGGTTTCCAGGGATGAGCCCAAGTCCGGGCTATTTATGTTCTGCTACCCCTACAATCCCACTGTAATATCCTCTGAGTATCTGTTGCCACCTAATGCATTGCTCAGCATGTGGACAAATGCTGTTAATCTCATCTTTACTTCCCTAGTAATGCATCAAATGAACCTTGTCATATTCATTGTCTTTTGGTTGTGCAATAGACAAGGACTATGAGTGAATTGTTCTCTTGGTCTCTTTAGCTGATGGAAAGATTTGTAGAGGATTTGAGTTTAGACAGCTGTCATTGTCCTATAAAAGCCTGAGGTCACCAATGACTGAGTTTTTATTTTTATATTTGAATATTAATCTCTCAATTTCATTAATTTAGAATTAAATTCTGTCTTTTCCTTGACAAAATTTTCGTTATGAACATATTGCTGATGGAGTAACCATACTTCTTTCTAACCATGTTTTACCCGTTCATGATTTTGGTCACAAGAAATCCTGTTCAAACCAGTTTAAACAATAGAGAAGTATCTCATCGAATAGAAGAGGAAGATCAGAGGTCAGATCGGCCTGAATGTTACAGTGGTTCAAAAATGTTATTTAGGACATTCATTCCACTGCTCTGCTCTACCATCTCTGATGGTGTTTTCACCTTCAAAGTGACAGTCAAGAGACTAATAATAATACTCATTCTAATACTCATACCAGACATGGCAATACCTGGAGAAAAAATAGGTGTCTTTTCTCCAGGATCTCGTTTTCAAGAGTTAGGAAAACTATCCCCTGAAGCTCCTAGTATATTTCCTCTCAGACTGGGTTGTGTGTCTCACCCTGCTCCTAAGCTTGCCACTGGCAAAGCAAATGGGATTACTATAATTGGTCGACAACAGTTGTTAGAGTGGAATGAATATTGGGAGCCAATGACCTTGATCATTTGTCCTCTTAGTTCCCACTCTGTTTAAAAAGAAAAACAAACCTTCCAGTAAGCATAAAAAGAAATTCTCGCTAGATTAGCACAGCATAACACCAAACAAACATAAAAATGTTTCCTCATGACATAGAAAAAGTAAATATTATTTTGAACTTTTTTCCTTCAGAGAATCTTAAGGATTATAAACCCCTCTGAGAAACCTTGGATTTACTTGTTGGAGTCAGTAACAGTAACTTTGTTACTACATTAAAATATGTTGGGCTTCCCCTGGTGGTCCAGTGGGTAAGGACACCGCCTTGGAGTGCAAGGGGCACCGGTTTGATCCCTGGCCTGGGAGGATCCCATGTGCTGCGGAGCGGCTGGACCGATGTGTCCAACTACTGAGCTGGAGCTCTGGAGTGCATGCACCCAGAGCCGGCGCTCTGCGACGACAGAGGCCACTGCGATGGGAGGCCCACAGGAGCCAAAGAACAAAGACGGATGAAAATAGACAAATGAAAGACCAATAGAAGTGGCCCGCCCATCCCTCTCCCTCCCCACCCCACTCCCAAACGATAAATAAATAAAATAAAAAAATAAAAAGAAAATGTTATGGAAGCACAAATTCTCATTGCCTTATGGTTTATATCCCTTTCTTGGGATGGATCCTGAAAACTTTGCTTCTTAAAATTTTTTCTGGTCTTAAAATAATTTCGTTAGTGAAGAGACTAAGATTTGTTCTGACTGGTGGACTCAGGTTACTGTCCAATAGCTAATTTCCATTCACTTCTATATCAGTCTTAGTTAGAAAAACAGAGCTCTTATAAGTAAGATTAGAATGAGAGGTTTAAGATATGAACAGGGATTACACATGTGTGGGAAGACTGAAGCAGTGAGGTCTGGAAGCTATAGCTAGAGAGCTGGAAGCACGTGACTGCTGAAGTTCTAGCCCGATACTAGAGATGAGTGGGAAAACCAGGAGTGCCTGGGAGCACAAGAGGTATCTCCATGGGAAAAAAAAAAAAAGGTGGTTCTTTTCTCCAGGATCCGTAAGGGGCTCCCTAGTATATTTCCTCTCAGACTGGGTTGTGTGTCTCACCCTGCTCCTAAGCTTGCCACTGGCAAAGCAAATGGGATTACTATAATTGGTCGACAACAGTTGTTAGAGTGGAATGAATATTGGGAGCCAATGACCTTGATCATTTGTCCTCTTAGTTCCCACTCTGTTTAAAAAGAAAAACAAACCTTCCAGTAAGCATAAAAAGAAATTCTCGCTAGATTAGCACAGCATAACACCAAACAAACATAAAAATGTTTCCTCATGACATAGAAAAAGTAAATATTATTTTGAACTTTTTTCCTTCAGAGAATCTTAAGGATTATAAACCCCTCTGAGAAACCTTGGATTTACTTGTTGGAGTCAGTAACAGTAACTTTGTTACTACATTAAAATATGTTGGGCTTCCCCTGGTGGTCCAGTGGGTAAGGACACCGCCTTGGAGTGCAAGGGGCACCGGTTTGATCCCTGGCCTGGGAGGATCCCATGTGCTGCGGAGCGGCTGGACCGATGTGTCCAACTACTGAGCTGGAGCTCTGGAGTGCATGCACCCAGAGCCGGCGCTCTGCGACGACAGAGGCCACTGCGATGGGAGGCCCACAGGAGCCAAAGAACAAAGACGGATGAAAATAGACAAATGAAAGACCAATAGAAGTGGCCCGCCCATCCCCCTCCCTCCCCACCCCACCCCCCAAAAGATAAATAAATAAAATAAAAAAATAAAAAGAAAATGTTATGGAAGCACAAATTCTCATTGCCTTATGGTTTATATCCCTTTCTTGGGATGGATCCTGAAAACTTTGCTTCTTAAAATTTTTTCTGGTCTTAAAATAATTTCGTTAGTGAAGAGACTAAGATTTGTTCTGACTGGTGGACTCAGGTTACTGTCCAATAGCTAATTTCCATTCACTTCTATATCAGTCTTAGTTAGAAAAACAGAGCTCTTATAAGTAAGATTAGAATGAGAGGTTTAAGATATGAACAGGGATTACACATGTGTGGGAAGACTGAAGCAGTGAGGTCTGGAAGCTATAGCTAGAGAGCTGGAAGCACGTGACTGCTGAAGTTCTAGCCCGATACTAGAGATGAGTGGGAAAACCAGGAGTGCCTGGGGAGCACAAGAGGCAGCGCACATCCATCTCCCCTATGGGGGACAGACAGGGTGAGCTCGCAGAGGTGTCTGTGAAGACCTCACATCTGTAAAGTGAGACAGTGTGAAGAGCTGCATAAATGGCTGTGTCCCAGAAAGCTGCTGTGTATGATACACAAAGCTCCTCAAGAATTATGGCCTTTCTTCTCCACTCCCACCTCCAAACTTTGAAATGAATTTTTTAGTTTAGTTTTTTGGTAAACTATGACATGCTAACCTTCTCTGCAAAAGGAAAGCACAGAGTTCATTCCTTTTCTAATTGAGTCGTATTTCCCTTTGGTACCCTGGATAAGCACATTCTTGCTCCATTATAAACAACCACGAGATCCCATTAGCAGAGGACAGCAAGCATCTGTTTAGGTCACACATCAGCAGGTCAGCTGGGGGCTGGCTTCTCTGAGTTGGAAATGGCTGGGAAGCCTGGTTGGGAAGCTCAGTGACCAGAGGGCTAGTCCAGGCATGTTCTTGGGATGATGGCAGAAGTGAAAAAGAGCACATTTTTCACAAACCCTTCCCAAACTGAGGACATCACACCCACTAATATTCCATTGGTTTAAAGCAAGTCACATGGCAAAGCTCAAAATTTGAAGGTCAAGGGAGTACGTTCTACCTATGGTAGTAGAACAGGATAGGGAGTGAATATTTCCAACAATAATCTAATTGGTCATAACCTCTTAGGTGCAGTCTCTTCTCTTTGCAGTAAGATCAGACACAAAGGAGAGTCTAGCCCAATTTCAAAGAAGACATGACTCAGCACTAGAAATCAAATGGGTCTCTGGACATGCCTTAAAAATGATGGAATTGAAAAGTTGCAAAGAGCTGAGTCATTCCCGCCATCTTGTGCTGGCCACAAATTCCTGGAGTCTTCGCCTCCACAAAGCTCTCCGCCCACAAATTCACTTGGCACCGCCCCCTCCCCTCCTTCAGCTTCCATTCCTCACCCACTCCTTCCTGAAACTGCTTAAAAACACCTCTCCCCCGCACCCTTTCCTTTTGACTCCTGGTTCTTTCCCTGCATACAACTTGAATAAACCCTCGATCCTGCCTGTCTGAGGTCAATGATTCTCTCTTTCTTTTATCACACTTTTCTTACAAAAATGTTCTCTCCCAGCTCACATTTCTTACTTTTCTTCATTCATCATGAGTTTATTCCTCCTTTCTCCAAAATTACAGGGCTGCTGAAACCATGGCAACTTTACTCCATTCTCTCATTTATTTATTCATTTGTTTATGAGCACTGAATGGCTACTATAAACCTGGCACTGTGCAGAGGGGTCAGCAGCCCCTTCCTTCACGGGAGGTCACTTGCTTTTGAAGGAGACTGGCCATAAAGAGACCATTATAACATAGCACACGGGTGGATAGTCTCTAAAATGGCCTATCTCAATCTCATTTGTGACCAGATAACATTCTGGTGTTCCCTTTTTGAGCACGGGTAAGACTTCATACTTGCTTCTAATCAAAAAAATATGCCAAAGGTAAGGAATCTCATTCCCACGAACATTTCACATTACGTAAGATGCTACCTTGCTATAGGACTTGTTCTAGAGACTCTTGTTGCTGAGTGGATGAAGCAGGAGGCTGTGTTAGGAAAGCCCACGTGGCAATAAACTGCAGACAGCCTTAAAAGCAGAGAGAGACCTCCAGCATACAGCCAGCAAGAAATCCTCAGTACTAAGGACAAAAAGGAGTGAATTCTCTCAGCAATCTCATGGAGTTTACAATAAGCAGATTCTTCCCCATTTAAGCCTCCAGATGAGAGTGCAGCCCAGCTGATACCTGGATTACAGTCTAATGAGATCTCAAACAGGATCCTGCTACATTGTGCTTTGTCTCTGAGCATACAGAAACTGAAACAAAAAATATGTGTTGTTTTAAGCCATTATGTATGTAGCAATTTGTTACACAGCAACAGAAAACCAATATAGCATGATAAGGGATGACAGAAGTACTATGACAGCCCACGGGGAAAGCTTCCTAGAGACACCCGAGCTGAATCTCAAAGGATGAATATGTACTAGAAAGGAAGAAATAGGAAGGAATGGTCTTTGTGCAGGGTTGGGGAAGGGTAAGATAATACAGCACATCTCTCAAATTTTTTGGAATGAAGACAGGAGTAAATAACCATGGCCTACTAAGTCAGTGTCATGTTTAGGGTATAGGTAAAACATCAGTAAGTGATACCACTGAAAAGGCAGACAAATATTAGAGCATTAAGGACTTATCAAAGGGTCTAAATTTTATCCTGAAGGAAATGATAAACAGGAGACTTTAGATATCCTAGAAACATAAGCAGAGTTGAGCTGTAGAAAGCAGTCTGACAAAGCATGGACAAATTGTTGTAATAACCAGCTTAACCATATAGATACATTAATCCTAAAAAGAAAATACTGAAAATACCTCCACTAACTTATTCCTTTCTTATTAGCCATATTACAGGTATTTCTAAATCTAAAATGAGCTTTAGGAATCAGTTTATTTCATGTTTTGCTTATTGCTGCTATTTTTACACATTCTGAAATTCAGCCTTAGATTTTCAAATTGTGTATTCATCTATTAAAGGTTAAAAAGGCTTGAGAGTATAACTGATCCATTTTTTTTTCAAAGCTTTTTTTTTTACAAAGCTTTCCAATTCTCATGTTAGTAAAAGACTTAAGTTTTTTTATTAGAAAAGTTAATAAATCAACTTTAAAAGGAGAACACAAGATTAGGCCTCATGTATTTTAACTTATTTGAACTGAACAAAAGTTTAAATGTATTAATGCGACTAGTATTTTAGTTTTAAAACAAAGTAAAAGAAATAGATTGAATTCAGTTTACTTGCAGTTGTGTAGATAGAACTTTCGGTTGGACCATCGGTTTTCTGAGGCTTTTCACTTTCTCTAGCAATCCGAGCCTTGGTGGCAGTATACCTAGAGTAAACAAAAAGAAGTTGTCATCTATGAAGACAATAGGAAAGGCCAAATACAACTGTTAGGAAAATAATATTAAAACAAAATCAGCACAGCCCACGGGAAAGCTTCCTAGAGACACCCGAGCTGAATCTCAAAGGATGAATATGTACTAGAAAGGAAGAAATAGGAAGGAATGGTCTTTGTGCAGGGTTGGGGAAGGGTAAGATAATACAGCACATCTCTCAAATTTTTTGGAATGAAGACAGGAGTAAATAACCATGGCCTACTAAGTCAGTGTCATGTTTAGGGTATAGGTAAAACATCAGTAAGTGATACCACTGAAAAGGCAGACAAATATTAGAGCATTAAGGACTTATCAAAGGGTCTAAATTTTATCCTGAAGGAAATGATAAACAGGAGACTTTAGATATCCTAGAAACATAAGCAGAGTTGAGCTGTAGAAAGCAGTCTGACAAAGCATGGACAAATTGTTGTAATAACCAGCTTAACCATATAGATACATTAATCCTAAAAAGAAAATACTGAAAATACCTCCACTAACTTATTCCTTTCTTATTAGCCATATTACAGGTATTTCTAAATCTAAAATGAGCTTTAGGAATCAGTTTATTTCATGTTTTGCTTATTGCTGCTATTTTTACACATTCTGAAATTCAGCCTTAGATTTTCAAATTGTGTATTCATCTATTAAAGGTTAAAAAGGCTTGAGAGTATAACTGATCCATTTTTTTTTCAAAGCTTTTTTTTCTCCAAAGCTTTCCAATTCTCATGTAAGTAACAGACTGAAGTTATTCTATTAGAAAAAGTTAATAAATCAACTTTAAAAGGAGAACACAAGATTAGGCCTCATGTATTTTAACTTATTTGAACTGAACAAAAGTTTAAATGTATTAATGCGACTAGTATTTTAGTTTTAAAACAAAGTAAAAGAAATAGATTGAATTCAGTTTACTTGCAGTTGTGTAGATAGAACTTTCGGTTGGACCATCGGTTTTCTGAGGCTTTTCACTTTCTCTAGCAATCCGAGCCTTGGTGGCAGTATACCTAGAGTAAACAAAAAGAAGTTGTCATCTATGAAGACAATAGGAAAGGCCAAATACAACTGTTAGGAAAATAATATTAAAAACAAAAACACATCAGGGCTTCCCCGGTGGGTAAAGAGTCCACCTTGCAGTGTAAGGGGCACCGGTTCAACCCCTGGTCTGGGAAGATCCCATGTGCCATGAAGCAGCTGGACTGGTATGTCCAATTACGAGTGCATGTGCCCAGAGCTTGTGCTCTGAGGTGAGACAGGCCAGTGCAAGTGGCGGTCCACACAGGCCGAAGAATAAAGATGGACGAAAATAAATAATAAAAACCAATAAAATAGGTCAAAATTAAAAAAACAAAACAAAAAATAAACCCCACATCACTCTTAATGTTTGATGTCAATGTATTGAATGAATTGGTGAGTTTTTTCCCTCTGTTTTCTGGAAGAGTATGTATAAGGTTTGAGTAACCTATTCTTGAAACTTAGGTGGAAAATATCTACTAAAAACATTATTACTGGGGGATTCCCTGGTGGTCCAGTGGCTAAGACTCTGTACTCCCAATGCAGGGGGCTCAGGTTTTGTCCCTGGTCAGGGAACTAGAGCCCACATGCTATAACTGAGACCCAATGCAGCCAAATAAATATAAGTAAAATATTTAAAAAAACCCACAAACATTAGTACTTAGCAAAAAAAAAGAAGAAGAAATTATCTAATTTCTATGAATTTGGGGTCATGCATATTATTTTTGAAAAAAAATAAGGTAAACAAATCCAATGAACCAGAGAAGCTGAGCAATAGACTTTGACTAGTGTGCCGTTCTGAGTATTGACTACTTCATGGTTAACTGAAACTACTCTTGTATGTATATTCCAGTGAAAGAGCATCTAGAAAAGTAAACAAATATGGTGTTAGAGCAATATTTTAAGCGTAATAACAATATCATTTGGTATATCAAGATATGTTAATTTCCTATGGTAGCCATAACACAGTGCCACAAACATGGTGACCTGAAATAAAGTGCTAGTTGCTCAGTCATGTCCGACTCTTTGCGACCCACTGGACTGTAGCCCACCAGGCTCCTCTGTCCATAGGATTCTCCAGGCAAGCATACTGGCATGGGCTGCCATGCCCTCCTCCAGAGGATCTTCCCAACCCAGGGACCAGACCAACGTCTCTTACATCTTCTGTATTGACAGGTGGGTTCTTTACCACTAGTGCCTCCTGGGGAGACCCTTCTGCCACAGGAGTCTCCCCTGAATCATGCTTTCTACCCACATCCAAAGTCAAGGTGCTTAGTGCTTGAGCTGATGTTCGATCTGATCAAATAAGGCATGCCTCGTAGCATCTGGTAGGCCTGGATTTGAATTTCTTCTCTGTCATTCACTGAGTGTGTAACCTTAGCGAATTTTTTTTCTTTTTTTTCTGTTAAAAACCTTTATAAAATGGAAGTAATTTCTCATTTTCTGGATTTTTTTCAGACACATGTAACAATGCATAATAGAGGTTCAAGAAGTTTGTTAAATGAATGAAAGAAATTTGGAATGGGTGAATATCAAAATGTTATATTTAAGCTTGAAATAAGGAAGATTAGTGCAATTAGAATGTTCTTGAAGTACTAAGCTTACAGTCTCTAAAAATATGTAAGAAGAGACTAATTAAAATTATTTTTTAAAATAACTTTTTCTTGTGATCTAATTCTTTCCCTGTCTATTTTAAAACATTTCCAACACTCATTCTAACTACATTTCTCTCTTTAACCACAAGATGGCACTCAAGGTTTAATCTTTGGGGAATTAAAAAAAGCTAGCATTCCTCCTTAAAAATACATTAAATATATAATTCTGTAAACCTACAAAAACAATATTTAACTTCAATAACCCTGAAAGGGTAACACAAGCATACATTAAGTTAATGTACCCAGAATAGATATTTTCTATATAATTAGATACATTGGAATCAAACATAGTTATGCTGAAGGATGATCACATATTTTTGTGAGTTAAAACACATACTCAGAAAATCAGATACTACAAGAACTTAGAAATAATGACTATTAACTCCTTAGTTTAAAATACAGCACAACTAAGAATATATTTTGCAAATAAGAAAGCTTTACTTTAGTATTTGATATAACACATGATAATTCATTTTAAAAGACTTTGGCTCTTTGGAGGCAAAGCTATGGAAAACCTAGACAGAATATTAAAAAGCAAAGACATCACTTTGCTAAGGAAAGTCCATACAGTCATAGTTATGGTTTTTCCAGTAGTCCTGTATGGATGTGAGAGTTGAACCATAAAGAAGACTGAGGCACCATAGAATTGATGCCTTAGAACTGGGGGGGCTGGAGGAGACTCTTGAGAATCCCTTGGACTGCAAAGAGCTCAAACCAGTCAATCCTAAAGGAAGTCAACCCTGAATATTTATTCGAAGGACCGATGCTGAAACTCCAGTTCTTCGGCCACCTGATATGAAGAGCTGACTCATTATAAAAGACCCTGATGCTGGGAAAGATTGCGGGCAGGAGGAGAAGGGGGCAATAGAGGATGAGATGGTTGAATGGCATCACTGTCTTAATGCACACGAGTCTGAGCAAACTCTGGGAGAGAATGAAGGGCAGGGAAGCCTGGTGTGCTGCGGTCCATCGGGTTGCAAAGAGTCAGACACGACTTAGTAACTGAACAGCAACAACAATCCATTTTATAAAGGGCTTCCCTGGTGGCTCAGCGGTATATAATCCACCTGGAATGCAAGAGATGTAGATTCAATCCCTGGGTCGGGAAGATGCCCTGGAGTAGGAATGGAAACCCACACCAATATTCTTGCCTGGAAAATTCCATGGACAGAGGAGCCTGGTGGACTACAGTCCAGGGGGGTTGCAAAGAGGTGGACATCTCTGAGCATGATGCACAATTTTTTCATACAGGAGGAAATAAGAACTAACATAATAGAATTTAAAATTGACCTAAAACCCATAAAACTTTTCCATAACAGCTGACTTGATTTGTGCTAGAAATTGGGTAGGCAATATTTTTATAATTATCTGAAAAATTTAAGCTTTCAATAAGTATATATTAATAGGTATTAATAGGCAGATGGGAAATAACATTTTAGTTTTCAAAAACAGTATGTGTTTATCAATAATGTTGGCTAGTTGGTAAATCTCTTTGTGTCTTATGTTTCCCTCATTAGCAAACAGCAATACAGCCACCCTATATTTCCAGATTTCCTGTCCAGAAACCTAGAAATGACAGTCCAGTTGAAAAGGGAAGCTGGGACCCTTGTCTTGAGACTGTCTGTATAATAAGGGAAGTGGTCTGTCTTGCAGTGTGTGTTGATTTGCTGTGGCTCTGAAGGAGGCTCATGGATATTCTCCTGGGTTACACTTAGAGGCGCGTGCTTACACTTGAAGGTGCAATTGTTTATCCACAATGTGGCCAGTGCTACATTAGGAAATGAAGGGAGAATGCTGGGCATACAGTAGGTGTTTCACCGTGTTAGTTTCAGTTTGTACTTCAAAGTATGGACAAGGGCAACATTCTCTTCTAAAGCTACGCAGAATGTAAAACTTCTCCAGAATTGATAACTTATTATTTAGATAACTTTCTGGCCAACAAAGCTTAGATGACTGGCATGGTTCTTTCCATGACTGAATAAACAATCCCTAGGTATAGAGTACGATGTCAAAGTCGTGTTATATGTGCTTAAAGTAAGGGTACTCAAAAGAAAGGCTTGTACTGCTTTCTGAGTTTGTAGCTTTCATTTTCTCTGGAGAAATAAATATGAGCTACTTATTAGATTCTAGATTCATATTCTTTCCCACGACTTGGTAGATATAAAGCATCTACATGAATAGCCCAAAGTCAGGCAGGGCAACAGGAAAGAAAAAAGGCCTTAGAAATGAACACCAAACCAAATGATTGGTTCATGAATATTTATGGCCTGCTTATAATGACAATAAGTTCCTATTAATACTAACTAAAACGTGTGCAAATTATAAGAATTTGCATAAAATATTCATGATAGTCATTTAGATTTCCAGTTTTCAATCACTGCTGCATGACGATGCCCTTCAGAATACCCAAAATATAACCATAATCACTACATTAGAATGGGTACCCACAGTTTACTTTTCCTACAATTAACTGCCTTCACATTTCACCCTCCTATTAAGTGGGAAACAGGTTAAGTATGCATCATTCAACTTACATGAACTGAGTGCCTACTAGTTTCCAGGTACCTACCTACAGAGAATACAAAGCTACAAGAATGGTCCTGCCCTGGGCACTCTGCATGAACAGATGAATTTTCCCACCACAAACAGCAATGGGTCCAGAAACCTAGAAATGACAGTCCAGTTGAAAAGGGAAGCTGGGACCCTTGTCTTGAGACTGTCTGTATAATAAGGGAAGTGGTCTGTCTTGCAGTGTGTGTTGATTTGCTGTGGCTCTGAAGGAGGCTCATGGATATTCTCCTGGGTTACACTTAGAGGCGCGTGCTTACACTTGAAGGTGCAATTGTTTATCCACAATGTGGCCAGTGCTACATTAGGAAATGAAGGGAGAATGCTGGGCATACAGTAGGTGTTTCACCGTGTTAGTTTCAGTTTGTACTTCAAAGTATGGACAAGGGCAACATTCTCTTCTAAAGCTACGAGAATGTAAAACTTCTCCAGAATTGATAACTTATTATTTAGATAACTTTCTGGCCAACAAAGCTTAGATGACTGGCATGGTTCTTTCCATGACTGAATAAACAATCCCTAGGTATAGAGTACGATGTCAAAGTCGTGTTATATGTGCTTAAAGTAAGGGTACTCAAAAGAAAGGCTTGTACTGCTTTCTGAGTTTGTAGCTTTCATTTTCTCTGGAGAAATAAATATGAGCTACTTATTAGATTCTAGATTCATATTCTTTCCCACGACTTGGTAGATATAAAGCATCTACATGAATAGCCCAAAGTCAGGCAGGGCAACAGGAAAGAAAAAAGGCCTTAGAAATGAACACCAAACCAAATGATTGGTTCATGAATATTTATGGCCTGCTTATAATGACAATAAGTTCCTATTAATACTAACTAAAACGTGTGCAAATTATAAGAATTTGCATAAAATATTCATGATAGTCATTTAGATTTCCAGTTTTCAATCACTGCTGCATGACGATGCCCTTCAGAATACCCAAAATATAACCATAATCACTACATTAGAATGGGTACCCACAGTTTACTTTTCCTACAATTAACTGCCTTCACATTTCACCCTCCTATTAAGTGGGAAACAGGTTAAGTATGCATCATTCAACTTACATGAACTGAGTGCCTACTAGTTTCCAGGTACCTACCTACAGAGAATACAAAGCTACAAGAATGGTCCTGCCCTGGGCACTCTGCATGAACAGATGAATTTTCCCACCACAGGCACTGAAAGAGACAGGCACAGAGTGCTACAGGAAGAGAGGATGGAGGACATGGGAACCTGAATCAGGGACTATTCCAGAAAACACACTTGAGCTGGACCTTCACACCATTCTTCTGAAGCACTGTGCCAGGCTGAAGACAGGACAGGATAGAGAAGGGAAAAGAAACATGCGTATGATGGGATTAAAATGAACATGGCGGGGCTTCCCCTGGTGGTCCAGTGGGTAAGGACACCGCCTTGCACTGCAAGGGGCGCCGGTTTGATCCCTAGCCTGGGAAGATCCCATGTGCCGTGGAGCGGCTGGACCAATGTGTCCAAACACCGAGCCAGAGCTCTGGAGCGCATGCGCCCAGAGCCTGCGCTCTGCAACGACAGACGCCACCGCGATGGGAGGCCCACAGGAGCCAAAGAACAAAGACGGATGAAAATGGAGAAACAAAAGACCAATAGAAGTGGCCCGCCTACTCCCCTCCCTCCCCAACCCGACCCCAGCCCAAAAATAAATAAATAAATAAATCTTTAAAAAAAAAAAAAAAAAAAAATGAACATGGCCATGATAGGTACTGTTTTCTGGTTTCCGGACTGAGAAAATTTCAACAGGTTTTACATGCTTCTATTTTTATTCTCTACAAAGTTGGGGAACATGGGTTTTTGTCACTCCTGCTCCTTGGGAACTAATATTTATTGAACGTCATATGTTAACACTATGTGGTTTATATATATAAGATTTCATTCAAGAGATCAAATGTAGGGACTTCCTTGGTGGTCCAGCAGTTAAGATTGTGGAGGCCTGGGTTCGATTCCTGGTCAGGGAGCTAGGTCCCACATGCTGCAACTAAGATTTCACATGCTACAACTAAGACCCTGAACAACCAAATAAACGAAAAAAAGGGAGATCAAATGCAAAACTACTTTGTAAATACCTCCATGTAACAGATAAGGACATAAGGTCCGAGCAGGTAAGAATTTCTCCAAGATCTGACACTACAGCCCACACCCTTTCCCCGTGCTGCCTGGAAAGGAAGATTCTCCATGTGAGAACTCAGCTAGGGCCACAGTAAGGAAAAGACGAATAACAGAAAAACTTGACTACTTCCCATGTACCAGATACAGTCTGAAGCATCATTTTACATGTACATATCAGTTTATTTAATCCTCACCATCTCCTTTGGAGTTGGGTAGAGTTACAACTGCTATTTAACAGACAAGGAAACTGAGGGGCAAGGCAGTCAGGTAACCTGAGGTCACAGAGTTTGTAACTGGCAGCGCCTGGATTCAGATGCAGAATCTGGCTTTCACATCCCTACATTTAAGTCGCCCATGTTCCACCTTTTAACTGAGGCCAAATCCTAACTTGAGACCCTGCTGGTAAAGATATTCCAGGCAGAAAGCACAAAGTCATAAAAAGGTCTTATGTTCCCAAACAATAGGGAGCAAAATAAAGAATTTAGGTACCTTAAGAATCAGTCTTGACAGATGAGGGAACGGGAGGACTCTGGGAGGAGGGGCAGGAGGCAGAAGAGGTACCTCTTCTTTCTGAACGCTCTGGAAAGGCTCTCTATTTGCATTTTGTGGGTTTTTTAAAAGGTGAAATTAGGGTGCTAGGAAAGCATTTTCAAATGTTAAAAACAGAGAGATGCAAAAAGCGCTATACTGCATATACAGATAGACCAATTACTCACTTGCATAGATTCCCAAACATTTCCTACCTAAATTTCTGTGAACTGACTGCTTTATTATACTTCATGTATCTCGATAAATACAACTTTTATTAATTATTTAAAAAGAATTTGACTTTTGTTAATTATTTAAAAGAAGCTATACTTTTGCATGCTCAAATATTTATGTTGTAATAAAATTATGTTGACACATGTAATATCTTTTTAAAAACACTTAATGTTTAAGTCAGTGTTTTGCTTTCATCTGATCTAAATATATTCTCATCAACCACCAGATGGCATAAAGTGTTAGAGTTTTATTCTGACAGGGTTACCAGGTACATGATAATCTGACCTATAACTTCAAAATAATGTATTTTAGAAGATATTCTAGCACTCAAACAGCTTGCAATTATTTCAGCCATATGGGAGAAGCAGGTGGATAAGTTGAAAATGATATGGTCCTACTTTTTCTACGTTTTGGGTTCTGTGGGACTGGCCTTACATGATAAATCAATAATCAAACAAATAAAACCAAGTAGTCCTGTCAGAGAAAATAAAAGAGGAAGTCATGTCAAAGCAAAATTAACCTTATATTCTAAGCAGGTTTTTTTAAACTAAACTTGGAACATGCCTTCAAGAAAAAAAAAAAAACATGCTAATACTTCTTCAACTTCTGCTCCATAAAAACTTTTCTGCTGCTTGTAATTTACTATGAAAGCAGGAAATTATCTATCTAATGCAAAAGCTTTTCTGCATGCTGGCTTGAATGAAAGTTGCTGCAGAAATTAACTGGAAAAAAAAATCTGTAACTGAAAAACTCGATCTAAACTATGACATAAAGGGCAGGAAAGTCTCTTTAAGAGTTTTGGTTTCTACACAAATTCAAAGTAAACACATTTTTAAAATTAATTCTGTATTTTCATCTAAAAAAGATCACAATGCTAGCAAGGAGCTAAAAAATGAAGTAAATACAAAAAATAGGAACTGCAATTCTCCTAGCTTTCTGGTAGCACATTCACTGGACGCTTTGAAATAAGCACACCAGAATACATGACCAGAACAGCACAGCCAGTACCACAAAGTGGAGATGGAATCTGTGCTCTAACGTGACAAAGCAGCATAACTGCCTTTAGGAGTTCAAGAGACCAAAACTGAGCTTAAGGTCCCTTCCGTAATATGATCTAAAAGTAATTCCAAAAGATACTGTCATAATTTATCTTTGTATTTAATTATATACTTCCTCATTAGATTTAATATATTTGGTTCCTGAGTGAGAAATCCTTCTGTGAAAGAGGAAACGGTATTTAGAACTATCAAGAAGATTTACTGCTAACTGATGATCTGTACAGATGTGAGAGCTGGACCATAAAGAACCAAAAAAAAAAGAAGGCTGAATATGAACCAATCAATCCACCAGATGGCATAAAGTGTTAGAGTTTTATTCTGACAGGGTTACCAGGTACATGATAATCTGACCTATAACTTCAAAATAATGTATTTTAGAAGATATTCTAGCACTCAAACAGCTTGCAATTATTTCAGCCATATGGGAGAAGCAGGTGGATAAGTTGAAAATGATATGGTCCTACTTTTCTACGTTTTGGGTTCTGTGGGACTGGCCTTACATGATAAATCAATAATCAAACAAATAAAACCAAGTAGTCCTGTCAGAGAAAATAAAAGAGGAAGTCATGTCAAAGCAAAATTAACCTTATATTCTAAGCAGGTTTTTTTAAACTAAACTTGGAACATGCCTTCAAGAAAAAAAAAAAAACATGCTAATACTTCTTCAACTTCTGCTCCATAAAAACTTTTCTGCTGCTTGTAATTTACTATGAAAGCAGGAAATTATCTATCTAATGCAAAAGCTTTTCTGCATGCTGGCTTGAATGAAAGTTGCTGCAGAAATTAACTGGAAAAAAAAATCTGTAACTGAAAAACTCGATCTAAACTATGACATAAAGGGCAGGAAAGTCTCTTTAAGAGTTTTGGTTTCTACACAAATTCAAAGTAAACACATTTTTAAAATTAATTCTGTATTTTCATCTAAAAAAGATCACAATGCTAGCAAGGAGCTAAAAAATGAAGTAAATACAAAAAATAGGAACTGCAATTCTCCTAGCTTTCTGGTAGCACATTCACTGGACGCTTTGAAATAAGCACACCAGAATACATGACCAGAACAGCACAGCCAGTACCACAAAGTGGAGATGGAATCTGTGCTCTAACGTGACAAAGCAGCATAACTGCCTTTAGGAGTTCAAGAGACCAAAACTGAGCTTAAGGTCCCTTCCGTAATATGATCTAAAAGTAATTCCAAAAGATACTGTCATAATTTATCTTTGTATTTAATTATATACTTCCTCATTAGATTTAATATATTTGGTTCCTGAGTGAGAAATCCTTCTGTGAAAGAGGAAACGGTATTTAGAACTATCAAGAAGATTTACTGCTAACTGATGATCTGTACAGATGTGAGAGCTGGACCATAAAGAAGGCTGAATATCAAAGAATTTATGGTTTTGAAATGTGGTACTAGAGAAGACTCTTTAGACCCCCTTGGACTGCAAGTAGATTGAACCAATCAATCCAAAAGGAAATCAACCTTGAATATTCATTGGAAGGACTGATGCTGAAGCTGAAGCTCCAATACTTTGACTACATGATGCAAAGAGCTGACTCACTGGAAAAGATCCTGATGCTGGGAAAGACTGAAGGCAAAAGGAAAAGAGAGTGGCAGAGGATGAGATGGTTAGATAGCATTACAAATTCAACGAATATGAATTTGTGCAAACTTTGGGAGATAGTGGACAGAGGAGCCTGGCACGCTATAGTCCATGGAATTGCAAAGAATCGGACACAACCTGGTTACTGAATGACAACAATGAGGATGGAAACAAGAAGATTAATGGGAAAGGTATTGTGAGATCACTTTACTGCGGCTCATGTTCCTGTTTCCATCCTTGGAAGCCAGGAGATAGCAAAGATGTTTCCCACCTGAGTTCACATGAAAGGACAAAATGATACTTATTTTTGTTCTTACGTTTATAAGAAATTCAATGAGTTTCTTCTGAGAGTTCAGTTAGCAGAAAGTAAATAATAGATATTTCAGGTTCATAGGAAAATATTCTAGGAAATATTCATAGGAAAATACTTACCTTAAACACCATTCTTTAGAATGTTTTAGATCATTTTGCTTCCATATATAATACTCTCTAATGAAATATGGATCTTCAAGCACTGAAATTAGAATATTTAAAAAAGAAGCTATGTATACATTCTTTAACAACAGTTCAAAATTTAAAATAATTCATGCCTTAAGTTGGTTGTGTGGCAATAACACATACTATCATAGTTCAGGTCACGTTACAATCCTCATACACTTTCCAAATTTCTTCTTTTTCCTTAAACTTTGTGCTATTGGATGCTGTTGGAATAATCATATTGGTGACTTTGCAATTTTTTTTTTTTTAATTTTGGCCTCTTTTTATTGATTTTTAATTTATTTATTTTTCCATCCATATTTATTCTTCCGCCTGTGTGGGCCTCCCATTGCTTTGGCCTCTCTTGTCACAGAGCACCGGCTCTGGGTGCATGTGCTCCAGAGTGCTGGCTCCTAATTGGATACACTGGTCCAGTCGCTCCGCAGCATGTGGGGTTTTCCCGGGCCAGGGATCAAACTGGTGCCCCTTGCACTGCAAGGCAGACTCTTTACCCACTGGACCACCAGGGAAGCCCCCTGCAACTTATTTTTATACTGATGTTTGTTTATATATCATTTACAGGAGTGAGGACAGCTAAAATAGCTCATATAGAAACTGACACCATAGTTTAACAAAATTCTAAGTCAGTACTTCAAGTGAAAAGAGTAAGATCTTGGAAGTCTGACATGACATTACAGACCGTGATTTTTCCACAAATCAAGAACCTGAAACAGATATCAGCAGCCTCTAAACAGATCCCTTGCCAATGACAGAAAAGTCTCCTCCTCATTTTCGTGGAGACTGTCCATTCCAATGACAGTTACTTAGGTCACAAGGTCTTTCCTTAATCTGAGGGCTACAGGTTTCCCCTGTTTATCTTTCTGACCTCCTCAGCAATACTGAGTGTATTTCTCTTTCCCCCATGGGCAGGATCCCTCAAATATCTGAAGGTAGTTCTCAGGGAAGTCTCAGTTTCTTCAACTGCTCCTTAGGTCGTGCTTTTCTAGAGACCTAACCGTCCTCATTCTGGTGGTGAACTCTGTGGATATTTCTATTAAAATTTTTTTAAACCAAAACTGGTTCAGAATCGCGACGTCATATCAATAGCAAGATGCAGGTGGAATTGCTATCTCCCTTGATCTGTGTGCTGATCTTCTCTCAGTTTAGCTCAGATCTGCCTTGGTATTTTCTGGAAATCACATCACACCACTGGCTCATATGTCTGTGGTTAATTATAAGCCTTATGCCTTCAATCAGTTTCACATAAAGTTTATTGAAAACCTACTAAGCTTAAGCACTGGTAGTTTTACATGAAATACTATTAAGCTAGATCATTCTCTCTCACACACACATACATCCTTTGGCCTCTTTTTATTGATTTTTAATTTATTTATTTTTCCATCCATATTTATTCTTCCGCCTGTGTGGGCCTCCCATTGCTTTGGCCTCTCTTGTCACAGAGCACCGGCTCTGGGTGCATGTGCTCCAGAGTGCTGGCTCCTAATTGGATACACTGGTCCAGTCGCTCCGCAGCATGTGGGGTTTTCCCGGGCCAGGGATCAAACTGGTGCCCCTTGCACTGCAAGGCAGACTCTTTACCCACTGGACCACCAGGGAAGCCCCCTGCAACTTATTTTTATACTGATGTTTGTTTATATATCATTTACAGGAGTGAGGACAGCTAAAATAGCTCATATAGAAACTGACACCATAGTTTAACAAAATTCTAAGTCAGTACTTCAAGTGAAAAGAGTAAGATCTTGGAAGTCTGACATGACATTACAGACCGTGATTTTTCCACAAATCAAGAACCTGAAACAGATATCAGCAGCCTCTAAACAGATCCCTTGCCAATGACAGAAAAGTCTCCTCCTCATTTTCGTGGAGACTGTCCATTCCAATGACAGTTACTTAGGTCACAAGGTCTTTCCTTAATCTGAGGGCTACAGGTTTCCCCTGTTTATCTTTCTGACCTCCTCAGCAATACTGAGTGTATTTCTCTTTCCCCCATGGGCAGGATCCCTCAAATATCTGAAGGTAGTTCTCAGGGAAGTCTCAGTTTCTTCAACTGCTCCTTAGGTCGTGCTTTTCTAGAGACCTAACCGTCCTCATTCTGGTGGTGAACTCTGTGGATATTTCTATTAAAATTTTTTAATCCAAAACTGGTTCAGAATCGCGACGTCATATCAATAGCAAGATGCAGGTGGAATTGCTATCTCCCTTGATCTGTGTGCTGATCTTCTCTCAGTTTAGCTCAGATCTGCCTTGGTATTTTCTGGAAATCACATCACACCACTGGCTCATATGTCTGTGGTTAATTATAAGCCTTATGCCTTCAATCAGTTTCACATAAAGTTTATTGAAAACCTACTAAGCTTAAGCACTGGTAGTTTTACATGAAATACTATTAAGCTAGATCATTCTCTCTCACACACACACATACATCCTTTCTTTTCTCCTTTTCCTCCCCCTGGCTTTCCCCTCTTCCCACCCCCCTAATTCCCCCTTATCCTCCACCCTCAGCTCTTTCTCTTTCTTTTAATTGTCCTGGGTTTACAGTCCTGAACTATTTACCCAACAAGAAACCCCCCACCAGTTTTGTCCTTATCTAGACTTTCTTTCTTAATAGTGATTAATCAATGCCTTATAGCTTGATGAAATTTGTTATTGACACAAAAAACATTTAAACTTAGTAATTCTCTTTTTCTTCTATTAATATCAGATGATTTTATTTTACCAGCAATGTTCCTATGTATTCTTTAATGTATTTTATTCAAACACACACCAACACACACACATATATATTCTTAAAGACTTCATTGATATTTTTTATTGTTATTTGGAATATATTCCTTCCACCCTTTAGGGAAGCAAATATGCACTCTCCAGATTCCTTAGCAAGATCCATTATTTCTTTTAGATGATTATCATAATTAACAGAACTCTTATATCGGGATATTATAATTATGCAGTGCTTACCAGTAAAAGTACCCACTTCACACATGAAAAAAACAGACACAGAATGTTTGAGTAATGTCTTCTCAAATGTACTACTCATTACTCCCTAAACAAAAGCAAAAAAAATTGTTTTTGCCATACCACACAGCTTGTGGAATCTCAGGTCCCTGACCAGGGATTGAACCTGGACCACAGCAATGAAAGTGCTGAATCCTTTACTAGAAAACCAGAGAATTTTCTTCAGAGACCTAACCGTCCTCATTCTGGTGGTGAACTCTGTGGATATTTCTATTAAAATTTTTAATCCAAAACTGGTTCAGAATCGCGACGTCATATCAATAGCAAGATGCAGGTGGAATTGCTATCTCCCTTGATCTGTGTGCTGATCTTCTCTCAGTTTAGCTCAGATCTGCCTTGGTATTTTCTGGAAATCACATCACACCACTGGCTCATATGTCTGTGGTTAATTATAAGCCTTATGCCTTCAATCAGTTTCACATAAAGTTTATTGAAAACCTACTAAGCTTAAGCACTGGTAGTTTTACATGAAATACTATTAAGCTAGATCATTCTCTCTCACACACACACATACATCCTTTCTTTTCTCCTTTTCCTCCCCCTGGCTTTCCCCTCTTCCCACCCCCCTAATTCCCCCTTATCCTCCACCCTCAGCTCTTTCTCTTTCTTTTAATTGTCCTGGGTTTACAGTCCTGAACTATTTACCCAACAAGAAACCCCCCACCAGTTTTGTCCTTATCTAGACTTTCTTTCTTAATAGTGATTAATCAATGCCTTATAGCTTGATGAAATTTGTTATTGACACAAAAAACATTTAAACTTAGTAATTCTCTTTTTCTTCTATTAATATCAGATGATTTTATTTTACCAGCAATGTTCCTATGTATTCTTTAATGTATTTTATTCAAACACACACCAACACACACACATATATATTCTTAAAGACTTCATTGATATTTTTTATTGTTATTTGGAATATATTCCTTCCACCCTTTAGGAAGCAAATATGCACTCTCCAGATTCCTTAGCAAGATCCATTATTTCTTTTAGATGATTATCATAATTAACAGAACTCTTATATCGGGATATTATAATTATGCAGTGCTTACCAGTAAAAGTACCCACTTCACACATGAAAAAAACAGACACAGAATGTTTGAGTAATGTCTTCTCAAATGTACTACTCATTACTCCCTAAACAAAAGCAAAAAAAATTGTTTTTGCCATACCACACAGCTTGTGGAATCTCAGGTCCCTGACCAGGGATTGAACCTGGACCACAGCAATGAAAGTGCTGAATCCTTTACTAGAAAACCAGAGAACTCTCCAAATTTGATGTTTCTATACAAGGATAATCCATATCTTTCCTTAACTTTTTGGAATTGCCTTTCCTACATTTTAAATGGTATGGTCATCTTTCCTGAATATTCCCATTACTTTTATGTTTTTCTGCATTGCTTTCTCTACTGTCTGAGAGATGAAAAGATGCCACAGTAATTTGTACAAACTTTCAACACTTCCTACTTTATTGCCACAGGGTTTTTTTCCCCCACTCATCTATCTCCTACTCTGTAAACTCAAAAAGCTTCTCATAATGCTTATCTTCTTGTCTTCCAACACAGTCACCTGTCTAGACTTCTTTTGTGGCTCAGTGGTTAAAATAATTTGCCCACCATGCAGGAGATGCAGGAGACGCAGGTTCGATCCCTGGGTTGGGAAGGTCCCCTGAAAGAGGGCATGTCAACTCACTCCAGTATTCTTGCCTGAAGAATCGCATATTCATGTACTTGGATATGACTGAAGCAACTGAGCACAGAGAAGACACTTAGTGGATGATGTTGATAAGAAGGAATAATGAAGAAATGAGAACCAGTGAAACTTTGTCAGGACTTCGTGAAGTTAAAATCCTGCATCACTACCATACCTTGCCCTTGGGGCAGTTTTGCTGTACGTGATAGAACGGCATCCTCTACCACCTCCATAGTCTGGTTGCTCCTGCCTTTCATTCTGAGGATTAGTGGATGTCACTTCTACTCTTCGGTTTTATGACACACCTATTGTCCAAGAGCTCTCTAGGTTGATCTGAAAATATTTTGTCCACTCTGGGACAGTTGTGTCTAAAGAAACATATAAGCACTAATTTACTTTAGTAAGTTTCACACATACTATCTTATGATAACCATAGAGGAACTTAGGGTAGAATATGTTCATCAATGAATAAAATGAAAAATTAGACACAAAGAATGTTTGAGTAATGTCTTCTCAAATGTACTACTCATTACTCCCTAAACAAAAGCAAAAAAAATTGTTTTTGCCATACCACACAGCTTGTGGAATCTCAGGTCCCTGACCAGGGATTGAACCTGGACCACAGCAATGAAAGTGCTGAATCCTTTACTAGAAAACCAGAGAACTCTCCAAATTTGATGTTTCTATACAAGGATAATCCATATCTTTCCTTAACTTTTTGGAATTGCCTTTCCTACATTTTAAATGGTATGGTCATCTTTCCTGAATATTCCCATTACTTTTATGTTTTTCTGCATTGCTTTCTCTACTGTCTGAGAGATGAAAAGATGCCACAGTAATTTGTACAAACTTTCAACACTTCCTACTTTATTGCCACAGGGTTTTTTTCCCCCACTCATCTATCTCCTACTCTGTAAACTCAAAAAGCTTCTCATAATGCTTATCTTCTTGTCTTCCAACACAGTCACCTGTCTAGACTTCTTTTGTGGCTCAGTGGTTAAAATAATTTGCCCACCATGCAGGAGATGCAGGAGACGCAGGTTCGATCCCTGGGTTGGGAAGGTCCCCTGAAAGAGGGCATGTCAACTCACTCCAGTATTCTTGCCTGAAGAATCGCATATTCATGTACTTGGATATGACTGAAGCAACTGAGCACAGAGAAGACACTTAGTGGATGATGTTGATAAGAAGGAATAATGAAGAAATGAGAACCAGTGAAACTTTGTCAGGACTTCGTGAAGTTAAAATCCTGCATCACTACCATACCTTGCCCTTGGGGCAGTTTTGCTGTACGTGATAGAACGGCATCCTCTACCACCTCCATAGTCTGGTTGCTCCTGCCTTTCATTCTGAGGATTAGTGGATGTCACTTCTACTCTTCGGTTTTATGACACACCTATTGTCCAAGAGCTCTCTAGGTTGATCTGAAAATATTTTGTCCACTCTGGGACAGTTGTGTCTAAAGAAACATATAAGCACTAATTTACTTTAGTAAGTTTCACACATACTATCTTATGATAACCATAGAGGAACTTAGGGTAGAATATGTTCATCAATGAATAAAAATGAAAAATTAGACACAAAGAGTTAAATGAAGAGCCTAAACTTACTCAGGAGTCTCTAATTGCTGATATCAGGCTCTTCCCACAAGGGCTTTTTCCATTGCTTGCACATTGTTAGCACCTAAGGAGCTGTAAAGACTACACCCCTCTGGTCCTGCTCCCGAGATCCTGCTGTAATTGGTCTGCAGGTGCACCCTTTACATGGGAGTTTTCATAAGTTCCTCTGGCAGTGCTAATAATGAGTGGTCAAGACTAAGACCACAGCACTGGAAGTTGATGATACTGCTTCTTGAATCTAAATGCATTATTGGAGATAGCTGCCCTCATTGCTAGCTCAAAGGTTCTAGGAATGAAAGCATCCTAAGGTGAAAGCAAGCATTCCTATGATGCTTCAGGTTGTTTGGTCTGTCTTGATGACAGCAAACCAACCTCAGGAAGCCTCTGCTCACTCTCACAGGATACCCTGGTCTGAAGGAATTCTCTTCCTCCAATATAAACATCTCCTTATAGGGATCAGATTCTGTCATTAAGGTGCTGTTGTCTACAACCAGATGTATCAGTTTCTTTCTCTGCCAAACTTAAAAAGATTTTTTTTTAAACTTTTGGCCTCTTCTACTGTTTTTTAGTTTATTTTCATCCATCCTTATTCTTTAGCCTTTATAGTCCCCCCACTGCAGTGGCCTCTCTGGTTGCAGAGCACGGGCTCTGGGCTCATGCACTCCAGAGTTCCGGCTCAGTAATTGGACACACCGGTCCAGCCTCTCCGCAGCACGTGGGGTCTTCCCAGGCCAGGGATCGAACCAGTGCCCCTTGCACTGCAAGGTGGTGTCTTTACCCACTGGACCACCAGGGAAGCCCTCTGCCAAACTTTTTATTTGCCATTCTACAGTGATAGACAGAGAAGAGTGGATCATTAGTACATTTTCCCATGATTATGATTATGAACAAATAGTTGCAATTATTAAAACTGTACTGCACAAACTTCAGAGTTTGAATTTAAATCTCAAGTTATAGAGAAAGGACAGTTTTATATCATATTATGTAGGCAATGCAATAAAAAAGAAAAAACAATAAATGTGGAGCCAAAGGATTTGGTTCAAGTCTTTGGGCCACATCCTATTATAAATAGTAGTCACATTTAATGAGCACTCACTATGCACTAGACACTGTTAGAGTGTTTCAACATTATGAGGCATATTCTGTGATTATTCTCATCTTACAGAGGGGAGAACTAGCACCCAAAGAGGTTAGAAAATTTACCCATGGTCACACAACTAGTAAATTGCAGAACCTTGGCAGTATACCTTCAGAATTTACACCAATATGTGGCATTCCATGTGTGAGTTTAGGTAAATTGGTCTTGGTTTTCTCATGTGTAAAACAGAGTAATAATACTTCCCAGATTATTGAATTGATATACAACAATGAATGCCATATATTTAGTGTACAATAAATATTGGTTGACAAGAGAATAAAAGAACAGTAATATTGAAATGATTAAGAAATACAGATTAAGAGGTACAAACTACTAAGGATAAAATAAATAAACTAAAAAATATATATAACACAGGGAATATAGGCAGTGTTTTATAATAACTATAAATGGAACATAACATTTAAAAATTGTGAATCACTATCATTGCATACATGAAACTTACATAATATTATGCATCAGCTATACCTCAATAAAAAATAAACCCAATATGATATAGACTCTATAAAGTTATTCACTTATTGTTATTATATAGTTATTCTGTATTATATAAAAATAAAATTACTATGGCTTACATGACTACAGCACTACGATTTGTGGCACAAAGCTAGGCAACAGAGTTAATATTCAAAATCATAACTACTCATTACTATTTATAAAATAAAAAAATATGCACAAGTTTAATAATCTTTCCAGTGATAAAAATATAACTGTAGAAAATGAAGTTACTAGAAGTTTATCTTTTATTTCTGAAGGAGCATTCTATAATCTAAAAGCTTCATCTTTATTATTGCCAGGAAATTAAGCCATTAAAAAGATAGTACTGGACCTTATCCAGCTGAACTATCCAAAGACAAAATGGCCAGCAAAACATGTAAGGTTTACATTTAATTTTATTTTAATTAAGTGCTGGCTATTATTGAAGGAAAGCTTTTGAAATATTCTTATAACAAATCTCTGGGGGGGGAAAAGAGCCAGAGTGATTGTGAAATCATTAAAATGCCTAAAAAGTACACATTTAATGAGCACTCACTATGCACTAGACACTGTTAGAGTGTTTCAACATTATGAGGCATATTCTGTGATTATTCTCATCTTACAGAGGGGAGAACTAGCACCCAAAGAGGTTAGAAAATTTACCCATGGTCACACAACTAGTAAATTGCAGAACCTTGGCAGTATACCTTCAGAATTTACACCAATATGTGGCATTCCATGTGTGAGTTTAGGTAAATTGGTCTTGGTTTTCTCATGTGTAAAACAGAGTAATAATACTTCCCAGATTATTGAATTGATATACAACAATGAATGCCATATATTTAGTGTACAATAAATATTGGTTGACAAGAGAATAAAAGAACAGTAATATTGAAATGATTAAGAAATACAGATTAAGAGGTACAAACTACTAAGGATAAAATAAATAAACTAAAAAATATATATAACACAGGGAATATAGGCAGTGTTTTATAATAACTATAAATGGAACATAACATTTAAAAATTGTGAATCACTATCATTGCATACATGAAACTTACATAATATTATGCATCAGCTATACCTCAATAAAAATAAACCCAATATGATATAGACTCTATAAAGTTATTCACTTATTGTTATTATATAGTTATTCTGTATTATATAAAAATAAAATTACTATGGCTTACATGACTACAGCACTACGATTTGTGGCACAAAGCTAGGCAACAGAGTTAATATTCAAAATCATAACTACTCATTACTATTTATAAAATAAAAAAATATGCACAAGTTTAATAATCTTTCCAGTGATAAAAATATAACTGTAGAAAATGAAGTTACTAGAAGTTTATCTTTTATTTCTGAAGGAGCATTCTATAATCTAAAAGCTTCATCTTTATTATTGCCAGGAAATTAAGCCATTAAAAAGATAGTACTGGACCTTATCCAGCTGAACTATCCAAAGACAAAATGGCCAGCAAAACATGTAAGGTTTACATTTAATTTTATTTTAATTAAGTGCTGGCTATTATTGAAGGAAAGCTTTTGAAATATTCTTATAACAAATCTCTGGGGGGGGAAAAGAGCCAGAGTGATTGTGAAATCTTGCACCAAGGGCTAGAATCAAAGTCTCAGAAATTCTTCTGGGCTCGAGGTAACCATTACCAGCTATTGCCTTCACAAAGAGGAATGAATTACATACTAGGCTAGTGACAGATGTAGAAACAAGAACCAAATTAAATATTTTGGTGTCAAACTCTTTTGAAGAAGAAACTGCAGTTAGTGATACTTTATTATTTCTTCCATTTTTAAATTATAGTAAATCATTTCCAAATTTCTCTGGGCTTATGCTTCTATTATTTCCTTAGCAGCTTGGCAAGTCCTAGAACCTCTATATATTTACATGTTATTCCATAAAGCACCATCCTCTAACAATTTGTTTTCTGGAGCTGGACACTAAATTTCATCCTCCTTCAATTTGTTTGAAGGAGCTGGACACTAAATTGTTCCCTGTAGCATGCCAACTGCCTCTTGATACCATGTCTGTTAAGGGTTATCACCTCCTAGAACTCATCTGAGCTCCTTAGGGCCTCTTATTATAACAAGTATTCAAGATGCATTTGATGAATTGACTAAGCAGCACTCAATCAAAATGTTAGAAATGAAATGAAGTTAATGTTCACGTATTCTGGTACCAAAATCTTCACTGATAGTGTCGCTAAAGACTATTTCTTAAAGTTCCTTAAACAAATTATTTTTCTTAACCACTAAGCTATGAATCAGCAGGGAAAATAATGTATAATCACAAAATAACTAACAACCAACATTTTGAAAGAGGAAGTAATTTCTTAGAAATTATTTGATCTCACATTCTTATATTTTAATACTTCTTTTTGTTCATATCTGTGCCTTAAAATAGATATGATTTCTTTTTTGTGATATTTTGTTCTCTTAAAATCAATTAGACTACTACAAGGATAAGATGAAACATGATGAGACCACAAATGAAGGCAGCAGTCATGGAGGTGGAGTAGAGGTAAAACATTTGTAATGGTGTAGGAGATAAAATCAGTATGGCTTAACAAGGGAGGTAAAAAGGACCAGGAAATGTCCATGATTCTGGCTCGACAAGTAAATGCAAGAATAGTGATCTACTACTAACAATAGAAGCAATAAAGGAGGGAGAAAAGGTTTGGGGGCAATGCAACGAGTTCACTTTGGGACATCTTAGATATGAAGTACCTTAATTACACAGCTGTAAAAGTGTATTCAGGATTCAGAAGACTGCCTGGTTAGAGATGAGGCTTTAGGAATTATTGGTATGTGGGCTAATGAAAACCACAGCGATGGATGAGGTTTTTTCCTACTCAGAGACAGTTGGGTAGGGAATACTGAATGAAGAAGCCATTGCTAAGGAAAGAGGCAGAGGAGCACTTGGAAAGGTAAGAGGGAAACTACAGCGTCATAAGGAGAGCAGAGCCAATAGGAGCTTCAGTAAGATAAGGACTGAGAAAAGTAATCACTGACTATGAGAATTCAGAAGTGACTGGTAACTTTAGCATGTACCATTTCAGTGGGATAGCTGGAGCAGTTATGTTTCAGTAAATGTGTGCAGACTGGATAACCTACTTTGATACAAAAATAGTGACATACCATTCTAAAGACTAAACGGGGGCACCCTGGTGGTCCAGTGGGTCTATTATACCCCTAGAACTCATCTGAGCTCCTTAGGGCCTCTTATTATAACAAGTATTCAAGATGCATTTGATGAATTGACTAAGCAGCACTCAATCAAAATGTTAGAAATGAAATGAAGTTAATGTTCACGTATTCTGGTACCAAAATCTTCACTGATAGTGTCGCTAAAGACTATTTCTTAAAGTTCCTTAAACAAATTATTTTTCTTAACCACTAAGCTATGAATCAGCAGGGAAAATAATGTATAATCACAAAATAACTAACAACCAACATTTTGAAAGAGGAAGTAATTTCTTAGAAATTATTTGATCTCACATTCTTATATTTTAATACTTCTTTTTGTTCATATCTGTGCCTTAAAATAGATATGATTTCTTTTTTGTGATATTTTGTTCTCTTAAAATCAATTAGACTACTACAAGGATAAGATGAAACATGATGAGACCACAAATGAAGGCAGCAGTCATGGAGGTGGAGTAGAGGTAAAACATTTGTAATGGTGTAGGAGATAAAATCAGTATGGCTTAACAAGGGAGGTAAAAAGGACCAGGAAATGTCCATGATTCTGGCTCGACAAGTAAATGCAAGAATAGTGATCTACTACTAACAATAGAAGCAATAAAGGAGGGAGAAAAGGTTTGGGGGCAATGCAACGAGTTCACTTTGGGACATCTTAGATATGAAGTACCTTAATTACACAGCTGTAAAAGTGTATTCAGGATTCAGAAGACTGCCTGGTTAGAGATGAGGCTTTAGGAATTATTGGTATGTGGGCTAATGAAAACCACAGCGATGGATGAGGTTTTTTCCTACTCAGAGACAGTTGGGTAGGGAATACTGAATGAAGAAGCCATTGCTAAGGAAAGAGGCAGAGGAGCACTTGGAAAGGTAAGAGGGAAACTACAGCGTCATAAGGAGAGCAGAGCCAATAGGAGCTTCAGTAAGATAAGGACTGAGAAAAGTAATCACTGACTATGAGAATTCAGAAGTGACTGGTAACTTTAGCATGTACCATTTCAGTGGGATAGCTGGAGCAGTTATGTTTCAGTAAATGTGTGCAGACTGGATAACCTACTTTGATACAAAAATAGTGACATACCATTCTAAAGACTAAACGGGGGCACCCCTGGTGGTCCAGTGGGTAAGGACACCGCCTTGCAGTGCAAGGGGCGCCAGTTCGATCCCTGGCCTGGGAAGATCCCACGTGCCGTGGAGCGGCTGGACAGATGTGTCCAATTACCGAGCCGGAGCTCTGCGACGACAGAGGCCACCGCGATGGGAGGCCCACAGGGGCCAAAGAACAAAGATGGATGAAAATAGAGAAATGAAAGACCAATAGAAGTGGCCCGGCCGGACAGGACCCAGACAATGGAAAACCACAAAAGAGAAAAAAAAAAAAAAGAAAAAAAAAAAAAAAAAAAAAAAACAGAAAAGAAGAAGACTAAATGGAACCTGAAAGTTGACCAGCTTTGCCACTCCACCTTTTCAGCTCTTAATGGATGATGGTAACAGATGATTTTTCCTTAGACTGATATAACTGAGCAGGCCCAGGTTTTCTTGCTGTTTTTCTACTTAATAATATCTCTGGCTTTGGAGATAATTGTGTTTAATATCAGAAAGTTTCCTCCTGCTCTCAAGTCTTCCTTCTGGGACGAAGGGAGTAAAGTAAATCTCAAAAAACAGAACTTTGTCTTTTATTACTCCAACTGCCTATCTTTCCTTCTGTCTTATAATCAGACTTTAGTCCAGGGTGCTATACAAAAGAGAGACTAAATGAATAGCTGTGGAGTGATTAGTATATACAGCCAACAAAGAAGTTAATCATCCTCAAATTCCAAATATGTGTCAATTAGTCTTTGAAGGCAAGATGAGCTGAGAATGTTAAGAAAATAATATACTACCCCAATGCCCCCAAGAATAAGACAAGGTTAGATCACCTTACATGGAGTTCTGTAATATTCTGTGGCTTTTGATGTGGCTGTTCTAGACCATGCTCTGTAGTAATCTTCCAATGAGATGGATTTAACTGATCTGAAGGGAGAACACTTGGAAAGGTAAGAGGGAACAGCGGCATATGGAGAGCAGAGCCAATAGGAGCTTCAGTAAGATAAGGACTGAGAAAAGTAATCACTGACTATGAGAATTCAGAAGTGACTGGTAACTTTAGCATGTACCATTTCAGTGGGATAGCTGGAGCAGTTATGTTTCAGTAAATGTGTGCAGACTGGATAACCTACTTTGATACAAAAATAGTGACATACCATTCTAAAGACTAAACGGGGGCACCCCTGGTGGTCCAGTGGGTAAGGACACCGCCTTGCAGTGCAAGGGGCGCCAGTTCGATCCCTGGCCTGGGAAGATCCCACGTGCCGTGGAGCGGCTGGACAGATGTGTCCAATTACCGAGCCGGAGCTCTGCGACGACAGAGGCCACCGCGATGGGAGGCCCACAGGGGCCAAAGAACAAAGATGGATGAAAATAGAGAAATGAAAGACCAATAGAAGTGGCCCGCCCGCCCCCCTCCCTTCCCATGCCAACCTCCAAAAAAAAAAAAAAAAAAAAAAAAAAAAACAGAAAAGAAGAAGACTAAATGGAACCTGAAAGTTGACCAGCTTTGCCACTCCACCTTTTCAGCTCTTAATGGATGATGGTAACAGATGATTTTTCCTTAGACTGATATAACTGAGCAGGCCCAGGTTTTCTTGCTGTTTTTCTACTTAATAATATCTCTGGCTTTGGAGATAATTGTGTTTAATATCAGAAAGTTTCCTCCTGCTCTCAAGTCTTCCTTCTGGGACGAAGGGAGTAAAGTAAATCTCAAAAAACAGAACTTTGTCTTTTATTACTCCAACTGCCTATCTTTCCTTCTGTCTTATAATCAGACTTTAGTCCAGGGTGCTATACAAAAGAGAGACTAAATGAATAGCTGTGGAGTGATTAGTATATACAGCCAACAAAGAAGTTAATCATCCTCAAATTCCAAATATGTGTCAATTAGTCTTTGAAGGCAAGATGAGCTGAGAATGTTAAGAAAATAATATACTACCCCAATGCCCCCAAGAATAAGACAAGGTTAGATCACCTTACATGGAGTTCTGTAATATTCTGTGGCTTTTGATGTGGCTGTTCTAGACCATGCTCTGTAGTAATCTTCAAATGAGATGGATTTAACTGATCTGAAAATACAAATAAAGTCAGGCAGTGAGTAACATGCAAGTTTACTTTTTAAAATTATTTTATCAGAGTGGACTCTTCCAGGTATCTTGTCACAAGCCATCAGTGTGTGTGTGTGCTTGTGCTAAGCTGCTTCAGTTGTGTCCTTAGATTCTTTGTGACCCTAAGGACTATAGCCTGTGAGGCTTCTCTGTGCATGGGATTCTCCAGGTAAGAACACTGGAGTGGGCTGCCATGCCCTTCTCCAGGGGATCTTCCTGACCCAGGAATCAAACCTATGTCTCTTTATGTCTCTACATTGGCAGGTGGGTTCTTTACCACTAGTGCCACCTACCCCCACAAGCCATTAGGCTAATCTGCAAATTCTAACACGGTTCTTTCTAACAAATGAATCTAACATAATTTTCCAGCAGTACATGCAAATCACAAAAAATATCTGTCCAAACCAGTTTTCAATAATAAGTATAAATAATAAATATAAATAATATAAATGTGCATCCATGTGTATACTATAAAAAGAAAAAATGTAGGTTTAAGATAACTAACTGCCTTTGCGACTAACAGTAAAAAGAACTTTAAATAATGCATCGCAGCTGCACATTTTTTTTACAATAAATAATTTTCTTAAATTTATATGCTGAATTTTAATAAAGTCACCCTTATTTCCTTTTTATTATGAGGAGAAATGAAACACCAGAATTAAGATCAGTTCAATTTTATACACAATCTGGTCACTTCCACAGAGAGAAAATAAACAACTCCTTTCTAATATTACTGCCAGCACATCTCCTTCCCAGTGTTAGTATTACCAAATCCTAATGAGAAAGCAAAGACTGTTTCAAAATATTAAATAGGAACTACAAAACAGCTTCTTACTCTTAGATAATTGCATTTCCTATTTTTTCCTTACAGACATTTTGAATGCAGAGATTCTCAATTATCTATAAACAAAACATTATTTTCAGATATTTTTTAGACATCACCAACTAAATGCCTTCAGATAGTTAAACATCAAATGTAAAAGTCCTTATGTCTGTTTTAAATTCCTAGCTCTAGAGGAAGAAGTAAATTCTCAGTTATAATAGTTTATGAGCATTAATTTTTATAGGTAAATCATAAGTGCTTAAATATTTGACTCAATTTTGAAATTAATAGGGAAGCACCTAAATGTGTTAATGCATTCATTTATTTAAATGATAATTATGGACACCTAATTTTTAAGGCTAACATTTTTCAAGTGTATGTTATTGCTTCTGTAATGACACTTAAGTAGAAATCTGAAACTTCGTGAAGATAAATTAGTCACCACTATTACTGCTTTCAGAGCTACACTCAATGCTTTATACTACTAAATGATATACTAAACTAACATTAATTTGCCAACAAAATGTTTCAGTATTTGGCAACGGGGGTAACAAAATGAAAGGCTGCATTATATCTCCCGCATGAAAAAGCTTGTGATCAATTTGCTGTCACAGATCATTTAGCAGACAACAATGACCCAAGAGGAAGGAAACTGTCAACATACTGTCTCATGAAAAAAAATACACCATCTTCAGGCACAATCGTCTCCATTGTATTTTGTCTGTTTGACGACGACCCATGACCCTCTCCCTTCCCAACGGTGTCCTGTTCAATTTCAAGCTGTTAGCCTTCAGGGGCTTTCTTTTTCTGCCTTAGAATAATTAAAAATATCACCCTAAAACGTACAACTTTGTAGTTTCAATATACAAAGCAAAATGTCTTGAACACTTGAGAATATCTGCTAAAATTTAAAGTCACCCTTATTTCCTTTTTATTATGAGGAGAAATGAAACACCAGAATTAAGATCAGTTCAATTTTATACACAATCTGGTCACTTCCACAGAGAGAAAATAAACAACTCCTTTCTAATATTACTGCCAGCACATCTCCTTCCCAGTGTTAGTATTACCAAATCCTAATGAGAAAGCAAAGACTGTTTCAAAATATTAAATAGGAACTACAAAACAGCTTCTTACTCTTAGATAATTGCATTTCCTATTTTTTCCTTACAGACATTTTGAATGCAGAGATTCTCAATTATCTATAAACAAAACATTATTTTCAGATATTTTTTAGACATCACCAACTAAATGCCTTCAGATAGTTAAACATCAAATGTAAAAGTCCTTATGTCTGTTTTAAATTCCTAGCTCTAGAGGAAGAAGTAAATTCTCAGTTATAATAGTTTATGAGCATTAATTTTTATAGGTAAATCATAAGTGCTTAAATATTTGACTCAATTTTGAAATTAATAGGGAAGCACCTAAATGTGTTAATGCATTCATTTATTTAAATGATAATTATGGACACCTAATTTTTAAGGCTAACATTTTTCAAGTGTATGTTATTGCTTCTGTAATGACACTTAAGTAGAAATCTGAAACTTCGTGAAGATAAATTAGTCACCACTATTACTGCTTTCAGAGCTACACTCAATGCTTTATACTACTAAATGATATACTAAACTAACATTAATTTGCCAACAAAATGTTTCAGTATTTGGCAACGGGGGTAACAAAATGAAAGGCTGCATTATATCTCCCGCATGAAAAAGCTTGTGATCAATTTGCTGTCACAGATCATTTAGCAGACAACAATGACCCAAGAGGAAGGAAACTGTCAACATACTGTCTCATGAAAAAAAATACACCATCTTCAGGCACAATCGTCTCCATTGTATTTTGTCTGTTTGACGACGACCCATGACCCTCTCCCTTCCCAACGGTGTCCTGTTCAATTTCAAGCTGTTAGCCTTCAGGGGCTTTCTTTTTCTGCCTTAGAATAATTAAAAATATCACCCTAAAACGTACAACTTTGTAGTTTCAATATACAAAGCAAAATGTCTTGAACACTTGAGAATATCTGCACCTTCAATTCAATAAAGGAAACAAACCCTTAAAATAAGGGAGCAGTAATTATTTACTATTATTATTCAGATAAACTACTAAGGGACATATATAGCATAAAATATATATGTTTATAGTTTCAACCAGTAATAAGAATTTATTAAGTATTACTGTTGGCCTTATGAATATGAAAAAGTAGAAGACATTATTTTAAACTGAATATCAGAGTTCATCGTCCTGTTGGGAATATAAGACATATAACTTAACTAGTGAATAGAATAGCTTTATATATTAATACAATAAATAGTCATATCATTCAGCACAGACATTTGAAGACTACAGTGAAGAACACATCTTTGGCATGGGCAATAAGGAAAAAAGTTGGGAGGAGGGAGCTGTAACTTTATTTTGGAACCATTTTCGAAAGAGCCACTTGGATATAGGCCTGGGACAAAGGAAGGAGGCATCTGAGTCCAAGGAAATAGTGTTAGCAATAGCTTAGATGGCAAGGAACGTGGTGTGCACATGCCTCCATACAGAGGATGCCAGGGGAAGAATCGATAGTAACAAGATAACTGATCAGAGAGGAATGTTCTAGTTTCAGAGGAATTGGAATTTAATTGAGAAAAAAGAAAAAGGTGAAGCTAGGGAAGTTGGCAATTCAGGGTTTTCAAATTTAGGCAGAGAATGGATTAGAGTTGATTCAGCAATCTTGATTCAGTAGGTGATAGAGAGTAATCAGGAATTCTCAAATATGCAAGAAAACTATGAAATCAGTGTTGTGTAAGAGTATTCTTTGGCATTAAAATGCAGAGTGGATTATATGAGAGATTAAATGCAGGGGGACCAGTTAGGAAATAAAGTCAGCAACTTAGGCAAGAGATCCCAAGAGCTAACACTAGGGTGGGAGAAAAGATTATGAAGGGGAGGAGACGAATCAAGAGTTCTCCATACGACGACCCATGACCCTCTCCCTTCCCAACGGTGTCCTGTTCAATTTCAAGCTGTTAGCCTTCAGGGGCTTTCTTTTTCTGCCTTAGAATAATTAAAAATATCACCCTAAAACGTACAACTTTGTAGTTTCAATATACAAAGCAAAATGTCTTGAACACTTGAGAATATCTGCACCTTCAATTCAATAAAGGAAACAAACCCTTAAAATAAGGGAGCAGTAATTATTTACTATTATTATTCAGATAAACTACTAAGGGACATATATAGCATAAAAATATATATGTTTATAGTTTCAACCAGTAATAAGAATTTATTAAGTATTACTGTTGGCCTTATGAATATGAAAAAGTAGAAGACATTATTTTAAACTGAATATCAGAGTTCATCGTCCTGTTGGGAATATAAGACATATAACTTAACTAGTGAATAGAATAGCTTTATATATTAATACAATAAATAGTCATATCATTCAGCACAGACATTTGAAGACTACAGTGAAGAACACATCTTTGGCATGGGCAATAAGGAAAAAAGTTGGGAGGAGGGAGCTGTAACTTTATTTTGGAACCATTTTCGAAAGAGCCACTTGGATATAGGCCTGGGACAAAGGAAGGAGGCATCTGAGTCCAAGGAAATAGTGTTAGCAATAGCTTAGATGGCAAGGAACGTGGTGTGCACATGCCTCCATACAGAGGATGCCAGGGGAAGAATCGATAGTAACAAGATAACTGATCAGAGAGGAATGTTCTAGTTTCAGAGGAATTGGAATTTAATTGAGAAAAAAGAAAAAGGTGAAGCTAGGGAAGTTGGCAATTCAGGGTTTTCAAATTTAGGCAGAGAATGGATTAGAGTTGATTCAGCAATCTTGATTCAGTAGGTGATAGAGAGTAATCAGGAATTCTCAAATATGCAAGAAAACTATGAAATCAGTGTTGTGTAAGAGTATTCTTTGGCATTAAAATGCAGAGTGGATTATATGAGAGATTAAATGCAGGGGGACCAGTTAGGAAATAAAGTCAGCAACTTAGGCAAGAGATCCCAAGAGCTAACACTAGGGTGGGAGAAAAGATTATGAAGGGGAGGAGACGAATCAAGGAGAATGCTAAAGAACTGACTAAAGTGGGGGCCTGATAGGGTGTGAAGAGTGAAGGAATTTGAGGGTTATATATTCTCCTAAAGCCCAGAAGGGCAGTTACTTTTGCTATTAATAGAAAGTGTCTAGAGAAGCTGAAGTAAAATATGAGTTTAATTTTAAACATGGGTTGTAGGTGATGACCTCTAGGAGTGTGATTGAGAAATTAGGACTGGAAATAAGAGATCTAGGTCAAATCAACATAAAAGTTTATAGATGACGCCATTAGGGAAAACAAACTCCAAAAGAGTAAGTAAGTGTTTAGAAAAGAAAGAGCAGAAACCAATTCATAGTTAAAGAGCAGGAGAGGCAGGAGAGGGCAGAGAAGGAAACCAAAAGAATCATTAAAGGAAGAGAATCATGGTAGCCTTATTTCACAGAAGCAACACTCCAGCTATTGCCAAGGCCTAATGACTAAATCCTTAAATATCTGGATAGGGAATGCAAAATGGTACAGCTTCTTTGTAAGACAGCTCAGGAGTTTCTTATTGTCTTTTTTGGGGGGGAGGGGTGGGGGGCAGGCAGGCCACTTCCATTGGTCTTTCATTTGTCTATTTTCATCCATCTTTGTTCTTTGGCCCATGTGGGCCTCCCATCGCGGTGGCCTCTGTTGTCGCAGAGCACCAGCTCTGGGCACATGCACTCCAGAGCTCCGGCTCGGTAATTGGACACATCGGTCCAGCCACTCCACAGCACGTGGGATCTTCCCAGGCCAGGGCTCGAACCGGTGCCCCTTGTACTTCAAGGCAGTGTCCTTACCCACTGGACCACCAGGGAAGCCCAAGGAGTTTCTTACAAAACTAAACATACTCTTACCACACAATCCAGCAATAACACTCCTCGGTATTAACCTGAAGGAGTTAAAAAGTTATGTCCATGCAAAAAACTGACACGTGGATGTTCTGTTGCTGTTCAGTTGTGTCCGACTCTTTGTGACCCCATGGACTGCAGCACACCAGGCCTCCCTGTCCTTCCCCATCTTCCATAGCTTGCTCAAATTCATGTCCATTGAGTCAGTGGTACTCCAACCATCTTATCCTCTGTTGTCCCCTTCCCCTCCTGCCTTCACACTTTCACAACATCAGGGTCTTTTCCAATGAGTCATCTCTTTGTGTCAGGTGGCCGAAGTATTGGATCTTCAGCTTCAGCATGAGTCCTTCCAATGAATATTCAGGATTGATTTCCTTTAGTATTAACTGGTTTATAACAGCTTTATTTATAATTACCAAAATATAGAAGCAACCATGATTCCATCAGTGGGTGAATGGATAAGTGGTGTACATCCAGACAATGGGATGTCATTCAGCACTAAAAAGAAAACTGCTTATAAGTCCAGAAGTCTTTGCTGATGGATCAATGATAAAGTATCTGCCTGCCATGTAAGAGATGCTAGTTTTAACCCCTGGTTGGGAACATCTCCTGGAGAAGGAAATGGCAATCCACTCTAGAATTCTTGCCTGGGAAATTCCATGGACAGAGGAGCCTGGCAGGTTATAGTCCATAGGGTCAAAAAAAGTTGGACGTGATTCAGCAACTAAAACAACAACAAATAAACCATGAAGAGTCACAGTATCATGACTAAGAGCACAGGTTCTGGAATTAGCTAGCTTGGGTTAAAACACACTGGCACCATTACTGATTAGCTGTGTGATTCCAAACAAGTTACCTAACCTCTTCATATTTCCAGGGACAGAACTTTCTCCAGTGATGGTTGTGTGCATTCAATAAAATCATGCATGAAAAGAGCCAAGGAGGGTTTTACATCCCTTGGCACTTAGCAGCAGCTGGTCTTTTCATTGCCTTGGATAAGTATCTCGTTATTTTTCTCCTGTAAACTCCAAATAGCTTCCTAATTGATGTTCTGCCTCGTGCATGGGTGCTTAGTTCCTCCAGTCATATATGACTATTTCATCTCAGTTTATCTGTATTACAGGTTACCATGTCTCTGCTTGAAAGCTAAAATAGGTTACCTACTTCTATAGAATGATATCTAAGAACTTCTACATGGAATTTGAAATTCCTCATCATCTGGCCATTTCCAACCTTTTCTTTCATCATTCATTCTCACATCCAGAGGCTCCATCACATGGAACTCCGTGATGATCCTGAGTGTACCATGATATTACACATCCATGTGTGTCAAAACAGTTCTATTAGAGAATCTTTTGCCCTCTGCGCCTATCAAGTTCAGATCCAATAAAAATAATACATACATGAAGGTCGTCACAGTGGAAATTTAGGCTGTCTCCTCAACAGCCGTTCCATTCTTCTCCCATTCTGTACATGCCCTGTGGTCTGATATAGGGACTGGATCTCACCCCTGGCTCTAAATCAGGGCCTCAATGATAACTGGTTTAGGAATCTGACCTAAATAGCTCTCATCATAGTAAACTTCATTCTAGCTTACTAGTACGTCCTCATCTCTGAGACTGTTGAACCCGTCTGTTCTTCTGCCAAGGCACTCTGGTTATTCTGGAGAAGGGAATGGCCCTCCAGTATTCTTAATCACCTGGAGAATTTCATAGATAGAGGAGTCTAGCAGGCTACAGTCCATGGGGTTGCAGAGTTGGAAACTCTGAGCAATTTTCACTTCAAATTTCTAAATACACTTTAGACCACCTTATCAATTTACAGAAAAAAAAAAAAAAGACAGCTGAGATTTTTAATAAGACTGAATTGAATATACAATTTGGGAAGAACTGGTACTGTAATAATATTGAGTCTTTCCTAAGTGGCAAACATTGTATATCTCTAGTTCTTTAGGTCTTGAAAAAGATCCTCCCAATACATATTTTGCGATTTTCAGTATAGATGTCTTACTCATTTTTTGTTACATTTTGATGTTGTTGTAATGGTATTTTTTTAAAAAAATTTTATGTTGATTGCTAGTATATAAAAATATAGTTAAATTTTGAATATTCATTTTCTAGCCAAGATCCTTGCTAGATTTGCTTACTGACATTCAAACTTTCAAGTTTGTATATTCATTTGAATTTTCTTATGTATATAATTGTGTTATTTGTGAATACAAATGGTTTACTGTATTCTTTCCAAATTTTATAATGTTTGTTTCTTTCTTCCCTCTGCACTGGCTATGACTCCAGTACAATGTTAGATGAAAGTGAAAGTGTTAGTTGCTCAGTCATGTCCAATTTTTGCAGCTCCATGGACTGCCCACCAGGCTCCTCTGTCCATGGAACTCCGTGATGATCCTGAGTGTACCATGATATTACACATCCATGTGTGTCAAAACAGTTCTATTAGAGAATCTTTTGCCCTCTGCGCCTATCAAGTTCAGATCCAATAAAAATAATACATACATGAAGGTCGTCACAGTGGAAATTTAGGCTGTCTCCTCAACAGCCGCTTCCATTCTTCTCCCATTCTGTACATGCCCTGTGGTCTGATATAGGGACTGGATCTCACCCCTGGCTCTAAATCAGGGCCTCAATGATAACTGGTTTAGGAATCTGACCTAAATAGCTCTCATCATAGTAAACTTCATTCTAGCTTACTAGTACGTCCTCATCTCTGAGACTGTTGAACCCGTCTGTTCTTCTGCCAAGGCACTCTGGTTATTCTGGAGAAGGGAAGGGCCCCTCCAGTATTCTTAATCACCTGGAGAATTTCATAGATAGAGGAGTCTAGCAGGCTACAGTCCATGGGGTTGCAGAGTTGGAAACTCTGAGCAATTTTCACTTCAAATTTCTAAATACACTTTAGACCACCTTATCAATTTACAGAAAAAAAAAAAAAAGACAGCTGAGATTTTTAATAAGACTGAATTGAATATACAATTTGGGAAGAACTGGTACTGTAATAATATTGAGTCTTTCCTAAGTGGCAAACATTGTATATCTCTAGTTCTTTAGGTCTTGAAAAAGATCCTCCCAATACATATTTTGCGATTTTCAGTATAGATGTCTTACTCATTTTTTGTTACATTTTGATGTTGTTGTAATGGTATTTTTTTAAAAAAATTTTATGTTGATTGCTAGTATATAAAAATATAGTTAAATTTTGAATATTCATTTTCTAGCCAAGATCCTTGCTAGATTTGCTTACTGACATTCAAACTTTCAAGTTTGTATATTCATTTGAATTTTCTTATGTATATAATTGTGTTATTTGTGAATACAAATGGTTTACTGTATTCTTTCCAAATTTTATAATGTTTGTTTCTTTCTTCCCTCTCTGCACTGGCTATGACTCCAGTACAATGTTAGATGAAAGTGAAAGTGTTAGTTGCTCAGTCATGTCCAATTTTTTGCAGCTCCATGGACTGAAGCCCACCAGGCTCCTCTGTCCATGGAATTCTCCAGGCAAGAATACTGGAGTGGATTGCCATGTCCTCCTCCAGAGGATCTTCCCAACCCAGGGACTAAACCTGGCTCTCCTGTATTGTAGGCAGACTCTTTACCAACTGAGCCACAGGGGAAGCCCAGTGATGATAATATGGATACTTGCTTTGCTCCTAAATTCAGGAGAAAGTCTTTCAACATTTCACATTTAAGTGTGAAGTTAGTTGTTGGAATTTTGTAGATTTCTTTTATTGAAATAAGTAAATCTTCTATTCCTGGTTCACTGAGAATTTTTATCATGAATGGGTGTTAACAATTTTCTCTAGATTCAAAAAGATAATTCTGGTTTTTTACCTCTTTATTTGGTTAAGTAAGTGAGTTACACGGATTGATTTTCAAATTTTAAGTCAGCCTGGCTTTCCTGAAACACAGTTCACTTAATCATGATATACTATCCCTTTTTTATATATCAGTGGGTTTTATTTGCTGATATTTTGGTTAGGACTCATACATTGCAGGTTTATGAGAATACCGACCTATAATTTTCCTTTCTTGTAATGATTTCTAATTTTAGAATCAGAGCTGGGAAGTTTGGTAGCATATTCACTGTCCCTATTTACTGGAAGAGTTTGAATACCCTTTTTAAAGATTTTATTTGAAGTAACTTTAGATTTAGAAAAGAGTTGTAAAGTTGGTTGAATTCCTTTTTATTTGTTTGTTTGTTTTAATTTTGGCCATTTTTATTGGTCCTTCATTTATTCATTTTCATCCATCTTTTTTCTATGGCCTGTGTGGGCCTCCCATTGCAGTGGCCTCTCTCATTGCAGAGCACTGGCTCTGGGCACATGCGCTCCAGAGCACTGGCTTGGTAACTGGACACACCAGTCCAGCCCCTCTGTGGCACGTGGGATCTTCCAAGGCCAGGGATCGAACTGGAGCCCCTTGCACTGCAAGGTGGACTCTTTACCCACTGGATCACCAGGGAAGCCCCAGCTGAATACCTTTAAAATAAACTTTGTTAAAGTATAATTTTCATTGAATAAAATGTACGTTTTAAGAACACAGATTGATGTGCTTTGATAAATGCATATCCCTGCATAACCATAAGTCCAAACAAGATACAGAATATTTTCATTAGTTCTGAAAGTCCTCAACTGCCCCTTCTCAGTTAAGCTCCCCTGACACTGGGTAATCACTGATCCAATCTCTATCACCATAGATTAGTTTTGCCTGTCCTAGAACTTCATATACATTGAACTGTACAACATGTACTCTTTTATTACTCTGGGGTTCTTTTCCCTCAACATAATGCCTGTAATACTATTGCATGTTGTTGCACGTACCAACAATTTTATAGCTGAGAATAGTCAATTGATAAATACAGCACGATTTATATATTCAACTGCTGAATATAAATGTTCACTGTTGTTGGATATTTTGGTTGTTTTCAACTTGGGGTATTATGAATAAAGCTCCTATGAACATTTGCATACAAGTCTTTTGTGAATATATATATATATACTTTCATTTCTCTAAGGTAAATACTTAGGAGTGAGTTAGAGGGGAAGAGAACCTTTGACATGACCAGAAACTGCTAACCTGTCTCCTGGACTGGCTGTGGCATGTCAATTGGCACAGCAGCCTAGGGGAGAACCACAGTGCAATCACAGCCTCATCAGTAAACGGGACTGTTAGTTTCAGCCAGCAGTGTGATCTTCCAATCGCCCCCATTTTAGTAAGTCACTGCGGTATCCATTCAGGTCAAGCCACAATGCAGCAACAGTACTTGATTCCACTTTCTCTCACAGCCTGCATCAGTCAAACTGAGCCTGGAATCCACCCACTTCATCCACTTATCTGTTGTTCCACCTTTATGCCCTCAGCCTTAGCCCTAACACCCAAACCACCAGTCTCTCCCCTGGTCTACTAAAATAACCCAGTAATTCTTGTTTCCGTCTTAGATCCTTCACAGTTGATCCCTTCAGAAAGCGGTTAAAGTGGTCCTTTTAAAATGTAAACCTGATTACATCTTTCTCTTCTTAAAAACTGTCCAGCTGTGTCCCAATTCCCACTGCAAGGTTAATAAAAGGCAAATTCCTTACCTAGTTTATAAAGCCCTATCTACATCTCTTACGCCCCGCCCCCTCCATCTTTTCTTCCCTCTTGCTGTGTTCCAGGTGCAGCGGCCTTTTTTCTAATCCTCTAACATACTTTGTGTGCATGCGCATTCCCATCCAACTCTTTACAATGCCATGGACTACAGTTTGCCGGTCTCCTCTGTCCATGGGATTCTTTTGACAAGAATACTGGAGTGGGTTGCCATTTCCTCTTCCATGGGATCTTCCTGACCCAGAGACTGAACCTGTGTCTCCTGCATCTTCTGCACTGTCAGGTGGATTCTTTTCCACTTGAACCACCTAGGAAGCCCTATAACACACCTTGCTCACATCCAACACTCAATTAGGGTTAATACTCTAGTAACTCCCTCTGCCTAGAATCTCACTGTACCTTTAAGACATTTTCTCTCAACTTTTCACTTTTCTTTTTTCTTCCCTTTCAATGTCATGAATCTTGATTTTCCAAGATAATACCAACTACAAGTTTCTCTCACCATGGTTCTTGAATCAATTCTGAATGCAGTTACAGTGAAATTTTTCTTCCAGACTCCAGATTTTATAGTCCGGTGATCAGTGCTGGATTATCACGGTGCCATTGGTTACCCTGCTGCCTGTCTGACGAGGGACTCAGTGACCCAGACAAAGAACCCAAAGGCCAAAGTCCCTTCCTTTAACAGAGTTTCCCTTTCTTCCTGCTCCTGCCTGAGACAGATTCCACCACTGCTACTGGCTGGGCTTCATCTGAGTGCTGAGGGACAGACAAGGTCAACACTCTTGCTGTCATGTCCCAATTAATCATTCCAACAGTTGTTCTGGGTCTTCTCATTCTGAGCCTCTAACACTTCCAGGCACAGAGCCCCTTGGTATGACACCGTCTGACAGTCTGGGACAGAGCCCCAGTCTAAGGGTACCTTTTGACTTCAGCCTCTTGAGAACATTTTACTATTATTTTTTTAAAAATTTTATTTATTTTACTTTGGGCTGTGCTGCGTCTTTGCTGCTGTGCAGGCTCTTCTCTAGTTGTGGTGAGCAAGGCCTACTCTTTGTTGTGGTGCACAGGGTTCTTGTTGTGATGGCTTCTCTTGTTGTGGAGCATGGGCTCTAGGGTGTGCAGGCTTCCATAGTTGCAGCTCCCAGGCTTAGTTGTTCTGCAGCATGTGGGATCTTTGTGTGCATGCATTCCCATCCAACTCTTTACAATGCCATGGACTACAGTTTGCCGGTCTCCTCTGTCCATGGGATTCTTTTGACAAGAATACTGGAGTGGGTTGCCATTTCCTCTTCCATGGGATCTTCCTGACCCAGAGACTGAACCTGTGTCTCCTGCATCTTCTGCACTGTCAGGTGGATTCTTTTCCACTTGAACCACCTAGGAAGCCCTATAACACACCTTGCTCACATCCAACACTCAATTAGGGTTAATACTCTAGTAACTCCCTCTGCCTAGAATCTCACTGTACCTTTAAGACATTTTCTCTCAACTTTTCACTTTTCTTTTTTCTTCCCTTTCAATGTCATGAATCTTGATTTTCCAAGATAATACCAACTACAAGTTTCTCTCACCATGGTTCTTGAATCAATTCTGAATGCAGTTACAGTGAAATTTTTCTTCCAGACTCCAGATTTTATAGTCCGGTGATCAGTGCTGGATTATCACGGTGCCATTGGTTACCCTGCTGCCTGTCTGACGAGGGACTCAGTGACCCAGACAAAGAACCCAAAGGCCAAAGTCCCTTCCTTTAACAGAGTTTCCCTTTCTTCCTGCTCCTGCCTGAGACAGATTCCACCACTGCTACTGGCTGGGCTTCATCTGAGTGCTGAGGGACAGACAAGGTCAACACTCTTGCTGTCATGTCCCAATTAATCATTCCAACAGTTGTTCTGGGTCTTCTCATTCTGAGCCTCTAACACTTCCAGGCACAGAGCCCCTTGGTATGACACCGTCTGACAGTCTGGGACAGAGCCCCAGTCTAAGGGTACCTTTTGACTTCAGCCTCTTGAGAACATTTTACTATTATTTTTTTAAAAATTTTATTTATTTTACTTTGGGCTGTGCTGCGTCTTTGCTGCTGTGCAGGCTCTTCTCTAGTTGTGGTGAGCAAGGCCTACTCTTTGTTGTGGTGCACAGGGTTCTTGTTGTGATGGCTTCTCTTGTTGTGGAGCATGGGCTCTAGGGTGTGCAGGCTTCCATAGTTGCAGCTCCCAGGCTTAGTTGTTCTGCAGCATGTGGGATCTTTCTGGACTAGGGATTGAGCCTGTGTCTCCTAAACTGGCAGGAGGATTCTTTACCACTGAATCACCAGAGAAGTCCCATTTTACTATTATTAATCCACTTAGGAGGATCCTTGTTTTAGAGCATATACAGTATAAAACCAAGAGAGAACAAGTATTATTTCAATGCTAGAACATTGGCTGTTTCCTATATCTGATTGACTATCAAAATAAGGCTGATGGAAATGCTACAGAAGCTAAATGCTGCAAAACTTACACCTGTCCAAGTGCTCAAGATCACATTGTCAGGAGGTCTCCCAACTGTACAATGTCTTCAACCCTAACTCTCACCATTTCACTCTAAGACTCATTCTTTTCCTAAATTGCTTGGATTTCTGTGATCTATAATGGTTGTGCTATGAGCTAGACAACAGTTCTTTTTTCTTTTCAGAAATAAAAAATAAAAGACTAGGCAACTAATATATAGTCATATTCAATTTTAAGTAAATAGTCTAGAAAGAATTCAAGATTTTCTATATTCTTACTGGAAAAAATAATTTTTTAAGTTTTTTTTTTTTGCCTCTGAGTTATCATTTATTTTTCACCCATCTTTATTCTTTGGCATGTGTGGGCCTCTCATAGCAGTGGCTTCTATTGTTGAAGAGCACTGGCTCTGAGTGTATGTGCTCCAGAGCGCTGGCTCATAATTGGACACACCGGCCCAGTCACTCCTCTGCACATGGGATCTTCCCATGCCAGGGATGGAACTGGTGCCCCTTGCACTGCAAGGTGGACTCTTTACCCACTGGACCACCAGAGAAGCCCCGAAAAAAATAATTTTTAATAGGCATTAGAAGATATATTTAAATTAAAAATATTTTTTCTAAGTTAAAAAAATGAAAATTATGACAGAAAATAGAGTTTAAACCATTACTTCTTTTGGTATATAAATTGGCACAGAATTGTGTATAAAAAAAACCACTTACCTGATAAATTTATCTGGCTCTTTGGGTGACTTAGAACCATCATCTTTTGCTATAAAGAAAAATATGACATGATTCTGGTTTACTTCAGGAAGACTGAATATATTTTGCCCTATGTGCATTCTTTCCAATAAGACGATAAGAAAGGAATAAAAATAAGGTGTAAAACCTCACGGAGAGCAAAAGAAAAATGACAAGAAAAATGTTCAAGATAGAAAGCAGATGTCAAGTGGTGACTCTCTTAACAGGTCATAGAAATTTGAAACTTAACGACATGATGAGAAGAGGCCAATAAAAAGCAAGCAGATTTACACTTCAGAACTTGAAAAACAACTCAGGAATTTGAGATACAAGAAACACTGAAAGGTGAAATGCATAGTGTGGATACCAAAGACAGAGCCTTCCTCCTATGCAGCCAGATGAGCACCACTGCCTAGGTAGGAGAGAAGACACCTAATTCTGGAGAGACTGAGCCAGAGAGATTCAAGGGAGAGCAGAACAAGAGCATGTTAAAGGACTAAAGACAGAGAAAAAAATCAAACAAATCATATTGAATAAGAAAGATTCCTTACTCTCTCTCCTGGTCCAGCTTCCAGAGGGTAAGTAGTTAACCTTCTCTCTTTAGGCATTAGACTGGAGGATTCTCTCAGAAGAAACAGTTAAGCCTAGCTAATGGTAAGGTCAGGTCGTCACTTAATAATCCCATTATGAAACGAAAACATCTAGTCTGTATCCAAATTTCCAGTCATTTCAATGAATGGCTTTCATTCATCATGTGTCCATCATATAGATGCATAGTCAAAGATGAGTAGTCCTTAGTATGAATGATAACAATGGAACAAACAAACAGGAAGAAACAGAAACAAAGAACATACTTTTCTGCCCATTTTCCAGCATACAGAACAAAAAACAGAAGGAAAATTGGAGAAAACAGATTTTAAAAAGGCATTAGAAGATATATTTAAATTAAAAATATTTTTTCTAAGTTAAAAAAATGAAAATTATGACAGAAAATAGAGTTTAAACCATTACTTCTTTTGGTATATAAATTGGCACAGAATTGTGTATAAAAAAAACCACTTACCTGATAAATTTATCTGGCTCTTTGGGTGACTTAGAACCATCATCTTTTGCTATAAAGAAAAATATGACATGATTCTGGTTTACTTCAGGAAGACTGAATATATTTTGCCCTATGTGCATTCTTTCCAATAAGACGATAAGAAAGGAATAAAAATAAGGTGTAAAACCTCACGGAGAGCAAAAGAAAAATGACAAGAAAAATGTTCAAGATAGAAAGCAGATGTCAAGTGGTGACTCTCTTAACAGGTCATAGAAATTTGAAACTTAACGACATGATGAGAAGAGGCCAATAAAAAGCAAGCAGATTTACACTTCAGAACTTGAAAAACAACTCAGGAATTTGAGATACAAGAAACACTGAAAGGTGAAATGCATAGTGTGGATACCAAAGACAGAGCCTTCCTCCTATGCAGCCAGATGAGCACCACTGCCTAGGTAGGAGAGAAGACACCTAATTCTGGAGAGACTGAGCCAGAGAGATTCAAGGGAGAGCAGAACAAGAGCATGTTAAAGGACTAAAGACAGAGAAAAAAATCAAACAAATCATATTGAATAAGAAAGATTCCTTACTCTCTCTCCTGGTCCAGCTTCCAGAGGGTAAGTAGTTAACCTTCTCTCTTTAGGCATTAGACTGGAGGATTCTCTCAGAAGAAACAGTTAAGCCTAGCTAATGGTAAGGTCAGGTCGTCACTTAATAATCCCATTATGAAACGAAAACATCTAGTCTGTATCCAAATTTCCAGTCATTTCAATGAATGGCTTTCATTCATCATGTGTCCATCATATAGATGCATAGTCAAAGATGAGTAGTCCTTAGTATGAATGATAACAATGGAACAAACAAACAGGAAGAAACAGAAACAAAGAACATACTTTTCTGCCCATTTTCCAGCATACAGAACAAAAAACAGAAGGAAAATTGGAGAAAACAGATTTTTAAAAAGTTAGATAACAGATCAGTAGATTCCCATATCCAAATCCTTGGAGATTTAGAAGAAAGAACAGGGAAACTGGAGGGGAAGGGAATTATAAAAGAAATCATGTAAGAAAAAAAAGTCCAGAACTAAAGAATTAGAGACATAAATAGCCTATGAAATGCCCTACATGATGAATGAGGAGGAAAAAATTTAAACTATACCAAGAAATATTACCAAGAAATTCCAGATCACTGGGAATAAAGAGAAGATTTTAAAAGCTTCCAGAATGAAAACAGATCACATGTGAAGAAGTGGACATCTGAATGAAAGCCGATTTATTAAGGGCAATATGAGAAACTAGTCTTTATGATTCCGAAAGAAAACTATTTTCTAACTAAAGTTTAACCAAATTATGACCATATGAGAGTGGAGTGAATACATTTTTAGGCATGGGAAATAATAACAGCTAGTGCTCTTGTACTAGGTAGCTCCTGGAGGAAATGTTTCAACAAAATGAAGGAACAAACCAATCAGGAGGAAAAGGAGGGATCAAGCAAGAGCACCAATCGAAGAGGCAGGCAAGAAGGTCCTCCCAGCATCCCTAGGAGAGAACTGCCAGTTTAGAACTGGAGGAGGAAGGGGAGTGAGATGCCCCAGCAAAGATGGGGAAAAAACCAAAAATTGAATACACAAACTGCTTTCTACAGTTTTGTCAGAAAGTTTTGGGGGAAGAATAAATGGTAGATATTTTTCCAAAACACAAAACAAATCCAAAAAACAAAACCGAGAGAATGAAAATACAGGCCAGTTGTACAAGAAAAGAAAACCACCATTTATGACTTCGTGGCTCATCTGTGAAGAATATTTACTAAGTCCTATTAATGCAAATGAATGATACTAGGAGAATGGGGGAGAGAGAATGTGAGTGGAAAGGGCACCATAAAAGCTCAATCTTTATCTTTCAGAAGAAGCCGTGAGTCTTATCTAAACTGAGAACCTCAGAAATTTAGTAGAGAGTACACTTAAAAATACAGCGGTAAATTCCAAAAGAAACAGCTAAATGTGTTGAAAGCTGTTGGTACCTTGTGGGGGTGGGGCAGCTCTCAGCCATGGAAGCTGTGGCTTCCAAGGTTTGCTGTATTTCCTTAAAAACTGATTTGGATTATTTGTCCTTTAAACCTATATATTTATCTGTTCTTTGACAGAAAACAGATACTTAAGAGTTTCAGTTAAACAACTTATAAACTTTGCTAAAAAAGTTATTCGACTATCTGGTGTAATGAAGCACAAACAGGAAAAACAAGATTTGTAACCTCAGCAAACAGATCCACATAAACTATCGTGTTAAAATCAAGCTTTTTACATCTCCTGACATCTGTAGATACTAGAATATCTATAATAATACTGTAATCATCAACAACAAAATTAGGTCTGTGTAAACCTATACTGTCGTGTGTGGAAAAGATAGCTATTGTCATTGTGCTAAGGGAATAGGAGTGCCTACAATCACTTGGGGCGATGGTCTGGAGGGGTGGGATGGGGGGAACTGGGTGGGGGGAGGGTCCAGGGATGTGCATATGAATGATCTGGGAACATACATGTTGGTGAACAACAAAACTCTGTAAAATCTTTAAAATAAAGAATAATAAAAAAATTAGGTCTGAATGATGGTGTTAAATCTCATGTTCCTTAATGAGTAAGCTATGCTACTGGACTAAATTTCTTTCTCCTGACATCCAGAAAGAATACTTTCCAGAGAAAGGGGTGTTCCTATACTCAACATCAGTACTCCCTTTGAAAAGAAAAAACACTCTGAAATCCTGAAATAACATCTGCCTCAGCTGTAGAAACAAGTTTCTTTAAAAAGTTGTTTTATTGTTACGCGGACTCTGAGAAACAATGAACAAATGAGAACTTAAACTGAAGAAGAAACAAATGCTTACCACATCTTCCTCACTGCAAGCAGGATATATTTGCATAACCCTCATTTTTCAAGTACTACATAATGTTAATTAGCAATATAGAGTGAAAGTGAAATTGTTGGTTTCTCAGTTGTGTCCAACTCTTTGTGACCTCATGGAATGTAGCCCACCAGGCTCCTCTGTCCATGGAATTCTCCAGGCAGGATGACTGGAGTGCAGAGCCATTCCCTTCCCAGGGGATCTCCTGAACCCAGCGATCAAACCTCTGTCTCTTGCATTGCTGGCAAATTCTTTACCATCTGAGCCACCAGGGAAGTCCCTAGTATAGTCTCTCTAATATTTCCATAATTCTTTTCCATCCTTGTATTTTGACTGTCGTACTGTCAGTAATTCAATTATAGTTTATTTAGGTAAGAATCTGAAACTTAGTAGAATGATTCTCCTTTAACAAAAGCTAAAGGAATATTCATAGCTAAGAGAAAAAAATCTTACCTTAGGTTTGGCCACCATTATTCGGCTTTATTATTTTTATATTCTTAAATTTCAACCAAAGATTTTTTAAAATTATACGAACCATATGTTTTAGATAGGGCTTCCCAGGTGGTTCAGTAGTTAAAAAAAAAAAAAAACTAAAACCTCCTGCCAATGCAGGAAATGCTGGTTTGATCCTTGGGTTGGGAAGATCCCTCAGAGGAAGGAATGGCAACCCATTCCAATATTCTTGCCTAGAGAATGCCATGGACAGAGGAACCTGGCAGGCTACAGTTTATGGGGTCACAAAGAGTGTGACACAGCTGAGTGACTGAGTACTCACACATGCATGCTTTAAATATCAAGATAAACATGATTAACAAAAAATAACCTGACCATATGACTACACTGAAGTAAAAGTTCACTAGGAGAAACTGGAAAAAAGAAAAAGATGTTTGAGCATACAGTGCATGCATGCTTAGTCACTCAGTTGTGACCAACTGAGACTCCATGGACTGTAGACTATCAGGCTTCTCCGTCCATGTGACTCTCCAGGCAAGAGTACTGGAGTTGGTCACCATACCCTGCTCTAGGGGATCTTCCTGACTCAGGGATTGAACCTGTATCTCTTATGTCTCCTGCACTGGCAGGTGGCTTCTTTACCACTAGTACCACTTGGGAAGCCTATGAGCTTACATTAGTTACCCTTTATTTGCAAGGGATACCCCCCAAGCCCCACAAAACATGGGTTAGTACCTATAGATATTATACTATGTTTTTTTCCTGTGTATACGTACCTATGATGAAGTTCAATTTATAACTCAGGTACAGTAAGAGTTTATCAGTGATAACTAATAATAAGATAGAACAATTTTAACAATATACAAAAAAAATAAGAGATTAACAATGATAACTAATAATAAGACAAACCTCTGTCTCTTGCATTGCTGGCAAATTCTTTACCATCTGAGCCACCAGGGAAGTCCCTAGTATAGTCTCTCTAATATTTCCATAATTCTTTTCCATCCTTGTATTTTGACTGTCGTACTGTCAGTAATTCAATTATAGTTTATTTAGGTAAGAATCTGAAACTTAGTAGAATGATTCTCCTTTAACAAAAGCTAAAGGAATATTCATAGCTAAGAGAAAAAAATCTTACCTTAGGTTTGGCCACCATTATTCGCTTTATTATTTTTATATTCTTAAATTTCAACCAAAGATTTTTTAAAATTATACGAACCATATGTTTTAGATAGGGCTTCCCAGGTGGTTCAGTAGTTAAAAAAAAAAAAAAACTAAAACCTCCTGCCAATGCAGGAAATGCTGGTTTGATCCTTGGGTTGGGAAGATCCCTCAGAGGAAGGAATGGCAACCCATTCCAATATTCTTGCCTAGAGAATGCCATGGACAGAGGAACCTGGCAGGCTACAGTTTATGGGGTCACAAAGAGTGTGACACAGCTGAGTGACTGAGTACTCACACATGCATGCTTTAAATATCAAGATAAACATGATTAACAAAAAATAACCTGACCATATGACTACACTGAAGTAAAAGTTCACTAGGAGAAACTGGAAAAAAGAAAAAGATGTTTGAGCATACAGTGCATGCATGCTTAGTCACTCAGTTGTGACCAACTGAGACTCCATGGACTGTAGACTATCAGGCTTCTCCGTCCATGTGACTCTCCAGGCAAGAGTACTGGAGTTGGTCACCATACCCTGCTCTAGGGGATCTTCCTGACTCAGGGATTGAACCTGTATCTCTTATGTCTCCTGCACTGGCAGGTGGCTTCTTTACCACTAGTACCACTTGGGAAGCCTATGAGCTTACAGTAGTTACCCTTTATTGGCAAGGGATACCCTCCAAGCCCCACATAACATGGGTTAGTACCTATAGATATTATACTATGTTTTTTTCCTGTGTATACGTACCTATGATGAAGTTCAATTTATAACTCAGGTACAGTAAGAGATTAACAATGATAACTAATAATAAGATAGAACAATTTTAACAATATACTGTGATAAAAGTTATGTGAATGTAGTCTCTTTCTCTCTCAAAATTTCTTGGACAAGCTGAATATTTTGTTACCAACTTAACTAAGCACTTAGACTTTGTGGCTGTATCTTCTGCAGTCTGAGATATGACAGGCAAATTAGCATGGATTTCTTTTTCCTTCTTCACAGTCTCATGAATAGAAGATTTGTTCTTGCTTGTAAATCCTAGCAACTATATATATATATATATATATATATATTTCCTTATTAAGTCAAGAACTTTCACTTAAAGGAAGCACTTTATTGCTTCTCTCTGACATATGTGAATGACCAGTAACACTACTCCTGTGCTTTGGGGTCATGATTAAGTACAGGTCACTTGAACAGAAGCACTAAGATACCTCAGATATCAGACAGCTCATTTGACAACCCAGATGGCTACTAAGTGACCAAGGGGTCAGAAATGCTGAACAAAGAGATGATTCACATGCTGGGCGGGATGAAGCTGGATGGCTAGAGATTTCGCCATCCTACTCAGAATATGCACAATTTAAAACTCATGAATCGTTTATTTCTGGAATTTTCCACTTAATGCTTTTAGACCGCAATTGATTACAGATGATGGAAAATGAAATGGCAGACAATGAGGAACTACTATATATAAAATTCCTTTGTAACGAGTTAGAAAGTCTCTAATTTACTCAGAATCTAGGAGGTAAAACAGTTATGTTCTGCATTGTCTCCCAAACCAAGAGCTACAAAAGTTATCATGAAAAACTTTAAATTGCAAGTATAACTTGCCAAATGAACATAAGGCACTTTTGGTGACTAGTCTAGCCTGCAGGGATTGAACCTGTATCTCTTATGTCTCCTGCACTGGCAGGTGGCTTCTTTACCACTAGTACCACTTGGGAAGCCTATGAGCTTACAGTAGTTACCCTTTATTGGCAAGGGATACCCTCCAAGCCCCACATAACATGGGTTAGTACCTATAGATATTATACTATGTTTTTTTCCTGTGTATACGACTATGATGAAGTTCAATTTATAACTCAGGTACAGTAAGAGATTAACAATGATAACTAATAATAAGATAGAACAATTTTAACAATATACTGTGATAAAAGTTATGTGAATGTAGTCTCTTTCTCTCTCAAAATTTCTTGGACAAGCTGAATATTTTGTTACCAACTTAACTAAGCACTTAGACTTTGTGGCTGTATCTTCTGCAGTCTGAGATATGACAGGCAAATTAGCATGGATTTCTTTTTCCTTCTTCACAGTCTCATGAATAGAAGATTTGTTCTTGCTTGTAAATCCTAGCAACTATATATATATATATATATATATATATTTCCTTATTAAGTCAAGAACTTTCACTTAAAGGAAGCACTTTATTGCTTCTCTCTGACATATGTGAATGACCAGTAACACTACTCCTGTGCTTTGGGGTCATGATTAAGTACAGGTCACTTGAACAGAAGCACTAAGATACCTCAGATATCAGACAGCTCATTTGACAACCCAGATGGCTACTAAGTGACCAAGGGGTCAGAAATGCTGAACAAAGAGATGATTCACATGCTGGGCGGGATGAAGCTGGATGGCTAGAGATTTCGCCATCCTACTCAGAATATGCACAATTTAAAACTCATGAATCGTTTATTTCTGGAATTTTCCACTTAATGCTTTTAGACCGCAATTGATTACAGATGATGGAAAATGAAATGGCAGACAATGAGGAACTACTATATATAAAATTCCTTTGTAACGAGTTAGAAAGTCTCTAATTTACTCAGAATCTAGGAGGTAAAACAGTTATGTTCTGCATTGTCTCCATCCAGAGCTACAAGTTATCATAAACAAATTGAAGTATAACTTGGAAGGCGCTTGAAAAATCCCCTCGTCCAACTACTGACACTGAGCAAAACATTCTTTGATAGCATTCTTGAAAACCAAGTCATTAAGCTCTGCCAAATGAACATAAGCTATGAAAGCATACTTTTGGTGATAGTTTACCACATGCTAATGCAGCCTTGCCCATTTTTAAGCGACTTGAATCATTAGAAAATCCTTCCTCGTATTTGGTTGGCTGGGACCTGGAGGGACTTCACCATTAGGGATGCTGCAAATGCAGCATCTAGGAAAGGTCAGTGAACCCAACTGACTGCATAAATGACTGTCCAAACTGGGACACAGAACGAAAGGGAGAACTAGATATAATTATCCCAGGACTGTCCCAGGCAGTCTGGTATGTATGAGCACTCAAACTATAGGTAAGGGGGAGTGGTCAGGGTTTGGCCACAAGGAGAAGAGGCTGCCAGGTCATGGGAAAGTCATTGGGACCTCCACCAGTTGGGTTTGAACTCAGAGCTTGTCAGTTCTTATCAATACACCAAGGCAGAGACCCGGCTCTTTGGGCAAACAGCAGATGTTAGGCAAACTTGGGGGAAATGAGAAACACTCACATGTCTACATCCGAAATGAGAGTCTGAGGCTTAGGATAACAAAATTAATTTCAGATCACTGATTATGAGAAAAAAAAAAAAAAGTGCCTGATGTATTCAAGGTATGTTCTGACACAAGACAGGGCCAAGTCCATATACTGTGGACATCAGTTGCTACAACCTAGCAGGCCTAGGAAAGGTATGAGTGAGTTGTAGCTTTAACATTAGTCTGATACTAGCTTCCTGGAGAAACAGAGAAGAAATTTCCCTTTTCTATAGGAGACCGATACCTTCAAGTATTTGAAAATGCCTTTACAACTGCCTTTTATCTTTCTTTCCATTAGCTAAACATATAGCGTCTTCAGCCGCAGGAAATGTGATGCTTCAAGTTGGGCATGCTCATATTCCAGATGAGGGTTCCTCAAACCAGAGTCGGGTTGGTAAATGCTTGGTAATTTATTATTATTAAGTAATTATTATTCACCTTAAGCTTGTGTTCAGATAGCTTCCTGAGAATTTTTTCATAGACTAAACATTCTGCTATGAAGTCAGGTCTCTTCTCTTTGTACTTGGAAATTTTAATTCTTTGATCCCAAATGGATGATTTTATGTTCACTGCATTAAACTGGAAGCATGGGGTAGTGGGAATGCCCCGGTTGGATCTCTGACCCTGTAGCTTGATCTGTGCAGCCTTAGGGCAAATCTTTCATCATTGATCCTCGGCTTTCTCACTGAGGAAAGAGGCGGAGGATCAGATGAATAAATATACATGAAAACACTGTATCAACTATGAAGTAAAATCAGGGTCTATGCTTATGTGTATTTTTTATTCATTCAGTATACAAATGTTTATTCAATACCTATAGCCAAACACTGCTACCAGGTACTGACAATACTGTTGTAGCTTAAAATGAATGCCTACAGAGACGATACAATTAGCTGCCTCTATAATGAATGATCTGTTCCAGTTCTGTGTTATCTAAAAATGAGATAATAATTTCTTCTATGAACTTTCTAGATTTCTTTATTTATATGTTAAATGAATATGAGATCTGATAAGAATCAGATTACTCTAGTAGAGTAATACCTTTTTGTTCAAGTCATAGATAATTAATTCTCACCAAATGCAGCTTTTCACAGAAATCCACATGGTACTCCATGATCATCTAATTGAGAGTGAACACGGTTTTCTGCACTTTGCCTCCCACCGCAGTAGCTGTCCCTGTAGCATGACAGCAATCTTTCCCTATGAAGCTGCAGAAAATCATTTTCTTCCTCGCACTGCAGGTGCCACTCCAGTCCTGCTGTGATGGCAGGCAAGTTAAAAACCAGTCGCTGTCTTGGATTTCCATAAATTACACCAACACAAACAAAGCCTGCAGTGAAAACCTGCCAAAGCACTATTTGCTTTGCTGCTCATTTGCTGGGTGATTTGACAACCTGGACAACTTTCCTATCTGGGCTGATCGCAAAGTTGGAAGACTGAAGGAAGTGAAGGGTGATGTTGGCCCAAAAGAAAAGAAGGAAAAAGGACCAGCTTGTCTTCCCCCTAGAACATTCACCTTAAGCTTGTGTTCAGATAGCTTCCTGAGAATTTTTTCATAGACTAAACATTCTGCTATGAAGTCAGGTCTCTTCTCTTTGTACTTGGAAATTTTAATTCTTTGATCCCAAATGGATGATTTTATGTTCACTGCATTAAACTGGAAGCATGGGGTAGTGGGAATGCCCCGGTTGGATCTCTGACCCTGTAGCTTGATCTGTGCAGCCTTAGGGCAAATCTTTCATCATTGATCCTCGGCTTTCTCACTGAGGAAAGAGGCGGAGGATCAGATGAATAAATATACATGAAAACACTGTATCAACTATGAAGTAAAATCAGGGTCTATGCTTATGTGTATTTTTTATTCATTCAGTATACAAATGTTTATTCAATACCTATAGCCAAACACTGCTACCAGGTACTGACAATACTGTTGTAGCTTAAAATGAATGCCTACAGAGACGATACAATTAGCTGCCTCTATAATGAATGATCTGTTCCAGTTCTGTGTTATCTAAAAATGAGATAATAATTTCTTCTATGAACTTTCTAGATTTCTTTATTTATATGTTAAATGAATATGAGATCTGATAAGAATCAGATTACTCTAGTAGAGTAATACCTTTTTGTTCAAGTCATAGATAATTAATTCTCACCAAATGCAGCTTTTCACAGAAATCCACATGGTACTCCATGATCATCTAATTGAGAGTGAACACGGTTTTCTGCACTTTGCCTCCCACCGCAGTAGCTGTCCCTGTAGCATGACAGCAATCTTTCCCTATGAAGCTGCAGAAAATCATTTTCTTCCTCGCACTGCAGGTGCCACTCCAGTCCTGCTGTGATGGCAGGCAAGTTAAAAACCAGTCGCTGTCTTGGATTTCCATAAATTACACCAACACAAACAAAGCCTGCAGTGAAAACCTGCCAAAGCACTATTTGCTTTGCTGCTCATTTGCTGGGTGATTTGACAACCTGGACAACTTTCCTATCTGGGCTGATCGCAAAGTTGGAAGACTGAAGGAAGTGAAGGGTGATGTTGGCCCAAAAGAAAAGAAGGAAAAAAAGGACCAGCTTGTCTTCCAGCTTCTTCTCATCCTTCTCTTGCAGGGCAAAACCAAAATCTAATACTCAGAACCATTTACCATGAAAATTATTTAAAACCAGTTCTTAAATTTCCATTCACCAGAATATGGACATAGCTTTGCACAGAATATTCCTGTGTAAGGATAGCACTGCAGGGCTTGATGAAAGATTAAGGGATACTTATGTGTTTGCTCATTCCACAAACATTTCCTGAGTGGAAAGGATACAGTGGGGGAATGTTACAATATTCTGGTCAGTTAGAAATATGATCAGAGTGAAGCATTACCATTCCTCTATGGACAAATCAGCCTCAAAACTGTCAGGGAACTCTGAAGAACTCTGTGACAATCATGATATATTTGAAAATACTGACAAAGATGTCTGATCAATCCAGATGCTCTGTGAAAGAGCACTTGAACTTGGCTGAAAATTGTACACATCTAATTGACTTGCAGGTCCTAGAACGGGATAGAAGAAGAAAGCATGGACATCTAATGGAGAATAAAAGCACAAGAGAGATCAATTGGGAAGAGTGAGTCTCAGCAGCGAGGCCTGCTTATTGGGGAGATAACAACGCCAGTTACCATGTGATGCTGCTGTGTACAGCTGAAAACTATGTCACCAGGAGCCCAACCCTCACCTATGGCAAAGCCCTCTTGACAAAAGGAGCCAACAGTTTGCTCTGCTCTGGTTGAGAAAGCACAGGAGCAATGGAGGTGATGGAGTAAAGAGTCATGAAAGGGTTGTTGGTAGAATGAGACTGAGATGACCAAGGATATAAGAAAAACAGTAACTGAGAACAGAAAGACTGAGAAGCCTCAGATGTCATTTCCACATGGATTCTTTGAAGGAAGAACCTAGAAGGAGACTTCTCCAGGAAAAATAAATGCTGACAGGTTTTATAATCAATGGAAAAGAAGTCCCAGATTAGTAAGATCTGGTAGGTACTGAAGGTGAAGTGTGAAAAACAGCCATTATAGATCAGAGAGTTAAAATTGATGCCATATCTTTATGATGGTAGATTGTTTTCTATCGGCACCATTCATCTATGTGAATATTATATTTAATGATACTAAGATTAAAATTTTTGATAATTTTTGAAAAAGGATCATACTAAACCAGATGGAGAAAGGCAAATATGATATCACTGTATATGAAATATAAAATAATGAGAGAAATTACGTACAAATTAGAAATAAACACCCACACATAGAAAATAAACTTATGATTACCAAAGGAGAAAGTGGGGGTAAATCAGGAGTTTGGGATTAACATATACACACTACTATATATAAAACAGATAAGCAACAAGGACCTACTATACAGCACAGGGAACTATACTCAACATTTTATAATAACATATAAGGGAAAAGAACCTGAAAAATCATTATGTAGAATAGATACATATGTATTTGTAACTGAATCATTTTGCTGTACACCTGAAACTAACACAACACTGCAAATTAACTATAATGCAAATAGAAAAAGAAAGGATCACACTGATGAATTTGACACAGAGGTACAGCAGGAGAGATCTTTGCATGATTTCATTACTGAAAATGGATACAGAAAATATTGCTGTATGCAAGATACTTGCTAGATCATTAAGCTGCTATAAATAATTAATAATAGGCAAATACAGTAAGTAGGCACTTCTTACATTGTAGTGGCTGGTGGAAAAGTCTTAGAATTATTAGTCTGTACATGGTTTCATCTGTCATCAGTATATGGGCTGCTTCCAAATTCACTGGATTTTCTAGCACTGGATTAGAAAGCATAACCTATAGGAAAACATATAGAAAATATAAGTTTTAAAGGGGATTTTTTTCTTAGAACGAAAAGACAAAGTAATATTTTCAACATTCAAGAAGCATTTATTAAATACCTATAATGTATCCATCTGGAGACAAAGACCAATGAGACACAGTCCTTACTCTCAAGAAACTCACGATCTATCTTGGTTTTTTTTTAACTGTATATTCATGAGCCAAACTCTAGGATCAAAGTAAGTTACAAGTTCCGTCCTGTAAATTATTCCTTCCTATCACTTAAATTTAAATTGATTTCTAGGATATTATCTCCAGATGGAGAAAGGTCAAATATGATTATCACTGTTTTTTATCGGCACCATTCATCTATGTGAATATTATATTTAATGATACTAAGATTAAAATTTGATAATTTTTGGAAAAAGGATCATACTAAACCAGATGGAGAAAGGCAAATATGATATCACTGTATATGAAATATAAAATAATGAGAGAAATTACGTACAAATTAGAAATAAACACCCACACATAGAAAATAAACTTATGATTACCAAAGGAGAAAGTGGGGGTAAATCAGGAGTTTGGGATTAACATATACACACTACTATATATAAAACAGATAAGCAACAAGGACCTACTATACAGCACAGGGAACTATACTCAACATTTTATAATAACATATAAGGGAAAAGAACCTGAAAAATCATTATGTAGAATAGATACATATGTATTTGTAACTGAATCATTTTGCTGTACACCTGAAACTAACACAACACTGCAAATTAACTATAATGCAAATAGAAAAAGAAAGGATCACACTGATGAATTTGACACAGAGGTACAGCAGGAGAGATCTTTGCATGATTTCATTACTGAAAATGGATACAGAAAATATTGCTGTATGCAAGATACTTGCTAGATCATTAAGCTGCTATAAATAATTAATAATAGGCAAATACAGTAAGTAGGCACTTCTTACATTGTAGTGGCTGGTGGAAAAGTCTTAGAATTATTAGTCTGTACATGGTTTCATCTGTCATCAGTATATGGGCTGCTTCCAAATTCACTGGATTTTCTAGCACTGGATTAGAAAGCATAACCTATAGGAAAACATATAGAAAATATAAGTTTTAAAGGGGATTTTTTTCTTAGAACGAAAAGACAAAGTAATATTTTCAACATTCAAGAAGCATTTATTAAATACCTATAATGTATCCATCTGGAGACAAAGACCAATGAGACACAGTCCTTACTCTCAAGAAACTCACGATCTATCTTGGTTTTTTTTTAACTGTATATTCATGAGCCAAACTCTAGGATCAAAGTAAGTTACAAGTTCCGTCCTGTAAATTATTCCTTCCTATCACTTAAATTTAAATTGATTTATGTTTAAAGAGAACTAAACATTAAAAACACTGAAGCAGGGCTTCCCCTGGTGGTCCAGTGGGTAAGGACATCGCCTTGCAGTGCAAGGGGCGCCGGTTCGATCCCTGGCCTGTGAAGATCCCACGTGCCGCGGAGTGGCTGGATTAATGTGTCCAATCACCGAGCCGGAGCTCTGGAGCGCATGCGCCCAGAGCCGGTGCTCTGCGACAACAGAGGCCACCACGATGGGAGGCCCACAGGAGCCAAAGAACAAAGAGGGATGAAAACAGAGAAATGAAAGACCAATAGAAGTGGCCTGCCCACTCCCCTCGCTCCCCAACCCGACCCCCGCCCAAAATAAATAAATAAATAAATCTTTAAAAAAAAAAACACAAAAAAACACTGAAGCATTTCCACTTAAAAATAATTACATTTTAACATGAGATCATATTTAGATCATGAATATACAAACACATATATTAAAACTTGCAGGCAATTCAATATTCCTCCAGATCAATGAATGCTTACTTTGGCATCTCTGATAGTTTTCTCAACATTCAAAAAACTAAGATTATGGCATCTGGTTCCATCATTTCATGGCAAATAGAAGGGGAAAAAGTAAAGCAGTGATAGATTTTTTTATTGGGCTCCAAAATCACTGCAGATGGTGATTACATCTATGAAATTAAAAGGCACTTGCTCCTTGGAAAGAAAACCATGGCAAACCTAGACAGCATGTTAAATAGCAAAGACATCACTTTGCTGACAAAGGTCTATATAGTCAAAGTTATGGTTTTTCCAATAGCCATCCAGCTATGGAAGTAAGAGTTGAACTATAAAGAAAGTTGAACGCCAAAGAACTGATGCTTTTGAATTGTGCTTGAGGAGATACCTGAGAGTTCCTGCAAGGGGATGAAACCAGTCAATGCTAAAGGAGATCAACCCTGAATATTCACTGGAAGAACTGATGCTGAAGTTGAAGCTCTGATACATTGGCCATCTCATACGAAGAGTCAACTCACTGAAAAGTCTCTGATGCTGAGAAATACTGAGGGTAGGAGGAGAAGAGGGTGACAGATGGTGAGATGGCTAGATAGCATCACTGACCCAATAGACATGAATCTGAGCAAACTGGGAGGTAGTGAAGGACAGGGAAGTCTAGTACACTGCAGTCCATGGGATCTCAAAGAGTCGGACAAAACTGAAAAATAGTAGTTTTATACTTGTACTGTAAGAAATTATCACAATTTTGCATCTAAATTTAGCATCTAAATCCATACAAATTTTATTAATTCACATTTCTACGATAGAAGGTTAGGGTTGGTTGGGCTGGTTTCTCTTTTCCAGATGGAACAAGACTGAAATCTACCGGTGCTCTGCGACAACAGAGGCCACCACGATGGGAGGCCCACAGGAGCCAAAGAACAAAGAGGGATGAAAACAGAGAAATGAAAGACCAATAGAAGTGGCCTGCCCACTCCCCTCGCTCCCCAACCCGACCCCCGCCCAAAATAAATAAATAAATAAATCTTTAAAAAAAAAAACACAAAAAAACACTGAAGCATTTCCACTTAAAAATAATTACATTTTAACATGAGATCATATTTAGATCATGAATATACAAACACATATATTAAAACTTGCAGGCAATTCAATATTCCTCCAGATCAATGAATGCTTACTTTGGCATCTCTGATAGTTTTCTCAACATTCAAAAAACTAAGATTATGGCATCTGGTTCCATCATTTCATGGCAAATAGAAGGGGAAAAAGTAAAGCAGTGATAGATTTTTTTATTGGGCTCCAAAATCACTGCAGATGGTGATTACATCTATGAAATTAAAAGGCACTTGCTCCTTGGAAAGAAAACCATGGCAAACCTAGACAGCATGTTAAATAGCAAAGACATCACTTTGCTGACAAAGGTCTATATAGTCAAAGTTATGGTTTTTCCAATAGCCATCCAGCTATGGAAGTAAGAGTTGAACTATAAAGAAAGTTGAACGCCAAAGAACTGATGCTTTTGAATTGTGCTTGAGGAGATACCTGAGAGTTCCTGCAAGGGGATGAAACCAGTCAATGCTAAAGGAGATCAACCCTGAATATTCACTGGAAGAACTGATGCTGAAGTTGAAGCTCTGATACATTGGCCATCTCATACGAAGAGTCAACTCACTGAAAAGTCTCTGATGCTGAGAAATACTGAGGGTAGGAGGAGAAGAGGGTGACAGATGGTGAGATGGCTAGATAGCATCACTGACCCAATAGACATGAATCTGAGCAAACTGGGAGGTAGTGAAGGACAGGGAAGTCTAGTACACTGCAGTCCATGGGATCTCAAAGAGTCGGACAAAACTGAAAAATAGTAGTTTTATACTTGTACTGTAAGAAATTATCACAATTTTGCATCTAAATTTAGCATCTAAATCCATACAAATTTTATTAATTCACATTTCTACGATAGAAGGTTAGGGTTGGTTGGGCTGGTTTCTCTTTTCCAGATGGAACAAGACTGAAATCAAGCTGCTGGTTGGAGCAGCTCTTATCAGAGGCTCTGGGAAGAATAAGCCTTGAAACTCATTCAGTTTGTTAGTTAGCTCAATTCAGTTCTAGAATTCAATGCCTGTAGGACTGAGTTTCCTGTCTCTCTGCTGATTGTTAACTAGGGGCTGCCTTCAACTCTGTGACATATATTGCTGGTCCTTAAACTTGAACCTATACGTCTCAGAGGCAAAAATGTGAAAAATCTTTCTCAGGCTTGGACCTCTCCTACCATATACTTTCTCTGTCTTTACCACATTTCACTAAGAGACTCTTGTCTTCCTCTTCTATTGGTAAGGGCTCATATGAGTACTGTCCCCTCTGTATAATTCAGGATAATCTTTCTATGTAAGGTGAGCTGATTAGTAACAGTAATTCCACCTGCAAAATTTCTTCAAACCTAAATTAGAGTCTGATTGAGCAACTAGATGATTGGAATCTTGGGGGACATCTTCGAAATTCTGCCTATAATAGTATTTGCAGAGCTGGATAAAATAGGTGACCAGTAGGAACCAAAACATATGAGTTCTGTTAGATCATGATCTTATTTATCTGGCATCTCAAAATTAATATTAGCCCAAATTTGAAATATTTAATAATTAAGTATGTTGAACCTTAGATTACAACATACAAACTAGATAATTAAAAAGAGCCAATTCTCAAAATTAAAAAATTAGCCATCTCATACGAAGAGTCAACTCACTGAAAAGTCTCTGATGCTGAGAAATACTGAGGGTAGGAGGAGAAGAGGGTGACAGATGGTGAGATGGCTAGATAGCATCACTGACCCAATAGACATGAATCTGAGCAAACTGGGAGGTAGTGAAGGACAGGGAAGTCTAGTACACTGCAGTCCATGGGATCTCAAAGAGTCGGACAAAACTGAAAAATAGTAGTTTTATACTTGTACTGTAAGAAATTATCACAATTTTGCATCTAAATTTAGCATCTAAATCCATACAAATTTTATTAATTCACATTTCTACGATAGAAGGTTAGGGTTGGTTGGGCTGGTTTCTCTTTTCCAGATGGAACAAGACTGAAATCAAGCTGCTGGTTGGAGCAGCTCTTATCAGAGGCTCTGGGAAGAATAAGCCTTGAAACTCATTCAGTTTGTTAGTTAGCTCAATTCAGTTCTAGAATTCAATGCCTGTAGGACTGAGTTTCCTGTCTCTCTGCTGATTGTTAACTAGGGGCTGCCTTCAACTCTGTGACATATATTGCTGGTCCTTAAACTTGAACCTATACGTCTCAGAGGCAAAAATGTGAAAAATCTTTCTCAGGCTTGGACCTCTCCTACCATATACTTTCTCTGTCTTTACCACATTTCACTAAGAGACTCTTGTCTTCCTCTTCTATTGGTAAGGGCTCATATGAGTACTGTCCCCTCTGTATAATTCAGGATAATCTTTCTATGTAAGGTGAGCTGATTAGTAACAGTAATTCCACCTGCAAAATTTCTTCAAACCTAAATTAGAGTCTGATTGAGCAACTAGATGATTGGAATCTTGGGGGACATCTTCGAAATTCTGCCTATAATAGTATTTGCAGAGCTGGATAAAATAGGTGACCAGTAGGAACCAAAACATATGAGTTCTGTTAGATCATGATCTTATTTATCTGGCATCTCAAAATTAATATTAGCCCAAATTTGAAATATTTAATAATTAAGTATGTTGAACCTTAGATTACAACATACAAACTAGATAATTAAACAGAGCCAAAAATAAAAGCAACTAGAATGCTTACTGTGGGCAAGAATCCCTTAGAAGAAATGGAGCAGCCCTCATAGTCAACACAAGAATCTGAAATGCAATACGTGAATGAAACCTCAAAAACGACAGAATGATCTCAGTTTGTTTCCAAGGCAAACCATTCAATATCAGAGCAATCCAAATCTATGCCCCAACCACTAATATTGAAGAAGCTGAAGTCAAATGGTTCTGTGAAGACCTACAAGATCTTCTAGAACCAACACCAAAAAAAGATATCCTATTCACTACTGGGGACTGGAATGCAAAAGGAGGAAGTCAAGAGACACCTGGAATAAAAGGTAAGTTTGGCCTTGGAGTACAAAATGAAGCAGGGCAAAGGCTAACAGAGTTTTGCCAAAAGAATGCACTGGTCAGAGCAAACACCATCTTCCAACAACACAAGAGAACTCTGCACATGGATCTCACCAAATGGTCAATACCAAAATAAGACTGATTACATTCTTTGCAGCCAAAGATAGAGAAGCTCTACAAAGTAAGCAAAAACAAGACTGGGAGCTGACTGTGACTCAGATCATGAACTCCATATTAAAAATTTCAAACTTAAATTGAAGAAAGTACAGAAAACCACTAGGCTATTTAAGTATGACCTAAATAAAATCCCTTATGATTATACTGTGGAAGTGACAATTAGATTCAAGGGACTAGATCTGATAGACAGAGTGCCTGAAGAACTATGGATAGAGGTTCATAACACTGTACAGGAGGCAGTGATCAGTCATCCCCAAGAGAAAAATGCAAAAAGATGAAATGGTCAACTGAGGAAGCCTTTCAAATAGCTGAGAAAAGAAGAGATGCTAAAGGCAAAGGAGAAAAGGAAAGATACACCCATTTGAATGGAGAGTTCCAGAGAATAGCATGGAGAGATAAGAAAGCATTCTTAAGTGAACAATTCAAAGAAATAGAGGAAAGCAATGGAGTGGAAAAGACTAGAGATCTCTTCAAGAAAATTAGATACCAAAGGAACATTTCATGCAAAGATAGGCACAATAAAGGACAGGAATGGTGTGGACCTAAACAGAAGAAATCCCAAGGGAACATGGTTAACCACAATGGTGTGATGACTCACATATAGCCAGATATCACGAAGTGTGAAGTCAAGTGGAGCAGCCCTCATAGTCAACACAAGAATCTGAAATGCAATACGTGAATGAAACCTCAAAAACGACAGAATGATCTCAGTTTGTTTCCAAGGCAAACCATTCAATATCAGAGCAATCCAAATCTATGCCCCAACCACTAATATTGAAGAAGCTGAAGTCAAATGGTTCTGTGAAGACCTACAAGATCTTCTAGAACCAACACCAAAAAAAGATATCCTATTCACTACTGGGGACTGGAATGCAAAAGGAGGAAGTCAAGAGACACCTGGAATAAAAGGTAAGTTTGGCCTTGGAGTACAAAATGAAGCAGGGCAAAGGCTAACAGAGTTTTGCCAAAAGAATGCACTGGTCAGAGCAAACACCATCTTCCAACAACACAAGAGAACTCTGCACATGGATCTCACCAAATGGTCAATACCAAAATAAGACTGATTACATTCTTTGCAGCCAAAGATAGAGAAGCTCTACAAAGTAAGCAAAAACAAGACTGGGAGCTGACTGTGACTCAGATCATGAACTCCATATTAAAAATTTCAAACTTAAATTGAAGAAAGTACAGAAAACCACTAGGCTATTTAAGTATGACCTAAATAAAATCCCTTATGATTATACTGTGGAAGTGACAATTAGATTCAAGGGACTAGATCTGATAGACAGAGTGCCTGAAGAACTATGGATAGAGGTTCATAACACTGTACAGGAGGCAGTGATCAGTCATCCCCAAGAGAAAAATGCAAAAAGATGAAATGGTCAACTGAGGAAGCCTTTCAAATAGCTGAGAAAAGAAGAGATGCTAAAGGCAAAGGAGAAAAGGAAAGATACACCCATTTGAATGGAGAGTTCCAGAGAATAGCATGGAGAGATAAGAAAGCATTCTTAAGTGAACAATTCAAAGAAATAGAGGAAAGCAATGGAGTGGAAAAGACTAGAGATCTCTTCAAGAAAATCAGAGATCCCAAGGGAACATTTCATGCAAAGATGGGCACAATGAAAGACAGGAATGGTGTGGACCTAACAGAAGCAGAAGATAATAAGTGGTGGCAAGAATACACAGAAGAACTATGCAAGAAAGATCTTAATGACCCAGTTAACCACAATGGTGTGATGACTCACATATAGCCAGATATCACGAAGTGTGAAGTCAAGTGGGCCTTAGGAAGCATCACTACGAGCAAAGCGAGAGAAGGCAATAGAATTCCATCTGAGTTATTTCAAATCCTGAAAGATGATGCTGTTAAAGTGTTGCACTCAATGTGCCTGCAAATTTGGAAAATTCAGCAGTGACCACAGGACTGGAAAAGGTCAGTTTTCATTACAATCCCAAAGAAGGACAATGACAAAGAATGTTCAAACTACTGCACAACTGCACTCATTTCACATGCCAACAAAGTCATGCTCAAAATCTACCAAGCTAGGCTTCAACAGTATGTGAACTGAGAATTTTCAGATGTACAAGCTGGACTTAGAAAAGGCAGAGGAACCAGAGATCAAATTACCAACATCCACTGGATCATAGATAACAGCAAGGGGATTCCAGAAAAACATCTACTTCTGCTTCAATGACTATGCTAAAGCTTTTGGCTATATGGATCACAACAAAATGTAGAAAATTCTTAGAGATGGGAATATCAGGCAACCTTACCTGCCTCCTGAGAAACCCGTATGCAAGTCAACAGTCAGAAACAGACATGGAACAACTGACTGGTTCCAAATTGGTAAAGGAGTATGTCAAGGCTGTATACTGTCACCATGCTTACATAACCTATATGCAGAGTACACCATGTGAAACGCCAGTCTGGATGAAGTAGAAGCTGGAATGAAGATTTCCGGCAGAAATATCAATAACCTCAGATATGCAGATGATACCACTCTTATGGCTGAAAGCAAAAGGAACTAAAGAGCCTTGTGATTCATCATGTGAAAGAGGAAAGTGAAAAAGCTGACCTGAAACTCAACGTCCAAAAAAATGAAGATCATGGTATCTGATCCGATCACTTCATGGCAAATAGATGGGGAAACAATGGAAACAGTGACAGACTTTATTTTGTTGGACTTTAAAATCACTGAAGATGGTTTCTGCAGCCATGAAATGAAAAGACACTTGCTTCTTGGGAGAAAAGCTATGACAAACCTAGACAGCATATTAAAAATCAGAGATACTACTTTGCTGACAAAGTCAAAAAGCTATGGTTTTTCTAGTAGTCCTGTATGGATGTGAGAGTTAGACCATAAAAACACTGAGTGCCAAAGAACTGACGTCTTCAAACTGTGGTGTTGCAGAAGACTCTTGAGGTCCCTTGGACTGCAAGAAGATCAAATAATCCATGTTAATGGAAATCAATTCTGAATATTCGTTGAAAGGACTGATGCTGAAGCTGAAGCTCTGATATTTTGGCCACCTGATGTGAAGAGACGACTCACTGGAAAAGATCCTGATGCTGAGAAAAACAGAAGGCAGAAGGAGAAGGGGCTGACAAAGGACAAGATAGTTAGATGCCAACGTTGACTCAATGGACATGAGTTTGAGCAAGCTATGGGAGATGGTAAAGAACAGGGAAGCCTGTTGTGCTACAGTCCATGGTGTGGCAAAGAGTCAGGCATGACTGAGAGACTGAACTGACCTAAATTAAGAATGTTTAAGTGTAGATACTGGTCAGAGTAGATTGTTGTTGGCTTAAGAGTCATGGAAATGATGGCAATATTTGGCTAATAAAAGCAGTAATCTGACAGCTGATATTTCAAAAGCAACAAGAATTTTTTGATTTTTTCCTATTTGGTAAACACACTGGGCTATATTTTCAAGAATAGTGTAACTGCTTAAATAAGGGTTTAATGTGGATTGCACTATATCTTTCAAAGTGGGTGGGAAGCAGATGAAACTTTTCTTCAAAAGTAAGCTTTTGGTCTTTGGCTGGACAGAGTCTTACTCAGAGAGGCACATTTGCTAAAGTTTATTCAACCGTCTTTGCATTTACCACTGTGTATAAGACCTTGCATATAATATACATACAAGCTATTAAGTACATTTAATGATTTTTTAAAGAATTGGAATGAAAGGAATAATTAAAATACACAAATGAGACACCCTGCTAAAATAGTAAACGTCATCATTTATTTTTCCATCCATCTTTTTATTGGATTAAATCACTGAAGATGGTTTCTGCAGCCATGAAATGAAAAGACACTTGCTTCTTGGGAGAAAAGCTATGACAAACCTAGACAGCATATTAAAAATCAGAGATACTACTTTGCTGACAAAGTCAAAAAGCTATGGTTTTCTAGTAGTCCTGTATGGATGTGAGAGTTAGACCATAAAAACACTGAGTGCCAAAGAACTGACGTCTTCAAACTGTGGTGTTGCAGAAGACTCTTGAGGTCCCTTGGACTGCAAGAAGATCAAATAATCCATGTTAATGGAAATCAATTCTGAATATTCGTTGAAAGGACTGATGCTGAAGCTGAAGCTCTGATATTTTGGCCACCTGATGTGAAGAGACGACTCACTGGAAAAGATCCTGATGCTGAGAAAAACAGAAGGCAGAAGGAGAAGGGGCTGACAAAGGACAAGATAGTTAGATGCCAACGTTGACTCAATGGACATGAGTTTGAGCAAGCTATGGGAGATGGTAAAGAACAGGGAAGCCTGTTGTGCTACAGTCCATGGTGTGGCAAAGAGTCAGGCATGACTGAGAGACTGAACTGACCTAAATTAAGAATGTTTAAGTGTAGATACTGGTCAGAGTAGATTGTTGTTGGCTTAAGAGTCATGGAAATGATGGCAATATTTGGCTAATAAAAGCAGTAATCTGACAGCTGATATTTCAAAAGCAACAAGAATTTTTTGATTTTTTCCTATTTGGTAAACACACTGGGCTATATTTTCAAGAATAGTGTAACTGCTTAAATAAGGGTTTAATGTGGATTGCACTATATCTTTCAAAGTGGGTGGGAAGCAGATGAAACTTTTCTTCAAAAGTAAGCTTTTGGTCTTTGGCTGGACAGAGTCTTACTCAGAGAGGCACATTTGCTAAAGTTTATTCAACCGTCTTTGCATTTACCACTGTGTATAAGACCTTGCATATAATATACATACAAGCTATTAAGTACATTTAATGATTTTTTAAAGAATTGGAATGAAAGGAATAATTAAAATACACAAATGAGACACCCTGCTAAAATAGTAAACGTCATCATTTATTTTTCCATCCATCTTTTTTATTCTTTGGCATGTGTGGGCCTCCCATTGCAGTGGCCCCTCTCACCACAGAGCACAGGCTCTGGGCGCATGTGCTCCAGAGCACTGGCTGGTAATTGGACACACTGGCCCAGCTGCTTCTCAGCATGTGGGATCTTCCCAGGCCAGGGGTTGAACTGAGGTCCCTTGCACTGCACGTGGACTCTTTACCCATTGAACCACCAAGGAAGCCCAAAAGCCCAACTTTTAAAGTAGGCATGTGATAGTATGAAATAACATAAAAAAAAAATCCAGATGATAAATAAAAAAATTTGAAACATCACTAAATACCTATACCAGTGAGTATATATTATACTCTCCAATCAGTTAAAGCCCATGGATTTGGAATTTCTTCTATGGATGAGTGTTGATACTTACTTTTTTCTTGTATATGGAAGTACAAGTTTTCAAAAAATCAGGATTACAGAAATTTTAGGAGGGTATTATTAGCATATTTAGACTTGAAAATATTTAAAAAACCATTTCAAGTACCATCCTCCTGGATAACCATGTGATAATTATATATGTGTCTTACCTGTTATTCAAAAGGTTGTAGTCAGTAAGTAATAAATTTGAATTATTAATACGAAATATAATGAAAAACTCAGTTCCTCAGTTACAGGAGCCACATTCCAAGTATTCAGGAGAACAAGAGACTAGTGTCTACAATATTGGCATAGATATTGAAAGCTTCCGTAAGTGCTTTAAGTTTACTGGGCAGCACTGACATCCAAAGAACTATTAAATAACTTTTAAAATATTAATTATAGCCATTAAATATCAATTGGAAATTACTTGAGTGAATTGCCAAGTGAAAAAGAAATGTTAAGTGAAAAAGTAATAGGCTATATAATTTGAACATATATACTATCATTGCAACTATGTAAATTCAGATTCGTCACTTTAGTCATATTACTTAGTATCTACCACAGGAATTAGAATTGTTTCCTGACTGTCGGGGGCTTATAATCCAATAAGGGAAGACAGAGAAGGAAACAGTATTTGCATTACAGCATTATAGCATTCTGACAGAGATTTCCTTAGGGTACCACTTCTCAAAGAAAACCCCCCTCCTGAAACCAAAGCCATCAATTTCACCTAGGATAGGAAATTAGGAAAGGCATTTTGAGGAGATTTTTTTCTGACCTGACTCTTATAATATGAGCAGCTGCTTGTTGAATGGGCTAAGAAAGAGGGAACAAAATGGGTTACTAGTTAGATGGGGAACTGAACTAAGCACTCTTTAAGGTTCAAGAACTGACTTGGGGTTGCAACTTAAGAGTTTACAACTCTATAGATGCTTTGTAACCTGAAATGAACCAAGCACTGTTAGTGAAAAAAAAAAAAAAATGAAGATATAAATAGCAGTTGGATGCCATGGTGTGCTTGGGAGGATTAAGGACATGGTGTGAGAAGTAGATCATTTGTAAGCAAAAGAATTTGACCCTCTAGGGAATGTGGAACTGAAGATCTAAAACCAAAACACAGGAGAAATGATCAGAAGGAAATGCTAACAATAGAGGAAGGAATTTTCTTTATGATTACCAGTGATTTTCTTTTTCTTTTCTGTTGTTCTAAAACTCTTTGCTAATGTGGGCATAGTTGCTTTATAGATCTATTTGAAAAGTAAAAACAACTGTGCAGTCTACTTGCTTTTCATGTTATATTTGGCAACACCTTGTTGTCACTTTGTATTACTGGTTAAAATTAAGAACAATAAAATGTTAACTAGATTTTATTGAATTCTTTTCTTGGACCACTCATGGTTCTCAGTACTTTACATATATTTATTCATTTAGTCTCCACAAGTTATACGAGGTAGCTACTAACAGCAAAAGCCTTTGACTGCAAGGATCACAACAAACTGGAAAATTCTTAAAGAGTTGGGAATACCAGACAACCTTTTCTGCCTCCTGAGAAACCTGTATGCAGGACAAGAAGCAACAGTTAGAATCAGACATGGAACAACAGACTGGTTCCAAATTGGGAAAGGAGTATGTCAAGGTTGTATACTGTCACCCTGCTTACATAACCTATATGCAGAGTACACCATGTGAAATACTGGTGTGGATGAAGCCAATATACTATATTCCACAGGAATTAGAATTGTTTCCTGACTGTCGGGGGCTTATAATCCAATAAGGGAAGACAGAGAAGGAAACAGTATTTGCATTACAGCATTATAGCATTCTGACAGAGATTTCCTTAGGGTACCACTTCTCAAAGAAAACCCCCCTCCTGAAACCAAAGCCATCAATTTCACCTAGGATAGGAAATTAGGAAAGGCATTTTGAGGAGATTTTTTTCTGACCTGACTCTTATAATATGAGCAGCTGCTTGTTGAATGGGCTAAGAAAGAGGGAACAAAATGGGTTACTAGTTAGATGGGGAACTGAACTAAGCACTCTTTAAGGTTCAAGAACTGACTTGGGGTTGCAACTTAAGAGTTTACAACTCTATAGATGCTTTGTAACCTGAAATGAACCAAGCACTGTTAGTGAAAAAAAAAAAAAATGAAGATATAAATAGCAGTTGGATGCCATGGTGTGCTTGGGAGGATTAAGGACATGGTGTGAGAAGTAGATCATTTGTAAGCAAAAGAATTTGACCCTCTAGGGAATGTGGAACTGAAGATCTAAAACCAAAACACAGGAGAAATGATCAGAAGGAAATGCTAACAATAGAGGAAGGAATTTTCTTTATGATTACCAGTGATTTTCTTTTTCTTTTCTGTTGTTCTAAAACTCTTTGCTAATGTGGGCATAGTTGCTTTATAGATCTATTTGAAAAGTAAAAACAACTGTGCAGTCTACTTGCTTTTCATGTTATATTTGGCAACACCTTGTTGTCACTTTGTATTACTGGTTAAAATTAAGAACAATAAAATGTTAACTAGATTTTATTGAATTCTTTTCTTGGACCACTCATGGTTCTCAGTACTTTACATATATTTATTCATTTAGTCTCCACAAGTTATACGAGGTAGCTACTAACAGCAAAAGCCTTTGACTGCAAGGATCACAACAAACTGGAAAATTCTTAAAGAGTTGGGAATACCAGACAACCTTTTCTGCCTCCTGAGAAACCTGTATGCAGGACAAGAAGCAACAGTTAGAATCAGACATGGAACAACAGACTGGTTCCAAATTGGGAAAGGAGTATGTCAAGGTTGTATACTGTCACCCTGCTTACATAACCTATATGCAGAGTACACCATGTGAAATACTGGTGTGGATGAAGCATAAACTGTAATCAGGTTTGCAAGAAGAATATCAATAACCTCAGATATGAAGATGACACCACCCTTATGGCAGAAACAAGAAGGAACTAAAGAATTTCTTCATTCCTCATATGAAAGAGGAGAGTGAAAAAACTGGCTTAAAACCAAACATCTGAAAACTAAGATCATGGCATCCAATCCCAACACTTCATGGCAAACAGAAAGGCAAATAATGGACCCAGTGACAGACTTTATTTGTTTGGGCTCCAAAATCACTGTGCACAGTGACTGTAGTCATGAAATTAAAAGACGCTTGCTCCTTGGAAGAAAAACTATAACCAACCTAGACAGTGTATCAAAAGCAGAGACATCACTTTGCTGACAAAGATCCATACAGCCAAAACTATGGTTTTCCCGGTAGTCATGTATGGATGTGAGAGTTGGACCATAAAGAAGGCTGAGTACCAAAGGATTTATGCCTAGGAACTGTGGTACTGGAGAAGACTCTCAGGTCCTCTGGACTGCAAGGAGATCAAACTAGTCAACTGTAAAGAAAACCAACCTTAAATATTCATTGGAAGGATTGATGCTGAAGCTGAAGATCCAATACTTTGGTCACCTGATGTGAAGAGACAACTCATTGGAAAAGGCCCTGATGATGGGAAAAATAGAAGGCAGAAGGAGAAGGGGCTAACAGAGGATGAGATGGTTGGATGGCATCACCAACTCAATGGACATGAATTTGAGCAAACTATGGGAGATGGTAAAGAACAGGGAAGCCTGTTGTGCTGCAGTCCATGGTGTCACAAAGAATCAGACATGACTGAGCGACTGAACTAAACTGAACTAACAGCCCCATTTTACTGATGAAGAAATAGAAGCAATGATAAGTGGAGAAAGTTGTTCCAACATGCAGAGGTATTAGGTGGAAGAACCAAGAAGTGAAGCCAAGCAATCTAAACTCAGAGTTGCCAGATTACCTTGTATTAAGCTATTCTGCAATTCAAAATTTTCACCATTTCATGCTGGTTTGGCCTCACTCATTACATTTCTGAGATCAGTCATTTTATTACTTTTAAGTCTGGTTCTACTTAGGTGGAAGAGATAGAATGACTCAGTTTGAAAGAATCCAAAAGATCAACCACAAATCTCTGCTTGGTTACTTCCTTAAAGTTTCTGCTCCAATCTCTCTTCCAGAGCATGGCCTGGCACTCATACATAGGCTCTCTTCCAGAGCATGGCCTGGCACTCGTACATAGGCTCAACACATACTTGTAGAATGAATGAATGAATAAACTGAACACTTAAGTTATAAAAATATTAAATTTTACTCACCATACTAAGATTTCTAGATAGAAAGTTAATGCTAGTTTTATTTTCAAAAACAAGATATGGTATTTGTCTTGTAATTATATGTTACTGAGAAACTTCAATTAAGCCAGAATACTTTATTATCCAGGTGTTCCAGAAAATCAAAATGTAATACTTTACCTTCAAATATTATTAATGATGGGTAGATAGAATATCATGTCTAAAATCTGGGGGATAGAATCTCACTGAGCCTGACATAATTGGTCAAAGCAAGTGCCACTCCAATCATTTATCTTAGCATCTCAGGATGAGAAGGGAGGCTCTCTGAGGGTCAGGAATAACACAACAGACACGCAACACGGAGACATGCTTCTAAATACCATGGATCAAGGACGTAAAGGATACATTCTAGAAATAGGCATCTATTGAGGAGAGGAGGAAATTTCTGATTTAACTGTTCACTGGGTTTGATATAAAAGTAGGCCTCTAGCACTGTCAGAAATAAAGGATAAAGTTGAATATTTTTCATGGTAGTCACTCGTTCACCTCTCTGAGGAAAGCAAGGTTCATTAATGAAGGAAGATCTAAAAGGACTGTTCAACATTACAAAGTGAAGTTAGGAGCCAAGAGCAAACCTAAGACTGTATTTCCAGAATTGAAACCATCCAAACAGTTCTTTTCTTCTTCTTTTTTTGTTTTTTAATTTTGGCCTCTTTTACTGGTATTTTATTTATTTATTTTTATCCATCTTTGTTCTTAGGCCTGTGTGGGCCTCCCATTGCAGTAGCTTCTCTCGCTGCAGAGCACCAGCTCTGGGCACATGCGTTCCAGAGTGCTGGCTCATAACTGGACACATAGGTCCAGCTGCTCTGCTGCACACGTGATCTTCCCGGGCCAGGGATCCGAACCAGTACCCCTTACACTGCAAAGCGGACTCTTTACGCGCTGGACTACCAGGGAAGCCCTCTTTTCTTCTTTTATAAAACACATATTCTTTGATTGGGAAGGGCCTAAGCTATCAATTTCACTTTATAAATAATAATTTTTATAGTTCAAGTTCTATTTTAAAGTTTTTGATGAAGAAATATTATTGATTCATATAAGCTTAGTCAAATCCTTTAAACATTTAAATACACAGTATAGATTTTACTCCTTATACTTTGACTAACTGGGATAATTAAACATATTAAAGACAGCATTGGACTTCCTTGGTGGCTTAGTGGTAAAGAATCCATCTGCCAATGTAGGAGATACGAGTTCGATCCCTGGATCAGGAAGATTTCCTTGGAGAAGGAAATGGCAACCCACTCCAGTATTCTTGCCTGGGAAATTTCATGGACAGAGAAGCCTGTTGGGCTATAGTTCATGGTGTTGCAAAAGAGTCAGACACAACCTAGCGACAAAAGAACAACAAAGTTAGCATTATATTGACCTGTTCTTACCTGGAGGGTAAGTAATACGCTGCTCAATGTATAGCTTCTATTCCACTTATGAGGGTTGTCCAAAAAGTCTATACATGGCTTGCCAGAATGTGGGTCTACTGTATTAAAATAGTATGTTAATAGCTAAGTTATTATTTAAAACTTATGAACATCAACATACCATAAGCAAGGTGAAAAACCAATAACAATCTTCGCAATGAATGTTTGAAAGTTAATGCAGACAGTTGTTAGAGCATGGACTTTGGTGTCAGACACACATAAATTTGATGGCTGACTTCTCCACTTATCAGCTACGTGTCATTGAGCAATTAAGTACTTCTCTGCATCTCACTTGTCAACTATGTGAAATGGGAATATGACTGAAGCACCTACTTTCACTGAAATAAATTTAAAAAATAAGTCCATAATAGAGTACCTGGCATAGAGTGGAACCTCAGAAAAGGATAGCTATCATCATTAAAAATACCTTTATTAATGTATAAATAATTTTTATAAATGAGTAAGGAAACTATTTATAGCCAATAGAAAAATCATTCAACCAAAAGGTAAGACATGGGGCTCCCCTGGTAGCTCAGTGGTAAAGACTTTGACTGCCAATCCAGGAGACATGGGCTCGAGCCCTGATCCAGGAAGATCCCACATGCTGTGGAGCAACTAAGCCTGTGAGCCACAACTATGGAGCCTGTGCTCTAGAGCCTCGGAGCCCCAGCTATTGAGCCTATGTTTTGCAGCTATTGAAGTCTGTGTACCCTAGAGCCCGAGCTCCACAGGAGAAGTCACTGCATCAAGAAGTCTGCTTACCTCAATTAGAGAGTAGCCCCCACTCTCTGCAACTAGAGAAGAGCCTCGGCAGCAGGGAAAATACAGAATAGCCAAAAATAAATAAAATTTTTTAAAAAAAGGCAAAACACGGGCAAAAAATTTTGATAAGGTGAAAAGAAGGGTCTTTTGATTTGGGACGTCGTTGGCTTTATTCAGGAGGCCACCAAGCTGGGGAAAAGGTAGGCTTGTGGGACACTGTATTTTAAAACTACAATAATAATGAACAGTGCAATGGAGGCTTCCCTGGTGGTCCAGTGGGTCCACTGCACCGCCTTGCAGTGTAAGGGGCGCTGGTTCAATCCCTGGCCTGGGAAGATCCTACGTGCCATGGAGCGGCTGGACCCATGTGTCCAACTACTGAGCTGGAGCTCTGGAGCGCATGTGCCCAGAGCCAGTGCTCTGCAGTGACAGAGGCCACTGCGATGGGAGGCCCACAAAGGCCAAAGAACAAAGTAGGATGGAAATAAATAAAGATCAATAGAAGTGGCCAAAAAAAAAAAAAAAAGTGCAATGGACACAAGATTTGGGTGAACAATGTAACAAAAGAATTTAGAAACAAATCCTAGTTGGTATTAAAATTGTGGTAAATGAAAAACGAAATTATGACTCTGTGGCACTAGTGGTAAAGAACCTGTCTGCCAATGCAGGAGAGGAAAGAGATGCGGGTTTGAGTCCTGGGTCGGGAAGATCCCCTGGAGGAGGAAATGGCAACCTACCCCAGTATTCTTGCCTGGAGAATTGCATGGACAGAGGAGCCGGGAAAGCTACAGTTCACTGGGTCACACAGAGATGGACACGACTGAAGTGGCTTAGTACATAGCATAGTGAAAGAAAGATAATCAAGAAACAATATAAACAATTTTGTGCATGCTACTCATGGCCCTCCAGTACTGGCTCTTCCTTTCCTGCCTTTCTTCTCTCTATAATAAGAAACGTAATGCTTGCCTCCACCCCTTTCCCCTATGTGGATGAATACATAGTTGCCCACATTTTCCCAGCCTTTCCTCTAACAAGATGTGGCCATGAGACTCAGTCTTAATTGTGGGACATTGGCAGGAGTAAAATGTGCACCTTCTGGATCATATTTTCTTAAGGAAGTTATTCTGCCCTCTTCACTTTTTTTCTCTCCTTCCTGCCAGCTGGAAATAGTGACAGAGCAAATGTCTTAGGTGCATAACTTGAAACCACACATGGAGGATGGGAAAACCTCTCTGCTAGATTTGTTCTGTTATATATAAATTGGAAAGTCACATGAAAAGGTTGGCCTATGTCATGATAGTTAATTAACTAAATTATTAGTAGTATTTGGAAAAAATACATGCACACATATTTGTGTGTGTGTATGTGTGTGTATAGTTTTGTTTTTAAAATTAAATGGAATTATATTTTATACTTTATTCTTCACTGTAAGTTATCATTTAATAGTAAATTGTCAACATATTTTTGGACATGTTCATTCAAAAAATATTTGAGCACCAACTCTATGCCAGAGAGTAAAGATTCTAGGGACATAACAATGACCAAAGAGCAAAGTCTTCATATCATATATCTTCCTTGCTATGTTTAAAAGCAATATATATAGTTATTTAACTTAAAAATTCCTGTATTTATGGAGATTGTAGCTATCTCCCTTTTCTGTATATAATATTGTTACTGGAAACAAACATCTTAATTTATTAAATACTAATAAGAAAAGTAAACATATTCTTTATATAGAATCATGAAATCTCCATCCTATAGCTATTAGAATAAATGAATTCAGCAAAGTTGTAGAATAAAAGATTAATATACAGAAATCTATCATATTTATATACATTAATGATGAAATCAGCCAATCCTAAAGGAAATCAACCCTGAATATTCATTGGAAGGACATGCTGAAGCTAAAGTTCCAATACTTTCGTAACCTGATACGAAAAGCTGACTCATTGGAAAAGACCCTGATATGGGGTAAGACTGAGAGCAGGAGGAGAAGCCGGCGACAGAAGTTAAGACGGTTAGATAGCACCACAGATTCAATGAACATGAGTTTGAGCAACCTCTGGGAGATAGTAAAGGGCAGGGAAGCTTGGCATGCTACAGTCCAAGGAATCACAAAGAGTCAGACACGACTTAGTGACTGAAGAATAACGATATCATAAAGAGAATGTAAAAAAATACTCACATTTAAAATAGCATAAAAAATCTCCCAGAAATAAATTTAACCAAGGAGGTGAAAAGACCAATACCCTGAAAACTCTAAAATGCTGATGAAGGAAAGTGAAGATGATTCAAAGAAATGGAACCATATCCCATGCTCTTGGATTGGAAGAATTGTTAAAATGGATGTACTACTCAAAACAATCAATAGATTTAATGCAATTACTATCAAAACATCTTGAATATTTTTCACATAACTAGAACAAATCATCCTAAAGTTTAACTAGAGTCACAACATAATCTTGAGAAAAAAGAATGAAGTTAGACGTATAACCCTCTGAGACTTTAGACTATGCTACAAAGCTACAATTATCAAAAGTCATGGTACTCACATAAAAACACACACACACAAAAACAGTGGAACAGAATAGAGAGCCTGGGAATTAGCTGGTGCACCTATGGTCAATTCAATACAACAAAGGAGGCAAGAATATACAATGTAGAAAACACAGTTTCTTCAACAAGTGGTGCTGGGAAAACTAGATAGCCATATGCAAAACAATGAGATTAGAACATTCCCTCACACCATATACAAATTGAATGCAAAATCGTTTAGAGATCTAAATGTAAGACCAGAACCTATAAAACTCCAGAAGAGAACATAGGTGGAATCCTCTTTGACATAGCAATATTTTCTTGCAACAAGTAATCATGAAATCTCCATCCTATAGCTGAAAAATGAATTCAGCAAAGTTGTAGAATAAAAGATTAATATACAGAAATCTATCATATTTATATACATTAATGATGAAATCAGCCAATCCTAAAGGAAATCAACCCTGAATATTCATTGGAAGGACATGCTGAAGCTAAAGTTCCAATACTTTCGTAACCTGATACGAAAAGCTGACTCATTGGAAAAGACCCTGATATGGGGTAAGACTGAGAGCAGGAGGAGAAGCCGGCGACAGAAGTTAAGACGGTTAGATAGCACCACAGATTCAATGAACATGAGTTTGAGCAACCTCTGGGAGATAGTAAAGGGCAGGGAAGCTTGGCATGCTACAGTCCAAGGAATCACAAAGAGTCAGACACGACTTAGTGACTGAAGAATAACGATATCATAAAGAGAATGTAAAAAAATACTCACATTTAAAATAGCATAAAAAATCTCCCAGAAATAAATTTAACCAAGGAGGTGAAAAGACCAATACCCTGAAAACTCTAAAATGCTGATGAAGGAAAGTGAAGATGATTCAAAGAAATGGAACCATATCCCATGCTCTTGGATTGGAAGAATTGTTAAAATGGATGTACTACTCAAAACAATCAATAGATTTAATGCAATTACTATCAAAACATCTTGAATATTTTTCACATAACTAGAACAAATCATCCTAAAGTTTAACTAGAGTCACAACATAATCTTGAGAAAAAAGAATGAAGTTAGACGTATAACCCTCTGAGACTTTAGACTATGCTACAAAGCTACAATTATCAAAAGTCATGGTACTCACATAAAAACACACACACACAAAAACAGTGGAACAGAATAGAGAGCCTGGGAATTAGCTGGTGCACCTATGGTCAATTCAATACAACAAAGGAGGCAAGAATATACAATGTAGAAAACACAGTTTCTTCAACAAGTGGTGCTGGGAAAACTAGATAGCCATATGCAAAACAATGAGATTAGAACATTCCCTCACACCATATACAAATTGAATGCAAAATCGTTTAGAGATCTAAATGTAAGACCAGAACCTATAAAACTCCAGAAGAGAACATAGGTGGAATCCTCTTTGACATAAATTACAGCAATATTTTCTTGGATCAGCAACCGAAGTAAAAGCAAAAATAAACAAATGGGACCCGATTAAACTTAAAAGCTTTGCATAGCAAAGGAAACCACTGAAAATATGAAAAGATAACCTATAAAGTTGGAGAAAATATTTGCAAATGAGGCTACTGACAAGAGGTTAATAGTTAAAATGTAGAAACAGCTCATACAACTCAATATCAAAATAAACAAGCAAAAAAAAAAAAAGCAAATCAATCAAAAATAAGCAGAAGACCTGAAAAGACATCTTTCCAAAGACAAAAAACAAAAGAATGTTATTCATGTTCAAAATTATATTTTGAAGAATGTTAAACACTGCAGAAATAAATATGTCATGTTATTTTAAATAAAAAGATACACATCCTTATGTAATAACTATGTAGATAAAATGTATATATAAAAGAAATAAATCAGGCTTCCCTGGTGGTCCAGTGGGTAAGGACACCACCTTGCAGTGCAAGGGACGCCGGTTCGATCCCTGGCCTGGGAAGATCCCACGTGCCGTGGAGCGGCTGGACTGATGTGTTCAATTACCGAGCCAGAGCTCTGGAGCATATGCACCCAGAGCCGGCACTCTGCGACAACAGAGGCCACCGCGATGGGAGGCCCACACGGGCCAAAGAACAAAGATGGATGAAAATGGACAAATGAAAGACCAACAGAAGTGACCCGCCTGTTCCCCTCCCTCTCCACCCCTCCCCCACCAAAATAAATAAATAAATAAATCTTTAAAAGAAATAAATCTAGTTAAATGTTGAGAATAGTATCTCTCTGAATTAAGATTCAGGTGATAATTTTTTTCTGCTTTTTAATATTTTATCAACTAAGCATGCTTACTTAATCATACAAAATGATTAAAAAGAAACATTACTAAATATTAATGAAGAATATGGTTAACAGGGACAGAGCCCAGAATAATCAAAACTTCATTTGTTCCTTACCATTTGGATGAAAAGGAATTGTTATAAATTTTACAACTGGAGGGACGAAATTATACTCTGATGTAAAATTTATTCTCAGTTGAAAGAATGATCCTGTGGTATAGAAATAAACATTTTTACTTAAGTGTCACACTGAAGCAATAACTGTAACCTATTGTTTAGCCTCCCCATGGTCTCTAGTGTTTTATTATATTCACAAGTAACTGGGATCATTGGATGCCCAAACTCCTCTAGAGTTTAGAGGTGTAATAGACTCCTCACAGTCTAATCCCGGGTTTTCAGCCACATTCCCACCAGCCCTTTCCCCCCACTGACCCTGTCTCCTTAATACTGGTCCCTTCACTTGGTTTCTCATATGTACTGAACAGTCTACTCTGTAATGCCCTCTCCTCATCTCTTGCCAGGCTATTCTGCCTGAATTTCTGTCTGATTCTAAACCAGGTGAACTCCCACACATTCTTCAAGACTCCACTCGTGTCACTTTACGGGAAGTCATTTCTGACTCTCCAAAGCAACATGAACTAAGCACTGCCTCCTTAGCATTCCATTAAAAATTCACAATAGGACATGTTATACTTTATTGTAAGTACTCACATGTTTTTCTCCCCTACCTCACTAAATGTATCTTGTGAATCTGCAACTCTTAATGACCAAGAGTGCATGGTCATTAAAGTTTATAGTTGCTTAGTCTTCTTGAGAACCCATTCCACTATTCTTGGCTGGAGAATCCCACGGTCAGAGGAGCCTGGTAGGCGATGGTCCATGAGGTCACTAAGAGTTGGACACGACTGAGCGATTATCACTCACTTACTCAGTCTTCTTGGGAATTTGATTTATGGACATTTGTGGAAAAATCATAGAGGGTAAAAAACGAGACATAATTGTGGGATTTTTCTGCCAGTAGGCATTTTGTTAGTTATTCTCTGAATTCATGGAGGACTATTAGATGATATTCTCAACTGATACATTTTTCTATGGCTGCTTTTTAAAAACATGATAACATTAAGACTGGGCATAAAGAAAAATTCAAACCTGAAATTTCCATCCATGTTGACAAATATTAAAAAATTAAGTCATGAATGGAAAAAAAATAACATGTGGCCACTTTAGGAATTCTAGAGAACGTATACAGTGAACCTTAAAAGAAATTAGGCTAAAAATGTGAAGACTTTTAAAAGAGTAAATTGGTTTTCAAAGCACAAACCATGCCAAACTGTATTCTGTAGACCTTTAATTACAACATCCCATTGCATCATATCTTCATTTATAGGAGAGGCAGTAATACCTAAACATTAAGAAAAAGAAGAAAAAAATTAAATACTTATTTCAGCTTGGAAAATCAGATATTAGGCTACAATGAATTGCAAAAGCTCTACATTTTCTTTTACTGATAATTTTTTCCTGATTTTAGAAGGTGCTATATATTGTGTTATTACACAGAAGTGAAGGCAGATTCCAGAAAACACTTGCAATAATAAATTTTAAATAAGTTATTAGTGTGGATATCACAAATAGAACTTGAAGGTCAAAACTGGAGTATGTGGCTTATGTAAGCCAATAGACAATTTAAGATTAAAATTAAAAAAGAAAGGAATAGCTTTAGGCATGAAGTAAGAAAATTTTCATTAAGAGAAAAACAACCCTGAAATTATGCTTAAATATGAAACTAAAATTTTCCTACACTTGAGGTATTATCCCAATAGAGGGAGAAGAATGCATTCCTGTGCAAGACAATTAAAGTCCAGCACAACTAAAAAAAAAAAATTAAATTAAAAAATAAAATTATAAAGGAAAGACACATATGTTATATGTGACAATTGGCAAAAAGTGCGCTAGACAGGAACAACTAGAACTCAAGACTTAAGAGCAAGGGATTTTGGAGTCAGAAAACTCCGTGATGGAATTCTGTGGCCAAACTTTGGTAATGAGCATTATCTCACTTACTCAGTCTTCTTGGGAATTTGATTTATGGACATTTGTGGAAAAATCATAGAGGGTAAAAAACGAGACATAATTGTGGGATTTTTCTGCCAGTAGGCATTTTGTTAGTTATTCTCTGAATTCATGGAGGACTATTAGATGATATTCTCAACTGATACATTTTTCTATGGCTGCTTTTTAAAAACATGATAACATTAAGACTGGGCATAAAGAAAAATTCAAACCTGAAATTTCCATCCATGTTGACAAATATTAAAAAATTAAGTCATGAATGGAAAAAAAATAACATGTGGCCACTTTAGGAATTCTAGAGAACGTATACAGTGAACCTTAAAAGAAATTAGGCTAAAAATGTGAAGACTTTTAAAAGAGTAAATTGGTTTTCAAAGCACAAACCATGCCAAACTGTATTCTGTAGACCTTTAATTACAACATCCCATTGCATCATATCTTCATTTATAGGAGAGGCAGTAATACCCTAAACATTAAGAAAAAGAAGAAAAAAATTAAATACTTATTTCAGCTTGGAAAATCAGATATTAGGCTACAATGAATTGCAAAAGCTCTACATTTTCTTTTACTGATAATTTTTTCCTGATTTTAGAAGGTGCTATATATTGTGTTATTACACAGAAGTGAAGGCAGATTCCAGAAAACACTTGCAATAATAAATTTTAAATAAGTTATTAGTGTGGATATCACAAATAGAACTTGAAGGTCAAAACTGGAGTATGTGGCTTATGTAAGCCAATAGACAATTTAAGATTAAAATTAAAAAAGAAAGGAATAGCTTTAGGCATGAAGTAAGAAAATTTTCATTAAGAGAAAAACAACCCTGAAATTATGCTTAAATATGAAACTAAAATTTTCCTACACTTGAGGTATTATCCCAATAGAGGGAGAAGAATGCATTCCTGTGCAAGACAATTAAAGTCCAGCACAACTAAAAAAAAAAAATTAAATTAAAAAATAAAATTATAAAGGAAAGACACATATGTTATATGTGACAATTGGCAAAAAGTGCGCTAGACAGGAACAACTAGAACTCAAGACTTAAGAGCAAGGGATTTTGGAGTCAGAAAACTCCGTGATGGAATTCTGTGGCCAAATTTTAACTGAAGGTTTCTGAAGCTTGGGCTTCTGGTAGGTAAAACAAAATACTATGTACTTATTTTATAGTATTGTATTGATAATTGAGGGGTTTCCCAGATGGCACAGAGGTAAAGAATCATCCTGCCAAAGCAGGAGATCGTGGGTTCCATCCATGGGTTTGGAAGACCCCTTGGAGAAGGAGATGGCAGCCCACTCCAGTATGTGTGCCTGAAAGACCTCATGGGCAGGAGAACCTGGTGGGCTGAAGTCCACAGGGCTGCAAAGAGTCGGACACGACCTACCAGACTGAGCACGCAGGCTCAACTGATAATTAGTGAGTGCTTCCCTGCCATCTACTAGTTACTTACTTCCTGAGAGGCCATTACATTCGGGACTTAAATGCCCATAAAGTACTCAGCACAGTGTGCTCAATACTGTTAAATTGTTACTATTATAAAGTACTAATAATTGTTATTATTATGAAATAGATTATTGTGCTGAAATGGATTTAATGAGCCTGTACTGGCAAATTAGATTTAACTAAATTATGCCTTGTATGCTTTTAAAAATTCTTACCCCCTTGAAACACACCCTCCATGTCTCCAGCACTCACCTCATAATTGTTCTTCTTCAACTCTTGGAATTCTCTTTGCAGCAAGATGTAAGCTCTGCTGTACATGATAAGGCAAAAAGACCTCTGGCACTTGTCCCCGCAGTTCTAGGGTTCCTTCTGAAGCAGGTGGCCGAGGTTCTGTGTCACCACCCTATTCCTAGTTAGCTGACATAAATTACTTGCTTTCTTGAGCCTCAGAATGCAGTATACTCCCAAGAGGCCTCTTGTGCAGGTAACTGACTTTCTTTTCTACTGACTCTTCTAAAGGACGACTTCAGAAGGAAGACTTGAGCACTTTCTTGACTGCCGTATGTCCTCGCCAACCTACAACCCAGTCTCAAGGCAAACACGGATAAGCCACTAGGACCGCTCGTGCCTCTTGCGCGTGAAGTGGGCGCAAGAGGCGTAAAGTTTAGAGCGTTCGTAACCAGTCGTCTTCTCCGCTTCACAGGTGTAACCAGCTAGGCGCTCGCTGGGCCGGAAGATGCAAATCGGTTGCCAAGCAACAGGACCAAAAGGAATTGGGGAGAGAGAGAGAGAGAGGCGGGTGCTTAGCCGCTTCTCAACCAATCAGCGGCGTGGGGCGGCCTTTGGAAACCGCCGCAGCCAATCATCCAACCGGTTTAGTTGGAAAGGCCAATGAGAACCGTTGTTAAGGCAACCTTCACCCGGCGTCCCGTGCACCTCCCAGGTCCAGCAACTTTGAACTCCACCCAACTAGTGTAAATGGGGGTAAAATCAGAGAATCTAGTTTGTAAGTCTCTAGAGATGCGTTTGCTTGAAGTCCTCCGAAATAATCCTTCTCTTCTTTGAATTTTAGAATCTATCAAGTCATAATTGACCGGTAGTACTGGTCAGCGCTTATTCATAATAACCTATATGGCACGTTGGCGGTCACGATACGTTCGCGTACATTGTCATCGAATCCTTCAGTTAGTCTGGGAGAGCGCGCCACAACAGGGAACAATTTGTTCAGACTCCCGTTTCTTGTCGCTTAGCTTTTCACCTGCTGTTCCTTCTATCTAGACATTTACCACGTTCACTTCATCCTTCCTCCCCTCATTTTTCCTTCACTCATCGTTCAAATTTGCCTTTGCCTGTGATTCCTTATGAAATCGTCCAAAACAAGATGTAAGCTCTGCTGTACATGATAAGGCAAAAAGACCTCTGGCACTTGTCCCCGCAGTTCTAGGGTTCCTTCTGAAGCAGGTGGCCGAGGTTCTGTGTCACCACCCTATTCCTAGTTAGCTGACATAAATTACTTGCTTTCTTGAGCCTCAGAATGCAGTATACTCCCAAGAGGCCTCTTGTGCAGGTAACTGACTTTCTTTTCTACTGACTCTTCTAAAGGACGACTTCAGAAGGAAGACTTGAGCACTTTCTTGACTGCCGTATGTCCTCGCCAACCTACAACCCAGTCTCAAGGCAAACACGGATAAGCCACTAGGACCGCTCGTGCCTCTTGCGCGTGAAGTGGGCGCAAGAGGCGTAAAGTTTAGAGCGTTCGTAACCAGTCGTCTTCTCCGCTTCACAGGTGTAACCAGCTAGGCGCTCGCTGGGCCGGAAGATGCAAATCGGTTGCCAAGCAACAGGACCAAAAGGAATTGGGGAGAGAGAGAGAGAGAGGCGGGTGCTTAGCCGCTTCTCAACCAATCAGCGGCGTGGGGCGGCCTTTGGAAACCGCCGCAGCCAATCATCCAACCGGTTTAGTTGGAAAGGCCAATGAGAACCGTTGTTAAGGCAACCTTCACCCGGCGTCCCGTGCACCTCCCAGGTCCAGCAACTTTGAACTCCACCCAACTAGTGTAAATGGGGGTAAAATCAGAGAATCTAGTTTGTAAGTCTCTAGAGATGCGTTTGCTTGAAGTCCTCCGAAATAATCCTTCTCTTCTTTGAATTTTAGAATCTATCAAGTCATAATTGACCGGTAGTACTGGTCAGCGCTTATTCATAATAACCTATATGGCACGTTGGCGGTCACGATACGTTCGCGTACATTGTCATCGAATCCTTCAGTTAGTCTGGGAGAGCGCGCCACAACAGGGAACAATTTGTTCAGACTCCCGTTTCTTGTCGCTTAGCTTTTCACCTGCTGTTCCTTCTATCTAGACATTTACCACGTTCACTTCATCCTTCCTCCCCTCATTTTTCCTTCACTCATCGTTCAAATTTGCCTTTGCCTGTGATTCCTTATGAAATCGTCCAAAACAAGATTAGGCTCATTTCTTGTGATCCTAGAGGACTCTATATTTACCTCCTGGTTAGCATTTATCGGGTTTCATCGGTGACTCATAGGCAACGGATCCGCCTGCAATGCAGAACCCGCGGGAGATGAGGGTTTGATCCTTGGATTGGGAAGGTCCCCTGGAGGAGGGCATTGACAACCCACTCCAGTATTGTTTCCTGGATAATCCTGTGGACACAGTAACCTAGCGGACTACAGTCCATAGGGTCACAGAGTCAGGCAAGACTGAAGCTACTTAGCATGCAGGCATGGCATTTACCAATCACAATTGCCATTGACTTCTCCAGCTAACTGTGAGATTCTTAACGGTGCTAATTTGTCAGTTTCAACTACAAAATTGGTATCCTTGCTGAGAGTGCTTTATTTATTCTTACTATTCACTTACTTTGTGCAAACAGGACATTGGTTCAATTAGTTCATTTCACAAATACTTATTTAGCACTTCTCATGTGCTGTGCAAGGATTCAGATCAAGTGACTGCCTTTTTGGCTCCAGCATTCAATAAACAAATATGTAAAACCAAAACAACTATACAGAACAAAAATCATAATTTCAGATCACAAGTGCTATATAGACAATAAAGCAGAATGTGGTAGAAAGTAGTTAAGGGGTAGAAACGATTGTCAGTGAAGTCCTCAGTGAGGAGTGGACTGTGAGATGATACTTGAAAGATGAGAAGGAACCAGATATTTGAAATGTTGAGGGCAAAGAGTTCTAGGAGGAGGAAAATACAATAATTCTCAATCAGGAAAAAGCTTGGCTTCAGAAGGGAACCAGGGAGGGCCTGAGAGAATGTGGTGGAGATGCGATTAGGATAGAGCTCTACCTGGTAGGAAGTTTGGATTTTATCTGAATAACAGTGGGAATCATTGAATGGCTTTAGGCATGGGAGTGTCATTCTCTTTACATTTACAAAATTACTCCGGCTGCTTTGTCATCGAATCCTTCAGTTAGTCTGGGAGAGCGCGCCACAACAGGGAACAATTTGTTCAGACTCCCGTTTCTTGTCGCTTAGCTTTTCACCTGCTGTTCCTTCTATCTAGACATTTACCACGTTCACTTCATCCTTCCTCCCCTCATTTTTCCTTCACTCATCGTTCAAATTTGCCTTTGCCTGTGATTCCTTATGAAATCGTCCAAAACAAGATTAGGCTCATTTCTTGTGATCCTAGAGGACTCTATATTTACCTCCTGGTTAGCATTTATCGGGTTTCATCGGTGACTCATAGGCAACGGATCCGCCTGCAATGCAGAACCCGCGGGAGATGAGGGTTTGATCCTTGGATTGGGAAGGTCCCCTGGAGGAGGGCATTGACAACCCACTCCAGTATTGTTTCCTGGATAATCCTGTGGACACAGTAACCTAGCGGACTACAGTCCATAGGGTCACAGAGTCAGGCAAGACTGAAGCTACTTAGCATGCAGGCATGGCATTTACCAATCACAATTGCCATTGACTTCTCCAGCTAACTGTGAGATTCTTAACGGTGCTAATTTGTCAGTTTCAACTACAAAATTGGTATCCTTGCTGAGAGTGCTTTATTTATTCTTACTATTCACTTACTTTGTGCAAACAGGACATTGGTTCAATTAGTTCATTTCACAAATACTTATTTAGCACTTCTCATGTGCTGTGCAAGGATTCAGATCAAGTGACTGCCTTTTTGGCTCCAGCATTCAATAAACAAATATGTAAAACCAAAACAACTATACAGAACAAAAATCATAATTTCAGATCACAAGTGCTATATAGACAATAAAGCAGAATGTGGTAGAAAGTAGTTAAGGGGTAGAAACGATTGTCAGTGAAGTCCTCAGTGAGGAGTGGACTGTGAGATGATACTTGAAAGATGAGAAGGAACCAGATATTTGAAATGTTGAGGGCAAAGAGTTCTAGGAGGAGGAAAATACAATAATTCTCAATCAGGAAAAAGCTTGGCTTCAGAAGGGAACCAGGGAGGGCCTGAGAGAATGTGGTGGAGATGCGATTAGGATAGAGCTCTACCTGGTAGGAAGTTTGGATTTTATCTGAATAACAGTGGGAATCATTGAATGGCTTTAGGCATGGGAGTGTCATTCTCTTTACATTTACAAAATTACTCCGGCTGCTTTGTGTACTGTGGATTGTGAGGGAGACCATTTAGAAGACTCCTATGATCAATTTCATGTCCAGGTAGGGTAGCTGAGAAATTTTCAATAATATCTTCACTTTACTAACGTTTAACACAATAAAATGATTTTTGTTTTATAAAACTGAATATAAAGGAATTTTTCCTATGGAAACATCAACTAGGACCTGAGATTGCATTTTGGTGGGGCTCTCCTTCAGGTCCCGTCAGATTTCCCCTCGAATTTATGTACAGTGGCAGCGTATGGTGGAAGTGAAGGAAGGGCTGCTTCCATGAGACAGGAATGGACCCACTTAGGGGAGCTTGAGCAGGTTTCTTTGTTGATACTGTGATGATCCTCTGGTCCTTCTGCTCTGATAGGAGAAGACTGTAAAATTTTGCTCTAGGAGAAATTATGTTAAAGTAAAAGAAAAAGATTAAATTAAAGCAGTAGTTGTTCTGGATTTTTAGAAATTGCTATTTCTAGAAATAGTGCAGTGAAAATCAAGTTAGTATATTCTCATGTGCTAAGTCATTTCAGTTGTGCCAGACTCTTTGTGACCCTATGAACTATGGCCCACCAGGCTCCTCTGTCCTTGAGGATTCCCAGGCAAGAATATGAAGTGGATTGCCATGCTCTCCCCTCCACGGGACGTTCCCAGCCAAGGAATCAAAACCATATCTGCATTGCAGGAGAATTCTTTACCTCTAAACCACCAGGGATGCCCCTATATATTCTCATACAACTCAAATCTATAGCTAGCTTTACCCTCTCCTTAGGATGTCAAACTAGTATCCCCAGCTGACTGGTTCTCACCAAGCTGTCCCCAAAACATTTCAAACTCACAATGGCCAAAAATAAACTTCATTACTTCCCATTCTCTCAACCAGCCCCTGTCCCATTTGTTTTACCAGTTTCTCTAGCTGGAAACTTGAAGCTTGCTCTCACTCCACCTCTTCATGATTCAAATTCAGTCACTTATGAAGACCTGGTGTTTTTCTAGGTGCTTCTTTTTCTCTCTCTCTTTTTTTATTTACTTTGGGCAGGGGTCGGGTTGGGGAGGGAGGGGAGTGGGCGGGCTACTTCTATTGGTCTTTCATTTCTCTATTTTCATCCATCTTTGTTCTTTGGCTCCTGTGGGCCTCCCATCGTGGTGGCCTCTGTCGTTGCAGAGCACCGGCGCTGGGCGCATGCGCTCCAGAGCTCCGGCTCGGTGATTGGACACATCAGTCCAGCTGCTTCGCGGCACGTGGGATCTTCCCAGGCCAGGGATCGAACCAGTGTCCCTTGCACTGCAAGGCGGTGTCCTTACCCACTGGACCACCAGGGGAAGCCCCTAGGTGCTTCTTAAACGTATCACCAGCTTTGCCATCTCTTGCTAGAACACAGAACATCTTTATACTGCATTCCTTGTCCCAGACTTGCCTTTCATAAAACTTAACAGTAATTTGATATAACATGTAAATGTGTAATTCTCTGCTTAAAATGTTTCAAGGAATCCCCTTCATCACTCTAACTTGAGTTTTCAATGTGGATTGACTTCTTAGGATATTGTGGACAATGTATCTGTATATCTATGTGTATATATCTGTGCATATAAACTTTTTCTGGTAGAACAGGACAGGGACCACAGAACTCATTAATTTAATAACAGCCTGTGATGTGAAAAGCTTAAGAAGTCATGCATTAATGTACAAAAAAAACTGAAAAGAGAAATGTTGCACTGTATTTCTTATGGTAGGCAGAATTCTAAGATGACCTGCAGGATCTCTACCCCCTGCATAATCCTCAGGATCATGAATTTGATGGACCTGTGATTAAGCTGACTTTTGTGGCATAGTTGATTTCTAAGAAAAGCAGATTATCTTGGGAGAACCTGACCTAATCGGGTGGTTCATAAGTGGGACTGGGTTCCTCCCACAGTCACTGAATGGATGAGAGGGGTTCCACACGAGAGAGCTCCTCTGTTGACACCTTTTGAAAATGGAAGGGGCCATGTGGCCAGCCTTGAGGAGCTGAGAGTGGCTGCTGGCTGACAGCTAGCAGCAGAATCAGGACCCCCGACCTACAGTCACGAGGAGCTCAATTGTGGGACAAACACAGGAGCTTGGAAGAGGACCTGAACTTCAAATCAGAACACAACCAGGTCAATACTCATGAGACCCTGAGCAGACAATTCAGTCATGCTTTACCCAGATTTGACCAAAAGAGCTATGGGCTAATAAATGGGTATTGCTTTAATATTAAATCTGTGGGCTTCCCTAGAGGCACTAGTGACAAAGAACCCGCGTATCAATGCAGGAGATGCATGAGACACGGATTGTATCCCTGTGTCAGGAATATCCCCTGGAGTTGGAAAAGGTAGTCCACTCCAGAATTCTTGCCTAGAGAACTCCAGTTGGAAGTAAGGAGCCTTTAAGGGCAGCAAAAACTCACACCAGCTTTGCCATCTCTTGCTAGAACACAGAACATCTTTATACTGCATTCCTTGTCCCAGACTTGCCTTTCATAAAACTTAACAGTAATTTGATATAACATGTAAATGTGTAATTCTCTGCTTAAAATGTTTCAAGGAATCCCCTTCATCACTCTAACTTGAGTTTTCAATGTGGATTGACTTCTTAGGATATTGTGGACAATGTATCTGTATATCTATGTGTATATATCTGTGCATATAAACTTTTTCTGGTAGAACAGGACAGGGACCACAGAACTCATTAATTTAATAACAGCCTGTGATGTGAAAAGCTTAAGAAGTCATGCATTAATGTACAAAAAAAACTGAAAAGAGAAATGTTGCACTGTATTTCTTATGGTAGGCAGAATTCTAAGATGACCTGCAGGATCTCTACCCCCTGCATAATCCTCAGGATCATGAATTTGATGGACCTGTGATTAAGCTGACTTTTGTGGCATAGTTGATTTCTAAGAAAAGCAGATTATCTTGGGAGAACCTGACCTAATCGGGTGGTTCATAAGTGGGACTGGGTTCCTCCCACAGTCACTGAATGGATGAGAGGGGTTCCACACGAGAGAGCTCCTCTGTTGACACCTTTTGAAAATGGAAGGGGCCATGTGGCCAGCCTTGAGGAGCTGAGAGTGGCTGCTGGCTGACAGCTAGCAGCAGAATCAGGACCCCCGACCTACAGTCACGAGGAGCTCAATTGTGGGACAAACACAGGAGCTTGGAAGAGGACCTGAACTTCAAATCAGAACACAACCAGGTCAATACTCATGAGACCCTGAGCAGACAATTCAGTCATGCTTTACCCAGATTTGACCAAAAGAGCTATGGGCTAATAAATGGGTATTGCTTTAATATTAAATCTGTGGGCTTCCCTAGAGGCACTAGTGACAAAGAACCCGCGTATCAATGCAGGAGATGCATGAGACACGGATTGTATCCCTGTGTCAGGAATATCCCCTGGAGTTGGAAAAGGTAGTCCACTCCAGAATTCTTGCCTAGAGAACTCCATGAATAGAGGAGCCTGGCAAGCTACAGTCCACAGGGCTGCAGAGAGTTGATCACGACTGAGCAACTGAACACACATTAAGTCTTTAGTATTTGTTATGGAACAATAGCTAACTTACATAGTTTCTTACCCAAAATGCACAGCTATTGACCAAAAATGAGTTATATGGCAAAAGATCAGTCACTTACTGCACTATATAGGTTTATCTGATTTAGTATGAGATGAACCAGTTGATAGACATAATGTATGGCTTTAGACAAGGTTAGGGGATACCATAGGTATGGCATCCTGAAAAATGAAGTGAACCATGGCTCCTGCACACGTGTTCATCATCCTAGGTTAGCAAGGCATCTGAGAGTCTATTTTATTAAATGTTTGCAGAGTTACTGAGGCCATCTCCAGCTTTACAACCAAGAACTGCCTCCCTCTCTTTTTAAAAACAATTCTTTCCCTGAGGAGAGAAACAGATGTTTTCATTTTACTGAAACTAAAAGACTGTTTTCCTCATCCACCAGGAATATGTACCAGTACAAAGTGTTAACCTCATTTGGATTTGAACCCCCATCCTCAAGAGCAAAAGAAGGCTGGGGATCGCCAAATGTCAGCTCAGCTGTGAGAAGTGTTTTAAATCATATTTTGACGTATGTTACGCTGTTAACTAGAAAATGAAGCGCAGCACACATGCTTCTAGTAACTCTGGTTTCAAATCATATGATCCCTTCTTTGTCTTGAAGACCTTTTGATGTGCTTTCCCAATATTGAGTTTCTCTGCTTTTAATAACCTTATATTCCTTTCTCAATATAAATGTCATGAAAAATACTGAATGCTAATCTTCAAAGATCAAACAGAAAGAAAGAGGTAGGCAGCATAGCTCAATGACTTGAATTCCTGAAATTTCTCATTTAAACATTTTTATTTTAGCTTATAAAGGCCTAGGCTCCAAGAAATGCTTGCTTCCCCCTTTGTAAAAGTTGAAGTTGCAGGATCCCCCAAATTTCAGAATTGTGTTAACCATAACATATAGGTCTCTTCTTGTTAGGGACCTGAGATTCAGGGACCCGTTGATCTCTATGTCTGTATCTGTCTGCCTAACAGAGGGGGACATGATGGCTTTTATTTCATCTTTACTTTAGCCAGGGTGACCAAGAGTCCAACTTTGCCTAGGACTGGGGTAATTCCTGGGATAAAGGACTTTCAAAGGGCTAAAACTGGCATAATCCCTGGTAAACTGGCAGCATTGGTGACCCTAGTTTGGTCATGAAGGGCCTTTTCAGGGTGAGAGTCGTATACACAACTTCTGGTAACAGCTGTTCATTTTTGGAGGTTGATGTTTAAAGGTTGGTGTCAATTTATTTTTTATGCAGGCTTGTTCCCAAACCTTGTAATCAAAGTTCTGAAACATTGGAACTGATCAAACCCTATAGGGCCTTCCCCTCAGGACAGGCCTTCCTGTATATTCTCTGCTTTAGCTCCTCCCAGAAGAACCTAATGACTCATTCATGGCATCACTGAATGAGTGGACGTGAGTTTGGGCAAGCTTCTGGAGATGGTAAAGGACAGGGAAGTCTGGCATGCTGCAGTTCCTGAGGTAGCAAATAATCGAACAGGACTGAGAAGTACCTAAATGATGCTATTTGATGCAAATTTCCTAAATTGTTTTGCAGATGTGAACCCTGAGACACCCTTGCTAAAGGAGGAATTACTTCCTGGCAAAGAGCACATAGCCCCAGGCCTCCAGAGTCTAAGGACTGATAAAGTTAACCCCTATGATACCACCCTGCTGCCTCACCATCAGCCAGAGAATTGTGCACAAACTGATCACTACCCGACGACGCCTCAGCCTTACTTGCCCTTTAAAAATACTTTGCTGAAGCTCTTCAGAGAGCTCAAAGTTTTTCAGGGCCTGAGCCAGCATGGCCTTGCGATAAATCTTTCTCTGCCCCAAACACCAATGTTTCAGTTTGTTTGGCCTCTCTGTGTGTAGTTGGACACAGGAACTTGCCATAACAACATAATGTCCAGAATCACATCAGGAGAGGATTTTAGGGATGCCTGTGATGGGGCTGCCCTGGTGGCTTGTATGTTAATCACTTAGTCGCGTCAGACTCTTTGTGACCCCATGGACTCCCCCTTGTTTCCCCCCTGGTTTTTAACCATAACATATAGGTCTCTTCTTGTTAGGGACCTGAGATTCAGGGACCCGTTGATCTCTATGTCTGTATCTGTCTGCCTAACAGAGGGGGACATGATGGCTTTTATTTCATCTTTACTTTAGCCAGGGTGACCAAGAGTCCAACTTTGCCTAGGACTGGGGTAATTCCTGGGATAAAGGACTTTCAAAGGGCTAAAACTGGCATAATCCCTGGTAAACTGGCAGCATTGGTGACCCTAGTTTGGTCATGAAGGGCCTTTTCAGGGTGAGAGTCGTATACACAACTTCTGGTAACAGCTGTTCATTTTTGGAGGTTGATGTTTAAAGGTTGGTGTCAATTTATTTTTTATGCAGGCTTGTTCCCAAACCTTGTAATCAAAGTTCTGAAACATTGGAACTGATCAAACCCTATAGGGCCTTCCCCTCAGGACAGGCCTTCCTGTATATTCTCTGCTTTAGCTCCTCCCAGAAGAACCTAATGACTCATTCATGGCATCACTGAATGAGTGGACGTGAGTTTGGGCAAGCTTCTGGAGATGGTAAAGGACAGGGAAGTCTGGCATGCTGCAGTTCCTGAGGTAGCAAATAATCGAACAGGACTGAGAAGTACCTAAATGATGCTATTTGATGCAAATTTCCTAAATTGTTTTGCAGATGTGAACCCTGAGACACCCTTGCTAAAGGAGGAATTACTTCCTGGCAAAGAGCACATAGCCCCAGGCCTCCAGAGTCTAAGGACTGATAAAGTTAACCCCTATGATACCACCCTGCTGCCTCACCATCAGCCAGAGAATTGTGCACAAACTGATCACTACCCGACGACGCCTCAGCCTTACTTGCCCTTTAAAAATACTTTGCTGAAGCTCTTCAGAGAGCTCAAAGTTTTTCAGGGCCTGAGCCAGCATGGCCTTGCGATAAATCTTTCTCTGCCCCAAACACCAATGTTTCAGTTTGTTTGGCCTCTCTGTGTGTAGTTGGACACAGGAACTTGCCATAACAACATAATGTCCAGAATCACATCAGGAGAGGATTTTAGGGATGCCTGTGATGGGGCTGCCCTGGTGGCTTGTATGTTAATCACTTAGTCGCGTCAGACTCTTTGTGACCCCATGGACTGTAGCCCACCAGGCTCCTCTGTCCATGGAATTCTCCAGGCAAGAAAACTAAAGTTGGTAGCCATTTCCTCCTCCAGAGGATCTTCTTGATCCGGGGATCAAAACCAGATCGCCTGAACTGCAGGCAGATTCTTTACCATCTAAACTACTCCCTGGTGGCCTGGTGGTAAAGAATCTATTAATGCTGGTGACACAAGGGACATGGCTTCAATCCCTGGGTGGAGAAGATCCCCTGGAGGAGGGCATGGTAACCAACTCCAGTATTCTTGCCTGGAAAATCCCATAGACAGAAGAGCCTGGATGGCTATAATCCATGGGATTGTGAAGAGTCATACACAACTGAGCAACAACAATGATGATGAAGGAATGGAGTGTCTCCCTGGGTACGTGCCTTACACTGAAGTGTTTTAGGAGAATTATTTCTCCTTTCACTTTGTTCACAACATGGGAACACCAATCACTGAGAAATACTGCAGTTCATAATATCTAATTATGACTATGACTGTTTAAGAGTGTGTGTGTAGGGGGTGAGGTGGGGAGGGGACTGGTTACAAGATATAATTATTCTAGGTTGCCTTCACATATGTGTCTACAAAGAGGGACCAAGCATTGAATACACCTTTACATAGTCTCTCAGTTGCCCCCAGGGGAGTTCCAGAACTTCAGTTTGGGAGGAGCTTTGAGATGGCCATTGGCTTGGAGGGGGCATAGGGATGACATATGGTTTAGAGATGGCTTAGGAATGTGTGTGTTGTTTTTTTAATAATTATTTATACTTTTACAGAGTTTTGTTTTTACAGATATGTATAATCCCAGACTAGCCATATGTAGGGATGTGTCTTGAAGCTGTTTTTACTTAGTGACTGTTTAGTAGGGGTGGTTTGAGGGGAGATGATAAAACTTATTGACAGGTTAGACCCACCTTTTTCGAGGGCCTGAGCCAGCATGGCCTTGCGATAAATCTTTCTCTGCCCCAAACACCAATGTTTCAGTTTGTTTGGCCTCTCTGTGTGTAGTTGGACACAGGAACTTGCCATAACAACATAATGTCCAGAATCACATCAGGAGAGGATTTTAGGGATGCCTGTGATGGGGCTGCCCTGGTGGCTTGTATGTTAATCACTTAGTCGCGTCAGACTCTTTGTGACCCCATGGACTGTAGCCCACCAGGCTCCTCTGTCCATGGAATTCTCCAGGCAAGAAAACTAAAGTTGGTAGCCATTTCCTCCTCCAGAGGATCTTCTTGACCCGGGGGATCAAAACCAGATCGCCTGAACTGCAGGCAGATTCTTTACCATCTAAACTACTCCCTGGTGGCCTGGTGGTAAAGAATCTATTAATGCTGGTGACACAAGGGACATGGCTTCAATCCCTGGGTGGAGAAGATCCCCTGGAGGAGGGCATGGTAACCAACTCCAGTATTCTTGCCTGGAAAATCCCATAGACAGAAGAGCCTGGATGGCTATAATCCATGGGATTGTGAAGAGTCATACACAACTGAGCAACAACAATGATGATGAAGGAATGGAGTGTCTCCCTGGGTACGTGCCTTACACTGAAGTGTTTTAGGAGAATTATTTCTCCTTTCACTTTGTTCACAACATGGGAACACCAATCACTGAGAAATACTGCAGTTCATAATATCTAATTATGACTATGACTGTTTAAGAGTGTGTGTGTAGGGGGTGAGGTGGGGAGGGGACTGGTTACAAGATATAATTATTCTAGGTTGCCTTCACATATGTGTCTACAAAGAGGGACCAAGCATTGAATACACCTTTACATAGTCTCTCAGTTGCCCCCAGGGGAGTTCCAGAACTTCAGTTTGGGAGGAGCTTTGAGATGGCCATTGGCTTGGAGGGGGCATAGGGATGACATATGGTTTAGAGATGGCTTAGGAATGTGTGTGTTGTTTTTTTTTTTAATAATTATTTATACTTTTACAGAGTTTTGTTTTTACAGATATGTATAATCCCAGACTAGCCATATGTAGGGATGTGTCTTGAAGCTGTTTTTACTTAGTGACTGTTTAGTAGGGGTGGTTTGAGGGGAGATGATAAAACTTATTGACAGGTTAGACCCACCCCCACTTCACTGGCACCAGGAGAGAGTGTTCTACATTATGGCATATGCATGAATAATTAAGTAGGCTATTTGTGCTCTAGGTATTTTACCACATTAGAAAATAATGTATTCCTTTATGAAAATTGTTTAAAACATTGAATAGCGATAGCAACCTTGTCACTTTCTGAGTATTTCCTATGTGCCAGATACTTCTCATGTATTTGTATACTTCTCATTAAATGCTTATATTAACTCTGAAAGACAGGTAATTCAGGGGAAAAATATCAAATCGTATAGTGTGTGTTTTGGAGAACTTTTGTCTCAGGCGCTCTTCTCTGCAACTCATTTATGTTCCTTAGCTTCAATTCTGTAACAGGAATACTTTTTCAGATGAAGAAACAGCAGTTCAGTAACTTGTATAAACTCATATGGTTACTAAAGGGTGAAGGGGAGATTTAAGCTCAGGCAGTCTGACATCAGAACCTTTACTCTTAACCTCTATGCTACAGTTATACCCTTTTATGGATAAGGAAGCAGAGTCTGCCTTACTTACTCAAGGTCAACCAGCTCACGTGTGGGAGCAGTTGACAAGCACATGTGCCTGCACCATTCTCTTCATCCAAAGTTCGTGGTGGAGTGGCATGGGGTGGACATACAGTGTTGGATGCTACATTCGAGGAGTGAATTTACAGAGTTTAAGGTCATTTTTATGGTACATTCTGGGGTGGTTTTAGAATTTAGGATTTTTAGAATCTTCTCAGACGTTATCCTAATGACAGGGTTTGGCAGCTATTGCTCTATTGTGGAGCTGGCTAGTGTTTCTTTCCCTGGTGCTCTCCTTGCCTCATTTTATCTAGGGCTGTATGTGGAACCTGTTAAGGCTGAATCTAAACTAAGCAGGGAAGAGCACCAATTAGGGATTAGCCACAAACACACACGAGACTAGTGCCCCGAGTTTGCCATACTGACTCTACACCCTCAGGGCTTCCACAGGGTGGGGGACAGTGTTACTGTTCCTCACTAGGAGGCACCCCCTTCCCTGGAAGAAGAGTCTCCATCCCCGCCCTTGACTGTGATGGCGTGGCTTGCTGCTCTTCTCAGTAGGTCAAGAGCCATCATCCGTGTCCTCTGGTCAGGTTTGGGCTCAGAGCTTGCGTTGATCAAGAGAACGTGAGAGGGCGACATAATATACAGCGTGTCTGAGCACACGTTTTATGAGGGACTGTGTTTCAGTTCTGCCTCTTGCTCTTTCCCCTGTGCCATTAAACAGCATGTCCTGTAGGGACCTGGGAGCCGACGCAGCAGCACACCCATCTCTGCTGACAAACAGGATTGGGAGAGGGACATTGGCTCCTGCAAGGCAAGCCACTGAGATGCTGAAATTATTACCACTACCAGGTTGACCAGTACAACTCATACAGTCTCTTTCCAGAGTCTCTTCATTGGCAGGCAAGCGCTTTACCACTGCGCTACCTGGGAATCCCCACTCTATTTCCAGAGTGAGCTCTGGGAAATTAAGTCCTAAACGGTCATTTTTCCTGAATAGTGGTCTTCTCAGGTTGACTCTTACCTAGATCACGCCATTGGGGAGTGTCTGGCTTTTCACACTGTTCGCTTAACACAGAGGTAGGCACGGTGAGAGCGGGGAAACTGGAAGAAGGTGCAAGGAGCTGTGGGAACAACAGACATTCTCTAATGGCAGGCGCAGTGGCACAAGGGGTTTCTCAGGTGGGGCTTATATACAGTTTACAGAACAAATGTGGCACAGGGCTGCGTGAGTACATCCTGGTACACATGCCCAGTGCTAGAAGTGATCTCACCTGTTACATAACCATGCGTTTACAAAAGGTGGGGCCAGAGCGCCTGAACACTGCCCTCTCAGCTAATTTACTCTTTCCCTGCATTCCCCTCTCAGGGTCTCTCGCCCCTCAATCTACCTGTGTGCAGTCCTTCTTCCATGATATTCCCTTGGCGAGTAACCCTGACCCTTGAACCCACATTTGTCAACAGTTGTAGATGCTACACAAATAGTTACATCCCAAACACGTAGCAAAACTGAAGGTCAGGTATCACCTGAAACTCATGCTTCAGTCCTTGCCCTCATGGGGCTTAGAAGAGCCATCCACCGCATGTGGAATGTTTTTTTTTTTTTAATTTTAAAAAATTTGGCCTCTTTTATTGGTTTTTGATTTATTTGTTTTCATCCATCTTTATTCTTTGGCCTGTGCCTCCCATCACATTGGCCTCTCTCGTCGCAGAGCACCGGCCCTGGCATAAGCTCTAGAGCACTGGCTCACAATTGGACACACCGGTCCAGCTGCTCTGCGGCATGGGGATCTTCCTGGGCTAGGGATCGAACCGGTGCCCCTTGCACTGCAAGGTGAACTCTCTACCCACTGGACCACCAGGGAAGCCCTGTGGAATGCCTTTATTTTCCATGGCCAAGTCCAGTCTGTCATAGGTCCTTGTGAAATTGCAGGAAAGCCTCCACAGCGGCAACTCTGTTCCTGTGGGTTTTTTTGTATTTTTTTATTTTTTATTAAGGACCTGCAAAACCTCTCACAGATGCTGGGACCATCTCTTCAAGAAGGGGCTTTTGGCAGCAATCACAGTCCACCTGCATGATTGCAAATGCGTTCACACTGTGCTAAATCTATCCTAGAATCAGAGGTTAGTAGGACATCACAGGACACAGCCTTTACACAGTGCACTAAGTCTACATCATAGAATGCAGCTTAAATCTTAACCATTTGGCCACTGCAGCCATCCATGTGTACACTAGGACGGGCAACTGCTGCGGCTTGCTGTAAACACGGCTGCATTCGGCACCAGTGTCAACCAGGGCCATTGCTTTCTGTGCATTAGCCAGTGACCACTGAATGGCAAGTTCTACATGGGGTCTCTGGTCCTCACTTGGGCTCTTTGGGCAGGCATCTGGGCCTGAGCGCTATTCAAAACAGGAAAGGGCATCCGAAGGAATGTTTTTGGATACATAAGGTCTTCTAAATGAACTGTCCCTTATCTCTTGCTGTGGGCACGTCTCACACTTATAAACTGCTGCTCCGGTCTCAGCCGCTACCATAACTCCAGGAGTATAGCCTTGGGCTGCTTATTTTATTTCTGTCAATTCCCTTGGCCAGCACATCAGCCCCCATTTGCATCACCTGGAAGGGGTTTCTCCCAGCTTGGGCCCCCGTAGGGGTCTTCACATCCCTGACATCTTTGGCCTGCCACTGCCTCTCTATTTCTCCCAAGCTAGGCACCATCAAGGTCACTTCATAGATGGGGTGCTCCACACAGGGCACAAGAAGAGGAGACAGAGATCCAAAAAGTGGTAGATGGGGCATTGCCAAACTGGTGCCTCACATGCCACGGTAAAACGCTCGTCCTCTGGACCTCGGGTATTTGGGCTAAACACTGACTATTTCACGCTCAGTTCTCTCACCACTTGCGTCCACTCAGTCTAGGTATACCATTTACTGACAGAATCTGGGAGCCCTTCGGCCTTCAGCCACAGGGTGCTGATGGCAGCATGAATCCATTTCACCAGGGTGTTGGGTTAGGCGCCCCCTGCAGGAGTCACCTTGCATTCTGCAGCTTTTGCCTCCACAAGGAGTGAGTGGGGAGAGAGGCTGCCTGTTCTGTCTTGGCCTGGGAACAAATGATACCGTCCACCCCTGTGTCCCAGAGTTGCGAATACCACGCTGCTAAGCGTTCCCTTTGCTTTTGCCACCCAAGTCAGCCAGCTCCGCCTGAGTATCTGGTTGATAGGTCGCGAACTTAGTCATATTGGGGGCCCCTTGAGGATGGCCCCACTGGGCCATGGGCTATTCATGCTTCACTTTCTGCTGTACAATGGGCCTTACTAACGTGTGGGGAGCCATGGTTTCATAACGTTCATCGTCACCGTCCCTCATTACCTCACAGTCCGAGCTGCTGGGTTCTTTAAGGCCATGCATTTCTTGCTCCACCGTGCATATACACTGCTCTAGCTCTTCCTCCTGTCTATGCACCATCACAGAGGGCTCTACCCACATTAGCCTTCAAGGCAATCAAGAAAATCCACCCCACACAGTGCTGGTGGCAGTCCACGCTGCTTTGCCTGGTTAAAGGGAAATTATCACCTGTAACTGCTTTTCAATGCTATCCCGTGACCCATCCACGACCTCCCAGCCTTACACCGGGACCCAGGCGAGAGGACCGCGGCCACCTGGTACTACATACTATGTGGTGGCCACTGGCTTCCTCCTTCCACTGGAGCCTCGGGCTCTCCTACCTGCTGGGTATCCTGCCAACCAAGGCAATTGCTTGGCTTCTCACGGTGTTCACTGAACCCAGGGTAGGCAAGGCCGGAGCAGAGAAGCTGAAAGAAACCTCCAGGAGCCGTAGGAACTACAGACGGGCTCGTTCTCTAATGGCGGATGCACAGGCAAAAGGGACCGCTCAGGTGGGGCTTATATAGAATTTAAAACGCCGTCCTCTGGAAACCCCCGGGGTATTTGGGCTAAACACTGACTATTTCACGCTCAGTTCTCTCACCACTTGCGTCCACTCAGTCTAGGTATACCATTTACTGACAGAATCTGGGAGCCCTTCGGCCTTCAGCCACAGGGTGCTGATGGCAGCATGAATCCATTTCACCAGGGTGTTGGGTTAGGCGCCCCCTGCAGGAGTCACCTTGCATTCTGCAGCTTTTGCCTCCACAAGGAGTGAGTGGGGAGAGAGGCTGCCTGTTCTGTCTTGGCCTGGGAACAAATGATACCGTCCACCCCTGTGTCCCAGAGTTGCGAATACCACGCTGCTAAGCGTTCCCTTTGCTTTTGCCACCCAAGTCAGCCAGCTCCGCCTGAGTATCTGGTTGATAGGTCGCGAACTTAGTCATATTGGGGGCCCCTTGAGGATGGCCCCACTGGGCCATGGGCTATTCATGCTTCACTTTCTGCTGTACAATGGGCCTTACTAACGTGTGGGGAGCCATGGTTTCATAACGTTCATCGTCACCGTCCCTCATTACCTCACAGTCCGAGCTGCTGGGTTCTTTAAGGCCATGCATTTCTTGCTCCACCGTGCATATACACTGCTCTAGCTCTTCCTCCTGTCTATGCACCATCACAGAGGGCTCTACCCACATTAGCCTTCAAGGCAATCAAGAAAATCCACCCCACACAGTGCTGGTGGCAGTCCACGCTGCTTTGCCTGGTTAAAGGGAAATTATCACCTGTAACTGCTTTTCAATGCTATCCCGTGACCCATCCACGACCTCCCAGCCTTACACCGGGACCCAGGCGAGAGGACCGCGGCCACCTGGTACTACATACTATGTGGTGGCCACTGGCTTCCTCCTTCCACTGGAGCCTCGGGCTCTCCTACCTGCTGGGTATCCTGCCAACCAAGGCAATTGCTTGGCTTCTCACGGTGTTCACTGAACCCAGGGTAGGCAAGGCCGGAGCAGAGAAGCTGAAAGAAACCTCCAGGAGCCGTAGGAACTACAGACGGGCTCGTTCTCTAATGGCGGATGCACAGGCAAAAGGGACCGCTCAGGTGGGGCTTATATAGAATTTACAAACAAAAGTGGCACGTGATCAAGCCGGTGCCTCTGAGGCGCATGTGCAGTGGTCTAAATGATCTCAGCTGCTACATAACCACGTGTTGACAAATCGTGGGAAGAGAGCCTGAGGCCCTGGGGTGAGAAAGTCTGAGCACTACCATCTTGGCTAATTTGCTCTTTCTCTACAGAGAGTTTCAGTTTCAGCTCCTTTCAAGTGATTTTAAGATGCAGAGACCCAAAAGAAACCTTTCAGAGCATTGTATTAGAATGGACCGCAGGGGTAACTGGAGTTACCATCCTAATAGCCAAGGAGTACAGCGACCAAGGAGCACCTGTTATAGAATGGAGCCTGATCTCCACTTACTTCTGAGGCAGGTTCCATGTGCCTCTATGGCCAGAGAGAACTCGAGCATTAATCTAGGGCTTTGTCAGCCAATTCTGTTGTTTCACGTATTTGAATTGACATAGTTCTTCAATGAAGACTGAACTTTAGAACCACTTACCTTCACATTGAATATTCCCTCAATAATTTTTATTTCAGCATCTTGACCTTTTTATTACAGTTGCTTTACAATGTTGTGTTAGTTTCTGCTGTATATCCAAGTGAATCAGTCACGTGTATATATATATCCCCTGTGTTTTGGGTTTCCTTCCCATTTAGGTCACCACAGAGCACTGAGTAGAGTTCCCTGTGCTGTTAGGTTCTCATAGTTGTCTTTTTTATATATAGTAGTGTATGTATGTCAATCCCAACCTCCTATTTCATCCCAGCTTTCCTTCCCTGCTTGCTGCTTTGCAAACAAGCTCATCTAATCATCTTTATGGATCCTGCATGTATGTATTAATATACAAGATTTATTTTTATCTTTTTGAAATTTTGATGAAGTAAGACTGAAGTAAGACTACCTTTAAAGGGACTGAAGTGTTTGAAATGTTATTAAATGTTTACGTACACATTACTGAGGATGTAATGAGCATCCTCCCACCTTCCACCCCGGACTTCCAGGCTGGTTCTGTAATTCTCTTTAGACTATGGAAGGGTTTGTTATAAAGCACAGATTGCCAGAGGCTGCCTCCTAATTTCTGATTCAGTACTTTGAAGAGGGGCCTGTGAATCTGCATTTTTAACAAGTCCCAAATCTGCTGATCTGAGGACACTGAGAACCTCTGTGCTAGGTAACCCTCTTTGAAGGTATGTAGATAATAGTGCCAACCCAGCTGTAATCAGTCCTGAGAGGTTTGTAGGAGGCATTATCTGAGGCGGAACTGTGAGCCTGCAGGTGTTGATGATTAGGGAATTTAAGGGTAAGGCCCCATCACAGAGTTGAAGGAATTGGGGATGATGGGAGGGGAAGAGCCTGGAGACATAAGAGGAAATGGGAGTGAAGGGAAGATTGAGGAATTCAAGTGAGAGGGAGAAACCCAAGCTGACACCGATCTCACCGCCATGTGAAGTGACTGCTTTATTGAGTTTGATTGCTGAGGTGGTGACAAGAGCCGTAGCTAAAACAGATGGATAAGGCCCTGAAGGTTTTATTGTATCCCCTTCTGTATTAAATAGCAGAAATGGACAAGTTCTTTGAACTTTTGTAATGATATTCATTTTTTTTGACAGTGTGTATTAATCGCCAGATGGGAAATTCTTTCTTTTGGGCAAATAAGGTCATAAAGATAAGCTGTGACAATGAAATGGCCACATTTCTTTTATTTTATCGATATGGTTGGAGTCTAAGTTGAACATGATAAGATGTACACAGCTTTTTCTTTTTCAGAGTTCTAAGATGAGTTTTGATGTCTTAGTTCACTCAGAAACATCAAGGTAGAAAAAGATGTAACTTTAAAACCTAACTTTGACATTACTTGATTGTCAAGTAATTACTCAATATATCATTCTGATTTTAAAAGTTAAAATCTTGCCATCTATAAGTGGGTAATATATGGTCATGAACTCACTGGCATTTTCCCTTCCACCTGTGGTTACTAGCAAAAGAATGTTCAAGTCTATTACAAAAGCTTACTTAAAAAAAAAAAAGTATTTCAATGAAATAGCAGTAAATAGAAATTCTGATTCCTCTATGAAATGTCAAATATTAGGAGAAAAATATTAAAATTCCCAAATACTTCCATGATAGCGATATTCAGGAAATAATATTTTATAGTAAACATTTTTAATAAACAGCAGCATAAAATAATCAGTGTTTAATATCATCTCTGATGTGTGAAATACAAATGCATATAAAATATGCTTAATATAAAATAGGCTTCTTGTCATACAATTCCATGCTTTTCTATTTTTGAAATGCCCATAATAACAAATCAAACATTAGATAATACAGTGATTAAATGCATGCAGTGAAAATAAGGAAAAGATAGGGCGAGGTATCTGAAGAGTGCCTTTATATATAGAAGAAAATCTCTATCAAGTTAAAAACAAAGAAAACAAGGAAACAGACCAGATATAAAAATGCAGAGATATATTTCATTTCTGTGATACAAACCATAAACAAAGTTTTGTGCAAAAAAAGAGAAAAGATCTGAAAATAAAGTCATCTTACAAAATGTTGTCCACAAAGCAAAAGATATTTTTCAATCTGTGAAAAAATACTATATTAATACAAAAGGGACTGTGTTAGGCAGTATCACAGTGCTATTGTAAAATACATTATTACAAGTGGTTTTGAAATTTAGCTTGCTCACCTAATGACTTCCGTAATTATAAATGTTTAAAATAAATGTTATAGTTCTTTATAAAAAACTAACTTGAATTTATTTTTTACCCATAGTACTGTTTTTTCAGAGTAGATATTTTACTGGCTCATGAATGCTAATTTCCCTTTAAGGGACTCCTAGAAAAAACTCAGATTCACTGAAATTGTGTTTACTTAAAATAATAAATATTCTTGGAAAACAATTGATTGTCATATGATATACAAAATTGTGGTTTGAATCTTCATCATTAAACAGTTGCATAGCAACAAAGGATACAAATATCATTCTGATTTTAAAAGTTAAAATCTTGCCATCTATAAGTGGGTAATATATGGTCATGAACTCACTGGCATTTTCCCTTCCACCTGTGGTTACTAGCAAAAGAATGTTCAAGTCTATTACAAAAGCTTACTTAAAAAAAAGTATTTCAATGAAATAGCAGTAAATAGAAATTCTGATTCCTCTATGAAATGTCAAATATTAGGAGAAAAATATTAAAATTCCCAAATACTTCCATGATAGCGATATTCAGGAAATAATATTTTATAGTAAACATTTTTAATAAACAGCAGCATAAAATAATCAGTGTTTAATATCATCTCTGATGTGTGAAATACAAATGCATATAAAATATGCTTAATATAAAATAGGCTTCTTGTCATACAATTCCATGCTTTTCTATTTTTGAAATGCCCATAATAACAAATCAAACATTAGATAATACAGTGATTAAATGCATGCAGTGAAAATAAGGAAAAGATAGGGCGAGGTATCTGAAGAGTGCCTTTATATATAGAAGAAAATCTCTATCAAGTTAAAAACAAAGAAAACAAGGAAACAGACCAGATATAAAAATGCAGAGATATATTTCATTTCTGTGATACAAACCATAAACAAAGTTTTGTGCAAAAAAAGAGAAAGATCTGAAAATAAAGTCATCTTACAAAATGTTGTCCACAAAGCAAAAGATATTTTTCAATCTGTGAAAAAATACTATATTAATACAAAAGGGACTGTGTTAGGCAGTATCACAGTGCTATTGTAAAATACATTATTACAAGTGGTTTTGAAATTTAGCTTGCTCACCTAATGACTTCCGTAATTATAAATGTTTAAAATAAATGTTATAGTTCTTTATAAAAAACTAACTTGAATTTATTTTTTACCCATAGTACTGTTTTTTCAGAGTAGATATTTTACTGGCTCATGAATGCTAATTTCCCTTTAAGGGACTCCTAGAAAAAACTCAGATTCACTGAAATTGTGTTTACTTAAAATAATAAATATTCTTGGAAAACAATTGATTGTCATATGATATACAAAATTGTGGTTTGAATCTTCATCATTAAACAGTTGCATAGCAACAAAGGATACAAATATTCTCCTCTACCTAAAGTTAAGAAATGTAACTGCAGAATCAGCTTATTTATGCCATAGAAGTGTCTTAATTTATCTCCAAATAAATCTAAATATAGCCAATTCTTTATGTTCACAGTACCTATAGGTCCACGTTTGTTGTCTGAAGATTCACTGTTTGGGAAAATTGCCACACATTTTTGTAAACATATTTCTTTGCTTTCTCGTCTTAACTGACTTTTTGTTTTTTACAAAATTGAAATATCAACGTGTTTCTAATTCTCTTACAGGCTCCTCATCAAATATTATTTCCAGGAATTACTTTATATCCTGTAAACCTCTTTATAAGTCTCTTCAGCTGTAAAATAAAAAAAATGAGACTTTGAAACCTTGTTTTTAGAATAAAGGGGCTTTTTTAAAAAGAGAGAAAAATCAATCATAACATTCCTTTCTATATAGAACTTGAAACCCATAAGAATTCTAAGCTTGGCAAAAGATGTCTAGCAGGTAAGACATAAGATGCACATTTGATACCTTCCTCTAACTAAGGCAAAAAATGCTCATGTTGCTTCTATTTACCAGCTTAAAAAAACCAGTTCATGGTAACCTTCAATGTGAGAATTTGTTTTTCAAAGATACTATAATATTTTGCAAATAGAATTCATAGTCTTTGGATTCCAACTAACTCCAAGGATAAATTGTCCTAACTCTTGCTACTGGAATCAAATCTGTGAACATTTCCAGATAAGAAAAAAAAAAGTGTGAGAAACTTTAACTAGATATTGGTATCTGAGTGCTTCCTCCTTCCCCAGAGCCCACTGATAATGTGCACCCCCATACTTTGGACAACTCATATGTAGGAGGAGACAAGCACAGATGATCTGGTCTGAGCCACACCTCTGTTCTTCAACGTTATTGGTCCAGGGAAGCTCCTGTGAGGCTGTCCCGATGGATACCCTGTTCCTTCCCCATGGATGCTGATCTAGGCAAAGGAGTCACTTTTCTGACTGTTGCTGCCTTTGGTGCCTCATTTCTATACCCTCAACCCGTTACACTTCCCATTGTGTTTACTTAAAATAATAAATATTCTTGGAAAACAATTGATTGTCATATGATATACAAAATTGTGGTTTGAATCTTCATCATTAAACAGTTGCATAGCAACAAAGGATACAAATATTCTCCTCTACCTAAAGTTAAGAAATGTAACTGCAGAATCAGCTTATTTATGCCATAGAAGTGTCTTAATTTATCTCCAAATAAATCTAAATATAGCCAATTCTTTATGTTCACAGTACCTATAGGTCCACGTTTGTTGTCTGAAGATTCACTGTTTGGGAAAATTGCCACACATTTTTGTAAACATATTTCTTTGCTTTCTCGTCTTAACTGACTTTTTGTTTTTTACAAAATTGAAATATCAACGTGTTTCTAATTCTCTTACAGGCTCCTCATCAAATATTATTTCCAGGAATTACTTTATATCCTGTAAACCTCTTTATAAGTCTCTTCAGCTGTAAAATAAAAAAAATGAGACTTTGAAACCTTGTTTTTAGAATAAAGGGGCTTTTTTAAAAAGAGAGAAAAATCAATCATAACATTCCTTTCTATATAGAACTTGAAACCCATAAGAATTCTAAGCTTGGCAAAAGATGTCTAGCAGGTAAGACATAAGATGCACATTTGATACCTTCCTCTAACTAAGGCAAAAAATGCTCATGTTGCTTCTATTTACCAGCTTAAAAAAACCAGTTCATGGTAACCTTCAATGTGAGAATTTGTTTTTCAAAGATACTATAATATTTTGCAAATAGAATTCATAGTCTTTGGATTCCAACTAACTCCAAGGATAAATTGTCCTAACTCTTGCTACTGGAATCAAATCTGTGAACATTTCCAGATAAGAAAAAAAAAAGTGTGAGAAACTTTAACTAGATATTGGTATCTGAGTGCTTCCTCCTTCCCCAGAGCCCACTGATAATGTGCACCCCCATACTTTGGACAACTCATATGTAGGAGGAGACAAGCACAGATGATCTGGTCTGAGCCACACCTCTGTTCTTCAACGTTATTGGTCCAGGGAAGCTCCTGTGAGGCTGTCCCGATGGATACCCTGTTCCTTCCCCATGGATGCTGATCTAGGCAAAGGAGTCACTTTTCTGACTGTTGCTGCCTTTGGTGCCTCATTTCTAATGTAACACAATGAACTATCAACCCACAGTCAACTTCCACATCCATATCTAGCCTTCTTATGATCCGATGGCCTATGTTATCACAAGCGATTGTCTAAACACACTGTGGAAAAGGGCCTTCATGATCAACAGAGGATATTCACAGAGAGGTGTACTTTACACCTTCTCCAAGAAGCCCTACTGTATAGAAGGCTTCGGGGAAACTGACCCTTGTCTTATGGCTCATTTCCATCTGGGATTTTAAATTTGGCCTGAAGTTTCCTCATTGATTCTTAACATCACTTCCATACAAACATGCACAGTCTAAATTGAATCAACTTAATTCCTGAACATCTGTCCTGACAAAGAGACAGCAGGTAGACAAATGCTATGGTATATACATTTTGGAGAGAGAACAGTCATGGTGACCAAAGGTGAATACATAAAACACCATTTGACTTTCCTTTTTGGTTTGATGCTTTATCATAAGGTCCTTTTCCTCTTCACTGGTTTGCAGTGTTCAGTACTTGAAACCAGATGTTCCAATCCCAACGTCATGGCATACACCCTGATGGAGTATTAATCCCACAATGTCTCTTGTCTGGTTGGTGTCTGCTCTGGTTGGTAAGACACAGTTAAGCTTCACAGAAGATACTTGTTGCATGTCTGCTAAATGAGAACCTTACTTTCATAAAAAATATTTGAATATAAATCCTTTCTACAGCTTTCTAGTTTTTCCTGTATCCAACTAACTCCAAGGATAAATTGTCCTAACTCTTGCTACTGGAATCAAATCTGTGAACATTTCCAGATAAGAAAAAAAAAAGTGTGAGAAACTTTAACTAGATATTGGTATCTGAGTGCTTCCTCCTTCCCCAGAGCCCACTGATAATGTGCACCCCCATACTTTGGACAACTCATATGTAGGAGGAGACAAGCACAGATGATCTGGTCTGAGCCACACCTCTGTTCTTCAACGTTATTGGTCCAGGGAAGCTCCTGTGAGGCTGTCCCGATGGATACCCTGTTCCTTCCCCATGGATGCTGATCTAGGCAAAGGAGTCACTTTTCTGACTGTTGCTGCCTTTGGTGCCTCATTTCTAATGTAACACAATGAACTATCAACCCACAGTCAACTTCCACATCCATATCTAGCCTTCTTATGATCCGATGGCCTATGTTATCACAAGCGATTGTCTAAACACACTGTGGAAAAGGGCCTTCATGATCAACAGAGGATATTCACAGAGAGGTGTACTTTACACCTTCTCCAAGAAGCCCTACTGTATAGAAGGCTTCGGGGAAACTGACCCTTGTCTTATGGCTCATTTCCATCTGGGATTTTAAATTTGGCCTGAAGTTTCCTCATTGATTCTTAACATCACTTCCATACAAACATGCACAGTCTAAATTGAATCAACTTAATTCCTGAACATCTGTCCTGACAAAGAGACAGCAGGTAGACAAATGCTATGGTATATACATTTTGGAGAGAGAACAGTCATGGTGACCAAAGGTGAATACATAAAACACCATTTGACTTTCCTTTTTGGTTTGATGCTTTATCATAAGGTCCTTTTCCTCTTCACTGGTTTGCAGTGTTCAGTACTTGAAACCAGATGTTCCAATCCCAACGTCATGGCATACACCCTGATGGAGTATTAATCCCACAATGTCTCTTGTCTGGTTGGTGTCTGCTCTGGTTGGTAAGACACAGTTAAGCTTCACAGAAGATACTTGTTGCATGTCTGCTAAATGAGAACCTTACTTTCATAAAAAATATTTGAATATAAATCCTTTCTACAGCTTTCTAGTTTTTCCTGTATACCACATTTACAAAAGCTGTCCATTTTACAGTTCGGCAGAAATCATAGATTCGGTGTGTCCATGAATGTTGGAATCTCCTAGCAAAGACGGTTGCTTTGAGTCTATTTTGTAGGGTTTTTGAGATTTGTTGCCAAAAACCGTGATACCCATCCCCCCGGGATGATTCGGAATCGACATGTGCGGCAGCAGGGGAATGTTTGCTTCCTGATTGGATCCCGATGAAGGCAGGCTGGTCACGTGACCAGTACTCGTTGAGCCACTGGCACTGCTGGGGGACCGACTCTTGGGAGGTGGGCAGTGCTGGATCACTCTGGGAGGACCTGGTGGCTGATAGTGGGCGGCTGGGAACGCGGCGTATCCAGGAGGTATGGGGTAGCCATTGATGGGGATGAATCGCTGGTTCTGAGGTATTGGCGGGCTGATGAAACCAGCAATCTGGCCCTGTGGTGTAATACCCTGGCTCGGGAACATATAATTGGGATATCTGGGGTTACTGAGATTACTCACTGGGCTGGCACTAAGGGAGGTGGTCTGCGTGGTGGCATTCCCTCCGGAAGGTGTAGTAGAGCTGGTATGACTTGAGAGTCCCTCCCAGGACCGAAGTCGCACATGAATATCTTTAAATCTTGGTCTCCTGGAAGGAATCTCGTTCCAACATTCTGTCATGAGGCTGTACATCCTGGGTGGGCAGTCTTCGGAGCATGGCAACAGCTGTCGTTTTCTCACCATTTCGATCACTTCCTGGTTACTAAATCCATAATATGGCTGGAGTCCAAAACTGAAAATCTCCCATAAGACAACTCCAAATGACCAGATATCTGAATCAGAGGAGAATTTGCCATACATGATGGCTTCCGGGGGCATCCAGCGAATGGGCAGCAGAGACTTACTCTGCACCCTGTAGTAATCGCAACGTCATGGCATACATCCTGATGGAGTATTAATCCCACAATGTCTCTTGTCTGGTTGGTGTCTGCTCTGGTTGGTAAGACACAGTTAAGCTTCACAGAAGATACTTGTTGCATGTCTGCTAAATGAGAACCTTACTTTCATAAAAAATATTTGAATATAAATCCTTTCTACAGCTTTCTAGTTTTTCCTGTATACCACATTTACAAAAGCTGTCCATTTTACAGTTCGGCAGAAATCATAGATTCGGTGTGTCCATGAATGTTGGAATCTCCTAGCAAAGACGGTTGCTTTGAGTCTATTTTGTAGGGTTTTTGAGATTTGTTGCCAAAAACCGTGATACCCATCCCCCCGGGATGATTCGGAATCGACATGTGCGGCAGCAGGGGAATGTTTGCTTCCTGATTGGATCCCGATGAAGGCAGGCTGGTCACGTGACCAGTACTCGTTGAGCCACTGGCACTGCTGGGGGACCGACTCTTGGGAGGTGGGCAGTGCTGGATCACTCTGGGAGGACCTGGTGGCTGATAGTGGGCGGCTGGGAACGCGGCGTATCCAGGAGGTATGGGGTAGCCATTGATGGGGATGAATCGCTGGTTCTGAGGTATTGGCGGGCTGATGAAACCAGCAATCTGGCCCTGTGGTGTAATACCCTGGCTCGGGAACATATAATTGGGATATCTGGGGTTACTGAGATTACTCACTGGGCTGGCACTAAGGGAGGTGGTCTGCGTGGTGGCATTCCCTCCGGAAGGTGTAGTAGAGCTGGTATGACTTGAGAGTCCCTCCCAGGACCGAAGTCGCACATGAATATCTTTAAATCTTGGTCTCCTGGAAGGAATCTCGTTCCAACATTCTGTCATGAGGCTGTACATCCTGGGTGGGCAGTCTTCGGAGCATGGCAACAGCTGTCGTTTTCTCACCATTTCGATCACTTCCTGGTTACTAAATCCATAATATGGCTGGAGTCCAAAACTGAAAATCTCCCATAAGACAACTCCAAATGACCAGATATCTGAATCAGAGGAGAATTTGCCATACATGATGGCTTCCGGGGGCATCCAGCGAATGGGCAGCAGAGACTTACTCTGCACCCTGTAGTAATCAGCAGAGTATATTTCTCTGGAAAGCCCAAGGTCTGAAATCTTCACATGAAGTTGCTCTCCAATTAATATATTGCGAGCTGCAAGGTCCTTATGGACAAAGAAGTGACTAGACAGGTATTCCATGCCAGCTGCAATCTGAATGGCAATGTGTAGAAAATCTCCATGATCCAGGCTGGACTTTACAGTCCCATCTTCATCACTGCTACAGCCAACATCTGAATGTGGGGACCGCATGATGAGGAACTCATGGAGGTCTCCCTGATTCATATACTCAAAAAGCATGCACACAGGTTGTTCCTGAGTGACTGCCCCTAGGAGGCAGACAATATTGGGGTGGTGTAGTTCGGCCATCAGGGAGGCTTCCTGTTGAAATTCTGTCCATTGCTGGGGGTTGTTATAGTCTTTCAAGGTCTTTATAGCGACTAACTGAGCATGGTCCATGCCTGGGAGATAAAGATGGCCCTTGTAGATCTTTCCAAAGGCACATTCACCCAGTTCTTCCATAAAACGTACAGCTGAAAGAGGCAGCTCTTTAGCCTTGCTCTGTATGGGAGACAGGAAAAGTGTAGTTTAAAACATTTCCCAAGGCAAGATACCCTGGCATCTGAAAGGAAGGGTGGGGCATGTCAAGAAAGATTCTATACATCCAATCGAATATAACACTGTACATCTAGAAGCCTTTAAAATTGTTGGCTGCAATTTAGCCGTAAGCAAACTTCTGTCCATCACTCATCTATCCCTCCATCCACACCCCCTGCTTCAATAGGGCTTTTTGGTTGTTGCCTAGAATCTTGCTCCTCAAAGTGTGGTCTTGGGAAAAGCAATATTAGCATCACCTGAAGCTCACTGCAAATGCAGACTCTTGGGCCCTTAGACCTACAGAATCAGGATGTGCATTTAACAAGATTCCAGGTGGTTCTGATGAATTTTGGTGTGTGAGAAGCACTGTGGCAGAGGACAGTCTTCATGCTTAGCCTGACACCTAAAGTATCTGCAATTTGCTTTTATCCTTGCTGTATACCTCTATATGATGGCATCACTTAGTTGAATAGGTTTCCCTATCATTCACAAGCAAACACCATGTACGTTTTTGCCTGACACCTTTGTTCTCCCAGTGCTCTCTGATTTTTGAGGTGTGTACTGAGCTAACAGTGAGAAAGACCATTGGGTTGATGTGTGGCTGTAAACAACGAAACCCTGTAAAAAATAATAATAAAATTTGTGTGGGGAAAAAAAAAAAAAACTGTACTGAGTTGCCTATAGTAGAGATGGAGGGGACAGGTGGAAGGGGCTTCTCTCTACTTATCAAATGATTGCTCTGAAACTCTCCCTGTCTTTACCTCTTCAGGAATCCCTCTGACTTTATAGTCTGACTGCTGCTATGTGTAGGATGTAGCGAGGTAGCTTGTTACATGCATGGCCTCTGAAGCCAGGCAGTTCAAGCTGAAATTCTGCCCTCTCCACTTATCAGCTGTTGACCCTGGGTGCAATATGAACTACTCTGTGCCTCAATTCCCTCATCCATAAAATGGGTTGACAAGCATTATACTTATCTTGTAGGGTTTTTGTGAACTTTTGATAAGCTAATATTTGTCAAGTGTTCAGTATGATGTCTGGCACATGCTAAGGGCTATCTGACTTTTAGCAACTATTACCTTGCCTTTTTTTTTGATAAATATATTTTGTCCCCTCAATCAGATGTCAGTTTTTTTAAGGGAGTCATTGCCCTTCAAACCAATTGATTGTCTCTACAGCTTTGCAAGTAGGTTATTTACTGATTGACCTTAACACAGACAGGAGAAAGCAATTAGCACACAATGAAAATAAGTATTAGGTTGTGACATTTGATCTTGACAATAAACATCTATTATGTCATGTGTTTTTATTATTTTTGAAACTTACCTCTGATCTATCCTGAAGTTTAATCTAATTGGTTTGGGAAAACATCATAAAAGTAACGCATTTGTACATAAACTGATTTTAAAAATAATCCCTTTAAATGCAGTTTAAATCCTTAGATTTTAGAGAAAGTACTGCTGTGAATATCCCCATTGAAGGTGACAATTTTGCAAATACATATGGAATTCAGAGCAATATGTACACAGTTTAACACAACAGTTTGGAAAATTAAGTAAAAATAATTTCTCTAGTCCAAACTCTGTAATCTACAATTCATGATAATTAGCTCTGTTCTAGGTTGCTAATTTCTAGGGCAAAATTCCCATTAACCTAATTATAAGTATAAATAAACTTTCAGCAAAATACCCACTTAAGAGAATGAAACAGAACTGAGGATTTCCCTTGGAACTCTTCCTAATGATGTAAATGAATCTATTTTATGTGAAAGGCCCTTGAAAGGCATGGAAGGTATTACTTTTCATCTAAACAGGACCCCATACTTTAGGTGTTAGAGAAGGGGGTAGGGGAAACTGAAAATGAGGACCTACACCTCTTCAGGGATCCTTCTGACTTTATAGTCTGACTGCTGCTATGTGTAGGATGTAGCGAGGTAGCTTGTTACATGCATGGCCTCTGAAGCCAGGCAGTTCAAGCTGAAATTCTGCCCTCTCCACTTATCAGCTGTTGACCCTGGGTGCAATATGAACTACTCTGTGCCTCAATTCCCTCATCCATAAAATGGGTTGACAAGCATTATACTTATCTTGTAGGGTTTTTGTGAACTTTTGATAAGCTAATATTTGTCAAGTGTTCAGTATGATGTCTGGCACATGCTAAGGGCTATCTGACTTTTAGCAACTATTACCTTGCCTTTTTTTTTGATAAATATATTTTGTCCCCTCAATCAGATGTCAGTTTTTTTAAGGGAGTCATTGCCCTTCAAACCAATTGATTGTCTCTACAGCTTTGCAAGTAGGTTATTTACTGATTGACCTTAACACAGACAGGAGAAAGCAATTAGCACACAATGAAAATAAGTATTAGGTTGTGACATTTGATCTTGACAATAAACATCTATTATGTCATGTGTTTTTATTATTTTTGAAACTTACCTCTGATCTATCCTGAAGTTTAATCTAATTGGTTTGGGAAAACATCATAAAAGTAACGCATTTGTACATAAACTGATTTTAAAAATAATCCCTTTAAATGCAGTTTAAATCCTTAGATTTTAGAGAAAGTACTGCTGTGAATATCCCCATTGAAGGTGACAATTTTGCAAATACATATGGAATTCAGAGCAATATGTACACAGTTTAACACAACAGTTTGGAAAATTAAGTAAAAATAATTTCTCTAGTCCAAACTCTGTAATCTACAATTCATGATAATTAGCTCTGTTCTAGGTTGCTAATTTCTAGGGCAAAATTCCCATTAACCTAATTATAAGTATAAATAAACTTTCAGCAAAATACCCACTTAAGAGAATGAAACAGAACTGAGGATTTCCCTTGGAACTCTTCCTAATGATGTAAATGAATCTATTTTATGTGAAAGGCCCTTGAAAGGCATGGAAGGTATTACTTTTCATCTAAACAGGACCCCATACTTTAGGTGTTAGAGAAGGGGGTGGGGGAAACTGAAAATGAGGACCTACACCTAAAGACTATTAGACTGAGCTAAGCTTCCCAGATGGCACTAGTGGTAAAGACCCCACTGGCCAATGCTGGAGACATAAGAGATATGAGCTTTATTCCTGGGTTGCGAAGTTCCTTTGGAGGAGGGCACGACAACCCACTCCAGTATTCTTGCCTGGAGAATTCCATGGACGGAGGAGCCTGGTGGGCTACAGTCCACAGGGTCAAAAAGAGTTGCACATGACTGAAATGACTTAGAACACATGCATGCAAAGAGGAGTTAGACCTCCTCCTCCTCTCCCTGCTGAAGTTAACCTATAGGCAGTGTGGGATAATCCAGGCCATGTGACCCTTGGACTCATGTCAACATGACTGTGAATTTGCATCTTGGACTCGCTGCTTTCCACTGATAATAAGAATAATTACTATTCATATAGCACTTACTATGTGCCAGACAATGTTCTAAGCCCTTGACAAATATCAACTCATTTACTACAACAACCCAGTGGCACAAGTCCTGTATCATGGATGGCTGAACTTGGGTGAATTTCTTAACTTTTCTGAACCTCTATTTCCATATCTATAAGATAATATAATGTCTAGCCTCCATAATTACAGTAGAGATTAAATGCAGCAATGTATGAAAGTAATTTCCACTTAATAAGTGCTCTTTAAATCATTTTTTATTATCCTTACTAGGGAAGTAATCCAAAAAGTGGAGCCGATGCAAATGATTTAGATCTATTTACAGACTTAAATAGCTCTGAATAGTCATCTTTTGGGCTTCTCAGGTGGCGTTCGTGGCAAAGAACTCTCCTGCCAATGCGTGAGACATACGAGATGTGGGTTTGATCTCTGGGTCGGGAAGATCCCCTGGAGGAGGGCATGGCAACCCACTCCAGTATTCTTGCCTGGAGAATCTTATGGACAGAGGAGCCTGGCAGGCTGTAGTCCATAGGGTCACAAAGAGTTGGACATGACTGAAGTGACCTAGCAAGCAGCCATCTATATTAATTAAAAAAAAAAATGATGTTTAAGTTTCCTGTTAATTGTTCTCTGTTCTCCAGTAGTTGTTAGTTTTTTTCGAAAAATGTTTTAAAAAATGACACAGACTCAGTTTTGGAGCCTGTGGGTGGGTGAAAATTTGAGTGTCCTTTGGCTTGCTCCTCTGAGAATTCTGGAGGATGTAAATGGAGGTGGAGCGAGCAGAACCTCATGTAGAAGACTAGATGGTGGCAGATAGGAAAGGCAGCAAGCAGGACAAACTTGTGGGGATGGGAAGAGAAGAGGAAGTGGACAGGACTTTGGCACTGGCCTGACACATGGCCCCAGGGACTTCAAGGCTAAGGAGGCCAACTGCATTCCCCTACACTGAGGTAAGCAAATTACTTCTCTGGTATCTGCCTTTGGAAGAAGAACTCTTCCCCTTTCCATTTTATAGATGGAGAAAGAGGCTTAGAAAAGCATCAAGAATTTTTAAGAGAGCCAAAATCACTATCCTTGCGTGTACAAGCCTTCTGTTTGAAATCAGAGAAGCCAGCCAGCCAGCAACCCCAGTTGGACACAGCATGTCTCTATCAGCCAAGCCTGGGGCTGGTCACCTTGCAGGGCTATGGGGTCAGCTTTCGGTGTGTGGCCACTCTGTGGAGTGATAATTGTTCTTCTCTCTCCCTGTTCAGACACATGAAAAAAATACATTTTGACTCAAAGTGTGCCTTGTCATAGCTTACCGAAACCCAGTGGGCCAGCCCAAAGAGGAAGGAATAGTTCAGCAGAAATAGTCATAACCAAATTTGGGGATTTGCGTTGGAAAGAAGCTCGGAAAATAACTAAAACCACCGATGGGCCAGCCCAAAAGAGGAAGGAAAGTTCTGGGGCATAGTTAGCTCTGAATAGTCATCTTTGGGCTTCTCAGGTGGCTCGTGGCAAAGAACTCTCCTGCCAATGCGTGAGACATACGAGATGTGGGTTTGATCTCTGGGTCGGGAAGATCCCCTGGAGGAGGGCATGGCAACCCACTCCAGTATTCTTGCCTGGAGAATCTTATGGACAGAGGAGCCTGGCAGGCTGTAGTCCATAGGGTCACAAAGAGTTGGACATGACTGAAGTGACCTAGCAAGCAGCCATCTATATTAATTAAAAAAAAAAATGATGTTTAAGTTTCCTGTTAATTGTTCTCTGTTCTCCAGTAGTTGTTAGTTTTTTTCGAAAAATGTTTTAAAAAATGACACAGACTCAGTTTTGGAGCCTGTGGGTGGGTGAAAATTTGAGTGTCCTTTGGCTTGCTCCTCTGAGAATTCTGGAGGATGTAAATGGAGGTGGAGCGAGCAGAACCTCATGTAGAAGACTAGATGGTGGCAGATAGGAAAGGCAGCAAGCAGGACAAACTTGTGGGGATGGGAAGAGAAGAGGAAGTGGACAGGACTTTGGCACTGGCCTGACACATGGCCCCAGGGACTTCAAGGCTAAGGAGGCCAACTGCATTCCCCTACACTGAGGTAAGCAAATTACTTCTCTGGTATCTGCCTTTGGAAGAAGAACTCTTCCCCTTTCCATTTTATAGATGGAGAAAGAGGCTTAGAAAAGCATCAAGAATTTTTAAGAGAGCCAAAATCACTATCCTTGCGTGTACAAGCCTTCTGTTTGAAATCAGAGAAGCCAGCCAGCCAGCAACCCCAGTTGGACACAGCATGTCTCTATCAGCCAAGCCTGGGGCTGGTCACCTTGCAGGGCTATGGGGTCAGCTTTCGGTGTGTGGCCACTCTGTGGAGTGATAATTGTTCTTCTCTCTCCCTGTTCAGACACATGAAAAAAATACATTTTGACTCAAAGTGTGCCTTGTCATAGCTTACCGAAACCCAGTGGGCCAGCCCAAAGAGGGAAGGAATAGTTCAGCAGAAATAGTCATAACCAAATTTGGGGATTTGCGTTGGAAAGAAGCTCGGAAAATAACTAAAACCACCGATTTCACAAAACCTTTTCTTGGAACACCTGTGCAGCAGCCGGCATAGAAGTACCCAGGAAAAAAAAAGAAAGAAAAAAACCTGCTCAGCGCTTGGTTTCAGGGGAACCATTTACACAGTGATTTGCATTTTTTAAATGCTCAAGTTATTTGGTACAAATGAGTCTTAACTACAGACTCATTTTCAAATTTTACATAAATCCTGAACCAGTTTAAAAAATCATAAAAACCCTTAAAGAAGCAGTCAGTAGACTGTACGGTGACGGCAGGAAATTAGCTGTATTGTTGAGGAACAGATGGTTTACATTATACAAACCCTTTAGGCTAAACTTGTTTAGGTCTGGCATATTGTAAATTATATTTTAGTAATGAAAGTGAAATGACCTCTGCTTGACCTCAAGTGGGGTTTGTCTGTTTGAACCAATGTAGTGGAAAACTATGAAAGAAAATGAAGTCATAAAGTTTTGGCAGTTCAATTTTGGCTCATTTCAAGTTAAAGGGTTATAAATCTGTTTAGTTTTTGTTTGACAAGTATTTGTCATACAGGGATGTACAAAATGTAAAGACGTGTAAAATACACATGAGGCACGATGCCAAAGTAAACCAAGTACAAAGGAAAACTGGAATGAATAGGGTCCTGGGCTCCTATCTCTTTATCACTCCCTCCATTAGTTGAATGACAAGATGGGCTCCGTTTATTATATGCTGTAAGGCAATTAAGTACCTTAAAACTGAAACAGGCTTTCAGTTTAAATGTTAACATTTTTACTTCTCAAAGTAAACACACATCTGCCTCAGTGTGGTTTAAAGAGTTACATAATTTTGGTGGGGGAGACAAATCAGAGTTGATACAGAAGTTGATACATTATTCTAAAACCTGAAGGTGCTTCTACCCCTAGAAATTTCTCAAGAGCAACTGTATTCAGGCTTACATGAGCTCCTCCCAGAAGGAAAATGCAGGGAGAACACTTTTAGAGGGTGAGTTGTTAGACATGAGTCGATGTGAGGATTGTAGTCCTGTCTAAACAGCTGCCACAGACGCCCGGCTTCCCTCACCTGAGTGATGAATACTCAGTGTGGACATGTGCCCCCTTCACATCCATTAATGATAGGTACGAAAACTATGAACCATGGCTAGAGTTAAAACACTTGTAACCATGTAGGTAGCAGATGGAGAAGGGTGACAGACTCAGCGACTTTCTCTCTCTCCACTTTTGGGAGGTTACGCTTTAGGTGATAATACACTTGAAATGACTCCTCTGGGGACACCACGTGCGACTAACCTGCCATTTCCTGCTCACTTTTCCTAAATGATTACCACAGGAAATGAGGTGAGGATTTCATGATGGCCATCCCCGTTGGCATGCAGCATGGATCCTGCTCTGTGACTTTTCACCTCTAACCTGAACGGGACATGCCTGAGAGCTCTATTTTGAGTCCAGCGTGACGTAGACACACAGATAGACAGCAGAGCCACAGGAAGGTAGGGGAAACCAGAGCCCAGGGCGGTTCTCTGGGACAGGAAGGTGGCTCCAGCAGCAGGTGTTGGAATAGGACTGAAATTCATGATCCTGTGATGGACAAACCTCCCGCTGAAGTTCTTGCAGCTCATGTACTGGTTCCTATCCCATCCCTCATGCCCCACGACTACTGCCCATTCACACATGTCTTTCACTAGATACAGGTACCAATTCTAGCTGGATACAAGTATCTGCAGGAGAAGGTAGGTCCCACACAACGGCATTTGTCCCCAGCTCTATTTGAGAAATGATGAAGCAGATCCTGGCCTTACTGAAATTAAGGGAAGTATTTTAGAAGGATATAAACAGGTTTGTTTCTCCTTGGAAGCAGTCCTCTGAAAACTACACTCCTTAGGGGCTTCCTTTCTGCATCTCAAGTACTGACCAGCAGAGTCTACACCAGATCAGGCACTGGAATCCCCCAGAGGGCTTGTTAAAACACAGATCGTTAGGCCTTACTCCTAGAGTTTCTAATTCTGTAAGACAGATTCAGCAGTTCTGACAAGCTCCCAGGTGATGAAGAAGCTCTGAGACTGGAATAAATGAGAGAACTGTTAGAATAAATGGAATAATTGAAGATGATTTTCAAAAAAAAAAAAAAAAAAAAAAGGAAAGGACATGCTTTCCTGGATCAGATAGTTCCTGCAGGTCTCGCCCCTGCTTCTGGCATAATGAATGACCACAGTCTCTCTGTAGAACCTATCTGAGGAATTCTGACTTACATGAGACACAGACTATAACACTCTGCTTTCGGAAGATGCTTTGGAAATGCCAACAGAGAAAAATATAAGAGCCATCGAATAGTATTTTACTGGGTTACATTCTGCATGGCTCCTCTCTTAGAGAGGTTCAGGTTTTGAAATAGAGATCTCTTTATAGGTTGGGCCATGTCATCTGTTTATCCTATTTTTATGTGCAGCCAATTGTATGGGATATATTTTCAAAGCTGATTACCTCAGTCAGTCAATTAATACTATATATACTATATACCGAAGAGTATACACAGGCAATAGCACATGAAAAACCATTTAAGAACCACGAGGAGAGAGGACACAGCTCCTATTCTAGATGTTTGTAATCTGAGCTACCCACGCATTGAATATTTGCCATGTGCCAGACACTGAGATCGTAACAATGGCTATAAGTTGGGGCGAGGGGTGGAGTGTTTATGTGTCAAACTTCATACATATGAATTCCTTTCATCCTCACAATAACCCTGTGAAATGGGTCACTATGACTCTTATTCCCGTTTTACAGATGCAGAACCTGAGGAACAATGGTTAAGTGGTCCCACGACTAGTATTATAGGCAGTAAATTCAGACTCCAGGGCCTGTCTTCCTCATGACTACACTACACTCCCCCATGGGCTCTCTCACTGTTTACTGCATCAACTCACTGAACACTCGTCACAAACCCATACTATGATTTCTCCACGTTATGGATCAAGAAATTAAGGCCTTCAGTGGTTAAGCAGCTCGCCTGTGGAAGCACAACTATGAAGTGGTGATACCAAGATTCAGCTCCAGCTATATCTGGCTTCAAAGATGGAGCACTTTTCTGGGAAGAAGGGGAAATTTTCATTTAATCCTCAGAGGGCTCCACAATTATAGAAGCGTGATCCCCACTGGTGTAAGAGTGGGATGTCAAGGTATAATTAATTATTCTCTGGTCTCTGCTGACCTGGACCTTACTTGTGCTGATCCTCTATTGTTTGCATTAGTTGACTGGGATACGTGAACAAAACCATTCAACAGCAGTCTTGACCTTAGTTGGGCACAAGAGCCCTGGAGAGTATCTGAGGTTGAGTGCTTTCCCTATCTGGCCTTGGCTGTTGAGAGGAATCCGCTTGACTCTAAAGCCAGTTTTCCTTTCCTGTGTGGTTTACTGGTTCTTAGGTAAACAGTGGTAGAATTGAAACAACTGACTCCACTCATAAACGGAAATGATTACATTCTAAAGCTGAAAGGCCACAGCCATTTGATTTGGGGAGGTTATGGACATTTTTAAAGACTACAGCCAAACTAAAGTGCCTTCTGGCTTATGCAATCAAATGCTAGAGGGCGTTCCAACCAACAGTTGGCCACACTTGCTCAGAGTTCAGCTGCACTTCTCTGGAAGTGATTTAACTTCAGAAACAGTTCTTTTCTCTATAACGTAACTTTCTGGTACTTAGCTTGAACGTCTGATGGTGACCAGGGTTGGTTCTGTGGTGGAGTTACTTTATAGTGTCAGCAGGAGAGGGTTTATTCTGTCTGGAAAGAGGCAGAACAGAGGCCAGTAATTTGAATGTCTGTGTGAGTCACCATGGGTTCATAACTTGGGCTTGTGTGTTTCAGCAGCCAGAAAATTAAAGCAGAAGAATGCAATAGGAAATACTGGGCTATGGACCTGGGCAGACCTGGGTTCGAGTTTTGGCTCTGCTACTCACTAGCTGAGTGACTCTGGGTAAAATCTTAATCTCAAGCCTCACTTCTCTCACTTCCCAAAAAATCAGGTTCTAAACTTCAGAGGATTATTATAGATTGTATTGAGATGATGCATATAAAGTACTTTATCTTATTCATAATATCCATTTATAATACTTATTCTCCCTAGAAGGAAAGCTACTACAAACATAGTTTTAGGCTGAGCTCTATACTGGATGGTCCCTCGTCCTCACTACCCTTTCCACCTTGAGAGATTTTATCCAGGGTGTAAATAAGATGTGGGGCATAGGATTTATGCTCACTGGATGGGCACACGAACACCAGAGCTCTCTAAGAGTTACCTCTATAATCTTTGCTTTGATTCCTTTGTCCTCACCCCAGTTAATGCTGTGGGCTGCTGAATCCTATAGCTTCCTCATAGAATCCCATACCCAACATTTGGTAATTGACTAAAAGGTTTGTGATTGTTCATATCATCACTGCATCAAACAATAATAGTAGATTCTAGCTGTTGAGTATCTGTGAGGTGCCAGAAATACTATCCTGAAGTGTCAGAAATATCTCTTTTAGAATAGATTGGTGGCTATTAGTGGTAGTGGTGGTGGTGGGCGCATTTGCGAAGGAGAGTAAAATAAAGGAAGTGGAAAGGTACAAACTTCCTATTATAAAATGTCATAGGGATGTAGTGTACAGCATGGAGAATATAGTTCATAATCCTGTACTATATATTTAAAAGCTGCAAAGAGAGAAATCTTAAAAGGTCCTTTCACAAGAGAAAAATTCTTGTAAATGACGGGTGTTAACTAAGCCTGTTGTGGTGATCATTTGGCACTATGTAAAAATACTGAATCATTATCTTATACAACTGAAACTAATGTTATCTGTTTCAATTATACCTCAATAAAAATTATTTTTAAAATCTATTTTAAGTACTATTGTATTCTTGTTTTATAAGTGAGAAAACAAAGATCTTGTTGCCAGGAAAGAGTGGAGCCAAGATTTATAATCATATCTTTCTGCCTCTAAATCCTTGATCTTTGAAGTATAAGGTACCACCTCCCAGAAATAAACCAAGAACAAATGTGGCTGGAAAGGTAAGTTAGGCCCAGAGAATATGGACTCCTGGGTCCAAGGAGAAAGAACCTTATAACCTAAGATCTGGTCCTTCCAGATTGGGAAATCATTATGTCAAGTGGGAGCTAAAACAGTGCCAGAGGATGAAATCAGCATGAGAGAGAGAAAGAGGAAAGAGAACTGACAAACATCAGAGGAAGCTCTCATGTAGGGAGTTAAAAGAAGAAGAACTAGTGAAGGAAACAGGAGGAGATAGGAGGAGAGCCAAGACAAAAAGTATTTCAAGATGGTGGTTAAGAATGTCAAATGCTCCAGAGAAATTTAAGAGGATGAAGACTTAGAAAAGGTCATTGGATTAAATTACATCACTGGCGATTCCTTAGAGGCCATGTGAATAGCATGATGAGCTCAGAAGCCTTGGAGACAATGGCTTTAAAGAGTGAGTGGAAAAGCTATCGAGAATGTTTTAGCACTAAGTGTAGCAACTTACGGGCTAAGCCACATTGGCTAAGGATCGGGGTTTCAAAGGGATCGCCCAACCACAGCAGGGAGTTTTAGATGGAAGCATGTTGCTAGCAAAAGAGGAATATAATCAAGTGTCAGTACATTCATCAAAGGCTGAATAATTTGGCTAGAAAGGAAAAAGAAAGAGGAATAGTCTGGAAGTAAAGAAACAGAGAAGCTGTCAAGAGATGTGGGTTGGTTGAGAAATAAAATACATGCACTGCAATGTTCATCGCAGCACTGTTTACAATAGCCAAGATATGGAAACAACCTAAATGTCCATCAACCTAGGAATGCATAAAGAAGATACGGAACGTATATGCAATGGCGTATTACTCAACCATTAACAAGAATGATATAATGCTGTTTGCATCAGCATGGATGGACCTAGAGATTGTCATATTCAGTGAGGTATGTCAGATAGAGAAGAAGAAATATTGCATGACCTCCTTTGTATGAGAAATCTAAAAAGAAATGATACAAATGAATTTACAAAACAGAAATTGATTCACAGACTTAGAGAACGGACTTATGCTTGCTACTGGGCTGGGGGTAGGGGGAGACTGGGGGAAGGGGTAGTTAGGGAGTTAGGATGTGTACACACTGCTATATTTAAAATGGATCACCAACAAGGACCTACTGTATAGCACAGGGAACTCTGCTTAGTGTTATGTGGCAGCTGGGATAGGAAGGGAGTTAGGGGGAGAATGGATACAGGTATATGCATGGCTGAGTTCCTAAACTGTTCACCTGAAACTGTCATAACATTGTTAACCAGCTATACACTAACACAAAATAAAAATTTAGAAACTAAATACAGTACATCCGCCACTTTTAGAAAGCTATAGGCAAATTTTGCTTTCCCCCAAATCTTCCTTAAATCAGTCCGGAGCTGACCGTATAGCCCTCTGCCTGGTCTTCCTGCTCTTGGTTCTCAAACTCCACCTCTTAACCCCTCTGTGGGTCTAAATCCCACTTATGCTGGTCACATAGGGAAGGACAGAACTGGGTTCATCATAACCTTGAGGGAGAGGCTCTGTCCCACTTCTAACTCCCCAGGAGGGCAGTTCTTTCTCCTCCAGGAGATCACTCTGTGTTTCAGACGTGACCGTCGTGGCAGGGTAGCGGGGTTAGGGGGTAGGCAAAAGAAAAGAATCAGAGTGACGGGAAGTTAAGGTTTCCAGAGTTCTTGGAGAAGTTTCATTTTCCACAGAACTTAAAAAAAAAAAAAAAAAACCTGCTCAGACTGTAAAAATGTGTAATGCAAGATAGAAAAACCCTACTTCGTTTCTGCATCACCAGTGTACTGTCAGGTTTTGAAGATGGAAAAGATAGGAGATGAACTGATTTAACGGAGTGGATTGAAACCTTTTGCTGAACGAAATAAAAGGAAAATAAACAAACTGTCCTTTGCATGAGCACAGTTGACCTCTTTCTCTGAACAGCTGAGAAAATTGAGAGGCGAACTGGCTTCTCAGGGTCACAGGGCAGTCAATGGAGGAGCCAGGGGAGCATCTCCATTTCCTGACTGTTCAAGGCTCAGAGCTCAGAAGCCTCTCTGGTCCACTGGCTTCCTTTCCCCACAGATAAGAAGGAGACTTGAGCCTCATCAAAAGTTTTAACTTCCAGCTGTCCCGTCCACCTCCCTGGGGACTCAAGCCAGGTCCCGTCAGCCAGTCTGTCTGGGTTGCCTATTGTCTCTTCTGAGGGTATGGATTTCTAATCTCCTAGAGGGGTCTCTTCCTAATACAAACATTCAGGATAGGGGTGGGTAAAATCAGCTCAGCAAGTAGAGAGAAGTGGAAAGAGATAGCTTAAAATCTGAAGGGCACATTCATTTGGATAAATAAGGCCAGGGCCGACCAGCTTCTATCCTTCATTCCTCTCTCATCTCAGCCTTCAAATACCCTTTTGATTTTACTCTGGTAGGGTGTTTGTTTTCAGGACTTCCCCACCCGCCTTTCATTCTTATGTGTGTCCCTTCCTTTTAGATTTTATAGGTACATGCAATATTTATGTGTTGGTGACTGGGTCCCCCAAACTCCACCTCTTAACCCCTCTGTGGGTCTAAATCCCACTTATGCTGGTCACATAGGGAAGGACAGAACTGGGTTCATCATAACCTTGAGGGAGAGGCTCTGTCCCACTTCTAACTCCCCAGGAGGGCAGTTCTTTCTCCTCCAGGAGATCACTCTGTGTTTCAGACGTGACCGTCGTGGCAGGGTAGCGGGGTTAGGGGGTAGGCAAAAGAAAAGAATCAGAGTGACGGGAAGTTAAGGTTTCCAGAGTTCTTGGAGAAGTTTCATTTTCCACAGAACTTAAAAAAAAAAAAAAAAACCTGCTCAGACTGTAAAAATGTGTAATGCAAGATAGAAAAACCCTACTTCGTTTCTGCATCACCAGTGTACTGTCAGGTTTTGAAGATGGAAAAGATAGGAGATGAACTGATTTAACGGAGTGGATTAAAACCCTTTTTGCTGAACGAAATAAAAGGAAAATAAACAAACTGTCCTTTGCATGAGCACAGTTGACCTCTTTCTCTGAACAGCTGAGAAAATTGAGAGGCGAACTGGCTTCTCAGGGTCACAGGGCAGTCAATGGAGGAGCCAGGGGAGCATCTCCATTTCCTGACTGTTCAAGGCTCAGAGCTCAGAAGCCTCTCTGGTCCACTGGCTTCCTTTCCCCACAGATAAGAAGGAGACTTGAGCCTCATCAAAAGTTTTAACTTCCAGCTGTCCCGTCCACCTCCCTGGGGACTCAAGCCAGGTCCCGTCAGCCAGTCTGTCTGGGTTGCCTATTGTCTCTTCTGAGGGTATGGATTTCTAATCTCCTAGAGGGGTCTCTTCCTAATACAAACATTCAGGATAGGGGTGGGTAAAATCAGCTCAGCAAGTAGAGAGAAGTGGAAAGAGATAGCTTAAAATCTGAAGGGCACATTCATTTGGATAAATAAGGCCAGGGCCGACCAGCTTCTATCCTTCATTCCTCTCTCATCTCAGCCTTCAAATACCCTTTTGATTTTACTCTGGTAGGGTGTTTGTTTTCAGGACTTCCCCCCCACCCCGCCTTTCATTCTTATGTGTGTCCCTTCCTTTTAGATTTTATAGGTACATGCAATATTTATGTGTTGGTGACCTCTCAAAGCCGTTTTAGAGATCGACTGTTTACATTTAGTAATTTTCTTTAAGGTCTACAAAGTCCTTTGTGCTTTTTCCAGGAAAGGCACTCAGTAAGAACCAAAACAAACAGCTGAATAAGTCAAATTTGATTGGAGCCAAATCTCTTAGCAGAGAAAGGAAAAAAAAATTAGGATTTGTTTTTGTTGTTCCCTTTCCCTCCCCAACTCAGTCACATATTCTTTCAGTCTGATGCAGAATTGCTGGTGAGCTGTTTAAGACAAAACCCTAAGCCCTGTGTTGGAGAAATCTTGACACTGGGAGATTTCACAAGGCACGCTGCAGAAATGGTCCAGAAATGATGAAAACAATGTTTTACTTTACCAAGTCTTAGGAAAAAATTTATCCCAGTATATGTTACATTTGTCTCCATGGCTATGGAGGAACCGAGGGTTGTTATTGCTTTGGCCAAGTTTCACGTGTCTCTGGCAGGACTGGGGCTGTATAACTCACACTTACAACTGTTATCCAGACCTCCTCAGGAGGTAGCTCACAAGCCAGGTGATGCCTGTGGTAAGTGTTCAGCCCAAACTGACAGATGGAGTCACATTTAGTTGTTTGTCTGGCTGCCCTCTCCCCCACTCCTGCACAATTTCTTCTGTGAAAAAGTTATCATGGCATCAGGCAAGTTCAAGGGCTATATCTAGAGCTGAAAAATCCTCTAGTCACATTTTATCTGTTCCAATGACTAGCTCCGTGACCTTCAGTAAGTTACTTCACTGATGTGCAACCCCAGTTACCCTGATTGTGCAGAAGTGATGGTAATGGGTTGCTCTTATATAATAGGTGTGAGTATTAAATGAGATAATGAATGTAAAACTTCTAGAATGCCTGCTAAGTCATTTCAGTCGTGTCCAACTCTTTGCAACCCTATGGACCATCGTCTGCCAGGCTCCTCTGTGCATGGGATTCTCCAGGCAAGAATACTAGAGCTGCCATGTCCTAGAACAGTTCCTCAGTTCCTATCACTGAATATATATTCGCTTTCTCTGTGCTACCACAAGTTCTCTGAGATCTGCATTTGAAGGACAACAGATAGTTGCCCTTCCTTTTAGATTTTATAGGTACATGCAATATTTATGTGTTGGTGACCTCTCAAAGCCGTTTTAGAGATCGACTGTTTACATTTAGTAATTTTCTTTAAGGTCTACAAAGTCCTTTGTGCTTTTTCCAGGAAAGGCACTCAGTAAGAACCAAAACAAACAGCTGAATAAGTCAAATTTGATTGGAGCCAAATCTCTTAGCAGAGAAAGGAAAAAAAAATTAGGATTTGTTTTTGTTGTTCCCTTTCCCTCCCCAACTCAGTCACATATTCTTTCAGTCTGATGCAGAATTGCTGGTGAGCTGTTTAAGACAAAACCCTAAGCCCTGTGTTGGAGAAATCTTGACACTGGGAGATTTCACAAGGCACGCTGCAGAAATGGTCCAGAAATGATGAAAACAATGTTTTACTTTACCAAGTCTTAGGAAAAAATTTATCCCAGTATATGTTACATTTGTCTCCATGGCTATGGAGGAACCGAGGGTTGTTATTGCTTTGGCCAAGTTTCACGTGTCTCTGGCAGGACTGGGGCTGTATAACTCACACTTACAACTGTTATCCAGACCTCCTCAGGAGGTAGCTCACAAGCCAGGTGATGCCTGTGGTAAGTGTTCAGCCCAAACTGACAGATGGAGTCACATTTAGTTGTTTGTCTGGCTGCCCTCTCCCCCACTCCTGCACAATTTCTTCTGTGAAAAAGTTATCATGGCATCAGGCAAGTTCAAGGGCTATATCTAGAGCTGAAAAATCCTCTAGTCACATTTTATCTGTTCCAATGACTAGCTCCGTGACCTTCAGTAAGTTACTTCACTGATGTGCAACCCCAGTTACCCTGATTGTGCAGAAGTGATGGTAATGGGTTGCTCTTATATAATAGGTGTGAGTATTAAATGAGATAATGAATGTAAAACTTCTAGAATGCCTGCTAAGTCATTTCAGTCGTGTCCAACTCTTTGCAACCCTATGGACCATCGTCTGCCAGGCTCCTCTGTGCATGGGATTCTCCAGGCAAGAATACTAGAGCTGCCATGTCCTAGAACAGTTCCTCAGTTCCTATCACTGAATATATATTCGCTTTCTCTGTGCTACCACAAGTTCTCTGAGATCTGCATTTGAAGGACAACAGAAATCCCAAACATTGTGCCCATTGAATATCATGAATTGCAAAATACACCTCTGATAAGAATGGAGTTGAGTCATGGTTTGAGGCTGCCCTACACAACTGATGATTTCTCCAAACGGAAATGACCTTTCCATGACACCTGCCACAGCCACAAGGAGCCCCTCGCCCCAGGATGGTGGCTGCTGCACCGTGACCACTAGAACCAAACTAATCTGGGCCTCACTTCCAGCCAGGAGTTCTGGCATTTGTTGGGCTTCTCAGTATTTCATAAGAGACTACAGGGAAAGCTTCTCACAGAACAAAGACTATTGCACTACAAGTTTGAAATCATGGCATATGCAAAAGGTCAACTTGGTGTGTCTACATGAATGTGAAATAATATTAACCTTTCTATTTTCCTCTATTAATTGTAAGGATTAAGAGTGCTATGACATAACACACTGTAATGTATGCAAATCGGCCAACCAACCGCTAGGATGTCAAGAGTTAAACCTCCAGCCCCACCCACTCTCCAACCCACTGAGTGAACTCTGTGGTCTCCAGGGTCTGTGGGGTTTTTTCTGGTAAAAATTCACACTTAAGAAAATAGTAGTTTTGCTTGGGACAGAATACTTAAAAATTAACTTTTTTTAGCATTTAAGAAAGCCCAAAACCTTACCAACAAGGATGACTCTGCAACAGAAAAATCTTTTAAGTCTTTTTAAATTAAAAACAAATATCTAACAGCAAAGCAAAATAAAATCAAATGAGAGCTGTGTGTCAGGCTCGAGTATGCTACTTATTGGATGAAAGGATTGATTTGACTGTGAAGGCATTTTTTTTCCCTAAAACTGTATAAAAAATGATGCATCTTCTCTTTATGAAGGTCAAAAGAATAATATGGTCTCTAACCCACAGAGAAGATAAATCTTTGCTAAATGAATGTTCCTATGAAGTGGGAACATGAAGAAAAGGCAGGCTTCTGTGGATGCAAGGATTCTAAATTATTTAAATGAAATCTCTTTCCCGAGAGGCCTGGGAGTGAGGTGCCAGGTTTCCAGAGAGAAAACCTCTGTTGTATTTCAGCTCCAAGATATGAGGTATCCTCCATTTAAGGGATGGGCCAGTGACCCTGTGTTCCTTGCCAGGACCTTGAGCAACCTAAATGTTGAAAGATGTGGAGGAAAAACTAAAAGGAAGTGGATTGCTTTAGTACAAGAGAGGAGAAAGCTAAGGGCTGTCATAAAACAGGATTCAAAAAGGAAGGACAACACTTCTCCTAAAATATATTGAAACTAAAGCGAAAAGGTTGAGGTTAGGCATGAAATAGATTTTTTAAACTGTGGTTAAAAAAATGCATAACAAAACTGACCACTGAGTGTATAGGGTAGTAGCAATACATGCACACTGTTGAGAAATCAAAAGGATTTTTTGACAGTAAAGTTAGTAAACAATGTTCAGTTTCTCTCTCTCTCTGTTCAGCTCCTTTCAGTTTCATTGGAAGAGTATAGGATTTCCCTTTTGAACATTTAGAAAAATAGTTCATACTCTGAGCCCTAAGGGGCTGGATCTCATAAGGATTCCTTCCAATCCCAAACTCTACGTGAAGCAGTGATGTAATGGCCCAACACCAAAGTGGGCGTTGATGAAAGCACGTTCCAGCTGCCTGGGACAAGTAGAAATGCCTGACAATGCTGAAAAGACACTCTAGTGCTCGCTAATACAACTTCCGATTCTATTTCATTTGATTTCTAAGCTTGGGAGGATCTGATGTCTATAGGAAAAGTATAGCTCAGGATTGCTGGTTTTACCTTGGGTTTGTATGCGTTCAACATTGACATCTCTACATTTTGACCTCTGACGTGTTTCGGTTGCCTCTGGACAGGCGGTGACGATGACTTCTGGTTATTGCGACAGACACAAATGAAGAAGAAGAGCAAAGCAATGGCCAGGGGGATGGCAACGCTAAGAAAAAACCCCAACGCTTTTGGCACCAGAAATACAATTAATGACCTCCTATTCGCTAAATGAATGTTCCTATGAAGTGGGGACATGAAGAAAAGGCAGGCTTCTGTGGATGCAAGGATTCTAAATTATTTAAATGAAATCTCTTTCCCGAGAGGCCTGGGAGTGAGGTGCCAGGTTTCCAGAGAGAAACCTCTGTTGTATTTCAGCTCCAAGATATGAGGTATCCTCCATTTAAGGGATGGGCCAGTGACCCTGTGTTCCTTGCCAGGACCTTGAGCAACCTAAATGTTGAAAGATGTGGAGGAAAAACTAAAAGGAAGTGGATTGCTTTAGTACAAGAGAGGAGAAAGCTAAGGGCTGTCATAAAACAGGATTCAAAAAGGAAGGACAACACTTCTCCTAAAATATATTGAAACTAAAGCGAAAAGGTTGAGGTTAGGCATGAAATAGATTTTTTAAACTGTGGTTAAAAAAATGCATAACAAAATTGACCACTGAGTGTATAGGGTAGTAGCAATACATGCACACTGTTGAGAAATCAAAAGGATTTTTTGACAGTAAAGTTAGTAAACAATGTTCAGTTTCTCTCTCTCTCTGTTCAGCTCCTTTCAGTTTCATTGGAAGAGTACAGGATTTCCCTTTTGAACATTTAGAAAAATAGTTCATACTCTGAGCCCTAAGGGCTGGATCTCATAAGTTCCTTCCAATCCCAAACTCTACGTGAAGCAGTGATGTAATGGCCCAACACCAAAGTGGGCGTTGATGAAAGCACGTTCCAGCTGCCTGGGACAAGTAGAAATGCCTGACAATGCTGAAAAGGCACTCTAGTGCTCGCTAATACAACTTCCGATTCTATTTCATTTGATTTCTAAGCTTGGGAGGATCTGATGTCTATAGGAAAAGTATAGCTCAGGATTGCTGGTTTTACCTTGGGTTTGTATGCGTTCAACATTGACATCTCTACATTTTGACCTCTGACGTGTTTCGGTTGCCTCTGGACAGGCGGTGACGATGACTTCTGGTTATTGCGACAGACACAAATGAAGAAGAAGAGCAAAGCAATGGCCAGGGGGATGGCAACGCTAGGCACCAGAATATACAAGATTTCCATTTTATTCTTCTCCTTGGAATCCTTTGAATCTGAGTGTAGAAATGGAAAACAGCGAAAGTTATACTAGTTCCAATAACATGGATAATATTACATAGCAGAGCTTTAAATGACCTCCTATTCTTTAATACACACAAATCTTCTGTGAGAAAAACGAACCCTTGCTTATTACAATTTGTTTCCATCAAACCTTCAATGTAATTCATTCAAGTTGAAAAGTTTAAAGTTCAAACGTTTAAAAATTGCAGAGGGACATTATGAAGCCTTTGCATGTGTGTGGTTTACCTCTGTTTAGCAGCAGACCTGCATTTCTCCAACACCTTAAAAGTTAAACGCCACGTGGATGGACTGTATACATCCAGGAGTGTTAATGTGGACCACAGGACTCTTCTTCAATTGGCCTCCAGCCCAAATCAACCACAATGTAGCATTCCAGAAATTGTGCCCTTGTCTTGGCTAACTTGGACACACAGGACCAGTCCTGCATCTTCCATAATCAACATCACCAAAGAATACTGGCCCTGGGGCCCACAAAGTCACTAGCATGAGAATATGTAGGCCAGAAGTCAGGGCTAGCTCAGTCTCTGACACGCTGTATGACCCTAAACAGATCATTCACCTCTATGTGTCTTGCTTTTTCTCATCTGCAAAACTGAAGTATCTGTTTTGGATGATGTCTACAGTTCCCTCTAGCACAGCATCACTGTATAACGGGACACTTTTTTGAAAACCAAAAATTCTTCTTAAAGAGTTTCATATGAACTCAATAATTATGAGTGCTAACTCTTTGAAGTATATTTTTGAAATCCGATACATCCACTGTTCTCATTGTTTGGAAAAGAATATAACATGTATTCAAGGACACAAGGACACATATTTTTCTTTTTTGGATTTGAGTCTGACCATTACATACCCTGGGTATGTACTAAAATTAATGAATGATTTGACTGGTAGAACAAATACAAGCATCATGGTTAGTAATTATAGAGGGATGCATAATTATGTGCCCTGATCACCAACAACCTCTTCAGCTTTAAGAAAATCCAAAGTGTGAAAAGTCAGACTGACATAAAATCGAGAGACCATTATTCACTTAAAAGAATTAACCATGCATCCATTCCCCCATCCGCCCTTTTGTTCCATTAGTCAATAAAGTTGCTACTGGCAAGCACTCCACCAGGTAGTGGGAATATAACACAGGTGCTTTTCTCTTAAGGAGTGTGATCTGGCAAGGAAAACAGAGAAAGATAATGACAATATGCTACTGGAAATGCTACAAGGGAAGGATGGATGCAGTGGAGAGACCTTCAAAGTCCCTTTCAACAGCGAGCTTCCTCAATACATGTAAGTGAGAATATACTACTTGAGAATTTTTACTTGCACACACCTTGTTGGGGAATCTGTTGTTCAGTGAGATGGCAATAATTAAGCACACTCCCCACAGACACAGACTCAACATAAGAAGTGGTACCAAAACCTGTCATCTGTGGGTTAACCCTTAGAGGGGCTGGGGGAAGGGTAAAATCTGCTTACTGTAGCATTCCAGAAATTGTGCCCTTGTCTTGGCTAACTTGGACACACAGGACCAGTCCTGCATCTTCCATAATCAACATCACCAAAGAATACTGGCCCTGGGGCCCACAAAGTCACTAGCATGAGAATATGTAGGCCAGAAGTCAGGGCTAGCTCAGTCTCTGACACGCTGTATGACCCTAAACAGATCATTCACCTCTATGTGTCTTGCTTTTTCTCATCTGCAAAACTGAAGTATCTGTTTTGGATGATGTCTACAGTTCCCTCTAGCACAGCATCACTGTATAACGGGACACTTTTTTGAAAACCAAAAATTCTTCTTAAAGAGTTTCATATGAACTCAATAATTATGAGTGCTAACTCTTTGAAGTATATTTTTGAAATCCGATACATCCACTGTTCTCATTGTTTGGAAAAGAATATAACATGTATTCAAGGACACAAGGACACATATTTTTCTTTTTGGATTTGAGTCGACCATTACATACCCTGGGTATGTACTAAAATTAATGAATGATTTGACTGGTAGAACAAATACAAGCATCATGGTTAGTAATTATAGAGGGATGCATAATTATGTGCCCTGATCACCAACAACCTCTTCAGCTTTAAGAAAATCCAAAGTGTGAAAAGTCAGACTGACATAAAATCGAGAGACCATTATTCACTTAAAAGAATTAACCATGCATCCATTCCCCCATCCGCCCTTTTGTTCCATTAGTCAATAAAGTTGCTACTGGCAAGCACTCCACCAGGTAGTGGGAATATAACACAGGTGCTTTTCTCTTAAGGAGTGTGATCTGGCAAGGAAAACAGAGAAAAGATAATGACAATATGCTACAGGAAATGCTACAAGGGAAGGATGGATGCAGTGGAGAGACCTTCAAAGTCCCTTTCAACAGCGAGCTTCCTCAATACATGTAAGTGAGAATATACTACTTGAGAATTTTTACTTGCACACACCTTGTTGGGGAATCTGTTGTTCAGTGAGATGGCAATAATTAAGCACACTCCCCACAGACACAGACTCAACATAAGAAGTGGTACCAAAACCTGTCATCTGTGGGTTAACCCTTAGAGGGGCTGGGGGAAGGGTAAAATCTGCTTACTGAGTGTAATAAAAATTACACTTTTAATATTGAGTGTTTTCTACCAACAAAAAGTCATGTTAGCTGTTATTATTAAGATGGGCCAAGGAGCTACAGACCATGGGGTCACACAGAGTTGGACACGACTGAGCAACTAAGCACAGCACAGAATTGTTCTAAGCACTTTTCACAACTCATTCATTTTATCCTCAGCACCTGTCCCATGGGGTAGGCACCATCCTCATCCTTGCTTTTGCAGGTGAGGAGTCTGAGGGACAGGGTGGTGAATTCACTTTCCTGAGAACACACAGCCAGTAGCTCCATAGCTGGGGCCCGAGTTGATCTTACACCTCCTGCTCTAGCACTACACGAGCCTGCCCATCACTGGAGAGGGGCTGCTGTTCTGCACCTATTTTCTCATGCTAGGTTTTCTCTTGTTTCACGGAAGCAGAAAGGATGAAGGAGGTCGGAAAGGTTGGGAATAACCCTGAAGCTTTGTCAGGCACACTGCTTTTGAACTCCGAACTTGTACACTCTGGCAGGTAAACATAAACCTAGGCATCTCTGAAGGCTGTTCTCATCGTTCTAGTCATTAGGAACTGGGTACAGGGTGTTGTAGTAGGAACTATGTCTGCATGTCTGACGGTGGGTAGACAGTTACAGGGAGGGAGATGGCTATTACCTCTTTATCTATCTATCCAATTTAAGGAATTCAGGGAGAGTATATTTTAGAGTCAGAAACCTCTGAAGACTGCCTTTGTTGTTCTCTATGTAACCTTGAGGAGGCACTGGGTTTCTCTGAGCAAACATCTGTAAAATGGGACAATTTCATAGAACTGTTATAAACTAGTATCTATTCTAGTACCTGTTACAGCTTAATCACTCAGTGATTACCACCACCACCACCACCACCTTGACCCTCAGCGTAGGAAGATTAAGGGAATAAAATCTTTGGGCTGGAAATTCTAAGTGACCCTACGCCGGAAAGCACCTCTGTGACCTCCACCTCCTCAATTATTCAGTGGGGATAATTATACCTGCTTTGCCAATCCTGTTTAGTTCACATGAGAGAGGATGTTCACGGAAGAACCTGGCAAAATTGAAAACAGTCTAGTAGTCATTGTATGCTATTATTATTAATTTTTATTGGAGTATAGTTTGCTTTATCATTTTGTGTTAATTTCTGCTTATACAGCAATGGAACAGGATAGAAAGTCCAGAGACAAACCATCACACCTATGATTATTATTAACATTATAAAACACTTTCAAGTTTTTCAGGCCCCTGGGCGGGTAAGTCCCTCTTGTTATTCTTGGATTTTCAGTGAAATCATTTTGAGGGTAAGATTACAAAAGGAATGAGACTAATTTAGTACGAACGTAAAGCAAGTCATTTTTCTGGCCCACATTTTTAGCAACAAGAGAAACTAGGGCCCTCACCTGTCTGGCAAACAAAGGAGTCTATTCTGTACTCGCTCCATATCAGATTATTCACGGGATGCCTTTGATTGTAAACGGGAGGTCTGGGACAAATCCCTATGTAGCTCTGCTGGAGAACAAACTTCAAGAAGCTAAATCCTTTAAACATTGTCAAACTTGGCTCCCTCTGATTACACTGAGGATATGCAAACGAGGACAGTGTCTTCTTGCCAAGGGAAATAATCAAGCGGAACACTACGTGGTCATGTTGGAAGCGACAGAAAACAAATTCAGGCCCACTGTAAGTCTTACTGACTACTTACTTCCTTTCCCACACGGCTCTCTGTGCTTGGCCAGAAGGGGAGTCAGACTCTGGCTCAAAAAACTTCATATAAAAACATTCCACAGAGCAACTAACCTTACTCATGGAAAATTAGAAAACTAGCATTTACCCAACCTCTTTTTAACGTCCTAGTATTTTTATTCCTCATTTTAACCCAGCACTTTGGATTATCTTCATTTCTGGGTTTTTTTTTTTTTTTTTTTAAGTCTTTACTGAACTTGTTATAACATTGCTTCTGTTTTAGTTTTGGCTTCTTGGTTGAGAGGCATGTGGGATCCTAGGTCCCCGACCAGGGATCGAATCTGAATTTCTCGTATTGGAAGGCAAAGTCCTAATGACTGGATGGCCAGGCAAGTCCCAATTATCTTGATTTCACACACAGAGAAACTGTGTCTGAGAAAGGATAAATTTGTCAAAGCTAAGAAGCGGCAGAGTCAGGGTCGGGAAAATAAATCTGTTTGCCTTCGATGCCTCTGCACTTTTCAAATGATATGACTAATAAAAATTAAAATATTATATGGAACTGTTTTTCATCATTCTCTTTAAGATTCCAAGATTCTTTCTCGGTAAGGACTAATATCTAGTGGGGATTACACTATTAAAAAAAATCACATAAGAACAATGGACATTATTCTTACTATTCACTTTAAAGGGTAATGGACACCTCCGAGGCACTGCTGAAAATTGGCTGAAAATGAGAATGGGAAAGATTTTTAAAACTTTGGAATAACTGTTTAAAAGTTAACGCACATATTAGTTACATCAAGTTAAATACTTGGGATTTTTCACAAAACTTCACCTGTCTGGCAAACAAAGGAGTCTATTCTGCCTTTGTTTTGTTAAACGGAGGTCTGGGACAAATCCCTATGTAGCTCTGCTGGAGAACAAACTTCAAGAAGCTAAATCCTTTAAACATTGTCAAACTTGGCTCCCTCTGATTACACTGAGGATATGCAAACGAGGACAGTGTCTTCTTGCCAAGGGAAATAATCAAGCGGAACACTACGTGGTCATGTTGGAAGCGACAGAAAACAAATTCAGGCCCACTGTAAGTCTTACTGACTACTTACTTCCTTTCCCACACGGCTCTCTGTGCTTGGCCAGAAGGGGAGTCAGACTCTGGCTCAAAAAACTTCATATAAAAACATTCCACAGAGCAACTAACCTTACTCATGGAAAATTAGAAAACTAGCATTTACCCAACCTCTTTTTAACGTCCTAGTATTTTTATTCCTCATTTTAACCCAGCACTTTGGATTATCTTCATTTCTGGGTTTTTTTTTTTTTTTTTTTAAGTCTTTACTGAACTTGTTATAACATTGCTTCTGTTTTAGTTTTGGCTTCTTGGTTGAGAGGCATGTGGGATCCTAGGTCCCCGACCAGGGATCGAATCTGAATTTCTCGTATTGGAAGGCAAAGTCCTAATGACTGGATGGCCAGGCAAGTCCCAATTATCTTGATTTCACACACAGAGAAACTGTGTCTGAGAAAGGATAAATTTGTCAAAGCTAAGAAGCGGCAGAGTCAGGGTCGGAATATAAATCTGTTTGCCTTCGATGCCTCTGCACTTTTCAAATGATATGACTAATAAAAATTAAAATATTATATGGAACTGTTTTTCATCATTCTCTTTAAGATTCCAAGATTCTTTCTCGGTAAGGACTAATATCTAGTGGGGATTACACTATTAAAAAAAATCACATAAGAACAATGGACATTATTCTTACTATTCACTTTAAAGGGTAATGGACACCTCCGAGGCACTGCTGAAAATTGGCTGAAAATGAGAATGGGAAAGATTTTTAAAACTTTGGAATAACTGTTTAAAAGTTAAACGCACATATTAGTTACATCAAGTTAAATACTTGGGATTTTTGAAACCAACAATTTAGTCCGGACCACATGATTAATTTCCTTTTAAAAATCAACAATTTGGTATCACAGTTCACATCTGACATTCCTATTTTATTTTTACAATGATATTCAATACTTTGATTAGTAATTAAATATAATGGAGAAAATACTTCTTTCTTCTCCTGGGGCTTCAAGCAAGGCAAACACTATTTCTCATTCAAGAGGTACTTTTATGAAGTGAAACATCATCTGGGATATTACTTTGAGTTAAAACAAGAAAGGGTTCAGATCTTAAGTTTGGCAAAGGTGGGAAGAAGTCTTACAGGACCTTAGAATTCAAAGGAAATTAAACAAGTTGAATTATGATCCTGTCTGAAAAAATTTTAAAAACCATAGAAAACAAACAGGAATGGCCCCCATTTATTATTTGAAAAGTACAATATAAGTGGATTTGTGGCAGATGAGGGGCTGCACTGGTGATATTTAAGCATATACCTGGAAGCTGAAGGAGGAAAGGTGGTGATTAGGCGTCAGCTGGCCCACTGGGCCCAGCCACTTGTTCTCTTGACTTAATGATGGAAATACTAAGTAGATGATCTATTGCCTTATGCATTCTCAAATGAATTCTTTAAAAAGAGTCTGAATAGCCCATATACAGTGATTAACATTTTTCTCTTTGGAAAATGTTTTAACCACATTAAGTTTGGGGCAGTAACTCATTTGTGAGCAAAAAGCTTAGTAACTGGAATCCACACAAGTTCACTAAAAGTTTCCTTTAAATCTCAGGGCCTCTGTTTTCTCTTCTATAAAAGAAAAGAATTTGGCTAATCTTTTTAATTAATTTTTTAAAATCATGGTATAAAACAATGTAATCAAATTTACCATTTTAACCATTTTGAAATGTACCTTTCAAAAGTGCGAAGCATATTCACACTATTGTACAGATCTCCAGAACTTTTTCATTGTACAAAACTGAAGCTCTGTACCTACTGAACAACAATTCTTAATTTATTCCCCTCCCCACCAGACCTTGGCAACTACCATTCTACCTTTTGTTTCTATGAACTAGATTACTTTAGATACTTCAAGTAAGTGGACTCATATGGTGTTTGTCTTTCTGTTGGCTTGCCGCACTTAGCATAATGTCCTCAAGTTTCCTCCATATTGTTGTATGTGATAAGACTTCCTTATTTTTTAAGGCCGAATCATGCTCCATTGTACGTATTAGCCGCATTTTTTTTTTTTAAGGATTTATTTATTTATTTATTTTGGGCGGGGGTCGGGTTGGGGAGGGAAGGGAGTGAACGGGCCACTTCTATTGGTCTTTCATTTCTCTATTTTCATCCATCTTTGTTCTTTGGCTCCTGTGGGCCTCCCATCGTGGTGGCCTCTGTCGTTGCAGAGCACCGGCTCCGGGCGCATGCGCTCCAGAGCTCCGGCTCGGTGATTGGACACATCGGTCCAGCTGCTCCGGCACGTGGGATCTTCCCAGGCCAGGGATCGAACCAGTGCCCCTTGCACTGCAAGGCGGTGTCCTTACCCACTGGACCCAGGCCCCATGGATAGAACCAGTGCCTTTTGCCCACAATATAAGTGGATTTGGCATATACTTTCTCTGGAAGCTGAAGGAGGAAAGGTGGTGATTAGGCATCAGCTGGCCCACTGGGCCCAGCCACTTGTTCTCTTGACTTAATGATGGAAATACTAAGTAGATGATCTATTGCCTTATGCATTCTCAAATGAATTCTTTAAAAAGAGTCTGAATAGCCCATATACAGTGATTAACATTTTTCTCTTTGGAAAATGTTTTAACCACATTAAGTTTGGGGCAGTAACTCATTTGTGAGCAAAAAGCTTAGTAACTGGAATCCACACAAGTTCACTAAAAGTTTCCTTTAAATCTCAGGGCCTCTGTTTTCTCTTCTATAAAAGAAAAGAATTTGGCTAATCTTTTTAATTAATTTTTTAAAATCATGGTATAAAACAATGTAATCAAATTTACCATTTTAACCATTTTGAAATGTACCTTTCAAAAGTGCGAAGCATATTCACACTATTGTACAGATCTCCAGAACTTTTTCATTGTACAAAACTGAAGCTCTGTACCTACTGAACAACAATTCTTAATTTATTCCCCTCCCCACCAGACCTTGGCAACTACCATTCTACCTTTTGTTTCTATGAACTAGATTACTTTAGATACTTCAAGTAAGTGGACTCATATGGTGTTTGTCTTTCTGTTGGCTTGCCGCACTTAGCATAATGTCCTCAAGTTTCCTCCATATTGTTGTATGTGATAAGACTTCCTTATTTTTTAAGGCCGAATCATGCTCCATTGTACGTATTAGCCGCATTTTTTTTTTTTAAAGATTTATTTATTTATTTATTTTGGGCGGGGGTCGGGTTGGGGAGGGAAGGGAGTGGACGGGCCACTTCTATTGGTCTTTCATTTCTCTATTTTCATCCATCTTTGTTCTTTGGCTCCTGTGGGCCTCCCATCGTGGTGGCCTCTGTCGTTGCAGAGCACCGGCTCCGGGCGCATGCGCTCCAGAGCTCCGGCTCGGTGATTGGACACATCGGTCCAGCCGCTCCGGCACGTGGGATCTTCCCAGGCCAGGGATAGAACCAGTGCCCCTTGCACTGCAAGGCGGTGTCCTTACCCACTGGACCACCAGGGGAAGCCCTAGCCACATTTTAAAAAACTCATTCATTCACTGGTGGGCATTGCCTTGCTTCCTGCTTTTAGCTCTTGTGAATAATGCTGCAGTGAACATGGATGTGTAAATATCTTTTTGAGATCTTGCTTTTAGTTCTTTTGGATGTGTACTCAAAGTGGGATTGTTGGATTATACTATAATTCTATTTTTAACTTTGTGTCCTTCATACTGTAATTGCTACTACAACATTTTGCCTTTCTACCTACAGTGAAAAATAGTTCTAATTTCTTCACATCTTCGCTAACATTTGCTATGTTCTACTTTTTGACAGTGGCCATCTTAATGGGTATGAGAAGAAATCTGAGTAGTTTTGATTTTCATTTCTTTAATTACTTTAATTATTCAGTGATATTGAGTATATTCTTGTATGCTTATTGTCCATTTGTATATCATCTTTGGAGGAATGTCTAAGTCCTATACTAACTTTTTAGCTGAGCTAGTCTTTAAGCTCCAATATCCAACAGGTTTTATAAAATTGAATGTCTTTCATTTTTGATAGAATTATCTTGGTGTGGTAGAACAAATGTTTAAACTTTAGCAAAACATTTGATCAAGTGATTCATAATATCCTTATGGACAAAAGCTGTAAGGCTAGATAATAAAATCAATATATGGATCTGTACTTCATCACATGGTTGTACCCTATAGTGTTAATCAGAAAAACAACATCAAATTATAGAGGGCCATCACTGAGAGAACCTGCTTGTTCAACACTGTCATCCACTACTTCGTGATAAAATGTTGATCAGACTTGAAAATGGCCTGAACCTAGGAAAGATACTTAGTTGACTACAGAAATAAAAATTTACAGGATCATACATAACAGGCTAAAATAATGACCTGCAAACTAACAGCTGAAATTTTATAATGCGATAGTTTGGAGTTAAGTTAAAGCCCTTGCTTAGAGAAGTCCATGATTCACCAGATCTGCTAAATATTTTTTGATAATTTATTAGAAGACTAATACGTTTTAGTGAAGATTTGAAGGCTCAGTTGAATTGTTCAAAAAAAATCTCATAGTTGGCACTGATTGGAATGAAACACTCTTCATTGGCAGTATGGAGCTGTGGTAAGAACATCATGGTCCTCTTCTGGTTTTCTCTGGTTAAAAGACATCAAAAGTTGTTCTCTACTCTAAGAATCATGTTTTTAAGAAGGACTTGGAAGGAGCGAGAAAAACCTAGAGGAGGATCTGTAAGGAAAGGTGGGAGGAGTTACATGCTCTATGGAGTAAAGGAAGGAAAAAAAGAGTAGAGGATGCCATAAAAGTCCTAACATTTCAACGAGAGAACACCAGGTGTTAGAAATCAGCTCCAGTACACACACTTGTTCCTTGCTAGGTTTTTGTTTCCCCTAATTTAAAGTAGTGGCTCAGATTTAAGAAAAAAAAAAAAATCAGGAGATTTCACATACATGCTTTAGTTACTGGCATACAATGGGGAATTTTGAGCAAGGGGAGCCAGCACACGAGAGCTTTGGTTAGAGAGACAGTCTTGTCTCTGCAGGTCTCTGGCATGTTCACACAGTGGCTGGTGATTCCTATATTTCTTTAAGACCCTCTGCTTTTATAAACTGACTTGACACAGCTTACTTAGACCCCCACTGAACTTTGGACTCTCTTACGAAGCAACTGAGATGAATACTTTCTCTAAGTGTTCTCAGCTCACCAGACCTAGCCTTAGTCCTTTTCTATCCAGCTCTATGCTGAGGCTGACCTCTATGTAGAGGATTAATGGGACTCTGGCTTCCAGTTAGTTCCAGCTGTCGGGAGGCATTGGCACAATAAGAAGCACCCAGGGCAAGAAGAGAGAGTATTGTGGGTGTGTTTGTTCCTCTGGATGCCTTCCTGCTGAGGCTTGCCTGCCTGCCTCCACCAAAGGCCACAGCACGCACTGGACAACCCTCTCTTCAGCCTTGGCTGTACTCTATGGGGAGGGGCAATCGACCACTCACTTGACTCTCCAGGCCTAGAATGGTAGTGTCTCCACTCCTGTTAGTCCCAGATTTTGCACTTTATTGGTTTTCCCTAATTCTGCCAACACCTTGGAAAACAATCTCCTAATAAAATTCTCCTTAGTCTATCTGCTTGTGCCTTTTGTTTCCTGCCAGAATCTTGACTGATGCAAAGCCAATAACAACAATCGTCATGGCGTTAGAGCAGAATCCTGTCACTGAAAGTTCCAAATGACAAGGAGCACTTCCTATTGGCATGGTGGTGGGCCCGTAGAGTTAAGGGCTTTCAAAAAGTTATTGCTAGAGTAGCTGACACACTGGGTAAGTGACTCAATATATACCTGGGACAATAAAAAAAACCTTTGAGAGAAAATTATTTTATGTTGAAACACGTTTGTTATAAGTTTTTGGTAACTATTGTTCTTTGCTTTGTGGAAAATATATAAAGACTGGAGACCAAAGTACATCTTGAAAATCTCTGGAGCACAAAAATAACTCTTCCGGAAAACTTCAAACTATACAAAGCGGTGCTCTATTCTGTCCTCTGCTCCCCCTCCCCATCATTTCACTGTAATGTTCAATTTTGGTTTGAAGAAATGGCTGAAAGACAAATTGCCTTACAACAGGTCTTCTATGAAATATGGGAGAAGGCTGCTGACAGAGTGAGTTAAAAACTGCAGTGTTCGCAATCTGGAAAACATCTGCCTTGCCCCAAACTGTAAACCACCACGTTGGAGAAAATGGTTTGTGACAAAGCAGAACCCAGGGCGGGGGAATCTTGAACTGGGCAACATGCCCTTTGGCGTTCTTCGGAGGCATTTGCACCAGACCTAGCCTTAGTCCTTTTCTATCCAGCTCTATGCTGAGGCTGACCTCTATGTAGAGGATTAATGGGACTCTGGCTTCCAGTTAGTTCCAGCTGTCGGGAGGCATTGGCACAATAAGAAGCACCCAGGGCAAGAAGAGAGAGTATTGTGGGTGTGTTTGTTCCTCTGGATGCCTTCCTGCTGAGGCTTGCCTGCCTGCCTCCACCAAAGGCCACAGCACGCACTGGACAACCTCTCTTCAGCCTTGGCTGTACTCTATGGGGAGGGGCAATCGACCACTCACTTGACTCTCCAGGCCTAGAATGGTAGTGTCTCCACTCCTGTTAGTCCCAGATTTTGCACTTTATTGGTTTTCCCTAATTCTGCCAACACCTTGGAAAACAATCTCCTAATAAAATTCTCCTTAGTCTATCTGCTTGTGCCTTTTGTTTCCTGCCAGAATCTTGACTGATGCAAAGCCAATAACAACAATCGTCATGGCGTTAGAGCAGAATCCTGTCACTGAAAGTTCCAAATGACAAGGAGCACTTCCTATTGGCATGGTGGTGGGCGCGGAGAGTTAAGGGCTTTCAAAAGTTATTGCTAGAGTAGCTGACACACTGGGTAAGTGACTCAATATATACCTGGGACAATAAAAAAAACCTTTGAGAGAAAATTATTTTATGTTGAAACACGTTTGTTATAAGTTTTTGGTAACTATTGTTCTTTGCTTTGTGGAAAATATATAAAGACTGGAGACCAAAGTACATCTTGAAAATCTCTGGAGCACAAAAATAACTCTTCCGGAAAACTTCAAACTATACAAAGCGGTGCTCTATTCTGTCCTCTGCTCCCCCTCCCCATCATTTCACTGTAATGTTCAATTTTGGTTTGAAGAAATGGCTGAAAGACAAATTGCCTTACAACAGGTCTTCTATGAAATATGGGAGAAGGCTGCTGACAGAGTGAGTTAAAAACTGCAGTGTTCGCAATCTGGAAAACATCTGCCTTGCCCCAAACTGTAAACCACCACGTTGGAGAAAATGGTTTGTGACAAAGCAGAACCCAGGGCGGGCATTTGTAAGGTTATGGGACAAGTCAGGGCTATTCAGGCACAGAACTGGGCAACATGCCCTTTGGCAAACTGTTGCAAGTCAACAACTTAAAAGGAAGTGCAAAAGGAACAGGCCAGATATGAAAACTTCATATGGAGCCAAATGGTTCACTACTTTTCTTATCAGTGGGTATTCTTTGGTGAAACTGGTTTAAGAATAAAAACAATACCGTGGTTTGGAAGTTCTGGTTGTTTGGTGGATGAAGAAGCCTTTATTTAGCCGTAACTCAAACATGCTAGCCAAGCTAGCGGAAGAACAAAAATTCATGTAGATGGAAACAAAGGGCCAAGGTTTGAATATGAAAGCATGAATGTAATCAAAGTTCTGCCTCCCCATACAATTCAAGAAAGAAACAAACAGGAAACCTTAATTAGTTGGGAAGACAGAAAGGTAACATAGACAAAGGGACATTGCCAGATCAATCCAAAAGGAGCTCCCGGAGAAATAGATGTTTTTCCACTCAGAATTGCGTCAAACAGCAATGATAAGGGCTACAGTGAAATTGTGAGCTGGGAGGTGTTCCTAGGTACAAGCTGGAAAGAACATAGGCAAATGTTTCTTTTTTGACTTTGTTTCTACCCAGCCCACACTATTTGGTTTGGAAGGTAGCCACAGTGACTAGAGGTGAAAACCTAGCAACTGAAGGTTTGGGCTTTGGATGGGACCAGTGCGACTAGGGGAAAACTAGCAACTGAAGGTTTGCAGGCAGGATCTCAGGGAAGATGGCCAATTTTGAGGACTGGGGACCCAGGGCTGCCGAAAATATATAAAGACTGGAGACCAAAGTACATCTTGAAAATCTCTGGAGCACAAAAATAACTCTTCCGAAAACTTCAAACTATACAAAGCGGTGCTCTATTCTGTCCTCTGCTCCCTCCCCATCATTTAACTGTAATGTTCAATTTTGGTTTGAAGAAATGGCTGAAAGACAAATTGCCTTACAACAGGTCTTCTATGAAATATGGGAGAAGGCTGCTGACAGAGTGAGTTAAAAACTGCAGTGTTCGCAATCTGGAAAACATCTGCCTTGCCCCAAACTGTAAACCACCACGTTGGAGAAAATGGTTTGTGACAAAGCAGAACCCAGGGCGGGCATTTGTAAGGTTATGGGACAAGTCAGGGCTATTCAGGCACAGAACTGGGCAACATGCCCTTTGGCAAACTGTTGCAAGTCAACAACTTAAAAGGAAGTGCAAAAGGAACAGGCCAGATATGAAAACTTCATATGGAGCCAAATGGTTCACTACTTTTCTTATCAGTGGGTATTCTTTGGTGAAACTGGTTTAAGAATAAAAACAATACCGTGGTTTGGAAGTTCTGGTTGTTTGGTGGATGAAGAAGCCTTTATTTAGCCGTAACTCAAACATGCTAGCCAAGCTAGCGGAAGAACAAAAATTCATGTAGATGGAAACAAAGGGCCAAGGTTTGAATATGAAAGCATGAATGTAATCAAAGTTCTGCCTCCCCATACAATTCAAGAAAGAAACAAACAGGAAACCTTAATTAGTTGGGAAGACAGAAAGGTAACATAGACAAAGGGACATTGCCAGATCAATCCAAAAAGAGCTCCCGGAGAAATAGATGTTTTTCCACTCAGAATTGCGTCAAACAGCAATGATAAGGGCTACAGTGAAATTGTGAGCTGGGAGGTGTTCCTAGGTACAAGCTGGAAAGAACATAGGCAAATGTTTCTTTTTTGACTTTGTTTCTACCCAGCCCACACTATTTGGTTTGGAAGGTAGCCACAGTGACTAGAGGTGAAAACCTAGCAACTGAAGGTTTGCAGGCAGGATCTCAGGGAAGATGGCCAATTTTGAGGACTGGGGACCCAGGGCTGCCAGGAAGGGAGGAGACCTAGGACTTAACGGGAAAAGGGCAAACACTGGGAGGCCTGGGCGGAGCTGCTGGGAGAGTTGGTCTCCATCAGGTGGAGGCTAAGTAGAACACCCTGATGGTCTTAGAGTGGCTGGCTCATGGCTGGAGGTTCCATTCCTGCATTTGTGTAGCTTCAAATAAGAAAATGAAACACCTATAGAGGGACTTCCCTGGTGGATCAGTGGATAAGAATCCATCTGCCAATGCAGGGGACACAGGTTATATCCCTGGGCCAGGAAGATTTCACATGCCACAGAACAACTAAGCCTGTGTGCTACAACTACTGAAGCCTGCACACCTAGAGCCTGTGCTTCGTATTAAGAGAAGCTATTGCAATGAGAAGCCTGCATACTGCAACAAAGAGTAGCCCCTTGTTGCTGCATCTAGATAAAATCCTGTGCATTAACAAAGACCCACCTCAGACCAAGGGGAAAAAAAATACACACACACACACTTAGAAAAAAGAAGACCTAGAGAGCTTATAAAAATCATGGTAAAGAGGAAAATGATAAATGAATGGTGATTTCTCTGATAAGCTAGAATTTGTCCTTTACGTAGCTGTAGCCTGGTGGACACAAGCTGAGCCTTGAATTCTGTGGACTTTGTCTTTAGTAAAAACAATATTGTCTCAGCTTCTCCATCAGTAAAACGAAGGAAATACTTTTAAACTGTGGTTATTATGAGGGTTAACTCAACAGGTTTATTGAGCATCAGCTAAATCATAGGCCAGATGCTACAGTGAAGAACTTAGAACAGTGTTCAACCAATAGCAGACATCATAGCACAAACAGAAAAGCACGGAACAGCACACAGAAACACTGGGAACTCTAAGAGAGTGCTTAATGCAATTTTGAGTTTTCCCTTCTGATCCTTCCATTAGGTTCTAAGCTGCACGAGGGCATGGCTGCATGGTAGAAGTTCCACACATACTGGTTTCAGTAAGTGAATGAATAAATAATAATCATTCTAACTGCTGGCTACCAGAGATACGAAAGAAAAGACAGGGAAGATGAGAGCTCAGGTCTGGCTCTGACTGTCTTTTATTCTTTTCCCTTTTCCAGGTACTGCCTGGGCACACAGCCCTAGCTAAGCCAATTCCCAGAATCCACAGCAGATATATTTGGTTGTGTTTAATTTTATGTTCTGTCTTAGAGTAAAAGTTCACAGATAAAACGATCTGGGGCAGACTGTTCTCAAGTTGTCTTTATTCTAGAAAGTACAACAAATGCTCACATTCTGCATTTAATTAGGCCTATACTTCTTTTAGCCTTACTTAGTTGAAATGAAAACAAAAGATATCGGTAGGAAAATGAGAAACCCCATGGAGATTTTGAAACCTCTTTAACTTTGACTTAACTAAAGAATGCAGGAACATTCCCATGAGACTCCATCCCATTTGAAAGGAAGGAGGAAAAGAACCCATTTCAAACTCATGCCTCACAAGCTTACACCTCATTATAAGACGCAAAGTTATTCTCAATATCTGTCATCTACCTATCAATCTATCCATCCATCCACCTACCTACCTACCTATTTCTATACACAAACACACACATACATAAATCACAGAATGTACACGACTGGGTATAGCTTTGAATCCTGAGTCCACTTCTTATTAACCATGTGGCCTTGAACAAGTGATTTAACCTAAGTCTCATTTTTCTCTTTTTGGGGAAAATAAAACCCAACCAATACAGTTATAGAACTATTACACATGAGATAATGCATAAAAGCTCTTCACATAGTGGCTCTTTGTAAGCACTCAATAAATGCTAACTGCTGTTTAATATTGTTATTCTATAGTCTAAATTATACAGTTTATACAGTATGCACAGTATACTGTATTCGATAGTCTAACTTGTGTAATTCTAATTCAGTCTCATGGTCTCCCAAACCTGTTACTACTGATGTTCTGGACTGACAATTCTTTGCGTGGGCTGTTGTGTACATTCTGGGGTGTTTAGCAGAATCCCTGGGCTCTGCACAGTAGAGGCCAGTAACTTCCCTGGTGGCTCACCACCAAAGAAACTGCCTGCAATGCAGGAGTTGTAGGCCCGATTTCTGGGTCAGGAAGATCCGTTGGAGAAGGAAATGGAAACCCACTCCAATATTCTTACCCGGGACATCCTACGGCAGAGGAGCCTGACAGGCGACAGTCCATGGGGTCACAAAAAATTGGAATGACTTAGTGACTACACAGCAACAACAAAGCATTGCCCAAACCCACCCAGTTGTGATGCTTCCAGATATAGTCAAATGTTTCCTGGAAGGCAAAACTCTCCCTATTTGAGAAACACTGGTATAGAACAAAGAGCAGTGAGAGGGCCCAGAGAGAGGAGACCTGGTTTCTATTAACTCATTTGTGTTCTTGGGTAAGTCCTACCACTTCCCTGGGCCTTGGTTGTCTTATATGTTAAAAAAGGGCAGGAAATTCCTACTTATCTTTCATGAGTTTTCTCAGGATGAAATGAGAAAAAAAATCAAATGCTCTAAAGAAATGTTATAAAAGTAGGATTCTGTATGATTATTTTGTTAGAAGGGGGCGACTGAGGGGCGATTACAAGAAGCCCTGCTTTGGAACAACAGCTGATGCTGACCTGCTCTCTTCTGTAATTCGTACCCTAGGGAGCTGCTGGCCTCTCAGTAGTTTCTTATTGATCACATGTCAGGGATTCCCTGTTCCTTTAAAGGATGTATTTGTGGCTTGGCCTGAAAAATTTGAAAGGAACTGTTTTCTTTCAAAATGAAATGAAGGTATTCTTTTTAAAAATCATTATTATAGGTGGTGAAAACTGGCTTGTCATCTGTAGACTGAGCTTTCATCTAAATTTCTCTCTCACGTGACCAGAATTAACCAGTCTTCAGGATTCTGCAGATTGATATTCAGAAAGAAATATCTTAGGGTTTCTAACATCAAACCTTTACTAAGGAATTGGCTCTTTGTAAGCACTCAATAAATGCTAACTGCTGTTTAATATTGTTATTCTATAGTCTAAATTATACAGTTTATACAGTATGCACAGTATACTGTATTCGATAGTCTAACTTGTGTAATTCTAATTCAGTCTCATGGTCTCCCAAACCTGTTACTACTGATGTTCTGGACTGACAATTCTTTGCGTGGGCTGTTGTGTACATTCTGGGGTGTTTAGCAGAATCCCTGGGCTCTGCACAGTAGAGGCCAGTAACTTCCCTGGTGGCTCACCACCAAAGAAACTGCCTGCAATGCAGGAGTTGTAGGCCCGATTTCTGGGTCAGGAAGATCCGTTGGAGAAGGAAATGGAAACCCACTCCAATATTCTTACCCGGGACATCCTACGGCAGAGGAGCCTGACAGGCGACAGTCCATGGGGTCACAAAAAATTGGAATGACTTAGTGACTACACAGCAACAACAAAGCATTGCCCAAACCCACCCAGTTGTGATGCTTCCAGATATAGTCAAATGTTTCCTGGAAGGCAAAACTCTCCCTATTTGAGAAACACTGGTATAGAACAAAGAGCAGTGAGAGGGCCCAGAGAGAGGAGACCTGGTTTCTATTAACTCATTTGTGTTCTTGGGTAAGTCCTACCACTTCCCTGGGCCTTGGTTGTCTTATATGTTAAAAAAGGGCAGGAAATTCCTACTTATCTTTCATGAGTTTTCTCAGGATGAAATGAGAAAAAAAATCAAATGCTCTAAAGAAATGTTATAAAAGTAGGATTCTGTATGATTATTTTGTTAGAAGGGGGCGACTGAGGGGCGATTACAAGAAGCCCTGCTTTGGAACAACAGCTGATGCTGACCTGCTCTCTTCTGTAATTCGTACCCTAGGGAGCTGCTGGCCTCTCAGTAGTTTCTTATTGATCACATGTCAGGGATTCCCTGTTCCTTTAAAGGATGTATTTGTGGCTTGGCCTGAAAAATTTGAAAGGAACTGTTTTCTTTCAAAATGAAATGAAGGTATTCTTTTTTTAAAAAAATCATTATTATAGGTGGTGAAAACTGGCTTGTCATCTGTAGACTGAGCTTTCATCTAAATTTCTCTCTCACGTGACCAGAATTAACCAGTCTTCAGGATTCTGCAGATTGATATTCAGAAAGAAATATCTTAGGGTTTCTAACATCACCAAACTGATTAATACTATAATAATATAGTGAGCAGTACTGTGATGGATTTCTTCATCAGCATGGGAACTTGTTTTGATGTCGTATCATGTTATGGGACTCAGTAGGCTGAAGTCCAGAGTTGGAGTCTGTTGTTATCCTTTTATTAATTTCTGAAAAACCTTTAAATGGGAACTAGTAGAGTGTCTGAGATGAGCACGAGCTTGGAGTTTGGTCAGAGTTATATAAAAATAGACGAGGATTTAAGGTTCAATCCCATGAGTGAGCTCATTTAGACAAGTCCTTTGACCCTTCTGAGCCTTGGTGGAATATGTTATTAACATCTGTTCCACAGTGCAGGGGTGAGTTTTAAATGGAGATGAAGATGTAAAGCACAAAGCACCATGCAAGCACATGGTAAATAATATAGGTGTTCTTTCTCCGTCTACAGCCTGAAAGACTGTTCAAGGGTTTCTTTCAGCCCTCAGAGAGTGTTTTTGGTCTGACTGTCTTAAGAACACTGCTGAAACGAAAACCAATATCTTTTAGAAATCAAGTCTTGACTTAAACTTGTGATAATAATAAGGACTTCCCTTGTGGCTCAGTTGCAACGCAGGTGACATAACAGAACAGAGTTCAATCCCTGGGTCCGGAAGATCCCCTGGAGAAGGAAATGGCAACCCACTCCAGTATTCTCGCCTGGAAAATCCCATGGACAGAGGAGCCTGGTGGGCAGTAGTCTATGGGGTCACAAAAGTCGGACACGACTGAGTGACCAAATTGTAATAAAGCTTCAATTCAATTATCAAACTATCTTTCAGCTTATGAGCTAATTATCTGCCTACTTCTTTTTTGTTTTTATTTTATTTAAAAAATTATATTCAGGTATAGTTGATTTACTGTGTTGTATTAATTTCTGCTGTACAGTGAAGTGACTCAGTTAATACATGTATATCTACTTTTTCACTGGATACCGATACTGTGCTATCCTGTGCTATACAGTAGGGCTTTGCTATTTATCCAGCCAATATATACCAGTTGGCATCTGCTAATCCCAAACTCCCAAGCTTTCCCTCCTACATCCCTTTCACCTTGGCAACCATAAGTCTCAGTTCTATGTGTATTTCCCTACTTCAGATGAGGACTATAGTTGGAAATTAAAGGTCAAAAGTTATATGAAAGGACTACAGCATTCACCCAGAGGCAAGCGAACAATGTGTTTTTTTCCTGAAAATAATTCTCTTGGTTCCCTTAAGGTCACAGATCAGTCTCCCAAGACAGCCCAGTGGAACAGCAGGAAGATGAATTTGGAGTCAGACAGACTAACGGGGTAACTCTGTTGTTGTCTCAACCTCAGTTTCTTCATGAGCAGCGTAGGGTTAATAATACTGTCTCAGCCAGAGGGTAAGTATAAATAAAGCGTCTGAAACTTCAGGAATGAAGGCTGGCACATGGAAGGTGTTCTGTAATTTTTGCTTTTATCCCTGGCTCTCTGGCAGATCTTCACACCTACTTGATGTAGGAGAAAAGATGGGGCAACTAAGTAAATGTTGTTAAATCTACATTTTGTCCTTTCCTGTTCATGTTGAATATAGCATGTGCAAAAACCATAAATTTTAAGCACAAACCATATAAAAAATATGGAATAATTTGCTTTGAAGTTTCCAATGGTAGCTCTGGAAGAGTTAACATCATAATTTGTTCTTTACATTGCATATGAAGGCATTTTAAAGCCCAGTGACATTAAAAGGGTCTCGTTACCTTTTTCTCAAACTGAGCAGGTTGAACCATCCCTAAGACCATTTTGTGGGAGAAGACAATGTGGTAACAGTTAACGTGTAAGAATGAAACTGTAGTGTAATAGTTCCCCATATTTTCATCCCTAAAGATTCTTTCAGTAATTTTGTTACTTTTTACCTAATGATCCCTGTAGTATGTTTCAGCTTCCTGCTCTTTGCTCCACAGCATTTGTGGTCACTTCTGTTATATCACACACATTGCACTGAGAATTGCAACGAGAATCACATAGTTTTCCCTTTGCAACCTCCCTACTCTATAGCAGGCTCAAACAGTATTTTCTGAGAACAAGCATTCCTTTGTATGTGTAATGTGTGCATGTGCAGTTGCTTCAGTCATGTTCAACTCTCTGTGACCCTAGGGACAGTAGCCCATCAGGCTCCTCTGTTGGGATTCTCCAGGAAGGAATATTGAAGTGGGCCATCATTTCCTCCTCCAGGGATCTTCCGACCCAGGTATCAAAACTGTGGCTCTTTTTCTCCCACATTGGCAGTTCTATGTGTATTTCCCTACTTCAGATGAGGACTATAGTTGGAAATTAAAGGTCAAAAGTTATATGAAAGGACTACAGCATTCACCCAGAGGCAAGCGAACAATGTGTTTTTTTCCTGAAAATAATTCTCTTGGTTCCCTTAAGGTCACAGATCAGTCTCCCAAGACAGCCCAGTGGAACAGCAGGAAGATGAATTTGGAGTCAGACAGACTAACGGGGTAACTCTGTTGTTGTCTCAACCTCAGTTTCTTCATGAGCAGCGTAGGGTTAATAATACTGTCTCAGCCAGAGGGTAAGTATAAATAAAGCGTCTGAAACTTCAGGAATGAAGGCTGGCACATGGAAGGTGTTCTGTAATTTTTGCTTTTATCCCTGGCTCTCTGGCAGATCTTCACACCTACTTGATGTAGGAGAAAAGATGGGGCAACTAAGTAAATGTTGTTAAATCTACATTTTGTCCTTTCCTGTTCATGTTGAATATAGCATGTGCAAAAACCATAAATTTTAAGCACAAACCATATAAAAAATATGGAATAATTTGCTTTGAAGTTTCCAATGGTAGCTCTGGAAGAGTTAACATCATAATTTGTTCTTTACATTGCATATGAAGGCATTTTAAAGCCCAGTGACATTAAAAGGGTCTCGTTACCTTTTTCTCAAACTGAGCAGGTTGAACCATCCCTAAGACCATTTTGTGGGAGAAGACAATGTGGTAACAGTTAACGTGTAAGAATGAAACTGTAGTGTAATAGTTCCCCATATTTTCATCCCTAAAGATTCTTTCAGTAATTTTGTTACTTTTTACCTAATGATCCCTGTAGTATGTTTCAGCTTCCTGCTCTTTGCTCCACAGCATTTGTGGTCACTTCTGTTATATCACACACATTGCACTGAGAATTGCAACGAGAATCACATAGTTTTCCCTTTGCAACCTCCCTACTCTATAGCAGGCTCAAACAGTATTTTCTGAGAACAAGCATTCCTTTGTATGTGTAATGTGTGCATGTGCAGTTGCTTCAGTCATGTCCAACTCTCTGTGACCCTAGGGACAGTAGCCCATCAGGCTCCTCTGTTGGGATTCTCCAGGAAGGAATATTGAAGTGGGCCATCATTTCCTCCTCCAGGGGATCTTCCCGACCCAGGTATCAAAACTGTGGCTCTTTTTTCTCCCACATTGGCAGGTGGATTCTTTACCACCAGCACCACCTGGGAAGCCTTCTATATGTGTAGACTACATACATATGTAGTATATGTAGACTATATTCTAATTATAAATAATTCTACTTTATATACTGACTATATAATAATTATACTAGAAAATGTTTATAAACATATTACTATTTTACAGATCTCATAGAGCTTTCCAGTTAACAACTCATTTATTCTCTCAATAAGCCTTGAATGTGTATCATTATTATTTTCATGTTACTGGTGTGGCTTTCCTATGATATCCTGATGCTCCCCTCCTCACCTGCCCCTATGTCTGGGAAACTCAGGTGACATTATCGATGAGAACTAGAAGGAAGGCAAAACAAATTGCCTGAAATGACAGGTGTCACCAACATTTTCATTCTTTCTCCTACCCTTCAAACATGTTCTGGACAAAAGGAACTCACTGATTCAGAAATCTGACCCAGGAATCAAACCTGGGTCTCCTGCTTTGCTAGCAGATTCTTTACTGACTGAGCTACAAGGGAAGCCCTTTCTTCCAATACTTCTGCAGTATAAAAGCATGAGGCAAAGGACACCATTTATCCACAGGTTGCCCCAGATCCCTGAGGAATGACTATAGGTTCTTCCTCCCTTGTGGGTGTTCTCAAGGACCCAGAAACAAACAGTTCTCTTTCTACTTCCAATTCACCTGTTGAGCTAAAAAAAGGTACACTTGGACACGGACTATTCGGATAACATCGTTCACTACATGACAGTTGCTAAGCTGCTTATCCTGTATGTCTGGAGAGATGGTGCCTGTTATACTCACTGACACAATGCCTGCGGGAATAAAAGCAGTTTTCCCTTTTATTCGTATATTTTTCCCTTTGCAACCTCCCTACTCTATAGCAGGCTCAAACAGTATTTTCTGAGAACAAGCATTCCTTTGTATGTGTAATGTGTGCATGTGCAGTTGCTTCAGTCATGTCCAACTCTCTGTGACCCTAGGGACAGTAGCCCATCAGGCTCCTCTGTTGGGATTCTCCAGGAAGGAATATTGAAGTGGGCCATCATTTCCTCCTCCAGGGGATCTTCCCGACCCAGGTATCAAAACTGTGGCTCTTTTTTCTCCCACATTGGCAGGTGGATTCTTTACCACCAGCACCACCTGGGAAGCCTTCTATATGTGTAGACTACATACATATGTAGTATATGTAGACTATATTCTAATTATAAATAATTCTACTTTATATACTGACTATATAATAATTATACTAGAAAATGTTTATAAACATATTACTATTTTACAGATCTCATAGAGCTTTCCAGTTAACAACTCATTTATTCTCTCAATAAGCCTTGAATGTGTATCATTATTATTTTCATGTTACTGGTGTGGCTTTCCTATGACATCCTGATGCTCCCCTCCTCACCTGCCCCTATGTCTGGGAAACTCAGGTGACATTATCGATGAGAACTAGAAGGAAGGCAAAACAAATTGCCTGAAATGACAGGTGTCACCAACATTTTCATTCTTTCTCCTACCCTTCAAACATGTTCTGGAAAAAAGGAACTCACTGATTCAGAAATCTGACCCAGGAATCAAACCTGGGTCTCCTGCTTTGCTAGCAGATTCTTTACTGACTGAGCTACAAGGGAAGCCCTTTCTTCCAATACTTCTGCAGTATAAAAGCATGAGGCAAAGGACACCATTTATCCACAGGTTGCCCCAGATCCCTGAGGAATGACTATAGGTTCTTCCTCCCTTGTGGGTGTTCTCAAGGACCCAGAAACAAACAGTTCTCTTTCTACTTCCAATTCACCTGTTGAGCTAAAAAAAGGTACACTTGGACACGGACTATTGCGGATAACATCGTTCACTACATGACAGTTGCTAAGCTGCTTATCCTGTATGTCTGGAGAGATGGTGCCTGTTATACTCACTGACACAATGCCTGCGGGAATAAAAGCAGTTTCCTCCCTGAGAGTGTGTTTTGGTACCCTAAACGGTGTTTTCTGTTCAGACAACAAAGTTTATCTATCCTAGAGACAGAGTGTGAGATCAAACAAACATTATCAACTTACTTTGCCCTCTGATAAGATACTCCTAAGGGAAGGAGCATAACGTTGGGATCTTCTTAAAGCAGTGGTCCCCAGCCTCTGGGATCTAATGCCTGATGCTCTGAGGTGGAGCTGATGTAAAAATAAGATAAATACAGGGCACAGCAAATATAATGCCCTTGAATCATTCCCAAACCATCCCTTGACCCTGCTCCAGTCTGTGGAAAAACTGTCTTCCACAAAACCGTCCCTGATGCCCAAAAGGTTGAGGACCTCTGTTTCAAAGTGACAGAATCCACGAAAGGCAATGACAGTATTTACCACATGCTGGGATGTCGCACAGGTCAAACTTATAGTTTTCATCCAAGGTGAAGCACCAGGGCGCTTGCTTCTGATTCCCCGGGTTGCGGCAGTAGGAGTGGCCTCCGTTCAGCTCCGGGAAGCGGAGGGCAGTGAAGGTGTGCGTGTGCGGGTACTGGGAATTCCAGGGCTGGCACTGGCGCCCCGATTTGGTCACACTGACGGTCCCCCGGTAGTCCACGCCTGTGCTGTTGTAGCACTTGTGATCTGAAATACACAAAAGCAGAGCCCAGACTGTGTGAGAGAGACAGAGAGGATGCTGGAGCTCCTGGCCAGCAGACGTGCGGTTGTCTGCTGTTTGCGGGGCTGGGACACAGAGCCGCGCTTGCAGTGACACTGCTAGGAGGATTTACAGCTAATGCTTCAGGAAGGAAACCAGTCCTGCAGTTATTTGTGATATGGAACACAGAAGATAAGTCAGAACGGGGGCGGGACCCGGGAGCACAGGAGCAATTTCCTAGTGAATGGTGCAGGGGAGTATTTTTCCATTTCTGCGTAGTGACCTTAGACATGAGCTAGATAGACGGGTCATGGGGTCAAGAGTCTAGTTCTCAGAAGATGTTTCTTAGCAGCAGTGCACTAGTGGTTTCCTACAGGAGGCTGGGGCATCAGTATGCTAATACACTTGGCACCTTTGAGAAGCAGGTTCTGGTAAATTCTTCTTCCAGAGGCTGATACTTGAAACCCTGGCAAAAATCTATTAAGTGGGAATAAACTGAAATCTGGAGGGGTAATGATAAGAAGAGAGTCAATAATAATACTGATGCTGTTGGTAGCAGAGTTCTAAGAAAGTTAGGTGCACTAACTTACTTCACTAATAAAATAGTTAACGACCCAAAGGAAACATCTTCAGCGAGTATAATGGGATGAATGGGAAATGCACAGAAAAACAGTCTTGTGTTTGAAGGAGGTGAGAGGATGGAGAATGGAGGCAAATCCCCACACAGATAGACAGATGATAGGTAGATAGAATGGGCTTCCCTGGAGGCTCCGAGGGCAGATTACCTGCCTGCACTGCAGGAGACCTGGGTTGGATCCCTGGGTTGGAAAGATCCCCTGGAGGAGGAGTGGCCCTCCGTATCAGCTTTTCCGGTGAAGCCAGGGCGCTTGCTTGATTCCCGGGTTGCGGCAGTAGGAGTGGCCTCCGTTCAGCTCCGGGAAGCGGAGGGCAGTGAAGGTGTGCGTGTGCGGTACTGGGAATTCCAGGGCTGGCACTGGCGCCCCGATTTGGTCACACTGACGGTCCCCCGGTAGTCCACGCCTGTGCTGTTGTAGCACTTGTGATCTGAAATACACAAAAGCAGAGCCCAGACTGTGTGAGAGAGACAGAGAGGATGCTGGAGCTCCTGGCCAGCAGACGTGCGGTTGTCTGCTGTTTGCGGGGCTGGGACACAGAGCCGCGCTTGCAGTGACACTGCTAGGAGGATTTACAGCTAATGCTTCAGGAAGGAAACCAGTCCTGCAGTTATTTGTGATATGGAACACAGAAGATAAGTCAGAACGGGGGCGGGACCCGGGAGCACAGGAGCAATTTCCTAGTGAATGGTGCAGGGGAGTATTTTTCCATTTCTGCGTAGTGACCTTAGACATGAGCTAGATAGACGGGTCATGGGGTCAAGAGTCTAGTTCTCAGAAGATGTTTCTTAGCAGCAGTGCACTAGTGGTTTCCTACAGGAGGCTGGGGCATCAGTATGCTAATACACTTGGCACCTTTGAGAAGCAGGTTCTGGTAAATTCTTCTTCCAGAGGCTGATACTTGAAACCCTGGCAAAAATCTATTAAGTGGGAATAAACTGAAATCTGGAGGGGTAATGATAAGAAGAGAGTCAATAATAATACTGATGCTGTTGGTAGCAGAGTTCTAAGAAAGTTAGGTGCACTAACTTACTTCACTAATAAAATAGTTAACGACCCAAAGGAAACATCTTCAGCGAGTATAATGGGATGAATGGGAAATGCACAGAAAAACAGTCTTGTGTTTGAAGGAGGTGAGAGGATGGAGAATGGAGGCAAATCCCCACACAGATAGACAGATGATAGGTAGATAGAATGGGCTTCCCTGGAGGCTCCGAGGGCAGATTACCTGCCTGCACTGCAGGAGACCTGGGTTGGATCCCTGGGTTGGAAAGATCCCCTGGAGGAGGGCATGGCAGCCCACTCCAGTACTCTTGCCTGGAGAATCCCCATGGACAGAGGAGCCTGGTGGGCTGCAGTCCATGGGGTCACAAAGAGTTGGACACGGCTGAGCAACTAAGCACTAGCACTAGATAGATAGATAGACAGACAGACAGACAGATGGATAGATATACAATACACATACAATACAATTCACCACTAGTGCATTTAGAACCTTCAAAATACTGTGCAACTTTCACTACTATCAAATCCTAGAACACTTGTATCATCCCCAAAGGAAGCTCTACTTCCTTAAGCAGTCATTTCCCACCATCCCCTAGGCCTTGCCCCTGGCCATCTGCCTTCTATCTCTTTGGAACTGTCTACTCTGGATATTTCATATAAATGGACTTATACAATGGTGTCTGACTTTTTCTACGGCAGTCCTTTTAAGGTTCAGCCATGTTGTAGCATGTAACAGAATTTTACTCCCTTTGATGGATGAACCCTATTTCGTTATGTGGATGTGCCACAGTGTACTTATCTACTCATTCACTGATGGACACGTGGTTCTACCTTTTAGCTTTGGTGAATAGCGCTGTTATGAACCTTTCTGTACAAGTTTTTGTTTGAACATCTATTTTCAATTCTTTGGGGCATATACCCAGGAGTGGCATTCCTGGGATGTATGGTAATTCTATTTTTAAGTCATTAAGGAACCAGTTACCATATTTTTAAATTATCATCTTCAGGTAACTTTTTGAAGATAGGCATTACATCTCACCCACTGGAAGCTCAGCCCCCACCTGGTTTATGGCCCACTAGGAGGTAACCTGACTACCAACACGAATCATTACTGAGGATCAAGGTCCAGTCTTCCTGGGGTGGCTGGCCTCTGAGGCAGCACAGAAGGTCAGGGGCTTCCACCTACTTTTATTGATAGGATCCGCCATGGGAATTCCAATCCGGATACAGTTTGCAGCTTCGGGACTCTCTGGTTGGGGGAGATCTTCACAGTTGGGCAGTTTCAGCCTCATCAGTATCATGGGATTTGACCTTGCAAAAATGTACTCTGTTTGACACAGGACATTTTCCAGGATTTCACATTCATCCCGACACAAGTCCCGGGGCTTTGGAACCGATGAGGTTTCGTCACAGTATGGGAAAGCGTAGTGGCACAGGGAAGGAATGGCGAACTGAGAACACTTATCAGATAAGTGACTGGAGGTGCCAATCATGGTGAAGGCAGCTGAAAAACAAAGACAGTTATTAACTCCCGGGGCAGGGCTTATCTCCCTCCAGTTATCTAGTCAACAGATATCAGATGTAAACACACATTGGGAGGAATCTGTTGTGCTCAGGCAAGGCCAAGCGAAGGAGATTCATTTCAGATGTCCAAGCAGCTTACTTTCACCGGCTTGCAAAAAATAATTTTGACTACAAAGTTAAAAAAACAGGATTAAGTTACATATGTACCGTTTCCTAATAAAAAGAATTAATTAGGTTACAGTACAATATATTTTTCATTTTTACTACAAAGCAACAGAACTTCATGTTTCATCCGGTACTTTTTATTCGTTTTGTGAGGCTTCTAAAACACTGGCCAGCTGCAGGGCAGAACATGCTCTATGCGGTGGCTGAGCCCCATCACAGGATTTAGTTCTGTCTTGCCTCGGAGTAGCTGGATGACTTTGGGTGACTGGTTTAATTTCTTTATGGCTTGAAGACTTTCTATCTCATCTTCTGAAAAGGAGGCAACTCCTTTGGAAGTTTTCAA